>JAUEPO010000004.1:2914518-4371777 GCA_033439705.1 Cercophora scortea | reverse complement strand
GAGACAGTCACAGCAGCGTCCCGCATTTGCGCCATGACGTCACTCCCGCACTTTCTGTCCAACCTTTCCTTCTCTCCAGATGCCAAGCAGCGCGCATACGCTGTTCACGGATATGCGGCAGCCCATCCCTCAGGCTACAGTCGGTTCATCTCTCAGTGCAATGACATGGAAGAACGTTGGTTGCGCGAACCAGGCAGAAGCCAGAAAGCAAACCAAAGCCTTGAAATGGCATGATGAAGCAGGTGCTTCCCCATAGTGTGGCTCGCTTTCGCTCGGCCTGAATCCGTCAGATTCAGATGAGCCTACATTATTTCTTAGCTTCCATTTTTCTCTTTACTGGACCGTTTCCCCTTGGCTGTTTGCTTTCTATCCTTTCCCACACCTCCATACTCTATGCACCCCAACCGAGGTCCCTTATCCAACAGCGCTTCACCAATTCGTCCATCCATTATCACCACCATCTCCCCTCCACCTTTGACAATCTGCACCTACAATGGGTCAGCCCCACGGGAAGCAGCATCACCACCATGATAGCGATGATGAAAAGGACAACGGTCCCCTCCACCAGCTTAAGGAGAAGCTCCACAGCACTCACTTGCACAACGCAAAGGTCCACCTGATTCAACAAAAGTAGGTGATTCCACCGCCCATATCGGAACAACAAGTTGCTGACAGCCACCGCCCAGACACAAGTTTGGCAAGCTTGCAAACCTGGTAAGAGGCGCCTTCCTTCCAACACCCTCCCCCGCACCTCCAAATCTCAACTCGTTGCCCCTTCGCCGTGGCTGACTTGATGCCTCTGCCCCAAACCAGTTCAATCCCGAGCATCGCCATGACGAGGAACACGAAAAAGCCTGCGACGAGAAGCGCTCCAAGATCGCCGAGTCGCACAGATTCGAGTCGTACTTCCCTGAACGCGATGGCAACATGTTGAAGTGGTACGTGGACGGAAGGGACTATTTTTGGGTATGGCTGCTGCGCGTCTCCTCTGCAGTCGCCCCGTGGGCTAAAATTGTGGATAGGCTGTCTCGGTCGCCCTCGAGCGCGCAAAGGAAACCATCTACATCGAGGACTGGTGGCTGTCGCCTGAGTTCTTCCTGCGGCGCCCACCGCACTTCAACCAGGAATGGCGACTGGACCAAGTCCTGAAGCGCCGCGCCGAGGCAGGCGTCAAAATCTACGTGATGGTATACCGGGAGGTCGAAGCCGCTCTGACATGCAACTCGGAGCACACCAAGCACGCCCTGCAGGCCCTCTGCCCAAAGGGCTCCCCCGGCTATGGCAACATCACCATTATGCGCCATCCCGACCACAACGTTCTGGAGAATGCCGCTGATATGACCTTCTACTGGGCTCACCACGAAAAGTTCATCGTCGTTGACTACGAGGTGGCCTTCATCGGCGGCTTGGACATGTGCTTTGGGCGGTGGGACAACCACCAACATACACTGGCGGACGTCCATCCAGAAGGTGTCGCCAATGAAGTGTGGCCTGGCCAAGACTTCAACAACAATCGCGTGATGGACTTCAAGAACGTACAGGACTGGAAACAGAATGAGCTCAGCAAGGCGGACTATGGGCGGATGCCCTGGCACGACGTATCCATGGGCCTTATCGGTCCGTGCGTCTATGACATTGCTGAACATTTTGTCCTCCGTTGGAATTTTGTCAAGAGAGATAAATATAAGCGCGACGATCGCTTCGACTGGATCCAGCTAAGAGGTCGCCAGGGCGAGGACGAAGATCTTGTCGGTGTTCAGCGACCGAAGCATCCTGTCGGCGAGTACCTCCTCCATCCTCTCACCCCTCTCGACACCAAGAATCTCGACAACCGGGGCACTGTTCATGCTCAGATCGTGCGCTCAAGCTGCGACTGGTCCAGTGGCATTTTGACCGAGCATTCCATTCAGAACGCGTACAGCGAGGTGATCCGCAAAGCTGAACACTTTGTCTACATCGAGAACCAGTTTTTCATCACGGCCACAGGCGATCAACAAAGCCCCATCCACAACACCATCGGCCGTGCTATCGTGGACGCTGTCGTGCGCGCTTCAAAGGAGGGGAGAAAGTTCCGGGTCATAATCATGATCCCCGCCGTCCCGGGTTTTGCCGGTGACCTGAGGGAAGACGGGGCGCTGGGCACCAGAGCCATCATGGACTACCAATACAAGTCAATCTGCCGAGGAGAGCACAGCATCTTTGAGCAGATTCGCAAGGAAGGCGTGAACCCACACGAACACATCTTCATCTTCAATCTGAGGAGCTACGACCGGCTGAACAAGTCGGCCGCCATCAAAAAACGGGAAGAGGAATCCGGGATCAAGTATCAGGAGGTACAGCGCGCCGAGGCGGAGGAGATCATGGGCGAGGGCATCCACGGCAACATTGATGTCGATGGTGGACGTGATAAAAAGATGGGTCACAAAAGTGAACAGCCCAACGCTTACAAGGGCAAAGAGGTGGAGAGGCAGAACGGGGACGCCAAGCAGCGATTCGAGGGCCCCTTGGATACTACCGACTCGCCACAAGAGCAATCGGCCTATAGCGTCGCGCATCACGCCATGGCTGGACAGGAGCCATTGTCAACAGAGTCATGGGATGGCGATGCGGAGGACGAAGTCAACAATTGGGTTCAGGAGGAGCTCTATATCCACGCCAAGCTAGTCATCGCCGACGACCGGGTTGTCATCTGCGGCTCCAGCAACCTTAACGACCGCAGCCAGCTCGGCTATCACGACAGCGAGCTGAGCATTGTCATGGAGGACAGGGACCTCATCCAGACCACCATGGATGGCAAGCCGTTCCAGGCTGGGAGACATGCCGCCACCCTTAGGCGATATCTTTGGCGAGAGCATCTTGGTCTCCTACCACCGCAGCCTTTGGACGCCAGTGACGACCCGAACGCTCAGCCGCCAGGAGATGATTCGCCCAACGACCCCTGGGACAAAGACGATTCGTGGAACTTTGTCGAGGACCCGCTTAGCGACAAGGTGTGGGACATGTGGACGGGCCGGGCGACAACGAATACGTTGATCTTCAGGCAGCTGTTCCATGCGGATCCCGATGATCATGGTGAGTTGGTTTCCTTTTAAATAAAAAAAATGGTTGAGAACATAAACTAACGAGACGCAAAGTCAAAACATTTGATGACTACAACGGTTTCCTGCCGCCAAAGGGGATCAAGCCGGGACACATCTTCGACCGCATGATCCCGCCCGAGGAGGTCAGGCGCAAGCTGGACCAGATCAAGGGGCATCTCGTGTGGATGCCACTTGACTTTCTCAAGGATGCGGAGATGGCTGAGAAGGGGCTGCAAGTCAACCAGTGGACTGAGAGTGTGTATACCTAAGGTAGGGCAACGAGAGGCGGTTAGGGTTTGGCGTATGGGGATTGGACTCGGTTAGTATCGTTTGGCTTTGTATATACTAGGCAGTATTCTATTATTCAATACCTGTTCTGAACACTGTTTCCCTCCGGTCTTCTCCTTTCTCCAATATCAACTTGGGGCCATTCACACGATAGAGTCACGATAATCAAAGAATTGAGTATTGCAACTCAAACCCGCCCCCGCATCGTATTTGATTACAACCTACGTGTCATTGCCGCCGGTGATTTACTAATACCTGATGTACTCCGCTAGAAAGCTGTACTACAGCATAAACAACAGGAGCAGCATTCACACTCTATCTAAATACTACGCGGACAGTACAATCGCTTATGTCTTTTCAAAGGTTCAAGGTCCACTTGATTCATAATCTATCTACCTAATCTAGCCGGGGAGATAAGATCATCTACGAGCAATCAACGCCGCCGGATCCTCCCTTTTCAGGAAGCCGGTGTTCACCAGCGTCATGACGTTGCTGTAGATCATGTACTGAACACCCTGACCAGGCTGACCAAACCACGGCGCAATGGGCCCCGCGAGAACGACCAGGGGCTGGACGACGCGGTAGACGTGGTAGTTGTATGGGAACCTGAAAATCTTGTTAGTCCCTGACGTCACCCTCAAGAGGCTGGGGGAAAAGAAGGAAGGCTTACTCAGGATTATCCTGCGGCGTATCCAGGTTGCTCGGCGGCAGGGCGCGCTGCATGTAGGGCGCGGCGGCGGGGCTCACGTAGGTGCCGTACTCGGACCCGAAGCGGTCGATCAGGGTCCCCGTGGGGAGCGTGATGTTGCCGCGGATGGCCACACCGGCGGTGCTGAGCGAGAAGCCGGCCTCGGGCGGGTAGTTCCACCAGCCCGAGGTGGTGTTGAAGTACGCGGTCAAAAAGGGGCCCGGGCAGAGACCGCCGAAGCGGTCGTAGATGTCCAGCAGCGAGTCTAGTGGGAGACGGTTGGGCAGCTTGACGGGGCCGAGGCGGAAGTCGCCGCAGACGTAGTCCTTCTCGAGCGTCTTGTTATAGTTGGTGCCGACGCAGTAGGTCTTGGAGTGTTTGTTGCACGGCGTGGCTGTTGTGGTTGCTGGGAGGGAGATGATGGCCGTGAAGGCGGCGAGGAGGGTTTGGAACCTCATTTTTTTATGGACCGACTACCGGAGTTGTGCAGACGCTACACGGCAAGTTCAAACGGCGGCCGTTGAGAGTTCAAGTGGTCCTGCGTCTGACCGGCGGGATAACTTTGGGAAACACTTGAACTTGAAGACTCAAGCTCTGCTCGAATACAGGATTCAATTCAGGCTTTAAGAACGGACCTCCGTGTGGTGAGATTCTCAAGAGCATTTTAATCCATACGAGTTTGCACACCGCTGTCGCGTAATTACCTGGTAGGTAGCTTGTACGAGTCCAGTGTCCGTCTGCGCACTTTTGTGTTCCACATGGCTTACAGCCGGGGCCGCCGCGACGTGACACGCACGGGGGGGCTGTGATGGGATTGGACTCGACAGGCTTGACAATCGCGATTGAAGCCCGAAGATGTGAACTGGACAGGGGGGTGTGAAGAGGCTGGTGCCGTGACGGCCCGCTCCTCGGCTGGCCGATCGACACATTGTGGTTGGTCGTGTCTTGGATTTGGAGCCCAGCTGAGGGGATCGTCGTCCAGTCTGCAGCGATGCACGTTCCCCTCGACGTGTGTCTCAATATTTGGCTGGTAGCTTACCGGTAGCGTATCACACTATGTGAGCCACCTGGATAGTGAATGGTTGGTTAACGATGTTAGCACAGCGTGACCGCTTTTCGCAGACGCCAGGCCGTATTTTTTACACCGCGCTTGGCTTCAGCAAAGGTCTTCGGCCAGCCCGAGGCTAGTTCAGCGACCTCCGCTTTCAACCACTGCGTGTTGGGCCTGGCACCATACGGGTCTAGCTGCATTTGGGCTAGCTAAAAGAGTAATAGTCGGGTATTGTTGTCGCTGCTGGTACGGGATACATTGATGGTGGAATTGTTCTGAGTGTGTCTGCTTGCACGCCAGTGTCTGTGATTCTACTTGTTTCTGTTCTTGTGCCACCCATCTAGACGCATTATAGAGTCTGAACCGCAAACAACACCCTGGTTAATGAAGCCTTGAACAGCAGGATCACGGCAGCCACAACCAAAGGAAAGTTGCGGAGTGTGAGACAAAGGTATTGTATTTCACGTGCCACAGGGATATTCCAAGTTGAAAAACCATTGGTAAAGATCCCTAAAGCGGGTACACTAAGTATCTCAACCATCTCACTATGAGATTGAAAGAGACACCATAACACCAGCAAAGGCAAACAAACACCATGATAATTAATTACCACGTAACCGTCACCCAACTGCATCGGCGGGCAAAGGCTCCGCAGCATCTCATCTCACAACATTAATCATTTATACCGCCGTATTCGCTGTCACGCCGGAAGTGTCTCATCCTGCGACTGACGTACAATCACTCTAAAACCACCAACACAATCAACGCCGCAACCCCCAATCCGCAAGTCAAACCAGTACGCCGTCCAACTTCAACTTGCCAGTGCCAGGTTACCTCAGAGCGGAGTACCATAACGAGTGCCGACAAAGCAGGCACTTTTAGCGCATACAACAATCTGACTCCGCACAAGCGGTACAACAAGGAACAAAACACAGCCAGAGTCCTCAAACTTGGCTCACCCGCTTGAAACTCGGCATCGGTTAGCTCTACAGCTTCAATCATGGCATCTGTCAACCTTCTTCCTGCGATATCCCACCGCTTTCTTACTTCCGACCACTTAATCAGCCCTTATGAGATCGGGGGCCGGAGTAATTGAACCAGTCACCCCGGGAGAGCCGCCTTTGGCAATGGTGTTGGAGCCGTTGCACTCATCTTGTTGACTTTTCGCGGCCATCTGCAGTAGCCTGCTGAGGGTGTTCGCCGGGGTCTCGTCGTCGTCGTCGTCGGTGTCTATATCCATGCCTCCAACATCGCCAACCCGACTCTAGCTCTGGCTGGCTACCATGTTCCGAATCCTGTAGGTCTAGGTGCCGGCCCGGCGCCCAAGGCCCGATCCGAGTCCTTTTCATACTCTCCTAGAGACTCCTGGTAGAGCCCGAGATACGCCAACTCGTAACCAATGTTGTCGCAAATCAGCTCGTCGGTGTGGTATTGGCTATAATCACCGAAGCCGCTGCTGCCTTTTTGGTGCCGGGCCATGGTCCGGAAGTAGACTCTTTGCAGATCGAGGAAGATTGCCTGGAGAAAATTTGTGAGTGTAAAATACTGAGAGTCCGTCATAGTGCATGGACTCTCCGTATCATCTGAGTCTGAATCCGAGTTCTCGCTTTCCTGGACAGCCAGGGTCCGGCTCTCCTCTGAATTGTTAGAGTCGGATCCAAAGTCAGAGTCCGCGTCAAAGGGGTCGTTTTCAAACTCCCATTCCATATCCTCGTCGTGGCTGCCCAGGAAATCCACGCCCTAGTTCTCCTCGAAGTTGTCAGAGTCAAACATAGCACCGAAGGCCAACATGAGACCAAAACACACGTTTTCAAGCTCCAACTCTATATCCTCCATGTCCTCGTCATCGCTGTCGTCGACAATGATGCCGGGCATAATCTCCGACTCAGGGACAAAGACGGGCTGCTCTTGACCCTCCCTCGGGTGGGGCAGTTCAAAGGGTCCGATCGAAGCATTCGTGTTGCCTGGGTCGTTTGTATGGCCGTTGTTGACAAACGCCTCTCGGACGGAAAAGTTTGCTGCGAGGTCTCTTCCTCCCTCTTGCTGTGTCGGCACTAGCGCCAGCTGCTTCCAGGCCGTTTCTGCGGCCTCGGGGAACATGATTTTGCTCTGGCGGCGGGCTCCGCTTTTGACTTCGGGGTTTGCGGCTGGATATGAGCTGTTGGTGTGTGGTGCAGGGGATCAATGCTAATTGATGGACTATGATAGAGCGCCGACGAGAGTCCTATCCGTCAGTGAATCTGAAAGGGGAAAAGAAAAACTCGGGTATGGTAAACAGGGAGATGCGGTTAGTCGGGTCGACTTCGATGCGTGCTTGTCTGTAATAAAGAAGATTCGATGGATATATGAATGCCGAGATGGATTCCCAATACAACAAGGTCCTGGGGAGGAAACGAGGCAAATTTGGAAGAACAGAAAAGTTCCAGTAAAGAGGCGACCTCGTTTACACCATTGCCTCGGGCAATAATAGACTTTCTGTTTCCCAGACCGTTTACCCATCCTGTTCCGCCCGGCATGATGGCATGATGTGACTGGACCCTTGATTCGGCTGTATCAGACGATGGGATACCACAACTATAATTCTCATTGTGGGCGTCATATCTGGGGTTTCCTGGATTTGGAGCGCAACTAATAGGGCGAAAAACAAACCTTGCATCCGTGGCCGAGAAGTGAGAACCCTACCCGTATATCAGAAGGTACAGAAAAGCAAAGTACCGGAAAACCATGGCAGAACCCGCTGCGAAGCAAGAAGTCAGAATTGGACTCTGGGAATCCCCCCATCATATCGCGATGGATCGATGAGAGTGATGGCGAATATATAAGGCAGTCGACACGAAAGAAGCAAGTGAACTATGGCCAACAGGAAAAAGGTGAGTCAAAATAAACAAAAGTTTCCATAAATGCCACAAGATGATATATATTGCCATACTGACAACTCGGGGTATAATGATACGCACGCACTGTCTCTAAACTAAGATCTGCCCTTCAATTCACCTTTTATCGCTGTCTAAACCCAAACTTAACCAATATTGAACTCGTTCGAAGCATTCATGATGGCCATATTCTGCGCCTTCATCCGCTTAGCGGCAGCCTCCTGATCCACCGCGCCCATATCCAGGTCGCCATCCCAAGCGCTGCTGGACGCAGCAGGCCCGGCCACTTTGCTTGACGAGCCCTTCTGTGCCGCAGCCGGCTTGTGGGTCCGCTTCGACACGCCACCACCAATGCCGCCTGGCGCCTCGCGGAGCCCGTAGCTTTTCGCCATGTGGCCAAGATGAAGCTTGGCCTTGTCGAAGAAAACGCGCTCTTCCTTCACGTGCGTGGCATACGCGCAAATGTGCGACTTGAATGCTTGTCGAGCAGCGATGAGGAGCGGGTCCTCCTTGGGCTTCGCGTTGCGGTTACCGGCACCACGAGCATTGTTGGCCCCGCTCTTACTGCCCTTGGCTTTTGACTTGTCATCAGCGGGCTCGAAGCCGGACGTGGCAAGCAGGCGCTGCTCGAAATGGAGCTGCAGGGCTTCGGCGCGGGATTGCCACGAGCTCTTCTCGGGTTGGTCTCCGGAAGCGGGTGTGGGGAGGTTGAGGGGTGTCATCAGGCCCTTTTGGAGGATCTCAATGTAGTTTTCGGGGGTGACTTTTTGGGTTGCTGTGTTGAGGAGTGACAGGTAGCCCTCCTCGGGTCCCGGCTGGAGGAAGAGGACCGCCTTTCCAGCGCGACCGGCTCTGGCAGTGCGACCAATGCGATGGACATGATCATCCACGACAAAGGCGGGATCGTACTCTATTACGATGTCGACGGACGGGACATCGAGACCACGGGAGGCAATATCGGTACTGATGAGCACTGCAGGCTCCTTGCAGTTGGTGAAGGCGTTCAACGTGGCGGTTCGGACAGGCTGTGCTAGTGATCCGTGAAGCTTGTGAATCATGACTGTGGTGTTTGCTGGCGACGTGATGTATGCAGCAGGTGAGACCGTTAATTGAGTGTTGGGGTCGATCTTCCGGGCTGGCGGTGCATCCTCGTCGTCGGAGTCTAGTTCGAGGGCCGCTGTTGCCTTGAGCAGCTCGAAATGAAAGTCGACCGAATCGGCACATGAGATGAAGATGATGACCTTCATGTTTGTGCCTTTCCTGGCGAAGGCTGATCTCAAATAAGCAATCAACGTAACCAAACGCAGCTTGGCCGGCACGATAAGGCACTGCTGTTTGAGCTGCGATGGGGCGGAAAAGTTGGCCTCGTTGGCACCGCCAGCTTCATCGTTCTCCATTTCGGATTTTGAAGCAATGATGTGTTCGGCATTCTCCAAGCTGATCTCGCCCAGCTTTTGGACATTCATCTTCATGGTTGCTGAGCAAAGCACTGTTACCCTCCTGGATGGCAGGATGCCGTCAAGAAGCACGCCCTCCTTGTTGTATCGGAGGAGCTTGTCCTGCCTGATCCTGGTGACAATGTCGCGCAGATCGTCCTCGAAGCCCATTTCCATCATGCGATCGCCCTCGTCCAAGACAAGCCACCTGACTGTGCCGACGTCGAGAACCTTGGTGTTCAGCAAGTGATCGGTCAATCGACCGGGCGTCGCTACCAGAATGTTCACACCCTTCCTGATGCGCGCCTTTTCGGCCTTTTTGCTCTCGCCACCGATAACAGTGGAGCAGACCAACCAAGGGGCACAGCGCAGGATCTTTTCAAGGACAACCTGAATCTGGGTGCACAGTTCGCGCGTTGGTGCCATGATGATGGCGAATAGCCCAGAATTCCGGTGCACCTTTGTGTCTTTCGTGGTGCCATCTTCGTTCAGACTCAGGGCCATGATCCTCTGCACGATGGGGAGGAGGTAGGCCAGGGTCTTTCCGGAACCTGTCTCGGCTTGCAGGAAAGCGTCGCAGTCCTGCTCGACCAGCTTTGGTATCGTCTTTTTCTGGATGGCGGTGGGGGCTTTCATCTGCAGCTTCGAGGACAGATGTTCGGCAACACGGCGCGAGAGGCCCAGGGCGAGGAAGTTGTTGGTCTCTTCGGAGAGGGGGGCATTGGAGGGCTCTGCTGGTTCGGGGACTTCCTCGGGCTCGTCGAATGTGGTGACGGCGGCGGGATTGGATGTGAACAGACTCGACGAGATCTGGCCCGTTTTCATCGCATGGCTGGGTGTGTAGTTGGCGCTGACGGGGCCCGTCCTGGGCATCTTGAACTCTCTGCCCGAGGGGCCATCCTCGGTCCTTGATCGCTTCGTCGGTCTGGCACTCGAGTCGTCGTCGCCGTTTTCTGCGCCTGTGTGGTTTTGCCATTTTGTGACGCTCTTTTGGGCCTTGACTCGATCTCTCCAGCGACCGCCCTTGAACTTGACTTGGCTTGTGAGGGGTGCGTCTCCAAGCTCAAAATTGAGCAGCATACCATCGTCGGCCATGATTGCAGCGTGTGTTGATGTTTGTTGGGGCGGAAAGCTGCAAGCTGCTTGTACGGCAGAAAAAAAGTTCAGCGGTCCAAACACCCCGCGAGAATCAGCCAGCGCAGGACGAGAGCTAAGTGGGGCGAAATCTGATTGGGCTATGGAAGAGCATTTGTGGAGCTCAACACTGGGCCTGAAGGGTCACCGCCTTTCAAGTCCAGGAACCAGGCAAAGTTACCACTATCCAAACAACTGAGCGGGCAATTAGAATGAATAAAGACATTAAAAAGCCTGCAATCTACGACATCGCAGCATCTTTCTCCTATACCTACACATGCGGATGTATTATTCGGCGAAATCGACTAAATAAAACTGTCCCTTTTTCAGGACACAGCTCTAAGTTCTAGCGTACAGTGTTGGTACTTCAGGTAGTCAGGTACATGAACTTTAGTTCGGATCACTGTCCCATGCATTATCCCATCGCGCTCAGTGTTTCCAACAGCGTTCCCCGGTCTAATTTATCCTCTTGTGTATTTTCTGTTTTTACCCCTGACTTTGGTCACCTCTCTCCCTGCGTCACAGCAGTCGCATCTGAATCTGTCATCTCTGCCATGGGCTCAGGGGGCACTCTTGTGAGACTAGACCGTCTACTGCGTGAAGGTTCGTGGACGGAAGCTGCGTTCTCGACATGCGTGTGCTCAAGCCTCGAGGCCTGCAGCTGGTGACCTTGGGGGTCTTTCGTCGCGGCAGCTGCAAGACTCTCGGCGAATGGCGAGCGTTTTCGTAGAGTTGGTCCGTAGTAGTAAATGACATAAACGGCACACACGAGCACTACTGAAATGCAAAACAGGATCGTGCTGGCATATTCCAGGTGGCGGTCGCCGCCAATGTTGGTGTAGAACGGCGTTGCAGGCACTGTCAAGACACCCGCCAGGAAATCGCGGGCCCAGCCGTTGCCGCCGGTTGCGGACGCTGAATATGGCCCATAGGCGCAGATCATGTACTATTTCCATGGTAAGCATTCATATGTGGATGATGATGCCACAGCAGTTGACTTGCATCGATCGTTGCCATGTAGATGGAGTAGTTCGCAATCCCAATAATCATGGAGCCAACCATGGTCCCGATCCAGTGCACCGGAGGCCCGCCCGACGTCCAAGCAAATATGATCAGCCCGATGGGCAAGCACGGTGCCGTAAAAAGAAGCCACCAAAGGCGCGACTCGTACTGAGCATGATCGTTGCCTGGATTGCGCTCGCGTTCGTTCTTGTTCCTCCTGAAAGCGGGGATGAATGAAAGCCACGCGATGATGTACCCGATGCCGATGGGGATAAACGAAAGGCCGAGATCAACAGTGGAAAAGTTCCATTGCTTGTACACCAGCGCGAAGGATTGGATCTGCATGAATATTAGGGCATCCGAGAATCCAGACAACAGCGAGAGAGTCAGGACGATGGGCTCTGTCAAGAACATGCGGAACGGTCGAACCCATGTCCACATCAGTTCTCTGAAGGTGAAGCGCTGGAAGAAAGGTTCAAGCTCGTTTGGACCGTAGATGTTGGGATCTTGTCCCGACTCTCTGCGTTTCTTCGCAATTCTGTCCAGCAGGATTGTGGTCCTGGTCTCGGGCACAAACAGGAGGTGAAGAATCTGCACGAAGCCGCCAAAGGCGAGCTGGATCCAGATGCACCATCTCCAATCCAAGTTGGATTCCACGAAGCCGCCAATAGTCGGCCCAAGAATCGATCCTCCGACTGACGAGAAGACGATGTAGGCGACGGCATTCTGCTGCTCATCCGGCTCAAAGATGTCGGCGATCATCCCTAGGGTCACACTTCCGCCGGCAGACGAAAGGCCTCCCAACGCGCGGCCGACGAGCAGAGACGCAAAGTTGGGTGCCAACGCAACGGGGAGGCACCAGATGTTGACAAGGAAAAGGGACATTTGGAGGACGGGCTTGCGGCCAAATTCTTCGGACCAAGGGGCCCACAACTCGCAGCCAAATGCGTAACTACAACAGTCAATATGAGAATACCTGGGATGCGATATCTGGCAATACAGATTGACTTACGTGACGAGAAAAATTGCAGCGCCGACGCGGGCGGCTTGCATGCTGACATTGAACTCGGCAGATATGCCTTCCAGTCCGTTTGAGTAAAGCGTTGTGTTGAAGTTCATGGACGTCTGAACCAGAAAAATTACGGTCAGAATCATCCACTTCTTCCACTTTGGAAACGCAAATCCAAGCTCGTCCCAGGCATCTTCTTCCTTCAGCTCCTTCTTGCCCGTCTTGACAGAGCCGGCGCCATCGTTCTTGGTCCCTGCCACATCATTTTGCACGGGTGTGATGGGCTTGGGCGATTCGTGCTCCTTCTGCCAAAGGCCCACGTTCGTTCCCGAGCTGCTCTCAGTTTGTTGCTTTCGGATTTGTCCGAGGTCCTTATTCGTCGAATCCAATGCTGACCCGTTGGTTGGTTGCGACATGACGTCAACGCATCAAGATGTGCTTCACGGGCTCGGGGGTTCCAGATATCCCAAAAGGCACATCCACGAAAAGAGAAAATGGGATGGAATCCTATATTTCTTTCTGTGGGTAAGAAAACAAAAGGGAAACCGTCTGACCGTTGAAGGAGCCAAATAAATCCCACTCCACAGACTTCAAGGTTGGACGGTCGGTCATATAAGGTACCAGCGTACCCGATGACGACAACGGCCGCGGGTACTCGACGGGTCTGCCATGGTTCCCCGTGGGGTGAAGGTCGTTGCAGAGTGACCCACCGAGCCATGAAGCAGCGCTCTCACTGGAGAGACGACTCACGGTGAAGATTTAGACTTTGGCCTAGACCAAGTCATCACGGCCGGGCGGTTCGAGCCAGGTACCAAGCCCTTGGCTCAGGTTGTCCGCTTCAGCTCGAATCGGTCGACTAGACATCTAGACAAAAACGTTGGAGTGGTGGGAGGTACTTTGCTCGAGGTCTGTGGAAAATTGGTAGAAAGACTAAGTGGGATGGCGCTGCATTGGCTAAACCTTTGCTTTGGTGGATGAACAAGCAGAGCAGAGACATGGTCAAGGAGGTTGCGACTTGACGCCCATTCCGCAACCCGCCTGATGATCGGAGTCAAAGAGAGGGGTGCTCTCAATTGAAGCTCATTGAATCTCATGTTCGCGCGCGTGGCTTAAGCCCGTGACGAGCGCATTTGAGATCTTTCTTGAAGTCTTTGGTTCCGATGTTGTAGTGGATGGATCAACCAACGACATATGCTGTGGCGGTGGTACAAATGGTCAAACTGCCAAGCTCGAGCCAAGACCGTTGTCGATCGATTGGATGTGGGGGCTGGGGAGGGAGGACGAAAAGACAAAAAGAGTTTTGGCCAAAAGCACGTGCCAGAGTCTCCAAATCCCTGACGGGGATTTTCTATTTTCTAGACGAACTCCGTCCCGCCCGCCCCAAGTCCGAACCGATTGACCGAATCGTCCGCCCGTCCCTGAAAAAGCGGCCCCATCGTTACCCGTCCCCAAAACTCCGCTGCAGAAACCATCACAGGATGCTTCTAGTAGTAGTATAATAACCGCCCCAATTCTGCGCCGTTGCGGGCCCCAAAACTCTAAACCATGGGCACCGTCGACCACCACCCACAGCGCGCTATTTTCCTCTTGTCTTCCAAGTCGCTCTTTCCCTGCTCCTCCTCCTCATGGCAAGCAGCACAATGCAGCCCATGCTTCGGCATGCACTTGGTCGAAGCCGCCCCGCCCTCGTCCTCCACCACCACCTTCGCTCGGCCCTCAACAGCTCGCGTGCCCTGACGACCCTCACCACCAACCCCTCTGCTGCAGCAGCCCCCTCCTCCCGACCGCGACCAATGCACTCGCCCTCGCCCCCAGCCCGCAGCATGTCGAGCTGCCGCACCTCCTCCTCCTCGCCGTCCTTCGAAAAGATCCCATCGACTTCGATCCGCGTCCTGCGCACCGTCGACTCGGTCCGCCGCTGGCGGCGCCCGCACCTCCTCGACCGGCGCAGCGTGGGCCTGGTCCCGACTATGGGCGCGCTGCACGACGGCCACGTCTCTCTCATCCGTGCCGCGGCCCGCGAGAACCACCACGTCGTGGTCTCCATCTACGTCAACCCGGCGCAGTTCGGCCTCGCTGAGGACCTATCCTCATACCCGGTAACCTGGGCCGCCGACACGGCGCTGTTGGCGGCGCTGGACCGCGAGCTGGCCGACGACGGCGCCAACCTAGGGCGCATCAGCGCCGTGTTCGCGCCCACCACCGCCGACGTCTACCCGGCCGGCTTTCCTGGCCAAGCCATCGACAGCAAGGGCAGCTTCGTGACCATCACCCCCGTGGGCGAGGTCCTCGAGGGCGCGTCGCGCCCGACCTTTTTCCGCGGCGTCGCCACCGTGTGCATGAAGCTGTTCAACATTGTCCAGCCCGAGCGCGTCTACTTTGGCCAGAAGGATGTGCAGCAGACCGTGGTGATCAAGAGCATGGTACGCGACTTCATGCTACCGACCGAGGTGGTCGTTGGTCCCACCACGCGCGCGGCCGACGGGCTGGCGCTGAGCTCGCGCAACGTCTATCTCGGGGCGCGCAGGCGGGCGGTTGCCACGGTGCTGTACCGCGCGCTTGGCGCCGCCGAGAAGGCGTACCTGGTGGACGGTGCGAGGGGCCGCGATACCGTCCTGGGTGCTGCGAGAAGGGTTGTCGAAGAGACGCTTGTGGCGCAGATGGCGCTAGCCCCCGAGGAGAGGGTCCGGTTCGAGGTGGATTATATCTCCCTCGCCGACCCGGAAACGATGCAGGAGCTCGAGGTTGTCGATCCTGCAAAGGGGGGGATTTTGAGTGGCGCTGTGAAGATGTTGCCGGTTGAGGCGCCGAGGGAGGGCGAGGACTTGGGACACAGCGGCGGCCCGGCGGTGAGGCTGATTGACAACATCATCCTTGCGCCGCAGTAAAATTGGGATCTATCAAGTTTTGCATGGAGGAGGATTTTTGATCTCAGCATTTTCGATGTTCGTTTGCGCATGGTTTTTGGCGTTTAGGCCTGGGTTGGTTGCCTCGACGGTTTGTATTTCTGCTGTATGTTTGGAAAGACCGGGTATGACTCCAGGACTGGAGACATTGTTTGCGTACACAGCGCAGTCACCCGTAGACAAAAGTTGCCGATTTACGGATGCCATTACAATCTTGAGTTGGTTCTAGTTGTTCTCTCCTCGGTATGGAGACAAAAGACTTGAGTATATATTTACGATACGGCGTGGTGAAGCTTGTGCACGATACTATAAAACAACTACCTGGGTATCTATCTAGTTATGGTCATTCCCCAATGGAATACTGGCAATGAAGGAGGATAGAGTCACGAGGGGGGAGTCGCAGCATTTAAATGGGTCTCCTAAATCTCGTCCACGTCTGTCAAGGTCCACCTCCTGCGCCCATCTCAAGTTTCACCCCCTATTCCAGTTTCACCTCTAATGCCTCCCCCGTCCCGCAAACCGCCTGTCAACCCACCGCTTCGCAGGTGTAACCCCAAACGCCTGCACAACGCCCCCAGCAGCACCATTACTCTGCACCACCGCGGGCACCGGCGCAGCCGTATTCGCCGCAGCACCAGCCGCCGCAGCCTGGAAGGTGAAGTCGACACAGCTCTCGTACGTCTGCTTGGCAGCCGTGCCGAACCAGAACCACTGCAAGACACAGGCACCCGCGACCGCGCAGTTGGCGGCTACGGCGGCGGCATCGGCGCCTGTGGGGAGCGTGACGCTGAAGGCCGTGTTGTTGGCGGGCAGAGCGGGCAGGTTCTCGTCAGCGTACGAGTCAAAGACGAGAAGCGGGGTGCCGATGATGGTGTTGGTGGCGGTGTTGACGATGGATACGTTGGCGGGGCCTTCATGCGGGATCGGGATGATGGCGGTAAAGGGGACGACTTGACCGGCGGTAAAGGTCTGGACACGGGCCGTGTTATCGGCGAAGAGAGCGCCGCGGCAGAGGAATAGTTGACCTTGTTCGGGTTAGCCTTGTCGGGGTGGGTATATAGGATGGGGACAACGTACAGGAGGCTGGGGCAGGCAGGAGGTTCTCAAGTGGGATGGTGCCGTCCTGTAGGACTGCTGTTACACCTGTCTGGCCGCATGCCTTTGCCATGGCGGCACCGGGGAGCCGGGCGGGAGGCGAGGTGATGTTTCCATGAGCCGAGACGATGGAAGCTGCAGCGAGGGCGGCAAAGGCCAGTAACACGGATTTTCCCATCTTGTCGTGATGTTGTCGCGCGGTAGTTCAGTGGTATAATAGACGGAAAGGAGAGACAAGACTCGACTGTAATGCAAAAATAACGATAAGAAAACGAGTGACCGGCACTACCAAGAAGAGAATAACGACCGTGGAGAATCAATGATGGACGAGAAACATGCACTGGCCAGAGCTGAACAAGATGGGACGACGCTGCATTTTGTTCCTATCGACTACCTGTCAGATCCTGGGTTCGGTTGGTCTATCCTTCATGCATCTTGGTAAATCGTGGAGCATGCTTGGCGTCCCTGGCGGTCCTCACCTGTTGTGGTGTATCCGAGGCGGCGAAACGTTCCAGGGCAGGGGTGCTTGGTGTCTGTGGCCGTCCCTGGAACTTAACGCATGGGGGGTTTGAGGATCGCCGGCCGGGGTTGGTCAGCCACAACCGCAGAGACTCAGAGCCTCTAATGCCAAGTGACATCAACGGGCCAAGCTGAAACCCCAAATGAGACGTCTCGCTAGCCTCGTGGATAAAGTCCAAGACTTTTGCGGTTCATGCCAACCCCGCGGTTCCAAGACTTGCTCGGCTCAAAGAGGGATTTCCTCTCTTTCTCCAGATCTGGTTTCGTGACAGGATTGTTTTCTGACGCGGCGATGCTTCGGCTTGCATCTTATGGTGAGAAAACGATCAATGCGCGGTTAATTAGAGGGGAAGTACCTAGCCCCAAGCTCAACCACCGATCGCGTTGTTGGCCTCCAAAGCCCGGAATGGGGTGGCCTATTATCAAGATCTCATCCCCTCCCACTCGAGAGATTATGCGGTGGAGCGCGCTCTCCTGGTAAGGTTCATTCCTACACGGGAGTCATGTCGCGCTATGGATTGGATGTCCGTGGATCGCCAAACGTCCAAGATGATGACCGTCCTTCAGAGATTATGCATGAAATGTGCCTTGAATTTCTTGGACGCGCGATCGGCTGATCGGAACTGGAATTGGTCGCCATGTAGTTCAAACACCAAGCTGGACGGCTGATCCTGCTTGTTCTCTGGTCCATCGTCCTTGGTAACATCCATTTCCTGGTTGTCGCCGTTCGGTGGGCTCGGCGCGGGGACGGGGATTCTGAACACGGTGCCTTCTTTCGGCACCAGCTTGAGCTTGTTCTTCTCTGTGATGATCTCGAAGGCGAATTTGGAGTCCTTGATCACAATGCCCTTGATGCCAACGCGGCTGACGCAGCCACTGCGAACAACCTCCACCTCGGCGCCGTGGAAGTCGGCGCTCGTCAACTTAGATGCCGCGCCCTCGCCTCCGGTATAGATCTCGCCGCCCAGGATCTCGCGAATGTAGCCGAGCCACAGGTTGTGGAGAGGGACGAACAGGGCGTATTTCTGACCCTCGCGTGGGACTTCGTAGAGGCCTAGTTTGCGCCGTTGGGCGGCTGAGAGGGGTTTCGGCTTGAGGGCTTTCTTTCGCTGCAGTTTCTTCTTCTCGCGTGCTCGTCGTCGCGCAGCGCGTGCATCGGATGGTGGGGGAGAGGTGGCCGTCAGGAAGAGCGGTCGCTGCTGGATTTTCTCGGTAAAGATTCGTTTTGCGTCGTCCGGCGAATGTGCCCGCGCCAGCAGCTCGTTTGCGATTGTTATCGGCTGGTCCTTCTTTTTCGGGTCCATTCTGAGCTTCGGTGGTGGTGAGGATGTGTCGGTATCGCGGGAATTGTAGATTGCGATTGTTGACGTAGAAATCGTAAGCTTGTTGGATCTGGGATCAGATTCGCAGCTAGACCATATTAGATCCAAGCGTGGAGGCTGGATCTTTGACGCTGCTGGCTCTGGCCAACCACAAGTTTGGTCCGCTGAATCTCGAATCTGCTGGATCTCACTCACCCCACCAGACAGCCTCCCTTCGCTTAGCCAATCGGTTCATGTCTTCCGCTAGCTGCACACGTGATTCTTTATTTCAGATCACTCCACCATTAGCTTCAAGAAGAGTGGATTCGTTAATAGAACGTTAAAATTGTTAGTTGGATACCTAATCCTTCACCTGTATGATTCTTCGTGAAGTTCTGCGGATACAGAGAGCCGAATTTCCAGGCTTGAACAATTTTCATAGCCCGATCTCTGAGCTGACCCGTCTGTCTCGAGCTGGTGAAAGAAAACATGTGAAGAACGGGGGATTGGTCAACATTTGGAAAGGTGGACCTCGGCCCGTTTCTCCACTGCAACCCCACGGGGCAGAATGACGTACCCGCTAGCTGCAACCCCAGACGCGCCCAGGAGCGGCCTTGGCGCGGACTTCGGAGACCATGGCCATTTCAAGCTGCACTTGAGGAAGGTAACGAGTCTAGACTGCTCGGTCAGATCATAACCAGGTCGCTCTTCGCAGACCACGACCTTTCGTTTCCTGAAATCCGCATTGAAAAATCAGGCGCCGGACGGACAGACAAGGCGACAAGCCGGTTGCAAGCGCCAAACGTGTCCGGACGGGTCACACTGGAAGTAGATAACTCTACGTGATCACGCGGGGCGCGGAAGCAACCCCAATACCCCAACGATCTCGCGCGCTTCACCACCACCGCCAGACTACCAGGACCAGGCGCAACCGAAACTAACACCCTCAATCGCGAATTCGAATACTTGTCGAATCTTGAGTCGAGCCAGCGCCACACCCACCGAACAAACACACAATGCCCGAAAACGACAGCGACAACGACAATGGCAGCGACCGCGACCGCGAGAACCGCAATGCGGCGCGGGACTCAGCGCCAGACCTACGCATCTTGGGCGACCAGATTACGCTTCAGCCTAGCGGGTTCGAGGAGCCGCCCCGAGGCGCCGGCCATGTCGAGAAGGAGGAGGCCCTGATGAAGAACATGGCCCGCTTCCGCTCCGAGCCGTTGCAGTAGGTTTCTTGTTGTTCCAAGTTCGGCTTGCTATTCTTCTTCCGCTCCCTCATTATCATTGCCGCCACTTCTCTCCAAATATGGATGGCCCTCCAGACTCGACCCCCTCGGCCATCTCCTTTGTGCCCACCGCTGACCCAACATGGTCCAGGTTCCTCCGCGAGGTCTCCCTCTACGTGTCCGGCACCGGCTGGCGCGCCTACGACGACTTCATCGGCCAGCCCGTCTTCTACCCCGGCTTCTCCGAGCACATCAAGACCGAAGTCATGTCTGCGACCCTCTTACAGACCAAGATCTCGCAGCTAGCCGACATGCGCGTCGAAATTGAGGAGAAGGAGGGCCTGCTCAACAAGGACGACCGCGACTTCCAGATGAAACGAGCGCGCCGGCGCGCCGTCATCATCCAGAGCCTGCAGGAGGTGGCCGAGAGCCTGACCGACAACATGATCTGCAAGCTGGAGAGCAAAAAGTTCATTCGGGGCGCGTATTACATGGTCACACAGCTGCTGCTCCGAGCATACCACCAGGGCATCCATGTTTCGAGCGAGGAGGTCTTGCGGCTGCGCAAGGTGGCCGAGGAGGCGGAAAGGAAGAAGCAGAGCATAATATTCCTGCCGTGCCATCGCTCGCATGTCGACTACGTCTCTCTGCAGCTCCTCTGCTACCGGCTGGGTCTCTCGATGCCTACCATTGTTGCGGGGGATAACTTGAACTTTCCGCTGGTCGGGAGTTTCTTACAGCATGCTGGTATGTCTGCCGTCTCACCAAACCAAACTCCAATCGACTCCCTTCTCTTCACCTTGCTTACAAGACCGCAGGGGCCATGTTTATCCGTCGGTCGTTCGGTGACGATCAGCTGTACACCACGCTCGTCCAAGCGTATATCGAAGTGCTGCTCCGCGGTGGCTACAATCTCGCATGCTTCATCGAAGGCGGGCGGTCGCGAACGGGAAAGCTTCTGCCGCCCAAATTCGGCATCTTGAGCTTTGTCCTGGAGAGTCTTCTGTCGGGCCGTGTAGACGACGCCATCATCTGCCCCGTGAGCACGCAGTATGACAAGGTGGTGGAAACGGAAGGCTACGTGACGGAGCTGTTGGGCGTGCCGAAGAAGAAGGAGAACCTGGCCGATTTCCTGTCCGGGGGTTCGAGCGTGCTCTCGTTGCGGCTGGGGAGGGTGGATGTACGGTTCCACGAGCCGTGGAGTTTGCGAGGCTACATCAACGAGCAGATCATCCGATTGTCTAAGGTGCCTTCTGCGATTAACATCGACTGGAGGGACACCAAGAACGCTGTGGTTCGGCAGAAGCTGCTCCGGACGTTGGGATATAAAGTCCTCGCTGACATAAACGAGGTCTCGGTGGTGATGCCCACAGCTCTGATCGGGACCGTGCTCCTCACCCTCCGAGGACGCGGTGTTGGAAAGACGGAGCTCATACGTCGGATCGAGTGGCTTATTGCCCGAGTCAGGGCAAAAGGGGGCCGTATCGCTCACTTTGGTAACGCGCCGCTCGCGGATGTCATCGACCGCGGCCTGGATGTGCTCGGGAAGGATCTCGTCGGGGTCGTGAACGGCCTGGCAGAACCTACTTACTACGCCGTCGATCGGTTCCAGCTCTCCTTCTACCGGAACATGACGATCCACCTGTTTATCTCCGAGGCCCTTGTCGCCGCAGCGCTATATACGCGCGTGAAGCGCGGCGGCGGGCCTTCTATACAGGATATCCCGTACAAGGATCTTCACGACCAGGTCTTGTTCCTGTCCTCCCTTTTCCGTGGCGAGTTTATCTTCTCCGGCGAGGGCCTGGCCGTGAATCTCGAGAGGACACTGGCCGGTCTGGAGGCGGACAATATCATCGTGATCGAGCGGGATGAGGAGGGCAATATTACGAAAGTTGGGCTCACAGACGCCGAAAGGGCGGTGGGGAGAGAGAACTACGACTTTTACTGCTTTTTGATCTGGCCGTTCATCGAGTCCAGCTGGCTGGCGGCGGTTTCGCTCATGGGGCTCAGCCCGCCGCTGGGTCTGAAGGAGGATATCTGGATTCAGGTGTCCAAGGCACAAAACAGTGCCCAGCTGGTATGTATCCACCCCCTTCTTCCACCTCATTATCAACCCCGTCCCCTGACTGACCACCCCCCTCTCAGCTCGGCAAAACTTTATACCACCAAGGCGACTTGAGCTACTTCGAGGCCGTCAACAAAGAAACCATCAAGAACTCATACCAGCGCTTCCAGGAGGAAGGCATAATCCAAGTCGTCCGGTCGCGCGACACCAAAGTCCCGCCGCGCCTGCGTCTGGCACCGGAGTGGAGCCCAGCCCGCGATGACGTGACGGGCAACCTGCTGGCGACCGGTCGGCTCTGGGACTTTACGGAAAAGATTGCGTCGAGCCGGCGCGAGGGCAAGAACCGACGCGACGGCGCGACGGTCAGCACCCGGGTCGTCAAGCTGACGGACCAGTTGGGGCAGAAGCTGTTTGAGGACGCGGTCAAGAACGCTGAGGCTAAGGGCGCGGCGCCGCCTCGGCTGAGCAGCGAGGACGCCAAGGCGCTGGGGAGGATGGTCAAGGAGGAGAAGAGGAGGCGGACAATGGAGAATCGGGCGCATTTGTAGCGAATGGATTGGTAATTGGGTTTTGGGTGGTGCGTGTATATATTGGGTGCGGGGGGGATCGGTTTTGCGTGCGATCATGTGGGATTACAGGACCGTATTTGAGTCGTGGCACCGTTGGTCCTTGGTGCATCGGACATAGAATAAGAGGGGGGTGGGCATACGCATGCATAAGGTCAGGTAGCGAGCAAGCTACCTGGCGAGTTTGAAGCCTTGGTAGCAAAAATACATGTTGAGAAGTGGTTTTTTTTTTTTTTTTTTTTTTTTTTTTGGCTTTGTGGAAGAGCATGTGTGCGGGGTTAGAAGATATCCCACAGACTGACTTTGCCGTCCTTGCTTCCGGCCGCTAGCCAGTGCGCCGTCCTGGCCTGGATGATGCGCTTGTCTCTGACCGTCAGCTCCACGAGCTTGGGCACCACTGTGACTGTTTGGATGGGTTTTGTTACCACAGCCCCCTCAGCGGCTTGAGCAGCAGCAAGATCCGAACCGCCAGGTTCCCGGTTCTCAACTGCTACGTCATTGCTTCTATCCTCGGACGGCGGCGACGGCGGCGCGATCTCGGCAAACGCGGCGGCGAAGCATCCCACCTGGTGCCACTTGAGCACCGCGACCTCCTTGAGCGTCTTGGCCGAGTAGACGCGGAGTTTGGCGTCCCACCCGGCCGTGGCAAACACGAGGCCGTCGGACCTTATGCGCAGGCTCTGCTGGCCCGCGTGCTTGGTGTTTACTACCTTCAGGGGTTGCTGCTGCTGCTGGCCAGTCTGAACTTTGGTGATGGCGTGGGGGAGCGGGTGCTTGGCGATGACTGCGTCGGCACCTGAGGTGAGGAAGAAGTCCCATTTGGGAGAGACGTCGAGCGATAGAATTGGTTGGGAGTGGGGAGTTGACTTGTAGGTTACGGCCCAGGTGTTGTTGCTATTGCTGTTGTTGTTGGTCGTGGGTTCGAGATGGGCGACGATAGCGACGCCGTTTTCGTAGCCGGCCACGAGGGTTAGTGAAGAGGATTGGGGGTGATGGAAGAGGGAGAGAGCCATGACCATGCCATTTTTGTCGCCAAGTTTTACGGTGTGTCGGCGGGTCTGAGAGGGGAGGTGGAAGATGTCGATCTGGGGAGTTGGTTAGCGGGCTGCTTTGCTTGAGGGGGACAGGAATAGGGGGCAAAGAAGGAGAGGGTAAGTTACGTACGGCTTCGGAGGCGAGGGTGTTGGGTACTGCGACTAGCAGCTCGGAAGTGGTAGAGCTGTCGGATGATGGCGAGACGGGGCAGTGAGAGAAGGAACAGAAGTTCATGGTGTTGACTTCCAACACGTGTAGCAGCCAGGGTTGAGGCCGCGTTTCTGTGGACGGGTCCAAGGGGAGAGTGGTACTCAGTCGAGCCTCGTCATCGACTCCGAATTTCCATACGATGAGCTTGTTGTCTCGTCCATGTCTGTGATGCATTGTTAGCCAGTTTCAGTGTACCTGCAACGCGCGGTGACCTACGTAATGATCTTGTCCGGCCCCCATCCCGAGACTCCGAGAATGGCGCTGGTGTGTGGACGCCAGACAGCCTTGGGCCTCATGATGGTGAGGTCCCAGGCGACGAGAAAGCCTTCAGCATCGCCGGTCAGCAGCCGCTCGTTGCGGCGGATGAAGGCTGCTGCGTGCACCTGGGCTTTGTGGCCTCGCAGGATGGACTTGGGCCGCGCAGGCAACGTCGACTCGGCGGCCATGACACCATCCATGCCTCACCCAGGTTGCAGGTGTGTTCCTTATTCAGGCGCGCGACGAACTACCTCTGGCTGGTTGCATTCCTTTAACGACGCTGCAAAAGCAAAGCAGAGCTTTCTCTATATTCTCGACCCAAAACCGATGTGCTTACGTGCAAGTTACTTGGTACATCTCCGAATACTTGAAGACCTGAAATTGCTGGAGATCGCAAGCTTCTAGAATGTCGCCCAGCTGTCAAATGCCCGGGGCCAATCGCTGCAGGGTCCTCGATCAGCGGGAAATTTCCCGATGGGCTTCTGAAAACCTTATTCAAGCGGGAGCTCCTGCCTTACCTCATCCCGCAACACCTCAACCAGCAACGGTTGCAGGGCTTGCCGCGTCGTTACACCAAAGCCCCCGCCTGAAAACCGTAGGGTGCATCCCATGAGGTCTGTCTCAAATGGAAACCACCTAGATACGAACACTCGCATCACAAACTCTACCTTCTCGGTCCCATCCGACAAAGAATGGCCGATCATGGTGCTGCAGGCTACACCAAACCGAGCCTATACCTTTACTGGGACGGGCGAGGTGGATGAGCTTGGTGCCCGCCTGCTGAGCGCTGACGACTCAGGTAGTTATTTCACTACATGACGTGAAGTTACCTTATCCATTGAGGCGCATTTGGTTCTCCCGGCATCATTCGGACTCTTCACTTCCCATCTCCAGACCAGCCGTTCCGCGATCCCTCCTTGGATGGATCGACCGCCTGCGTCCCAAAGCAGCATAGACTGTTTCGGTTCCCTTCCTGCCATGCCCAGGCCGGGGCGGCTTCTGCCAAGGTTACCGTTCCTTGTGCGATCTGTCTCAGATAGAAAGCCCTGGGCATGGCTCTGGAGAACGTGACCTCCCGCTCCTTGCCCTGGAACATGCAGGTCTACAACGTGTACGCCCCCCGCAAATGATACTCGACAAGTCGATGAGATGCCTATGTCCAGTGTGCGCTGATTCGGCACCTCTTCTTCGTCGTCCACAAGATTCCTCCTGGATATGGTTTTGGTGTGCCGCGAAGATCCGAGTCCGAGCAAGAGCTGTCAAAGGGCCTCCGACTGCAGCATCTGAAACGGCCGGAAACGAAACAAGTACGCGAATCTCCCAGCGCGTCGATGATTGCCAAGGAGCCGGACGATGATCAAACGCTTGCCGATTGTCATCACAGTCTCATTGCAGATGTGTGGTGTGTGTGTGTGTGTGTGCGTGTGGTGACAGGCTTCAGCAAAGATCGGCTGCTGTTCTAGAAAGCGATGAAGACAAAGTCGGCCAATGCGTGCATTTGAGAGCAGAATGTTGCGTAAGAATAGCCTGGAAAGGGATGACTGGAGGTGTCGGGCTTGCGTGCACTGATCTGAAATGGTGTTGCAGATTTGACTGGGTTGACTGCTTGGCCACTGCCGGGGAAGGTGCAACTCCCAGCCTGCCCTGTCAGAATGCCACGCAGCGAACCTACCAGGTCGCCTTGGCGCTGTCCAGGCCCTGTCGAGAGCAACTCAAGCCGAAGCACTTCTCTGACAAAGGGTCACTCGATCCGAACCGGGAACTGAGGTGCACCGACTTCTGGCTTCTGAGAGCCCCAAAGGACGAAACACGGCCACGGCGGCCCAATTGAGGCTCGGGAAGATCGTCATCCACACAGACATTTCCCGCTTCCGGATCGACACGGCTGTTGACTTTCAACGAACGAGGAACGAGTCAAATCGTCTGCTAGGAGCGCCCCTCGCGCCCTTCCTCCCCGCAGTTCCTGTGCGTGAACGTGTGCGCCGCCAGAGTGCATGGACCCCACACCTGTGTTCCTTGCATCCATCCACACGACGCCCATGAGCTTCGACCTCTGCGTACGATAGACAGGTTCTGCACAATACGACACAATACTTGCTCAACATCATCCGGGTCGAGTTAGTCTCGTGGCCGTCAAGGGAGGCGAGGCCGGTAGCTGCAAGCAAAAGCACGAAGGGGCTTTCCTACCAGTGCTTATTCTGTATGCTGTATCTTGTACACTTCCGTACTATCCTGCATGAGCCTACCACAGCACAGCAAAGCACGAGCTCAGTAACCCGTACACAGCACAAACACAAACACAAACACAAATGCGACCTAGCACGAACCACAATGGGGCAGACAGCCGAGTACTCGAGGACCCATGCATGCACCCCGAACCCAATGGCCCGAATGGAGATCATCGCACAACAACTCGAGACGGGCGGGAGAGGGCAAGCTGACAAGGTACTATTTACCTACCGTATAATACTGTGTAGGCCGCTGCCGGCAAACCCGTTAGGTGGTTGCACTGAATGGCCCGGCAAAGTGGGCGCCACAACCTTCCCTGCTCATCTTGCAACACCTCTTCCTAAACTTCCAAGACCTTCCAAGACCTGCAGTTGCACATCGAGGTTTCTCTTGGCTCAGTCAGGCAGCAGCTGGGAGCGAATGACATCCACTTCCTTCCCAAAAGGTGGATGAGGGAGCAATTCAGGGGATCCGAGGGGGCCCTGGCGCTTGGGCTAGCCATCCCGCCCCCAAGAGCAGCGCCAGTAACTAAACCCATAACAGCACGACTGCACCATCACCGTGCAGCATGCCTGTCTTCCCCCTGCAATCACCAGATTCTTAGTCGACCATCCCAACGTATGTAACAACACCACGGCAAGCCCTCGTCCATCTTTCGACAAATCTTTCTTTTCTCATCATCTTTGACAGACGTAATAACTGGCGCCATGTTAACTAACACCCGTTAGACCACTCCCATCTGTCAAGTTGATCCAAGCCGCCGGCCCTTTTTTATGACGGACGCAAATTCCAGGCTCCTTATCGCTCGAGTTTCTTTCAGGGGACGAGAAAACACACACAGCCGTAATCCGACGCTGCGAGCAAGGCAATTCACGCCTGACCAGGATCCGGCACGGCACGCATTCGATCGAAATTCCCCAAGCTACTATCCGTTCGGCAATCTTGATCGTTCTTCTGTCTATACTGGCCTCGAGTCCAAAGATATTTTCTTCAGCCGCCCGGTGACCGACGCGGGCACACACATACGCTCAAGGGCCTTGTCATAAACATACGGCACTTTCGACCCCTCCCCCAACCAAGCGCTAATAGACATCCTCGTCCTGGGCTTGAGCCCCGGGGCCATGAATCCGGCTCTGCGCCAAAACGCGCTCCCTCGATCCCACTCACAACCTCGGATCCGTTATGCTTCACCACATCTTTACCCTCAACCGCAAAACTCAAAGCCACAGACACAGTATCAGGAGCCATCACCGCCATATATCAATACGGCTGATGGCTTGGGGCAGATCGACAGCTTTGAGGTCTCACCACCGAAACGGCCAAGAATAAATAGCACGGGGCCGGCTGAAAGAGCCAGTTCAAGAGGCCGACAGAACTCCCATGCTCGCCGGAAATCATCCCCCAACGGGGCTGGGGATGAGTTAGATGGCGATGAAAGCAGGCCAGCTACAGGTAGCTCCGCTGCTACTCCCGCAGCTGCCAAGTCTCGCCGGGTGCGCACCGGTTGTCTAACCTGTCGTGAGCGGCACCTCAAGTGTGACGAGGGCATGCCGGATTGCAATAACTGCCGCAAGAGCAGTCGTGAGTGCAAGCGGGGCGTAAGGCTCAACTTTATTGACATCCAAGTCAAGAATCCACGCATTGTGCCGCCAACTGTGGATTGGTCAGGTTCGTTGCCCTCTAGTTTACGCCATACCTGGCAGGTTCACGGACTTGAGGCTAGAAGAAACGTCCAGAACTGATACCAATGACTATAGTTCACTTCCAAGACGAGTCTAGGTTGATTGCGTCCGAATATCGGGGTGGTCTTGGACGATATCCTCGAGATACCGGCAGTACCTTTACGCCTCCTCGCGAGACCGAGCCGGATGCAGCTCTCCCCCAACACTCTCCCGGTAACAGAGATGCTAGCCTTTCGCTGACAAAAAACGGCTATTACCATCCCGGGGTTCCCGGTCAAATTCCATCTCCAGAAGGCCAAGACGACTATGGTGAGTTCCAACTGGCTCAGATGCGAGGACTAGAGCCTCGCAAGGACAGTGATCCTCTTCTCAACATACAAGCCCCGCATCATGGTCCCACTTCTCTTCTAGAATCCAGCGGCTCCTTTCCGCTCACGACTCTGCACGATCAATACGCAATTCGAGAAGATACAGCCTCACGGGGGCATGCATACAGGGTTAGCAATGCCAGTGTTGCGTCATCACTTATTCCACAAAACACCGGCGCGGCATCGTCGCTGGTCATACATGGCGCTGGGCCCGCCCAAACAACACAAAACGCCCGGCAAAGGACTCAAGGCCATAGTCATGAGCGCGGTACACCCGAGCGCGCTTTGACACCGCCAAGTGAGACGGCTGGGGAACGTGACTATCTCAACGACGAGGAGGAGATCCACTTCATGCAAGTCTTCATCGATAATATAGCCATCTGGATGGACAGTCTGAACAAGGAAAAGCACTTTACCAACCTCACGCCATATCTCGCGCTCAAGTCCCCGATGCTGTTGAACGCTTTCTTGGCCTGCGGTGTCAAGCACTTGACCCAGGTTGAGTCCTATAGCGACGAGAAGGCGCTGTTTTACTATGACACGGCCACCACGCAACTTTTACGGAGTCTCCAAAATCCCAACCGCAATATGGCCGAGTGCGCAACGACAGCTGTTGTTCTGAACGTTTACGAGATAATGAGCGAAAAGCCAACCCAGCGCATGAACCACATTGCGGGCGCCCGGGCACTGATTCGCGAATGTGGATGGAACGCGGCGACGACGGGAATTGGCGGGGCATGCTTTTGGCTCAACATCGGCATGGAAGTGCTCAGCTGTCTTGCGTTCAACTGGCAGACAGCCTGGGATCCAGATCAGTGGGGCTTGGACCAGACCATCATCAACTCGACGGCAGGCAGCCAAGATGCCGGGCCTAGCTCGGACAACGGCAGTAGGGAACGCGAGAAGGACACGAACAAGGTTGCCGGTGCTGGTGACGAGGAGCTGTGGGCTCACCAGATCCTCTTCATCATGGCCAAGATCGCCAACTTTCGTGCCAACATCCCTCGCTTCCAGGAGGCGTCGCCACACGATGAGCAAGTCCGCCTGCAGAGTCGCTTCGCCGAGTGGAAGAGACTGAAGAGCATGTGCGATACGTGGAACAACAACTGCCCTCGATCGATGAGTCCGTATGGGTATTCCCACTCGTCGGGCCGGTCGCTGTTCCCAAACGTGTGGTAATTACTTGACCTCCCTCCTTGCCCCTGAAACCAAGCTGACATGAACTCCCAACAATAGGCTGATCAAGCAACCCGCTATCATTGGCCGCCTGTTCTACCACACGGCGATGTGCCTCCTTGCTCAAATCAACCCACTGAACCCAAGAGACAGCGACGAGAATCGCGCCGCACAACTCCACCATTCCCACCAGGTATGCGGCATAGTGGCGCACACAAAGGATCGCGGAGTAGCGTCCGTAGCCATCCGCAGCCTGGCCGTTGCTGGTGCCGTGCTAGTCAACCACGAGGAGCAGACCGAGGTGCTAGCGATTCTGGACAAGATTAGCAGAGAGACTGGCTGGCGCCTCGGCAAGGTCTTGACGGAGCTGAAGAAAGCCTGGAGGTGGGAGAGCCCTGCGCCGCCACTGCTGTTCTCTGCGCCTTCTTTGCAACAGCAGCAGCAGGAGAGAGAGCGAGAGCAGCATGAGCACGCAATAAGCGCTTCAAGGGCTGCTGCATCTACACCTACCCTTCCGGCGGCCGCCGCTTCGTCTGCGTCTGCTCCCACGCGGCCAACGGTGAACCCCCTTCTGGTGAATGCGGACTTTCGGCACCGCAATCACCCGTATCAGAACTGGTACGAGCCGCCCAACAAGACGAATCTGTTCAACTCACAGCAGGGGTTGTGGCCTTCGTGAGGGGGCGGGGATCTGTTGTGGTTCCAGCCTCGGAAAAGAAGTAACTGCCCTTTGGAAGCGGGCTCTGTTGCTTCTGTGTCTTTGTTCCTGCATGATGTGGATGGAATTTTCCCTAGATCTCGCTGTCTTCATTATACCCAGAGCGCTTTTTGTCGGAACCGTTGCCTTTATGACATGGGAATAGAGGGCTATCATTTCTTTACTACCTTACGCATGGGTCATGTTGGGCATCAAATCCATGAGTGAACGAGAGGGGAGAGAAAAAACGGGGATTGCGGTTAGGAGGGAGGGCTGGCTTCTTTTGCTTTCTGTTTGTATATATACAAGGTCAGGTTTCGAATGCATTGGTGTGTTTGGGCGGTGAGGAAATGTTAGCATTGATACGTTCTTTGTTGTTTTCTCGGTTTATTTGGTATCTAGCGGCCCCTGCACTCAAAGGAAGATGTGTACGTTGACTGAATGAAGCCATGGATGGCATTGCTGTATCTGATCTCAACTACCCTGTGTCTTGATTGCTTGTAATGTGGCCAGTGGTGAGAAAGAACTTGCTTACGGTGTAGGGGGGCGGGTGATGATGAAGAAGATGACCCATGTACCTTTCCCTGTAATAAGCCAGCCAGGGCAGGCGCTGATGACAGAAGACCTCTTGCGCGACCACAAGAAAGGGATGATGAGAGAAGAAAGATGATGCGAAGAAGAAAACGAAGATACGTGAGGGGGAAAAGAAAGAAGAAAAGAGAAACAGGAAGTTGCAAGGCCTTTCCAGTTTGCTCATGTGAGCAAAAAAGGGCAAAAAGGGGCAAAAATATCGGTTTTATTGATTTCCGATGCGGGGAATCGAACCCCGGGCTATTGAGATCTATAAGCTGATGATACAACAGATGAGAGTCAACAATGTTACCGCTACACCACACCGGATTGCGTGATGTGATTTGTGGAGAACCAAGGTTCTCCAAGTTTGTTGAGAGAGGGCGGCGGTATCGTGGGTCATGGATTCCTTTTGTTTCGTCTTTGAAGGGGGTTTTGTGTGATGTGGGGTAGAATTTCTAGACCGCGGCAGGGTTGAGGCTTTTGGGTTGTGGGTAAGGTGCGGATACAGACTGGCTGGGTGTTGACGGTGGAGTGGTGATGATGGTGGTGGATGTATCGTCAAGATTTTGTATGAGTCGCTTGGAGGTGTGCTATTAAGATCGGGATCTGGCTGGGTGCATGATTAACATTCGTTCGACTCCGTTTCCTTTCGTCGGCTGGTTCTTTTTGAACGGGTTGGAAAATCTCGACAGTGTCGTTTTGTCTCGACGTCCGACTGAAAAGCCATGTGATACACGATGCAATGTATTTGCATTTTTCGCAAGTCTATGGTATATCTGGATTTGCTCCACCGGTCTGTGTAAGAGTCCAATGTATCTACAGGAAAGATGGCAGACGTCCGTGACCTTGCCTCCTCAAGAGAAGAAACGGAGCACACCCCGCGACTCGTGGACGTTCTCCGTGCAACCTCTATCGCTTGTCGCTAGCCCTTACTACCGTGAGCCGCCTATCCGTCATCATAATCATCAAAAAATAAAGCAATGCTAAGGATGGGATCGCCCCATGATCGAGTGTCCCCTATTCCACCGTCGTATTTCGTGGCGTGCCCTTAACGCTACACCATGGCTTGGAAAGCGACCAGCAGCATTGGGTCCCAAAAAGGCTCGCAAACCGACACATCATCTTAGCTTGCAAAAGTAAACGCCTGTGCATTCCGCGTGTAAGCCCTTTTGCCATGCGCTGTTACATACACACCACATGCAGGATATATCATCATCAAGCAACCGCTAGGCGTGAAGGCCGCGGATGGAACCTGTCTCCGTTGGGCCGTGTCGTGTCGCATAGAACCTCGTCAAGAAACAGGTCCAGGGTCATGGGCCTAGGCAGCGACAGCAACGTTCTCGACAACCTGGACCACCTCTCCCTTATCAATGACCGAGCCAGCCTTCATGAAGGGCTCGTTCTCCACCTCGTAGGGGGGGATTGTCATGCCGTACTTGGCGTACGGGAAGTCGACGAGCGTTGGCAAGTACTCGGCCCAGCCGTCGTCAATCTCGCCTAGCTGGTGCAAGTCGACCTGGCCCGCCTCGCCCGTGCGGGCTGCGAGCACCTCCTTCTCGCGGCCTGTGTATTCCTTCTTCAGCATGGGGTGAGGGCACCAGATGACGCGCATGCCGGCACGGCGGCCTGCCTCTACGCCGGGGACGCTGTCTTCAAACACGAGGCACTCCTCGGGTGTGATGGGCTTCTCTCCCGCAGGGAGGGAGTCGTTGATGGTCTGGAGCGCCAGAAGGTAGATGTCTGGGAGAGGCTTGCCGCGACCAGGCGGGATACGTGTGTCGTCGCCCAGAACGCGACGGTGGCCCTCGAAGACTGAAAAGAGCTCGGTGAGATGGTTGGTTTTGAGCCGGAAGTTGGACTCGTGTGATGAGGTGGCGAGGGCAATATGAACGCGGTGGGGAAGCTCGGGGAGGGTCGAAGCAAACGTGGTGGCCTTCTTGGCTTTGCCGTTGACAACTGGGTCGGCGTTCTCCTTATCAACGACGGGCGCGTCTCCATTCGCGGCAGCGGGGTCGTACTTGATATCCCAGTAGCGGGTTCGGCCCAGATCGCTAAGCAGCTTCTCGATGCCGGGGAGTGGCTGCGTTCCGGGGAAATGTTGGGCTTGCAGAGCGTAGAACTGATTTCGGTATTCCTCGTGATCGATAGGGAGCTGGGCCCAGTCGTGGAAGAGCTTGGTAGCCTCGGGGCCGGGGCGGCCTTGCAGTTTTGCCTTGATGCTCCAGGGGAGCTTGCCGCGCTGGTACTTCTCGAGGACTAGGTTGACGCAAAGGGTGTACAGGTCCTCCGTGTCCAGCAGAAGGCCGTCCATGTCGAAGAGACAGGCGCGAACGGGGGGGAACCTGGGGGTGGAGATCAGCATAAGAGCACCGACAACTGCTGTTCAGAAAACTAGACCAGGGCTTATAATGGATCCGTCGTTGCAAAAACAGCCAGAGGAGGATAGGCACTTACTCAGTGCGTGTGGGCATGATCGCGGCTGCGGTTCGTTTATTGTATGGCGTCGTGAGGAGGTTTGAGGATATTCCGGGTCGAGAGCAGAGGGCAGGCAATGTTTCGAGGTAAATAGGAAGATTCGGATTGAGTTTAGGGTTTCTCAGGTCTGATGGGTGAAGTGGAGGAGGTAAGGTAAGGTCGGGTAGGCAAGCACGTCCGGTAGGTACTTTATACTTGCGGTAGAGGATGGACCAAGGCCAGTGGACAAGCGTTGCTCAGATCAGGGGCACCCTTGCAAGTCTTGGTCAGGCAGAGACGGGGCGCGGATTCCTTGATAAGAGGTGCTTGGATCGCCTCCGGGCAGTCACCCACTGTCAATCACTGGAGGTGTCGAGATCGGTATGAGGATGGAGGGGTTGGAGGGGCAGGTAGGCATCTACACGTGCGGTCGCGGCTTCAGCAAAAAACCGCTGAAGTCGCGGAACAAAGCGCGTTCAAAAAGTTGGAGAAGTGCTGTGACCCCGGTCACCATGCGGGGCCATGCGGGGCCCCTGGTGACGGCGCCACTGAAACAACGATTAGCGCGGGCTTGGGCGTCGTTAGCGTGCAACCCTTGCAATGTGGGCATCCCGGTTCAGAGAGCTTCAGTCTGGTCGCGACATTTCCCGAAGTAATGCATCTTGCCCCGGATGAGAGAGATGCAAGGCGGTCGATCCACCGTGAAAGCGATGTTGAACCACCAGAGGCATTATTTAACCTAGGTAGATATGGTGGTATTTCCCGACTCTTTTTCGGGCCTTTCCCCCCCTGCGAAACCGACTGGGCAGCCGAAAAGCTGCGAGATAAGAGCTCCAGCAGAGCTCCAAGCTCCAACAAGCAAGCTCCATTTCCAGTGGCAGGTCCACGGATCGAAACCGTTGGATGTTGAAGGCGATCTACCCGAACACTCCACCCACTGCTGGCATGTCGTGTAACTGACCGACCGCCGACTCCTCAACTGGGCAGGCAGCCAGGCACCTACGGGTTACGGATGAGAGCTTCGGCGCAAGGTTTCCATCCAAAAAGTCCAATGCATGCTTGGCAGTCCATCAAGACGGGCTCCTGCAGAACACGTGCGGGAATTGGCTTTAATAGCAGGCTCAACACGACTTATCGTCGCAAGTTGCGGTTGCACTACCATATGGTGTGGCAAGATCTGACCGTGAAATTAATGAATATGACGTCTGAACAGATCGGGGTATGACAAGGAAGGCATGGATGCAAGCTCTGAAATTCCTTCTGTCTCAAAGCTCCAAGCTCTTTGATGCGGGGACCCAGGCCGACGTCACTCAGCAAAGTCACCTTGCGGCTGAGAATTGGAGCGGAAAGCTGCTGCTGCGTCTCCAGGTGATTGCTTGTTGTCAGCACCTTCCCGCCCCTTTTGACTCATTCCAAGTTTGGATATGAAGATGTAACGGTTGCAACCTTTCAGGTTGTTATTTTTTTTTTTTTCACGGCCTATCTCCACCCGCTGCCTTACGTACTAGCTCCTGCCCTGTCCTGTCTTGCGGGTACTTCCGCAGCCAACCCCACCACCAATCGACCCAGGCTTGCAACTCTCTTATCTCGCTGCCGTCACACCTTGACGACCGACTGTGTGTCTGAAGTCTGACCGACGGGAATCTGAGCCCGATCTCCTGTCCCTTTCCCCGGCTGACCACACTGACGAGATTGCACTACCAAACAAACGATGGCACCCAAAGATGCGAGCTCATCGGGCCGCCGGTCTCCAGACCGCAACCCAGTCCATGTTGACCAGGACCATGGAGACGATGCTCTCGACCAGCCGGGCACCAAACTGTCGCCAGAAGAGGAGGCGGCAAGTTCCCAGTTCCCGTTCCCAGTTCCCTGTCCCCTCCTCAGCACGCCCCCCTGCCCCAACGCACCCCCCATTATGCACACACTACCGTTGTCGGCAAGCTAACCGGCCCGCCCGCATCCAGGCAGCCATAGCCGAGTCCAACACCCACAAGGCCGAGGCTAACTCACTCTTCACTTCGGGCAAGTACGACGCCGCCATCAACAAGTACGACGAAGCCCTGGCCCTGTGCCCATCCTACCTCGACTACGAGCTGGCCGTCCTCCGCTCCAACATCGCCGCCTGCCACCTGAAACTCGCCGAGTGGAAGGAAGCCATCAACAATGCCACATCGGCGCTAGACGGCCTTGACCGACTGGAGCGCGAAGAAGAGGAGGAGGTTAAGGCCAAAAAGGCCCAGGAGGAGGAAGACGATGTCGCCGAGATAGAAATCATCAGCCCGGGAGCGAAAGCCGCCGGCCCACCCATCCCAAAGCCCGAGAGCCAGATCGACGTTGCGTGGAGAAAGAGACAAGATGACATCGCGAGGATACGAGCGAAAGCCTTGATGCGGCGCGGCCGCGCAAGAAGCGAGCTCGGTGGCTGGTCCAACTTAGAGGGCGCCGTCGGCGACTACAAGAAGTTGTCCACCATGACGAACTTGAGCCCCGCCGACGTCAAGATCGTACAGGCTCAGCTCAAGGTGCTCCCCGGCCGAGCCAAGACCGCGCAGGAGACGGAGACTGCCGAGATGTGGGGGAAGTTGAAGGAGCTGGGAAACGGGATTCTCAAGCCGTTTGGGCTCAGCACGGAGAACTTCAAGATGCAGAAGGACGAGAAGACGGGGGGTTATAGTATGGGTTTTGAGGGCGGTCGTGGCAGTGGAGGTGATGCTAAGTAAGTGGCGTCGTGATATTGGCATGTCCAGGCAGGTTGGGTGAGTAGTATGGATGAGCGAGAAGGGAGGGCTGTTTGGTAGAAATTGCATATGCATGCAGCGACCCGGCAAGTTGGCTTGCCCACATGATCAAGATGGAATTACAATTAGCGGTTGGCTTTGGAAGGGCATAAAATACGGGTATTAGATTTACTACGTAGTACTGATCACAGGCATTACTAGGTCGCGTAGGGACCCGGTTACACCGTGTAAAGCGGGGGCTACCGAAGTAGATCGATGTTGCGAAGCCAGAAGAAAAAGATAAAAACTATTCAATTTCACGAAACACCCGGTAGCACATGAATGGGAACGAGCAAGACTACGGGCCTGGTGCCGTATTGCCGCCAAATAAATGAGTCAAACACAGACATGCAACCAGGGTGCAGGAGTTGGCCCACGTAAGCCCACTCAGGGGCCGTGTTTACTTCCGCTCAGTTGGCCGGAATGTACGTTGAATCCGCCCACAGATCTCAGGTGATAATTCCTACTCGCGGTTTTGCCCACTGCGTTTATGAGACAGTGGGCTCTGGTCAGATCAAGCGCGCCTGTCTCATCTCAACAGGGCCTCGCATTGGGTGGAACCCAGTAGTATAGGTACATAATGAATCATCGGGGTGACAGTTTATCAAAAAGACTGTTCCCAGAAATCTGGAAACTATCATCTCAAAGACCCATGGCCCCTTTGCCTACATGTAAGATTCCTTCATTAGCGCCGGGTCGATTCGTTGCCTTGGATGCTGCGTAAAAAACAAGATCAACTAGCAACAGTTCGAGGATGTTTCTTCTCGTCGTCTTTGTGCCAGGCATTCTCAAATTCATTCAGTAACCTGTCACCAGGCATCTCTATCCGGTCTTGTTATCAAAACCGGGCAGATTCATTCCAGAGAGAAATAGAAGAGTATGGGTGAAACAATATGCACATTGGTCCGTTAATTAGAAATCTTCCACCTTGTACTCCCCCTTTAAACTTGGAATGCCAGTGTTAAATCATGGTAACTAACTCAACGAGGATACAACTGAGCCGGCAATATTAATTGAAATTGAAGGGAAGTTGACACTGGATGCAAATACATGGTAGTCTCCCCTCGACATGTGATTCATGATTATGTACCTTAGGTATTCCCTCGACAAAACGACCCGTGTCCTTGATCCATACGCTCACAGAAATATCTGAATATGTTGCCTGGTCGCCGGAGTGTAAGAACTTGAAGATTTAGTCTTCGTTGTTATGAATATTGACATCGTCTAAGACCCCAGGCTGCCAGTTAAACTAGCATGGCTGCCAGGTTCATATTGATAATCTTCGTAATTACCCGAGTTTTCCTCCAACACACCATCTAGCATCTCAACCTGCTTTCACATCCAAGTTCCGACCCGGCCACACAACCGGGATCACCAAAGTCTTTCCATCGAACCTTCATGTCCCTGTCCGGCGGCACTGCGGCAGAGCCTATGTATTTTGGATCATCGTGCGCCGGGCGGTCTGATGGCGACCCGTCCAGCTTCGTCCACGCGACGAATTCCACATCAAACCTGGTTACTATCATCGCCAGCGTCAGGAGAATCTCCTGCCTGGCAAACACTCGTCCGGGGCATATTGAGGGGCCGCCACCTAGGGATCGATTGCAACCACGCTCAGTGTCAGTAGTGAAACACAGTGGGTTTTGGGTGTCATTTCACTATAGCCCGGCCGGGATACCAGGTAGCCACTCACCAAAGGGAACAAAGGAACCGGCCTTGCCCGCCATGAAGAATTCAGGGACCACTCCCCCTCCCCCTTTTTCAAGCCCAGGAGCATACTTCAGATGACGGCCGGCCCAGAACTCGGATGCAGGATGGCCCTCCCGCCCCCACGTTGCCTCATCCAGGTGCGCGAGTTGTGTAATGGCCTGCATCACAGCGCCCTTCCTGAGTTTATAGCCCTCGACCACGACCGGGTTATTGACTTCACGGGTCAGGTTCAGGGACATGTGGATGCGCAGCGTCTCCGTATAGACAGACTGGAGGAGGGGTAGTGTACCAAGCTTTTGGACGTCGATTCTGCGCTCCCCGGTTGCCGCGTCCACGGTGTAGGCTTGGAGGACCTCAGTCTTGACCTCCTGGAACAATGCGGGATCTTTGATCAGCTCGTAGAGAGCCCATGTTGTTATTGGAATGGTGTTTGCGTTGAGCCTACAAGACAAAACAAGAATGTGTTAGTTAATGGCAACAGGTCACGCAAAGATGCATATAAACAGAGGGTCACCTACGCAAAGACAATCAAACTCATGATTCCCTGGGCACTTTGCTTTGAGAAGCCATCGTCCCGAACCCAGCGCGCCAGCTCTCGGGCAAACCGCGAACCAAAGTGCTCCTCCCAGTCCGATGCGGCCTCGGGGCCGTCCCAGTCAAAGTTCGCCCATGCCGCCTCGAGGTAACGGCCCGTCGCGGCATGGAACTCATCGCGGACGGCCCACGGCCGGCGATTCATCCACTTGGGCGGGCCGTACAGGATGTACATGACAATGTCGTCAAACGCCCAGGACTTATCGACGTAGCCTGGGTTGAGCTCTAAGATGTGCGGGCCGAGCAGAGCAGCCACGGCGCTATACGCCATGTTCTGCTTGATGAAGCCAAAGAGCGACACGCTCGTCCACTCGTCGACGGTGCTGTGCGCCGTGAGCTGCGTGGAGAAAAACTCGGCGTACTTGTCGGCCATGCGGCTGCTGTAGCGCGCCTTGGTCATGTACTCGCTATAGATGTGGTGCATGCTGTGCCAGTACCGCTGGTGATCGGGCACCGCCTCACTGCCGGCGGCGGGTTGCTGAAGTCGGCCGGATTTGTCGCCGGCAAACTTGGCAAGGTCCTCGGGCGTGAAGTTCCACATGTTCTGGAATATCATGATCATGAAGGGCTCGGATACGATGTCGTTGCTCTGCCCGAGCATGAGTTGTATGTTTTGCAGCCCTTTGAGGAGGTAGACCCTCCTGGGCCCCAGGCGGAACTGAACGACGTTGCTGTGGTCCAGCGCTTTGCTGAGGTGGTTTCGTGCTGTGTGAGTAAGGGGTGATTCCATCGAGATGTATGGAGCACACGAACAAGGAGAACAGAAACCCACACAGCTCTGGCCAAGAAGGCTTCCAGGTTCATGATGTACTGGTACGTGTTTGAGACAAAAGGAATAGTGTCTGACAACGACGGCGGCTCTTTCCCCTGGTTGTGCCTAAGCAGTGGGATGATTGTAGCTATGATGATGGTCAGGGCCAAGACGGCCGGGATAGTAGCAAGGGCAGCATATCGAGTGATAAACACTATCAGGGCTGTCCTACCCCGCTTCTTCTCAGATGCTGCGAGATTTATTGGGGAGTTGAGCCAGCCTGGGTGTCCTATCATCTTGCAGCGCGGTATCAGTGAATCCCAAAGAGGTGGCACACCGGCATTGTATTAGAACCGGGTTCATCATGTAAATTCCAAACCGGGAAAGGCTCGCGCATCAATCTGGCGCACCAAGTCGAGTCAAGTATTTGCAATGGGTGCGGTGGCTCGCATCAGTATAGTGTATACCCACCTTTTCTAGGTATCTGTATCCTAGGTACCCTTCGTTAATATCAAATATCATTATCAGATCAGAGAAGACTACTAGTATTGTTTTACAGTAATTATCGTTTATATATTAACGTATTCATTTAGTAATAAGACTTAAGTAGTGGTCGGTACTTTACAAGTAAATATCTGCAGTTGGCCTATTCGGCCCATACAATGAGACTCACCCCTATATTGTAGGTACCATTTGATTTCCCAACATGAACTTAGCTGATATACGCAAGTTCAAGTCGTTAAGCCTCTGTCTTTTCAAAGCAACGGCAGATGACGAGATTGCAAGCACTGGGGTTCTGCTTGAACGCCATCACAGACAACTATGATATCACTAATGTCGAAAGAACCAAGTTCTCTCTTGAATATGATGTTGCCAGTATCCCGGGCCGTTGGGACAGGAAGGCCGCTGGTTGGTGACGTTCACGGTGCCGGAGCAGTCCCGAAAGTGTGCCGGCTATGCACCGAATAAGGTATATACCAGTACTTGCACCTCGGTTACATCTGTGTTTTGCGTTCGAGGTCCGGCAATCCTCTCAGTCACGGGCGTCATTACCTGGTAGGCTTCCATTCCATTCATCCAAGACTCTTACTCTTCACACGTTAAATGTGGGCTGATAGGGGCTCGGAAATAGGGTTTCCAAAGGTAAAACTGCTCGCACATGATTGGGACATAACCCTTGCTTTTGCTCTTGTATCACGGCGTTTTGTTTCCTCACAAAAGTCGTCGATCTCTCCCCTTCCTCGAAAGCCACCGGACCACGTTAATCCACCTCCAAGTGCAGCTAGCACCAGCACGTCAATTTTACACACTCCAATTTGAACCTCCTCCAATCACTCATTCTTCAACACAGCCAATCCTACGATGTCTGTGATCGGTTTAGAGGAGCCCACCGAGTTCCTGGTATCTTTTGCTCTCCTCTGGCTTTTCCGCACGTACTTTCGCGTCAAGGAGTCTCTCGAACGGCAGCCGGACCTCCTATGGAAGTACATCTGGTCTCTTCTCGCGTTTGGGGTGGCGGTGTGGTTTTTGTGGCCTATGGTCCCGGCGGCAATGCTCGCCTATGATGCCGTGACCACCCTTGCCTACGGCCCCGGCCAGACATGTTGCGGAGCCGACTGCCCGACACTCTCCCAGCGCCACGCTAGAAGGAAAGTACAACGACCAAGCGCGGCGGCATCTGATCGTGGCCAGCCGGGACAGCCTCATGCCGTCGAAGAGCCGCGGTCGAGGCGCGACCGGGAGTTAGACAGCATCGAGGCTGAGATAAACTCTCTATATCGTGAAGTTTTCGGGCGCCGAAGATGGAGATTTATCCACCTTGTCTGATGGACAGGGCGCCTGTTTCGAGGCAGATTACCAGCCGAGGTCTGTTGGCAGCCTTCCTATGAGAGGAACTTGAATGTCGAGTTGACTGACCGGGACTAGTGTGCCGTGTGGAGGGGAGTTAGGTCGGCGCCAGGCATAGGGTTAACATTATAATCTGTGAATGGGAGTTGAAACTGCTGGACATATTGGGAGCTTACGCGTTTGATCCCTGGATGACGGACATGGCAGATGCGAGGGACTCGTGGAGCATGCTAGACGTGTAACGGCGGGAGCTTAACCCATAGAAACCAAATAACTCCAAATTGTTCTGATAGATACATCTCCACCCTAGCTGGCCAGCACGGCTAAGGAGGCTGTACAACAGGGTAGAAGAGGGGCGAACTATTCCCACTCGAATTTATAAATGCCAACGCCTCCATCCCTTACCTCAAATCCGTTTCCTCATGTTCTCCTTCATCATTCAACATTTCCCCTGTTCCTAGGCTCAAGGAGGGAGTCCATCGTCCCGGCTTTGTTTCATACTGCCTTGCCGCTCGGGGCTCAACTCAAACCTCAATGAAGACATTGGTCTGAGCAACACCGTCACCCCAGATGCCAACAACGGCGAGGAGGAAGCCCAGGCCAGCAACAGTGCTCTGTGCAATCTGCTTCTTCAGGAATGCCTCGACCTTGACGCGGACCTCCTCGCCGTTGATCTGCTCTTCCTCCACCTCCGGCTCCTCGCCGCTGGCGGACCCGGTTCCTTCACTGTGCACATCGGAACCAAGCACCTCGTAGCTGGCCTCCATGCGCGCACGAGCGGCTGCATGCTCCTTCTTCTGCTTGCGGGCCGTGGCTGCGGCGAGTGACGACGACGAAGTGCTGGAGGACTGCGATGGCGCCGGTCCCAAGGAGAGGTAAGGCGCGACTACATCGTTGGTGGCGAGGCGGGAGCCAAATACCAGCAGCGAGGTGTAGAGGAGGTATGGGTGGCGGAAGTAGCGCGGGGAGAGCAGGTATGCGAGGGCAAAGGCCGATCCGGACACGTAGGTCAGCACCTGGAGGTGTTTCTTGGCCGTTGTGGCGAGCGACTCGAAGGCTTTCGCGGCGGCGCTTGCGGAGGGGAGGGCGAGAAGTGTGGGGATGGTGAGCGTCGAAAGAGTGTAGGAGAGACCCTAGATTTGGACAGTATCAGTACGATGCGTTGCCGGGAGGGCGAATGAGTACTCAGTCTGATGAGTGCGTGCTGCGATGCCCAAGTCTTGGCAGAGCTTCGTGGGGTCTTGAGGGGAGCTGGACGGCTGGGAGGGAATTAAGTGGCCAAACTTACCGTCAGGAGACCGAGCGAGACGGTTCCGACAAACTTGAGGAGAGAGACTCCTCTCGCGGCCATGGTTGCAATCGTCGATGGACCTGTCGATGATCGGTAATGCGCGGCGTTGAGTGAAGATGGAGATGAGGTCAAGCTCGAAGACGAAGTGCGGGATTCGGAATCATGCCTCGGCGTGGGTGGATGAGAGTGTGGATGAGGGGCGGCGGCCTTTGCCTTCAGCTGAGGAAGGTAGGTGCGGGCGGGTGCGCGGGCGGGCGCATGCGTCTGGGCGCAGCTTGTTTGGGCGCCAAGGGCCAAGGGTCGGACTGGGACCTTATCCTGTACCCCACACGCATCTTCCGTCATAGCGGCAATCGATGTCTTGTTTTAACCCTAACCCTCCAGCGATAGAGTTCGCCATGCGTGGGGAGATGCCTGTTCCTCAACGGCTGAGTAAATGGACCAAGAGATCAAGGGAGCGCAGGTTCAATACTAAGACAGCAGGAACTCGCAGTAGCTGAAATGCCCATGGTCATAAGTTGTGGTCCGTAATAAACGGTTTCTCCTTATGATTTCCTACGTACCAACCTGTAGATTCGGAGCTCAAGTGAACGATAGCTTACCGGAAACCATACCGGTCACTGGTTAATCTGTCCTGGTTACATTGACCAGCAAAACAATTCGCAAACTGCCACGAAAATTTGAAATAATGAGACAAAATGGACTTGAAGAAACGAGAGAGCATGACTATAGATTTTTGACGTTCTATCTCTTTGGAAATGTGACGTTTTGGATAGCCCAACCTGACTTTGTTTGTCGTTCGGAAGGCAGCGGGAGCCGGTCCTGGCGGCTGGTTGATCCAGATTACCAGCTGCCGTCGCTGCCGGCTTGGGCGGTGTGGCAACCCACCACCCTCGAACCCCACAGAAAACCCGATAGCTGCTTATCCAAGCGCGGGGCAATTTTCTCGAGTCTTGACAAAAAATCTTAATCCGAGGCGTGCCCCGCTGTCCGTCTTCAATCATCAGGAAGCAGAAACACCAACACCAGCCGTCAACAAGGTCGTTCTTTCGCTCGCCCCAGAACTCCCCCCACGGAGCCTCAAAAAAACGACGGGAAGCAAAGACCCGGCAAACGGACCGCACGAACGCGGCGAGAATTCGAATTCTAGACCCGCTACGATGGATATCGACTCAGACTCCCCCTCGGGCATGGCCATGATGCGTCTCGGTGATGCGCAGACCGGCGCAACGTGAGTTGTACCAAAGCAATCCACTGGGGCTACCGCACTTATTGACCGTTTCTTTTTGCGCAGTATTCTCTGCTGCAACTGCGGAGCTCCTATTGATGGCACATCATCTGCTGGTGCGCTTTGCTACGACTGGTAAGGCACCACTCCGCCCGCCCAAACTCCGGGCTCGAGCTCAGCTACGCCGGGCCACCCGGAGCAAATGCTGAGACAACATAACAGTATCAAATCCACCATCGATGTATCACAAGGCATCCCCCGCGAGGGTGTCATGCACTTGTGCCGAGACTGCGACAGATGGCTCCTCCCGCCCTCCAGCTGGGTGTCGGCAACGCTCGAGTCCAGAGAACTCTTGTCACTTTGCCTCAAGAGACTGAGGAATTTGGGCAAAGTCCGCATAATAGACGCCAAATTCATCTGGACAGAACCCCATTCACGGAGAATCAGACTGAGGATCACTGTCCAGGACTCGGTTGCCGACGGTGTGCTGCTGCAGCAGAGCTTCGAGGTCGTCTACGTCGTCGCCTACCAGCAGTGCAAGGAGTGCCAGAAATCATACACCGCCAACGTCTGGCGTGCGGCCGTGCAGCTGCGACAAAAGGTCACCCACAAGCGGACATTCTTGCTTTTGGAACAACTTATCCTCAAGCACCAGGCCCATCGGGATACAATCAACATCAAGGAGGAGAGGGACGGTATCGATTTCTATTTTGCGCAAAAGAACCAGGCTGAGGCCTTCATTTCGTTCCTCAAGTCGGTCGTTCCGATAAACGTCTTGAGCTCGAGGCATTTGATCTCGGCCGACACACACACGGGATCCAAGTCATACAAGTTCAGTTACTCGGCCGAAATTGTGCCCATTTGCAGAGATGATTTGGTAGCCCTGCCAATGAAGCTTGCCAAGTCGATCGGCAACATTTCGCCGCTCGTCATTTGCCACAAGATTGGCACCTCCGTCAACTTCCTCGACCCCAACACGATGCAGACGGCCGATGTCAGCGCAGAGGTCTACTGGCGCGCACCATTCATGCCGCTCGCCGGCGCCTCACAACTCGTCGAGTTTATTGTCATGGACATCGAGACGACCGGGAAGCGCAAGGGCAAGTGGCTTCTGTCTGAGGCTATTGTCGCCAGAGCATCCGACCTGGGCGTCAACGACACCACTTTCTTCGCCAGAACCCATTTCGGCAACATTCTCCACCCCGGTGACTCTGTCATGGGCTACCTGATCGCGGGCGGCAACTACAACTCGGACCTCTTCGATGCCATTAACGATTCGCGGGCGTACGGTTCCACGGTTCCGGATGTAGTGTTGGTCAAGAAGCACTACCCCAACCGCCGCAAGAACAAGAAGAGAAACTGGAAGCTCAAGCGCATGGTCAAGGATGACCCCGAGAACGCGCTGCCCAAGCAGGCCGACCAGGACAGGAACGAGGCCGAGTACGAGGCGTTCTTGCGCGACGTCGAAGAGGACGAGGAGCTCCGTGCCGCATTGGCACTGTACAAGAACACCAAGCCAAGAAACCAGGATCCGGATGCCATGAGCGTCGCCGACACGGAAATGACGATGGGCGAGGGCGACGACGACGACGGGCCTAAGATCGATATGGACGAGCTGCTTGATGACATGGAGGAGCTCCATATTGAGAGGCAGAGGAAAGATGGTAATGCGGCGATTCTGGGAATCTGAGTGGTAGACTTGTGTGTTTTCGGGGCGGGGCTGGAACGGGAACAAAACATGACCGGTTAATGTTGCACTTCTTTCCAATATCAAGAGGCTTTTTATGATGCATTCAAGGATAAACTTGTGGCCGGGTTTGGCCGGGAGTCTTTCAGGTCTTGGATCGTGCCCCAAGAGCCGATGCCTTCGTGATGTTGCAGCTGCCCTTATTCCAGCGGTTGATGAGTCCAGCCGAATGAATAGTTCCCCAATACACGGTAGTCGTATCTATTTTCTGAAATGTTTTTTTAACAAAGCCAAGAGTATTATTACCCATCAAGCCCGGTTGGCCCCTGATGCATGGGCAATCACTCTTGGTCTTTTACGAGCTGCTAGAAAAGAAAGGAAGTTCGGGGAATATGTCACGTGAATTGATTGCTGATATTTTAGTAATTTACTCCCATGAAAAACGGATAAACCACGACCCTGACGTTATGAATCCGCAGGAATGCTGAGCACGGCCTTCATAAGAAGCCTCAAGGGTAAAAAAGCCATCTCATGTTTCTTCATGTTCGGTTTCATATTATATATATGTGCCATCTGGATGCAAGCGTCGCCCAGGCAGATCAAAAGATCTTGCGCAAGACTCGCTGAACGCTCTCTGGCTGAGCCTCGTCCTGCTTCCTCTTCTTGACCAGGGGTATCTGCTTAAACGTCCGTTTCCGCTCCCGGCCCGGACCGTCCACCGCTGCCGTTGCCACCACGGCGGCGGGCGCGTCTGGCTGTCCGCCGGCGTCGTCTTGGTCGGAGGCCTTCTTTTGCTGCTTCGCTTGCGCCTTGGTGTGCATGCCGTCCAGCATCTTGCCCTTCTCGACGTTGCGCACGAACTCCTTGTTCTCCTTTGTCGTCCGGCTGATCTCGGCGCGCATCCTGCTTGAGCGCTCGGCGTTCTCGGCGGCAATTTGTCTAAGAGAGTGGTAATTGTTAGTCTTGGTGGGCGGTTTGGGTGGAGGAATTGGGGAGAGAATAGTGGTGGGGCGTACTCTGTCAGGTTGTGCCACTTGAAGCCCTTGAGGTACACGAGGTTCCAGAGATCGTCGCGATAGTAGGTACCCTTCTTGCCTCCAATGGTCTGTGCATTGAGGAGCTCGCATGCGCGCTTAGCGTCCTTCTTTCGTACGAACTCGATCTGTGAAGTGTTAGGCGGGGTCTTGGACGGTGGGGTGGTGTAGATGGAGGAGCGTGAGACGCAAGACGTACCCATCCTTCTGTGTAGGACCGCTTCTTGTTTCCTCCGCTCTTTACGCGGCGGGTGTGTGAGAGGGGGTCTTCGGGTGCGAGGAATATGCGGTTGATGGTGCCGTACGGCTCGAGGAGGGAGCGCATCTGAATTTGGCATGTTAGCTTGCTGCCCTGCGATCCGTCTGCGGCTCTCGGCCTTTCCTACCTTGGCGGGTTTGAGGAAGGGTGGGACTCTGGAGCAGAAAACGACTCCCGACTTCTTGATCGCGGCGTCGGATGTGATGAGGTTTTTCTTGAGATTCAGGGGCTTTGAGATGTCGGGGGGCTGCGCTGCTTTGGCCTTCTTGTCCACCTTCTTTGCCTGCTTTCCCTCTCCGGTGGTCGCTTCCCCTGTCGCGGGGTCTCTTGACGGCCCGTCCAGTGTAGAGTCGTCGCCGTCGTCATCGCCTTCGCCTTGTTCCTCGTCGCTGAAATCGTCGCCTTCGCTATCGTCGTTGTCGTCGTCTGCTACTCTCCTCCTCTTGGCGCTGCGTCCGCCTTTCTGGAGCTCATCGTCGGAGTCGGAGCCGCGGCCGGCGTCGTCGTCGCTGTCGCCAGCGTCGAGAAACTCGTTTCTCTTCTCGGATGGTAATGTAGGCGCCATGTTGTATGTTGTGTCTTTCTGCGGGGAATTGGGCTTCGAAACAACCTGAAAAGCACCTATAGTGTACCGGAATTTTCTCTTGTCGACAAACATCTACGAGACGCTTGATCCAAAAATTCAGTGGGTCCCTCAAATCTATGGTCCGTGCGGAGGGGAAGCACTGCGCAAGCGCGGTGGGCGACAGTTGGCTTGGCGTTCTTTTGCTTTGGGCTTGTGGAAAAGTAACGTTCTGAAGCTTGCCGCGCAACCCATCGACTTCCTCCAGGCAACCCATTGTCAATGGCAGATTGTCAAGCGAAAGGGGCTGATAAAATTAATCTTTAGATTGTGCCCTAGCCGGGCTCTTTTACAACAAAAACTTACGCGCTACCACATGGAACATCACCAGGATGCAAGGAGGTTTTGCTTTCATACCAGGTGGTGATCCAAGACTACGAAGCATCCCTGTTGGCAGCACCCTGATGGAACTTCCCCAGGGGGCAGGGTGCCGGAGAGAAACTAAGGAGATTGGACATAGCACAACCATGACAGATAATCATCTTTCTGAATCCGAGGCTTTCATCTTTGTTGAAGCAGCCCTTAATGCAAGACGCCGTCCATCTTTGAGCCAATACATATTTTGATGCATCAGCGTTGTATCCCGTTCACAAGCGCTAGGTGATCAGGGGGTATTTGCCTTACACTAGCTCACCTTATCTTATCAGCAGCGTGCCGAGGCCGGAGTCAAGGGGCAAGTGTGCCCCAAAAGGGGGGAGCGAGGGGAGCAAGGGATGACGATGCTCCTGCCTTCGGATGGAAATCTAGACTGCCTGCCCTGCCCAAACCCCCGCCAAACATCGTCATCCTTCAGTTTCTGGGCGCATTACACAGAGACACCACACATTCTTATTCTCAAAAAAGGATCTCCTCGTCACTTAAGCCACCATGTCTGTCGAGGTGATCACCACTATCTCCCCCACCACCGATGAACCCATCATCACGCGCAATGGCATATCCGAGCAGGAGCTTGCTCAGCTTCCAGACATTGCCACCAAAGCCTTCGAGGCATGGCGGACCACCCAGCTTGCAGACCGTCAGATAATCATCAAGAAGGCGCTTGGCCTCCTCGCCGCAAAGCAGGATGACCTGGCCCTAGAGCTCACTGTCCAAATGGGCCGCCCGATCGCTTACACCGGCAAGGAGATTGCCACCGCCATAAAGAGAGCTGAGTATCTCCTCAAGATCAGCGACGAGGCACTCCGGGACACGGACGGAGACGAGGAGAAAGGCTTCAAGCGCTTCATTCGTAAGGTCCCCGTCGGGCCGGTCCTCATCATCTTTGCATGGAACGTAGGTGGTTACCCGTGCCTGTGCTTGATGCTTCTGTGGAGTCATACAGCACGCCCCCGAAGCTATCTGTAGATGTCAAGCTGACGCCTGCTCCCAGTACCCATACCTAATTCTCGTTAACTCGCTGATACCCGCACTCTTGTCTGGTAATTCGGTCATCCTGAAGCCCTCGCCACAGACGCCCACCATAGTGGAGCAGGTGTCCAAGGTCTTCAGCGAGGCGGGCTTGCCAGACGGTGTCATTCAGTACTTCCACTCCGGCTCGCCCACCATCATCGAGAGCATAGTCCGGAGCCCCAAGATTTCTCTCGTGTGCTTCACCGGTTCGGTTGCTGGCGGTCTCTCGGTTCAGCGGGCGGCAGCCGATCGGATCGTCAACGTCGGACTCGAGCTCGGCGGCAAGGATCCAGCATACGTGCGCGGCGATGTTGACATTGCTTGGGCAGCAGAGGAGATTGTCGACGGCGCCATCTTCAACTCGGGTCAGAGCTGCTGCTCGATTGAACGTGTCTATGTTGACGAGACAATTCACGATAAGTTTGTTGCTGCAGTCCAGAAGGTTCTCAAGGGCTACAAGCTTGGAGATCCCTTGGATAAAGAGACGCACATTGGGCCCGTCATCTCGAAGCGGTCCAAGGAGGCCATTGTCTCACACGTCAGGGATGCAGTGGAGAAGGGCGCCGTGAATTCCACGCCAGAGAACGAGACATTTGACAACCTGCCCGAAAAAGGAAATTTTGTCGTGCCGACACTGCTCACAAATGTCGACCATGGCATGGCGGTAATGAAAGAGGAGACATTTGGACCAATCATTCCGGTCATGAAGGTGAAGAGTGATGCCGAGGCAGTTGCTTTGATGAATGACAGCGAATTCGGTCTCACTGCTAGCATTTGGACCAAGGACACCGCCAAGGGATTCGAGCTATGTGAGCAAGTCCAAGCTGGCACCGTCTTTGTCAACCGTTGTGATTATCCCAGCCCGGTAAGGCCGCCCACCCCCGCGTCGTGAACGGCATGCAGACACATTTACTAACATTCATGGCAAAGGATTTGGCTTGGACTGGGTGGAAGAACTCTGGCAAAGGCGTCACGCTGAGCAAGTTTGGCTTTGAGCAATTCGTCAAGCTCAAGAGCTATCACCTGAAGGATTATCCCAAATAGGGATTTGGAACCGCAGATCGGCTGCCATTCGACGCAAGGAGGAAGTCGGTAAGGGATATCCTCAGACGCGTCCAGAGCGCATTCACCACCAAATAGCCTCACCCACCAATGTAATGTTTCAGACCCCTTCTTCGCGTCCGGAAATGTCTTGAAGGGATTTCCCTTAGCATTGTCACACATTCCAGCGTACCGTCCCACCGGAACGGTGGCGGCGGCGGCGGACGCGGTACGAGTTCCGCGGAATCATTCCACATTCCATTGCTTTGGTATTGGTGTGTGTGTCCCCTAGCCAGGGGCCACGTTCCAGCCTTTTGGGAAGCATGCGATCCAGCCATGTAAGGTTATATCTTCTTTGACTTCTCCTTCCGGGCACCGCCCACATCGGAGCATCAACCAGCCTTCTCTTTGTTCGCGTTCGTCATCTGAGGGTGTCGTCAACGGCCTGCCTTGGAAGTACATAAGGCATCATCCCAAGCCGCCCGTGGACCTTTGACCATGCTCGGTTAACCTCCGTCGTCACTCCTTTGTTTGCTTTATCGGGTTTTCGTTCTTCTCCGCCGCTCCGCGGTACCGCCGTTCGTTCGGGTCGCCAGACCACCTACAATCGTTGTTGCCCTTGTTCTTATTTCCATTGCGTTTCCGAGTTGGTGTTGATCTCGATCGTCTGCCGTCCGTTCAGTCTAGAACCCCAACTGGCCTGATTCATATTCTTGACCACTGCTGTTCCAGCTTCTCCGACTGCCGCCTCTCTCCCCTTCACCTTCCACGCTCGACATTTATAATCGACGAGTCTTGATACTACCTGATGATCTCGAATTGCGTCAACACAAACTCGATTGTGACCGCCCCTTCCTCAAGGATACTCATCAACATGCGAGCCTGTATCTTCATCAACCGGTCATGTGATACGCCGGGGAGCATAGTCTCACCACGGCGTAGCAAGGTAGCGAAGAGGAAAGAGATGGTAATTGTATGAGCCACCAACCAGTTCGAGACTTTTACCCAGGTTTCTCCCAGGGTTCTGCGTTCATTGACTAACAATTTTTCTAGTCTGAGCCGTTCAACTTCAGGAAAGAAGCCGTCATGCTTCCTGGTCTTAGCGAGGATGAGTGCGTGTTTTCCCCAGTCAAGTCAAGACTCGGAACTGCCGCTAACACAAATTTTCACAGAATCTCTGTATTACGCGAGAAGGCAGCTGCTAGCCAGCTCGGTGTCAGGGACGACATGGACGTTGAGTCCATCCTCGGCGGCGGCAGCGATTATATGCACCCACGAGTCGTCCCATCGGTCCCGCGTTCCCGGTCCGTGTCGCGATCCTCGTCAACACACTGGCCGAAAGGGGTACCGTGCCCCGTTAAAGCGATTATCAAGAACAACTACTTGACGCCCATCTCTCCTGTATCGACGATGGGGTCGGTCTCACCCTTGGATCTCGATCTCGACCTGGGAAGCCCTATCAGCCCGCTCTCCCCAAGGGGAAGCCCCAGGTTGCCCAAGAGCGGGAGCATCTGAGAATCCGTCGCCTTCTCGAAAGCTTGGAATCCAGAGAGAGAGAAACGCCCTCCAACATTGCCAAACCGTTGCTTAACTGCTCTTCTTACGTCGACGGCACGGCCGGCGCGTACCAACAACAGCCACGACCACGCAAACGACCTTAGCACATCCATGTCGCGCCTTTGTTTTCTTGTGGAGAGGCGCAATTCTCATACACACTCTCGTTTTTAATAAATTGTAACAGCGTTTGTTCTCTAATGATCCGGAAAAGCTTAGAATTTTAGATGGGAGGTTTCAAAATGGAACTTGCTCTTTGTTTTGCTTTCTTTCCTTCCATTGTTTTCTGTCCACGACATTCCCTTGGCCAATGTCTGGTCCACTTCTAAAATTTAATATCTTGTTAGCGGAGATCGTGCGAGGTTCACAAGAAGGAGGGGAGGGCTTGGGGATGTATTCGACCGGCTGTGGCTTGTAAATACCGATCGTATATCCTGCTATCAGCGAGGAGGATCTTTTCACATGTTTGGGGGTAGGAGCGTTGTCGGGCAAGAGGATTGTTAACAATATATGGTGAGGACTACGGGGGCTGTGGGCCTTCTGTACATGTAGTTGCCTCAGCTTGAAACGAGGGAATTGAACTCTGTATTGAGACAGACTCGAGTGTTTGCCGCTGCGTCATGACTTTGACTCGCCGACCACCAAGTCTCATCATAGCGTCCTAGAATCGCACCAGACAGTGAATCACTCTTGCAGCTTCTCGGTCTCATTATAATACCTGCTCATTCATAAGAAATACTGTCTAGTAGCTTTTGTTTTTATGCCCAACCTTTCCAACCCAAACACCACACAAAGCTCCCTCCCTCACTCGTCATCAAACCCACCCCTGGTACACCTCGAGTTTCTCATGCCTGGCTCCCTCCAACTCACCCTTCACACCCATCAACTTGACCTTGCTCGACTTCTCCTTGCTCCACTTGACCAGGAACTCCTCGATCCGCTTCACGGTGGCATCGTCATCTTTGACCAGGATCGCCGCCGCATCGTAACCTCCGGCGCCGGGCACGACACCTCCATACACGCCCTCGACGGTCTCCAGCGCGTCGAGCAGTTCGGTCTGGCTCTCGGGCTCGATCGGCACGCCGCTGCGCACGCCCATCTCCCGGACCAGCTCCCGGACGGCATGGATAGCCTCCCTGATTTCATCGGTCCTGCCCTCTCTAAGCACCTCCTCAAGCCGCTCGTTGCGCGCCTGCAGCGCGTTCCAGATCTCGCGCGCCTTCTCGGGCTCCTTGGCCCGCCAGGCGAGCACGCCCTTGGCCATGCCGACGCTCTCACTGCCGCAGTCGACGTCGCACATGCGCATAGCTACGCCGGCGGGCAGCCGGACAGCCTCCTTGACGACCTCGGTGTCCCACTCGGCGCCGGGCGCCGTGCCCTCGACCACCCGCTCCAGCTGCGCCGCGAAGCCCGGCGCGCCGGCCTCGGGCAACGTCGACAGGATCGCCGGCGAGAATCGCCGGTAGTGGCATGACCCGTACACGGCGGCCGCGACGTCGAAGCCCGATCCCACCTTGCCCTGCGCGGCGCAGTGCGCCGCCTGTGCGAGGTTGTGCAGCACGCGCTTCCCGGCCGCGGAGCCGAGGTCGAAGACGCTCGTGGGCAGGTAGTGCGTTAGCAGCGCGGCGGAGAGCGAGGTCACGAGCGCGGCCGAGGAGCCTAGGCCTGTCTTGTGCGCGTTGCCGAGCGTCGTGGGGAAGTGCGCGAAGCGGGACGGGGTCGCGGGCGGGGTGGCGGAGGAGGAGGAGGAGGATGGGGTGGAGGCGTTGCCGCTGCCGCTGCCACTGCTGCCGTCGTGCGAGTAGTAGTCGTTGTCGGCCAGGATGGTCAGGCGGGCGGACTTGACGCTGTGCGTGGGCCGGAACTTGCCAGCGCGGGCGATGTAGGTCAGGGCGAAGTTGAGGGTCGTCTCGACGAAGGGGTTCTTGTTGATGCGCGAGCCGCTAAGTGGTGGTGGTGGTTAGTTGTTAGTTGTTACTTGTTGGCGGAAAGGGAGGGAAAGGGGAGTAGAAGAAGGTAAGGGTAGAGGGGCCGTTGTTGACTTACACTTGCAGCTGGGTCACCTTGATGCCGCCGCCCTCCTCGGCAAGGTGGTAGCCATACCGCCACTGGGCCTCGAGGAACTGGGGGCTCTCGACGACAATCTCGGTAAGATGGACGCCTTCGCTGGTGTGGATCCCCTGCGCGACGATGTTGATGCGCGCACTGAGGCCGAACACGGTCCCGGTGAACTCCCGGTCGAGGACCAGGTATCCGCCGGCGAGTAGGACCTTGCCGGGGGCCGACACGGCAATGGTGGGGTTCGGGGTGGGCATGTTGGAGATCAGGTAGGGAGTTACAGGGGATTACGCCTTTGGGGGTTGGTATGGCTGGGTGGCTGCTGTGACGATTGCGAAGACCAAACAAGCGAATGAGTGGGACAACAATTGACGTGCGTGAGGTGGGAGGTGCGGATGAAGGGCTCAGTTGTTTAGAGACTAGGTGATTTGTTTGTTTGGGTGGTGCTGGTGAGGGTGGTGGTGGGGAATCAATGCAATAAAGAACGGTGGAATTTGTCGCGATGGCTTCAGTGACGTAGGTGCACCAAGGAAGTTTAGGTGGATTCGGGATCTGGGATCTCAATCTCAGTCTGAAATCTGTAAATCTTGGGATCGTCAGGTCAGACACCACCGTTAGTTAATTGATGAAGCAGCTCATTCTGACGATCGACGCGCTGGTGGGGGAATGGGGGATGAGGGGGGTTTTTGGAGCGGGGTTGGACTACAATCAAGCCCCCGAGTGCGGGGCAGCTACAGCGTGCGAGGTCAGTCCCCGGGGCCGCCTTGGTGACCGTTAGCACTTCGCAGCGATGGAATCATGATGCTGTCAGCCTTGGGCCTCCGATTCTACGGCGATGCGCACGGCGCGGCGAGGCGCTACGCTCAGCTCTGAGGTAAGCAATGCCTGCGCCGGAATGTCGATCTCCAAACATGGTGATCTTGCGCGGGATGAAAGACAATGGAAACAAGACAGGAGGGAAATAAAGAGACACATGCAGTGCATAAAGACCACCGCCTAGCATCCGTCAATTCCCGACCTGTTTTCAGGAATGACAGCAAAAGCATCACCAAAATGGCAGGGCGAAGGAGGCAGCCTATGAATGCCGAAAATAAAAAGCCCTCATCCCTCCTCGATGTCCGTGGAGGAAGTCGGCTGGATGCGACTTGGAGGCGGGTGCAGGCTAGGCATCACAACCTGCAATCGGCCGGTGAGGAAGAGAGCCAGGGCCGACAGTCAGCAGGAGAGCTGCCTCGTCAGCAAAGCTATCTCCTTGGGGATAAAAACGCTGGAGGAACCTTTTGCACGATTCGAGGTGTTTGTCGCAGGCTCGCAGCAGATCGACAGACTAACGCGGGGACGTGACAGGCTGCAAAAAGTGTGCGGCTGACGGCTGACTTTTCGGCTTTCTCAAGGGCTCAAAATCCTCGACCCTCATCCGTTCCGGGTTTGCGTTCGAGTTACCTGTACCCGATGCAAACTTCGTCCGAAACTTTGGATGGCCTTTGGTCTTTCCTTTAGTATTGCGTAAACTCGAGGTCCTGGAGGTCGCCCTCAGGCATCATCCGTGTCACAGACGTGGCGTCGCCCCCCCGGCTGACCGTAGACCGAGCATGTCGCTCGGTGATAGTCGGGATCATGACGGAGGTAAGGGGGATGCGGTGTTTCCAAAAGCCCGAAACTCGTAGCGGCTAATTTTCGTCGCGTAATGCACATGTGACTCCTTCGGGTTTCTCAGCCAAAGACATCCACTGAAAAGCGGGATGTCGATCTGATAACCGTCCAGCTGCAGCGTCAGGATCCGCACAGCCTCGAGCATCCCCATCAGATCGCCGCATTGGATGAATGAAACGAGAAAGATGATTCTTTCAAATCCTCCGCCTCTTTTCCTCGAACCGCCTCTTCAAGGATCGAACAACACAAGTGAAGAAGACTTCAATGGGCACTTGTCCAATTTGCCCAAGCGTCTTTCTCTCATGCTTCTTTTCAGTTCCAGAAGGCCAAGAAGAGACAAGATCCCACCACGGCATCCCAGTCCGTCGCGTCGGTGCATCCTTAGCTCCACTTGGCTTGAGCCGTTGGTTTGGCGAATGAGAGGATCCGCCTCTCTGGGCCCGGCCAGCGTGCGACGAGGGCTGAAGCTGGGGAAGACTGACAGGTGGCCGGGTTATCATGCTACGGGTTAGGTGACTATTTCATAGAGGTATTCTTCCTGCAAAGTTGTGCCCGAGCAATACTTGAGCACGGTAGGGTCGTATTTTTATGCAGCGACGAAAGAAGGCCCTCGAGATTACATGTCCTCAGCCTTGGCAGTGCCCCGCGGATCGCGGAATCCCAGCTCCCGCTGCTGTGGGTGTGTGCTCCGGTTTGTCTTCGTTTTTGACGTGCCTCGCGGGGAACCCACTATTGGAGAGGGACCCTCCCACCAACTCCCGAGCCACAGCCCGCATCCGAGTCTTCCGCCCACGTCCACGCAGTCCCATTCGTCACCCGCTCCCTTGCCTGAAAGCGAGCCTGGCCGTCTTGGGAAAAGCCCGGGTTTGCAGGCTTCCATGTCGTCGACGCCTGTGGAAGCAGGTGGGCAAAAGGGGGTGGGGTACGCGTTACGAGTGCAGGATGGTGCATGACTTTTCTTTTCTTCGTTGCAACTTCCTGATGGCGGGCCTGGGAGATAATTTTGGAAGGCATGAATGACACGCACATCTCCGTCCAGATTCGGTGATTGGCTGGGACGCGTCCCTACCTCTTCCCCTGAGAAACAGTGATCTGTTCTTTCCCGAACCTCTACGCTCTCCGATGTGGTCTAGATTTCTGCCTGCTGAGCGTGATGCTTGGAATTGCGTATTGACGTCTTGACTTGCCGTCTGCATCGCCTAGAAAAGGCATTGCTCGTCCAGTCTCAAAGCTTTGGTTCTATCCGAGCAAGTGCATGAGGTCGCCCGCCAGTTGCCGTCAAGCTGTTCCCTGTCGGTTGTTGTCGAGCCCCATTTTTCGAGCTCCCAAAAAGTTCCCTAGGGGGCTCGCCCGTCTGACTACGCTAAAGGCAGCATGGTTCCGAGTCCACCCGCTACGTGACCAAACACCCCTGCAACGCTGAACCAAGGCTACCAAGAGCCAGGGCAAGGATCGATTGAGAGAAAAAAAACCACGGCTCGTCCATCTCGCCCGCCACAAATACACTCGGCAACCTGCCTCACACAGTCATTCTTTTGCTCTTTTGCTTTGCTTCCTGCTTGTCATATCCACGGTCCCGGCTACCCACCCAACACTACCAACTAATCTAGATTCGCGCGTTTGTTTGACGGCTTCACTGTCGTCAAATGAACCTGCAACTGCGCATTCATCCCCCTATCCCGGTAAGTCGCATGCTCCCACCACAGCTGCTGTTCCTTTTTCGCGTCACAGTCGCACGACCAATATCTGCATATACACTGTCGATCTGATCGTCCATTTTTTCGACTTTTCAACCTGGCTTGTGATAATTGATCTGATCTGCGATCTACACTCTGCCGCCACGCTGGGACACATCATCTACAGCTTCCTCCTTTTAACCAGGGCCTTGACTAATACCACCACCCGAACTCTTAGACCTTCCCCCTACCCGGTGTCTCCTAAATGCCATCCGTCTACTCGTCCGTCTTCCAGAGTTTCATCCGCCAGGGATTCTCAAAATCCTTCACCCACGGCTACGCCCAGTCGGTCGTAGCTGCCACCCATCCCCATGTCTTGAATACACAGAATCGCCCGTCCTTTGCGCGGCGCAACAGTACTCGGATCGGCCGGCTCTCGAATCTCGGTCTTCACAATGCCTTCCATTCCAGCACACAGCCCACGAGCTCGGTTGAGCGCTGGCATGAGAAGGTCGCCAGTCATGGAGGCTTAGACGCCTACTTTGAGCACCTCGAAACACTGCAGGGAGAGGCCAGGGAAAAGGAAGAGGCAGAATGGGTGCAGTTCCAGTTTCCCAAGCGGATCGAATGGAAGCCCACCGCGGCCTCGATCCTCCTCGGGCCCGATGGAAAGGCCCTTGCTGCCGAAGGAGGAGACTCCGCCCAGCTCCAGGCCAGCTCAAGCGCTCTAGAGGAATCCGAAGCTGCTCTAGCACACATCGATGCTGCCCTGGAGAGGGAAATCGAAAATCGCAAGGAGCTCGAGGCTCTGGAGGAGGAAGTTGAATCACTACGAGCACACTCTCCAGCCCTGGCCGAACAGCTCGAAGAACACATCCGGTCGCGAACGCGCACTCCGCCCTCTCAAGTACGGTCACCGGCCAGCATCGCTCGCACGGCTACACCGCCTGTTGATCCACAATCGCTGGCCTATGCCGAGCATCTCACCAAGCTGTCTGAATCTTCGCGCTATGCGGAAATTCCGGCTGTCTTCGAGGCGATGCTTGTCGGTGGCATCAAGCCCACTGCCACCGCCTACAATGCCTTGCTGGTGGCTGCTATCCAGATTCCGGTAGAGAAATCCGAGGTCGTACCAAAGGCCCTGGATGTCTACACCGATATGCTCCGCAGGAGGGTCTTGCCCGACAGCGACACGTACAACATTCTTGTTGGTCTGCTCGCTTCTCGCTCGCTTGAAGTTTCGTCCCTGAAGACGGCTCTCGAGAACAAGCGGTTGCGCTTCGGTGGCATGGATGAGCCGGGCAAGTTCATGTTCGCATCTCACGAGTTGGAGCATGCCATCTTGTCTGAGGATGATCGCCTGGATATGGCCATGAAGCTGTTCGAGTCATCCGTCATGTCAAACAAGGCAGTGTACTCATCAGAGACATACCATCAGCTCATATCTGCTTGTGCGCTGGCCGGTCGCGTCTCTGATATGCTCCAGTTGTTTGAGCACATGGAGTCCAAACGGGTAACACCGTTTGCTGCCACCTTCCCCGCCATGATTACCGCATTCGCCAATTCCGGAGATCTCATCAGCGCTGTTGAGTGCTACAATGAGTACCGGAACCTCGCAATCTCTAACGACAATGGCGAACCGACCCTGGTTGATAGACTTGATGCTCAGGTCTACGCTGCTGTCATCAACGCATACGTCGTCTCCGACAAGCTTGAAGGCGCCATGAGGTTCTACAAGAAGATTGTTCAGGAGTACGGTGTGCGCGCCTCTGAGATCCAAGATGCCATAATCTCCGGTGGATTTGTCAAGGGGTTTGTCCATCGCGGCATTTACCAGGAGTCACTCCATTGGGCCCAAAGCATTGAAAACGAGACCAGGGGCGCAACCATGGGCGAAATCGCCACGATTGCCGCCGACAAGGGTGACAAGCACACTGCTGTCGCTGCGTTTGCCAACATCACTTCCTTCAATGACGTCTCTTCTCCGGCTATGGCTTTGCTTGCAATGGCTATTCGGGAGGGCGACGTCTCAGCTGCAACAAAATACTGGGAGATCCTGAGCAGCCCCGACATCAAGGCAGCTCCCTCTATGATCGAACCAACTGCTATGTATGCGATTGCCATGATCGGCTCTGGTCAGGTACTGGAAGGCTTAACGCAAGCTGAGTGGATGTTTCAGCGCATCCGTGATTCCGCCGCTGAGGGCAAGTCCCAGCTGGCAGATGAAATCGAGGAAGGCGCCGAGTTCATCTCATCGTTCATGACTGCTCGTGGCATCACCGATCCCCGGGAAACCGCTTCAGTCGCATCATATCCCGCACAGACGCTAGCAACCTCGCCCTATCCGTCCACCCCGTCAGTCTCAAGCTACGAAGACACGTTCGATCCATACGCCCACAACACTGATTTCCGGGGGTCGTCCCTGATCTCAGACGAGCTCGAGGGTTCTCACGGTCGCAAAGGCCCCAAGCTGAACGATGCTCTCACCCGCTTCCGGAACATGCGCCGGGCGGGCCGTCACCCTCGCTACATCACCTATGCCAAGCTTATCTCCGCTGCGGCTCGTGATGGCAAGTTGGACGTCTGCCACGACATTCTCGCCACCGCCCGTACCGATGTCCCGCTTCTTCCTCAGTATGCCGTGGTCCGCTACGGTTGGTCTTCGATTCTGGATGCCATGGTTGGCGCATGCCTCACACTTGGTGACAGGCGCCTGGCTGAACAATACCACCAGGAGTTGCTGGCCATGGGTGCTGCGCCATCAGCCAACACCTTTGGGCTCTACATCACCACCCTCAAAGAATCCACCAAGACCTTTGACGAGGCTACGGAAGCAGTCAAGATCTTCCACCGTGCCAAGGCTGAGGGCGTTGAACCAAGCTCGTTCCTCTACAATGCTCTGATCGGCAAGCTTGGCAAGGCACGTCGTATCGATGACTGTCTTTTCTACTTCGCCGAGATGCGCGCCTTGGGAATCAAGCCTACTTCGGTCACCTATGGAACCATCGTCAACGCTCTTTGCCGCGTCAGCGATGAGAAGTTCGCTGAGGAGCTGTTTGATGAGATGGAGGCCATGCCCAACTACAAGGCCCGGCCTGCTCCCTACAACAGCATGATGCAGTTCTTCCTGACGACAAAGCGCGACAAGACCAAGGTTCTGGAGTACTTCGGACGCATGCAGGCGAAGGGTATCGCGCCGACCGCACATACCCATAAGCTCCTTGTCGATACTCATGCCACTCTCGAGCCTGTCAACATGACTGCCGCCGAGGCTGTGCTGGACATGATCCGATCTGCGGGCCAGCATCCGGAGCCTGTACACTACGCTTCCCTGATCCACGCTCGTGGCTGTGTTCTCCATGACATGGCCGGTGCTCGCCGCGTCTTCGATTCCGTCATGAAGGACCCCACCGTCGCTCCCAACCCGTGCCTCTTCCAAGCCTTGTTTGAGTCCATGGTTGCCAACCACCGTGTAGCCGACACCGAGGCCGTTCTCGCCCAGATGCGGGCCAAACGTATCGAGATGACGCCGTACATCGCCAACACTCTGATCCACGGCTGGGCCGCGGAGAAGAACATCACGAAGGCAAAGCAAATCTACTCTTCAGTCAGCCGGGATAAGCGGGAACCTAGCACCTACGAGGCTATGACTCGCGCCTTCCTTGCTGTCGAGGAACGCGAGAACGCCAACGGTGTTGTCAGCGAGATGCTAAGCCGCGGATACCCCAGTGCCGTTGTGAACAAGGTTCTTGAGCTTCTTGGTGGCGGTAACGCAGAGGAGGCTGCCTCAATTGCTACCTAAAGGGTTTAGCGTGCTGCGCTAGATCCCCCAGGATTGTGATTCGAGTTTTGTGTGTCGCGTTTTCTACGTCTCTTTTGTTATGCTGGTATGATACCCCTGTGTGCAACGATACGGTTGGCTTGTCGGTTGAGTTCTTTAATTGGAGACACTTGCCTCCTACGGTTTTGGTTGGAGGTGTGACTCGGGAGAAGAGAAGGAGAGGCTCATTCGATCACGGCCTGCTGTTGCGCCGAAAGAAATATCAACCATCGTGTTTTCCTTTTGTCAGTCTATCTAACCTGCTGGCTCATTCCAAAACGAGCTAGTTGGGTTTGGTCATGGTCAGCGAAAGGCGTTTGGATCGGGGGGAACATCACGACCGGGGGCCCCGCCTTTGTTTGCGTGCGGCTCGGTCTCGCTCCGGAGGACCTTTGCTTTTTGTTTTGTCCCTTTTTTTCCTTTTGGATCCTGTCATCGCCCAAGGGATGGGTTGGATGACGCGGAATATGGTATGGGAGGCTCGGCCTGGGCTGGTCTGAGAGGAAAACGGGGCCGGCTACGGGGGGTTACATACGGGCGGGTTGACATGCCCATGATAGACAAATCTCCACTCCAGAGAAACCATTATTACATATACATTTCATGAAGCGCGGCGGATAGCTTGGATCGGATCACATCATCAGATGGGGTTGGGGCGGGACAGGTTCGGGACACGTGGTTCTAAAGGGCAAAGGGACCTCCCTGGGATAGATGGCTTGCAGTGTTGGGTCATTAGTCTGCGATCCAGGTGTATCATACGCTTCTGTACCATAGGATTTTTTTCAACATGACAAAAGTTGTGCTGATTTGGTGGCGATGCTCCCGTGACATTTGACTTGGGATTTGGGTCATCGTCCTTCATGGGTAAGGTGTCTTGCAAGCGCGAACGTTAGAAAGGGGTATTGTTGACATTGCTCGCCTCAAAAATCTCGACTATCGCCCTTTCGGGTCAGGGAATGATCTACTCAATCACTGGTTTCCTCCCGTCTTGAGAGTGGTCAGCCCGCCGAGGAGTATCAGCAGCTCGTCCCATTGCATCACCATCCACCGAAGGCCGTCTTCCTTCTCGTCGGACTCGGAGGTTTTGACTGGCCTGCCGTTTGAGCCAGAAAAGAAAAGCCTTAGAGACCTATTCTGTTATATAATGGGAATGATTCGCAACTGCAGTGCACTATCAGGTACATGTAGGTATCCAATATATTGCATGTATCACCTCGAGCCGAAACCGGAAACCGGCTGATGCTCAATGTCAGATAGACGCTCATCCCCCGACGAGCGGGTGTCATAGCTGTGCATGCTCGACACATCGTCAGGCAGTACTAGTATCGGCTGCGATGGGGGTGACGGGACAGACGCTGACCCGGCGCTGTGACTGATGAGGTGGAACTGTATGGCGGTCCGCACTTCTGTTTCTCTCGGGTCTGAGATGGTGATAACTGCGGGGATGGGAGGGACCCGCGGATGGCTCAGGGCCGTGGGCGGGGTGAATGGGCTGTTGCTGTCCATGTCTGCCTCGGGGGATATTTCGGGGCTCGTCCATGCTGAGGAGGATGAGGAGGAGGAGGAGGATGGGGTTGTGGATTTTCTGTTGACAATTTGTTGGCGTTTGTTGAAGGGGGGTGGCTTTTGCTGCTGTTGCTGCTGTTCCTGCTGCTGCTGTTGCTGCTGTTGCTGCTGTTGCTGTCGCGGGCCGCCGGTGGAGAGCACGGAGCGGATGGATACTTTCGAGGTCCCGGCGCTGTCTCGTTGGCGCTGCTGTCTTGAACGTGATGATCTCTGCGACGCCTTTTCGGCGGCGCCGTCTTCTTCTGGAATTGGGGTGAGAGGGAGGGGCGGTACGGCGGCTTGGCGCATGCGGGTGAGCCATCTGGAGAGGGTTGGTTTCGGTTTTGCGATGTCGCTATGAGGACCGCTGCCACCGGGGCTGGGATCGAGAGGCGGCGGTGAGACTTGCTGGCTGCGGGTGAGGCTGACTTCTGATGTGCTGAGGAGATGCCGGCGCATGCAGTGGCTTGCCAGTGATGCCCGGCTTGCTGAGGTGGGGAGATCATGCCGCTGGCGGAGTCTTCTTCTCCGGAGGAAAAAGAGGGCGGCGGCGGCGAGCAGCAGAGTGAATGAGACTAGGGGGGTTCGTTAGAAGGCGTCCATGGTGGTTAGTGGAAGTGGATTAGACAGACGTACTGATGGAGCCGAGGGCAATGCCTGCTTTTTGGCCGGCTGATAGCTGAAAGGTGCGAGCTGTTTCTTGAGCTGCGAGATATGTTGTGCCGGGTTTTACAGGATCTAGGGGGAGCGTTCCCGGTCAGCCGAGTGTTAGGGGAGTCATTAAATCCATCTTGTTTTTCAAGTGTAGTATGACCAACCTGTGACTGCTGTGGATTCTGAAGAGTAGACTGGCGTGACATCCACCGAGTCTGTTATCGTGGATGCTACGATGATGCTGGTGGTCAAGATGGAGATGGAGAAAGTCGTCACGGGGGCAGGACTTGAAGAGAGGGCTGGTAATGATGAGACAGCGGCACTCGATAGGAGGGACGATATCGGTGCTGCTTGCGACACTGTTGAGAATGATTGTATAACAATGGTTGAAGATGGTATGCTGGTGGCTGGTGAAGAAGGTATCACTGCACTCGTAGTAGTAATCAATGCTACCGTGGTAGTGTCGTCCGATCTTGTTGATGAAATGGTGGTCACGGCTGAGCTGGGTGTTGACGTTGTGGATGTCGTCTTGGTTCTCAAGAACCGGGAAGTGAAATCAAAGATGGAGAGATGATTAAATATCCCCTTTCCAATCCGACCTCCATCAAGTCCAGGGGGAATGAAGTTTGAATCTTGCCCGTTGCCAACGCCAACTCCGGGAAAAGCCCGTTTGTTCTTGTTGGAGAACTGACGTATCTGACTCTCACCTGTCGAGCCTTCACGCCTAAGCTTGGCGCCATCATGAGAACGGTCCGATGATAAGTGATACGCCATATTGTGAGGTTCGTGCCCGTTACTGTGGAGTTGGGCCAGGCTGTGAGCAAAAAATGCAGTGGAGTCATGGGTTCTCCATTGCTGATGCACGTCCAGTCGGGCCCCTGGCGATGAGGATGAAGAAGGTCAACCAAGGTTTTTCCATGGTGGTCCATGCAGCTGCTGAGGTTGTGCCTTCGTCTAAGTACTAATTCTCTGCTTGAAGTGCGTTGGTACTTCACGCACCTCACAAGGCCGAGAGGCACGGGCACATGCTACTGAATTTGCTTCATGACATGTATAGCACAGCAAACTAGGGCTGAAATCGGCAGGAGATAGAAACGCTGTCAAGAGGTGCGACGGGGCTTTGAGATACGCTTAGAATCTCAAACGGGTCTAAGTGCCCCCCCCTCAAAGTTCCCCTCTTCTTCGCTGCCGGGTTTATTCTCGTGTGTTAAGGGTACGAGGAAGACCTTTCTCGTGATGCAGAACATCGGGCTCATTCAGCTGTCGTCCCAAATCCAATTAGATGCAATCAATCCTTCTCTGATATGCTGTGCTGGAAAAATATCTGGGTTTGGGGCTTGGGCGAGCGGTTTCACATCACCCGAAGCTAACGGCAACAAGACTCGGGTGAAACGCGCAAAGCAACGTCGCCGCATCAAGACTGGGCTTGTTCAGCCCCAACGACAACACCATGGGCGAATCGGATCCGAGTAAAAGATACAAATTCAGCAATGAGATCGTCTGCATAATCTTGGCAAGCGGCAGCTAGGGCCGTTGAGTTGGGCCTTGGTCTAATCAATCAGTCTCAAGCTTTCCTGCACAGATCGTTGCCCGCTCAAGGTGTGTGCAACTATGGATCCCGAAACCCGGTAAGCTTGGATGACGTCTGTGCTACCTCGTTTATGATCGGCAGGCGGGAGAATCGGAACATCTGTCGCCAAAAGATCACCGAGCCGGGTCAGAGGCCGGGGCTTTCAGGGGTTTTGTCTGAATCATTCGGGGGAATTTGACTGCGGTAATATATTCTTCCGCTCTCCGTCCCGTTCCGTGACAAGCTCAGAGAGCCACCATTGAAAGCCACTGGCACAATCAACTGACTAACATAGGGTTTTTTTGGGGCATCATAGACACGTCGAACTCCGCCGACATGTAGCTACTAGGTAATTAGGTAGCTGATCTTCGGTGGTGGGTCAAGACCCTATTCTACATGTAGTCCTGCCTGAGTTGGGCCAATTTGGTCAAGGTCGATGCACATACTCCAGTAGTTATCAAGAAGAAGTAATTTGGAATTACGGCAAGTCAAGATTTATATACCAGAGATAAGTCCTTCCTGCAGTAAAAACAAGGTATCCGAATCACACTCTTGACTCTACTATCGTCCTAAAAGCCTGTGCACAATTCGTCGATTTTCTCGGTCAGGTCTCATAGTCACACCTGACCTGCCACCTGCAGGACTATCATTGGCGAGTCCGAGGACTGATTCTAGTTTGCGATACTTCTTGTTGTGTGGACCTTGTTGCTGACCTTGGGCTGGACTCGGTCTCAGTCTTCATGCCTGCCACTGTCATTTGATACGGCCCTCTGTGACTGCATGGCTAAATGCGCCTCAATGATGCAAGGGCAAGGAAAATGGAGGCTGGAAAGACGAGAAACAGGCCGTAATAGTATGGCACAACTTGTTACCGGATACCCGGTCGCGACATGACCATTTCCACATGAACTTTAAGAGGCCCGTAATATGAACTGGCCGAAGCAATCAACGGCGCAGGAAATATTGGACGGCCCAGCACAATTGGAAAGTCACGATGGTCACCAACAGCACCTTCATGTGTGTCTCAGTTTGATCATGCACACATTCGATAAAGCAGTCACGGCGGTTCGCCGAGGCCAATCATCATGCGTCTGATGGTCTGGCCCTTCACGAACCCAGGCCCGCACCCCCATTACCCACTGCAGGTCAGCGGCAAAGCATGGCGAGGAGTTGTTGTGGACAACATGGGCTTCTCTCGTATTTGGAGAACGCTGTCAAAAGAAGCTCGTATTGATGCCAGTTCCGATGAATAGCAAATCCAGTTGCAAAAGATTGACGTCATATGTTACTTGGGATCTATAAAAACACTAGAGCATCTGCAAGAACTTGCTAGCTGAACAAAAGTATAAAAATGTTTTGATGTTTTCATGATGGACCCCGCCCAAGGGACTATTTGTAATGAATGTCTGCTTGAACCCAAACAATTCGCTGGTGTTGCTGAAGGAGCAAGATGGAAACATTGCTGTCGATCTCATGCATGGATACCTTACTGACACTGGCTTCACCCTATCGTCGACGTCCACCGGTAAACACGGCACAGATTCGTCTTTAAGCACGCCTATTGGCTAAATCGTGTCAGCTGGGAGAAATCTGACATCTTTTTCCACCTGCTCATCAGCTTGTGACTCTCCGACCGGCGCGGAAATGAAAGAAAAGGAGCCGAAAGAAGCTTCACGATCCGTGCTCTGTGATGTCAATTTTTCTCCGACAGGCGTGACAGTACAAAAGGGATTCGGTTTAGTGAATACACTGTTTAGAGCTCGTAACCTCAGCTACCATTCGCTGTCGAGTAGTGACACAAAGGCCTAATTGGACGTTCATTAGGCGCTTAGTTGAATCAGCCTTGCTTGGTTGAGTCTAGACCAACTGCTTTGCCAACCAGAGTTTGTTTGTCCATCAGCCTCCCAGAACGCCCGAGTGGGCCTCGGGCCGCAATTGTGCTTAGTCTATCTTAATCGGTAGCTATTCGGTTTGGGGGCCGAGATGTCTGAGCAGTACTTGGACATTTGAGAATCGTTTATCGAGAGTTTCCCAGCTCGATGGTCTACATAAAGGCTCCTTGGCCATCGGGCTGGTTGACAAGAATCACAAATCATGAGAAACACTCTCACGGTCCCGTCTCAACTTATGATCTCGGTTTAGTCGGATACCTAGCAATACTCAGGCAGATATTCGACCTTGTTTGACTCAGTCTTTTATTGTTCACCCACTACGCGCAGAGACATTATAAAGCCAATATGCTCTCAGGTCCCCTTATGCCTGGGATATTCTTTATACTAGGAGCTCTCATCGACCATGTTTCGTCCGCAGTCCTCCCGCCCTCACCCTTGTGCCGACCCGTTGTGTTTTCCGTCCACGCAGCGGCTCAAAACGGCGTATTCCTATATCCTCCCAACCCCAATAGCGCCCAGGACATTGTCGATTTCATACATGGAGCATACACAAACACTACCGGGCCGCTGATGAACGGAACCGTCACGGTTGAGGGCGACTTCACCGTCAACGGCATCTACTGCCGCCCCACAAAACCGCGTCTCAACCAGACGACTCTCCAAATTCTCGTCCACGGAGCGTCGTACGACAAGTCCATGTGGTCAGGCTACGGATTCGGCGACGACTACAACTGGCAGGCAAAGGCTACTGCTCGTGGCTACCACACGCTCGCCATCGACCGTCTTGCCCACGGTGACGACAAGCAGTACCTAGACCCGTTCAAAGTTGTCCAGGGGACGCTCGACCTTGAGATCCTCCACCAGGTGATCAACATCCTCCGCGCCGACAACCACCACCAAAACCCTCTCCCCCAACGGTTTCAGCGCATCATATACGTCGGCCATTCCTATGGCACCATCGTCGGTGTCGGTCTCGCAAACAAGTACCCCGCTGACCTCGATGCCATGGTCGCCACCGGCTTCACCGTCTTCCTCAACAGCACTGCCATCATCAACTACCTGCAAATCACGTCCGCCGCCCTGTCCAGCCCGCGATTCGCCCAGCTTCCATACGGCTATGTAACCAGCCTCTCCGAAGCCAGCCGCGAGCTGAGTTTTTACAGCGGCGCCTACGACCCCAGAATCCCCCGGGCGGACTACGCTCGCCGCGATACGCTCACGGCCGGCGAGGCGGGCTACACGGGCTTCGCCACCCCAGCGTTTGGGTTCGCTAAGCCGGTCCTGCTTACGTCCGGGGAGCAGGACAAGATCACTTGCAACAGCCCTGTGTTGCGCTGCGCCGATATGCTGGCGACGACGGGCGCCGTGCTGTTTCCTGACGCCGGCGTGCGCGAGGTGTATGCGCCACCGAATACGGGCCACGATTTGACGCTGCACTATTCGGCGCCTGAGACGATGCGTGTTGTGCATGATTTCCTCGATAGGAACTTTGCGTGAGGTTGTGGATTGCTTGTAGTTTGGAAGAGTTTGGCTTCTGGTGTGCAGCGAGGACGGTGTTGGTCGTCAAGGGTCAGGGGCAATTGGCCGAGTAAACAGAGGTTGCTTTGGAACGCTAGTTCAGTGGAAAGAAGGTATAAATCCAGTTGACACCTTCAGAGATGTCTTCTGTATCTAAAAATTATCTGGTTTAATCGTTGAATGCGATTCTCGTTCCCGCAGAGCATGGCTTTGTTCCCCAATATCAGCTAATGTAGGACATAATACTCCATCACATGTAGCCCTGAGTCGGAGAAAAACGGGGGGGTTAATTAGCCATCGGAAGATAGCAGAATGGTCACGGTTCCAGTGTCTCATTAACTTCCATCATTGCATATATTAAATGGGTACAATGTCAAATCTCAATTCACATATTGTGCAGTCGAGGAAACAGGTGTTAAACATCGAATACGTGAAAGCTTGGAGCTAGGCATAGCAGTTTTGCATCATGATTAACGCGGCTCGGGTTGCCTTTAGAAACATACAGCTTTGTTGGTGGTGTTGCTCAATGCAATTAGACTAGGCCCGAGATTTTGTCTTTAGCAGAATAACTGTGACTAACAACGCTTTTGGTCCGGTGATACACACACCTCAATCTGACCTAATACTATGAGATAGGTACCGAATTAGTAATGGGCTCGCATTTTCTAAAGGTCAATCCGGGAGGAAGGCCAACCAGCTTGTAGATCAATCTAGGGTGTGACTTGACCTCCATGTCGACTCTGATACAAGACTTTCATGAGGCCCGGGAACTAGACTAATAATTTGTAGGTAGGTACTCAACCACTCGCCGCATATACCGACAACGAACTCTGATGATTCACTTGTCGTTCAGTAATCTTTCCTGGGATGGCTCTCGAACGAGAGTATATAATGTGTAAACTAGCCTCTATGCCCTAGGATATAAAAGGCGCCGACTCCGAGGGCAACAAACACCACCCCTTTTCTTCTCTCGTCCATAGAGCTTTGCTTCTAGCACCAACAAAAAGTACTGTTCTAGAAAGACCGGTTTACGAAACATAGCATCTACCCTTCGCTGAACTTGGCCGTTCTCCGGTGTTGCTCTTTCGAGTAACCACCACTTGTGCACGAACACGATGGCTCACTGGCAACCAAATCCCGATCAGCCGCCCATCATTCTGCCGGTCTCGGTTGCGGGCACCGTTCAAAGAGATACAAATGTTCGACAACAGGTGTAAGTTACCACTTCCGTGTGAATGACACATTGTGCCATCGTTCACCTTTGCAAAAGACATAGACTCGCCTGATTGAATCCAAGTTAATTTCCTTGTGTGCATCGTAGGGTCATCCAGGTCACTGGCATCGCTGATACATCGCGCCCATGCTACCCGCAACGGAACATGATTGCGGCATTGTTCTCCGACTGGGTACCTTACGTTGTTCACAATCCAGGCCAGATGGTCATCAACAAGACTGCGTCACCGCACATCCTTGTTGACGCAGCTAAGCACATGCTGAGTGAAGTTCAGGATCTGGTGCGTGTTATTCAGCTACGAGATATTACCCCATGTCTTGAGGCTGCCTGGTATATTACGTGTCATTGAATATTTCGTTGATAATTATAATGCGCAATGGCTGACTGGGGTATTGATACGACAACAGAAAGATGATGGATGCTCGCTGGCTTTTGTCGCCCATGATATTGGTGGAAGTATCGTCAAGATGGTACGGTCGCTTATAGTCCAACCCTAGACCGGAAGTTCCAATTTCCTCTTGTCAGCAACACCCTCACGGTACCAGTGGATCACTAACATAATCCACAGGCCATGGTGATTGCATCCAAAGATCCCTTCTACTACGACATCTTCCGTGATACCCACGTGCTGGTAAGACCCAACCCATGTTTCTGTGATTCGAGCATTGTTTCCATGTGCCCAATATTTCTTGCCATTACCCAAGGCTAAGCTCAGCTGACGCAGGTCTTCTTCGAAACCCCGCACCGTTCCTCCAAAGAAGACAGCTGGGTGTCCATTCTTGAAGACGTGGTCGAGTCTCACTATTGCAGATCAAAAGGGCCATGGCTGGCTGAGAGACTCAAGATGCTTGCCCGCGAGCACGAGGAACTAGCTCCGCGGTTTGCCTCGATGTCGAACAAGTTTAACATAATGAGCTACTATCACACGGCTGAACCCGCAGACCCCCGCCCCGTGGTAAGTCTTTGAGTTCACTCCTGGGTGCCTGATTGCTCACTATCGCTTATTCTTCACTAGCTGTCGAAGGATTGCGCAACACTCGGGCTTAACAACGAGGAGCGAGTCGCCATTGGCATCTACAGACACTACGGCCTCTTGGAAGAATATGAAGTGCGCTATCTGAATGATATGCTTCGCGAGTCGCAGATAAGTGCGTCGTGCTTCCTCTTAATACGTGTCGAGTATCACCCGTATCTCAAACAGACTTGACAGCACCTGAACTAACAACCGCAAATTGCCAACCCTTCACAGTGAGCAGCCCGGATACTAGCGCCTTTCTCAACATGCTGTGCTTGGAGATGGAGGGCTACAGTCCTTCAGGCTTCGCCAAGGTCTCCCACGTCAATGTGGCCCGCCAACTGCTCTCCATGCCCGAACTTGAGCGATGGGCGAACCCCAACCACAGATGCGGCCAGGTCCTCCGGCTCAGACTCAACAACCGATTTCACCCAGGACGAATGTTTGAGTCTCTCAGAGAAGCAATCCGAACGACCGATAAACACTACCACCCCTCCACCATCATCCTCGGCCCGCCAGCGGACAAGGCAAACAGCGACAGCAGCAGCGTGATAGAGATCAAGCTTGTCGTAAGCATGATATGGCAACTTCTATCAGATCAGCCGTCCCTGTATTTGAATGTGCAGCATCTATTTCCGCTTGTCCATGATGCTGTCCTAGGGATGGCTTCACGATGGAAACTAAGGATCCTCTGGAGGTGTCTCGAGACATTGCTGTGCTCCCCCACGACTTTCCCAACGTATGTTTTCATCCATGTCGGACGGTGCCCGGTGCGTTCCGAGATATTGCACCGCGTGGAGTTGGTGGTGGAAAAGACAGAGATACCGATCCGCGTTGCGGCGTCTTTTGACAATGCAACTTTTGACGAGAGGAGCGTTATTACAACGAGGTTTGTAGACGTTGATATGACGTCTGGGTTGTTTGGACAGGCCCGAAGGCAGGACCTGGCCTTGGAAGTGGACGACAACTGCCCTCTCAACAAAGACGCGCCGGAAGCCCAAGTGGCGAAGCAAACTGCCATCAACATCTTGGCCACTTCCACCGACTACAGACACGCAGACAGGTTCCTGAAGAGGCTGAACCACTTCCTCAAAGGTCCCCTGGACTGGATCCGCAGGCTGTGGCACAAATGCGGCCACATCGCCTCGAGCTTCATCTTGATCAAGCGCAATATCGAGCGTCACGGGCCCTGGATCGCCAATGTGCTGTTTTGGATCAGTCGCTCGGCCAGGCCTTTGTCCGTTGAGGAGCTTAGATTGATTATCATGGAGCTCGCGGAGTCAGGCAGGCAGGGGTCAGAAAGTTTCAAGTTGTTGGCACAATATCGCTCGCTGGCAAAGGTCGGGGATCTCGAGATGCTTTTACCAGGGGTGGTTGAGATTCGTAATGGCAAAGCACAACTGTGCCAGCTGTCAACGCAAATGGATTCCTTCCTGTGGCGAGCAATGAGATTCCTATTCCCCGGCACTGGCAACAAGGACCCTGACTTGTACCTAGCCGAGAAGTGTCTCTTGTTTCTCCTGGATTTTTATTCTAAGGGCTATCCGTCGACAGGAGAGGCACTGGTATTAAGGTCGGACGTCGACCGGAAAGCGCGTGCCTCGTTCGCTGTATACGCAGCCCGGCATTGGATGACGCATTACCGCGCAGCCGGTTCCCAAGCTGCTCTGGCACACGGTGCTGTCTTTTCTAGGTTTCTGCGGGAGGATATCGTCAAAGCATGGATGCCGCATCTCGCAGCTTCGTCACCAGGACTCCCGGGCCGAGACGGCCCGCCATACTCCGACAAAGAGGACGTAAACCGGACCCTACGCGTCTTGAATCTCCGCAGTCGAGATCCCGCAAGTGCTTTCCGCGTGCTCGAGCTCTGTTACCATGCCTCTATCCGTCCATCGACGACTGCTCTTCTAGACCGCTTTATCGTGCATGCCGCCGAGCTGGGCGACGGGGATCTCGTTTGCGAGCTGATAGGCAAGGTAACAGGACGAGACGCAATTCTCAGAGCCATAGCCTCTGCCCCGTGGTCGCTCGGCCATGATCTGATAAAACAGTGCAATTTCCCAGTGGGTTCGCTCACAATGGGGCAGGTCTACCTCGCCGCTCTGCAGATGGGGAACCAAGAAACGGCGACGAAGGCCCTCGAAATGCTTCGTAATCCGCCACTTGGCCTCCTCCTTGAGGACGTCCTGACTGACGCGACCATGATCGCCTGTCAATATGGCGACGAGTCCACCGTTCGTGCGATCTTTGACGACGGGGAGCTATCATCACTTCTTGCGAAGGAGACGGCCCAACAAAGTGACCCAGTGTGGAAACCCCTGCACGCTGCGGTCTGCAGCGGAAACACCGAGGTAGTGTCGATGCTTCTCAACTTCGGGATGAACATCAACGCCGAGACACCCAATGGAGACGCCCCGCTGATGCTTGCGGCCGAGCACGGCTTCCACGAAATCGTGAGCCTGCTGCTGCAGCCCGGGAGAGGCGCAGACGTCACCGCTTGCGCCAACGTGCTCGGGCGGACGCCTCTCCATGCCGCAAGCCAGTGTGGTTTCTTGGACACGACGAGGCTGCTGCTCGGGAGCGGTGCGGACAAAATGGCCGAGGATGAAGGGGATATCCCGCTATACCTCGCCATTGTAAGGGGCAATTCGGATGTGGCCGAGCTGCTCATCAGTTCCGTGCCTGTACATGTATCCCGAAACGGATTACTCGTACCACCCTCTACCCCTGTGTCTGTTCACAGTGTGGAAGATGCAAATATTCCACCGCCTGACGCTGGCGATGAGGAGTCAGGAAAGGAAGAAGAGTTCCTGGAGCATTTATCCGACAGATCAGGCTCTTCGAGTCCTACTTTAAGCACAACAAGTAGCAACGGCAGCGATAGCGATGCCTTTTCAACCAGCACAGAAGTCTTCCATCCGCTGGATGTCATGAATTTCAGGGACGAAACGGTCCTGATAGAAGCGAGTAAATCAAGGCGCACTTGTCATGTCGCCGAGCTGCTGGCCCGCGAGAGGGTAGACCCAACCCTGGCCGACGAGCACGGCATGACCGCGCTGCACTACGCCGCCTATTTCGGACTCCCGAGCTTGATAGCCTGCCTGATCGAACATGGCGCCGACATCGATGCAAGAAACAGCGACTCACGGACTCCCCTGCACATCGCCGTCTACTGCCACCAGCTTGAGGCCGTCGAGGAGCTACTCAAGCACCATCCCGACCTATTGGCCCAAGACAACTTTGGCCGCAGCAACCCGCTGACCGCGGCGGCAACTGTGGGGGACATACGCATCGTGGAGACCCTGCTACCACGCTACACGCCCCCTAAGCGGCGGGCGTGTTTCTTCGCGGCCGTCCGGAGCGGCTGGCATACCCTCACGGCTAGGCTTCTTGACGCCGGCTGCTGCCATGGCTTCGACCGAGACACAGCCGGCAACTCAGCCGTGCATTGGGCCGCCCGGGGCACGAACACGGGCATCCTGCAGCTGCTGCTCTCTAGAGGGTTCCCAGTCGACCCCGAGGGTGGCCCTAGTGGCACTCCGCTGTGCGATGCCGCCCGGTTTGCCGTGGTCGCGAATATCAAGGTCCTTCTTGACGCTGGCGCCAACATAGAAGGCGACGGAGTCTCGGGGATTACCCCGTTGTACATGGCAGTTTCGCACCGCAACCCGGATGCAACACTCCTGTTGCTCCAGAGGGGAGCGAGACTGAAATCCGGGCGATACAAGATCAACAGAACCACCTCTTGCAACACTATTCTGGATCTCGCGCTGAGAGATGAGAGTATAGAGCAGACGTACACTGTGGGCATTTACATTGAAGAGGCCGTCGAAGAGACGATACGGGCTGTGCTGGCGTTCTACTCGCTTGAGCTGCATCGAGGTAGTACACAAAATATCACCCAGGATGGCACCACGCCAGCAAAAGCAATCAGTCTCCTGATCGCAGTCAAAAAGTTCCATTATCTCCCCCAGCTCCTCGACACATGGCCGGGCGCCAACGACCCGGCTACAATTGTCGAAGCACTGAGCCACAAGGAGTCGTCGCTGCAGAACGTGGCATGGAAAGGCGACGTGGATGTGTTAGAGCTCATCCTCTCGCGGCTTCCCGCAGGCTACGACATCAACAGCGGCTCCTTGACGAGACACAAAACCACCCCGTTGCAGAACGCCATGTTCCTCAACGGCGGCGGCGACAGCCTCCCCAAAGTCCAGCTGCTTCTTCGCCACGGGGCCGACCCGGGTGTCACCGGCGGGATTCTCGAAACCTCGCTCAACATTGCGGCCCACTACCAACATCTCGACATTCTCGAGCTGCTACTCGACGTGATTCACCCGGAAGTAAAAGCGCAGTTCCTATCCGGCGCGGGGGGTACCAGGCTCCCCACCGAGGCCGCAGTCTTAGGAACAGTCCACGCCCACATCCACGCAGAGCACGAGGTAATCGAGATCCTCGACCTTCTCCTCCGCCACGGCGCATCGCTTGACCCGCGCCGTCCGTCCGGCGAGACGCTGCTCCACACCGCAGTCAGGGCGACAAGCTTCGACGAGGTGATAACCTGGCTCCAGGAGCATGGGATCTCCCCCGACGAGGGCGACATTACGGGACGGCGGCCTGCGCACCTCGCCATCCACAAGGGCAAGCTGAACACGGCCAAGTTGCTCTTCACAGAAAACACGACGCCCGAGACTGTAGATTACCAAGGCCGCGACTGCTTCCACTACGCCGTGGTTTACGAGATGTGGCGGGATAGCATGGTTCGCGACCTGCTTGCGTGGTGGATAGAGGATCGCGGGCTTGATCATGCGGCGGTGTCGCGAATTGTTAATAAGCCGGACATCAATGGCTGGACGCCACTACACTGGGCTTGCCGGCAGCCTAACGCGGAAGTTGTGGAGTATCTGATCAGGATGGGTGCGGACGGGGCCGCAGTTACCCACACTGGCTGGACGCCGTGGCATGTCGCTGTCTTCCATGGAAATACTAGCGAGGGATATCTTGGCCATCTGCTGGCGCCAGAAGCAGGAGGAGAGAACGGTGAGCTACCGACAGAGCCGGGGATGTCTCATGATGCGTGCTGCAGTGCATGTTTTTGCGTGAGTCCATCTTTCTTTCTTTCATGTTCCAGTCCTTGATTACACTCTCGAATTCACAAGGCCTACCTAGGTTGTCCATTTATGAGACATTTGCTAACAATCACGTTTCTTTACCGTGTCACACCGTTCAGAAAATCCGAGGCACCAGATACAGCTGCACGGAATCCGGCTGCGAGGAGGAGCGCGTGTGGTGCGGTCCCGTGGATTCGAGCGACGCGCCGAGCTTGTGCTTCAAGTGCTTCGCCAATCACTGCGCCGGCTTGGCTGTTCACTACCCTGGGCATGTTTTTGAGGTGGTTGATTGGGATTGATGTTGTCGTTGTGTGTTTGGCGTGATGGTTTGTTCTGACGTTTGATAGGGGCAGTGCGGGTTAGGGTTTCTTATGAAGGGGGTTGCCCCTGATTGTTGTTTACAGTGGGCACAATCGGTTTTGGTCCTAATGGCAGGTGCTTTGAGCCCAGCGTTTAGTCTTTTGATCTGCATAGATGAGATTCTAGATACCGCAGCTTCAATCAAGGTGATTATGAGACCATAGATAATATTTATTGATGCCAGGCGATGTTCAGCGACCTTTTTGGCGGGGCTTTATTAACCACCGTAGTCGCCACACCTTTAACCTTACGCGCGGGTTTCCCTGAAACGCCCCCCGAAAACCGTGTCTGCTGTAAATGCCACATGAATCATAACTCCAACTCTCCCAATACTACCAAATCAGTCCCGTACGCTATATACTTTATCGTCAATACCTATCTATAGTCGTCCACTGGCAGACTACCTATCTCCCCCTTGACTCCGCAAGTCTCCGAGCTGATGCTCATCAAGGCCAATTCCATGAAGGGCGACGCTGTCCGCCTCAGATGGCGCCCCGCTGTCTTGCTCAATGACTGTGTCCATCTTGATCTGCGAGCTCTCTAGGTCAGGGTAGCTCTCGCCGCGTAGCCGCCAGATCCGGCTGTTTACCTGGCGAGCGCCGCCAGCGTTGTCTTGCCGAGGACCCGAGTTGCCCGGCGAGCCGCTGCTGGAGCTCCGGGCCTTGACGCGAGACACCAGCAAGCTGAACATCAGTCGCAGGCTGGGCAGGCAGGCGCAGATAATGGCCACGTGGACGTCGAGGCCGCCCCAGATTACGACGGGCGGGTATTTTGCTGCAGTGGTGCGAGTTAATATGAGCGTTTTCAGGTTTGTTGTGTGGTTACGGGGACGGTGACGAATCTTACATGTGAAGTTGCCGCTGTCGATGAAGGTGCGCAGAGCGATGATTCTCTCGACGCTGACGGCTACGACGCTAATCAAGGCAATTCCCGTGGTTAGCTTCATGCAACTCGATTCACAGATTGCGTACGCGCATATCAAGACTTACACAACCCCCAAACACAGCATCACCGCGGTGGTAATCTTCTTGAGCAGCGAGAACTGCAACTGCACAATCCACCGCAGCGGCAGCAGCATGATGAAGACATCAAACACAATGGCCAGGATGCCGGCCGAGAGCAGCAGCGCCCACTGGTCGATGCATTTCCCATCGTGCTCGCCATCCCACTTGAGCCAAAAGTAGCTGACCGGTGAGCATTGGAAGATGAGCGCCCAGACAAAGGCGAAAGTGAGCGCCACGTTGAAGACGAGCGCCGTCAGGATCAGCGGCTTGGCGTCGTAAATCTCAAACAGCCGCAGCATGAAAATGATGATGGACACGCGCACGAGACAGCGCGCGATGGCGTAGAAGAAGAAGGAGATGTAGAAGAGCTGCGCGGTGAGGTGTTAGGTCAGGTACTCATGCGTGGCTCGTAAGGTACTGCTTTGCTTACCCATAGGAGGTGCGTAATGTTTTCTTGGGGTAGGGCCCAGATGTCGCGGCCGGCGCCATATTGGCGAACTGTGGGATGGATGTTTAGTGTCGATCTAAGTGACTGAGGTTGAGACAGGAGGCATCTCGCAACATACATATCAAACACACGGTCGTCCACCCCACCAACACCAACTGTAGAAGAACCGAAGTCAGCACGACAGAACACCTAATTATTCTTTATCAAACTCGTAGCGAGCCTGTACGCCTGCACAGTGAGAGACTGTACTACTTACCACGGAGCCAAGAATCGTCCAGTCGTCCCACCCTATCGGCATGCGCTTGTGCAACCTGGCGACAAAGCGCAGCGCCACCAACACGCTGGAGATGACAACAAAGGTGTAGAGAAACGGCACGAAGGAGCCATCGTCGTTGGGGGCGATCCCGCACAGCGTGTTGCTGACGTTTGTGGCCGCTGGTTCCAAGAGCATTCGTTAGTATCACAGCCAAATGCTAGCCAATGGCAGTCCATATCTCTCATGATCGTGTCTTCCAGTCAAGATGTCATGAAAAACCACGACCAAGTGAGAGATTGACCAGGAAGTTAAGCATATGTGCAACGCTCAGGCATGTCAATGAAATGTCTAACAACGACCGCACTTACTGAGCGTCTCTCGGACGGTGCAGCTCTTGAGGATGCAAGCACCGGCCGCGGCCTGCACGGCGTGGTTGGGACAGACACAGGCGAGGTCTGAGGAGCTGCAGTTGGAGTAGGAGGCGACTGCTTGTTCCAAGCAGCTCAACTATTTGGACGCCAAGACGAAAACCACATGTTAGTACCTGAGGTCGGTGTAACTGCAAAATGTGCGAGCGTAGCAGGCACGGGCGGCGCCGCAATGTCTGTACGTCTGTGTGTGTGGGTAGGCGGTAGGACGGGGCCGGGTCCAACTCACACCGCATTGAGGAAACGAGGCAATGATAGCCTCCGCGTCTGCCGGAGTCATGGCAGTAAGCACAAACCCACGAGAGGGTTTCCGATTCCGGTATACGGTAGGTTGTTGTTGTTGTTATTGGGACGGACGACCCGGAGAACAAATTGCACCGGCGGACACAAGGGGTTAAGATAAAATCCGTTACTCAACCGTCACCGGCATGGAGAACAGTGTGAAAGAAATGAGATTGAAGGGGGGGTGGGAGGAATGATACAGGTCTAAAAGCAGAAAACCAAAACCAGTCGGAGTTGGGTGGTGCTTAACCCGCACGTGGCGAGATAAGGGTGTGTGCGTGTGTGTGCCATGGGCAGAAAGTAAGAAGGGAGGAAGAGGAAGTGGACCAGCAATCAGCACAGGGAGGCGGGGCGAAAGACCCGTCTCCAGTCGGAACGGCAGCGGCGGCCGTGGTGAGCCCCTCAGAGATCGACGAGGATGAAAATCCTTCCCGGTGCGTGTGTGCTTGCGAGCCGCAGGTGCACGGCGCAGCAGCCTGACGTTGCGTGCGTGTCTGGTGCGCGTCCGGGATGAATCAATGCTGACCGCCGGCGTCGGGCCCGAGAGGGAAGACTGCACGGCTGGCTGCCCACATTTTGGGGGCCAGGAAGGCGGCACATTTTCTTGGGAGGTATAATACCGATTACTTGCTATACCCGCAGGCAGCCATCATTCAGAATACCGATGGATGGATGGGGCAAGGGTAACACCTAGGTATTGGCGCTGGACATGTCTGTGGCCAGCCGGCATTCGGTGGTGGCAGACCAAGATTTGGTGCTGACGCCCAGGAGGCACGGTAGTCGATTGCAGGGAACTTAATCATTGTCACTGTGGTACAGCACTGCCTGGTGGGAGCCCAGTCAATGGTTGATCCGCTGCGTAGTGGGCGGCTGTGCTGTTCACTGTAGGCCGTCTTTGACAGGGGTCATTTTCACGGCTAAATGTACATTTGCGGCGTCCAAGATTGGTACCTTGAAGCCCCCTGAGATTGAACATGTGGTGCAATGGCGATATCTGTTTTCCGATGCTCATATCGCATGAAAGGTGAAGATACCATCTTTCCCCCTTTCGGCGCTTTTGCTGCTACTGACCAAGTCTAACTACAAGAGTACGGCTGCATCTCAACCCATGTCACACACCACACCTGGACGCCACCACCACTCCCAAAGCGATGGCTTCGCAGCCGCAAGACTATAATCAACGTGAAGGGATACGTATCATGGCACTACGAACAGAGATCGAGTTTGCAGGCTATGAACAAGAAAAGAAACAAGAACCTCCCACGACCGACGCCGATGAGGGTGAAACCGAGATCGAGTGGAAGGCGGGAAGGCAGGAGCTGGTTATCCTGGGAACAATGGCCATCCTGAACGTCATTCTCGCGCTGGACGCGACGGTTCTCGTGCCAGCGCTGCCTGCAAGTATCACCATCTGCTAGATCTTTAATGTCTCTTCGGTTGGCAACCCGTGTTAATTATCAGAAAGATGCTATCTAGAGAGCTGAGCGGAACGGCCATTGAGACCTTCTGGGCCGGCACGTCCTACCTCCTCGCCAACGCCGTCCTCCTCCCGTTCCTCGGGGCCGTGTCCGACGTCTTTGGCCGGCAGTCGGTCCTCATGTTCTCGCTGACCATGTTCACCGTCGGGACAATAGTCTGCTGCACGGCAAAGAATTTCACCCAGCTTTTGTCCGGGCGCACCATCCAAGGGATTGGTGGTGGCGGTTTGTTCATCCTGTCCTTTATCATCACCACCGACATCATTCCGCTTCGCCAGAGACCAAAGTACCAGAGTCTGCTCATGGCGGCATTTGCTTTGGGCACAATCCTGGGCCCCCTGACGGGTGGTTTGGTTGCTGAACATGCACAGTGGCAGGTAAGTATATTCACTGCACTTTATGTTTACGTTTGAGCCTTAAAACTTCAGTGATTTGTATCTGACAAATGCATGCAGTGGCTCTTCTACGTCAACTTCCCCTTCTGCGCGGTTGGCTTCCTCATCATACCCTTTGCCTTTCGCCGCTTCGGGCTCAAGATCCAGCTTTCCTTCACCGACAGTCTCCGCCAGATAGACTGGATAGGGGGCATGCTGTTTGTTGCCGGGGCATCAAGCTTCCTGATGGGCATCTCCTGGGGCGGCGTCCAGTACAGTTGGGGCTCGTTCAAGACATGGCTGCCCATTTTGCTGGGGGTCTTGGCCGTCGCCGCCTTCGTGATCTACGAGCGCTTTGTGCCAACCAGGCCGCTGATACGGCTGTCCATCTTTGATAACCGGTCGGGGGGTCTTGTGTTCCTGCTCACACTCTTCTTTGGATTTGAGGTGAGTTACTTAGCAAGGTTCTATCAAGAAATTTCGATACGACGACTAAACAAAAGTACAGCTTTACACACATCTCTACTACATCCCCTTTTACCTGTCGTCAGTAAAGGCGCTCAGACCCAGCATCACGGGCGTTTACATCATGGCGCTCAGCTTCGTCATGATTCCCCTAGCCGTCGTTGTCGGCGCCGCCATCACCCGCCGCGGGACCTACCTCTGGGCGATCCGTCTGGGCTTCGCGGCCCTGATCTTTGAAAACGGGCTCCTGCTCTACCTCGACCAGAACAAGAACCTGGTCGCGCATTTCTTCATCATCATGATGGTCGCGGTGGGTCACGGGTTCCTCATGGTGTCGCTCAACATCGCGACGCAAGCCATCGCAGCCGCGCGCGACGTTGTCTTTGCCGTGTCCATGTTCACTTTCATTCGGCAGTTTGGCATCTGCATTGGGGTCGGCGTGGGGGGCACCGTCTTCAACAATGTCATGCTCCGTGCCCTGGAGAACAAAGGGTTCCCGACCGACCAGGCGCACGCCGTCGCTGAGAACTCGGAGGCGTTTGTCGGGATCTTGACGGCCATGGACGACGGGCCCGAGAAAGATGGCCTTACTTCCGCCTACGTCGATGGGTTCCGGGGGATTTGGTATCTCCTGCTTGCACTGGCTGCTGTTTCACTCGCACTGTCGTTTCTGGTTAAGCATCATGGCATTGATAAGAAGCTGGAGTCTGCGCATCAGTTGAGGGAAAGGAAGGGTAGAGAAAACACGGTGGCAAGGGTATAGGCATTGCCCGTTCCAGGGTGGTTTCTTTGTTGGGATCATAGAAAGGGGATGGAGTTTGTGTGCTAATAGTTGATTCAGGGGGTTTTGTACATAGTAAACAGTACTAAGTGCTAGTGGCATGAAAACAAGTTAATCAAACAAGGAAAGTGGAAGCTGAGCCTTTCGCGTTTGATACAACATGAATGCAAATACTTTTCTGGCAATGTTTATTCGCATGTCACTTGTTTGCTGATCGCTGGCTTCCGCTCAACCACAGACGCAGATCACTGCAGTGCAAGTTGTCTACTAATTGATACCTAGCACCACCGGCAACTGTTTCCGGACCTCCCGGACCCTGCAAGTGGGGACTTTGCTCATACGTGAATCAGCGACAACGTTGATCGTTTGCTGCAGTCACGATGAGAAATATGTCAGCGAAGCGCTGATCACTGCCTGTAATTCAGTGATGTAATGAGCGGTGGGGTGCTGTCTTTGGTACGTCGTCGAACATCTCAGCAAGTTGGTAACAACTGAATCCCACGCGTACCATGGATTGTATCTATGGAAGCTCTGCACCCTGCTGTGCGGCGTATCAAGTGGTAGGGGTCCGAAAGGGCGAGCGAGTGATGATCCCTGGCACTAAGCGAGCAGGGGACCAACACGGGACACACGAGGTCGGGCCTTATGTATTGGAAACGGAGCCGAACGGCGGTGCAGCCTGGGCAAACTCATGGCTTTGCCCTGCCGCCTCGAAGGATGCACCCCGTTCGGGCAGGTAGTAATATCATCTCTCACCGTGGGCTCCTCAAAGACAGTGAAATGTCAGCAAACCGGCCAACCAACCGACCAGCCAGACATCCAACCAGCGCGGCAATCATCCCGACAATCACTACCAAGCTCAGCAGCCAAGCACTTTATCTCAGGCGTGGCGATCAACTGGACGGGCACAAACCCTCTGCTCGGACCAACGCTTAACAAGGGCCCCGCGTCTCGATCCCGCCATGCCGCACGGCACATGGTCCCCGGACTTGATCCCAGGTACTGGTCCTGGGGCATGTCAAGCTGGTAGGTTGTATTGTATACCACAGTGTGTTGCGTTGGCTGATAATGAACCCCCCCCCCCAAGGACACGTGCAGTCGTTGCAGGCGCCCAACCAACAGCAGAGCACACCAATGGCACGAGGTGAGGTAGTATCGAAGACGTTGTATCCATTTTGTTTCCGAGCGAAGCAAGCAACTTGGGCTGATATTTCGCAACCATCCGGTTTGCGTTGTGGAGCCGGGGCAAAGGCGATTCCAACAAGGACCTGAGACTAGGAATCCGACCGGCACAGTGTCATCATTTATCGGCGCCATTTACAGGGTACTGGTAATTATCGGTACAGTAGGTGCCTACCAAGCAATACTCGCAAGGCATTCTCGTCGCCCCCAACCAATAGCCAGAGAACCATGGGCATGTTATTTGAAAGGAAGCAGGAGAAAACATGTCATTCTTGATTCCATTCAATAAAACACTTCCAGGGATTCTCAAATCCTTGTTGTTTTGATAGGAGATCAACGACCCCCACCTATGAAATCAATAGGACCAAGTGCTTGTCTGTGTCCTTAATTGATCAATTAATCGCCGATGATTCCGCCACAAGATGGCGAAAGGTCCATGCATGCATCGTTTGCCAAGTCATGGTCGGTCCTGTCTCCACGTCCTGGCTGTGAGGCGCAGACACTGGCAATTGCCAATCGGCAGGGGCCGCTTTCACTATTCTAGTGGAAGAATCAAGGTACCAGGTAACTGCACAGTACCTGTACCATGGTCAACAGCGAAGATACCATTGGTATCAACGTTGTAAAATGACTGCGGGGAAGGGTTTGGTGGGCATGAAGTGTTGTATTGGTGCCCCTGAATGTGACCCTTGAATCCCAGACTTAACCGCCAGAACAACCTACAACACCACGAAAGCTTGAACACAAATTGCTTGTTCAAAGCCCCCCAAAGAAAAAGATTTGCAAAGCTCCATTGTACGTCATTGAAGGTAATTACCTCGACACCTGTACCTGATTATCTAATTACTGCCGAGTAACGTTGGTCGCCGGGGTAAACAAATCGCGATTCAGCGAGGTGGCGTCAACGCCAGGCCGAAGCCGCGCTCGGATGTACAGGTCCTTTGCCTTGCGGTGGAGGGACGGCTGGTATTGCAGCTCGTAGTCGGGGTCGACAAAGGTGAAGTCGAATTTCTGGAAGAGGATCGCAGTGACCATCATGGCCTGCTGAGTAGCGAATTCGTTTCCTGTAACTCAATCATTCATTGCAATCCGAAATCAGCAACCAGACTCCATGAGAATTGATAATGGGCAAAGAAAGCCCTTCCATACCTATGCAAGACCTCTGCCCGTTCCCAAATGGCTTGAAGGCGTTCTTGGGAAGCTTCTTGAAGTTGTCCTCGAGCATCCTCTCGGGCTTGAACTCATCGGCGTCTGGCCCAAACGAGTCGGGATCGCGATGGAGTGTGGGGATGAGGACCACAGTTGTTTGCCCGCCCTGTATCACATACTTGCCTCCGACCACGGCTCGTTCATTTGGCTCAGCCAGGGGCATCAGGACAAGCCCCGGGGAGGGAGGCTCGAGGCGGAGCGTCTCTCTCAGGCAGGCTCTGGTGTAATGCAGCTCATTCAGATGGTCGGGCGTGATTGCCCCGTCTCCGAGAACACGATCAACTTCCTCCTGCAGCTTTGCATACGCATCGGGGTTCATAATCAAGTGTGCCAGGACAAATGACAATAGCCCGGACGTTGTGTCGTGACCTACGCGTAATCAGCATGAATCAGGTATCGAGAGCAAAATACTTATTTCGGAACCATAGCAGCGAGAAGGGTCATAGGATCAGCCATACCAGCAAACAGGAATGTAATCATGTTGTCAGTGATGGTGCTACTAGAGAGCTCCTTTCCGGAGACGGGATCTCGCCGGTTGACCATGGCGTCGAATATGGTATTCTTCTTGCCATCGGCCGGGTTGGCCCGGCGCTCCGAAACGAGCTCGGCGCAAAAGTCGCGCACAAACTGAATGTTTTCGTCGAGAAGGCGGTTCGCCTCCCACATCATGGCCGTGTACCATTCTGGCCGGTTGGACCGCCGCTGGACCTCGTTGAAGATGTCGCCAAACCTCTGCACAAACTCGGCCTGGTTCTCGCGGTAGAACGAATTGAACCGCGTGCCCATGGCGCAGCTGGTGACATATTCCGTGTTAAAGAGATAATTATCGTGATTAAAATAACGCGAGTGGTGAAAAGGGGGCTTACAGGGCAATGGTGTCCATGCTGAGGCGCGTGAACTCCTCTTGGACATCAAACTCCTCTTCGGGACCGAATCGGGCCCATTTCAGAACGAGCTGGGAAGCGATGTCAAGCATCTCTGAGTATGTTGTCAGTCAGCATTATGAAACAATTCTCATTCAACCCAAACAACAATGAACAAGAAGGAGTGTGAAAGGCTAACCGGGAAACATTTCCTTGACGGCGCCCTTGGTGAACACGGGGTTTAGGGTCCTGCGAGTCAGACCCCAGCTCTCCTGCCCATGCGTCGCCGTCAAGATGCCCTCGGGCATGACTTTTGCAAGATGCTCGGTTGCGCCCGTGATCTTCTTGACAAAGTCCTTGCGCGAGAGCACCTCGTTGGCGAGCTCATGGTTGGTGATAAACACGCGCTCCGACCCGCCGAGGTAGAGCTTGAAGATGGGCCCATACGTCTCGGCGAGCCGCTCAAAGCTCTGGATGGTGTTGTTGAGGTCGATGTCCCTCAGGTTCCCAATGAGCGGCAGCGGCGGAGGGCCCGGGATTGGGACGATGGTTTCAGCCATGACGGCGGCTGCACAGCACACTCGGCACAGTGGCGCTCAATTACAAACAAGATGAGAACGCTAGCTTCCTTTGACGATAAGGCAATCTTGTGTGTGTTGGGGGCAGCCACGGGCAACTTTGCAACATGTGAATTTGTCGTCAGGAAAGGAATAGTGTCGCGACTCGCGTCGAATCTGTTGGGTGTAGCGGTCTCAGGCTACCGACGTGGATTACGGAACTTGCGGCCTTCTTGGATGGTGATACGTGTACCCCGCGATTGGGGGCTGAAACCACGAATCCGCCGGAAAACGTTGGTCAGGCTGTTGGCTGGATTCACCCGTGGCGGGCGCAGTGGCCCCCCAACTGAACTGAAGGAATGGAATAATTAGGTACTTAATAAACAACGTAGGTACTTATTTATCAACCCATAGGAATTCAGGGACCTACCAAGATGTACTAATTGGTCATCATTTCCCCCCCTTGACCAACCAGGTGTTACTGTAGCAGATCTTGACTTTCGATCCGACCTTGCGTTGTTGACAGGGGTCGGTACCGGGTAGCGAGGCAATATCGGGTCCTGGAAACGATGAAGCGATAAGTGGTATCCCATATTCCCTAGGCAGACTGTCGAAAGGACCGATGAAAACTTGAAAAAGAAAAGAAAAAGAAACAAGGCGCTGTCCTCGTTATTCCGGGGTCCCCAATCAAGCATCCTCTGACTCTCCTCCTTCCCGGACGGCAATGCGGAAGACTTGTGCTGAGATTACTGTTGCACTGCAGCAGCTGTGCCACACTTTATGATGGCCTGTTAAGAGTGTAAGCAGGCACACTTGCGAATCAATGCCTGTAGCGCCCCGTCTAAGCGAAGGCTCTGTCCAAGCCACATCCAGTTATCATTGTCGAATACTACGTACGCGTCGAGGTATTGATACCCCTTGCAGAGGATGCATGTCAGCCCTGTGAGGCAAGGGGATACTGTGCAAGCTGTGAAGCACTTTCTCAAGGCACAAGGTTGCCTATACTAGAAGGATGATTCCACGATAGGCACGGCGGCGGGACGAGCCACCCTACGGGAAGGATTTGATGACTTGGATCCCATCGCCAAGTCTGATTCACCATGGAGGAAGGGGACCTGGCCAAGTCGTGCCGTATGTGATACCCGTCCGTCAGCAGAGCATGGGTGCCAGAGCAGCTGGTCAGAGCAGAGGGGTGATGATCTTCGAGCTCTGTGGGCCTCGTTTCTTTAAAGACAGGGCCCCCGTCATCGCATACATCAGATTAAACAGTGAATGCGCAGGATCCAGTCTCGTGCTGAGAATCATTGCCCACCATCGGTCACCCACCTATCTATCTCTGAAGTCACTCATCTGCATGACTCAAGTGACCCGAGACTGGTGATCCCATTCCTCCTACAACGTCCAAGCATTTAAGGACGGCACCCCGACGGGTTTGACCTCTTCCACCACAATACAATGGAAGCGCTAGCTCATGCCGAGAACGACATGGAAAAGCCAAACGATGAGGTCAAGATGTGGATTGACGAGAACACCCACGACTCGGCCCCCGGCCACGGCCTGTTCTTTCACCCAAAAAGCAGATCGTCGTCAAGCTCTGGGCCAACTCTTGGCCAGCCCAGCTCCGTCTCAGACAAGACAACAACCCCAATCGCCGTCTGCGGCATGTCGATGCGCCTCCCAGGAGGCATAAGCTCCGCGGACCAGTTCTGGGACTTTCTTGTCAACAAGCGGGACGCACGCGCACCGATCCCCCCGGAACGATACGCGACGCATGGACCACAGGGGAAACACAGCAAAGACGCGGCAGGCGAATTCACAATCGAGAGCAAGCCTCATTGGAGAACTCACGGATACATGCTGGATCATGTCGATCTCGCCGCCTTTGATGCCTCGCTTTTCTCCATGACGCGATCTGAGCTGGCTAGAGCCGACCCGCAGCAGCGGCTTCTCCTCGAACTAACCAGGTGAGTTGAATTGACATAAACGCGGGCGTCCGAATTTTTTTCACAGCCAGTCTCAAGCTGACATGGCGCACAGGGAATGTTTTGAAAACGCGGGGGAAACAAACTGGCGGGGCAAGGACATTGGAGTCTATGTCGGCAGCTTCGGGGAAGACTGGAGCGATCTCCAGGCGCAGGACCACCAAGACAATAACCTATACAAAGTGACGGGTGCGGGAGACTTTGTCCTCTCGAACAGGATATCCTATGAATACGATCTCAAGGGACCTAGGTAATTCACACATCCGCCCCTTGGCCTTCACTCGTGTTGTTGGAAAAAAACGCATCATGTCACTGATACTCCGGCCCTTTTCTAGCATGACTATCAGGACTGCGTGCTCGGCGTCACTCTACGGGCTACACCTCGCCTGCCAAGCGTTGCAAAATGGCGACATATCCTCCGCCCTGGTGGGAGGGACTAACCTCAACATCAACCCTACGAGTAAGGAGACACAAGTCATACCATGGCGATTTGCTTCTCACCGTCCCAATGCTGACTGCGAATCCAGAAACGGAGACAATGTTCAGCGCCGGTGTGCTGAGCCAAGATGCATCATCCAAGTCCTTCGACGCCTCCGCCAACGGCTATGCCCGTGGAGAAGCCGTCAACATGGTCTTTGTGAAGCGACTAGACGATGCTCTCCGAGATGGAAACCCCATCCGGGCAATCATCCGAGGCACCTGCGCCAACGGCGATGGAAAGACCGCCGGCCTCACAAAACCCAGCACAGAGGCCCACGAGGCTCTCATTCGGTCGTGTTACCGTGATGCTGGGTTGGACCACGAGTTTGGCAGCACCGCCCTCTTCGAGTGTCACGCCACGGGAACCGCAAGCGGAGATCCCATTGAAGCCACGGCTGTGGCGAATGTGTTTGGTGAGCACGGGGGTGTATACATCGGGTCTGTCAAGGTCAGTACCGCTACGAAGTGGCTCAATTGGCTTTATTATTGCTAACACCAGTTTTGCAGCCAAATATGGGCCATTCAGAGGGAGCCTCCGGCTTGACCTCGCTCATCAAATGCATACTTGCACTCGAGAACCGAGTGATCCCACCAAACATCAAGTTTGACAAGCCAAATCCAAAGAGTAAGTCACGACTCTATGAAACTAGTAAAAGCACCGAGACCAGGGGTATCTGCTAAACGATACACAACGACCACCAGTTCCGTTCGACCAGGGCCGTCTCCAGGTTCCCACAGACTCCCTCCCGTGGCCCGCAGACCGCAAGGAACGCGCCAGCGTCAACTCATTTGGAGTCGGCGGCGCCAACGCGCATGTGATAATCGACTCTGCAGCTTCGTTCGGAGTTGCAGCGCGACGAGAAGATGCTCCCGGCACAGTCACGGGCGCGGCAAATAACAGACTATTATCTTTAAGCGCAAACCACATGGACTCGTTGAGTCGCGGCACAGAGGACTACCGCCGGTACATTGCAGCCAAGCCAGAAGCACTCGACCATGTGGCCTACGGACTTGGGATGAGGAGGGAACACCTACCCTATCGGACTTTTGCCGTTGCAAATGGGACAACAACGGATAAACTTGACTTCTCCCCACCAACCAAGGTCCCGCTGGTGACCCCGGAGGTCGTTTTTGTCTTCACGGGACAGGGCGCACAGTGGGCTACCATGGGAGCCGATTTGATATTAGAATATCCGTCGGTTGTGCATGACCTGGCGCTGATGGACGAGACACTCTCAGCACTTGGTCCAGATCTAGCCCCTGACTGGTCTCTCGCCGGTACGATACAATCCAAATCCGATCCTTGATTCCATGTTGCGCTTGCTGACGATATCGTGAACAGGAGAGCTTGCAAAACCGAAGGAAACCAGTCGAGTCCACGAAGTCGAGTTCTCACAGCCGCTGTGTGCCGCCATCCAGATCGTCATCGTGAACCTCCTGCGGGACTGGGGAGTCTCGCCTGCCGCGGTCATTGGCCATTCCAGCGGCGAGATTGGCGCCGCATATGCTAGCGGTGCCCTCGACATGCAGGAGGCCATCATCTGCGCCTATCTTCGTGGAAGGGTCACCAAGCAGCAGACGACACGAGCTGGCGCCATGGCTGCTGTTGGGCTTGGCAGCGAGGATATTCAGTCTTTACTTGTGGACGGCGTGGTTGTTGCCTGCGAGAACAGTCCTTCCAGCATTACCTTGTCAGGAGACGCGGAAAAGGTTGATCTGGTTCTTCAATCACTCCAGAATGACCATCCAGAGGTGTTTGCAAGACGGCTACAAATCAGCACTGCTTATCACTGCCGTAAGTCTTCCATTGAATCCGAATCACATGGAAATGAGCCTTACCTGAGCTAACGAACTAACCTGCCATCACAGATCACATGAAAGAGCTTGGTCCCCTGTACGAAACACTCCTCAGTCCATACATCTCCAGCAAGGCACCCTTGATCCCCTTCTTCTCCACCGTCACCAACGAGATGATATATGACAAGGGGTCGTTGGATGCCCAGTACTGGCGTTCAAACCTGGAATCACCCGTGCTTTTCAGCACTGGTGTTAGGGCGTTGCTCGAGTACCAGGGCGCCAACAACGTCTTGGTGGAGATCGGTCCTCACTCAGCCCTTTCAGGCTATGTTCGGCAGATCCTCAAGGACTTTGGAGCAGAAAGCGCGTCCTACCTGCCAACTCTCATCCGCCAAAGCGATGGCAGCAAAGCACTGCTCACCACAGCCGGGCACCTCTTTGCCCAGGGCCTCAAGATCCGGTTCGACGCTATCAACCCCGCTGGACGGGTGTTGACGGACCTACCAAGTTACCCCTGGAACCGCGATGCCAAATACTGGCATGAAAATCGAATCTCTCGAGAGTTCAGAGCCACTGAATTCCCGCACCACGAACTCCTCGGCTCTCGCATTGTCCAAGTGAGCCAAACCGAACCGAGCTGGCGCAACCTGCTACAGACGGACAAGGTCTCTTGGTGTCGAGATCACAAACTTGGTCGGGATGTTGTGTTCCCCGCAACAGGGTATCTGTCCATGGCTGGTGAAGCCATGAGGCAGCTTTCCGGGGCCGAGGCGGTCTCGATGCGACAGGTTACTGTCGCCGCCGCCTTGATCCTCAACTCGGATACAACCGAGACACTGCTCTCCATGTCTCCGCACAAGGTCACCACCGCGCTCGACTCGCAGTGGTACGAGTTTTCCATCTCGTCCTATAACGAGACGTCAGCATCGTGGACGAGGCACTGTTTTGGCCAGGTCAAGGCGGCAGATAGCTCCCCTCCGAAACTAGGCAAGCCCATCGACAAGTTGCCTAGAAAAGTCGACACGGAAAAGTGGTACAAAACTTTGCAAAATGCCGGCATGAACTATGGCCCCCACTTCCGTGACCTCGACGGTATCTCGGCGCATCCTGCGCACAACACGGCTGTGGCTCGACTCCGCCTCAGCGCGTCCACCGACAACGACACTGAGCACGACCCGTTCTACTACTTCCACCCCACGGCCTCTGATGCCTGCCTACAGCTTTTCACCGTCGCGATGGCGAGAGGCCAGGCTCGGAACTTTCACACAATGGCGGTCCCAACATACATCGAGGAGGCCTACTTTAGGAATCCCGGATGCACAGCAGGCCAGGTCGCCGTGGAAGCTACAGTCAGCTCCACCGAGAACGGAGGCTTCCTTGCCAGCTGCGTTGCAGTAAACAGTGTTTCTGAGGATACTGTCTTGCGCTTAGACGGCGTGAAAGTCACTCCTCTTGATGACGGTAGCGATCAGTCGGTCCAAGACCCGCACGCTGGCGCTCGGATGCACTGGAAGCCTGATTTTGATTTCCAAGACCTATCCCAATTGCTCGTGTCGACTAGGAACCCCGTTGAGGCGTTCCATCCCCTGCAGAACCTCGTGTTACTTTGCTGCATCGATGCTGAGCACCGTCTCGCAGGGATCAAGACACCCATCGAGCACCTGAGCAAGTTTGGCTCCTGGATCAAAGCACACGTCAGCGAGGCCAAGCTCAACGGGTATGCGCACCTCAGCAACGCAGAGGTAAAAGAACTGTCTGACCTCTCGTCAAGCCAGCGCGTAGAGCGCATGGCTGCATACCATGAACTTTCCAAAGAGACCGAGTACGCCACCATCGGCGACATGATCTGGCGTGTGCACAGCGCTATGGAGGGCATTTTCCGCAGCGATACCGACGCCCTCGAGATCCTCCACCGCGACGACGGGCTGACCAAGCTCTACAACCTCGTAAACAACGCATGGGACTACGGCCCGTTCCTCCGTCTCCTAAGCCACCGCTCACCGCGTCTCCGCATCCTCGAGATCGGTGCGGGGACAGGCGGGACGACCGACATGGTTCTCGCCGGCTTGGCATCGTTCGAATCGTACACGTCGACCGATATCTCGGCCGGCTTCTTCCCTGCGGCGCGCGAGCGGTTCCGGCACGTGCAGGGCATCCAGTTCAAGACGCTTGACATCTCGAGAGACCCGTTGGAGCAGGATTTCGCACCTGGCTCGTTCGATTTGATTGTTGCCGCCAACGTCTTGCACGCGACGCCCAGGCTGCAAGAGACGCTGGCCAATGTGAGGAAACTGCTCCGGCCGGAGGGGATGCTTCTGTTGCAGGAGCTGGGGTCGACGCAGACCAAGTGGTTCAATTTCATCATGGCAAGTTCCATTCCTCGATCCCGTGTTCCTTCCCAACTCAGACACTTTTCAGGTTGCTAATCAAACCCGCGCTCACAGGGTCCACTTTCGGGTTGGTGGTTGGGCGACGCCGACGGAAGGAGCCAGGAGCCTTACGTGTCAGCAGAGCGATGGGCATTGGACCTTTCTGCTGCGGGATTCTCTTCCGCCTCGGTCAAGGCCATCCACGATGGTGCCACGGAACCGTTTCAGGTGGTCTCAACCATCATCGCCTCCCCCAAGGTCGACTGGAAACCCGACCACCACATCGAAATACTCTCAGCACAGCCAAACGGCCCTCTCGCCAATTGCATCGCAAACGCCCTCCGGGCCCGGGGCCTGCGCGTCGACATCGTCACCCTCGCCGACAAGCCCACCAAGGGCGTCATCTCCCTCCTCGACCTCGAAGGCGCCCCCACCCTCGAGCATATCACCGCCGACAAATTCCGCGACCTCAAAGCGTTTCTATCTGCCCTGACATCATCTGGCATCCTCTGGTTGACCAAAGCTTGCCAAATCCAGTGCCGCGAGCCGCAATATGCGCCAATCCTGGGCCTGATGCGCACACTGCGCAACGAGCTGGGTATGCCCATTGCAACCCTTGAGCTAGACGAGTGGACCTCCACCACCGCCATCGACGCGATTCACAAAGTGTATCAGAAAGTCCAACGAACACACTCCGCGGAGCCGGACGAGCGGGCGGACCCCGACAGCGAGTTCGCGTACTCGCGAGGCAATGTCTACCTTCCGCGATACCATGGCATGTCTGTCACTGACGAGCTGGCCACCGCGGCTGCCGGGTCGGCTCGGAAGATGCGCAAGCGCTTGGAGGTGGGCAAGAAGGGGATTCTGAATAGTCTCCAGTGGGTCGAGAGGCCGGAACCAAGCCCGGAGGGACACGAGATAACCATCGAAGTCAAGGCGGTGGGGATGAACTTCAAGGACACGCTGATTGCCATGGCAATGGTCAAGAACGACGAGAAAGCAGGGGACGGCTTTGGCCTAGACTGTTCCGGCGTGGTGCGCACTGTCGGCCCCGACGTCACCGACGTCAAGGTTGGGGACCGCGTTATGGCCGTCGGGGACGATGCCTATGCAACTGTCACCAAGTCGGTTGCGTACCACAAGATCCCTGACGAGTTGAGCTTCGAAGAGGCAGCTGGTATGCCCGCTGTGTACTCGACAGCCATTTACAGTTTGGTGGACCTCGCCAGGCTGGAGAAAGACCAGGTATGTTGCCGAGACTTATTTGCCCTTGATATGGCCTTTGACTAATTGCGAACATCACTAGACTGTACTGATCCACTCGGCATGTGGCGGCGTTGGAATCGCTGCTCTCAATGTCTGCCGCATGGTAGGTGTCGGCGTGGAGAACATCTTCGCCACCGTCGGAAACGAAGAAAAGGTGCAATTCCTCGTGGACAACTTTGGGATTCCTCGGGGCCACATCTTCAACTCCCGAGATGCCAGCTTCCGTCCCGCTCTCATGCTTGAGACTGCCGGCCGCGGGGTGGACGTCGTTCTCAATTCACTCTCTGGAGAACTGCTTCACGCTTCGGTATGTCTCCCTCATTTTGTTATTGCTCTTACTAGTCCCTTTGTGCTAATCAAATCTCGTCGCTGCTAGTGGGAGTGCGTCGCTGAGTTTGGCTGCATGATCGAGCTCGGCAAGCGAGACTTTATTGACCGCGGGCGCCTGCAAATGTCTATCTTTGAGCAAAATCGCGCCTTCTTTGGTGTTGATGTGGGAGGCATCAAGAATAAGAATCCACGGAAATCGAGAGACATTCTGCGGCGATGCATCGACTATTACAAGGCCGGTTCCATTCAGCCAATTCGCCCGATCCAGCTTCTCGACGTCGCAGACATGCCATCTGCCATTCGCACCATGCAAAAGGGACAGCACATTGGCAAGCTGGTCGTACAAATGCCTGATGACGACTCGGCCCTAGATGCCACCCCAGCGCGTGACGTCGGGTTCTCGTTGCGCTCTGGCGCGTCCTACCTGCTGGCTGGTGGTCTCGGCGGTTTAGGGCGCTCAATTGCGACCTGGATGGCCGAGCACGGGGCGAAGAACCTTGTATTCATCTCCCGCGGTGATGGCAAGAGGCCCGACGACGTCGCTTTGATTCAGGAGCTAGAGGCCATGGGCTGCACTGTGCAGATTGTCTCCGGCAGCACGTCAGAGATGGAGGACGTCAGACGCGCTACCAAGGAAGCCCGTCTCCCGATTGCGGGAGTTATTCAGCTGTCAATGGTTCTCAAAGACAACATGTTTGCCGACATGCCCTTCGAGGACTGGAACGCCGCGACGGCCCCCAAGGTCGAAGGCACCTGGAATCTGCACAAGGCACTCGCAGACCAGCCCCTGGACTTCTTTATCCTCTGCAGTTCCTTCGGAGGCATCGTCGGCCAACAGGGACAGTCAAACTACGCAGCAGCCAACACCTTCCTTGACGCCTTTGTGCAGTTCCGACGCAGCCAGGGCTTGCCTGCGTGGTCGATTGACCTGGGCGTTGTGGACGATGTAGGGTACGTCAGCGAGCGAAAAGACTTGCTCGACAGGATGAAGAACACACACCACTACACCCTCCGCGAGCAGGACGTTCTCGACGGGATCGAGCTAGCAATCAAGGAATCCTCGTTAGCCACACCACCCCAAGACCCGTCCAGCCGCAACAGCGAAATCGACGACGCGACCTTTGTGAGCAGCCAGCAAATCACCCTCGGCCTCCGGACAATCCTCCCCCTATCCGACAAGAACAACCGTGCGACCTGGAAACGCGACCCGCGATTCAGCAGCATGGCCACCAGCGCCGCCGGCGTCGAGACCAACAGTCCGGCCAACGGGCGCAGCTCGACCGGCAGCGACGACAAAGACACACAGCTCAAGTCCTTCCTCGCGTCTATCGAGGCTAGCCCGCACATTCTCGCTGACGACGCGTCTGTCACGGCGCTCGCGCACCACATTGGCACTGCGCTGGGCGGCTTCATGATGAAGGCCGAGGAGCTCGACCCCACGGCGGCGTTCGCGACGCTCGGCATCGACTCACTGGTTGCGATCGAGATGCGCAATTGGGCAAGGCAGCGGCTCGGCGTGGATGTCTCGGTGCTTGAGGTCATGCGGGCGGGCAACATTCTCACACTCGCTGAGCTCGGGGCTAAGAAGTTGATGGTGAAGTTTGGGGTTCATGGTGCCGGGAGGGAGGGCGGAGGGGACGCTTAGTTGATGGATTGCTGAACTGCATGAAGGGATCAAAGGGGTTTACGCTGGCTTTTTCTATGGGAACAGGTGTTTCGTTTCTTTTTCTTTGATTTGATGGCTCGGGGTGTTTGGCTGGGGTTGCCGCGTTCTGATCTGGCGATACCAAGTGGTGTTTGATCCTGGGGTGCATGTTGGTCTTTGGTTTCGTTGTCGCTTTGTTTGTTTATTTGATACCTCCGTGAAGTCTACTGCAGTGCCGTTTTACATTCAATATTGATTTTTTTTTCTCACGCCATATCGTGGTCGTGGTCGCGCAAAGCCGCCACCGCGGACGTTTGAGTAGGGGCTTTCAGGGGCATTGTTTACGTGCACTATTTGCACATCCCATTAAGTCACAATACCTCAGGTACCTACCTACTTAGGTACCATAGCGCGCACACGGGTATTTGAAAGATTATCTTCGGTACGGCCTTTCATAGGGGGGACGGCTTGCACAGAAAAAGACGGGCCTGTACAAGCAAGACAATAACCACGGCAGTCCCCCAATCCAAAGTATCCCAAACAAGCCGGGGAGTCATTGACTACCGGCCTTCTTCCAATAATAAACTGTCCCTGGGCCGGGAATCTGTGTGCCTAGCAATCTTCTACTGGATTTGATCTTTGAGCTGAAGGTCTGTTTTGGCCTAGGGGGCTGTCTTCCTGCCCGGAACCCGTCTTCCTGCCCGGAGTACGCCTTCCTCCCGGGGTGGATGCGCAAGCAGATGTGCGGGCCGGCACCTGCCCTGCCCGGGCGGTTGCCCAATATTGACAAATTTCCTTGGCGAAGAAGGTGTAAATAAAAGTGACTGCGTAGTGCAATGTGTAAACTGTAGATCTGTAAATTGTAGACCGTAGATTCGAATCTGACCTGTGACTTGTTCTTTTCTTTTGTTCTATTCTATTCTCGCGCGTACAATCAATCTAGATATCCAGATTTGGAGGTAGGCGTCCAGAAGACAACTAGACGCGCCAGGGAGAGGCGTTCTATACCTACTTTTTTATACGGGTGCCCTGCCTGGAAGATGGTTTGCTTATTAGAAGACGGATCCCTGGCCCAGGGACAGGTTCGAGCCAAAACGCTCCCTCATCTGGAAAACAAAGTATATCCTGAATTAGTTCAGTAGCTGAAGGACCACCTTTGTACCGAATACAATTCAGGGTGGAAAATTGCGTGGTATTGTCACCAGGCCAAGGCTGTCTTTGGACTGGATTACGGTCCTGAAGACTGACTTCTATACCCCCCCTCGGGCGCTATGGTAGGTACCCAAAAAAGTCTATTTCCAAGACCAGCAGTACTGAATATGTATGTAGCTCATTACGAGAATTAATATAACTCGGACCCCGCCAACAATCGTCTATCGCAGTCGTTCTTGTCTATTACCATGCTCGTTATCATTTCCATCACCAATACTGGCAACCTCAGCCGCTTCCTCCAGCGCCTCTTCCGTCGGCGTCACGACCTCTCCCTTCTTTGGCGGCAAGTCATCGCGACGAATCGCCCACCCACCCGACCAGCCGTACCACCCCGTCTCTCGCGGGCCACGGACAAGGCAGACAATGAGCGCAAAGGCGATGAACCCAATGCTGCAAGCGCCGCTGTAAACCCACCCGCCCTGCGCGTACAGCCGATTGCCCACCGACGTGCCCGTCAGCTGGCCCGCGAACCCAGCCACCATGTACGCTGTATTCACCCTGTTCCTCGCGCGGGGCTGTATGTCGTATACAGATGCTCGATTCGCAATCTGCGTGAACTGGCCGCCGAGGTCGACGGTGATGGCCTGGATGATGGGCCCGGCGACGTGGTGCGACCCGAGAAACGTCCCGATGATGATACCCACCAGCTCGATGGAGAGGCCTATCAGCGCCGAGAAGAGCGGGATGAACTTGTCGATCACCAGCCGGCTGTATACTGGTGCCAGCAGCATGACCAGCACGCCGATAAGACCGAACAAGCCGATGACGAGTGACGAGTAGTTGTACGGCGGCGAGGAGAGCAAAAACGACAGCGTGGTCCAGTATGACTGGAAAGTGGCGCTGATGAAGAAGGAGACCAGCCCGACCTGGAACAGAAGCGGCTCGGTGAAGAAGAGGTAGCCGACGTCCCAGAGCATGCGGAAGTAGTTGATGCCTTCGGGGTTCTTGGACGGGTAGTCGGGCATCCAGACGTAGAGAAGCGCGAGGACGAGGTATTGCACCCCCAGGCCGAACCAGTAGATGTTGCGCCAGGATGTGTAGTTGGCCATTATGCCGGCTAGGATGCGTGCTACGAGCACACCTAGTGCTAATCCTGAGACGACGATGGCGAGAGAGCTAGCCCGCCGGTGGGCGGGGGCGAGGTCGCCGACCAGGGGGAGCATTAGTTGGGGGGTTACGGTTGTGGCGCCGCAAATGAAGCTTATGGCGGCGAAGGCGTTGAAGGAGTCTGTGACGCAGAGGGCGATCCACTGTGGTGTTGTTAGTGAGGTATGTTGGGTACAAGTGAGAGTGGTGAGGGTGGATGATTTCAGCTTACCATTGTCGCGGTGAAGCCAACTAGACCCAGGATAAAGGGCCGCCGGGGGAAGAGGTCACCCAGGGGGCAGATCAGGAGCAGGCCGGTGGCATACCCGGCTTGCATCAGGGTGGCGATGGAGGACGACCGCTCAAAGGTGACGTTGAAGGTCTCGGCGATCTTGAACAGGATGGCTTGGTTGTAGTAGAGATTCGAGACGGTGAAGCATGATGCCTGACGTGGTTGAGGTGAAATCAAATTAGAACGGGTCCGTTTCAAAGGAAAGGGGAGCCAAATCAAGCCACGACATGACATACAAAACCAAAGAGAATGTTCATCCACACGGTGAACTTGGGAGGGTTCTCGGGATCGAATCGCGCTGGCTTGGGTTTCCAATGCCGCGCTCTGCTGATGAAGCCACGCCGTTGTTTGGTTGCGGCGGCGGCGGCGGCAGTGTTGACATTGGCGGCGGCGGTAGCGGCGACGTGTGGGCCAGATACATCCTCGTCACTCGAGGAGGCTGTCGGTGTTTCCGTGGCTGAATTTCGGTCGCCCTTGTTTTCTTCCTTATCGTCGAGGACTGGATTATTGACGTCTTGGCTGTCGTCCCCCAGGGGCTTTTGGGGCTTCTCGTCCGACATGCTAACTCCGACACGATCCTTGGTCCACTATTATTGATGACCCCCTTTTGTTTTGATGGTGGGATTGAACTTGGTAGATCCTTGCTGAACTCGGGGTGTAGTTGAAACAAGAAGTCCAGTTCACTATGGACCGGACAATGCAATGGGGTATAGAATATGGATTGAGAATCTTCGTGCAGGAAAAGACGTCACTTGTTACCTGGTCGCGGTGTATGCGGGGGATGGAGGATGCGGGGGACGGGACGCAGTGTGCCGGTGGACGGAGTCCGAGATGCTTGGCATTTGCAGCACGTCGCTCGGGGAATATCGCGGTCTTGCGGTTTCGGGGAATATAATAATTGCCAGGGGGGGTTTGCGTTTTGGCCCGTCGAGGGTAATGTCCCGGCGGAGCAAATGATGAATTCAGGTAGCAGCAGCGGCCGGTGAGCGACGAGAGTCTCCCGACAAATTCTCACCCGTTTTCAAAACAATTGTGAACCAGTTCGAGATGAAATGAATTGAAGAGGACTCGCGTTCATGGATGTGCAGCCGGGAGGGAAATACATTTCCATGACGGTGCCTGAATGAATAATACCACGGATGGGGGAGCCGCATCGGCAGATGAGCTCAGAGTACAGGGGTTGTCTCGCGAACGGCGTGACGCCATCTACCGTCATGTCATGTCCCATGTCCTGCATCGGAGGAGTCGAAAAACCCATGTCGTCAAGCTCTGCTTTCTACTGATCAACTGCGGCTAGTTTGCTACCTTAGTGCTTGCTGCAAACGGAGCGGCGTCCATTAGCTCAACTAGGTAGTCTTGTCGGTCGCCGGTAACAACGCGGAGGAATGAATGGCCATGTGCAATGGGGTTTTGGAGAAAGATGGGATGGGTGGGATGGTTTGGAATGCAGTTGTCTTGTAGCTCGACACAAGGCGAGATATAACGTGGTATTATGTGGGGGACCACGCAGCGGTTCAACGGCATTGGGAATGTAACAAGTACGGCGGCTTATCATCGAGGCCATATCTTCGGGTAGTAACCCGTAAGCACCCATGCATCCGGAGTCGGCGACCGTGACATTCTTCGCCCAAGAAAAGGACGAAAGCTTTTTTCGGGGCTGAGACCGAACCTGGAAATACACGATGAGCATTTACTGACATACGGATATGATTTTCGGGGCTGAGGACGGAAGACTCATAGGGCACTGGCAATTAGGTAGCAGTAAAGTGTTGTAAGCTAGATTAAACTCCATTCTTTATACAATACAAGCCTGGTGTGTTTGTTAGCGTGGTTCTGGCAGCCAGGGGCCGTGATCAAAAACTGAAAAACTCACAACGCAACGATCAAAAAAAAAAACATATTGAACGCTGAAAAATGGATAAAAAGTATTAAATAATAAGCTGAGTTTTTCTTGTATATTTTCTTACTCGAAAGCGTGTTAGTTTTATCATTGTGTCTGGAAGATATAACCCAGTCGCGTTTTGAATGTATTGCGCTAACAAACAAACCAGATCTATTTTGTATTTCCTCACAAATATAGAGCTTTTCAGGGAATTATCAAAGAACCGTGAATTAACCAAACCCCTGAACGCCCACAAAACTCCACGATAGTCGGCCAGTTTCAAACTGCGTCTCCTAGGACAACCCGAAAGGCTATGTTAACACCACTGTCAGACCCCTTACCAGTGCTGAAACCCCCATGATCTAGTGATATTCATGGTTATAAATATTCAGCTCATGCGCATCATCCTCCTTGGCAGCCCGAGATCGCGTGCATCTCCAGACGCACCAATAAATGGGCAGCGTGAAGAGCACAACACCGACCGCGATGACGGCGTAGCCGAGGATGAACGTCCTGCCCTGGTTCGCTAATTGCAGGCCCCTATTGTTTCACGAGTCAGTCGGGTCATCCTCATGATGGGAATTCTTTCAACATCGTAGCAACTCACAGTCCGTTGTTGATCAGGAACAAAACCCATATGAACCATCCCCCAAACCGGTGAATCTTTCCCATGAGCGCGCTTCGCTCAGGTGGCTCCTGTCCTCGCTTCTTGGCTGCGCTTCGGATGAAGTTCAAGAAAACACCCCAGACTGCCAGGCCAAACATGATGATGATGGTCATCAGGCCGATTATTTGGTGTGCTGTCTGGAACTTTTGGGTCTGCGAGACTTGTTGTTAGCGGTTGCTTCCAACTGTTCCACCGGAAAACCACAAGAGAACTACTACTACAGGAGTCGACGCCCCGTGGTGCACAGTGACCTACCAAGAAGTACTCCTTGCTCACGAGGATACCCGGAACCATCGCGCCGATCACCAGGAGAAAGTAGATGGTCGAGGTGAAGGTATGCACGGCCGGCCAGCGCTTCGTGAGGCCAGCGACAAGAGTGTCGAAGGGTGCAACTGCCAGCGCAATGAGCGCAAACAAGACGCCGTGTGCGGTGGCTGCCTTGTCAGAGTCGTCAATGATACCGCCTGTGAAAACCGCATTGCTCGTGATGTTCTGTGGCACTGTGGTGATGCCTCCGGGACCGGTGGCCGTGACCATGTTCATCGTGAAGTGGCCTGCACTCAATTTAGCCACGCGGGTACATGACACGAACTCCTGGGTAATCATGTAGCCAAAGGAAATATGTACGCACCGTATCCCATGTGTCGTCTGAGGGGCGCAGATACATCGTCCGACCCCTCGCCCAAGGTTGGTCCGTAGGCAAATATCATCGGTTGCGTGGTGGACTCGACGTCAATCGAGCCAGAACCCCACGACCGGCAGGAGTGGCAGGTTCCATTGACAGTCATCGTGCCATTAGCATCTGTCAACGAGCCGGGGTAGATCGTGAGTTCAACATTTGGATTGAACGCAGGCTCCGAATGCCCTCTGCGAATCATGTTAGAGCGGGTGCACTTCAAGTACTGTCGGCGGGGATCAGATTGGCAAGTTTTCTTACGTGGTGAGCCGTGGGCTGACTGTGACATCTGCATCATCTGCGTTAGGACGAGTGATTGGAGATAATAAGGGGGGGACACAGATGACATACGGGTGTAGTCAGCCGAAGGATAAAAAACAAGCATGAGAGCGGCCGTCATGCTGGAGCCGAAGCCAAATGCAGTATACGCATACAAGTCGGGCGCCGACAGGTAGAAGTTGACATCTTGGGAGTCCTCGGGCAGATTGATGGAAAACTGCGTCCGGCTTTCATGAATGGACAGCGTTGAGACAGCGTCCGCCTTGACGATGTTGACTTGCGCCAGGCCTTGTCATCGAAGGTCAGTTTTCCCCCTGGGGTAACTTTGGGACATTGTGTGAGATGCGCACGGTCGAGGTGTTTGACTTACAAAGCAACAGCCACACCAAGGCGGGACAAGCACGGGTGAGGATCATAATATTCAAAGTCATCGTTGCGGGCTTTGTCAACAGGCAGAGAACGTGAAAGATGCACAATGGCGCCGAGACTGTGAAGGACGAGCAGTCCTGGCAAAGGAGATTTTGGATGGATGCACACATCTAGTATTAAGGGACTTTCCCCAGATAACCGCCTCTTGGCATCGCAAGGGGGCCATTTCTACCGTCGCTGCCTTGCATCCCGTGCATTGGAGCATCGTGGCACTGTGATGGACGGGTCGGGGTGGCAGATGGTTGGAGTTTGGGCAAGTGATTGATTTCCAGTCAGCGCTTAGAGGGCGGTTCCCGGCGACCTAATTGGCCCTGAGGTTCCACCGGCGCCTACCCCCAGCGTCTCGTTTTAGCAGGCCAATGGAAACGGACTTCGCAGGCATGTCCAGAATCTGCCGACTTCACACTTGCAGGCAGCTAGACGGGAAAGTCTCGAAGCGACGATGGCTGACTACACGACCTGGGCCAACCCTGAATAACGATGGAAGGCTTGTCAACAGGGAAAGAGCCAAGCTTTTCTGCCAAGCCGCGGGCGGGTTGGGTTATGTGATGCGGGCTAAAAATAGTGTAGTTGTTGATTTGCAACTCCTCATCAACAACGGCTGTGGATCAGCATCTTCTGTACGTAGTAAGAGCAGAACCCTCTCTTCCATGGTTATTGATTGACCCGTGAGGATACTCGTGGCGGAAAAGCCCCGAGCAACGTCAGCCTTGGATCCCCGTTGCCGAGCCGCGGTGATGGGGAGATCCCGGGGCGAGTTTGACGCAAAAGGATGCCACCAACATCCTGAACATGTCCGGTGCGCGGTTACATGACATGAGTCCGCGATTCGTGAAATAGCAGGTGGGTGAGGTGAGGCGGGTGGATGGGTAAGGTGAGTGAACGACGAAGGGAAAGAGGGGCATTCATGAGTGGAGAATGACGACGGGGTGGTACAGCACATAACGATTGGCCCCATGAGGGAATTTTGATCGTTAAAGACAGGTTATCGTTACCTGGTATTGTCAGGTGGGTGGGCCGACCTAAATGGCATGTCTTCCACTCCCAAAGGCGGGAAAGAAGATAAAAATGGGTCAGATTTTTGTAATAAGTGGGTCAAAAAGATAGGTTTGAACGATATTATTGGCTGGGCCCGTAATTATTTGGGTCTGGTATAATGATTTGTATGGTAGAAAGTTTGGATTTCTTACGATTATCATAGTACCCAGGGAATCATTATTTCCCATACAAATTTGGACGGGAACTCAGGTTTGACCGTTATGGAGCGAAAATTGTTATAGAGCTAATCGTTATGTGCAGGGTAGACTGTAGGTCTGTCAATTGAATGGTAAGGATGCTTGGTTTCCTGGCAGGAGGAAGAGGTCCTGGGAACGACTAAATACAGCTGTGCGGGCCCACTTATTCTCCCACTTGCCCAGTGGGTTCGTTCCTGCCTTCTCAAGAACGAAGACTTGGTTCCACCTGCCAAAGCACGTGATCGTCTCAGCTTCCCTACACAAGAGCGCGTCTCGGGTTTCCAAAATTCGCGCTTTCCTGCGAACCATGAACATATCCGTATCCAAGGGGAGTCCGGGAGGCCATTTTGGAGAATGAGGACTCGCAAATGCTCATCATGTGGCTTGCTTAGGTATAGATTTTAGATAATTGAATTGGCTCCAAGCTGCGTGCGTAAAGGTCGAATTGCCAAGGTGAAGGCTGCTCCTCTCCGCACGGTGGTACCAAGCACCTGGGTCGCCCTGGGCGTCGATTGGCTTGACGTCAGCCAAATCGTCCGCCCTCGAAAGTCGGAACAAGAGCCGACATTTCGCATTTCGCACTTGCTGCAAAGCACTGGACTGGCCTCCATAGCGCCTGCCCACAGGTGCCTTCGTTCCTGACACGCGCAGCACGCACTGCACATCCACCGACACCACCGTCGGTTGTGGTGCGCCCCGGTGCGCCAAGCTGCCCAGGTTGTCGACATTGCGCGACACGACACAACCCGGAACCTGGAACCCATCCATGATCCCGAGCCGCTCCCTCTGCGCTCACCTGCACCATCGCTGCACGCCCGGGCACCTACCGCGATCTGCCCAGCATGGCCAGGAACAAGAAGGCGGCCTCCAAGGAGTCCCAGGAGGACAAGCAGCCTGCCAATGGCCGCGCATCGCCGTCAGCCGCAGCCGCAACCGCAACCGCAACCGCAACATCGGCATCGGGACCGGCATCGACCCCAGCAACAGCAGCAATACCAATATCAACACCAACACCTTCGTCAATCCCGTCCCCTACGATCCCCCCAACAATCTCCAACACCGCGCCCAAGAAGACGGGGAAATCCAAGGCTCCAGCCCCGCAGCCGCAGTCTTCGTCAGCTCTCATCATTTGTCGCAACAAGTCCGCCTCTCCCTTCTTGCCCGTCTCCCAAAACCATGCTAACGGCGACGAAAAATGACAGGCATTGGCGCTACATATCATCCTTTCACGGGCCATGGCTCCAATTGCCCCCCGAAATCCTCGAGACGCTCGCGAATATGAACTACAACACCCCGCGCCCACGCCCCATCGACCCCGCCGTCTTCTTCGACCTCGTCAAAATCCGGCGACTGGTGGATGAGGCCACAAACCTCGCCGTCCGCGCTGCTAGCGGGGTGGCCTCCATTGCCCAGCAGAATGGGTCGAATTCCCCCTATCAAGCCGCCGCATTCGGGCTAGGCTTCGGCTTTGGACCGGGCGGCCATACGAAACTCAGTCGCGAGAGGAAGCATCGCATGCGGGAACAAGCAACACAGAAGCTGGCAAGGGCATACCACCTGGACGAAATCGCTTGCAGCGTGGCTACGATGCAGAGCGCCTCACCTCTCGAGGAAGTGGCCTCGCTGGTGTTGCAACGAAGTCCCCAAGACGCCGAGGCCAAATATGTCCACTTCTTCCACGAAAAGATCCCGAGTCGGCAGTTAGCCGAGTGTACCAACCTCACCACCCTAGACGAAATCATCGCCGATCGGCCCACCGAAGGGGAGCCCCTCAGAACCAGAGCCACCGTACGTGTCTTCAAGGAGGACTTTGAAGGCGCCGCTTCCGACTTGACAGACGCCTTGAAGATCCATCGTCTGTACCGGGCGCCACACACCGCCCCAAAGCCGCAGTCGCAACAGCTTCAGCCCTTGGAGAAGCTGAACCAACGCAATGGGCGATGGCAGGAAGACGTCATTCTGAAGGAGGAGGATCAACCCAGCAGTCTGGAAATTCAGTTGTTATTTCAACGTGCCGGCGTGTATCTATCGATTGCTTCCCAGCACGTCGCCGCAGCATTCCCCAACAAGCCTTTCGCCCCACAGGGAAACGGCGACACCTTGGATCCAGCTGCCACAGAAGGGCACGAAGATGGAAATGGCACAGGAGAAGCCAAGCCGGAACCTGAGTTGACGCGGGCGGAGAAGGAGGCGCAAGCAAAGATTTCAGAGGCACGGAAGCTTGTCAGACTCAACGCAAAACGTGCTCTGCGTGATTACATGGCGTATCTCTCACACTTTGAGTACTCACCTAACCTATCGATCGATATCGCCGAGGAATTTGCGCGCAAGGTCAACTACGCCGCCAATGGCGTTCGGATGCCACGATCACACACCTACCAGCCTCGATCCGGTTCCCCTGCGAACGGCGAGGTTGCCGAAAAGGCTGTCCCTCATCGCATATACACCCTGTCGGATCTTTTTGCGCCCACCCCGCCGTCCGATCTGCCTCCGTACCCGAGCACGGAACTAGCCACGGCCCGCTCACGCCAGCCGCCTTCTCCCACCCCTTACCAAACCACCACCGAAACCCTCACATACCACCCCCTTCTCACCGACGCCCTGCACTCCCTCCTCCTATGCCATTGCATGGTCCAGACGTCGGCCAAGGAGCTCCTTCGCCATGCTCACATGGTCGCACGCCTCGCTCGGCTCGCTGACGGCTATCCGGTCTTCCAGGCTAGTCGGTCACCGGCCCGAGCCGACTGGATGGAGGTTCTCCGCGCCTGCGGCAATTGGATCCAGCTCGCTGGAACCTGGGAAGACCTCTGCGCTCCGGCGCCGCTCCCGCTCTTCCAGACCACAACCAACGGCTCCGGTGCGTCCGTCCAGATGCCCCTGCCCAGCTCGACGTCGACCACGCTAGCCCGGCAAGCCAAAGCCCTCGCAGCCCCGGGCAGCGCTCCAGAAACGAACGCGGAGTCGTCCTCTGCCGCTCTGGTCCGAACCGACTCGAGCAGCACCAGCGCAGGCGAATCGGAGCACCAGCGCAAGGAGCACATCCGTCAGCAGGCCATCTACGACGCCCTCGGCGACGACCGCGTCAATGACGAGTCCTCCTTCCGCATGGCCATCCGAGCCCGCCAGCTCCGCGCGGAGCGCGACTACCTCCTCGACAACGCCGTCGCCGCCCTGGACGCGAAGCTCACCCGGCGCGAGCAGGACCCTGCGCCAGCGTGTGTCGACAGCTGTGCCACGCCGAAGCTCCTCGAAGACGTGCCCTCCACCGGCGATGACGCACAGGAAACGCCCGCCATGGAGGACAGCAAAGACCTCCCGAAGACCCCCGCCGCGGAGTCCAAAGCCCTCACGCGCACAAGCAGCAGCAACAGCACCAGTACCGCGCACGGCAAAAACGGCGCCGCGGGCAGTAGCAGCAGCGCTCCGCCCCCGTCCGGCCTGTCCCGCCGCTGGGCGACGGATGACATCAAAGCCGACTACCCCATCTCCACCGACCGTGCAACGGCCGTGGCGCGGTGGGTGAACGAGGCGCCGCTTAATGCGGGGCTGGGAACTGGCGGCGCCGATGGGGCGCGCAGGCGCAAGAAGAGACCTGTCAAAAAGGCTGGGACGGCAAGCACGGGGGCCGCAGCAGGCAGTAGCAGGCCGGAGCTAGTTGAAGAGGAGGGCCGGGCGGAGTGACCGGTGGAGAGGTTGTTTACCTAGGTATCGTTTCATGCCGAAATGGTTTGTATGGACTGTTGCCGAGGCGGGGATTTTGAGCATAGACCAGTTGCTTACAAGGACTTTATCTTTATCTCGGATGGTACCCAATACGGGCAAAACAGCAGATAGTGGGTGGATTCCAGAACTAAGTTTGCATCAACAGCGAACAGGTGATGGTGATCTGCGGGATAGTCTTCAGCAGAACCCAAGCGGTAGAAAGGAATCTCTATTCATGAATTGGTTTCTCACAACGATGCATCGCTCATGAAATACCAGACTCAGCGAAGGACTCCTCTGCCTACCTGAACCAGCCGACCCACGCTTGTTCGAAGAAAAAGGGGGGAAACAGAGATGGAAAGCAAAATAACCGTGCGAGATACCAACAAAACTACCTAGCCTCACCGACCAGATGCCCCGCCTAATGGTATAAGTAGTACGATACTCTACAGAGGTTTATGACGCCGATATGTTCAGTACAAACGAAACCCCCCAACCCCCCAAAAAAGACCTTGCTAGTAGAAAGCCGAGGTCCATCGCTACTCCCATCCCGAACCCGCCGGCACGAGGCCGCGCCCTCTTCGATCCCTCCAATACCTCCCAATGCCCATCTAAACAACCGAAACTACAACGCTTCAAGATCAGAACAAAGACCAGCTCCTTGGAGCTCTTAAATCGCCCAAAGTGACAAATGACCTGGCCACTGCATCTCCCACTTCAGTCCCACCTAATATTCACGTCCATGCCCACATTTAGAAACGCATCAATTTCATGCATGCCCTCCGTTTCCAGCACATTCATGAGCTCCAGCTGCTGTTCCTGCGTCAGGCTCCCTTGCCGCCCTGCCTGCGACGAGAACGGGTACTGGCTGTGGTCACCAAACCCGTCACCAGTGCCGAACATGTCAAAGTCCTGACTGTCATGCATCCCGTTACTAGCGCCCGGTCCTCCCCCTGGCGTACTCCGCCCACCGCCGAGGATGTAGCTCTCATTACCGCTCAGTCCAAGGCCCATGAACGGGGTCGGGGTTGATCCGTCACCCCAGTATCCCGTGTTCATGCCACCCGAAAAGGAATGCGGGGAGATGAAAGGGGGAGGCGGGCTGAACCAGTCTGTTACTCTTGTGGTGGGGAAGGCACGTTGTTGGGTGTTTGGCTGCGGTGGTGGTGGAATGGTGAATGCAGGTGTCCGCAACCCTGGCTCTTGTTTTACTTGTGGCGACGGCAGGGAGTAGTCGGTCGGCTCGTATTTCAAGGCAGGCATGGGCAGCGCGCTGGGCTGGAGGGACGTTGGAGTTGGCGTCGGGCTGGCGTTGCGCATCGTTGGCGTCGGGGTGGGGCTTGCGGACCTGAATCCATCCCCGTTCAGTTTTGGCGACAGGCTGGAATTACTAGGCTTGGCGGATGGAGGGGCGAGTGACTCTGGTGGCGTCGGCAGTGCCGTGGCCGTGGGTGTCGTTGCAGAGGGTGAGGTGTAAGTGTTGAAGCCCTTGTGTGTCTGAGGAGGGGTGGTATCTTCGACTCGGCCCGAGAAGTGACCTTCGTTAGAGTTAAAATCGGGGGCAAAGTGAGAGAACCTGCGGCCGTTGAGTTCTGTTCCGGGATTAAGAAAAATCGAGTTTGAGCGGAACGTGGGATGGTTCTGAAATGGAGAATCAAAGGCGTATTGCGTTGCCATTTCCTCGGCGTTCGAGCCGAACACATATCCGAACGGAGAGGTATTGAAAAGCGATTGTTGGTGAGAGTGTCCTTGCTGGGTCGATGAGCCGGTGGGAAGGCCCATTTGAGCTGATGGGACGGAGTCGGGCGAACTGCCGTCGCCAAGTGACGGCGGCGTGTTGAAACCACTCTGTTGGAGGCCGGATGCTGAGGTCGGTGTTGGGGATTCCTCCTTGACGTCGTAGCTTTGCATGCAAGCTTTGGCAAAAACGCCGTAGAGTCGGGAGGCAGATGACGATCCAGGCCATCGCTCGGAGCATTGGTCGATAATTTCGAGAGCTATGTTCACCAGGCTCTCCACGTCTTCTCGGGAGTGTTCGGAACGGATCTCGGGATACGAAAGTGTCCACAATAGCGTGTTCAAGGACATGTAAAGCGTCACTAGAAAGACCCAGGTGATGTCAACCGCCGCCTTCTTGACCTGTTGGCTTGATAGGTTGATGATATAATTAGCCCCTTCAAAGCACTTCATGGCAGCGAAGCTAGTTGGCTTTGGTACTTGAGGGGATGGCCGATAGAGACAAACAATCATGGAATGGTAGCGGCCAGTAAACCTTCTCGATTTGTCAGTGGCATGAATGCGGTTTGCGTCGAGCATCGATTCAACTTACCATGGCTTGCACCAGTCTGGCTTTTCTGGTGAAGAACGTAACCATTCCTCGAGCTTGTGCTCCATTTGTGAAAACCACGGGTGGCTTTCGTGGCTTGGTTCTGGCTTCTTCATTTCGTAGAGAACGCGTCGAATTTCCCCCTGCAGGACACGCATCCGGCAGAAGTGTATGGCTACCATCTTCCTCTCGCTCGGGGGGCCAGGCTGTATTCCTTCCGGGGTGATGTTCTGGTCGTCGACTGTCTCGAAGAACTTCACATCCATTAAATCCTTGTCCTTTGCGAAACCATTCGGCCTCCCCATGATATCAGCCAGACCAAGCTCGTTTGCAGTGACAATCCAGCTCAATCTCCTTCTCATGTCGAGGGTTTGCGGGTCCGTGATGCCCAGCGCGATGGTTTTCTCTTCCCCGAGTCCTAATTGTTGACATATTCTTGTGGCAAGCCCGGCAACGTAGTACAGAGCCGTTCTGGTGGGGGTTAGGAGGGCATATTGACCGATCAATATCAGACATTGCAGGGTCTTGAGATCTTTGGGCCGAACGACATCTTCAAAATGTTGCATGGCTGCAAGATAGTAACTGTCTGCAAGCCCGGCATATGAACTGTCAACTTTCTGAAGAGTGATTGCGAGCACCATGCGGACGACGAAGTTCTTGTATGGGTCATGGTCACCAGCAAACACATCATCAATATTTTGTGCGAAAACCGTCTCGTGGAGAGTCGGGGTAAACACTTGGGCTGGCCTCTGTGGTTAGCGCTCTCTTCGCACCACGGCTACAATCACGCGGCGGCGCAAGAAAAACTCACCTTTCTTGTTAAAAGCTTCGACAAGCTTGTCAACAGCCGCCCTGTTTGGAAGCTGCTGGGCCGGATGAGCACTCGTTTTGGGATAATTCCTCTTTTTGCCCGCAGGGCCGCTGATGCTCCCCATCATGCTAACCACGCTGTGCATGCGGTTTACCCGATCTTGTCTCCTGGCACGAAGCTCGGGGACGAGGTCTGCTATGCGCTTGGTCTCGGTGTATCGCTTGGCTTCTTCCATCAACAACCTGGTCATTGCAATTCCGCTGCTCGGCCCCAGGTACCGGGGCGTTTCGTCCGTCTGGCTAAGGTGCACCATGCTTCCGGGGAGGACCATGTCCTCGTGGCTGTGTGGGTATCCTTCATTGTCCTCGTCTGTGTATTGCGACAACTCCGCCTCCAGCTGGCGCACCTTTTCCTGGAGCTTGACCACGTAGTGACGACTGATCTTCTTGCCCTTTGTAGTGTCGAAGTACTCGCATGGAGAGCCTGATCGCTCGCACGGCAGACATCGGGGCAAGGTGGCGTCGCATCTCGTTTTCCTCTATATTTTCGGATAGGTCAGGATCCGCCTCGCACGCAACGAGATTGTGGAAAAGGGAGAGCGAGAGCATCTCACTCACCTGACGGCACCTGCAACATGCGGTCAAGGTGTGGGCGATACGATGAGGGGCATCGCTCTCCGCATCCTCGGGAGAGTATGGGATGGGGAACGGAGTCTTCCTAGGGTAGAAATGCTGCGGAGGTCTTGGTAACACAGAGCCCAACCCTTGACGGAAGATATCGGCGGCGTCCATCGGCCAGGTTGGCTATGCTGTCAGGGCCGTCGATATCGAAGCGTCGCAATGGGGTGGAGATGGCGAAGGTTATTCTTCGATTCCTGTAGGCGGCAGGTTTCGGACGTAAGACAGGGCAGGTCGGCAGGCGGCGATCTGCAGAAACAAGCGTGACGGAGGAGCCTGTCAACCGGTGCAGGGAGATAAGATAGCTACTCGAGGCAAGGGAGGCAGAATGGGAACCGGCTATGGTAGACGTTGGTGACGGCGATGGCGAGGAGCGTGTAGATGCTGGGTCACAGCTCGACGCTCAAGCCAGACCTCAGTTACCGAGAATACAGGTTGCGGTTGGCTTGCAGCATCGATTCATTGCAGCGCAAAGAAGGCTCCAGGACCGTGTTTGGACAGCTCGAGGTGAAGCTGTTTGAGGTGTCACTTCTGGTCTAGTAGTCCGGCAGGTGGATTGGGCCTTTGACGTGGGATGGGATGGGGGGCAGGCACCCGCTGGCAGATAGGCACGCTGATGCGATGCGGGCGGGCACTTGTCGATCATGGGGAAGAATCTCTAAGCTCTGCTAGGACAGGCAGGCAGGCATTAGGCCGGTCTGGTGTCCACGCCAAGACGGTATGGTCCATGCTCCCAGCAGCGTCCCTCCCTTCGCCTTTGCCCTCTGACAGCTGGTGGAGCACCCTCAGGGCTGGCGTCTGTGGAGTCCACTGGCAAGTGGGGTTACGGCTACCGACAAATTGTCTCGACATGCCCTGTGAGCTGAAATAGCTGTGAATTCATTCGCCCGGCTGAGGCGTGCCCTGCGCTGGGCCACATGTAAGCCGCGTCAGAGGGCGTTCAAGATGTTACGGGTTAACACAATCACGCAGCCGGCTGCTTTGCCTGCGTGGTATTCCGCGGCCAATGCGGCGCACTGCTGTTCGTGTTGTTGTTTGATATGCCCTGCGGCGTGGTGCATGGGGTTTGAGTTTGCGGTATACTGACACTGACCGTAATCCTTGTTTCTTCGTTCTGCTTCAGACTCTGGTGAGACTGGAAAAAAGCAATTGTGCTTTCTTCAATATCATCTCAAAAACTCCATTAGGTACCCGATTTACATGGTACCAGGTAGGGACAGGATGGCCCACAAACCCACAAGATTCTCCACACCGGCTAACCCCGAACTTCAAGGTTTGGTTCTTCCTTGCCGGGCCCCCATATGTTTGTGATTGGTTGCTAGCCTTGCGAAGCCAAGTGTCAAGGGTCTGCTGGGGCTTGCTGACAGGAGGGGCTTGATGGGATGTCGGCGGAGGAAGTGGGAGAGGGGTCCTGGCTGGCAGTCGGGCTAACTCGTCCCACTTGCTCAGCGCACCAGCACGCCCAGCTGGCGCCGTCCAGTGTGCCGCCCCGCCAGCCTTGAGCTGTCGCAATTCTGCTGGATCCCACTTCGAACCTGCCATTGGATTAACTGGGACAATCGAGCGGGCCTCGAAAAAATGATTAGCCTTCATGCCCCTTGCAGAACACCTAGTCGCAAACGCCATGGTACGATGTGTCTCAGACGCGGAAGTCAGTCACGAAAACCAGTCCAATTGTTGCTTCTTCCCAAGGCCTGGCCAAGATCGCAAGACCAGCAGAGCGTAACTACCTCAGGGAAGGTACCTTACCTCGAAATTGACACCTGGGTCTTTGCTCCACGCTCGGTGGCCGGGAGAGGCTGGTCAAAAAGCAAACAGGACGACACCTGGGAGGCCTGATGCGTAGTATCTGTCCTGGTTATCGCGCCAAATTTCCTCGAGGGCCATGCAAGATCCCTTGATCCGATGGTCGATTCGATGGATTCAACAGAGCCCAGCCAGGTACACACAGATACATGATGTACCTACCAGGTAGCCAGACCTTAGCTTACGACTTAGCTACACGTCGGGTATTTATACCAGTGCAGGCAAGGTACCTGACGTGCACGCTAGCAGCCCGGAAATGGCGATCGAAGAGGTTCCAGTTTCTCGAAATCACGGAGCATCGACAGACCAGAAAAAAGAAAGAAGAAAATGAGGCCGTCCCAAGTTGGTGACCGCAGCCGGTTACATGCGATGCAGGTGCATTTTGCTGCGGCCGGAACCCGACGCCATTTTGATCCTGCCATCAATCACCACCAGTCTCTGTGGATCTGGCTGGGACAAGCAACATGAAATCTCAAGAGGCACAGGCATGCGACCCCGCCTCGCAAGGTCTGTCTTGGCGGATGCCCACAGGTTGCATGGCTCCTTCCTCACAAACTCACCTCACCCTCTCTGCCTCCCGTCGCTCCTAACCCGTCGTGCCTAACGTCCCTTAGGTAACGCCATCGATCACATTAAAGCCAGGAAGAGTCAAGCAGGGCCAAGCTGCTTCCGACCATTTCACCTACCTAAGAGGGTGCTTGTCAGTCTGTCAGCCTGTCAGGTGTCATACGGGTTAGGCGGTCCGCCGTCCACAGCCTTCTGCCGTCATCACTTTCTCAAACTTCGGCCCAACCAGCCGGAGCCCCACAAAGTTTCAGAGCCTCCCTTCCTGGTGCAAGCAAGAACGCCGCCCAACACTTTTACCCCACCCCACCGCCGTCGCCATCCCTATCGATTCGATCACAACCAGATGCGTTTCTCAGACTGAGACCCAGAGCCACCCCGTTCCCGCAGCCATTGCAGCTGGTGGATCGAGCAAGGAGCGTCGCGACGTTTTGCCGGGGGATCGATCCCACATTGAAACGAAACACGTCAAAGTCACGGGGGAGCTCCCGCGCGCGACAGGGCAAGCGCAGACAGCCACCAGGAACCCAGCCCGCTTTTGCTCGGTGCTATATTGACACTCTGGCAACCAGCCAGCTTCCATTCTTCTTCCGCTTATTCCTTCGCCCAGGACAACCCAGCCTTCTACCCAGCCGGACAGAAAGCCTCATCGCTGACCATCCCACTCCCTATCCCCATCCCCATCCCACCGTGTCGGTCTCCACAAAGTGGACCCACCATGGCTCGGTCCAGCTTCTCCGATAACCCCTTGCTCCGGGTATCGCGTCCCGTTTCCGCGTGTTCGAGATGTAAGATTCTCGGGCAATTCAGTTTCCTCGTTGAGCCGTGGCTGACATGTCAACTCAACAGGCCGTGCCGCCAAAGTCAAGGTGACTACTGACTGGTTTCCCATTTCGCGGCTGCCCCTATTTGTTACCGGCTGGTAGCTGACCCTGAGCTCGAACAGTGTGACGGAAAGTTGCCTGCGTGCACTGCATGCGAGAAGGCAGGCCGTGAGACGGAATGCTCGGCTGCCAACGACCAGTTTGCCCGGGGAAAGGAGCGGAGGTGAGCCATCGACACCGACCATCCCCTTTTCTGGAGGACTGAGGCCTAACTTTGACGGACCTCAAGTTATGTTGCCGCTTTGGAGCTCAGAGTAGAGAAACTTGAGAGGCGCTTGGCATATGCCCGATCACGAAAGGCCTCCGTCGCCACGCATGATCCGGATGTCCCTCCCCTGGACGAGCAAGGCCGCAAGGACTCGCTGGCTAACATCCGGGCTGCCATCCACCGAAAGGCCGCCAGAAAGCGGGAGAACTCTGATGTCAACTCTCTGGTGTCTGACTTCGGTTACTTGTAGTTCTCCCTACCGCCGGCTGCTGGATTAGAGCTGCTCTTGCTAACATAGATGCAGGTCAGTCGAAGCCACAACTCAAGATTTCGACCCCACCAACATGACATTTGCTCGTCTTGTTTTGGCTGCGTCAACCAATGATCCACTTCCAGATCCTCAGACCACGAAGTTACCAGCACGGCAAGCCGCCTACGCCATTATCCAATTCTACCTGAGCAACATATACCCGCTGTATCCTGCATTTTCCGATACCGCCTTGCTGGCTATTGTAGACGACTTGTATCAGGAAGATCCACGAACTTTCAGGAGCCCTGAGCATTGGCTCTTCTGGATGGTGCTCGCCATTGGATCTATGGCGCAGAGCCGAAGCAGACAGGATGAGTACTATCGGAACGGGCTTGAATTCGTGGCTCGCGCTTTACTCTATGCCGACAGGGCCCTCCGGCCTGGCTTCGCCACCCAGATTCAATCCCTTCTACTTCTTACTCAGTTCTCCATGCTCGACCCCGCCCACTTTGACAGCTGGCACCTGATAGGGTTCACCTGCCGTGCTGCCGTCGACCTTGGTTTCCATCAGGACACTGTACAAATGCACTCGCTCGACAAAACCGTTTTGGACGCACGCCGTAAAACATTTCGCTGTGTCTATGCCCTCGATAGGTCTGTTGACCCGCTTTTCCCGAGGCTATGCTTGACGAGATTTACTCCTGCTGACGCACCCCCAAGGGCAATAAGCATGGTCCATGCGCGAGCATTCTCGTTCACCGACGATGCCATCTCGGTAGGCTCTCCGTCGGTCAGCACTGGCAGCTTCATGAGTGGCCTGTCTGGGAGCCCGTCCGTTCATCTTTTCGAACTGCGACGTCTGCAGTCGAACTGGTATCAGACGCTCTTTCAGTGTGACCCCACAGATCTGCTTCCCGATGCCACTTCCTTTGTCTGGCAAATGTGCTCTGAAATGCGAAGATGGTCCGAGTCGCTCCCAGAAAACCTTCCCATCGGGTTTCGAGAAATGTTTGACCTGGAGTTACGCTACAGTTATGTCTACTGCATTGCCCCGAGCGCAAGGGCGCCACACATGACAGCGTACGGGAGAATGTTGATATTCGAGCACGCCATTGCGTATATTGACCGAACTTACGACGTGGCTAACGCGGCAACGAACACTGCTTTTTACACTTACCACGATGCGTTGCGGGTCTACTTTATGGGCTCGCAGTTTGTAGCGGTTCTGCGCGATGCAGGCGACTCACTCTTGTCTGGATCAATCGTTCCCATACCACTGTCACTCCCAGAACAGGCGCTTCCTCCTCCCCTGCCTAAGAGATACGACCCAGCAAGCGGGGGCGATAATCTTGACCGGAGTTTACGGGCACTGGAGCGAGTGAGCCTCTCGTTGAAGAAGTATGGGGACCGATGGGAGGATGCTCTGGCGCTCATGGATAGCTTCGAGACAATGTCGGGTGGGGTGATGGAGAGTCTGAAGGCGAGAAGAAACATGAGAGATATGGCAGTCACCCTCCCCGGCCAGGCGCAAAGCCAAATGTCGGTCCACCCTCTGCAGCCGACAATGACGCTGCCACATCGCAGGCCCTTGCACCAGCATATGCCCCAGCCGGCGCCAGCACCGCAAGAGATGAGGTGGGTTGATGTCAATGTTGCACAGATGAGACGAGGAGGTAACCAGGCATGAGTCGATGAGTTTCAATAGCGATTATGATATCTCGTTTGAGCTTTCGAGGATAGCGATACACAACCGGACAACTAAAGACCAGCGACGGTTCTTTTTGTTCTTCATTAGATCCTATGAAGCTTACGAGCCACGGCCTTCACTAATGAATGGTACGAACCTAATGGAACACACCCGGTCGTTGAACCTCTCGGTTCATTTTCACTCGCAGCCATTTCTCTACAATGGGTATCAAATCGCGTGGTATCGAACAAACCACAGGGGCGGTTTTGTCACGCCAGCGGGGATGTGACCTGCCAGCCCGACTAGACCTATCCCGTACCTAAGTTGGGTTTAGTCTGCCAAGGTTCATGGCCCATCGATCTGCCCAATAATTGCTCCACGCTTCAGCCACCAGCTCCTTCACGCCAAAACAGCCACGAGTTGAATAATTAAACAGCCGAACAGGGACGGCTGAAAATGGTTGCGCGACACTAACTAATTCAATGCATTCTATGATCGCGTCCTCTTCCTCCCAGGCGCGCCTCGCGATTCGGACTCGATCATGGCTATTATGGAATCCATGATGCTGAGCGCCTCTCGGGCCAAGCCTGAGGTCCGCCTGGGCCATGCCCTCTCTGCATTTGAGGACAGCCTGAGCGACGAGAGGAAAGCTTCATTTCGAGCGTACCGCGCCCAGGCCGCGGGCACACCCCCGAGCCTCGAGGATGTTCGCAGAGTCGTGGCCGAGTTCGACCAGCGCACCGGCAAGCCGTTCGGGGGCCGCTTTGTAAATGTTCTCAAAGCGGTCCAGCAGTTCTCGGCCTTCGGCGACGTGATTGTGGGCGGCGCGGGAAATATCGTTCCCAGTGCTGTGTGGGGGTGTGTTCGATTAACGTTGACTGTAAGTTGGGATTGAAAGTTGATAATACTCGGCCTCGTAACTAGGTACCTGGTACCTCCCTAACACGCCGGGACGGAGTCCGAGCGGTTCCGGGTTGAACCCTTGGTGCCTTCTCTTGTATCGCGCGCTTTTGATTTGAAACTGACGGCTGCATTTGGCTCAAGGTTGTGACCACTATGATTTCATGCAGAGACAAGGTCTCAGAGCTTTTCATGGACATTGGCCAGACGGCGCCCCGGCACAAGGAACTCGCGCTGCTCTACGCAACTTCTCGGCGCTTGCAGTGTGACCTTCTCGAGTACTTCATCGTCATGGTCCAGCTGTGCCAGAAGCTCTTCCATCGGTCCCTGTTCAGCCAGGTCAAGGCTCACTTCAAATTGGCCATCGTCGACCCGGAGCTCAAGAGCTGCAAGGAGCAGCTCGACAAGTGGGCCGCCTCGATCGACCACGAAGTCGCGCTGCTCATCAGCCAGACAGTCGAGAGCGAAGCGCGTGAGCAGTCGCGTTTCAGGGCTCTCTGGGCTAATGTCGCGGAGACGGAGTCGAGGCGGAAGAAGCTCAAGGCGCGCCAGACGTGGCTGGACTTGTGTTCCGAGTACGACTACGAGAAGGACCGGAAGCGGATCAGAAAGCAGGGGAACACGACCTTTTTTCTGCGCGACCCGGCTTATGTCGACTGGAAGAACCATGCGGGCTCTTCAACGCTCATGTGTCGCGGCATGCTGGGCGCGGGAAAATCGGTTCTCATGGCCAACATGGTGGATGATTTGGTCTTGACGCGGCCTCAGCCAAACGCTTACGCGATTGCGTACTTCTTCATCTCGGACCATGCTGAAAGCATCAAGGCGCGCACTGTCCTCGGGTGCATCGTGCGGCAAATTCTTGAGGTCACACCGACTTCGGATTGGACCGAGGTGCTGTCCCACCGAGCGGGCCGGGTCCTGAATGAAGACGATCTCGTCGAGGTGCTACGCAAGGTGTTCCCGCGGGGCCAGAAAGTGTTTGTGGTCCTAGATGGCCTGGATCAGTGTTCTAGAAAGGAACGCATCGTGCTAATGGACCGTCTACGGGACCTCCGCGCGTCGTTCCAGCTCTCGGTCTGTGGCTCGTTGCGCGTCGAGGCCAACATGCAGCCGCAGACGGATTTAGGAAGGCTTAAACCGGATTATGTCCTCCAGATCCCAGCCATTCATCCGGAAATCGGGGGCTTTGTTGAGGCCGAGCTACAGTCGCTGCTTCAGTCCGGGGAGCTGGTGGTTGGGGATCTCAACATCGTCGAAGAGATTAGGGCTTGTCTTGTGGAGGGAGCAGCCGGAATGTGAGTGATCATTCCCCGTTTCCCGCTGTGCGTTGGCTAGAGTACTACTTACTGACTGGCAACTCGTCATTGAAGGTTTCTCTGGGTCTCGCTCCAGCTGCAGACCATATGTCTGGAGATGAACGACGCGGCCATCCGTCAAGCCCTGAGGGATATACCGCGTGACCTGCCCGCCACGTTCGACCACATCCTTTCAAAATCGAGATGTATGGCGCCCGAATACCAATCCGTGGTCCTCAAGATGCTTGCATGTGCGTTTCGACCCCTGACTACGGACGAAATCCGAGCAGCGCTCAGCATTGCGGTTGGGAGCACGATTTGGACCGAGGACCGAATGATCAACGATGTGAACAAGACGTTAGCGTGCTGCGGAAGCCTTGTTGTGGTGGACGAGGAAGAGTTGACGGTGCATCTGGTGCATTCCAGTGCGAGGCAGTTTCTCCTCGGGGAGATGAAGCCTGACTTGGACTCGAACTCGAACTCGTCCTCTCTCCAGCAATGGCAGTTCAGCATCCAGGACGCGCACAGACAAATGACAGGGACGACCGCCACATACCTCAGCATCTTCAACACCTCCAAGCAGCTAGCTCTTCACGATGAGGCCTCATCGCGTACCCCTAAGGCTGAACAGCCAGCCCTCGTCCCGCATCCAAACCACACCCTCGGCGTGGTGTCCAAGTCCGGAGCCATGCCCAAGCATCTCATCAAGGCCATTACAAAAATGCATGGAATCAAATCACGGTTGGCCAAGGCGACGGTCGATATCCGGAACACCGTCGACAATATTGAGATCAGCCCCAGCACCAGCTCCGACCCGTCGTCCAACCAGGCGCGCTTGTTCCTGCCGTACGCAAAGACGCACTGGCTAGCTCACTCGGTCCCAATCTCTAACTCAGACTCCCAAGACAACCAGGTCTTTCTCCTCTGGAAGGGCCTCGTCCTGCAGCCCGATTTCGACCAAGACATCGACTTGTCCGACACCACACTACCGCCACCACACCCTTCTGAAAGCACAGCCGTCCCCTGGAAAAAACTCCCCCGGGGCTTACTCTGGGCCATTTTGCACTCCCACCACTCACTCATGGACCTCCTCCTTAGCAAGCGCAAACACCGATTGAAATCGCTCAACGCATGCCTAAAGATCCTCTCGGCACTCCCTCACGAACCCGCCCTCGACCGCGCAATGGTCACCCGCCTACTAACCGCTTCGCTCCTCCTCCGCGGGCACAGCCTGACCACCAACCGCCTGCTCGGCATGAACCTAGACATCCGATACGGGCGGTACGGCGCCCTGTACGCCGCGATCCTGAGCAACAACCGCCCGGCCACCCAACAGCTGCTGGCGCAGATCGATCGCAGCCCGCGCGACGGTGGGCCTTCGGCGCTGCGCGGCATCCCGCTCCCGCTCGTCGAGGCCGCCGTCAACTACGGCGACGGCCGGACCGTCTACTGGCTCGCCCGGCACGGCGCGGACGTCAACTTCCACCGCGTCGCTCCCCCGCTGGCCACCGCCCTCGCCCGCATGGTCCACAACCCCGGCGTGTATGTCTGGATCAGCTACGTGCTGCTCCGGGCGGGCGCCGACGTCGGCGCGTGCGAGCCGCGGCTGCTCTGGCCCGCGCTGAGGATGCTGCGTAAGCATGTGGACGTCACTTTCTTTGACCCGGCGGCGTATATTGCGCCGCTGTCGCGGGACTTGTCCACGGGAGTGGCCGTGTTTGTGATTGCCATGGTGATCTGGGGCACGTTTGGGCACTCGGTGGTTGATGCTGTTTTGTTGTGGCTGTTTCTGTGGTATGGGTCCAGCTGGTTTGGGACGCTTGTTTCTGGGGCGGATCCGAGACATCGTGCGAAGGGTGGGAGGAGGGAGGTCGGGGCGGTTGGGGGAAGATAGGGTGGTCAGTTTCGGGCGTAAAGCCTACTAGCACAGGTTATTGTACTGTATCAAATTTCAATTGGGGTGCAAAGCCCGATTTGTGTAAGATTTGGTGGCAGGAGTCAGTGTCTGATATTTGTGGCATCAGGGGTATATACCCCGACCATAGCGGTCGGGGGTAATGTTTACTTGTATAATTTCAGAAAACAGACCAACGCTCATGTCCACAACACCTTGCTACTTGTCCGCCCTGTTTTCTACCTCACTGTGCAAATAGGATTGAGGCCACCGCAGACCATTACCGACTTACTCGACCTTGACACGGACCGAGATGGAGCCCTTCTTGGTCTGCAGCACAATCAGGTCATGGTCGTATGTCAGATCATCGAGCGTGGTCTCGTAGAGACGCGCCCGGGGGATGAATCGCATGGCGAGTAGAGCCGTCATGAGATATACTTCGCAGTATGCCAGGCTGTAGTGAGGAAATTTCGGTGCTTAGCATAATTCATGTGCTTCCGCCGACATGGCACGAGACTTTGCGGCTGTCATGGAAGGCCGGGGGGACCAGTTTCGACTTACTTCTCGCCGATGCACGATCTGCTTCCCTTGCCAAAGGAGAGCAGAAACTTCTGCAGCTTGTAGTTGGGCAGCCCATCCACCAGCCATCGGTCAGGAATAAACTCGTCGGGGTTCGGGAAGAGATCCTTATCCCAGTGGTTGATAATGGACGTCATGCCGATAGGGGTTCCACGGGGGATGACCATCTCGGTTTTGCCGTCCTGGCTGCGATACACCAGGTCCTCTTCGCGCGCAATCCGTGCCGACCGGTGAGAGACACCCGGCATCATGCGGAGCGACTCCTGGATCACGGCCCACAGGTACGGCCGCTGCTCGAGCTCGGTCCACTTGAGTGTCGAGGGTGTGAGGCCCTGCAAATCCTCCATCACACGCCGGTGGATGGCCGGACGCGCGAGCATCCAGTACGTGACGACAGTGAGCGTTGCAGCAGTGGTCTCGGTGCCGGCTAGTAGGAAGTTGAAGCCCTCGCCCGACAGGCGGTACATGGTCATCTCCTCGGGGGGCAGCATCTTGGACTGGACCAGGTCGGCGAACACGCGCCCGTTATCGGGGTTGTCTACGGCCTTCTGGATGTAACCAGGGATAACGACGGTCATCTGGCGCATGACGTTCCTGACGTCTTCGCCCAGGTAGTCGGCCATGACGGGGATCGCCTGCGCCAAGGTCCGGCCGACGGCGTTGTACCGCATCATGTAGGCGCTCTTGAAGAAGGCCATGGCCCAGGTCGCGAAGTTGGGCTCCCACCCGGCCTGCGCGATGAAGCCCATGGGCTCGCCAAAGGCGTACTGCGAGATGACGTCGGCCGTGAAGCAGTTGAAGGCCTCCTTGACGTCGAACGGGTCCCCACCAGCCGACTCCTGCAGCATCTTGTCGACGGTCAGCTGGGCAAAGTCGAGGACCTCCCCCTCGAGCTTGATCATCTGTTGGCGGGAGAAGAAGTGGGACAGGGCGCTCTTGCGCAGCCGGTGCAGCTCGTGCGGCACTGTCGAGAAGCCCGTCACCGAGACGGGGCCCGCGCCGCCCGTGTTCAGCTGGTGCTGCCACTTGTCGCGGATCCGGCCGGGCCCGGCGTAGATCTCGTCGGTAAAGTGCGGGTCGGAGCAATGCAGCTCGTCGGGGTTGATGCGCACGATCGGGCCGTATTTCTCGTGCATGGCGCGGATCCGCCGTCCATACCTGCCCACCAGGATCCAGTCATAGTAGGCCTCATACAGGTAGCTAGCCGCGGCGATCTTGGGCCCGGGGAAGCGTGCCAGCGGGTGGAATGGTGAGATGTTGTAGAGGGCGACGAGGACGCGGTAGCTTACCCATACGCCGATGAGGGTAAAAAGGGCGGAGAGAGAGAAGATATTTGTGAAGTTGTCCAGCACCAGGCGCACAACGCTGGTAGTTGCCACCTCTGCCTTATCCATTTTAGTGACTGTACCTAGGTAGCCACCTTGTAGTCGCAATGCCAAGCTGAGGTCTGGTTGGATCAGGTAGATATCTATCAATAATTAGTATCTTATTTACTCCAAGCGGAACAGGATTACCTTACTACTAGGGTCGGGAATAAACTTGGACGGAAACAAGCAACACAGAGGCGTCTGACAGGTTTATGTAAGTTGTCTAATATCAGTCAAATAATTGAATATTGTTGGCATGAGTAAGTCTCGTGCGTTTACCGCAGCCGATCTCACGACCGCATCCATTCACGACCCTCCACGATCGACGCTCGCCAACCTCCCAAGAGCCACACCCAGACCAGATTAGGTAAACACCGCCGAAGGGTGCCTGGTATTTGGCAGGGGACGCCGTCTAGTTCTCTTGCCGTCCTGGGTTTGAGTAGGATCACACCCACCACCCCACTCTCCAAGTCTTGGTCTCTTGGACTCCACCTATAGTATCAAGGCGCTTCGAATTTTGTCGACAGTGAAGCAAGGGTGTAAATCACGTTGAGAGCAGGCCAAGGCCGAGGTCTTTCAAATGATTGAGTCGGTGCGATTGGTTTTACCTTACCCTGCAGTAGTGACTGTTAAAACTGTCAACTTAACTGCCAACAGTGAGCACCGCGCGGTATTGATATCCTGTAAGTCTGAACTCTGCCTTCATGTTTGGCATTTAATACCTGCTTCCTTTACCTCAGTACCTACTGAGATGTGATAGTTAGATCCTACCAAAGTATACATGTATAAGATCATCAATTGAGTCACATGGTTTGGAAACGGTCAATAAACTCCTTCCGATGTATTTATCTTGTGTTATCTCATGGTGGCAATGGGTCTGGAGAATACATGTATCACGATTTCCAAGACAACAAGTCCGACATATATAGACAAAATATAACAAGCCGAAACATAGTTGACTGATGATAAGGTAAATAGGTACCTAGGTATTAATTTAAGTACTTGACGTTTAATTATCAGGCATCTCCATGTTCCTAGAGAGACCCCTGAGGTGGCAATCTAACTCTAATCGACTCAATTCACCGCATCTCCATGATCATCCACTGCATTTAATGAACTCTTCCTTGGAAAGGCAAGAAGGCTTTGTAACTGGATTGCTAGGTACGGGAATCGTGCCCCTTGCAGCCTCGCCAAAAAAAAAAAAAAAAAGAACTGTCGTCGGCTGACATTGAGGTCGAACCAGGCCATCTCCGCCATCAATTCCAGCATCACTACTCGCAGCCTCCCAACTGGCTTGGAGTCGGAGCTGAGATAGCTCCGATTCGCTCGCGCAGACTTGACTCGGACATAGGGAGCACGATATCGCAGCATCTCATTGGGGGATTCTGTCAGGGAGACGCATCGAGATGAGATAACAGCCATCGAAACTGTTTCCATTCAAACCTTATCTACCGATCTATCATGGTAAGCATTTGTGCACGGCGCACCTTGGGAAGCCAAAGACTGCATTTGATCCATTGCATACCTGGTACACATTCCGGTTTTGAATGCAGAGTAAGGTTCAAGGTTGGCACTTCATTTGGCAGGAACTTACAGCCGGCAAATTACTAGGCGCCTGGTACAGTGCACCTGTACGGCTTGGGCTGATCGTTAATATGGAACTGCGCGCTCCTTCCCTTCTTTTGCTCTTTAGACTGGCAGTCAACACCAGCCCGTACGCGCATTCACGTGACGGGGATCCATCTTGATTGCCCAAGGTACCTTAGGTACTAGAAAGCACCGTAATTTTGGTGTCTTCTGTATTTCGACCTTTGCCTCACCTCATCTCGCGGTTATGGCCCAACAAAAGTGCCGACCCAAGCACTCGTCCCGCGGGCGCTCTCAGACGCTTGGCGTTCAATGAAATGCGGCAACGAACCTCCAGCAGACCACGCTATCACCTAGCGGGCAATCCGGGGCCGCGGTAACGACTGCGGGACGGTCGACAATGCTGGGGAAGACGTTGCATGCATGCACGGCGGTCACAGCATCGACCACGGATCCCGATTACGAGGTGAAAAGACGGGCTCGAGCACACGCGCACATACACCCGCATACACACGCGCACACACATGGCAGGCACAAGTGGCCAATTGCTCACACGCCCGTACAGAGAGCGCGTTCTGGTTCGACATTGAATCGACTTTGTCGAAGTTGTGCCCCGTCGAGCCCGTCCGTGACGTGGTACTGCATGGTTGCCTTCCAATCCCACCTCATTGATACCATCGATTCGCATGTCCATATCGTCACGCCATTGGATTTCTGGCCCCGTCACGGCACGGGCTCTCTGACACATGCCTTGCAAGACTCAGCAGAAACAGACAAGGAGAGAGAGGAGAGCGAGTGGGGCGACGAACTTGAAGGAATGGAACGCTGCATAATCCTTCGGGCGAGATGCAGGCATTCGCGTGTCCGACCCGCGGCCTTCGGTCCCGGGCTTCAATGTTCGTGAGAAAAGGGTCCGGGGACCGCGCACAGCACAGTCTGAGCCTGCAAGCTCACGTCTTTGGCCAGCCAGTGCGCAAGCCAAGTTTCCCCGTCTGATATCTACACGGCCTTAACTGCCCAAAGTCTGGGCCCTGGTTACACCCGTCGGCTGGCGCGTGACACCAGCATGCCCTTCCAAGTTCCCTTCAAAAATCCCACGCAGCACCTCGGGCATTTATATTGCCTCCAAGACCTGACCTGGGATGGAATGAAACGTGCCGAATTCGCCGGCAGGGCTGACTGGATACTAGACCAAGTACGTGTATTCCTGTACCTACTGGTACGGGCAGGGTTGACCACATCCGAATGATACTAATACGGTAGCACCCCCCTGATATGGAGTGTGTTGGACAAGAGACAAAAATTCCAGGGGTCAGACTACAGTCTTTCGCGGTTCGCATTGCATTCCTTCAAATCAACAGCGGTTGGCTTTGAGTTCCCGGTGGCCGAACTTTGTTCTGCGAGCATTCCCTGTATGGACCCTGCGATGGCTCCGTACTTGGGATCAGACATCATGGACAGCATGGATCGGATCACGGCCTCCACCGGCGGCTCCGGCTCCATCGAGGCCATCAAGGCGCTCAGAGCAGTACAAACCATTCTCAACAACTACTTTGCCAAGAGCACTGTGATAGCCAGAGAAGAGACAGACAGAGACTTTGACGCGGGAGTCGACGGGAAAAGCATCCGTGAAGTCAACCGGACAGAAATGGTTGTCGTGGAATGTCAGCAGCCCACGCATGACAATGCCGAGCCTCCCGGCATCGCCGTCATGACAACAAACGAGCCTCCCCTGACTGAGCACAAAGAGCCAAATACCAACAGGGCTGAACTGGATTCCATCAACATAGACAATGAAACCGGATTGAACGGCCCGAGCCAAGCCGTAGACTGCCCGGTTAGCAAACACAAAGACAAAGGAATCATCAAGGTCACTAATACATGCCAGAACGGGGGGAATGCGAACTCTATTGAATCCACCACCACCCACGCAACCGGGTCCGAGGAGCCTTTCAGTCCGAGCACAAGCCTAACGAGCGAGGCACCGATCCCCGAGCCCGGCCAGGGTACTATTACCTTCACGAATGCCGCGTCAGGACAAGAGTCTTTTCACAACCTATCTGACAATCCTGCAGCGACCATCTCTTCCCCCAAAGTTGAGGCAAGGATCGACAGCCCCGAAGTGCAACCCGCGGTCATCGACAAGCCTGAACCCGCCTCAGAGAACAGGGGAGAGCCAAACACCACCACCAAGATGAAGGCTTCTAACGATACCCCCGACGATCGCCTACGCTTCCTCGCAGCCGAGATAAGCCGCAACGTTGACAGTGTAGCCACGGATGAGCTCGCGCGTGTCAAGATGACGACAGCCGCGCTAGAGCTAGTAGGCGCCGTCCGTACGCCCGCTGACACTATCATGAGCTGGTTCGCCAACGCGTCCGCCGTGTCTGCTGTGCGCGTATTCCTGCACTGGGGCGTGTTTGACGCCATCCCCGCAGCCGGGTCGGAGACCAAGGGACAGCCCGGTGTCTCGTATGCCGAGCTGGCGGACCGGGTCGGCGCCGAGGAGTCTGTGCTGCGTATGTTCCAACACCATGTGTCCCTCTCTCCTCCCTTCAACCGAATTTAGCTATTTGACTGACCAGGCCTCCAGTTCGCACCGCTTGGATGCTTATGTCCTCGGGCGTGCTCCGCCACACGGCACCAAACCGCGTCTGCCATACGCCGACCTCGCTGCTGCTCCGGGCCGGCGGGCCCATGAGCGAGATGTTCAAGCTCATGTACACCAATGTGGTCGAGGTCTCCACCATACTGCCAGCCTATTACGACACCTACGGCCGCCGCGAGCCGCTCGGCCCCGCGCACATCCCGACTTCATTCCTCGCAGGCAGCCCCGAGCTCGAGTACTTTGAGCTCCTGCACCAGGACGAGGAGCGCATGCGGGGTTTTATGCGCGCCATGAGCATCACTCACCGCCGTGTCCCGACGACGGGCATGTACGACATGGGTTGGGTTTTGCGGCGGGCGGCGGAAGAGCCGGAACGCGTCGCGTGGGTCGATGTTGGTGGCGGGGACGGCCACACGGTCAAGGTGTTTCGGCGGGCCCATCCTGAACTCTGCGCAGCGCGGTGCGTGGTGCAGGACTTGCCTGAGGTGCTGGAGGCCGCTGCCGCCGCCGCCGCGGATGACGACGAGTTGAGAGGTGTGCGATGGGTGGCAATGGATTTCCATCACGAGACCCCCGTCCACGGTTAGTCCTGCCGCTACTCTCCCCCGAGCCAAAACCAAGCCTGACGAAAAGTCGGAAACCGACTTTCCAAACTGAAGACAACTTGACTGACAAAGTCCGTGCAAATTGAATTCACCATAGGTGCCCTCGTGTACTACCTTCGGCACATTCTCCGCGACTACTCGGACCCCGTCGCGACCAAGATCTTACTCAACATCCGGCAGTCCATGATCGCACCTCCGCCCGCCCCCGACCCAGCCACCGACGCGCCGGCAGCGGCAGCAAGCCGCATTCTCATCTCGGAGCAGCTAACCACGACCCCGCCGCCGCTCTACGCCGCCTTCAAGGACTACTCGATGCTCTCCATCGGCGGCAAGGAGCGCACCCTCGAGCAGTTCGCGGCCGTGGCTGCCGCCGCTGGACTAGCTGTCACGGCTGTCTACCGAGACCTGGGCACGCCGCACGCGGTTATTGAGCTGCAGGTTGCGGACGGTGCCGATGCCGGTGCTGGGGTTGGGGGATGACGAGGAACACGGGACTCTTGGATGGCCGGCCCGGAGCTGGGAGCCTGCGGTTCTGGTCGCCGGTGGATTGACTACCTGATTAGTACCTCCCTACTGTGGTACAATGCAGGGCAAAGCAACTGATACCTTTTTGTGTTTGGGAAGTAGATTTCAACACTCAACCCGATGGGGGGTAATTGCTTAAGAGGGACTGCTGAGGCAGGAGGCGGGTTCCTTTGCAATACGATTGATTAAGAAATGTACATACTTAGTATACTTGCCTACCCACCTGGCGCCTTATATAGGTACCTACCTACCCAAGGTAATGGATGTAGTCTGCAAACTTGACGAGGGGTTTCAATGGGGGGTGGTCTTTCGCACTTAGGTCAGGTAGTAGTATACTTCATGGTTAATGAGATCCGCGAGATTGATATGAAATGATGGGTTTGGCGCTACTGTGTAGTGTGATCATATGGGCCGAAACATGTGCTCCAAGGTTAGTAGTCGCACAACTCGTTCAGTTAAAGGTCTGTCAAGCCGATCGCTAGAGCGGGTATCTTTGCCTCATCGGTAATTATTAGATATCAGAACTAGAGTAGCGGAGCAACTAAACGTACCAGCGACAGAGATAATGAAAGGATCAAAATCACAATAATCACAGTCACAGGCAGCGCAACCGACTAGCGAAAGGAGCGTAAAGTAAAATCAAGTAAAATAGGATGCGTAAATGTATATACCACGAAGTGAAGTGAAGAAACACAAAACAAAAGAACACCACTCCCACCCACCCATCCATCCGTCATTCCCGGGCCGCCTCAAACCTCGACCATTCAAAACTATATACAGACAAGTTGAAGGATGCGGACGTTATCCCGGGCTTCTAATACCACTGAAAGGAGTAGCAGTACCAAGCAACCGGCGCGTGCTCCCTTCGTGGGGATACATGCGATGCAGAATTTTTCTTTTTCCTCTCCCCTCCCCCCCCCTTCCCCAATCATCATCATCATCTAGCTCATTGCAGCTGACAAAGAGTCATGTCTCTGCGCTTACAAGCACTGGGAGTAGTAAGGGTTGGAGACGGTGCAGACCCAGGGGCTCTTGCAGACGGTAGCGCCCGAGTAGCCGATGCCGCCGCACTGGCCCCAGTGGTCGACGCCGGTGGTGACCGTGGGGGTGGCAGTGGCAGCAGCAGAGGTGCTGGTGGTCTTGACGCTGGTGGAGGTGGTGGTGGTCTTGAGGGTGGTGCTGCTGCTGGCGGGCTTGACGGTCGAGGTGCTTGAGGCCTTGGCGGTGCTGGAGCTGCTGGACGAGACGGCGGGGGTGTTGCCGCCGGCGTTGGCCAGGCCGGCCACAGTCGAGTTGATGGGGCCGAAGCGGATGTTGGAGTAGATGACGTTGGAGTTGGGGACCTGGGCCTCGACGTCGGAGGGCACGCCCGAGGTGGTGGCGCAAGCGCCGCGGGCAGTGCCAAGCGCGGTGCTGTCGGTGGGGAAGGTCGAGTCGAGCCAGAGCATGTTGACGGCGTGGTCGTCCCAGATAGACATGACGAGCACCATGGGGGCGGCCAGGGCCTTACCCATCTGCTTCATGCCGCCCTTCTTGCTGAAGTCGGTAGTGTCGCCAAAGACGGACTTCTGCTTGTCGCACCAGTCCTGGGTGATGGTGTTGCCGGGGATGCCGGGGATGATGGACTCAGAGTTGGGGATGATCTTGCCGTCCTGCACGTAGAAGCGCTTGATCTCGGACAGGTCGCCAGCGGCATCCTTGAGGAACTGGGTCACCACGGTGAACTTGGAGTTGGTGTTGACCTTCTTGCCGGGGCCGTAGAACTCGGTGTCGCCCTGGCGGTAGCTGTTGAAGTCGCATCCATCGGGGTCGCACACGCCGCCGTAGCGGTCGCTGCTGTAGGTTCCGCCGCACGCGTCGCCCTGGCAGCGGGTCTGCCCGATCTCCGTGCAGGGGTGGGGCGTGAAGGCGGCAGCCATCTTGTTAGCCTCCCAGATGTCCATCTCGGAGCAGCACGAGCCGTAGTTGCCCGAGCCGGCGTTGGCGTCGTTGGAGGAACCGACCCAGCCGTCGATGTTGGCCTCGCCGTTAATGAACTTCAGGTCACGGGGGCACTGGGCATCGCAGTAGCCGGTGCCGTACTTGGCACCAGCCTTGTTGTTGGGGTACTTGGCAACACCACCATCGGCGTCCATGGAGACAAAGTACAGAGCACCGTTGAGGCCGCAGCCGATGTTGGACACGTCAACATCAAAGGTGAACTCGTTGCCGAGGAGCTGGAAGGCTGCGCGGGGGAGATTTGGTTAGCTGGGGGTTATTCCGTGATGTATGTTTGCTGCAGACATGATGTCAAGGCTTACTCTGGTAGGCAGTGTCCGAGGCCATGAGGTAGGTACGCGAGCCAATGTTGGTCGAGTAGGATCCCTTGGTGACGAACTTGAGGTTCAGGGCGTTGCCGCTGGTGGTGATGCCGTATGTGCTGCTGTAGTCGGAGCCGTCGACGCAGCACTTGGTAGCGCAGGTGGCGTCGCTGTTGCAGATGGCGGTGTTCCAGGTGTTGCCGTCGTAGCAGTTGGTGGCGGCCGAGGTCGAGTGAGTCCATCGCCAGTTGGCGTCGATGGTCACGGCGGCCGACTTGCTGGTGCAGCTGCCGTTGCCGGTGCATGTGGACCATGACATGGTCGGGTGAGTCTCGGTGGTGAGCGTGCACACCTGCTGCGCGGTGGCAGACGCCACAAGGGCGGCGAGGGCGGTGAACTTGGCGTACATGGCTGCGATCTGGGAGAGTAACCTTTTGATCTGTTGCTCGGAGGTAAGAGAGGCAGGCAGATGAAGGCGTGCTTGAGGATGGAGGTAGCGAGATCAAGAGAAGTGTTGAAAGTCTGGACGCATCATGGCATATATATGGCCGTCGACTCCTCCTCGGAGGACGCGGAACCATGGTCGACGCCTTCGACCCAACGCCCTCCCTGGCTGCGATGCCTCCCTGCTCGCGGCCATTGCCATTGTCATTGTCATTGCCAGTGCCATGGATCCTCAACACTGGCCAAGGCCAGCCGCCATTGATGGACACGGACCGGAGAGTAGGGATGTCGGGCCATGGACGAGAAGCGCATCCAGGGCCCAGCCTAGCCCACTCGACTCGCCACACCAAGGGCACCAGGGGGCCGCGTCTGCCTCATGGAGACGGCTTCCGGGCCGCTGAAGCTCCAAAGCAGATCCGGACTGTCCATCGCCATGGGCTCATGGAGGATAGCGTCCAGTCCAGGCTGGGGAGGCGGAGGTCAAGGACGAGATGGACCGCGGCAGCAAGCTAAGGCCCAGTTTCTGTGGGACCGTGGTCAGGCAACGTCGGTCGGGCAAGCTGGAAGACCGTGGTCATGTTGGCCCGTCGCTCCCCTCATCTCCATTCTCATGGGGGGCAGAGTTGGAGTTGACCCTTCCCGAGGACACCCACACCTGCGCCGGCGCCAGAGCGGCGATGTCACACCAGCGGCTGCTCCTGGAGGGCTAAGGCCTGCGCTTGGACAGGGAAAGCCTGGAGCCGAACGATGAGATTGATTAAGGTTGGTGGTCAGGACAGGGGCAAGTGCCGCTCATTGGAGGGCTTTTGGGGGGTGAACCGGGTGCGATGCGGAGGCTACGCACCGAGTGCAACGGCGACCCCAGACCGTTTTGGTCCATTTTGGTCACTGGATTTCGTCTGATGGTGAACGCTCGAGATGGCGGGATCATGGATCTTGACGACAGCTGACTTGCATTGTTTTGTTTGCTTTGGTGCGTGATTGCTGCGGTTATCCCTCCACACCACCGCAGGGCACCTCCACCAGCTTCCAGCTTCCCGAGAACCGGTTCGTGAGATTTGTCGTCCGCCCCATCTCGCGCTACTGAGCATTTCGCATCTCGCCGCCGCTTCGTTCCGACGTCCCGTCTCTCGGCCTAGCAGGATTACTCAGTTAGCCCTCAATCTTGCCGCTTGTTTCAGAAAGATGTCGAAGTCGGACGGACGCTCACTACTCGCCGGTCACGCGTCGGGGTGTTTTCTGCCGCCAGCGTTCAGTTTCTTCAGAAAAGTTCAAGCGGCCCCATCTCCCCGCCATCGGTCTGGGAAGGGCTTAGCGTGTCTCTTCCTCACCCCGCATTTCTTGGCAGCTCGCGCACGTCCCACGGTTTTTGCGCTTCGATGACCCGGCCGCCGGCCTTCCTTCCTTCCTTGCAGGGCCTTTCGTTTTTTGGGCAACGCTCCATCTGGCGAATCTTGCGAGCGAAATCTGGTTCATGCACATCGATCAGCCAAACGCCCATCAACGGTCAGTGAACCATGGAAACATCGCCCCGACTTCCCCAGCTCCCCGCAGCAATGCCTCGGGGGTAATGTCACCTGTGCCAGCAAACACGGCGTGACAGCCAGCCAGGAACCCTGACCTGATGATGGCGTCTGGCTGCCAGTGCAAGGGACGCGGACATCAATCCACACCTGGTTCGCTCCACGTGCAAAAATACAACCTCAGAGCAACAACTGAGAAGCGGGCATTGCCGAGCCGGGCTGGGTGAAGACTCGACTGACACAAAGAGTGCACTGTCTGGTACCTGCCTCAAGTACCTTACTGACAGTCAGAACGGAAGGTGCTAGAGGTAGTCGTACTATAATGGAGTGCGCCTGCAAGATCTAGACTCGCACCTGCTTAATTGCTGCACAGGGAGAATCCGTATAGTGTAGACTCGCACATCCCCCCGCATCTCGCATACCGCTTCCCGCACGCGTGCAATATCGCTTCCAACCCGGTTTCCCAACTCCTTTCACTCCACTGCTTGCACCACCATTTCGGTTGAGGCTCAAGCTCGTTATTGACCTGGACCAAAACAAGGCGAGCTACACGGCGAGCAACCGGGAACCCGGGAGGGATTGACAATATGCTGAGATTACTGTCGTCATGCCCTGCTTGGCTCTTGCCGTCCCGCCCACTAGCCTGCATGACTGGAGCGCTTGGGCGGCAACGGGGTTTCAATCTCCTTGCCTTGGCTGCAGCTCCTGGACGGCAAGCGCTTCCGGTAGACTTGATTGTCGATGGTCTGATGCGGCGGACAGTAGCGAACCGCAGCCTCGCATCTCGCCACAGTTACCTGAAGCGCACGATTCCATTCTATTTACGACTCGTCGGCTTTTGCACGCGTCGTTTCCGACCGTGATGCAGAAGGATAGTAACAGGTAGCTAAGTAGTGGCTACGCATGTTTTCTCTATGTTCATGTGTGTTGCCTGTCCAGCCAGAAGAGGTTATTCAACCATGTGTATCATGACGTTGATGAACTCCCAGACAGGGCGATATTAGGGTTAAGGTTGTCGGTCAGAATATCAAGCTTCCTCGGCTTCACAAACAACTTGCAAAAATTCTCCATGCGGTGTGAGTACATGGCTCCAAGAATGCTGACGCTCTCCTCCGTGTGCCGGGAATGCCGTCCTTTGCTATGCCTGGGCGACAAGCCCCCGACCTTCCTCTCCAAACAAAATCCCGGGCTATGGGAGAGATTCTGGCGACCGTGGAACGGCACAGAATCAGTTCAACATGCCGTGGGATTGGCAGAGCAACGTGAGCGGGACTATAATGCTGATTGTTGGGATTGTCTGCTTTGGTTGGGTTCCTGTCATTGTTGTTATCAGCATCTGCAAGCACCTGAAGGAAAGGTTCAGGCCCGCATTGGAGGAGAAGGGATGGGTCAAGAAGCTCCCGGATGAGGAAAAGGGCACGCAGCAACCCCGGATGCCTGAACTCCCCAAGCCGCCACCTACCTATCCCAGAGGCGGCCTAGATCGATCACTCTCGACCCGAACCCACGGCTCCGTCTCGAGCCATGACCTTCACAGCCTCCGGAAGTGGGATACCGCATCCAGCTGGGACCCTATCAGACGCCCAGTCTGGGATGCCGCGAGCACCATGTCAGTCGCCGACGCCACGACCAGGAATAACTCGATGCACGGCTCCTTCCCCCGTCCAGGCCCTGGGCAGATGCCCATGCCCAGTCGCGCGAGCTCGGTCCGGTCAGTCTCGGTGCACAGCCGCAGCCGAAGAGGCTCCGGCGGCAGTTACATGAGCGGAGGGTCGGGCGAGGTTGACACGGCCTACTATGACGACACAACCCCCTTGCCAGACTGGCCGCCCACAAACGAAGGCACCCATGCCAAGTCAGTAAATGGCAAGTCACCCAAAAGTCGTGGTAGAGCGACCTCACTCGACAAGGCAAGGGCCAGGGCGGGGCGATCAGCCGACGAAGGCATGTTCCAGCAAAGCTCATCGTCGACTGAGGACGCCATGTCACCCCGACATTCACAACCACGCTCGGGACGCGGAGCCGAGGAACCGTCCATCCACACGTACAGGATGGCACCCGACGAGCAGGGGGAGCGCTTATCATCCCGAAACGCTCGTCATAGGTCAACACCCAACGAGGGGGACGCGCCAATGCAGTCGCCGCGCCATGGCGAACCCGAGCGAAGATCCCGATCCCACTCTCGGCACAGGCCGACAACACCCGCTGTTGACCACACGGAACAGGACCCTGCGCGTCTGCCACGGCCGAGACGGAGACGAAGCGAGGTCGAAGCATCCGATCACACCTACAGCGTGCCGAGTCCCGAAGACATTCCCCCGCCACCACCGCGTCTGCCGCAGCCCAGACGACGATCCCAGGAACGATCTCGCTCAAGACAAAGACAATATGCCGAGGATACGGCCGAGGATCCACCGCCGATGCCCATGCAACCATCTCAGAATGAGTACATGATTATAAGTTCCACATCGGACGAGATGGTACCGCAGCCTGCACGTTCTTCACGCCATGGACGTAGAAGTGACGAACGACCCCGTTCCAGGCACAGTTCCAAGCACAGACACGCAACCGCAGAGGATAGGGAAGAAGAAGAGAGAGGCGAAGGACAAACCCGCTCGCCACGGGCTAGGAGATCATCACATTCGGGTTCGCAGCATCAGCTTGAGCATGAGCAACAGGAACAGCATCAGTATCAGCGTCAGCAGCAGTATCAGCAGCAGCAACAACATCAAGCATATCCCCAAGAGACGGACAATTACGACTGGGAATACCAGCCGCACGCCTTATAAAATGCAAATCGTGCAAAACAAATCTCCCCGGCACGGAATGGGAACGCAGAGGGTGCCAGTGCTCCTTTGGCAACCACCTGCCCACTCAGCTGCCAACAGAGCAAGGCATTGCAACGCAGGGCACATCGATCGTTGACTTTTGGCCGTCGCCATCCCCAGCTCCTCCAGGACCGTTGATCTTCAATAGTGGGAACAGCTCAGGGAATTGTCCAAGACGGGTCCGGTCGCGCCGTACTATGCGTTTGCGTAGCCAATGAATGAAGTGGAGGCGGACAACACGATGTAATGCCGGTGGACTTATTAGGGTCCAACTGGGCATATGACATTTACCATGAGACTCGATTTTCGCAATGCGTCGGCAAGTTCCTGCTCGATCCCGCGTCAATGGTCATTGGGTGAGGAGACATAATTTCCTGCTACTTGCCACCACTGCTGAAATGTTTGGAAAGAAAACCTGGAACCCCGTCCAGATAGGTATATGAACAAATTTAGCAACTAGGATGGTGTACAAAATAGGGCGAGTGAGAGGGCGTCTGGCGGCCTATACATTTGCAGTAGGGCGGCTTAGATATAGCAGTATAGAATAGGTAGCCAGGTAATGAGCTCGATTTCAAAGAGAAGTGCGTTGAGAGCGAGAACATAAACTTCAATGGAAGCACGGACAACTCCGTATAGTGCAATAACTCTTAAATACTAGCGTCTTAAAGTTTGGTCGAAATAAAACGTTTTCTTGGCTGTTGTATAAGTAAGATCCTTGGGTTTGTTATCCAGAATTGCTATCACAAGAGGTAATAATAATGTGAAGTGTCTCCTCTGCCTTTATGTATGAAGCCAAGACATTACCTGGCCTACCCGAATTAAAGAAAGCGAAAAGTTTTGCTTGATTTGATGTTCGGCTCGTTGTAAAAGCGTGTTGTTAACTATGGGGAAAAGAAGTGCTAACTAGGTATGTTTGAAAATCATCAGGTGCCCGATCACTCAGGTACCTATCCACACCAGCGACGGCACCAGAATGATAGACGACCCGCCTTGCGGGCGAGCCACGGCCGGCCCACTACCTACCCGTGTATAGAGATCCAAGGGCAGCGACTTCATCTCTCTCCCCTTCAGAGAATAACAAGTCTAGGCATTTGCCTAATCCCAGGTTGGCGTCATGGCATATGTTGACCAACTAAATGATCTTAGACCACCCGAGTCATAAAGTACCTATGCATAAACCTAAATACTGCAAACTAATCATGCCAATCCCAGCAACAGGAGGTGGAAACGGTGAATACCTGGTTTCTACCACCCGATTGCCCAGGCAACTGTCATATTGTCACTTTTTCCCACAACATTGCAGCCCAGAAGGTATAGCATTCTCAAGCACAGATTCCTGTGACTAATTACCAGCGCCCGGAAACAAGCATAACCATCATAGCCCGACTACCGGTGCCCCGTCTCCGGGATGGTGGTTCTGAAGAGAGAGGAAAAATTCACGCTGCTACGTCACTGCCCTTGTCCCACTCCTCCTTGCTGGGCGAGAAATTCCCGGCACTTGCGCACGTAACCATCATGCTCCTCGACCGATAGAGGAGCAGCGCTTTGCTTCCCGCACAATATGACGCCGCTAACTTTCAAGGCGTGTTCAACGGCTGCTTCCACGTCTGCCATGCTGTCATAGCTCGCGTGCCAGCAAGACGAGACAACGTGGCCCAGGACTCGGTCATCCTCGGTCGACGGGTACTGGCCCTGAATAAGGGCGCCGTACATGGTCTTGTAATCCTCGGGCGTCTCCCACTCGCCGTATGGCATCTCTCCAGTGCGGATGGTGTAAATGCAGGAGCCGATCGCGAACTGCTCGTGCGCAGGGCCGGCGACTGCATGCTTGGCGGGACGATAGAAGGGACATGTTGCCACATCGACCTTGCATCCCCGCTTCTGCGCCCACCCAAAGTCGCAGACCTTGACATGCTCGGCCTCGTCCAGGAGGATGTTGTCCGGCCACAGGTCGCCGTGGAAATAGTCCAGGCTCTCGAGCCAGGACGCAGCGCTTGCCATCTCCTTGATCCAGCGGAACTGCTGCTCCTCGGCAATGGGTGTCTCAAATCGCCGGCTGAGGCGCCTTTCGAGCGTGTCGGGCTCGAACTTCATGAAGATGGCGATGTCTGTGGAAAGGAAATACTCAACAATGTTGGGGTGGGGTGGTTTTTTAGCGGCCAGCGCTTCGTAGAAAGTCCGCTCGCGTTGTAAAATTTCTTGGGCCTCAGCCGCCCTCGCGTCCTCGCCTGCCGTGGTGTTGCCGACCACGCGGTGTGCGATTTTCACGACAATGGCATGGTCTGCCACAAGCCGGAAGACATGCCCATACCCCCCGTGGTTGATATATTCGATCCCACGGAAAGGGCTAAACAGCGTTCTTTGCGCGGCATCACGCCACATTGTGGGATCGTCGCGAACTGCAAGCACGAGGGCTCTGGCCGGAGGTAATGTCTTTGAATGAAGTTTGATGTCGTCGGGAAGCAGAACGTCGGTTAATGATTACTTGGTGTGTCCAATCTGGCCGCTCAATCGCAATTGAGACGTGCTGGGCCGAAGCGGCAACAAATCCCCGGTTTTCTTCCCGAGTTGTCTTGCGAGTGAAGTCACTGAGGGCTGATGCTTGAGCAAGGAACACATCGGCTGGCAATTTACCTGGAACTGACCTTTGCTGTGTGTGAGGTGAAAATTACATAATCCAAAGACATCGCAGCCGGCAAACAACACCTGCCAGCAGTGCCAGCATCTGTCCGTGGTAGTACACTGCACATTACCTGGTAGCTAGGTACCTAGGTACCTACCTACCAGGTATTGGTTGGTGAACGGAACGCTCCTTCAGGCACCCCTCTTTCCCACAGTCTCGTCAGCGTCGTCTCCCTCCACCTTTGCGACACAATTCGGACACTTTCCGGCCTTGCTCTTCATTCCCATACTATGAATGGGTTGCAGATTCTCGCATCGGGAACCTCGTTCCTGGGCTTCGGAACACTCCGTCACAAATGGGCGCTGTTCGACCTCGTGTCTGCAACCCCGATGCTTGGTCCTCGGCATGATTTCCTTGCACATAGTGTCCAAGGCAGTTCGGCCTACTGAGATTTACCCCAGATGGTGTTAATGTCTGCGGGTATTTCATTCAACAAATGATGGCTTGGAAACAACTGACTTGGTGGCTGATGATTACCCTTGCTATTCCGAAGGATCTCTTGTCGAGATAGTCAGACCTCTTGATGCGTTCGACAGGGTGGTTATGGTCGTTGAAGGAGGCAAAGCCGAGGAGATGAGGCAGTTTCCTTGATCCTTATGTACAGCACTTATCCATCCAGACCCGTTACACAAGCTGTTCTCGCAGCGCTCCGATATTTCGTGATTTGTCTAGGACAGGCACTTTGGAAAGCCTCCGCAGCAGTCATCGGAAGCTGCGCGTGTGTTGCAAGTCACCAATCAATGGCTTAAAGTTTGTAGCCTCGTCGATCTGACCTCCATGCTTGGAGCAGCTGCTGTAACCACCCCGCACGTCGGTAGACAACCACCCATTCTTGCATGATCTGTGCTTTTGAGTGACGATGTCGGCTACTTCCAGCTCGATCTGGGGAGGAAGAGGGGGGAAGATTGATTGTGCTGTTAGAGGGAGTCGGAAGGGGTTCTTTTCCGAGATGATGCCCCGTCAGGTGTCGCCCGGGAGCCGATGAACACACCGACCCGTCCCAAGACCAGAATCACTAGCAGCAACAACAACGCTCCAGGAATTATGCTTGAATCTATATGGTCGAAGTCGTGGAAGGTACAAAGACGTGAGGATAAAATTTGGCAATTCATGTGTCAGGACAGGAAATCGTCCCGCTCTGTCATGAACGGGGATGTCATCCTTGGATGATGGAGCAAAGAGTACCTGACTGTAAAACGCGATTATAACGCGATTAGGGGTTAATATGGGTGAAAGAGAGCTGGGCAGGTCGGTAGGATTGGTGCTAAAGATGCTTGAAGAATCTGGGAGCAAGAAGGCTGGCTAAATACAGGTGTGAAAGGCCCACTTTTATGATCACTTGCCCAGTGGCCTGTGCCTGCCTTCTCATGGGGCTACCGTATATTCTCTTGAGTTTCGTTTTCCCCAGTGGCTCAGATACACAGATCACTATTGGCTGATGCGGCAAAACTGTGATCCACCCTGATGATACGCCACACGAAAAAGCTAGCTGTGGCTTGAATTTTGCAGCCAATGAGACGTCCACTGGGGAAAACGAATCTCGAGAGAATATACGGTACTACGTAATCACTCAGCAGCAGGGAATCCATGACCCACCAACACCAAAGCCTGGAAGTCACGGGGCGACGTGTCGAATGCGCCCGGGGTGGCGCTAGTTGTTGGCTCGTGCGTGCATTCGCTTTCAATTTTCAACCTCGCATGTCTCACCTCTCAACATAAAACTTGGGCAACACGGGCCGCAAAATATTACACCTAAGCATCAATATTTTACAGATTATTTCTCCATTACATTAACAAGAGGGCATCAAGCCAGCTACCACAAAACCCGATCATTATTCATTCACCCAAGACATATTTGCCGCCAGTCAAGAGCTGTAATTGCTCCCATTGCCTCACTGCAACCGAACTTCAAGTTCGCCGCGTGCGAATCCACATTATGCATAATACACGATAACCAAGGCGCGCAACCACAACAGCAATCGATCCGGGCACTTACTCATATTGTCAATCAACGGATAATCGATTTGACTCGTCGCCAATCCATCATGACCGTATGTTCGCCGTTGGCAAGGATGGGGCGATTATTACGCACCATCAGCCTCCGCACCCCCCACACAAGAGACTCCATGGCTACTATCCGAGGGCTACAACACACTCGCCCCAGCTGTGAATGGCGGTCTACAAAACATTCCCCTCCATCCTGTCGCGCCTTTCAAAGTGCCTCGGCACCTCAGAGTATTGCCTCCGTCCCGGAAGACTACTCATCAACAGATGTTCCCTTCGACCTCCGACCACAGCCCTTAACAGACGACTCAAAGGAAAGCATCACGGTTCCCACAGCCCCGACACACAAAGTAATCGACAACACCGCCGGTCTTTCAGCCATGTTAGACCGCCTGCACGGCCTAGAAACGGACCCTCCATCTCTCTACATCGACCTAGAAGGCACCAACCTATGCAGAGAAGGCAGCATCTCCATCCTCCAGCTCCATGCCGCGCCCCTCCACACCACCTACCTAATCGACATCCACACCCTCGGCCACGACGCCTTCTCCACCCCCAGCACCAACGGGCTCACCTTCAAGGCCCTTCTCGAGTCAACCGACATCCCCAAAGTCTTCTTCGACGTCCGCACGGACTCGGATGCTCTGTTCAACCTGTTCCAGATCAACCTCGGCGGCGTCTACGACCTGCAGCTGATGGAGCTGGCGACGCGCAAGGGCAAATCCCAGCGCTGTCTCAACGGGCTGTCGCGGTGCATCCAGCGCGACGCCCCCATCACCTTTGACCAGTTGGTCGAGTGGAAGTTTACCAAGGAGAAGGGGATGGGCCTGTTCTTACCCCGGCTCGGCGGCGCCTTCGAGGCCTTCGACCGCCGCCCGCTCGCCGACGACATTGTCCGCTACTGCGTCCAGGACGTCCAGGTCCTGCCGTCGCTGTGGGCCGTCTACATGGGCCGGCTCACCGCCGCGGGCCTGGTTCGCGTGCGAGACGCGTCTGATGAGCGCGTTGCGATGGCCATGGCTGCCGAGATGGCCGAAGCCGGGCCCGATAAGGCTCTTGCGCCCGCGAACTGGCGGAAGAAATAGTTTGGTAGGCTTGGCTGAGCTGGTTGTGTGGGGACACGGCTTGCTTGGCTAGACACGGGGCAACCACTAATTACATGATGCGGATGTTGGGCAATTACCGTGTAGGTACCTATTCAAGGCCATGCAATTCTGGATACAGCCCGCATAATATGTCTGGCATAGAGTTGTATATTATAATACACGTCAGTGACTCAAATTCATGTTCATTGATTGCATTTGTTTCCCACAGCTATGTATCTGACCAAGTGGAAGTACAGTAGGGCAACTTGTATAGCAACATCGAAGTCATTAATCAAGTGTTTGATCCTTCACCTACTGATACAGGAAAGTATAGTCTCTACACTTCAAAAGACTAAAGTTTGAGACTGAATAGGTACCTAATTACCTGTGTTGTTTTCTTATGACACATATCTACCTTACTTAGAGTTGGACAGCCGTTGATGCCTGGTATTGTTTGCTTCATATACCATTGAGTGGTTCTGAGCTCAGCACTTAAAAGAAGAAAAATGGGTGCTGCATTACAAACTCAATCTCGGAGACATTCACTGATGTCAAACTTGCGGGCAGTATCTACAACTGATCCGTCCCTACCTCCTGTCTCGGTAATTAATATCTCTCAAGCGTTCCCAAGATCCGATGTGAATGATCCTCCTGCTCTGTCCACACTACGACACCAGGGCCGCACGTTCCGCTGCCGTGCTGCATTGTTGAAGTGATTATTAGCTAGTATCGTGTATAAATTGGCTTTCAGTCAAATGCTGTATTGGAACGAATAAGTGCTTACATGGGAACGACGTATCCGTGGCGCGGATTCTTTGGCAGCTTGTAGTTCTGCGACTTGGTCCACGATCCGCCGGGGAGGTCCGTCGTCTCGAATGGGAGGTATCCCGACCCCTTGGTGTAATCATCGATCCATAGGTGCCACTTGTTGGGGTTGAGGTTGTTCTGAAACACCAGCGGTCCCTCGCCAGCTGTCATGGCGTTCTTGCCAATGTTCTCCGACACCTTGGACCACGGCCCGTTGAGGCTGCTGGCAACGTTCTCCTGCAGCAGGTTTCCCGGCCCGTTCTTGCTGATCATGTAGAACTTGCCTGAATAGGCGGCGATGGTGTTGTCCATGCCCAGGCTGACGTAGGCCTCGGCAGTGGTGAAGGTCTGGAAGTCCTTGGTGAAGCAGCGCATGGTCTTCCAGCCGCCGCCGGCGCCCTGGATGTTGGATGTCCAGAATACCATGAACTGGCCCCTCGATGGGTCCCAGATCGCGTCCGGAGCCCAAGTCATGCCGGCGTTGTCGGGCGAGACCTTTGCGAGGCGCGGCCCGGTCCAACTTTTCAGGTCTGTCGATTCCCAGACCACGATGGACTTGGAGCCCTTGGTCGTCATGTCCGTGTTGCTCCATCCGCCCGCGAGACCGTTCACTTTTAGATCCTGTGGCGATGGAGGTCGAGTGTCAACGGCCGCTTTTGTGGTGGTTATACGAGACGCGGGGGGGAGATCATGAAAAACATACGGTGCAGATAATCCAGAACTTTGACCTGTCTGGGGCGACAATGAGAGAGGGGTCACGGATGCCCTTGGTCCCAACATTTGAGGTCAGATAAACGTTTCCGTTTTTGAGCGCTGTCCAGGAGGCTGGGTCGTTGTTGTTGCTGACGGCCATGTAGACCTGCTCCCCCGTTGCTAAACCTTCTCCAGTGAACTAGATCCAGGTGTCAGTAACAGGATTCACACAAAAAACTCAAGAAAGGGAGACTGACGTAGACATAGGCATAATCGGTGAGGTTCTTGTTTGCCGCTTGCCTGTCAATAATGTTGGAAGAGGGGTTCGGGTGGGCGTATGATGTCAGACACAGCGTCGAGAGAAGATACAGCGACGAGGAGAGTTTCATCTTGGAGATCATATGGCTTATACACGGGCAGAGCACTGATCGCTACCTGGTAGTGGTGAATCAAGGTGAGTGGAGTTTGAGAAACATGTCAAATCGAATCCGTCTATGACTTATATACATACTACCTGGTGTCTTAGTTGCCGGGATGCATTTCCCCAACCGCCAGATTGTCCATCATGACAAGAAATACCATCGCTACTGTAGAAATTCAACCTTGTTTCAATCTGACCTAAGGTACTAGTCTAGTTCACACCGACATTGAAATGGTGTCCGTTTATCAAGCTAGCACCAAGTGAAGACGCGCGCAAATCACATTTTATTCCAGATATTACGGCGGGTATTTTCCTGGCTCCGTCCTCCGTATGAAGCGTGGCTCTTGCTGGAGCACACTTGGCGACGCTAGACTTGTGCTACCTACTAGAACGGCTTCCACTCCGAAAGGAGGTGCCTATGAGTGCACGGAACATGAACAAAAGCGGATGCGACGGCAGAGTTGCATCTACCCCTTTACCGCCTCCCAGGCGAGTGGAACGGAGCAAGACTCGAACAACACCGCTGCTGATTGGCGCGCTTCTATTTCGAGGGACTTGAGTCTACCGAGTGTGGAGAAATATAATGCCGGTAGGTCACGGTTAATACGGTAAGTAATCTGGGCGGATGGCGGGGAAGAGGCTCGCCTCGCAGTCTACTTCACATGTTAACATTCATTGGACACCCGAAACCCGGTTGCTGCCCGGTAAACTTGCTCCTTCTGTGAGGACCGTTGTAGACATGCCGCGCTTTGGCATCATGGACCCGATCATGATTCGATCGCTTGATTCAGGCGTGAGAGCACAGGCACACAACATTTGGCTGTGCCGGGCTCAACGATCACCTTGATTACCTGCCAGGTACAGAGTGACATGGAGCATGTCGTTGCTTCAATCACTCACGGTATTCATGTTAATTGATGTACAACTTGAGAATCAGGTAGCGTCCGGACCTGCTTTCAGGATCCCGCGCGGAGAGATTGCGCTGTCATTCAACCGTGATCTGATTGCCACTTATAGCCCCATCTCGGCTGCATCAGAGCGCGAACAGTTGAGCCCCAATCATTGTTTAAGTCAGTGTTGGCGGTCTTTCAGCTTCAAAGCCGACGACTCAAGGTCATTCAAGATGAAAATCCCAAGCGTGGGGTTCACCATACTCACAGCCCTGTTTTGCCATCTTGCAGGCTTAGGGTTTGCGAGCGCATCCCTTTCATCGCCACCAGCCAATCCCGTCGCCCCTAGAGCAGCAACAACATTCTCCAACCCCGTTCTATGGGAAGACCACCCAGATCTGGATGTCTTCCGCGTCGGCGATGTTTTCTATTATTCTTCCTCGACCTTCGCATACTCACCGGGCGCGCCGGTCCTCAAGTCGTACGACCTTGTGAACTGGGAACCCGTCTCCCACAGCGTTCCCGAGCTCAACTTTGGCGCCAAGTACAACTTGAACGGTAGCGCTGCGGCGTACGTGAAGGGCATCTGGGCCAGCAGCCTCAGATACCGCGCTTCCAATGACATGTTCTACTGGATCGGCTGTATCGAGAGCAGCAAGACGTACATCTGGACGGCGCCCGGCAATGGAGCGGCAAAGAATAGGGGCGAGGTGTCCAACTGGGCATGGACGAGCCACCCCCCAATCAACTCGTGCTACTACGACTGCGGTCTGTTTATCGACGATGACGACACGATGTATGTCGCGTACGGAAACACTCGGATCCAAGTCGCCCAGCTGTCCGCCGATGGCCTCAGCCAAGTCAAGTCACAACAAGTGTACACCAGCAACGACACCATCGAGGGCTCGCGCATGTATAAGATCAACGGCGTTTACTACATCTTTGTGACGCGCCCGGCAGATGCCGAGATTGTGCTCAAGTCTAACAGCCCCTTCGGCCCGTACCAGAGCCGGACGCTGGTCTCACGCATCAACGGCCCGCTAGCCAACGCCGGTTTCGCTCATCAGGGTGGAATAGTCAACACGCCCGACAACAAATGGTACTACGTGGCCTTTATGGATTCATATCCCGGCGGCCGTATACCTGTTGTGGCTCCATTGACGTGGACCGCTGATGGGTGGCCGCAGCTCGTGACGGCAACCGGCGGTGGCTGGGGCTCGACGTATCCTATGCCGGTGCAGACGAACAAGACGGTCAAATCGCCAGTCGGAATAGATGAGTTCAAGGACGCCCAGCTTAGTCACGAGTGGGAATGGAACCATAACCCGGACAAGACCAAATGGCGATTGGCATCTGGCGGAGGACTCATTCTGCAGGCGGCCGATGTGACCACAGATCTGTTCGCGGCTCGCAACACCCTCACCCATCGTATTGTCGGACCTAAGTCCACAGGCACCTTCCGCCTTGACGTTGCCAAGATGCAAGATGGCGACCGTGTTGGCGCTGTGCTGTTCCGAGACCGTTCGGCATACATCGGTGTCCATAGGGACGGGAACTCGTCAACCATCGTCATGGTGAACAACCTGAGCTTGTTGGAAGGAACCTGGACGACCTCGGCAAAAGGAACTGTGGCCGCTCGTGGACCGACGGTTGTGCTGGGCGGAAGTGCGGATGTATGGCTGCGCATCCAAGCTGATATCACCCCGGCATTTGGGACCAGCCAGGAACGAACGTCGACCTTCTCGTACAGCACCGACGGCGTCCACTTCACGGCGCTAGGGCCGGCATTTTCCATGACCAGCTCGTGGAGATACTTCACGGGATATCGTTATGGCGTTTTCAACTATGCCACCAAGGCGCTAGGCGGGGAGGTGAGGGTGAAGAGTTTTGCCATGCAGTTGGTGGAATAGTCCAATGGCAAACCACGCTATCAAAACCAATCGGTGGTGCTAATATTGATAAGGAGTCGGATGTAGGAAAACGGATGAGCGCGTCCTTTTTTGTGGGCCCAAGTCCTGGGCGGGCCAGGTACGGTAGTCGAAGCAAAGCTATCGGTCATCTTCCGAGCATCAACAGGAATGCTCCAGCATCGAGCTAAAACATGCGGCGGGTCAGGTGGATATCATGCCCCGGTGTGGAAGACGCAGCTAGGCAGTTAGTGTGTCTAGACTCTAGACTTGATTCTGGACCATTCAGTTGTTGTCGTACGCTCGAGATGGTAACCCAAGGGACCTTCACCATTGCCTGTCCAGGCCCCGGATTGTGCAGGACACCCACCAGTGATGACCTGCACGGCGGAGGACGTCAAAACGCAGGCACTCGTGCCCTGTGGAGAATTTTGGTACTCCACCCGTGACCCGACGTGTCGGCGCACATAGAGCACGTCATGAGAAAGCATTGGGTGGTCGAAAGTGCCTCATATATCTAGCGGTATTCAATGCGTCTTTGCATATGACCATTGAACAAGGAGAAAAAACAGTTGAGATCAATTTGTTATCATTCCAATCGCCAATTGCTGAAGAATAGCGGGGGTTGGCGGCGTTTTCTTGATTGGACCTTGGGCGTGCGCTTGATGTCAGAGGCGTCAGGCCGTCAGCCGAATTGCCGCAGAAGCTTGGGCCTTTGGGGGAAAAAGTCCCGCTGGAAAGCAGCACGTGCCTGGGTGCCTGGTAAGAAGAGGGGCCTGTTGGACTGATAAGGTTTGCGTTTCTGTTGGTGCAAAACCTTAGCTTGGTGGCAATGAGTCCCAGATGAGTTTTGCTGCAATTGACACCCTTTTTGAGTACTGGGAGGGATTGACTCGATGGGATCGAGTAATAAACCATTTCATCAGAGCTGGGTGCGGGGTGAAATGGGCTACGATAGCTTATCTGAGCCTCACGAGGGCATCGTGCATGAGGAAAGTGGGTCGAGATACGGCACGGAAGCACCCTGCCCCGCTCTTCCACAGATGGTCGAAAACATTCCTGGCTTTCTGATAAAATACACCCTACCGTGATAAGACCAAGAAAATCGATTGGCCAATAACCGTTTGCGCCTTCCTCCCCTCGATGAAGGAAAGCCGAGCCTGGAGTTGGAGTGCCACCACCTAGCCACGACTTATCGCCCGTTGCTCCTCACCCTCGACCCAATCATCCTGGAGAGAGCTGGGCAATGCGGGCAGTGACCGGCATCCCAATCCTAACATCTCGTGGTGACAACCTGACGGCATCCCCGAGAGCACACGAGCTGCCGTCCGTTGATGGTCGTCGATGACCCCGAGGGACCCTGCAGCTTGGACGCACCTTGGGAGCTGGACCCTCGCGACCCATCCACCGATCTCGAAGAGGGAAAAAAAAAAAGTCGGCGTGGGGGACACCCATGTCTGACCAGCCAGCCAGCTGCAGGCTCACCAATTCCTGGGTCGGGAGGTCGATCTTGCACCCTTTTATCACATGAATGCAGACGATGAGGTTCACCTTGAAAAGATAAATAACTGGATGCACCTCCGCCGCTCTCTCCCGGTCTTCGGCCACGATCCAAAGCTTTTTTTGCCCATCTTTTGCCACCGCACACCCACCCGTTCATCCCATCGTATCATCCCAGGCACCCTAGCGTCGGTCGAGAGTCGAGACCGCGTCAACCAGGAGTTGGTAGGCATAGGGCTGCGTCCGCATGAGAGTCTTTGAGTCGCGTCGTCGCGCCGCGCTCCACCGTCGATCCATCTTTTCCTTCAGGCTTTGCAGATAGTGGAGGTTGACGTACCCCATATTGGACACAAATTTTCCCCCGGATATCTCGCCGAGGCTGTGGCGCGTCATCCCACCCTCAAATACCGTCCGCCGCCGACCGCCTTGTGCCTTCGAAGCTCTTCTCCGGAACCAGTTTCCGCGAATCGGTCAAAAAGGTCACAGGTCAAAGTCCGAGTCCACGCTTCGACCGTCCCGTCCCCCCATCCCCGACCGAGGCCCACTCGAGTGTCGCCCGCCAGTTTCACCTGCGGCCTCCCCGACCCGGCCGCCGCCACCACCGTAAACATGGCTGTTTCCGACACAATGGGCACCACCACGGCCACGGCCGAGAAGCCGAGCGCTCTAAAGCGCTTCTCCGAGAAGCTCGCTGTCGAGGCCGAGCCTGGTCTCACCACCGCCCAGCTGATGGTGCGAACTTTTCTGCCTGTCATGTCGTCGTGACAATCTTCTCATCCCTCCCTGCTTTGTGCCGGCTGGGATGTCGCATGACAGCAGCTAACCACCACCCTCGCGCAGTTGACAAACCATGACTTGAAACCCGTCGAACCTGCGCGTCGCCAGTGGGGTCCGTGGAACTTTGTCGGCTTCTGGATCGCTGACTCGTTCAACATCAACACATGGATGATCTCGTCATCCATGGTGGTCGCCGGTCTTTCGTGGTGGCAGTCGTGGCTGTGTGTCTGGATCGGTTATGCCATCGCCGGTTGCTTCATCTGTGCCACTGGCCGCATTGGCGCCACATACCACATTGGTTTCCCCGTGGTTGCCCGGTCCTCCTTTGGCATCTGGGGCAGCTTGTGGCCCATCTTTAACCGTGCTGCTATGGGTACGCACCTGTCGATTCGTCTAATGTCTCGCAAGCCTTGAACTAATTGCCCCACAGCGTGTATCTGGTACGGTGTGCAATCCTACATTGGAGGACACTGTGTCTATCTTATGATTCGCTCCATATGGAAGAGCTGGGTGAGTACCTCCCGACTGCCCATGCAAATATACTGGTCAACACCCCTGACACCTTATTGTAGGATCGCGACTCGACTACGCTGATCAACACATTCTCGGCGGACTCTGGAACCACAACGGTCGACTACGTCTCGTTCTTCCTCTTTTGGTTCTGCTCCTTGCCCGCCATCTGGTTTCCTGTGCACAAGGTTCGCCATCTCTTCACAGTGAAGGCCTACTTCGTCCCGGCCGCCGGCATTTCCTTCCTCATTTGGGCCGTCGTTCGGGCCGGTGGCATTGGACCCATCGTTCGCAAGCCCTCTACCCTCGAAGGCAGCGCTCTCGCATGGGAATTTGTCAAGGGTGTCATGAGCTCTATCGCCAACTTCGCCACCCTGATCGTCAACGATCCTGATTTCTCTCGTTTCGCCGGCAAGCCCAGAGACGCCTTCTGGTCCCAGCTCTTTACCATCCCCATTGGCTTCGCCGTCACCTCCTTCATCGGCATCATCGTCTCGTCGTCCTCGGAAGTCATCTACGGTGAAGCCATTTGGGACCCGCTGGATCTGCTGGAGCATTTCATCAACGATGGTGGTTCTGGCCAGCGCTTCGGTGTGTTTGTCATCTCGGCCGCCTTTGCTCTCGCCCAGCTCGGTACCAACATCGCCGCCAACTCCGTGTCCGCCGGTACCGACATGACTGCCCTGCTCCCTCGCTACCTCACCATCCGCCGCGGCGGTTATATCTGCGCTGCGGTCGGTCTGGCCATGTGCCCATACAACCTTCTCACCTCGAGCAACAAGTTCACCACCTACTTGTCGGCCTACAGCGTCTTCCTGTCCTCCATCGCCGGTGTGATGTGTGCCGACTACTACGTTGTGCGCAAGGGCTATCTCGAGGTCAAGGAACTGTATGACGGCCGCAGCACCGGCCCGTACTACTTCACATGGGGCATCAACTGGCGTGCGTATGCGGCCTACATCTCCGGCATCCTCATCAACGTTGTCGGGTTTGCTGGTGCTGTTGGCACCGACGTCCCTATCGGTGCCACGTACATCTTCAATCTCAACTTCTTCTGCGGCTTCATTGTCTCGGTTACCGTGTACTGGGGAACGTGCAAGCTGTTCCCCGTCCCGGCGTGCAGCGACCGCTGGATGGAGGTGGGCGACGAGATCGAGGATCTGCGGGTTGCATACGATGCCAGCCAGAGCGGCAGCCAGGAGTTCAGCAACGATCTTGCAGCCGGCCCGTACAAGGGGCATAGCGATGTTAAGATGGTGTAGTCGTTGTGTGGGATTTGGGGCTGAGCGAGTCGTGGGTTGGATATATCACTGGGAATACCATGTATGGTGGCCATATAGAGTTCGAGCTCTTTTGCTACGTCACTTCATTTCTGAAGCGCAAGATACCATTTCAATTTACAGTCTTTTGAACTAACACGCGCCGCGCGCCTGTGCTGCCCGTCTTAGGGGTTTCACATTCCCCCCGGCCGCCATTGCCCAACGACGCTCGAATGGCCACCATACAAAAGATGTCAATACGAAATGGCTCCTTATCCACGGTCTCCTCTCTTTCCGGCCCTGGCCTACCATCAGAACAAAACTAGAGACTACAACCGACCCGCATCCTCGAGGATAGCGCCACTCGCTTTTTCACTCAGCATGAACGTCGCCAACACGGGGAACGCGCCGGGCGTGCGCGGGAACGCACTCGCGTCTACAACTCTCAGCCTCTCGGTCCCGCGCACACGGAACCGCGAGTCCAGCACAGCCATCTTGTCCCCATCGGCCCCGATCGCGCAAGTGCTGGTGCAGTGGTGGCTAAAGGCCTGGTCCAGGATCCACTCCCTGTCCGCGGCGTCGTCGCACGTCCCGTCGGCGCTCGGCCCACCGGGGCACGGCGGCTCCACGAGCGCGACGGGTCCCACCGGCGCCGGGACGGACATGAAAGTCCGCCGCGCCCACTTGATCGCGTCGAGCATCGCGCGCAGGTCCGTCCCGTTACCCGGCCTGCTGCCGAAGTAGTTGAAGTTAATGTCCGGCACGTCGAGCGGATTCGCGGTGCGCAGGCGCACGCTGCCGGCGCCCCGGTTCTGCACGTGCATCTTGACTGTCGAGATGGCGAACGTGTTGGGCGGGTCGGGCACAAAGGGCGCAGCGGACGGCGGCGCGAAGCCGCGTATGGGGATATTCGAGGCGTAGAAAAAGATGTCGCGCTCGGGTGCAGCCGGGGTGCGGTGGAAGTTGCCGTTGAAGGCGAAGAGGTGCGTGTAGGGACCCGTGTGGTTCTGCTGCCAGAGCGGGATGCATGGGTCTGAGGGCGCGCCGAGCGTGCAAGGTGGGTTTGTGGGCGTCGAGAGGTCCTGGGCTGGGCCTTGCGCGTGCATCACGATCGGGAGCTCGTAGTTGTCTTGTAGGTTGGCGCCGACGCCGGGCAGGTCTACGACGGTGGGGATCTGGAGAGCTGAGAGCGAGGCGGACGGGCCGATGCCGGAGAGGAGGAGGAGTTGCGGGCTGTTGAAGGTGCCTCCGCTGATGATGACTTCTTTGGCCGCGAGGGCGCGGGTCGAGGCCGGGAGGGGTTGCGAGGGCGTGTGTCGCGGGTCAGCGGCGTAGAGGCTTTGGCCTTGGAGGAGTTGGACCCCGGTTGCGATGGGTTTGGGTGACCACGGGGTGGTGGGTTTGAAAAGGATCTTGGTCGCGACAGTGTTGAGTTGGAGGTAGAGGGGGTATCGCTTGGACCCGTCGGGGTTGACGGCGTTGGCGGTCGCGAGGACGTAGTCGCGTGAGCTGAAGCGGCGCCATTGGGCGTCGACGTGCACGGTAAGGTCGAACACGCCTTGCGTTTGGTCGCGTTGGGGGGAGAGCTTGTTGATGTCGGCTCCGAGGTATTGCAGGATCTTGGAGGGGTCTTGGCCGAGGGAGGCGGCGATGGTCTGCATCACGGTGATGGTCGAGGTGAGGTTGTCGTAGCTGGAGACGGGGTTCTTGTTTGTGTCGAGATATCCGTTGAAGCCGTGCCCGGGGGTTCCAACGGGAAGATAGAGATTCTTCTCGATGCGCTGGAAGATCTTGCGCATGTTGCTGGGGCTGCGAGAGATGGTCAGTTGTCATGAGGGAAAAGTGTGAGGTCTTGATCATACCTCCATGACAGATCATTGGTGAGGTTGACCACATTTTGCCAGTCACTATCGCTCGGCAGCACCGTCGTCATGGCGTTGATGGCCGAGCTGCCGCCCAGCGTGCCACCTCGCGGATAAAACATGCCCAACAACGTCGAATTGGGCGGCGGACTGGTCCCGACGAAGAAGCTGCCGTCGGGCTGTCTGTAGACCACCTCGCTGTTTCTCTTGGTCCGCGCATCGTCGGCATAGTGGCGCACAAAAAAGTCCCAGCGCATCGTCGGGTCTGTGTACGCAAAGACAAACAAGTCGGGGATCTCAGAGTTGAGGTTGTTGCTTTGGTCGTCGCCTGCCTCGACCAGGAGAACGGAATAGCCATTTCGAGCCAGGTTCGCTGCCAACGGACCACCCCCCGGACCGCTTCCCACCACGACATAGTCGTAGGTGTTGTTTGGGTGCGTGTTTGGGTAGCAGAACGCGAATGGGATGAGGGAAAGGAGTAGGACATGTATCCACAGGCGACTGGAAACTCGCGATTCGAGACGCATGTTGGCTGTTCGAGTTTCTCTATGATTGCTCGGTTTTTTGTTTTCAAGATATGGAAGTAGCTGAGCTCAATATGGTTGAGCTGGAAAAGGCTTGAATTGGAGGGTCCTTTTGCTAGTCTAATATATCGCAGGACGATCTGGCTGAGCTCCTCAGGTCAGGATCATGTATTTGGTGCTGGTATGTTTCTTACCAGATAGTCATGCCGGTATCTGCCGCTCTCGGTTCCAAACATTCGAGCTGACCGAGTATCTGCTTCAGGTGGACGCTAGACAGTATCCATCGTTGGCAGCCGAATCAGAGCTGGAGAGTCCCCCGCAGAGAGTGCGCCTCATCAATAGAGCTGCTGCGAGGGCCTTTTAATACTACCTGCCTAGCGAGCTGGAGGTTACTTTCGCTAGCTTTGCCAAATACGATCATGAAGGTTCAGTTCATTATAATTGGTTCTCGCCGCACACAGCTGAAAGGGCCCGGGTGCAGGACTCCAGTGATGTTGGGGCCGTTGAAATGTGCACATGTGATCATCCAGTTATTACAGGAAAGAGGAAATCGCAAAATATATTCAAAGGTTCAAAAGGTCGTAACCCGAGAAGCAATCCCCTTTACCGGCCGCGGGTGTTCATAATGTTTCCACCGGCATAGTCTCAAGCCTACTTTGAAGACCCGGATAGGAATATAATACTAACAATATTCTCATCGGACGCAACAGACCACGCCAGCAGGACTCGAGCCCGTAATCTCAGCCCTAGGAGAGCCGTCACTTTTCTTGGGGTTCGTCTTTGATGCGCATCTTCGTAGTACAAGTACCTACTTGACTGCCTTGATCTGCCAGCGGCTCCTCTAAGGTGTAGGACAAAGTGTCAGTCAATGTTATTCGCTGTAAAGAATCTGGCGGGCAATGCAGGGAGAGATTCACGGGCCAGATATCACATCCGCTAACATGGGAAGAATATACGTATTGTTTCAGGTCGACTCTCCTTGACTTTCAACACTAGTGTGCGGTATTGTGATTTTGCGGATCCTGTTCTACCGTCACGCTTCTGGACTGATAATCGTATTTCTCCAACTTCCACACAGTAAGGATGGAAACCTTATGAAGCTCGCCATTCAAATGGAAATTCCCTATTACGAAATGGAGTGCACTGAACGAGCCTGGCGGTTTGAGAGACGTGAGTGTGGGTCACGTCGGATGTCCACTCTTCAGTTCCACGCCGTGCCTCATTATGCACAAACTGGACCAAGCAGGCTTTGGTCCGGTTTTCAAGCTTTAGCCCCGCATGTCTGGAAGTCTGGGTAGGACCACTAGATGACCGATGCGACCTGGTAGATGTAGGACTGGGCACCGAATAGTACCACAAATTCTGCCTAGAGAGCAAACCTTGTCTTGGCCAGCCTGCTCAAGCCAGTGATTCAGCCCCATGATAAAGCCCCGACGTGATAGTAGGACTCCCGGTTAAACAATGCGTTACTCACCCGGGTCCCACTTTCTTTGGGGCATCAAGGCCAGTGTGAGGCATGTGTTGTCGCGAGTGTTGTGTAACATGGCTACCTAAATTCCAGTGGATACGCCAGGCTTCTGCTGCTGTCTTGACTTTGCTTTGTACGCTTTGCGTTGATAACCAGGACGAACAATGAATGGATAGAACTGGTTTGAAACGCTAGTGAGTGCCCAAAGGTGAGGCATGGTTAAAATAGATTTAGAGTGAGCAACTTGTACCAGAACTCGCTTCACAAGTGACAAATAACGGCATTCGATCTCAAAGCGGAACTCAGGCTGCGTCCTTAAAGCCTTTACGGACTGGCGGGAAAGGATGCTTGCCTTGTTCATTCCAAGTGCTAGGTAAGGATATATGTGTGCGCGAGACTTACTGCTCTTCCCAAGTGAGATACACATGGTCATTCCCAGTATGGCACACAACACACTAAGGCGACTCGTATGACTGGGCTAGGGCGGGCCACACCCAGTTTCGTCGGAACACTATGATGTGATGACTATGGGTAACTCCAGCAAGCCTCGCTGAGCCACACTTGCTACGGTTCAGCTAATAACTGCGCTGTAATCGTACCAATGGGATGGAGTTCTATGCAACCCATGACTTTGGTTTGTCCGTGAAATACATTTTGATCAGCTATGAGCGCCCTCGGAACCAAATTGGCTACAACAGGCACTGGGCAGTCCAGTGATTGCTCCCACACATCCGGTAAAGATGGAGCGAACGCCGCTATCTATTTATATAGGCCTCAGGCTCAGGAGTCGATATGATATCCGAACTCTTTCTCGCTGCTCTTTCATTCCAGGAATAAAACATATCATCATTGAGATATACCCTGCTTTTAGCCATTTCCACGCGCCAGTGCCAACCTTCTACGAGTTTCTCAGTTCGTCTGGCCACCTCCGTCGCGTCGAAAAGTACAGGTAGTATCCTGCACGTGTGACTCGTGCTCTCGGACAGAGCCAGAGCATCTTTACTGTCCGAAATCACCCTCTAAATCATTCGGACCTTTGGTAGCAGGAAACATCATGTCATCGACTCCGGAAAAAACACGACTCAAGGACTCCATTGCCTATCCCGTTCCGAGGTATCTGCATAGCAAAGAGCCGGAAGCCGAGATCTCACCAGAGCTGGTCAACAACACATGGCTGGCCGTACCACCCAAGTTCTGGGTTAATGTAGACGATTTCGTCTACCAGAACTACGCCCAGGAAGTTCTCCCTCTAGTCTGCTTAGAAGGCCAAAGGATCTATAACAGGGCGCGGGCGGTCGAGCATCACCTAACCCAAGGCGACGTCAAGGCATCTGCGCTTCTTTACTTAATCCACCCCGTCCTCGAGGCCCTCAAAGAGGTTCATTCCGACATCACCTACTCGGTCGACCTGCCAAGTCTCAACGGTACCGCCCGCTGCGACATCTCTTTCTACTGCGTGAGCTCCGACCCATTCTATCCTCGCCGCTGCTTTGCCGGCCTGAACTTCAAGTCCCGGAAAACCATCAAGCCCCGCGAGCTCGCCGAGGCCATGACCAACACGGATGATCCCAGCAACATTGAGGCCAACTCGCTCATTGCCCTCAGCTATGGAGGTGACGAGACCAACCGGACCCTGTTTAGGGGTGGCACACACACGCTCATGCAGGAGCTAACATTCCACGCCAACGAGTACCTGACGCCATACATGGCGGTATGCGACTGGGACCACCTGTTCCTGGGCTTCTTCAGGAAGATGAGGGAGAACGCGTCCACGCTGCTCGGGGTCGATGAGCTCAGAAGAGGCGGGAGATATATGTACGGGACGCTGGTCGCACCAGAGCACTTCAGGGTGGCCCTGTTGGGATACCTTGAGAAGGCGTACCGGGTTGCCGTCTTCGGGGACGAGTCGCCGCCAGAGACATATCTGAGACAATACCGACAACCGGCACCGGTGAACGCAAAGTCTCCACGACAGAGTTGTTCCAAGAAACAGCACAAGAGCCTTCGGTTTTGCTAGCTTGCCATCTACGGGGGTGGTTTGCCAAGACACGAACACATGTGCGAGAGTTACATGTACGCCCGCGGTCGGAGGGTTGGACTTACTGGTCCCACGTCATCAGGGTGTTACGTGCGGTGGTGCCATGTCGGTGGCAGCGGCGTGAGTTTGTTGAACAGACGTGAAGCTGGAAGTTCCACGTGTCGACGACGGGAAGGGAAGGTCATGAAGGACCTAAAAGGGAAGAAATGAACGATGGGGGAGCGATGGTCTTTGCTGGTGTCGTGCTTGCCGACAAACTTTTTTGGAAGAATGCTGGGTACATGTTTAGCTAACGGTCAAGGTTCTAGTGTGGTTTGGCCTGAGCTTCGTGTTTAGGCTTGGTGTTGAGGATGGAACCCCGTCTTGCTGCGCATTAGCCAGAAATCGTGTGTACCCAGGAATGTAACAAGCAAGAAGCATATCACGCCTTTCATGTTCTGAAAGTTGGAGGAAGCTCGTAACCGCAGTGCCCATTGCAACCTAGGAGCTCTCACACCCTGAGCTGCAAACAACCTTGCGGCTTTGTCCTGCAAATTCAAGCTCTTTTGCGTGACCATGTGCCCAAAACAGACCCAATTTTGCGGGACAGTGGCGCCTTCCATTTCTCTCTCCCTCGCGACCCACTCACCTGAACCGTTTCTGACATGGCACGGCAAGAACATTGTTCGCCTCTTACCAAATGTACCTACCTATGTACCTCATTCACAGCGCGCCTGCCTAGGTAAATTCACTCAAACCAATGCGTGGTTCCCACAGCAGGAACTATGCCCTCGTCCGAGACGTCTGGGCGGAAATGGAAATCCCAGTTTAGACGCGGCTTGTGCAGGTATTATCTGTCATTCGTGCACTCATCACCCGCACTCGACAGACATAGAGATAGCCTAATTTCCTTCCCCTCGGACGGCCTTTGTCTTTCAGGTAATATTGATATCTTTGGTCCCCAGTTCTTGCCTCCGGCGTCAAAGTGGGGGACATTGTAAAGGTGAGCGGGACTGTACTAGACTGTCAGTGGAGTTGTGACTGCCTTCTTCACCTTCCTGACGAGATCGAGAGTCCTGCGCCCCAAAGTTGCTGCCTGACAGATTGAGATTCCAATAACCCAAGATCCGGAATCGGGAAGTAGCTCACCGCCGATTCATTTAACTTCTCCCCAATCTGACTTTCTTTTCCTCAAAGACGAGACTCTTGCATGGGCCTTGACCGCGTCTGTTTTACCAAGTTGCTGTTTTACCAAGCCAAGGCGGCAACCACTTCCTCAACCTGGAATTAGGTACCTTAATGATCCGCAATCTTGACAAAGCCGAAAATGAAGCTTTGGAATCAACCAGTCTGCAAAAGATGGAGCATCGTGGGCTTGGCTGGCCTTCCGTGCTGTTCCCACTACGACGCCAACCTAACGCTCGACGACATCGCCGCACATGTAATATCGAGTATGCAAATCGGTCAGATTTCCAAGGCGAGTACAGCTCGACCAAGCCGAAATTTTGCTTTTCAATTGAGAATTGCATATTCAGCAGCTGACTACCAGGTAGGTAATAGGTACCTGAATTATGGAACAAGCCGCATTTCCCCAGCCATGCTCCCACATGCTCCCGCCGCTGAATCTGGATTCGATGATCCCACGATTGGAAATAATAACCAAATTCAACGCTAAGAACAGGCGTTTTTGCGCATCATGAATGGCTAAGAATACCTGAGAGCTGGATTGAGGCTTTCATATTCAGGGGTGGTGGTGAAAGTTCAGACCAGGGGGCTAACGATCAACACCCAAATCAACGGTACGCGCGCAAAGATTTTAATTCCCTCTTTTGATTGACCACGCAATAACATATCACAGGAGATCACCTTCCAGCCGGTTACCTGGGGTAGCTAACCACCAGGGCAGTTTCCAGGTTCTGTTGGTCTCCCGCCTCATGGCCATGCCACCACTTGAACCACCCGCATGCACCCTGGCCCCAGAGGCTTGGGCTTGCTGGCTTGGCGTTGCCAAAACCTTCTCATTCTTGCTCACTTTTGGGTGTGTCTGTATAATTGCATCCCATCCACCATTCATCACATCTACCATTGTAGGGAACCCTCCCCCCCTGGAGGGTAGCAATGGTCCAGACCCTTGGACCGGGTGCATTGGGACTCTGCTCCTCCAGCTCCCGTTCCCAGGCCAGTAAATACCGAAGCACGGTCCTGCAAGCCCCTTCACCTCCCACTTAGCACACTAACAACACAAGCGAGTCTCCGAGTCGGCCATTTGCCAGTTTCCTACATATACCACCCGGCCGGTGCCAGTGGTTTGTCTCGACTGAACCGACCTTCTTTATCTGGTGTCTCCCGCCTTTAACTTGACAATCGACTCCAGACCAGACTTACACGGCTCCAGCCGGATGCAATAGGCAATAGGCCAACAAACAAGCCCAGCTTATCACCATGCCGACCTTCCCCTTCGTCAGCATTCTCGTCCTTGCACTTGCCGCCCCGGCGGTAGCGCACATCTCATCAGGCCGTACCGGTAATGGCTTCATCGGCTACCCCATCGCCATGTACAACCCAACGTGCGCCTATGCTTGCCGCGACACGGTTACATCCTGGACCCTCAACTGCACAGACTCAGAGGACATGAGCGGGCATGACATGTCTGACATGGCCGGCATGGACATGGGATCCAGCTCGCCCTCACCCGAGTGCTTCGCCACCAACGACCCGTTTCTCCAGACACTGGCATGGTGCATCAGCACCCATTGCACCGACGAGGACATCGCGACCCTCGAGACCTACTGGCAGCTAAATGTTGCGGGTCGTCAAGCGGTCCAGCCATTGCCCAAGGACTCATATCAGCGGGCGTTGCTCAAGGTCACGACACCGCCAACATCTGTTCTGGATGCCGATGCTGTTCTCAACGAAGTGTCCTTGGTTGATGAGGATGCTTATGCAGCCAACTTGGGTGGAGAATACGGGTTTGAGGACATGGAGATCACCCACGAGCGATATGGGTAAGCCTGAGACCAAAGCCAATTAGCTATCAGCTGTCTTGATCTGGTCTGAACTGACTTTAACGGTTTCATGATAGTCTGACCTTGCTTATATCTGGCGCTATTATTCCCATCGCCTTCTCCTTCTTCCGGCTCCTGCCACTGCCAGCATCCTTCACCAGCAAGTTCTACGCGTACCTCATCGACCCGCCCCTGTTCGGCAGGTACCGCGCCGTTCCGGTGCTTGGTCTCGCCATGGTCCCGACCCGCGGCCAGGGGTTGTTTATTGCCTATATCATCATCATCAACATTGTGCTCAGCTCGGTCGGATACCGATCCGTGACACCCAACTCATGGTTCGCCTCCGTCCCCGACGAGATCGCCGCCTACATCGCCAACCGCGTGGGTGTGCTGAGCTTCGCCAACGTCCCGCTGCTGGTGCTGTATAGCAGCCGCAACAACGCACTCCTCTGGCTGACCAACTGGTCGCACACGACCTTTCTCCTCGTCCACCGCTGGGTCGCCATCATCTGCATGCTGCAAGCCGCCCTCCACTCTGCCATGTATCTCCAGAGCTACCTTGTCCTCGGTGGTGATGCGTATAAGGAGGAAAGCCAGCTCGCGTACTGGTACTGGGGCATCATCGCCACCCTGAGCCTTGTCCTGCTCATGCCCCTCTCCATTCTCTGGCTGCGCAAGAGGCTGTACGAGGTCTTTCTCGCCGCCCACATCGCCCTCGCCGTCCTAGCGCTAGTCGGCTGCTACTTGCACATCTACTACCGCTTCGAGCACCAGTGGGGATATGAGACGTGGATTTACGTCGCCTTTGCCATCTGGGGCTTTGACCGTCTCCTGGCACGTCCGGTGCGCCTGGCTGCAAACGGAGTCAAACGGGCGCACGTCTCGGTCATTGACGGCGACTATCTGCGCATCGATATCCCGGGTCTGGATTCTACCGGTCACGTCTATCTGTATTTCCCCACCTTGACGTGGCGGGTGTGGGAGAACCACCCCTTTTCCGTTTTGGCCGGCGCACACCGTCTGGCCACTGGAATGAACGCCGGCATCGCAAGTGAGGGGGACGATCTGGCAAAAGGCTCTACGCACGCGCAAGACGATGCCGGGAACAAGACCGGGGAGTCGATCTATCGCTCAGACTCCCCAGAGTCGTCTAGCGCTGGTATCACTGGCGCCGCTATCCCGGCGACGACAGTCTTGGTCCGCCGCTGCAGCGGCCTCACGGCGCTCCTGACCAAGCACGCCGGGTCTCCGGCTGGTATCCCCGTCCTCGTGGAGTCGTCGTACGGCGAGAAGATGACGATCCTGCCAGACACCTCAACGCACCCGTCGGCCGCGTATCCCAACCTGCTGTGCATTGCCGGCGGCGTCGGCGTAACGGCCCTGCTGCCCATGCTAGATGGCGCGGGATCCCTTTTGCAGCGCGCGGGCACGACAACCATGTATTGGAATACGCGCAGCGAGGCGCTGGTGGCCGCCGTAGAGAGTATTGTGCATGTCGAGAAGAAAGGGGATGACGAGGCTCGTGAAACGCGATGGGGGATGGCACGCGTCACAGTCTCGGTGGGCGAGAGGTTTAATCTGCGGGCCGTACTGGAAAAGGAGATCCGGGGCGCGGTGGGTGGCACGACGGTTGCTGTGTGCGGACCGCCGGGGATGGCGGATGAGGTCAGGTGCATTGTTGCTGGGCTGGGACGTAACGGCGCCGTTGTCCGACTGGTGGAGGAGAGCTTCTCGTGGTAATTGATTGATGGGATGAGAGGGAGGCTGCTCAGACGATGGTCTATCTAGATACCTAGGCACTATGGTCAACTGGGCCTGTGATTTTCTAGCTCGTCGTCTTCTGTGACTAAGACTTCTTCTCCTACCATCGTCATTCCCTCGTCGATGAAATCCCCATCTCCACCAAATAAGCCTCCCAGGACCCCAATGAGCCCAAGACCGTTACTCTGAACATGGCCATCAGCCCTGCCGCCAGGGACCCGCACCTGATCATCATGTTCGCCTGCATCTGAAATGCAATGGAAAAGAACCTGCCAATTATAAAGGCAGCATCTCCGGGTCTGCGTGCAGTATCGGGCCCTGCAGCCTAAAGACTCAAACTTGCTCATATGGGCTCACTCTGAGGGCTAGACTTAGTGTGGTAACGAAAAATTGCATGGACGCCTGGAGCGAGTCCTTTTTTAGACTCCTCGGCACTTACCTAACCCTCTTCTATCTAATCCCAGACAGGACCCAACCGTGACCGTAAAACTGCACCGAACATGGTACCCAAAACCCCAATCACACGCGTTTGGGCATAAACATCCTCTGGGGTGCCCACCACACCACCGCAGATACCGATGCCGAGCCGCCGCCACCAACGATCTCATCAAATCTCCGGTTCCCACCACCACCCCCCACCTGAGCCCGAGCCCGCTCAATGTCATCAATTTTCCAGCTCCGCAACAGCGACAGCGCCGCGGCGCCCGTGAGAAACATCAGCCCCACAAATACCTGCGAGGGCAAGAAGCTACCCGTGGTCGCACCAGACGGTGATCCCCCCTGGACCAGCTGCAGCGCCACGGCCTCGGCAAACGTGGTCGGCAGGACCAAGGCAAAACACACGGCGCCAAACGTCGTCCCAGCATCGGCGAGGCCCACAACCTCGGCCAGGACGGGGTTGACGGTGCTCCAGAAGGTGCCGGACACGACACCCGCGAGGGCCGCGAACGCGAGCAGCCCGGCGTAGCTGCGCGCCAGCGTCCACAGCGTCAGGCACAGTACGCCGCAGAAGAGCGTCATGCCCAGCGCCATGTTGATGCGCCCGACGCGGTCCGAGTAGTAGCCGACCACGGGCCGGCCGAAGCCCAGCCCCAGGCTCAGCACCGCCTGCACGACGGCGCCCTGCGCGGGCACGAGCCCGATAGAGGTCGCGTAGCTGGGCAGGCTGTACCAGAGCGCCACGTAGCCGAACTCGGTCAGGAAGCCCCAGCAGAGCACGAGGATGATCTGGGTCTGGGCGAGCGTGCGGGGGTTGAAGACGGACCGCCGGGGGTGCGTGGTGGTGTTGGTGTTGGTGGTGGCGGGGGACTCGCGGAGGGCGAGGGAACAGATGACATTGGCGACGAGGCTGGTGATGCTGAGGACGCGCCAGGTCCATGCCGGCCCCGAGACGGCGATGAGCCGCCCGGTAATGAGGCTGTAGGCCAGCCCGCCGAGGCCAGCGCCCGACGTCGCGAACCCGAGTGCCAGACTTCGCCGCGACGAGAACCACGGCGGGAGCAACGCCATTGCCTGCATGCACGCACGCACGCCATTCATGTCAGTGATAAAATCCCAATACTAACCAATGACGGTACAATACCTGATACCTAAACTCTCACAGACCACCAGCGCCGACGGAAAGAAAACTGATTAACTCACAGGGATATAAACCAACCCCATCCCCCACCCAAAGCAGAGCGCAACCGACATAAACAACTGCCAAATCCGACTCGCCGCCGACGCCGAGAACAGGCCCGCGAAAATAACAAACGAGCCCAGCAGCATGGTATACCGTGTCCCGAGGTACCGCTGGCTGGCCGCGACGACAGGCGAGATGAGCAGCGCTTGCGAGATGGACAGCCCCCCGATCATGGCGTACTCGAACCTGGTGGCTTCGGGAAACGTGTCCCACGCCAGGTAGCGGTCGAGGAAGATGCCCCAGGAGGCATTTACGCCCCACGTGTTGGCGTTGACGAGGAACACGCACAACGTGCACACCCAGCCGTAGCCCCCGTCGGGCGGCGGTGGCATATCCGAGTCTTGCGCATTATCATATGCGGGGGCAAGGCCTTCTTCGAGGGGTTCGAATCCGGGCCGGGCACCGGTGTGTGACGTGCGCCCGGGCTTAATGGCGTCGTGGTCTTCGGTTGGAACATGAATTGACTGTGAGGATACATGTTCCGCCACGGCCTTTGTTGATGACGACGGCGATGTCATGGTTGATTGCTGCTTTGTTTGCAACCTTCGACCTTGCACATCATGATGAATGTTGATGTTGATTTTGATGGCGGGTTGGCTACAAATATGCCCATCCGGCCCATCCTCCGAAAAAAAAAAAAAAAAAGAAAGGGGGGGGGACCGACAAGGTGGTAGCTAATTTCAGGTCACATGCATTCTGCCTCAGCTTCGGGCCGTTGAAATTGGCGTCTAGGGAAGCACTAAGGGGCCTCTTGCAAGCAACTGTTCATGTGTCAGGTGGTGATAGGCACTTGGGATGGGGGAACCGGGTCGTCTCCTCACCGCCGTCCGAGAACGGACGCAGCATGCTTCTAGGATAACGATGATGAGTCATGGGTCGAGATTTGAGTGACTATGAGCAAGTTCCAGCGACACATTCGCGTGAGGTATAGTATTTGCAGTACATTCAACACAATAAGTAAAACAGAAATATTACTCTGTCTTCATATTTCAAATTCCCCCTATGTAACACCCAGGTAGTGAACACGAAGTCAGCAGCATATATTTGTTCGCGTCAATACTCAGCGACTTACTCACCCAAATCAGGTATGGAAGGCTCGCACGTAATAACCGCGACCAGACCCAAGAGTCGGATCAATCAGTACCAGGACAACTTGTCCAGCATCCGGTTGTACCGTTGTGTAGACCTTCTCAATGACCAGCCTTCAGCACATAGAGAAAGCCGGGGCCGCCTCGACCAGTCCCGACGAACACATACTCGTCTTGGATCGAGATGCCGCCTTCAAACGTGCCTTCGAGAGCCAACTGAGAGACAAGCTGTCCCGTGGTCTTCTTGTAAGCCAAGACAATGCCAGGTGCCGTGCTGCCGAATCCAAAAGGCCCACTGAGTCCCGTCAGGTACAGATCCCCCACCAATGCGGGCACAATGCTGTACGACATGTTAGCGTACGGCGTGGGAGTCTCCCAGGCAATCGAGCCGTCCACAAGCGATGCTGCACCGTGGATGCTGTTATTGGTGTGCCGCGTGTTGCCTGGCTGCAAGACCCAGTCGTCCTGGTAGAAGTTGACGACATTGAAGTAGGCGCGCTTGTCGTCAGCCGCCAGACCCCAAACCAGGCCACCCACCGCGTTACCTGGGCCCACCATCGTCGCCCACTGGACCTTGCCCGAGTCAGCGGCAAGGCCATACAAGACCCCCGACTTCTGGCCGATCGTGAGCATATCCTTGCCGCGTGAGGTGAACTTCCCGCCCGGCACAAAGGTCGGCGCCATGCCGAAATCAAAATCGGCGCCGGGCGCTGTTTGAGGACACAGGGCGGGATTGATCGGCAGAGTGGGTGTGCCGCACACAAGCGTCCACGCGTCCAGTCTGTTTAGTCTGCGCACCCAATTGACCTGACCGGTGTACATGTCTACGGCAAAGACAGACTCCTGCCAAATGTAGTCGGGCGTGCAAAAGGGGTCGTTCGACACTGTGCATGGATACCATTCGACAGGAACGGAGTAGATGTTGCCTGTGGCGAAGAAGACTTGCCGACGGCCAACATCGATGGATGGCTGACCGCCCCAGATACCAGCCCCTGACCACTGGGTTCTGTTGATGAGTTAGCATTGTGGGAAGTTGAGAAACGACACGTTTATACATACCCATTCTTGGGAAGGTTGGCCGGAATCGTAGTGACATTCCACACAGTGGTAAAGGTGCCCGTGGAGCCAGTCCGTCTGAATCGGAAGGCCGCAGCATTGCCGATGAACGTGCAGCATTCGTAGGTGCCGCCAGTGAAAAAGGCGGCGTTTTCTTCGTTGCTGGATGCGCCAACAAACACCAAGTCGTTGAAAAATGTCGGGCTCGAGGTGACGACAGCCAATTCATGTGCGTTGACCTGTTTCGTGCCAAGCAGAGCGCCAGTGCTCAAATCGACTGCAACGATCAGGGCATGGATCTGGGTCCCAAAGAAGATGACGTTGTTTGCGACGTCGATCTGCGGCGATGTCCTGGTGATTGTGTTGCCGTTCTGGACTATGTTCTGGAGCGGACTGACGGGCTTGTAGTCAATGACAATCTTTGTGACATTGACACTCCATTTCACCTGGCACGTCTTGTAGTTGAGCGCAACCAGAGAGCCGTTTCCGGTCGGGTAGTAAGCGTGGTTCCCCAGGATTGTCGGGGGTGAGTACTGCCCCCGCGGATACGGGATCTTGCAGTGCTCGGTGAGGGAGTCGACGTTTGACGACGAAATTGCTGTGTTCGACTGTGCCCAGTGGTTGTTAAGGATACCACCTCCCCATCCGGCCCAGGATGCAGATGCACCACTGGCCAGTCTTGCAAAGGGCCCGAGGGCCGCAAGAGCAAGGGTTTCGACCTTCATAGCTGCTCGTTTGATCGATCGAGTCTGGTCAATGGCAATGGCAATGGCAGAACGGACGCTGGATTCGGTACCGTGATGACGAGGAGGTCAGACTGAGCCCAATGGGACCAAGGCACCGACCGAGAGGCCCGCGTGCATTAATGTAGTACACGGCCAAATCCCAGATGGCCCATGAACCTGGTATTTTGGGAGCCCATCCCCAACGATGCGACCCTCGTCCGACCCCAGGGACCAGTCCATGCTTTCGGATGCAAGGTAGAGATAGCTGCCAGCGAAGGAAGTTAGCTGATGTCCTGAGCCTTGCACTTGCTTCGTTTTGAACCATGCAGCTGCAGTAAGCTACACCGCACATAGGTATTGGTTTCCCAATACCCAAGGGTGGCGAGGAGTGGTTACACGGCATATGTTGCCGCGAGATTGGCTCCCTGCAATATGCTTTCGGGAGAACCAAGATGGCGGTACGGCAGGCAGATTGAAGCAAGTAGGACACCAGGCGAACGTGGCTCATGATGCCAGCCCGATTCTGCGTGTCAAGCGCGACCACTGGACCATCAAGCAAGCATGCCTTACTGTGGAGGTAGGAGCAAATTAGATGAATGTGGTGTACACGTACACGTACCTTACAGCACACCTTCATTTGGCCAGCCTGGACAAGCGACAGATGACTGTCTTATCTCGGGCGGCCCATCACCAAGGATGGTACTGTAACCTTCCTGCCCGCTCGGCCCGTTCGATGCTGAATTCGGGAAGGTGCTGGTCAAGACAGGCGAAGAGTTTGGGTCGATGTAACCGGGGAATGTCGTGCTGAGCGGCAGGCAGTTGGTGCTGAGTCTGACCAACGCTGACTCCATTGGCACCCTGGCTCGCCTGGGCACGAATAGAACATGCCAGTTTCCCCGTCGTCCAAGCACTTCTCGGGGGGCGTCGTTGGTTTCTCGAATCCACGGGAACACACAGACCTTGACAAGCGCCTCAACTGACCGACCTATTGGATCCTTGTCAGCTGTCTGCCGAGTCCCTCTTCTATCCCCCACCTCGGGCACTAGACAGAAGAGTGGAGTGGGTAAACGGGAAGGATGGAGTGAAGTGAACTCACCGGGAAGGCGCCCTTGGCAAGCTCATGGGTGCATGCATCTCCCGGTCCTTTTCAACAATGGGTTTAATAATCGGAGTCCAACTGCAGAAGAATTGCCCAGATGCCCATTCACGTATCAAAGATTTGTCTCCAGAACAAGACTAGCAAGTCGACAGAGCCGCCTTATTGTTCTTACATCTGGGGCCCAAACAGCGTGACTACCTATGTACCTAGGTACATACAAATACATAGGCACCATCAAGTTCCTCAAATGGAATTTCCTCACCGACGTCAAGTTTGCGACGTGTAGCTAAAAAGTCAAACTGTTTTTGTCAATCGGCTTGAGAGATCCACCTCCTGTTCTCCTTCCACGCCGCCTTGTCTCAAGCTTCTCCATCCCGACCATCCTCGGGCGCCAGGAACGCAACCGGGGAAATCGCTCCTTCCCGACTTTGAGATGGAAGCACGCACTGTCATTTTCAAGTGTACCAGGCAGCCACAGGTCCGGTACCTGAGGTAGGAACCTGGAAACTTGTTCCAAGGAGAGGAGCGTCAAGAAGTGGCAGGAACTTTCATGTACAGCCCTTCCATCCATGTCAAAAACCAACCGACGACGCGCATTTTATCGTTTCTACGCACGAATCCAAACCTCGGAGCATCCAGCCGCGCAAGCTTATTGACTCACCTAATCTAACCTACTTGTACCTCTCCGCATCAATTACCATCATCCTTTAACTGCTCCTGTTCCACGATAAAATGGCCCTCCAATACGTCCACAATGAAGAGGGCCTCATAGACTGCTACCTTCTAGGGGCCCGCGCCTACGCCAGAAGTGGACGGGCCCTCGAATACGTCCACGATGGAACGGCCCTCAGATACGCCCAGCGCGGCCCCTTTGTTTACAAAGATCCATCGGCCGATCCGTCCCCCGAGCCCAAAGGGAAGCCCTCTGAAGTTACTCCCAGCCCCGGCCGGGCGTCCATGTCAGCGAGCTTCCGCAAGAGGGTGATTGCTATCCGCTTCTACAATTTCCCACCAGACGATCTAGAAGCTCTCCTTGAAGTTGTTGCCAATGTCTGGCCGCATGGCGTCAAGGGAAAGCCCAAGGGTGACGCGTACAGGGCCTTCCTGGGTCTTCGCGCCAACTTCAAGCCCCAAACTTTCCAGGAGACACTCTTCTACTTCGTCAAACTGCAGTACGATATTGTGAAGAAGCTGTACGAAAGAGGCTAGGTGTTTCGATACAATGTGCCAACTTCTTCGGGCCCATGGGCATCGATTGCCGAGGACGACGACTACGATGAGTTCGCATTCCCTCTTGCCAAAGAAAAGCATGCCTGTAAGTCTCTCCCCCGTCTTCTCCCTCGCCTTGCCTCACACATGGCCCATGGAGCAAACGCTGACGTGCATCAATGCCCAGATATCTATTCAATGATTTTCGAGCACGACCCGTGTCCACAGCCAACATGCGAGTGGATAAGCCTCTCGATGCATCATATTGGTCGCCTCACGATCGTGGGCGACATGCCGTTGGCGCTTCGGCAGGCGATCAACAACTGCTTCAGCCCCATGAAATACCATCCCTGTGTTGGGAAGCCCTGGTCCTTTTTCCAATTCTCCTCACACCGACAGGAATTGGGACCCGAGGGCTCCGAACCAGCATGCACACTCAAGCTGATAGACATCATGGAGGAGTTTGGATTCAGTGTCTACATCGGCGCTCCCGAATGCCCCATGAGTATCATTTTCAAGAGGCCAGAGGGGTGGACAACGGAAGCACGGGGTTCGCAGGATGGCGCGTCGGGGATGGAGTCTTCAGGAGCTGCGTCACGGAACGCGGCATGAGCGGCGGGTGAGATTATTAGATTGGGCCCGGTCAAGACCTTATCATTCAGGAGCACTCTTACACCTAACACTGCACCACGACCTAAATACTTAACGCGTTCTCAATACTACAGATAACATTTCTACGGCGTGAAGTCTCTGTGACGTAGCCAAGGTACACAGTGATCATGTCTTCTTATATCCACAACCATCCGAAAAAAGACCAATAATTAACGATCAGCTTAATTGTTCGTCCAATCCTCCCTCCCCCCAAGATAGCGATACACGACTCTCGAGTCCAAATCCCTGCAGTCCGCAGCGTCACTCGCCGCGGCATAGATGCCCAGCCCCGTGGCACCCAGGATATTTCTAGCGCCCACCCTTCTCGCCATATCAACGGCCAGTCCAATATCCTTCCTCATCAGCTGCACGCGGAACCCGCCCTGGTAATTATTCGACGACGGCGCCTTGGGGCACACGCCTGGGACGGGGTTGAATGTGTCGCAGATCCTGTTCTGGGCGGTGCCGGCCGCAAACACGGACGCCAGCACGTGCGGGTCGATGCCCGCGCGCATGCCCATATCCATGGCCTCGGCGCACGCGATGGTGATGATGCCCGACAGGTAGTTGTTGGACAGCTTGGCGGCGAGCCCCAGCGAGGGCCCGCCGCACGGAATCACCTGACCGCCCATGGTCTGCAGGAGCGAGGCCAGGCGCGGCACGTTTGGGTCAGAGGCGGAGCAGCCGAGGAAGAATGCCACGGTGCCATTCTCGGCGCCCAAGACCCCCCCGCTGACAGGGGCGTCGTAGAAGAGCGAGGTGGGCGAGTGCGCCTGCAGCTGGGCTTTCACGTGCAAGTGGCTCGCCGTGTCGATGGTGGAGGAGTCGATGAAGAGTTTGGGGGTCGATTCGGCGGCGGCGGGAGATGAAAGAGCGGCGAGAACGCCTGTTTCTGCGTCCAGGTAGACGGATTTGACGTGTGCGCCCTCGGGAAGCATCGTGATGATGATGTCCTGTTTGAGAGGGAGCATCCAGGTTAATCGGGCATTCCAGACTGCATGACAAGCTAGGATGGGCTCGAGACACACGTACTGATTTCTCGGTCACCTCTTTCGCGTTGGCACACCTGACAACCATGTCAGGGAATGCCGTGTAGAGCTGTTCGGTTGCGGTGGCGACGACATCGTGGACGTGTATTTTGGCGCCAGGGGGCAGTTTCCTTGCTAGATTGGTTGCCATCGGTCTCCCCATTATCCCCAGGCCTATGAAGCCAACGGATGTTGGCAGTGCCGGAGGCACAGGTTGAGACATGGTTGGCTGCTATTAGTGGGATGCTATCGAGTATTGAGTTGGTGGTACTATTACTCTAGAGTACTGTAGTCTCTTGCAATGCGCATCGGAGCCATGAGGTCGAAGTGATGGAAATATGGAACCGTGACTCACATAGGGAATTTCGTCGCCATCTTAGTGTGCGGGGAAAACATTTACCTGCATGAAGGGTATTGGTGTACGGGTACTAGTGAGGTCGGTTGGTACGCAGCAGTAAGGCTGAATACTCTTCCTGGCTGCGGATTCTACCCCAAGAAGTTTCCCATCAAGTACCTAACTACTAGTAGCCTTGGGGCAGCCACTTTGGTTTGGAGACTCGGACCCCAGATATAAGGTGCTCTTTCGGGGAAATTAGAAAATGTACCGTATTGGAGAAGGAAAGGTCATATAATGCAAGTGCTGGCTGTTTGAGTGTGCCACCATCAGCCCCTGAATGATGTAAATAGCACAGGTGCTGGTAAGTAGATGTCTCTGATAACTACCTCACATGGCTAGTTTCTCCCGATGATCCAAAGCAATGCCGAAGCAAGCGGCTCCCCCATCGACTCTATTCTCTTTTCTCGACACGACGCAGGCCTCGACAGAGGCGTCACTACCAAGACGGCATGGAACGGTTCAGGTCCACGCTCTTTCCGCCGGGCACTTTTCCCTGCCCGAGGAGCAGTTTGTGCACCCATCGTCGCCCTCGGCGCGCAGCACCGTGCCATCGTTGTGTTTCCTGATACAGCATATAGCCACCGAGGCAGGCCAGACAATTACTACGCGCATTGTCTTTGATCTGGGTCTGAGGAGAGATATCAGCCGCTATTCGGAGCCGATCCAACGCCATGTTGCCACGCGCCAGCCAATGACGACGGAGCCCGACGTGGTTGCGAGTCTACGCGCTGGAGGCTTGACACCGGATGATATTCATTATGTTGTTTACTCGCATGTAGGTGATAAAGCTTGCGGTTATTTTGGATCTACTGGGCTGTGCCGTCTGTGTTGAAACCCCTATTAATCCGACTACCTACTTGACTAGGTTCACTGGGATCATGTCGGCGAGCCGCGAGACTTTCCTCACAGCACGTTTGTCGTCGGTCACGGGTCACTCGGCTTGCTTTCCGGATTGTCCGCCTCTGGGACTCTTCGAGGCGGCCATTCCTTCTTTGAAGCAGACCTGCTCGATCCCTCTCGGACCATTGAACTTTCAGACCCGACAGTCGTAGCAGAAACGACCGTCGAGACAAGTCGCTCCATCTCCCCGTCTTCATCTCCAAGCTCGATAAATTTCAATGTGCCCTGGGCCGCTCTCGGCGACTTCCCGTCGGTGCTCGACCTCTTCCAAGATGGCAGTCTCTTTATCGTCGATGCCCCGGGGCATCTCCCGGGACACATCAATCTGCTTGCTCGCGCCAGCGGCGACGACGATTGCGGCGGCGGCAGCGGCGGCCGAGACAAATGGGTCTACCTGGCGGGCGATGCTTGCCATGATCGGCGCATCATGCGCAAGGAGAGGGAGATTGGGGAGTGGCACGATGCCCATGACCATGCATGCTGCATCCACGCCGACCGTGCCAACGCGGAGGCGACCATCGAGAGGCTGAGGACGCTGGAGGGGAAAGGGGTCGAGGTGATTTTTGCGCATGATGTTGAGTGGGAGAATGATGAGAGGAATCGAGGTCGATATTTTGGAGCTCAAGGTGCCGGAGAACCGTGATCTGGCACTAGCACTTGAAGCGGGATTCTATGCTTGGCCTTTGTTTGCTTGTTTAAGGTACTTGATGCTATCATTTGTCGTAAATTACCTACCCGGTACTCATGTGTCGAAGGCTTCCAAGGGTCCATGTTCTTCTGCGGAAAAGGAACAACTTCTGTCCTACTCAATCTGTGATTTCGCGGTTCTCATTCTTCGATACATCTCAAGCTTTGATCTTTCACTTATCCATAAAGGGGTTGAGCTTTCAGAGGCAAACTGGTAGGCGTTCCCAGCGCCCGGCCTGATCCCAGAATACCAAATGCTGGCCGATGACTCCAGACACTCCGTCTGCATCACGATTTCTTGGGTGCTGAAATGGTTCCTCCAACATTGTACACCATGCTGCCGTGACCAGTTGACGATCGCGTGTTTCCCCTCACCACGTGCAATCTTACCCCGATCCACCCGTTCCCCCTTTCTCTCCAACACCATGACCTTCCCCTCTCGTGTTCCCCAACCTTGAGGGGAAAGAAAGATGCAGGCTTTCGGGTAATTACCTTAGTTGTGCAGCGTACCTATTCCTCCAAGTTGGCTCGGGATTTAACTGTACACAGTACCCGATTATGCAGTGTGGGGGTGACACGAACAAAACAGCGGCTTGGAGAAGGAGATCGGGGTTGTCAACCGCGCTGGCGTGACCTGCCGGCAGATCGAACATGACGAGGGATGCGGGGGCACCTTCTCACAACCGGCACTTCGTCCAAGATGGCCAGCCGGCTGAGGGGAGGGGGGGGGGGGGGGGCGATAATAGCATGGGCCAGTAGTTGGGAATGAGAAGAGTGCCATACTGAAGCCATTCCAGCAGCTTCACCTCATTGTACTACCAACAAGAACAGAGTCACGATGGCCTCGGAGGAGCAGAAACAAGAGCTCCGCAAGCGGTTCGACGCCCAGCTAGGTCCCGATGCGTTCCACAGCGGCTGGGCCTCCCTCCTGGCCCAAGACCCGGCCTTCTTCTCGGCAAGCCTGTCGCTCGCCTCGGTGCCGCGCAGGAAATCCCACCTCTCGCCCAAGAACCAGGCCCTCATCTCGCTCGCCGTCGACAGCGCCGCCACGCATCTGTACGTGCCCGGGATCCGCGCGCACGCAGCCGCGGCGCTTCGAGAGGGTGCCAGTGTACACGAGCTGGTCGAGGTCGCGGAGCTGTCCAGCACGCTAGGGATCCACGCTTGCAACATTGGCGTGCCGTTGCTCGTCGAGGTGCTGAAGGAGGACACGGCGGGGAAGTACCAGGATGACATCACGCGCGAGTTCGATACAGTGCAGGAGAAGCTGAAGGGCGATTTCACGGCCAAGAGGGGGTACTGGCATACCTTCTGGGAGGACTTCCTGCGACTGGACCCGGACTTTTTCGAGGCCTATCTGGAGTTCTCGAGTCTTCCGTGGATCAAGGATGTGGACGGGAACGGGAACGGGGGCGGAGATGTGGCGCCTGGAAAGGGGGCTTTGGAGCCCAAGATGAAGGAGCTGGTGTACTGCGCCTTCGACTGCGCGTCTACGCACCTCTATGTTTCGGGACTCAAGTTACACATGAAGAATGCCCTGGGGTATGGCGCCACACCGCAGGAGATCCTCGAGGTTCTCGAGATTGCCACATTGTTGAGTCTGCACACGGCCCATGTGGCCATGCCCATCATTGCGGAGCTGACGGCTGCTTCTTCTGCTCCGCCATCATAGATAGATATCTACCTGGCTCCAATTATAGGAGCTTTTTTACTCTATCCCTGAAGTCGTCGACAGTTTGCGCTTGGTTGTGTTTGCGTAGCGGGCAGTCACAAAGCAGTGACTGATCAAACTGCCTGCGTGTCGTCCTGGCAATCTGGTTTACAACTGTCGATCACCATTGATTAAGGTGTTAGCTATCTAAATAATAGCAATGAAATATTAGACAAAGATCCCTTTATAAAAAAGAAAAGAAGAAAGGTCCTGTTTAAGGATATCAACTTGAAGGTCTTGCTTTGTTGCTCTCGTCCATCTCCCTGAGGTCTGGCCGGGTGAAGTAACTACCTACCTGAGCCCCGACTGCTTCAGTCCAGTCGTACTCGCAAACAGTCTCATCCAGAACAAGTGTGGTAAGGCCATCTGCGAGCTTCATCTGGGATCCACATGAGGAGAACATGAGGGGAAAGGGGGGACTAATTGGGTGGCACATTGATAGCTGTACCCCTTCTGCCCACTCAGTGCCGGCGTTTTTCGTGCATTAAAACCTCTCAATCCCTGAGTCGTTGTCTTGCACCATTGCCTCAGGTCCCTACTTTTATCTGACATCACGGGCATCTCACATAACTACCTGGTTGTTGCACACGCATTTGCAACCAAAGTTTATACCCCCTTTTCAGCATCAACATTTCTCCTATTCCAGCATCACTGCACCCGTCACAGCCTCAAGAGACCAGCAACGAAATCCAATACTACGCCACCTACCCTCCTCGCCACCGCATCTCACATCATCCGAGAAAATGAGCACCGACCCCAAGTTTGACGACCTGCACAAGCAGCTGTTTGATGAAGGCATCAAGATGCGGCGAGCCGTGGTCGGCGACGTCTTTGTCGACCGGTCCCTAGCAGGCGGCTCGACGGCCTTCTCCCGGCCCGGCCAGGAACTGGTGACCGAGTGGTGCTGGGGGCACGTGTGGACGCGGCCGGGCCTCGAGAGAAAGCAGCGCAGCCTGCTCAACATTGGCATGCTCATGGCGCTCAACCGGGCCCCGGAGCTGGCGGCGCACATCCGCGGGGCGAGGAACAACGGGCTCACGGAGCTGGAGATCCGCGAGGCCATCCTGCACTGCACCATCTACTGCGGCGTGCCCGCCGGCGTCGAGGCAATGAAGACGGCCGAGAAGGTGCTCGACGAGCTGGCCGAGAAGGGGGAGATGCCCAGGGAGCTGGGGAACAAGGTGGTGTGAGAAATGTGAATGTTTGATCGGCGAGGGTACGAGGTTGCTCATTGGATGTGAGGGCCGCCGAACTGTGGAAGTATCCCCGGTCCATCATGTCTCTCGGCAGGCAATCATTGCTGCATGATGCGAGCGAGGTCGCAGCCACTTGCAGACAACCGGGACCAGAGAGAGAGGGGTAATCAAAGGCGTGACTAACAGGGACACGAGAGAAAATAAGCCTGTCATGATTAGCGTCCATTACAGTATTCTAATCGATGCACTCGATCGGACTTTTGTTGACTGGAGAGGGGTACGAACTCGAAGCCGGAGGCAAAGCAAACAAAGTCACCAGCTGAACCTCCCTTGCATATCACACCGCTGCCTTGTTGATACCTGACCTTTATTCTCCGATTTGCGTCATTGCTTTTTGTTCTCGCTTCCCCGGCCAGATGCCATCCAGTGAGATGATTCTTGATCATATCGTGGTGAAGGCGAAGCGCCGCTTCCAATGTCATCGCTGCCAGCGAATATTTGTCCGCCTCGAACATCTGCAGCGGCACGAAAGAACTCGTAAGTTTCCCTTCGGGACGGTTGGCAAAGACGTCGATGGATCTTTCCACCACCACAATCAAAGCCACATCCACCACGGAGCAACGGACTAAGCAGAGGCTAACAAATACCGTGCGGCGACCTGCCCTGTTTCTGATCAAAGATACCCAAGAAAGGCCCTTTCAGTGCAATCAATGCGACTCTCGCTTCACCAGACGGTAAGGTAGCTAACAAATAAAAACAACCAAAAAGGGGCGCGGTCATAAGGGGGAACAATGGCACGGGGCGGTGCGGCTGGGGAAAAGGAAAGGGGAAAGGGGAAAGGGGGCATCAGCACAACACTAATTACAGCCACACTAATACCAACTTGAACTGACACATTATATCTGCAGTGATCTCTTGATGCGCCATAAACGTCTCTCGCACAACAAGGGTGGGGAAAGACCTCAGCCCAGACCGGGTACCAGCGCTACGGCCTATCTCTCCGATGAGGAGGAGGAGGAGGAGGAGTCTCTGCCGACACAGAGGCTATCCAAACAATCAGAAACCTCTATCTCAGACCACGGGAGGACACATACAGTTTCGCATTCCAACTCGTCTGCTTTTGCAACATCATCCATCGATCCCAACTCAAACCATGTCGGCTTTCGTTCGGGAGACTTTGGGTATCCCGAGTCACCTTCAGCGGCACTACAAACAGCTGTCCCAGAAGAGAGAAACCTAAGCCATGCACTGGCACCAGCACACACGGGGTCTGTTCCATCTCATCACGCAGCCAATGGCGTCTCCCAGTCCCTGGCAGGTCACTTCCCGCCAGCATCGCTATCTACACCCATGGACATAGCGGGTCTAGCCTTCTCGCCCCTGGGCTCCGAGTTCGAGTCTCTGGACGGGTTTGCCGCATTCCTCGAGTCCGGCACCCCATCGTCTTACCACTTCCAATCTCTGGTCAACAATGACGCCGAACAACCCATGCCGTTCTTCTCCCTCGACCCCTACCAACTACATGTAACAGCTCCAATGGAGGCGTCAGGGCCCATGGCTAACACAACTACTGTGCCTGACTCTTCCGTCACCTTTGATGTTGCTCATGGACGACAAGACACAGGCCGAGAGCCAACTTCCTTCTCCAGGTTTGGTTCAAGATTACCATCTCCGGGAGCTTTAGACGGACATACAAGCACCATCACCCCTCAGGTTCCAAATCGTGACAGCAACGCTCATCGGATTAATCACCAGCGGACCCTCTCCCCCGAGTCGAGCCGCCGACAGATATTCGACGTGTCGACCGAGGACCGGGACTGGATATTGCAGAGCATCGCGGACTTTTTCCCAATTGTGCCCGTCGACTTCCAACTCCCCAGCCGGCTGTCCCTGGCGCGGTACATGCACGCCTACATCGACGGCTTCCACGAGCATCTCCCGTTCTTGCACATCCCGACCATGACGGTCGCGGCGTGTGCGGTGGAGCTCTTGCTCGCCATGGCGGCCGTCGGTGCGCAGTACTGCTTCGAGGCCGACAAGGGCGTGGAGCTGTTCCATGCCGCGAGGGCCATTGCCACCGAGCGCATCCGGATAGGAGACGCGGCGGGAGGAGCAGACCTGATGCAGACATCCCAGGCCCTGCTCATTCTGATGGCCATGGCAACGTGGGCCAGGCACAAGGAAATCGCGCGGGAGGCCCTCGCTCTACAGAGCCTTCTCGCTAGCATCGTCCGCGATGACGGCCTTGACACGCAACTTGAACCGCAGCGGTTGCAAGACGACGAAGACCAAGAAGGCCAACATGAAGACCCCGAGACCAGCTGGGCGCAGTGGATCCGGCACGAGTCGGCCATCCGGACGAAGTTCACTGTGTTTTGCTTCTTCAACCTACAGAGCATCGTGTACGACATCCCGCCCCTGATCCTCAACTTCGAGCTCAAGATGCGGCTGCCCTGCAGCGCCGCGGAATTCAAAGCCGACACGGCCGCCAGGAGACAGGAGGCGGCCATGATGATGACCGGGACAGCAGAACATGCCAGTGAGGCCAGGAGACCGTCTCAGTTCCAAGACGCTCTGCGCGAACTCTTCTCAGACTCCAGTACCAGCAACAGCCAGTGGCACTCGTCGCTGGGCAACTACATCTTGATGCACGCACTGCTCCAGCACATCTTTCTCGTGCGGCAGACGGCGCGGTGCAGATTCACGCCACTAGCCCCTGGCAGCTCTGACTCAGAGCTGACGGCAGACGAGGCGGCACCACTAGAGCGGGCGCTGCGCAACTGGCAGCTGGGGTGGGAGCGCGACCCGGAGTCGTCGCTGGATCCCTCGGACCCCAGCGGCCCGGTGGCCTTCAACTCGACGGCGCTGCTCCGGCTGGCCTACATCCGACTCAGCATCGACACGGGGCCGAGCCGCGCCCTAGGGACGCGCGACCCCGTGCAGATTGCCAAAGCGCTCCAGACCACGCCGGCCATGGTCCGTCGGCCCCGCCCCGGGGCAGATCCGAATCATCATGCGAGTACCGTGCCGGTGCGCGCCCTCCTGCACGCGGCGCACACGCTCAGCATCCCGGTCAAGATCGGCATCCGGCTCGTGGCCAAGACGCAGACCTTTATTTGGTCCATCCAGCACTCGCTGTGCTCGCTCGAGTGCGCGCTCATGCTCAGCAAGTGGCTCGAGGCCTTGTCAGAGCCAGGGGCAGGGGCGGTGACCGACGACGAGAGGCGCATCATGGCCATTGTCACCACCATGCTGGCCGAGACCGAGTTTGCGGTTCCCCCGCACATCACTGGCACGGAATCACCGGATGATCACGATCCGAACCCGCACGAGAAAGCCAAGCATCTGAACGTGGGCGTGCTGCGAGTCTGGGCCACCATCTTCAAGGGCGCGCAGACATGGGCGATTGTGGACGTGATTGGGACTGCACTCGACCTCTACGCCGACATGTTGGAGGCCAAGCTGCCCCGTAGGCCCTCCTTGTGATGAATGTGTCAAACTACGACGACCCCCTCTTCCCTTCTTTGAAGTTGATTCATATTCGTCCTAGTCACCCTCGTCAGCCACATCGCTCATCGCCATATCAACCACCAGCTTCCCGCCCTCGCCCTTGTGATACTCAGCCACCAGCTCATTCAGCCTCTCGAGCGGAAACGACTTGATCTTCGCCTTTACCCCGTGGGTCGCCGCAAACTCCACCATTTCCCTCAACAGCTTATTACTCCCAACAAGACTCCCCACGACCGACACGTCGCGGAACACCAGGTCCCGCGCCGAGACGTGGAACCCCTTTTCCGGAAACGACACCACCACGCACCGGCCGTGGTTCTTAAGCAGCGCGACCCCGTAGTCGAACGCGGCCTGGCTCTCGGGCAGGATAACCACAGCATCAACCCCCATCTCGCCGCGCAGCTCCTTGCCATCCGCCGACCCAATACTTGCCACCACCGCGTCCGCCGTCTCAACCCGCGCATCCACAATCCTCATGTTATCTCTCCTGTTATCATCCCCATCCCCGACAACCGCCCGCGCCACCGCCAGCGGTGCGTCCGCATTATCAACCCCGACAACTGTCCACCCCATGCCCACAGCGAACTGCAGCCCCAAATGCCCCAGCCCTCCTCCACACCCAATAATCGCCACGCGCCGCCCTCGCCCGGCATCGCCGCACCTCTTCAACGCTGCATACACCGTCACCCCCGCACACATGAGCGCCGCGGCCTGCACGGCACCCATCCCCGCCGGCAGCGGCGCCACCTGCCGGCTGTCCGCGACAGCGTACTCCCTAAACCCGCCCGGGCCGCTGATCCCGTGGTTGCCAGCCCGCGGGCAGTAGACCGAGTATCCCGCGCCATCAGCGTCAGGGTCTTCGGCCGAGGGGGTGGATGCGCATTCAAAACAGGTCCCACAAGGGTGGAACGCGCGGCCGGGGACGCCGACACGGTCGCCTATCTGGGGGAGGGTGGTGGCACTACTGTTGCTAGATTCGGAGAGAGAGGAAGAATGGGAAAGGGGCGACAGAGCGACGACGGTGCCGGCAAACTCGTGGCTGCCGATGTGCGGAAAGACGGGCGGGTACGGCGGCATCTGCCCCGCTGCGAGCACCGCGTCCGTGTGGCAGTACGAGGCCGCGTCGACCTTGATGAGCACGTCGAAGGGGCCGGTTGGGGTCGGCAAGGGCACGTCGCGGCGGAGCTGGTAGGGCGTGTTGAAGGCTGGGAGGAACTGGGCTTTCATTTGCGCGGGCAGGGGTGGCGGGGTGGTCATCTTGGGGTCGAAGTCTTTGCTGTTGCCGTTGTAGTTGTTGGCCATTCCAGGTTTCTACCGTCGGGTTTGTGGTTTGTTTCTTTTTTGGTGGGTATCGACTGTGGTTCGATTTCTTTTTTGGTTCGCAGGTAAGGTAATACTTACCAGGTAGGCAGGCGCTGTCCGATAATTAATATGGTTCCACTGTGGGCAGTTCAGATTCGTCGCACTTTAAGGCAGGAGCGACCGACTGAATGAATCTGTGTGTGGGTGCCTCCCTCCCGCGTTTTACCCAGGTTCCATCACCTGGAGTGGTTGGAGACGACGGGAGTGATCTGCCGACATCACCTCATGCAAACCAAACACCGCAACCTTCCCCGCATGGAGTGATGCGTGACTTCTGTACTCGCAACTGCAAGTCCTCCCCTCCCGTTGATATTGAACCATTGGAGATGGAGATGTACAACAACCGCCCAGACGGTACCTGTAGACATAGACACTGGCAGTCAGAATGGCTACACCCGACAGCAAACCACCGCCCGCCTACGTGACAGTCTCGGCCCTGGATGGCGGCCATCTGACCCTCCCCGAGCGTCTCTTTGTCACCGACGCCGACCCCGACAAGCGCAGCACCGTCCCCTCGCTTGCCTTCCTCATCCAGCATCCCCCGACCAACCTGAACCTCGTGTTCGACCTGGGCGTCAAACGAGACTTGAATGGCTACACGGCCGCCCAGCGCGCCCACATCGCCCAGCGACAGCCCGTGCTGGTGAGCCCCGACGTGGCCGCGAGTCTCCGCACCGGCAACCCACCGTTGGATCCAGCGCGCGACGTCGACTTGGTCATCCTCTCCCACGTCCACTGGGACCACGTCGGCACGCCCTCCGACTTCTCCACCGCCACCTTTGCCGTCGGATCCGGGACCTTGGATCTGCTCAAGAACGGCGGCGGCCCGCTGTATCCCTCCGAGCTCTTTAACGACGACGAGCTCCCCGCCCAGCGCACCGTCGAGTTCCCGCCCGTCCCTAGCGGCGGTGTCGAATACGACACCGAGGAACATGAAACCAGAGTCCCCGAGCCCACGCCCGCGGCCCCGGCCGCCCTCTCCAGCTTAACCTCGAAGCTCCCCGCCGCCGCCTCCTGGGCCTGGCACCCCATCGACGGCTTCCCATTCCCCCACGCCCTGGACTTCTTCGGCGACGGCAGCCTCTACGTCATCGACACCCCCGGCCACCTCTACGGCCACGTCAACCTGCTGGCCCGCCTGGGCGACCGGAGCTATGTTTACTTGGGAGGCGACTGCTGCCACGACCCACGCATCCTCGCCGGTGACAAGGACATCGCCATCTACCCCGATGGCAAGGGCGGCGTGCGCAGCGTGCATGTCGACACCGCCATGGCGAGGCGGACCCTTGACCGCCTGGCTGACTTTATCCACGACGCGGCGAAGGAGGGCGAGGTAGACATTGAGGTTGTTGTGGCGCACGACGGGGTGTGGAAAGAGCAGAACCGGCATCGGTTTTGGCCGGGGACGTTGTGAGTATTGCCAGGCAGTAAGAGCTTCAAAGCTACCTATTATCTTACAAGTAACACTTTGCCTTTATACGTTATTACCTTATCGATTACAGCTCCATCCCATAACACAATACTCGACAAGGAAGGAAGGTTTACCAAGTAGGACAAATCTTAGCAGGATGATTCAAGGTCATTTTTCGAAACGTGTAATATGTCCACCAAGCAATAGTTCTGATACAGTGCAGTCAATCAGCAAAACGCCGGCTGTTTCTCCAATGAAAACTTGTGACGCCCAAACCAGTAATGAACATGTGGGGAAGACACTTGCTTGGACCTCCCCCTTCCAAGAAAATCTTTTCCCCCTTTCTCACATTCCCCCGCTCCAAAGACAAACTTCCCCAACTCAAATATACAATTGAAGGGGGAAGATCTGCGGGGTAAAGCGGGAGATGCAACCCGCCCAGTGCTGTGCTGGAAACAAGAAATATAATTATACTGTGAGAGATGTACTCATATCAGGTACCAAATTATCTCTTCTTCCGATACGAACACAAGCAACGACCCCATCAGCCAAGTGCCCCCTAGTTCAAATCTGTCAACACCCACGCGGTGATCCAGTTTCCTACACCGAACAACAGGGTCAACGACTTGTAGCACAACACGAACTGCAGCATGTCTTCCACCCCGGCGGACACGATCGCCTTCATCGGTAAGTAATATGAAGCTGACAGACACATGAGGTGGCAAGAAACCCAAGTTAGTACCGAAATTACCTTACTAACCATAAGCAATCCTGCGATCTCCTCCTCCCAGGCCTCGGAGTCATGGGCTACCCCATGGCCAAGAACCTGCGCAAAGGCCTGGACAAGAGCACCACCCTGCTCATCTGCGACATCAACGCCGACGCCCTGGAGCGTTTCATCACCGAGACCGCAGATCAGGGACCGGTGCGCGTCGTGCCCAATGGCTACGAAGCAGCACAGGCAGCGGTAAGCAGAATCAATAACACACACTCTCTCTCACTCTCTCTCTCTCTCTCTCCCTATCAATATCCGTAACTAGAAGCCTCACCATACCTTGATTGACGGCTGACTTGTCTAGGACACGATAATAACAATGCTCCCCAACTCGGCCGCCGTAAAAGCCGTCTACTTGGACCCAGCAACCGGCATCCTCGCCGGCGCGGCCGCCGCGAGCCCCGCCGCCGCCTCCCAAACGAAGCTCATCATGGAGTGCGGCACAATCGAAACCTCGACAATCCATGCCGTCGCCGCGGCAACCAGCGTCTCCCCCGTGGCCTCCTCTCTAACCTTTGTCGACGCCCCCGTAAGTAACCTCCAAGTGGCAACCAACCAACCCTCACCTTCGTTCCTTTCACCCCAAAGAAACAAACAAAAACACCACACTGATCAAGCAAAACAGGTCTCCGGCGGACCTATGGGCGCACAGGACGCCACACTAACATTCATGGTCGGCAGCGACCCCACCACCGCCTCCCAAACCTTCCCCCGCGTGCAGTCCCTGCTCTCCCACATGGGCAGTCCCAAGGGCATATTCCTATGCGGGGCAGTCGGCGCAGGGACAGCCTTCAAGGTAATCAATAACTACCTGAGCGCCATCACCTCGCTAGCAGCAAGCGAGGCGCTCAACATCGGCGTCAAGGCCGGACTGGACCCGGCGCTGCTGACCGCCGTCATCAACGCCAGCGGCGGACAGTGCTGGGTCACCAGCAAGAGCAACCCCGTCCCCGGCGTGCAGGCGGGCGTGCCGAGCTCCCGCGGCTATGAGGGCGGGTTTCGTATCGAGCTGTGCGCCAAGGTGCTGGGGATGGGCAGTCAGCTAGCGCAGGAGGTTGGCGCGCGCACGATACTGGATGGGCCTACGCTAAGTGCGTTTGAGGAGGCCATGGCTGATGAGCGGTATCGTGGGAAGGATGCAAGGGTGGTGTATAAGTGGTTGAATGAGAGTGAGCGGAAATAGGGAGGGGTGTGGATGGCGGTTGCCTTTGTCAGTGCGATGATACTGTGAATTTACCTTTGCTGCATGGGGCGTCAAGAGGCCCCTTTTTGTGCTGTTTTCAGTAGCTTTCGTTGATTGAGGGAGCTTCTAACACCTCGATATAACTACCTGTATTCAATGAGATTAGCAAATCAAAGGCATCAAAAGCGTTGATGTAAGGAAAACCTACGTAGACCTCAACAACCCTTGTAATGAAACATGAAAAATGTCAAAAGAAAACACTAACCCGCTCCCATCACACAAGCACCATCGAAGACCTCCCATACAGCCATTCTCATGTCGCATTACCCTATCCTAGAGATAGACTCCACAGTCCTAATCAAACACCAACCAACCCCAACAACTCCAATGCTTCATTCAATGCTCCCAGTAGTAAACACCGTAACCACCACTCTCTACCCAAACTTCAATCAAAACCCCCGCATAAACTCCTCCAACGATATCGGCTTCCTAACCGCCTCATTCAGCCCCTCATGATACGTAACCCAGATCTTGCCCCCCGCCGTCGCCGTAGCCTCCCGCTCGGTCTTCTCCCGCGCATTCCCATCCGTCTCGCCTAGCGGCCGCGGCTTCTCGACAATCAGCCTCCCAAAGAAATCCTTCTTGACGCCCCGTGCCAGCACCATCTTCTCCCTTTCTGTCAGCATCTTTTGTGTCGCTGCCTTGTTCTCCTTGTCGTTGAATACATAGTCCTCATGGACGCCCCCGAGGCTGCCCGACTGGAAGCGGGCCTGCCGCGCCGCCGTCTCGCGCAGCGCAATGGCCTTCTGCAGCTCCAGGTCCAGCACCTGCCGGACGGCGTAGCGCGTCGGCGCCTGTGTTGCCAGGACGAGCGCGCCGGCGGTTTCGAACGTGGCGAGCGCGTCGAGGTCACTGTTGTTGTTCGGTTTCGTTAGGATCTGTGGATGCACGTGCGGATAATTAGACAATCGGGTGGGACAACTTACGGCTCCATTCGATACACCCATTGCGTCCTGGTGGCGGGGCCAGCAGCCCGGTCTGCCTCGATCTTGCCCTTGAGCAGAGCGATACCGACCTCGTCCAGCACCAGCGCGGCACGCCTCACCATGGCCTTCTCGCCTTCTCGTCTCACACTCGCGATAGAGCCGAGCTTGTCGGTCCCGCCCACCACCACGGGCTTGACGTCGGGTGAGACCAGACGTACAAGATAGGGCAGGAAGTCCGTGGCGATGTGCTCGGGGCTGCGGAATGCACGGTTCAGACTTGCCGGCAGCTGACTCTGGATGCCCTGCAGCGCCGCACGGTTGAGCTTGCCGGCCTCAAACGCAGCGTAGTCGGCACGCGGGCCCGAGAACGGGAGAGGCGGTTCATCGGGCTCGTCGGCTGCGTCGCCCCATTTCCTGTCGTAGTTGTTCTGCGGCTGGTGTCTGCGAGACGTGGCAAAGAGCTGATGGCAGGCAAGGATCGGCTGGCTGACGTATGGGGCCAGCTCCCACTCCTGGCTGGAGAAGATGCGGGAGGAGCACGCGTCGTGGAAGTGCATCCACTCATAGGCCGAGTCGGGTTTGGTGAGGAACGAATCGTCGTTGAAATCGCGGGTGGGATACTCGGTAAAGACCTCGGTCATGATGCGGTCCACCTCGCCGCTAGTCTCGATCATCTCCCGTAGTCGGCTCATGGCGTATTTCTTCTGCTGTTCCGAAAAGCCGAGCTGCGCTTGCGGCTGCTCGTGACTGGTATTTTTGGGCTGTGCCTTTGCTGCTGCTTGCTTTGGGAAGCCAGCACCCTCTTGGAACACGCGTGTGGCAATCTCCTTGGTCCCACCGCGCCCAATACCTCTGGCGCCTCCGCCCCCATGGGCGAGATCGTGGACGATATTCTTCTCCAGCCACTGGCGAGTGAGGCAGGGAGTGCCGTCCTTTGAGGTTGCCTTTAGTCGCCCCGCTACCCATTCTCCCACAACCATCACGCCTCGGAGATCACCTTCGGCATTACTCTCCAGCCCTTTCCGGGTGTCGATCCCGGTCGCGATGCCCCACGCAGCTTCGCAGAGCTTGCGCGCGGCGTCCTTTTCGCAAGGGATCCCTTCCTTCTCGAACACAGATTTAAGTCGTGTAACAACGGCCTCTACAGAGGGCTTTCCAACGTGAATGATCTCGGCCAAGCCAGACTGCCGGAGCGGGCGCAGTGAGGGATGATATACGTCGTTGCAGATCAGGATCAGTGGCCTCATTTGCCTGAAGTCGTCTCCCTTCTTCTTTCGACGCCCTGTGCCAGAGGAGCCCGAAGCGCCTGGGCTGTTCTTCTGGTCGAGCATGATCAGGTCGATCAAGGCCCTGACAAAGCCACCTTCTCCAGATCCTCCAGACCCGCTGACAACACCATCGACTTCGTCAACAATCACGCATACTGGGTGGGCAACCTTCTGCGGTTTCCCCGGCTCCGGTTTCTTGTGCGAGACGGTCTTGACGGTTTCGGTCCCGAGACTGGTGCGGATGCGTCCCTTGACAACATCCTTGCTCCTGTCGTCGCTGGCGTTGATCTCCATCACTTCGTAGCCCGCTTGTCTTGCGCACACATGGGCAAGCGTCGTCTTGCCCAGGCCAGGCGGGCCGGTAAGCATCAGGATCTTGCGGTGTGGTCTCTCCTCCTCAGGCTGTTGGTTGTGTTGCTGGCCAGGTCGGCGAACCGTGGATTTGGTCTTTGTGGCATGCGGGAAGACGATGGGGTCCCAGCGCTTCAACCAGCGGAGAACTTGACGGTTGGTCAAGTCATCGCCAACCAGATCCATAAATGTTCGCGCGCGGTATTTCTCCGTCCAGAGCATGCCCCGCCTCGCCTTCTTGGAGTTTGTCTGGTGTTCCTCGACGGATCGGACCGGCGTGTCCGGGTTGGAGGGCGGGGTGATGGGGTGGGCAGCAGCTTCCTTCCTCGCCTCATCAATTTGTTTCGAAGCGTCGTCGATCAATTCGTGTATGTCGATGCCATAGTAGCTCTTCTTTGCGCGCCCTTCCTTGGTCTTCGACCTGGCTGCTATAATGGTCTCGTAGGAGGCTGACTCGGTGACCTTTCGCTCCCGGATCGCGAGTGACTTTCCAGAGCATGTTGTGAGCCTGTAGGCGGGGGCGCTGAGGCGGCTTTCGCTAGCCCATGATGTCGAGAAGTCGACGTGCTGGCTTCCAAACAGATAGCTCTGGCGCTCTGCTTCGTCATCAGGGTTGTTGTCCAGCTGGCTGTCGGGGGGCGTGGCGGTGGCATCCATGGGATCGAGGTGCACGTGCTTTGTCGCCGCGAGCAGGGAATCTTGGCTATCGGCTGCCAGCGTCCGTCTTGTGGGAGATTGCGCCGCAGGAGTGTCGTCGTCGTCACTATCGTCGTCGGCAAGGAAGCCTCCGACAGCACGGGATTTGTGTGGTCTGGGGGCATCTTGTGTGTCGTTCTCAAGCATTCTCCGCTTGGGAGAGGGTTCCGCAGGTGTTCCATCGTCGTCAGAGTCGTCGTCGGCCAGAAAGCCACCCAAAGCGCGGGGCTTGGGCTGGTTGGGTGCACCGGGGGCCCGCGGTCGCTTGCTGATGGCCGGCGGCGGGCTCGAAGGAAACGCGATTGGGGAGGACGGCGCCAGCATTTCGTGGTTTGGTGGGGTCTTGAGGTCCTGGATCGATCAATGCGGTCATATGACGCGAGACTTGAGTGGTGTTTTGGCAGTTACAGTGGTGAGTTGAAGCATTCGCTTGGGTGTGCCGAACAAGACGCGCCTCGGAAAGTGGGCTTGGCGCGGCCGAGCCTCAAGAAACGCGTCGCTGCCATCAATTAAACAGTTGCTCCACCGAGTCTGGCGTTATGGTCCGTGCGCGCTTCCTTTGCGTGAACCCCCACTACGACGACGACGTAACCCGTACATACCAGTGACCGACCAAATGCGGAGTTCTAGAAGGTTACCAAACGTTCCGTCGGGATCGTTTAAAGCTCTCACACAGTCACACTGCTTAAAATAGCCGGCCCTTTTTCCTGACATTCTTGAGTTTAAATCCACATCGTTCGCGCAGGATATGTGCGCTGATGCCAAGCTGGAACACATCGCTCGGCCTGTGAGATAAATGGTGCGCGAACTTCTCATTGAAGTCGGCCAAGATCTCCTTCACCCAAACTCGAGAGAGATTTTGACCCGACTCCCGATTCCCGCCCCTTTTTTTTTTCCACTCGTCGAGGGATTGCTGTTCTTCGTGAACGGGGAACCGTTTTGGATTTCGCCAACCCGTCCTGCATCATTATCTCCCCGTTTGGTGGACCCCGGGACCAGCCCATCGGGGTCATGGCCCCAACAAGTCGATATTGCGGGCGTTTTGCCTGCCCGCTTCTCAACAAATCGTCGCCCGTGTTACAAATGAGGTCACTCGCAACTCTGGTGTGGGCCCAGTGCTGGTGCCGATGCCGATGGCCATGATTGGTGTCAGTGCTCTCCCACGATCCCATAGTCCAGGTGCGAGCCATTCCCAGCTGGGTGTTCGAGGCTAACACGCTCCATTAGAGTCAGATGTAAGCGTGTCGAGTCGGTATCGACCCTGGTTCAGATTCCCAAGCGGGAGGAGCTGTCCATCGCTTGGTCTCTCGGCGCTCGAGATGGTCACTTGCCAGTCACTTCTTGGAGATGATTGTTTCCTGCACTTGGACTACGCCATCATCTCATGGACGTCCTCCCTTACATGCCTACTTCTGGCCAGTAGTTCTGGTCATGGTTGAGAGCGAAACCCCTTCAAACCGTGCTGTTCCGGCAGTCTTTGTTGGACTGGTCTCCAGCCACCCCTACCCCTGAGACCGTCTTCCCTTGACCGGACTGGCCATGTGGTTTGTTTATGGGGCTCTTCGACGATAAGCAGTCAGATGAACTTTACCCTCCCGGGTGCTGCATCCGAAGGCACAAAGCCATTCAAGTGCGCCACAGTCTGCCGAGCCTGGTCATCTCATCTTGTCAAAGATATTTACGCACCCCACAGCGGTATGATTCACCATCATCCAGCTTATTTCCAGCCAACCAAAAGACTCGATGCCCGCTTCGTCGCCCTTATCGTCAAGGAATGGCTTGAGGCGTGACCGTAGCCAACACACGGCACTTACACAGGGGCACAACGATCAGAATATTAGTCCACGCAGCCCCCATCTTGGCCTACGATACCTCCTCCTACCATTACCGCGGGTCCCGATGGGGGTCAAGCCACCCACATGACCCCCACGGTTCATTGCCTTTCCCCCCACTTCCTCCCGAAGGCGACTCTGAAGGACACAAGACCCCCGTGATCGGTGTTCTATGCGGGCTCGCCGGTACTGGTTTTGATCCTATCCTCCCAGCCAGCCTCCCGGGCCGATTAGCCGTTCGTTGTTTACGCAGACGTGAGTAGATAGTGGCCGGTGCCTTTGTTCTGCCAGCCACGAGGGCCCCCAGTCCAAGAGCCGCATGGAAACGACATCGCACATTATCTCCCGTCATTGGCTTCTCGGAGAACGCCTACGGACTTTCCTGCCTCATCTGTGTGCAAAGTTGGCTCGGGGGCCCACACAAGAAGCATCCGAACATGTCGATAGTCACACATTCACCGTAGGAGGACGCATACGAACCAGAATTCACACTATCCATGATACCAGAGACCAGCACGTGGATGACTATGGAACACTAGAACGGTCAGGAAAGAAACTCGATCCGACAAAACACCCCCGTTTATGACTTTTATGACTCTGTAGCGCTGAGCCGCATCGTCTATATAAAGACGCGTTCGTCACCGCTCAACCTCCACCATTCCTTCGCTCATCCCACAAAACCCGACCTAAGCTGTTGGTAACCTTAAAGCTTTCCCCATCTGCGCATATAAATCGACTTCATGCCTCCACTTCTCTTGTTCACAGCAACACTCAGACCTTTTCCTGAACCATACGGAGACCGGTGCCATCCAGACGAGATAGCTCTAAAGCCAACCGCAATTACCTCATTCCTTCTCAGGAAGCCCCCGCCGTCATAAACACCGGCAGTGTCGGTTCTTTTGGATTCATTATTCGCATCCCAGAATACACTCGATCATCACCAACCGACACATTTTTGATTCTTCATCAACGACCTGGTGCATTCGAACGCACGTTTATGAACATGTCTGTGTCCCTCTCCTGGCCCGTACCGTTGATGCACATGATAATTATTGTCCCTCTGCTCCATACTCCACAAGCAGATCAGCTTCAAACATCTAGTGCACATTTACTAACGAAGCCCAGCTTTAGTCTTCAGCGTCCAGCAGCTTTTGATGTCGTCGCCAAATATTATGGACTTCCCGTCACCTGCGACCGGTCGCTCCTCGACCGTCGACAACTACATCACCGATGAGGCCGAAGGTGAAAACTCCATGGCTAAGAACCCCCGCAGCGGGTACGGCGAGATCGCACGTTCAAGCCGTGCATCAACGTTCGACAATGTCGAGAAGAAGCAGCAACCCAAGGGCAAGAAGCCGGCGGCGGGACGCGGAAAAAAGACCAACAGCGGCCGCGTCACTAAGCCAAAAAGGGAACAGAGCGCAAAAGTAGACTTCAACAAATTCCGGCTTGATTTAAAGTACCCCTTCCAGGAGTTGACGGACGACATGACGCCGGAGCAGAAAGCGGCGGTGATGGAAGCGAATAAAAAGAGTGAACTCGGCCGCCGGGCACACCAGGAGGACAGAGACCGGAACAACCACTCGGCCAGCAAGTCGCGGACCAAGAAGCTGCTAAACGTGGTCGAGCTCGACAACGCCATCATCGGGTGCGAGTACAACATCAAGGTCTTCAAGAATCTTTACGAACGCTGCAAGGAGATCATCATCGGCCTCGGCCACGAGAATCTGTTGCCGAGTGAGCCACGTTTGTGGAAGCGCCCGCTCATATCCCGTGAGCTTATCGATAAGATTGCCGAGTCCCGGTCCCAGATCGAGGAGAAGGTCGTCAAGGGCGAGTTTGTCGAACTCGGTGCCGAGTTTGCTGAGGTTTGTGCCAAACTGGTGGGCAAGAAGACTGGTGAGGCGATTATACCCGACATTTGCTCGGGTCTAGACGATAATGCTAGAAGGGAACAAGAGGTAGCCAAGCAGCTCAAAGTCCAAATGGATCAAGCACAAAAATTAGATGAGAGCATTCAAGGGCTGCTGAAAGACCAACGCGATCTAACAAACACGACCAAAGAGTACACAAAGAAATTGCAAGAGGCGCTGATGAAGGAAAGCGAGGCGGAATCCGATAACCACCAAATTCTCGACGCGCTCGAGGAAGAAGCCCCTGACGAAGACAACGACGAAGTTATTCAGTTTGTGGAAGCGCCCGAGCGCACGCTCGAGCAGCTCGCCAACACCTTCCAAGTCCGAGAGAGTCTCCTCGCCCAGGAGCGGGAAGAAACCCAGAAACGACTGGAGACCAAGGGGAAGGAGCCGGAGCAGGTCAAACACGAGCCCGAGGACAGCAACGCCCTCCGCTATGACTCGTTCCCAGTCGACCAAAGCAACCCCTTTCACCAAGACACGCAAGCTGCCCACGCCAACGACCAAGCCACGATTGGCCAACACCAATACCACCCTTTTACCCGTCGACGCCTGCTGCCCCGACAAGACGTCGCTCATACCAACGCCAGCGCCCAATCCCCCAGCGACAAACACGCCCCATCGCCCTACCCAGGGACCCAATACGGCGCCTCCAGCCAGGCTTTCGTCACGGAGCAGCTCGAGCAAAACGCCTCAGGAAACTCAGCGGCAGCCGGAACGCCAAACCCCTACCACGACCTGGTATTCAAACAACTGCGTCAAAACCTGACCCAACTGACAGGCTCGCCGATCCCACACGGCCTCCCACTCACCACAAACACTGACGTCCACGCATTCAACTTGGACTTTACCCCGGCCGCGGCGCCGGCCAATGAGGATTTCAACCTCTTCGCTACCCCGGGACCCAGCACCACCGCTAGCGACGACTCGTACGTCGGCAGCGTCGGTAGCAGAACCGCGGTTCCAAATCTGCATTCCCATCGCCAGCAGCAGGAGCAGCAGCAGCAAAACTTCCGATTGCCGCAGAACCCAATGTTGTCAGGTGCCATGCCGTCGCCTGCGGTCGGCGCGAGGCAGTATCCGCACCAGTTCGAGCATGTCCACGGGTTTGACGCGGCGGTGGCCGCCCTGGCTAGTGGCCATGGCGAGGGTGAGGACGTGGATGCGGATGGGGATTACGAGATTGACCTCGACAATGGCGGGTTTTGGCATCTTCCGAACGAGGTCTACCCGGATGACCCGCTGATTTAGACCACAACCAATGTATGTGCGTGTACCCATGTGTGTGGGTACGTGTGAGTTGCCCGGCGTTTTGCTCGGTGTGGGGATTGATTAGGTGGCGGATTTTGCATCCACTGAGGTGACGATTCCACGACGGACGATGCTTATCGGTTGGTTGGGCTGGGTCGGTTGATGTCAAGTGTACCAGATGGAGGGATGGCCCATCGCTTTTTTTTTTCTTCTTCTTCTTTTTTTCTTCTTTTTTCTCCCCTCAGCTTGTTTCTTTTTTGCTTTCGTTTGTTTCTTCTTTGTTCGGTTCATTTCACGGACGACGGTCCAGCGGTCCGCATGTGGCGTTTGGGATGATGGACGCGGATGACGAGCACTACATTGAGATACCCCCATATTACCTTGATACCTTTGAGCGAATTGGCAGCGACTTGAGCTAGGAAGCGATGATGATGATTTGATGAGAGCGTTGGCATTGACCCGCCTTATCTTTAGACCCTAGATATAAGTAGATTCCAAAGAGTACTTCTTGCTCGATGCTTGGGGGGGCATGAACAAGCTGTTGCGATAGCGAATCAACGATACTTTTCCATACCACTGAATGCGTACGGTGATTAATCCGAGGCGAATGCTTTTGCGAGTCTTAGGTGTGTTGATCGTTGCTGTTGGTCGGGTCCGAATGACTGTCTATCGGGACTGTTAGTGCCTCTCACATCTCTAGGGAGAGCTGATAGTCTCAACTTCCGTGCGCGTAGGTGCAAGAAAAGGGGAGGAGATTTACGGCAAAGGAAATAGCAAGTTCTTATTCAGAAAATCGATACTATTCGATAACGTTGGACAGTCACGAAACGTAACCAGAAGATTGAAACGAGAGAGGAGAAGCAAAAACGAGAGTGCAGTATGGTTGAATCGGGCGGGAAAGAAAAGAACCTCAGACTGCCAGATCGATTCGTAAACCCGGACCCAAAACGCGCGTTCCCGACGAGGAGATGGAGATGGTCTTTAAGTGCCTAACTGCCTCGTAGAGATGCTACCGTGTCATTATTCACATCGGTTTGGCTTGCAGGCCATTGAGTGGCCGGTTTAGAGTGAATCTTGCCGCATGCCGTCGTCTTGGGATGATCTCCCAGCAGCCGAGCTCTTGTCAAGTCTAGCCGTCGTCTCGAGTGTTGAATCCGATGTTGGCTACCTGGTAATGGCGCTGGTCAGTAATTGGGTACCTAGCTATCCTATCACATTCTTCGAATTCGAGAGGTATGTGCTATAGTGAATTTGTTGATACTCCGGCCCGACGTATTGAGATAGTTTCAAGGGAGATGGTAGTTCGTGACTTAGTCATATACAGGACAAATTATAGATAGGACATTTGATTCGGAATGCAATCATACCTGGTAGTAATTCTGCACAGAGTTCTTCAAGGGCTCGACAGATTACGTGTAATGTTCACGATATTCTAATCAGACTGAATAGTGAATTCCAGATCCCGCAATTCTAACCGAAGGCACAACAATCAGGTAACTCCTGGCGTGCTCTTTGGATTCCATGAGCAATGATCTGAACTGCAATCATCACATGTCATGGTATCGACTGAGATCCTATTACCTCACAACTTGATAGATCTGAGAGAACAATATCGACCAATGCCAGCCTCGATTATCTGCAACCCTGTGGTCGTCCATTCGGTGTCTCGGTGTGCTGATAAATCGAGTGCCCTCATTGGACTACAGACTTGGCGCAATGTGACACTCACCGAAAAGTACTCTCAGGTGCTGAAGCGGACCAGGGAAGACGATTCGCGAAGCCATCCCACCCGAAACAAGAGGAATGCGTGGGAAAGGCGCCCAAATTCCATAACAGGAACGCTTCGAAAACGAGATGACCATCATACGTCTGACCTTCGGAAGCCGTTCCACACAAAGAATGCAGGAATATCACAATGATGATGCACAGATGGTCTGCATGAATGATCGGCGGTGACACGCCCTCAGTTGCGACGTCACAACAACGTAAGCCAAAATTGTAAGAACGAGCACAGAAGTTTTGTGATTGCACTCGACCTCACAAACGAAGCCAAAATCGATCTAGGGTATGGGTATGCGAGACATAACAAAAAGACACCACATGCATTAACAGCCCCGTCAAGGAAGACCAGATAAAACAAACTCCCGCAGGCAAGGCTGATTGAAGTGACCGAAAAGAGAAAGAAAGCCAAGCGCCCTCTTCACATCTTGACATCATTAAGGTATCCAAAACCCCCGGACACTGCCAACATTAAAACAACACACGCGCCGCTGGGACACCGGCACATAGGCCGTGCCCAGCGCCTCTACCCAAACGCTGAGCTCATCCCTTATTGTGTCGCGTATGGCTGTTGGACGGCATACTGCTGGGGCTGCTGGGGCTGCTGAGGATACGGCTGCTGAGGATACGGCTGCTGGGGGTACGCAGCCTGGACAGGTGGTGCGGGCTGGACAAACTCTGCGGGCTTGACCTGGCCGAGCTCAGCATTGTTGGCACCGGAGCCTTCCGAGTCGGCGAGAGCGGCCTTGATGAAGAATACGAAGTGGACGATGGCCAGGATCCTGCACACGGTGACGAGGTTAGCAAGAAGTCATATAGGACTGGGCGATGTCGGCAAGGATGACTGACCACACGAGAGCACCGAGACCAGCGACAGCACCAAGGGCCGAACCCTCCTTCTTGAAGGAGTTGTCCACGCCGCCGAAGCTCCCAAAGAGACTGCCTGCCGAGTTCCACGTCGAGGCTTGGCTGGCGGCATATGCCCAGGCGGTGAGCCAGAAAATGATGGAGAGGGAGTACAGGACGACGCCGGCAATGCGGTAGAAGAGGTGGGTAGCAACCATCTCAATGGCGATGGTGCCCCCGTAGACGATGAAGGTCCAGATAGTCTGTTGGTCCATGTCAGCGTTCTTATTCGTGGCATTGCACCCGAGGCGAGAGACTTGAGGGCGAACATACCGCGAAGACTGCGAACCCAGCGGCACCACCGCTGTATCCCAAGCCCGAGGCGAGGCCACCGAAGATGGAGAGGGCCCAGGCGGCGAGGCCGAGGATGATGACCGAGAGAACGAGAATCGCGATCTTGACAAAGAGCAGCCATGCGGGCTGGAGGGCGGGCACGCCCTTGGCAAGAAGTCCTTGGGTCGACATCGTGTTGTTGTGGATATGCTGTACCGTACTGTGCTGTGCTGTGTCTGGGCGGAGGTGGTGTTTTGGGCGCGGTGCAAGTGGGTGGGTGCGTGACGAGAGTATCAGACCAGATCTGAGGGGAGTGCGATGGGACCAGCTACCTTAAGCACTTCCAGGGCAGAAAAGAGTCCCATGCTGGCGGACAGCCCCCTCGTCTTTATTCTGTGAGTCAAACGAGGCACGCGGGCTGGCCATCCTCATCTCCTAGTCCATGCAGCCATTGCGCCATGGGCGTCGTCCTGGAAGCCCAAGTCACAGCTAGGCCTCATGCGGTGCGGGAAGGCACAGCGACGGGCGCTGGACTGGGGACTTGGGGAGAGGGGGGGTGCAGCCAGCAATGCCAACGAGAGAAGCCAATCAGACGGCCAAATCTCTGCCGGGAACCAGCGCTTGTGGTGGGCGAGGTGACCTCTGCCGTGCCCGTTTATTCGTCCGCTAGAGGGTGACATGGGTGATCAGACCCCAGGAGCTGAAAGTCGCTTCCTTTTTCTCGTCGACACCCGAAGGCTGAGCTGGGCAAACGGTCGACGATCGGTGTGTGTTGTGACTTGTGGTGGTGGGTGGATGTCGCGAGGATGGATGTTGCCGGCCAGCGACGGGTCACGAAGCAGGGACCAGTTGTGAGCCAGGCCCCAGGGGGTTAGGGTACCGTACTAATCGATGCCCCGCACTGGTTGTGGCACCCGTCCAGTGCCGTCTCCCGCAAGGTTGCTTCAATGCAACGCGCTTGGCCAAAGGTGACCAGCTGGGCGAGCACCGCCCAGGCTCGGCATGCATCTTGGGCGTTTTTGGATAACGACTATTGGATACCACTGGGCAATACATCAAGCGGCGACGAATCGCAGAGAGGACGAACCGAACCATGTTGCTCTGGGCCCTGGGCCCTGAGCCCAGGGTTTGCACCAATCCCCAGTCAGTGCAATTTCCCACTATCAGGGCTGGAGGAAGGCAGACAACAAAAACGAAAGCGAGTTGCCCGCTGCGGGCCCGTGGAAAAGACTGCTCGACGCAATCGCCGTTGGGGCTGGAAAGGATGCAAATTAATTTAAAAGAAAAATCTCAAACTGCATACCTGTGACCCGTAACCCGTAACGCGCTCGCTGGCTGGCGTTCGTTCGAGGACTCCGCCTCTCGGGGAACTAGCAGCTACCGTCTCTCAGCCCTGACGGCAAACAACAAGGGACAACGGTTGATAGGATTCCTTGTTCTGGATCAGGCTCCGTCATGCTCCTGCAATCTCGAGAGCTCTCCGAGTGGTGCACAACGTCTGCACCGTGGTCAACAATGGATGGACCACACGCCATCCGCGGTGCGCTGCAATGCAAGGTCACCCAATGCAAGCCAAAAATACCTGTCCCCTGTCGCTCACTGCACATCCCATCGCATCCCATCCACGCCAAGCACCAATCAAGGCGCCTCACCGAATGCAACCCTCCAGACGGTTGTTATGCGCCACCAGCACCATCACCATGTCGCGATCAGGGGCCGAGATATGGTCATTGTCACCACGCAATCTTTTTCCACATGCAACTGCCAGCATCCTGAGGCAGCACTGATTAATTGACATCCATAAGATGGCCGAATTTTTTTCCGTGAGGGTGACGGACACGAAGACCGAGGAAGAGTGAGCCCCTCAAGTCGGAGCACCTCGCCGACGAATTCCGGAATTTCATGATCGAGCCGTGACATTAAATACCATGTGCGGGTTAATTAGCCCATCCAATTTTCAAACATCAATCCGACCCCCGCGGCTGAGAATCAATCGTGCATACCACAGTACGTAGTATAGGAGTGCATGAAATGAGGCGTCTTTGATAGAACAACCCCTTCAGATTAACCACACACATGTCAACCTCGGCGTCTGTCCTGTGGTAGATGACAGCCCTACGGGTGATTTTGCCCCTGAATGGGGCGGCAGAAATCCTCCAAAAAAAAAGCCATTGTTTCACCTCAGCGCCGTGGTGATTCGGCGTTTGTCTTTTTGTGGACATTGCCTCGTTATTGTAGTGTACGTATAGGATTTCTGGGTGCCCTGGACAAAAGTCTGCTCCTCCACCAATCATTGGCGATAGATTTTCTTCTTTCGTATCTGCCTTGGCGAACTGGTCGGTGATTTCAATGACGCCTTCGAGAATTATACCCAAAAGGACTCCGTTTGGAAACAATACTAAATTTAATCGGTACACGAATGCCAAGAATGCAATGACGTTGTCCACGGTGAAGGTACCCGAAGAGCCCACCTGGATCACCTCGGGTAGTTGATATTATTGAATCACCACGTGGGTACCTAATATGCAGCTTGATCGATACAAAGATGAGAGAACCGTAGATGAAGATTAACTTGACATAGAAGACAAAGCCATAGGCAGAGATGCGATTAGACGCCGTCTTTCTTGTCCGGGATGGATGTTTGATGATTGAACCACTGCCGGACTATTGCGTTATGATGAGACTCGGACTTCGAGCCGAGGACGTACAATAATTATGTGATTGAACTCTGGACTCCGGGCGGACGTTCTACATGCGAGGACAGAGTGGGACTCAGTTAGCCGCACTACCTAGCTGGCAATTAATCACTATTGATGCTTGATTCATGAGTTCATGAGTACAGGTAGGTAGCTGTATCTGTGTATGGACCCCTACTTTGCCTACCCTGGTATGTAACTGGAAATCTTTGGGTTGGAAATCTTGAAGCCTTTCCCCAAAGACATTCAGAACCAGCGGTTTGTGGTGGCGCAAGAGAACGACACGAAGTTGTCAATAAACAAGGCATACATGGTAGAGCCTTTCTCTCTCTTGTGCACAATTGAAGCCACCTCCCTGACTCTTTGGGTTAATTGCCAGCTGATTTCCCTTGTGAAAAGGCAACCTAAACGCTTGGGGAGGTTGCGGCCATTTCCATGAGGTTACTACCAGGTTACTTAATTAGGTATATTTTCAACAACGGGCTTGAACCCCAAACGACATATCTTCCTATTTCCCAAGCGTTCTCCTCCGTCAAACGGGCCCAATCCGACAGAATCTCATCTAGCAATGCCCGAGCAGAACTCAGCTTTCAAACTAGCAACACAAAATCCCAACTACACAACGTAACCCCGGTACCTTACCATAGACAACAGGAGTTCCCATTTCCCGTCCAGAACTGAACTTGACGCGTAACAAGACCTCACTCCCAATAACGCAAATCATATATAATTACAAGTCTTTTTACTTCCCCAAAGGCTCCGCCCTCGGTTAGCGGTTCTTTGTGCAATCATACAACAACCGGGCAACTGATTCCTCTTTTGGGTGCGTTCTCCCTTCCGCCAAGGACCTCAATCCTCCCGCCAAGAAAAAGGATCTACGGGTCACTCACTTACTAGTGCAGCTGTCATCCTCCAACCGCTCAGTCGGGTCCTTATCTCTACGCACTACCCACACTAACGAGGATCGGTGGACATACTACGTAAGTAGGTAGGTAGGTAATTAGCCAGCAAAAGGATGAGTTATAAAACTCTGTCAGCCCTACCCCTACTCAATGCACCCACGACTGTATACAGTAGTTGCAGAACGAGAATCGAGGCCGGGTGTTAGTTAGAAATGCAGCCGAGCGAGGTCGGCAAGGGACGTCACTCTAACACTCGCACCATCCTCCTTAAGCTGCTTCTGTGTGATCAACAGGTCTCTGGCGTGCGAAAAGATCAAACAATGCTCTTGTACATTTGCTTTTTTGGTGCTACAGACAATGAAAATGTGTGGCTGTCAGCCGTATGGTATCATCACCTCTTACTTCCGGTCTCTTTCTCCTTATTCACCACAGACTTGAGAACCTGCAAGTGCTCCTCGGTGACGCGTATTGCTTCCCTCACCTCGCGTTCATCCATCTTCTCCTCACGCAACCTTTCTTCCACCGTCCTAAACTCCACCGCCCTCTTCCTGGGATGTAGCGGATCACTGCCAAGCCGGTCCAGGCCCGCCCTCTCCTCTATCCAATCCCACAGATCGCTCTCCTCCCGCCTCCACATCTCCTCATACGCCGCAAGTCGCTGCGGGTAACCAACATAAGCTAGATCTGGCCCGAACGGCACGGTAGCCTGCCTGTTGGATCCGAAACCAAACCAGGTGGCAACCAACAGACCGACCAATAGACCGTATACCACATTGCCCGTAAGGATGGGGCGGACAGTATCGGCAACAGGACTAAGGAAGGGACGCAGAGGCTCGAGCAGGCCCCAATCTTGCTGAGCCATTACTTTGGAGAGACTCTCGACATCGCTGGCAGGGTTCGACGTCAAGGTGGATTTGTTTTTGCGGCCGCGTTTCTTGCCCTTGGCCGCGCCACCGTTCGGAAGAGTGCTGGACCGCGCACGAGTGGCCACAGATGCTTTAAGGCTGGCGAACAAGTCTTTGCAGTATTGTGTCTGCCCGTTGTTGGCTCCGTTTTCAATGGGGCCTACTCAAGTTAGCAGAGGTCCCAAGCCGCCGATATACAAACGGAAAGCAAACCTTTTAGCCAGCTCTTGCCAGACCATTCAATCGTGCAGTTGACCTGGACCCGAGTTGAATTATTTTCGGCCCAAGTCAGACAGTACCTCGTTTTGACGACAAATATGTTTCCGCTGGGGACGTCGGGGTTCTGCGTGGAGCAGAGGATGTTGACCGACTTGTTAAGATCCAAACCCTCGAGCTGCTCTGTCACGATGCACTTCGTCTGCTTGGGTCCAATCGAGGCGCCTAGCGGCTTGATGTACGAAAAAGTTCGGGTCTTGATCTCCTCTGTAAGGCCGCGCTTGTCTTCCATCACCATGTCGAAGCATTTTTGATTGCCGCAAAGAAAGTCGGCCATCCAAGCCGCAGACCCCGGGCCGAAGAGTACATCGTATATCTTGCCCAGGGGGGCCGAAATGATCTCGTCTCCGAGGATTTTGTCGTAATGGCTGCCTACATCTCCGCACTCTGTCGGCGCGTGGGTGGCAGGCCCTGGAAAGTCTGTACCCGAAGTTGCGGCCGCGCTTTCATCCTGCTTCTCAGCTGCGGCCCTCACGTTACTGGAGGGCTTTCGAGTGACTGTCTTCTCGGTCGGGATCTCCAAGGCCGTATCGTCGGCCATCTGATTCGAGTCTTGGTCTTCGTCATTTTCCTCGTCCTCGTCATAGACGTCGTCCCCTTCATCGCTCTCGTCGTCGGATCCCGAAACGCTCTGGCTTCCCCCGGCCGACACGGACCCTTCCTCTTCGATCTTTTCCGTCCTGTCGCCACCTGTCTCTTCCAGCCGCACGCCATTGAGCGAGCTCTGCAGCTGTGGATGCCCGAGTTTCCATATCTTGACAATCAAATCGTATGTCGTGTCGCGGCTGGTGAAGGAGGCAAACACATGCTTGGCGTGTAGCGTGGAGATCTCCAGACCATTCTTGAACACTAGCGCCGTACTCCGCTTCTCTACGGACACGATCTCGTCGAAGCTCATGACCAATGTTGTCACCCAGCCCAAGATGTTACTACTGAAGCACAGGTGACCTTCGGACACGTACAACCTCCCGTGAGCGAGGATTTCGCGCTGGAGCGCGCAGCTGTAGTCCTCGATGAGATAATCATCATCTGGGACGCTTTTGAAGAGCGTGTGAAAGTCGCGGTTCCGCTTCTTGGTGGCGACGGCAAAACCGGTAAGCTTGGGGGCGCCGCCTTGGTTGGTCGGATGCGCAACCGAGGCGTTGGCGGCGACAATGGCGGCAGCTATCGTCATGCCCGTCCCGCTCGTCCCCCCGGTCGCAGCGCTGCTTCCGCGCTTCCTTCGACCGATGACGCTGCGTATGCTGCCGCTGCGGTGAATGCCCGACTTTCCCTCGTACAAGCTCCCAGCCGGGGGTGTTTGGTCCCCGGCTTCGTACAGCGACCGCGGCCTGGCAATTTGTGAGTCCTCGGCATCCACACCGGGTGCGTGAATATCGGCGGGGGCCGAGTCTGCTCGCACCCGGGCCTCCGCCTCGGCGAATTTGGTGGCTGTGGGGGTTGGAGTATTCGCCGTCTCAACAATGCCTAGCTGGCTCAAACTGAGATCTCCCATCCCAAGCGTCTTGACGGCCGGCTCTTTCGAGTCCGACTGCTCTGGCAGGGCTTCCGAGGAGGACTCTACCTCGACGTTGTCTCGGTCCATGTTCTGTTCCTGGGGAAGTAGGGGCCTGTTCTTGCTATTTGAAGGAGCCAAATTCGTATTCGCGATGGTGTTGCCAAACGTGGTTGCAGTGTTCTGGACAGCCGAGAACATGGAGGAGAAGAAATTGGCAGCCGAGTTGGCCGGCGTCCCCGGACCGGCATCAGGCGTAGGGGTCAACGGGGCGGGAGTGATGTTGGAGAGCTTGCTCGGACCGATTGCGCCTGAGCCAGCTCTACTCCTTCGTTGAGAGATCATACTCCCAGGGGATGCATCAGACTTTGTACGGGGGCTACCACGCGAGCTGGCCGTTGACGGGCGGTTCGGAGACTCTGTTGGGCGGTTCGGGGGGTGGGTATGGTCTGTCGGGGTGGGAGGGGTGTTGACGATGATCGGCGGGGGTTCCGACGGTGGCGTGTTCGGCGCCTTGAGAGGAAGAGGCTCAATGGTCTGGCCCCGAGAAAGTCTTCGAGACGGCTCGGTAGCGGTCTTCTTCAGACTGCTTGTGGGCGACTCGGGGATTTCGGGATCGGGTTTCGAAACACTCTGCACTGGCTCTGGTGTTGGGCTGGCTGGGAGCCTCTCTTCACTCGAGCTCTTCTCGGCGTTCTTTCTGGACCGGAACACCTCTCGGAGACGTGAGGCAGAGGACTTCTTGTTGAGCTGGTTCGGGGGACGAGGCCTGTGCTGGTATGCTTGAGCGATGGCTCGGAGGTGAGGCTCTCGAGGCTTTCTTTTTGAGGGACGGTAGCTGAACGAGCGAGTGATCCTGGATGCTGTTGCGTCTCTGGCGCCTGCTGCTCGGCGAGGTGGGCAGCCTGCACGAGCGGTGATGACGTGGTTAAGAGGCCGATTTGAGACGGATGGGGTGAGATGGCGGTGGGTCGTCGGCTCGAAGTCGAAAATCTGGGGGGGAAAGGGGCAGTCCTGTTAGCCCGCAATGGAACCAGCCGAAGAAACAAGAAAGATACAAATGAACAATGCGCAAAATAAGCAGAATGCGGTAGGTAGAACTGTTGCTGGGTATGAGGTAGGGTGGTCCTGGATTACGACGACGACCAACGTCAGTCGGGTTGGACGGAGCGGAGCGAGGCGCAGAGAGGCGTGGATTCAGCGCCCCTCCCCGAGGACCCAGAACTAGCGCAATCCACCGCTAATAGCAGCTAGGCCCCCATTGACAGCTCCGCACCTCAGCAGCCGACCCGCCCTCCAGTCGAATAATATAGCCGTCTGGGCGCAAGCAAGGTTGAGCTTGCACAAACAAACATTATTGAACCAAAAGCGCTGCGCCGCCAGTAGCAGCCTCGGCATGTGGGCTAGGACTGGAGAGGAACGAGGACAAGATGGGTTGTACTCACGGTTCAGGGTCGGAATCGAACGAGATCAGATCGTTGTTGTCTTCGCCGCCGTTGACGTTGCTGTTGCTGTTGCTCTGGTCGTCGTCGTCGCCGTAGTCCTCGTCTCTGGCCCGTTCGCTCTCGGTGGTGCTACGGCTGACCGTGCTGTTTCCCCGCTCCCTCTGCCTCTCTCTATGCTTCTGCATGGCGACATCATCGTTGCTGCTCGTGGTATCTGCGATGGAGGATGCTCGCTTCCGGCGCCGCTTTTCCGCGATAGCCTTTGGGAGAAGTTTTCCAAGCCCGTTGGCGGTGCTGTCCATTGCAGGCTGCTGGCGTGGCCAAGCCGAATGAAAACGCTGCTGCCGCCCTGCGAGCGTTTAAATTGCCTACGCTCGTTGTCGCTTGTCGTCGGCGTTGTTGTTGTTATTGTCCTTGTTGTCGTCGTTGTCGGTGGCGGCGGCTTGCTACTGTGTCTAGGCGGAGAAAGCTCGTTTCGAGTGAGTGCGTCGTCGAAGGAGAACAAGGTGGTCCTTGAAACGGCGGCGGTACGGGTTACCTGCTGGACGGGTTGCGGGTTACATGTGCGGATTTGGACTTGGTTTGAGGACGGGAGACGGGAGGAGGGGACCGCCCCGCTAGCTCGCTACGGACGGCGGTGGGCCTTGATTTCCCCACGGTTTCTCTAGGTATGTAATCGCAGTTTAATTGAGATTGCTTTAATGTCCGTTGTGCGACCCCATTGCTCGAGTTATACGTGTATATATCCTGGAGTTTTGCTACTATCAAGATTTCGATATTTTAATTCCTTGGTACTTGCGAAAGTTGCGCCGTGCATTTGTTTCATCGAACCAAGGACCCTGTAACACCTCGAATCGAAGTGTAGCACGCTAACAACCATGCCCTGCAATGTATGACATCGTTGACACACTTGCGGCAAAATAAGCGACGGTGGCCGGCTAGACAAACACCAAGGAAACGGATGGATGTATCTTTCGCAAAGCCTACCTACGGCGTACATACGCGTACGGGTTACCAAAGAATCCGCAAAATCTCCAAGAACGAAGCTTGAGGAGCGATGCAATCTAGATCGCTCGATGTCGGTCTGTCTGCGCCCCGCCAGATAATAAGAAAACGAAATACAGGACATGGCCTACTAAATGAGCTGCACCCCTATTCTGTCCACGACACACGCAAGTCAATTAAAGCCGATAAGATAAGACAGCCCGCTTGTACCAATGCGGCCCACCCGCTCTGGGGTCGGTACCTAAGAAGCAACTTTCGGGGGCGCCAATAAGGCAAACACCCCGCCATCATTCATCCCGTCCCTCCTTTATGGTCATTCTCCCTCTTCAGCCTCAACTTGCAGTTGTAATCACCTGAGGTCCACATGCCTGGCTGAACCGACAGCGCCTTGAAACTTGCCCCTTGGTTCTTCGCTTCGTCATAATTATCTATCCACCTTATCTAGAACGATACCAGCACACATTCCCCTGCTCGGTTGCGGCCGCCAGTCGGTAATTATAATCCGCGCCTCTTGATGATGCGCAACAGAATCACCCAACTATGGATCCTTCACCCTTGATCAAGGTAACAAGAAATCAACCAAGAATACCCAGGTAGCCCATCACCCTCGCCGTTGCTCTCCCTGACCGTCTTCTCACTTCCCAGGCGCACGACCATGCCCGCGCCGCCTCGAATGCCACCCAAACCTCCGACACCACTGTCGCCATCAACGAGCACGCCCTCGCCGCCGGCGAATTTTCGAATGCTGCCAAGAGTACTACGAGCGCCGAGGCCCTGCGCACGCTGGGCCTGCTGGAGCAGCACCATCGGAGGCTCTCCGAGCTCTTGAAGCTCCCCCTCGGGCCGACAAGCCAGTCTTCAAGCGCCGACGGCGACATACCCGAAGAAGACGAGAATGAGCCTCCCACTGGCCAAGAGGAGCACCGCGGCGCCGGCACTACCAAGTCCCAACCTTCTAGGTCCAGCTCGACCTCCGTCGCGTCGTCGCCCGGCACAGCAAAACCGCCGCCTCCCACGCTCTCGCACCCACCTCGAAACAAATATCCAGGCGGCCGCGACCTCTCGTCGTCCATCGCCAGCAACCTAGCCTCCGCCCGGGGTATCAGGTCCAAATACCGAGGCCAGGCCCTAACACCAAGTGTCTCCAACGACCAAGCACCCGGCAGTCTCGAAGTTCATCCCCGCCGAGAAGGCTCCGCGGCAAGGCACAAAACCCCCGACAACACACTGGATGGCTCTCGCAAGCAGCAGCCCGGCTGGGTGCCCCCGACCACCAAGACCGAAGTCTCTGGCGATTCTGCCAAGTCCGAACGAGGCAGCCCGACCCCGACCTCGACCGACGACGGCTTCTCCCGGTTCTATAGCACATTCGGCAGCCTGATCAACCGGCTCTCGGCGCCCTTGGCATTCGCCGGCCTCCCCCTGATCGCTGAGGAATCAACAACGGCATCCGAGCCAGCCGCCGGCGCGGCTCCCGAGCCCACCACCGCCGCTGCGGCGGCACAGAAGAAATTCCGACCAAAGCCCTCCTCAGCGACCACGACCAGCCTCGCCGAGCCCGATCTCTCCAAGATCTTCTCGCGCACCACTATGCGCTCGCTGGCGCGCGACGGCCACGGCGCCAACGACTCGTTTTACGTCGTCCCGACGAGCGGCCACACCGCCACGTACGCGAGCATCCTCAACCACGAGAGCAAGGAGAAGCGCCGGACCATGGCGGCGTCGACACACGGCACTGCCACCGCCGCCGCCGCCGCCGACAACGACGGCGACGACGACTTCGTCGACGCGCAGGAGTCGCAGTCCGCGCTGCCGCTCTCGCCCGCCTTCCGCAAGCGCCTGGGAACCAAGCCGCGCACCGAGCGCGACCTGCAGAACGTGATCGAGGAGCTGCACCTGGAGAACGCGAGCCTGAAGGAGATGGTCGACAAGCTCAGCAAGCGCCTGCACGCCTTCGAGCTCAACTCGCAGAGCTCGCACCTCGCGCTGGCGCAGAGCCTGCGCTTCCAGCACCCCGGGTCGCCCATGTCGTCGTTGACCTCTGCCGCGGCGGGGGCCCCCGCTGCCGACGACGCAATGAGGAGGAAGCGCAGCAAAGAGGTCGAGGACCAGCTGTCTGCTGCCGTGGCGCGCGTCGTCTCGCTGGAGAAGGACAACGCGGCCCTGCGCCAGAACATGGAGAAGCTAGAGCAGAACCTAGAGAGGTATCGTGAGAAGTGGAAGGATCTGAAGGCGGGCGCCAAGGCGAGGAGGGAGGCGCAAGGGCAGGGCCAGGGCCAGGGGCAGGCGACGGATAGTGATGCCAACAGGTCCGGTCGTTGAGGCCGTTTGTTTTCTCGAGGGTGGGGGATGAGGTGCTTTTCGTGTTGCGTGGCGTGGCGTGGCTGGCTGGTTGTCCTGGAGCGGATATCTTGATATATGAGCCGAGGGATACATACATACCCACGTACTTGAGTGCTTTTGCTGGGGTTGATTGAAGGAACGATGGGCGAGAATACCAAGAGAGTTGGGTTTACAACGTAAGGTGCTCAAGGGCACAAGCGCGTGATATTATATGCTTCTAATGACCATTGCGCCGTTGTTGTAGCTGTAGAGTGTTTGCTCTAGTTTTTTGTTCGTGGATGAGGGCATAATAACGACGGTGTGACATCTCTAGTGATTTAGTTGGACGTGTCACGATGCCACAACTCAAGTACCCACGCTGGCCTGATCATGGCCTCCCGAAAAGATATTTGCTACTTGTAAAATGGAGTTGAGCCATCTTGGTTGTGTAGTGTGATTACGAACTTGCGTGTACTGTGCTGTCGATTTCGTTGGAAAGTATCTGTCATGCTCATAGGGTCTGTACTGGCGGCGAGACATCGAATTGGCAAGTCTCTCATCTCATGTCACTACGAACTTCCATATACCCCCGACCATAAAAGAGACGAAGCCGGAAGGGCAAACTCAAAGGAACTATATGGTATCTTGTCATTCGTTTATCTGCAACAAGCCGTGGTATCTTTATCTTCGTATATGTACACTGTTGTACTGTGTGTGTGTGTGTGTGTGTGTGTGTGTGTGTGTGTGTGTGTGTGTGTGTGTGTGTGTGTGTGTGTGTGTGTGTGTGTGTGTGTGTGTGTGTGTGTGTGTGTGTGTGTGTGTGTAGCACTCATTCATTGAGAATCTGTCAACATTAGGCGATGTAGCATCGCAAAACAAACGCAGCCCACCCATGACAATGGACAGGTACGCAACGCAACGGTATATCAACGCCAGAACGCCTGTTACCCCAACGGGTCCGGATATTCTTTCATGCTCCTTGGTATCCATCCCTCGACATCTCTTTGGTACAAACATATTGTGGAGCGGGGCATCTGGTCCATGCACGAGCTTATCTGTCGCGTTGCTCCATGAGCCTCACTGGCTTGGGCGAGCTGGGCAAGCCTGGCGATCGAGGTGAACGGGGTGATCGGGGCGAACGGGGTGACTGAGGCGATCGAGGCGAATGAGGGGGACGAGGTGGCTGACGAGGCGACTGAGAAGTTGTGGGCAAGATGGGCCACTCGTCATCTTGTTTCCACCCCGGTATTTCACCCCTTTTGTGGCTCATGTCCTGCAAGCCCAGGTCACAGTTGCTGTCAGAGGCCGGTGATACTCCACCGGTTCCGTGGTCGTCCGAGTGCGCTCCGTATCTGGGTACCACCACCGCCAGTCGGCCGTTGGCCGCGGACCCTGTGACTGACTTCTTCCTTGATCGCCTGAGTTCGCGCTTTTCCCATAACCGCTTTGGAAGAACAAGCTTAAACAAGTACTCGCGGAACGCACGAGTGGTCCCAAACACAATGTATGTGAAGATGCCTGCGGAGACGCCGGGAACAAATAGGACAAAGTCTGTTCTGGCTTTCGAGGGGCTTAAGTCCGGCTCCGCCGGAAGGTTGGCTGCATTGTTGCTATTGGCCGCTCGCAGCTGGAAGAAAATGACAACCAGCTCAAAGAGGCTGGAGTTTGTTAGCCAAGTATAATGGCGGTAAACGTCCAAGTGGCTTACCCGAGTACGACAAACGCAATTGTAAATCGTACGACAAGCCAGCGGTCGTATATGGACCTGCGCGGCAAGGATTGTCCATTTCCTGGCTGGCTTCGGCCCTCACTCGTGGGCAGTGTGCCGGCCGAGTGTTGGCCATACTGAACTTTCCACGACATCAAAGCGGTCCGTGACAGGATATACTTGACCAAGATGGCAAGCAAAAGCACAGACCCAACGAAGAAGCTCAAGATGACTGAGTGATGTTAGGTCAAGGGTTCCAGGGGGTCTAAAGGAAAGGGGTCCGGCAACATACGAATGACATCGGCCAATACCATGAAGCCGAACTTGTTGCTCTGGACAGCGCTGGTTCTAAGCAGGATCATCTGAAGAACGGGGATGAGAATCGATGTGGCTTTGGCGATCAAGCCCAAGGGGAGCTTTGTCATCGTGGCTCTCCTGCGCAGCTGGTAGATGGATTGCGCGAGTTCGGCAGCCCTGTCCGATCAGCATCTGTCGTCGATAACTAGACTCAATATTCACATACCAGCAAACCACGAGCATGGCCTCAACATTGTAGCAATAGTATTCTGCCAAGCATTAGGACACATCGGTCAGCGGCTACTTGGCAGGGGGACTTACGAATATAGAAGAGAACCAGGTCCAAGCCCGTCGACGCCCCGGTGATATTCAGCTCTGTATTGCCAACGTGGGCGGCCAAGTTCTCGTATTGCGCCGTCTTGATGGATCTCCACCAGACAATGGTGTTGATTTGCTGTATTATGGACGCGACTATGCTCAGGGACATGAAGAATGCCAGCAGGATAACATCTTTGCGCGCATTGTTAGCTTCCAGTGGGCTGAGCAAAAGGGAGCCGAGACTCACAGCTCCTTCGCTCATTGTGACACCAGACCAGCCAAAACAAGAACAGACTGCATGCTAGGCAGAAGAAGCTGTAGATGAGGATGGCGACGGCAGCACCTACAACCTCGGGTGCCAGTTGGACCGCCATCGCATGGCGCCGGGTGTCGTCAACGTGCTGATCTTGTTTCTGGGAAACGGGGACTCTGTGAACCAAGAGGCAGAAGTCTGACAGCGGAGATGGCGGCAAGCGATGTTTATCATGTTACTTTGCCAGTCCGGCTGTTGCTGAATCATGGGGGTGTGTGCCGAAACTCCCCCCTTGGAAGAAGGCGAGCTAGGTAAATGATCCATAGCATGCCCTCATCGTAGCAGCTAGTGCACATTACACGACACCTACCTTGTCTAGTCGAGGCTCCCACAGCTTCGAGTGAAATGGCATGGTGTCAAGACAGGGGCACGACACTAATCCGGGAAACGTTTGAGAGGGGGAGGAAGGGGTGGAGAGGGTGGTTTTTGGGCGCATACACATCCAAGCAGGGGCATCATGGCTTAGCCGAGCTCATGGCATGTGGCAACCTGGCAAGCTGGAAGCGGGGGGCAGGTGTGTTGGTGAGAGGGTAGTGGAGGGGAGAAACGGTTACATGGGGCTGGTATCTTGTAGGGTGGGTAGTCAGTGTGGATGGTGTCTGGGCGTGCTCTAGCTCACCGTTGTCCTGCACTCTGTCTATCTGATTGAATACACCAAGTCTGTCAGGGGGACCGGGAGCCGCTGTTTCCAGCGAGATCAGACGAGACGGCAAGTGGTTTGCGGAGAGTTTGGGACTCGATGTCGAACTATCGAGAGGGCCCATAACTCTATCCTCGTCGATGCGCACAACAGTGTAGGATCGGGCATGAAAGCCCGAGGGGCAGAAGTGTAGGTAGTGTAGCTTCGCTCGTTCAGCTCACCGCGTGACGGTCAGTGACAGTCAGGGATGAAGCCATATCTCGTCACCCGTCACCCGTAATGCCCGGATCTCTCACGCTGCCGGATCTTCAGGGCAACCTCGCAATCAGCCAGCTACACTAGTCCTTGTAGCGCAAACAAGCCACGTGAATCATGGATCAGTCGGGACAAGGCAGATAAACTAGACGTGAGGCCGGTGGGCGCACATCGGGCGCAGAGTGAAAGTCTATCTGCACTGCACGTGTCGAGAGCCCGTAACGAGAACAAATTGCGGTCGACCGTTGTTGCGCGGGGGTTTGGACTTGTACGCATGCGGGGTGGTCTGAAACATGTTGATGCTGATGCTCCAGATACAGGCAGCCGCAGCCAGATGCAACAAATGCAGATGCACAAGTTACACAGTAAGACGCAGGTGCGGATGCAGATGCAGATTCAGATGCAGATTCAGATGCAGATTCAGATGCAGGCTGCTCGGTTCGGCTGGGAGTGTGGGAGTGCGGGCGGCGTGGGAGGGTCGGGTCGAGTGAGTGGCTGCGAGGATGCGAGGGTATTCGCGACATGGCCGGGCAAAGGCTCAAAAGAGCATGTGGCAGTGCGAAGGGGGGCTAGTCGATCGCCTCCAAGACGCGGAGGATTCCGAAACGGGATCCAATGCCGACGCTCCCAGCTGCTCGCCAGCGCCCAGCCGATTCCCATTGCGTTCTCGCCAGGCTTAAACGAGGTTGGAGACGATGCAACACACGTGGGAAAAGCGGAGTTGACTAGCATATCACAGTAGCGTCCACCGGGGTTGAGGGGGTCAAAGCATTGACCGGCCAAGCTCTTTTGATCCTGTCTGCTGCCGTGAGCCGAGGCGAGGTCCGCCACCATGGTTGATGACAATTTGGGGGTCGATGTGCAGACTGCAGAAGCGCACAGATTGACCCGATAACCAAGATTGAATGCGGTTGAGAGTTGACTACACGTGTAGGGTGATAGAGCCACCTGAACGCGGAGGTGCTTGACAGGTGGTGCCTGCCTTCCAGGTTCCTTTGATCCTGAGGTGGATCAGAGAGGTGCTGGAAGTTCTCCGCCCTGGAGCCACCTTTCTTCTGGCAACCCTGGACAGGCTAAGCAAGCAAGCACCGGCGCAACCGTGCAACCAGACCCGATCTCCGGATCACAACGGCCCAGGCACTCTGGAAGGAGAGAGAGCACTTTGCCCCTGCCCTGGCTAAGTGAACGTGTACCACAGCACGGGATACTGTGGTAGTCACTTGTACGATACCCGTAATGCAGTCTCTACACTAATCCGGGGGCCGTACACAGTGCTACACTACTTGCGCAGCGTAAATATTTGTTTCCCCAGGCGCGCCAAGATTTTGCTCTGGAGGGGCTCCTAGGTACCTTTCATGCTTGCTTGGCTCACGATTGGAAATACAATCTTGACCGCGCACATCGTTGGGCGGCAGGGCGGTCAAGTCGAGGTCAAGCACGGCTGCGGTCTTGGTCTGGATCGCGCACTAAGTTTGAACTACCCCAACGCCAAGCAACCGATCGGGCCGTAGAAACCCACCGCACTCGAGGCTGAAATCGGGTGGGGCTTTGGGTACACCATAATTCCCCAAAAACACGTTCCTCGACGGAGACAAAGACGCGTCTCCAATCTACGCTCCGAAGGTGGGGAGGTATTCACACTTTTGTCACCACTACACAATTAGCGCCCAACACACGCACCCTCAATGAACCCCCGCCGTACCGTCATCCCAGCAATATCTGCATCTGTCTAACCAATTACTTGCTCCATCACCAAATCCGACTAGCTCTGCCCGGAAATTCGACAGAATGAATGATGAATGGGAACCGCCGCTCCCGGCAGGCTACAATAACAGCAACCGGGCGTTCCTGCAGGCCTTCATGGCGTGCGGCACGCTGACATTCAGCGAGGCACAAAAGATCGTGGCGGGGCTCATCTCGGCCTCGGAGGGCGGCGACGATGCAGTCGACCCGCGGTCGGTCACGATGGACGATGTCGGCAACTACATCCGCACCGCGCGTGAAGCCGTGGAATCGCTCGACTACGACATCCGTAACACCAGACATCAGCAGCGCGATGGGGAGCGCGTGTGGGCCTTCATCAACGCCCACAGTGACCCGGCGACACAGATGGGCACGATGCGCACGGCCGAGGAGCTGGCCTTCATCAAGCGCATGCTCGACGCCATGTTTGAGGATTTCAACACACCACGGATGGAGGTCATGGCCATCACGGAGACGCAGGCTTTGAAGGTGTCCCGGCCGGCCCGGCGCCAAAGCGGTGTCAACGCTCAAGATGCCGGCGACGGCGAGGGCGACGGCGAGGGCGGAGAAGCCGCGGCAGGGGCAGTGGATAGGGGCCTGAAGCACTCCGAGGTGATGTCTCTGCTGTCAAGTCTAGTGGCCGAGGGATGGCTAGAAAAGAGCCAGGAGGGCTTCTACAGCCTGAGTCCGCGGTCGCTGATGGAGCTCTGGTCGTGGCTCGTGGCGACATACAACGACCCGGACTCGGACGAGGATTGGCAGCACATCAAATTCTGCGAAGCGTGTAAGGAGATCGTCACGTATGGCCAGAGATGCAACGAGGTAGACTGTACCGCCCGGCTCCACGACATATGCGAGCAGGCGTTTTGGCGCACTAGGAGGGAAAGGAAGTGTCCCAAGTGTCAGCGCCCGTGGAACGGCAACCATTTTGTTGGCGAGAGGGCAGTCACGTCGAGATCTGGGTTCCAGCGCGGACGAGGGCGTCGCACCAGCAAAAGAAGCGATTTGCCAGAGGCCGTGGCCGCGCAACAGGAGGCGGCGGACGCGGACGAGGAAGATGATGAGTTGGAGGCATGATTTTTGGGGCGTTTTATGTTAGCAAGGGCGAATAATACCCAGCGGATAGGTGGATTGTTGACTTGCGTTATGGGCTATGATAGACCTCGAGACTCGGTCAAAACGGCAAGGCCAATGTGTATTATGAATTCAGGTAGACTAGTATCACGACTGGTAGCACGAGAAAAGCATTTCTCGCCGAAGTGAGCACACTTAATCGAGTTAAATGGCTGAAGGGGCCCGGCCCCCAACCAATTGCTTGAGAGACTAAAGGCTTGGATCCTGCCTCTCTGCCGTGTTTGCGAGGGGCAAAGTTGGTACAATGACATCACCAATCATCGACTGAGGCAGTGTAACCTAGCGCGGCCCCTGCCTTTCCAGCTGTTTGTTAGTGCCTCCGAAACGCACCGCAGATCAGCGGCTGTCAGAGCCCACGATCCTTGGCCGCGACAACCTTGCTCATAACGGCGCGTCTTTATGAACAAGAGGCCTCTTTCAATTACTCACTTACTTCCCTCTATTGCACCAAACGAACGGCCTTGCGACCAAACCTCCCAGACCCCAGCACAGCAGCAGCCATGCTCGAATACTTTGCCTACAAAAAGTTCAAAAAGAACAAGGCGGAGAAGCTCGACAAGGGCAAAGGCAAAGAAGATGCCCCCGCCACCACGACAGAGACTACCGCAGCAGGCCACAGCGGCACCTCGACTCCTCAAGTCACACCGCTGCTCGACGACGACGACGAGCGCTTCCTAGAGCACTTGACATCCCCAACAGTAGATATCGGCGATGACGACGACGCTGGTTCGCGACCACCCCTGCCACCGCGGGTGCAGACCCCGGATCTCACTTGGGACAGCGACGCCGACTCGTTCCGCAAAGTCACGCCCGACACCACTACCGCCACCACAACCGCGAGCAAGGACAAAGAAGTCAAGAAGCCCAACCGGCTCTCCATCCTCCTCCGCCGGAACAAGAAGCCCGACCTCTCCGCCCCCGGAGATAGCCCCAGCGGCAGCAGTCAACTCGCCGTGCCCTCCCCCGAGGTCGACCGCGAGAAGGACGACCTGAGCCGCGTGCTGGAGGATCTCAACCTGTCCGCGCGCAACAACAAGGTCTTTGCCCTGTCGACCGAGTCGACGGCGCTAATGCGCGACTTTACGCTCGTGCTTAAGGACCTGGTTAACGGCGTGCCGACGGCCGTGAACGACCTGACGTCGCTGCTGGAAGACCGCGACGGCAAGTTAGCCAAGCACTACGAGAAGCTGCCCAGCTCGCTCAAGAAGCTCGTCACGCAGCTGCCCGAAAAGCTTAGCTCGACGCTGGCGCCCGAGCTACTGGCCGTGGCGGCCGAGGCGCAGGGCGTCGCCACCGCGGAGGCGGCTGCCACCGGCGGGCTGAAGGGTGCCGCGAAGCGCCTGCTCACACCCAGGAACATCAAGGACCTCGTCACCAAGCCCGGCGCCGTGGTCAGCATGCTCAAGGGCATCGTGAATGCGCTCAAGCTCCGGTGGCCCGCCTTCATCGGGACGAATGCCATCTGGAGTCTGGCGCTCTTCCTGCTGCTGATGGTGCTGTGGTACTGCCACAAGCGGGGCCGCGAGGTCCGGCTGGACAAGGAGAAGGCGGAGAATGTGGTGGACGGGAGCAGCCGCATTGAGGAGCTGCCTGATGATCCGGCGCTGCCTGCTCCTGGTACGGCGACACCGGCGGCGGCGGCGGCGGAGCCTCGTCGTTGAGTTTGCACGTGGTATGGGGTGTGTGCGGTCTGATCTTGGTCTTTTGAGAGAGCGAGCCCGGTTGATTGGAGCAGAGGATTTGGTGGGAGAGTGATGCTGGAGCAACGATACCCTTTTTTCTCATTCCCCCTTCGAGTTTGTTTTTCTTATGAATTTATAATTGCTGGAAGATGGCTTGGTCTGGTAGACTCGATTTTAACCGATTGAAATTGGCAAAAAATGCAACTGGGATATAAATGTGCTCTGTCAATAGCTGCGACTTGGGATCCGTGGAAGAATCGCTGTCGCTGCCTTGGTATTTCTTTTTTCAATGAATTATTTTAATCTTACAGCAAAACCGATGCTTGGGGTATCAATGGCGTGCAAAGCCCGCCGTGCTCATCTCCCTTCCTCGGAAAACCTTATCCCCTTAATCATCCTGAACGAGCTCCTTGATCTCCTCCCTTCCACCGGGCGCCAGTCCAGCCACTTCGCCCGCCTTCTCGTCCCTGCCAGACCGGTCGATCACCTTGCCGCCGTCCTGCATCCAGAAGCCGACCTCGTCGACAATATCGTATACAATATCCTCGACGATCTGCTCATCGTACCGCTCATTGACCGACCGTAGCTTCTTGGTGGGGCTGAGAGGTCTCACGTGAACTGTGTCTTCGTCTCCCCCCCGCTGTGGTTCAGCCTCGGCTTCAGGCGCGTCCCCATCCTTCATCTCGACATCACTCTTGCTCCCTGCACCGCCGTGTCCCGGAGGGGGACACCAGAAATCAGGCCCGAAATTGGCTTCCACCGCGCCACCGCGGAAGACGCTCACAGCCGGGTAGTATCCCAGAGTCCCGTCGTCGAGGGCCTCGCGCCCACCAGCGCCTTGCTGGAGCAGCTTGGATGCGGGCGGGAGGAAGGCGAACAGGTCGGTCCAGGGCGTACCCATTAGCACGCCGTTCTTGTAGACTTTTATATGTGAGTTGGGGAGGGTGCGCAGCGGTGGAAGTGGGTGATGCGGGTTCGGCGCTTCCTGGGAGCCGTGTGCTCCCGACGAGCCCATGGGCGACGGGTTCATCAGGTCGTCTAGTTCCTTGGTCGTGTGGTAGTCCATCTTCTCAAAGTAGATGTGCGCCTTGAAGCGAATAGGGATGCGGTCGCGAATAATGTTGAGCGCCTCGGCGCCATGGTCCGAATCCTCGTCCAACAGATCGACGGCGGGGTTGTACTGCCCCTGGACAACTTTTCTATGCAAAGCTTCAGACGGCAGCTGGATCTCCATACCGATGACATCTCCCTCTTTCAAGTCCTCCCCCGGCGGGAAGAAATCCTTTGGGCGCGACATGTGCACTTTTTGCCCCGCGACATCCCGGATGCCATAGCTGTAGGCGTCGAAGCCAACGGGTGCATCCAGGGAGGCTTCCCGACGAGCCCACCCTATCCGCACATGGCCGTGTGATTCAGGATCGCTCTCAGCTCGCTTGCTCAGAATGCCCCGTGTGATCTTGCACTCCCAGTACCACCGGCCCTCCCTGACGGCGACATTGGCTCGTGCCATCCTGAATCCCTTGTCTGTGGTGACGTGGCAGCCTGCCTTGTCGAAGTAGATGTGGGATGCGGTATCCTCGAAGCTCATGTGCGCGCCGTAGGGCTCAGGCTCGGTTTGTCGGTAGTAGAACATCGACGGGAAGGCCGGGTCGGCGATGCAATGGGTATAGTGGAAGTTCTTCTTGTTGTGGACATGCTCGGATGTCTCGAAGAACTCGATGGGCTTGCCTTCCGGGTCGGGCACTTCGTGGTGGCTCATGAAGACGGGACCGCGGGCCTGCTCGAAATCCGAAGGCTTAGGTCGCGCAAGCTTGTACCGCAAAGGTGCCAGCTCACCGGGCGGCGCGTCTCGGTCCCTAAGCTGCTTTGGATCGGGGGTGGCCCTCGAACTGTCGGGGCCGGCGGCAGCGGCGCCTTTGGCCTCCCGCTTCTTAAGCGAGTCCTTTTTCGTCCTCTTCTCGCGAGACATGGCGGCTTGTGTTTCTTCGGGTGCCTGAACCTGCACTTTTTGGGCGGGCTTGACCTCGGGGTTGAGAGGAGAGGACACGGCCGGGCTATGATCGTCTTCGAGGACGCGCTTTTGCGGGAGGGAGGATGGAAAGACCATTGTCGCAACGCCGGAAGGGGTGCCTTCGCGCTGAGGGGACCTGTCGTCGGTTGCCATTGCCAGCGATGTACCTGGGCCACAAAGGCGAGGGAGGGTCGGGACGGAGCGAAGGGCTACTGCCAAAGCGAATTGGCGAGCTGCGTGGGGCTGGGGCCAGTCGATGACGCGCAAATGGGTATTTAGATCTTTCCCTGGGACATTGTAGACGAGAAGCTTCAAATTAACACATCATCTCCATATTTTACACTGCAGTAAGTGGTATTGAGTGTCGGGTTTCGAGGTTCGAGACTGGGAGATTTAACGGTGTAAGACGCTCGTGAACACAGACACGGACACAATGCACTCAGCATGGGTTGAAGGTGAAGGTATGCCGTGCAGAGGTGCGTCAAGGATGATCTCCGTCGGCGACAGCGGTCGTGCCGCACCAAAGCGCGACCTGGCAGGGGCCTATGGGTGGAAGCTCCAGCCGTTGGTGGCGGGCCCCAAGATTTGAGCCAGTTAGAGCCTGGAAGCTTGGGCGGCTGAGGTCCTCTCCAATCTAGACTGCGGTAGCCTTGCCGCGACGCCACACCAGCTCACTCCGACAGTGCGTCTGTCGCGTGCGATTGCAATTGAACAGCCGCGAATTATTTTCGAGTCCCTCATTCCCCCATCTCGTCATCAGCCAACATCAACCACGACATCAACGCCTCCACATTCACATTCATTTCCGCCGGAACACCACGCCATCAAACCTACCCCGACTTCAAAGGCCACGCGACGACTGAAGAAAAAACAACCACTGATTACGACAACGAGCGACAACACGACGACGACAACGACGACGACGACGCCGCCGCCAAGATGCCCGTCGTCAAGGGAGGCGTGTGGACCAACATCGAGGACGAGATCCTTAAGGCGTCGGTTAGCAAGTATGGCTTGAACCAGTGGGCACGCGTCTCGTCGCTGCTAGCCCGCAAGACGCCCAAGCAGTGTAAGGCACGATGGAACGAATGGCTGGACCCCAGCATCAAAAAGATCGAATGGAGCAAGGAGGAGGATGAGAAGCTGTTGCACTTGGCCAAGCTGATGCCCACGCAATGGCGCACCATCGCCCCCATCGTCGGTCGGACCGCGAACCAGTGCCTCGAGCGCTACCAGAAGCTGCTCGACGAGGCCGAGCAGCGCGAGTCGTCCTCCCTGGGCCTGATGGGCCCCGACGGCGGCGAGGCCCAGGCACCATCCGCCGACGACGTCCGCCGTCTGCGGCCCGGCGAGGTTGACCCCGACCCCGAGACCAAGCCCGCGCGGCCCGATACCATCGATCTCGACGAGGATGAGAAAGAGATGCTGAGCGAGGCTCGCGCCCGTCTGGCAAACACACAAGGAAAGAAGGCCAAGCGCAAGGCCCGCGAGCGGCAGCAGGAGGAATCCCGGCGTCTCGCCGCCCTCCAGAAGCGGCGCGAGCTGAAGACGGCTGGCATCAATATCAAGGTCACCACGCGGAAAAAGGGGCAGATGGACTACAACGCCGACATCCCTTTCGAGAAAAAGGTCGTGCCCGGCTTCTACGACACCGCCGAGGAGATACGGCGCAACGAGTACCAGAACGCGACCTTTGACCCCAAGAAGCAACAGGTGGGTAACAAGCGAAAGGGTGACGCGGACGAGGATGGAGACCGCAAGAAGCGGAAGAACGACAAGGATGCGCCCTCGGTGCAGGCAGCGCTGAAGGCCGGCCAGATGCAAAAGTTGCGCGAGGCAGAGCAGAGCAGCAAGCGGAGGTCACTGGTCCTGCCCGCGCCGCAAGTCAGCGACGGCGAGCTCGAGGAGATTGTCAAGATGGGCATGATGGGCGAGCGCGCAAACATGATGGCCCGCGAGAGCGACAACGATGCCACCCGCGGGCTCGTAAGCAATTACTCGACCCTCAACACCGGCGCCCCGATCCGAACGCCCATGGCGCCGCCCCAGGAGGACCACATCGCGAATGAGATTCGCAACATCCGGGCGCTGACACAGACTCAATCGTCGTTGCTCGGCGGCGAGAACACCCCGCTGCACGAGGGCGCCGAGTCCACAGGCTTCGACTCGATCGCGCCCCGCAAGCAGGTCGTATCAACACCCAACCCGATGGCCACCCCGCTGCGGTCTGGAGCCACCGGCGTTGGCGCCACGCCTCTTCGTCCTGGCCAGACACCATTGCGCACGCCGCGAGACAGCTTTGCGCTTAATGCCGCGGACGAGGACATGTCGATGGTCGGCGGGACACCGCAGGATGCCAGGCTGCGGGAGCTATCCATCCGCCACCAACTCAAGCAGCGCCTCTCTGCGCTGCCCAAGCCAAAAGAAACCGAGTGGGACCTCGAGTTGCCCGAGGACCAGGAGGAGCCCAAGACCGCCGAGGAGCTCGAGGAGGACGCCGCGGATGTTGATCGCCGGGAACGGGAGATCCGAGAGGCGCGGGAACTTCTAGAGCGCAAGAGGCGGACCCAAGTCATGCAGCGGGATCTGCCCCGGCCCGTCACCGTCGACTACAACGCCCTAGTGCAGGCATCCGCACAAGTCTCGGACGCCGCCGAGGCGCTCGTCGCGCAAGAAGCCGCCCTGCTCATGGCCCATGATGCAGCAAAATACCCGCTGCCCGGGGCTACGAAAGCAGCAGGCCTCCCTCCTGTAGAACTCTCTCCCATCGACGACGCTGCGCTAGACGAGGCTCGCTTGCAGATCTTGGTGGAGACGAGAGACAGGCCGCAGCCAGGGCAGGTCCAGACGGCGTGGGAGAAGAGCAGCAACAACAGTAACGCGCTGCTTCTGGGCCTGGGGTGCTACGATGATGAGGAGGAAGAGGACCAGCTGTCCATAATGCAAGGAGCGCTAGATGTAAGCCGTTCTCCCACCAGTTCTGACTAACATCCGCAAAACTCCCCCACCGGAAACTAACAAGCGCGCACAGGAGGTCCTCGAGGCCGTCATCGAGTCCGCCGAGAAGGGCAACAAGCTCGAAAAGAAGCTGAACCTGCACCTGGGCGGCTACAAGAACCGCGCCGAGATGCTGCGCAAGAAGATCGGCGAAGCCTACGACGCCCTGGAGAAGGCTAACAACGCGCTGGGCGGGTTCAAGATCCTGCAGACCTCGGAAGCGGCCGCCATCCAGAGACGCCTGGCGGCGCTGCGCGAGGAGGTCGGGTTCGTGAGCACGCGTGAGCGAGAGGCGCAAGAGCTGTACAGGAGGACGAGGGAGGAGTTGGACGAGCTGACGATCAACGGGACGAACGGATACCATGGCCAAGTGGGTGTCCAAGCTTAGCGTTTTCCAGAGGTGTGTCTCTGACAATACTGGAAGAGTTGGGGTTTCAAGGAAGGGACAGGAAAAGAAGATCAGCAGGCTGTACAAATAGTTTGTATGGGATGAGCAAAGTTAAGACCAGACAAGCTGACGCACGTCGTATAATTGACTCTAGATGAGATACCATATAGAATCTACCCAAAATCCCCCATCCTATCCATGCATATATGCACTGATATGCAACCCTTTTTCAAGCCCGTCAACCCGTCTCGTCGCAATGCCCCACCGGCGCGCCCTACTTGCTTTCTCCCAACCTAGGCAGCTTGATCCTAACAATTAGCAAAACACTTGCCAACGCCAGCGCAGAACAACACAGAAACATGATCCGCAACGCCGCCTCGTAGCTCTGCACAACCTGCTCCTGATACATGGGGTCCAGATCCTTGATAGCCTCGACCTTTTGCCGCACGAGCTCGATGACCGCGACCTTGTCGGGCCCGCTGACAAACATCTCAAGGTAGTACCACAGCGCATTCTGCACCACGAGCGAGCTGACGGCAACGCCCAGCACCATGCCCAGACTGCGCCACAGGATCAGCGTGCTCGTGACCACGGCCTGCTTGCGCTGCTCGGCGACCGCCAATATCGCCATGAATGTCCCGGGGAATTGGAACCCCTGGCCCGCCGTCGCGGGCACGAGGCAGAGCATATAGACGATGGCCGGCCAGCCGCGCTGCATGCCTGCGAGACACAGGGTGCCGATGAAGAGGAGCGAGGTCCCGAGCACCAGCGGCCATTTCAGGCGCCGTGTCGAGGTGATGAGGAAGCCGGTTGCCGTGCCGGTTATGGAGGCGACGGCGGAGCAGACTACGAGTCGCAGGCCCGAGGTCGTGGCCGATGTAAGGAGGACGCCTTGGAAGAAGAGAGGACTGGAGGGGTTGTTGTCAGCCTATGGGATGGAGGGGGTGGTAGTTCTGGGGAAAGGATGGGGGCCGATTCGCTTACACGTTGAACATGATGGCATTGGTGAGGAAGGCGGCGATGTGGTTGGAGAAAATGAGGTTCATGTGCGGTGATTGGCGAACGAGGTGCATGGGCATGATGGGCTTGATGGCGTGCGTCTCGACGTATAAGAACAGCGGGAAGAACACAGCAAAGACACCAAGTGAGCCCAAAACAAACGGGTGCGACCCTAGGAAAAGTCAGCAACTGCTCGAGGGGCGTTTGTGTGTATCTAAAAAAGGGGTATACTCACACGGCAGCACATTGCCTCCCAGGGTCTAATTATACACACACATGATCCGTTAGCAACCAACACACCAGAGAATCACCCGACCGACGGGCACATAAACATACCAGACCGAGAATGAGAAGCGTCACCGAGGTCGCCATCAGCGCCGAGCCCGCAAAGTCAAACGTCCTCATCGCCTCCCTCAGCGTCTGCTTCTGTTTGCCGTACAGCCCCAGCTCGCTGGGGATGGTCATAACGGCAACGGCGAGCGAGGCCATCATGAGCGGCACCTGGACTCCAAACTCCCACCGCCAGCCTAGGTAATCGGCCATGGCGCCGCCTAGGCCGGCACCTAGCATCGCGCCGGCCCCGAACACGATATTGATGTACGACTGAAACGCGCCGCGGTTCTCAATGGGCACTAGGTCGCTGATCATGATGCTACCCAGCGTCATCATCCCGCCAGCGCCGAGCCCACAGAAGGCTCGGGCGACGATGAAGCTCGTCATGCTCCCGGCCAGGGCGCACCACAGCGTGGCAACGAGGAAGATGGTCATGGTGATGACGTAGGGCGCCTTGCGGCCGACGGCGTCCGACAGCCCGCCCACGAGCGGCTGGAAGCTCGTCGAGGTCAGCAGGAACGCTGTCGACAGCCACGACGCGCTGTTGCTGCTGCCAAAGTACGACGTGATGACGGGGTGGCTCGACGCCATGATGGTACTGTCGAAGCAGGCCACAAAATGCGCGGCCATGATGCCGAGAAACACGACCCAGAAGCGCGCAGGCGAGACGCCGCCGAGGAACGGGCTCTTGGCGGCCTGGGTCTCTGTCTCGGTGTCTGACGACGAGGCCGAGACGATGATGTTAGCATCGGCGGCGGCGGCGGCGGCGGGGAGCAGGGGCGTATCCTCAGCGGCATCCGAGGCCCGGCGCCGAGTGTACGGGCTTGCTTCTGAGCTGCCGCGGCGGCCGTGGGGACGGCGCTTGCTGGTGCTGCGGCTATGGCGGCGCGTGTTGCGCAGCATGCTGTACTCAGACGACTCCTCCATCATGGCCAGGCCGCCGGACTGGAGGGACCGCGAGAGCATGAGGTCGAACTCGTTGGGGTCCATGTCCTCGCCCTCGCTGGAGCCGTCCTCCCAATCGTTGTCGTCATCGTCGCCGTCGTTGTCCTGGTCTCGGTCTCGGGTCCGGTTCCGTCGGGGTCCGACGCCGCCTGGTATCACGGTGGGAGTACCAGCAGCCACCGTGGCCGGCCGGGCACCACCGGCAGCTTCCGGGGCTTGGAGCTGGGAGGCCATTGGCTCGCGAGTTTGGTCCGTCCAGTTAGGATGAGAGGACGGATTCCCCGGACTGGTTGGCTGGCGACTTGGGCAGGTGTACCTGGCTAAGATACCTCACCTGGTAGTTGCTGCTGGTGGAGAGCGTGACTGCGGTGATGGTGGTGCGGAGTCACGGTCTGTGCAACTATGTACCTGTAGGTAGGTTTGGACGATGGTGTTATCCGAGGCGATTCTTTCAGGTTGCTTTCATGGGAAGCAACGAGTGAGGGCGGCGACGGTGGAAACACCCTTTCGCACCTGCCAAACGGCTCGTCCCGTCGACAATGTCAAGCGCGCGAGCCGGACGCTCCTTCCTCCCACCGTCACCACAAATAACCCCCCCTGGCCTCCGAGCATCGGGATGCTGTTACGGTCGCCCATTTACACCATTTGCACTGCACAACGCACCGAGCTGGCCGCGGGCTGCAGGCGGCGTTCACCATGTCGCCATCGATGGCCAATGAGGCAGAGGCGTGGTAGGTTGTCATGTAGTGCTGACCGGGGACGGCAACCCGGACACAAGGCCGCACCCAGACGGGCCCCATTCTTTATGTCTTCTAGTCCGTGTTGCGTTAGACAACCCAGTCCGACCCCCCCTCACATGATGCAAAAGGCTGCATCATGCAGCTCTTTCCGGGAACCCTGTGAGGCTGCGAGTGCGGCAAAGGCGTGGATGAATAATGTCATTTTTAGTATTATTATTTGTTTCTCATTTTCATGCTTTTCTTCTCTTCTTTGTCTGGTGAACGATTGGGACCGGCTAGGCAAAGCATCACTCTCGATATACACGTCTACCGTGCCCAAATATGCTGTGTAATCTATTGTCTTTGATGAAAAAGAAAGAAAAAAGGGGTTGGGGAATTTACAAGTCGTGGAACTGCCTGCATCCACGGTCCGCATTGTTCACTCCCTCGCCCGCAGTTTGTTTATTTTACATACACCCTGGCAAGGGTTTCTCAGCACGGATCTCGGCCCCCGATCCCCTCGGCCCCCGATCCCCTGGGCCTGACTGCATCTCATCTAGGGCATCCCGCGCCAGACCGCCTTCTCCATCGCCATTGTCGATGATAGCAATGACCAAAATGCCGAATGCAAAAAGAAAAGCAAGTCGCCATATCACCGCCCATGTCCCTCGCCAGGATCGAGCTTCTCTTCTCTCCTCCGGCTGCTCGGTCGCAGCCCCAAGCCAACTGACCCATCGGCTCTGAGTCGTTGCATGGCTCAACCCCGGTGTGCTATCGCAACAATTTCTCAGCGCCCAGCGCCGCCGGGACCAAGATCCCGGCACCAGTAATACCGCCATCGTGGCAGGGGCTCAGCGTCACGCGGATAGGCGCCGTCTGTCCCGCAAACTCCAGGTCAAGTATCTCGTCGATGAATTTCTGCGTGTCCGCCAGGTAGTTCTGGAAATACTGTATGCAGCCACCCGTATAACCAACAGCTAGCTCCTTGACGGCAATGAGGCCGTCGCCGCCGTTTGTTCTCGCTGCTCCAGTGGCCAACGGAATCTCCTCGGCACAGCTCAGGAGGCCCACGGTCGATGCGGCGACGATGCCAGCCGCTCTCACCTCGATGGCATGTGCGATGCTGTACAAGGCGTGTGCCAGGGGTTCGGTCCATTGAGTCAAGACCGTGTTGCCCTTCAGCGGAAACTCGCGCTCGAGCTGCTCCAAGAGGTCTCCCCTTGGACTCCCAGGGTAGAAGTGGCTGATAAATGTCGTGGTCAGGCCGAACCGCTGCTGCAGTTTCTCAGGCATAGCCTCACCGGCTAGCCCTAGCACCGTTGTCATGTAGTCGACAAAGATAAGCCGCGCTAACTCGCCGAGGTATCGACCGGCAGTCATGTACTCCAGGGGTTGAAAGCCAGGAGCCTCACCTGCCTTATCGAGCAGCTCGTCCCAGCGGCTGATCAGGCCGAACTTGCGCAGTGGTGGTGCGGACCCGTTGATACTCCATTCGGTGTTGACAGCAATCTTGACGTCAGCAATGTCTTGGTCGGGCAAGACGCTGATGGATACGGGTCGCTTGCTCGCGTGGAGGCTGCTCAGCTTCAAGGGGATCGTGGCGTTGCAGCCAGTGCCGACGATGACACCCATCGCCGCCTTCTGGTGCCCTTTGGCGGGATATTGGTAGACAAACGACACGAGCGTGGACACGGCGTCATTCGAGATAGCGGCGATTTTGATCGGCGGCATGTCGACGGTTCTGTGTCTCTCGTACCCCTTGAGCAAATGACCCCCTAGATCCAGGTTGGACGTGATGGCGAAGCCTTTCCCCATGGCCATGAGGGTTGCCTCGGACAGCGAGCTCTGCTTCATGGGAAAGCTGAACGTGACTCCCATGGGGAGCTCGTCTTGGCAACGCAGTTCGAACGTGTCGCAGGCCTTGCGAACAACATGGGCGACCTGGTCGCCGATCCACGCAAACAGACTTTCGGAGTTCTCGTTCTTCAGGTGGTCGTTGATAGGCCACGAGTGCTCAAGGAGGCGATTCAGTCGGCGAGGAGAAGCCGACTGGTCCTCCGTGTGGAAGCCATTAACCTCCCTTTTGGCCTTCGGTTCTCCTGTGGAAAAGGATCCTCCATCATCATGCAAGAGCTCGACAAAGGCGACTCGTAAGTTCGTGCCGCCACTGGGGATGAATCATCAGAAAGCAAGCCCAAAGTGGTGGCACTGGCAGGGACCCGCACAACTCACATGTCTATGGCAAGAAAGCTGCGTGTATCTCCGTCAGTTTCCAGGTCCGCTTCGTCAAGCATGGGGAGCCAGACTTACCGGCCAGTATCCAGGCCTGCCGCTGGCCTCAGGATGGACTCTGAGATCGGAGTTGGCAGGAACTGGTCCAACGACTCGGCAGACAGGGTCTTGAAGGTGGACGCCAACTCCCTTGATAACTCCCACACAACATTTGAGTCGATATCCAACGGCTTCAAGAAATCGGCGATGGCTGTCGTCGTGGTAGGCGGCGGCATCTTGACGAGCGTCATGGCAACTGCCTTGATGGCAAAATGCGTTTGCGAAGCGAGGGAGCGACAGAAAGCCGCGGTTGACGGCCCGTTGATACTAATATGCGGCTGTGTGTCTCCTCACGGCCTGTCTCATCTCAAAGGTGAGACACAGAGGTGAGTCAAGCAGAAAGCGACCAACACAAAATCGGTGGTCAACAGGTACCTGCAATTGCTCGACGTATGATTAATGTACAGAGAAGGAAAAAATAAGGAAAAAAGAAAGGATCAGCCAAGCGCCCGAATCAGAGGGCGGTTATGTATGTATCAGAGATGAGGAAGCGCATGATTGAGAGGATATCCTTCCATCTCGAGAATGGGCGTTTATGTGGAAGTTGACCTCGATGGCTCAAATATGTGGATGTCACGTAACTTCCAGGTTGGTGTCCATTCAGGCCGTTGTTCCGACTGGACGGCCGCCCGCAATCGACCCTTCCATTCCTGGCTGGCTCCAGAGCCCACCCAGTGGAACGGCTTGGTGTTGCGGGGGAACCCACGGGTTACCAAGTAAGTCTCGGCAGCGATTGGCGGGTGACTGATCCACATGGGATTGGTCTCCTTGTGAGAGCCTCGACCCTTCTGGAACAACTCCGAGTATACCACCTGGTTGGTTTTCTAAAGGTTCCACGAGGAGGAATAAAACGCGTGCTCGTGGCCGCCGCTCGCGACATTGGCACCTAGCATTTCTCACACAACAGGCTGCTAAGGTGTACAATACGTGCAAGGCGGCAAGTGCAACCCGACCATAACGATGAGAAATCATTATGAGATCTAGCAGCCGCGCGTTCTGCAACATGCACCATCCGATTTCCCACCAGGTTGTTTATCAGCATAGATTAACTAACCCGTAGCAACTGCTCCAGTTCCAAACTTAGAAGGTGACCACTGCTTGTTTGCCTTTGTTGTAGCAGTCCAAACTTATTGTATTTGTTAGCATCATACCTTGCTGATGTCAAGCAAGCACCGCTGGCAGTAACTCGTGCCCACCCGATAGGAATCCATCTCTCCAAACCATCAGTAGGTACCGCACTAACAGACACCCGGCGCTGCGTCCAGCGCTATCCATTGCCCCGCAACCTCCCCGTCCATCGATCGTCCCGAGTTTTGATTGCTCTCTCTGCATTCAATGTTTCAACTTTAGAAATAGAAACCCTCCACATCCATAACCCGTAACGTTATTCACTTTGCAGGGACATACCCCCGTCGCTCCATATTCTTCCGATTCGGCCCGCCGTATAGTATCGCATCCGACGCTGCGCAGGAAGGAAACCTGCCGGTCGCTTTACGTGTACCGTACCTTACCTTGCCTCGCCAGTTTACCTGCGAAACCAACAGCCACCTCCCACCAACTACCGTCGATCCGACATGGACGAGAAGCGCGCGCGGTCCATGTCGCCCCTCAGAAACGGCCGCACTAGTCGGCGGAGCCGGTCGCTCCTGGCCGTCATGCTCCTCGGCCTGGGGCTCTACGCATATTGCAACGTGCGCCAACTGTCGCACATCGCGACCGACCGATGGCAGTGCGCTGGGGAGTCGTCGTTATCGTCGGCGGCGCAGTCCGACACAATAACGACCTCGAAGCCCAAGCCGGTGGCAGTCTCGCGCGTACCGCTCGAGGCGCATATCATGAGCAAGTGCCCCGACGCGAAGGACTGCCTCCGCCAGCTGGTGCTGCCCGCGATGCAGCGGGTCCACGACAAGGTCGACTTTACGCTGTCGTTCATCGGAACGTAGGTCCCATCCATCTGTCCCAGCGCTGACCTGGCTACGACCCTCCATGCTGACCTGCTCCTTCATCTTTCAGCCCGACGGACAATGACGGAGTAGCTTGCATGCATGGGCCAGAAGAGTGTGAGTGCCGGTCCCTTCCCCCTTTCCCTCGGCCTCGGGGTGTCGCAAATGCCACCTCGAGACCGCTAGTATAGGTCGGGCACTTGCTGATACTTCGAATCCCGCATTCTAGGTCTCGGAAACATTATCGAGCTTTGCGCGCAGAAGCTGTACCCCGACCCAAAGACGTTCCTCGGCTTCACCATGTGCTTGATGAAGGAGTACAAGCAGATCCCACAGCGGAGCTTGATCGAGGACTGTGCTCTCGAGCACGCCATCGACTTCGGCGAGCTCAACGACTGCGCGACCAAGGACGACGGTGCATTCGGCATGGGCATGCTGCGGGACAGCGTCCGGAGGAGCTCCGAGGTACGCAAGCAATCAAGTCTACCTAATCTACCGCTAGGGCGTTTTATCTATCATGTGCTAATTCTACTCCCTCCCAACAGGCAGGCGTGACTAAGAGCTGCACCGTGCGACTCAACAACGAGGTCTACTGCATCCGCGACAACGGCGAGTGGAAAGACTGCCCGTCCGGCGCCGGCGTCAACGACTTGGTCATTGCGGTGGAGAAACTGGCCCGTTCTTCTGCTTCTTCTTCTCAATCTCCTGCTTCTTGAGCGGCTCGAAAACCTCCACCCAGAGGTCACTAGCCTCCCCCAATGTGTAGCATAATGAAAGCGCATCCATACCCACCTCATCATCCCCCTGCATGAGCGCTAGCTGCTCGATGATGCTCTCCAACCCGACGGCTTTGCCTGTGGCCTGCGTCGCGCCGGCTTCAAGCGCCACGTGCACGATGTGGATATGGAAGTGGTAGTAGGTGGGCTGGTAGTGCACGTACAGCTTGAGCTGGTCGGGCTCGATGGTCGGGTACACCTTTGTGGTGGCCTCGAGGAACTTGGTCTTCATGTGCCGCAGCCACGGTACGTGCTTCTTGCGCAGGTCGCGGAGACTCCAGATGTCGCGCCGCTCCACCAGCCCCAGCAGATGCAGCGCGTCCAGCGTCTTACGGTCCCAGTTCAGGTCCGGCAGCAGCAGGAACCCTTCCTCTGGGTCCTGGCCGTATGGCGTGCGGTAGATGACATCCTCGGCCTCCTTGCGCCCCTCGATGATGTTGAAGGCCCAGTTCAGCCGGCCCGCCTCGCGCTGCGCCTGGATGTAGGGCCGCACGTGGTCCCGGTAGATAGCGGGCGTCTCCGTCACGAGGCGCACTCCCTGCTTGCTGTACTTGCGGATGTGCTTCTCGGTGCACGGGTAGATCAGGTTGATCTTGAGGTCGGCAAAGTCGCCGTCGTCATCGCGAGCGCTGCTGCTTGGGAGGCTGATCTCGCCGCTGCTCGCAAGATACCAGTGGTAGATGTCGTTGGCGCCGAGATTCTTCAGGGTGCGGAGGCTGGCGGGGGCCGCGGTGAGATAGTCGACCGAGCTGGGAAATGGCGCGCGCTCGAGGATCAGCAAGGCGGGCTGCGCGTCGATTGAGCCGCACAGCGATGTCCGACGGCCGGCCTGGTCTAGATGGTTTTGGACGGATGAGGCTCCGAAGCACGCCAGTTGTTGATGCGGGGGAAGTTTGGGGGCGGGGGTTGAGTTGCCACTTTTCTCACGCACCTTGATTGAGAAGACGCTCGAACTTGAACCTAGGCACGAGCGCCTCCGCGGTGGCCTTTGCGTCCGACATGGCGATGCTTGTGTGTCGCGTGTCGTGTTTGGTGTCTGGTGTCAGGGTCGCGGATGAACAGTTGGGTTCACGTCGACAAACAAGCGGGTAGGTGGCAGGTACATCCCTGTACGACCTACACATCACACCCGCTTGTACCCCGCAGTCCCAAGTTGGCCCACCAGAGCGCAATGATGACAATGGAGGACGGACTGGAATGCCATAATTCGATGTCGGGCCAATCAACGCAAATTGATCAACACAACAGTCTTACCGGTGCATGTTAAACTCACTTACACGGTACAAAGCGCACGAGGACGGGGTGATGGAGGGTAAGGTGAAAGCCCACTGTGCCGCACAGCTCTCGCCGTCTGATCGCGGACCGACCCGCGCCGTACCACTACAAACCCAACCGAATTGAAGCCGGAAGAAGTTGCGGCCCCACGGCGGCCAACGACGAAGGAGAGGAGAGCAGTGGTCCCGGACGAGGAACCGCCGGATCGGAGCTCAAGGGTGAGCTACCGAGAGAAAGTATTCTGTTCTCGAACGGGCGTGGGTATTGTCGGCCGCTGCAGAGTACAACCCCGGACATATCAACAATGCATCGACCGTAATAAGCGGAACAAAAAAGAGATGTGACCTGGCACTGCCTGGCAAGGATCATTGCGACGCAAGTGGAGCGGCTCGAGCTAGGAAATACAAGGCAAGCACCGAACTCGAGGTAATGCGCATAAAAATTACCCACCCCTTCCTTCCATTCCCCCCACCTAAATTTGCTGAGGTAGCTGCGGTGTTCAATATAAACGCGGTGCAGCTCCCAACGTCTACTGAAAGAACACCTGTAGTTCCGTTCCAGTCGGAGACGTAGACTCCATGCCCTCGCCTCATACATACATGATGCATTTTTCTACCTTAACCTTAGCTCGCCGCGGACACTGAAGCAGCGTTGCACTCGGCTCCGTCTCGGCTTCATATGGCAGACTGCCGCTGCTCCTTGTGCTTGCTGCTACAACGTCACCGAGCTTTGCGTAAACTCGACTAATGATGCCGGCCCGTTAAGCGAACGACCTTTTTCATTGTCAGTCTAGGGAGATGGGGCCGACCCGGCCACGCAAATAGTTTTGTATTTAGAAGAAGTCCAAGTCTCTCCCCCACCACGTCCACCCCCCTTCTAGCTTGTTGCGGACGCTTGATAGACTCAAGCTAGCAGCTGCAAGCGAAAGCGGTTGCCGGTGCCCGACGGGTAGGGCGGGAGGATGACAATGCCGTCCACGAAGCCGAGCTCCGTACCTTACAAGTGCTGTCCGGTTAAGCAATAGGATAACAAATAAACTCCGAGTTTCAAGTTTGCCAAGAGCAAGATCATGATGTCAATAACCTTCCCGGCTACGAGAAGTCCATACCTGCCCCCAGACGAGCCATAATTAGAGCAACCGTCCAGTTCGTTCGACGAGATTGACGCGTGATGGTTCATGTAAGCTCTCTACTAGTAACCTCGTTGGCTTCGGTGGAGATGTTTCACCTTAAGAGACCTCTCAACTCCATATCTCCAGACAGTTTGTCCGTCTTACCCTAGATGCATATACGGGCACTAGAGTACCTAACTTGCAGAGTATCAACGCGTCAATACGACCCAAGGCCCTTAGCCAGCTCGAGGCCAGCAAACTTGCCGAGGCTTTGATGGGCTCGAGCGCTTTGGTCTCTGCTGCATTGTCAAGAGCGTTACAAGCGACGTAACAAGTGCGAGGAAGTTGAGGAGGCGGATTTTTGTTATTGCCCAAAATAACAGCCATGACGGGCCGAGTGGATTTGAGCCAGTCATTGGTTCCTTCAATATCGTCTCGAAGATTGAGAATATTGTTCAGTTTCCATTGCTTTAAGCAAAGTCAAACACTCGAGCCAAGCCTTAGGAAACTATGCCTACTAGGAGTATTTAATGTGTCACTGTGCAGTATGTTGGTTATCTGCGGTAAATGTCCATCACAAATGACGCCTCATATTCTGGTTGCAACGCGAAAATATGTCGTGTAGGAAAAGATCACTTGCTATCCTGTGATGTTATAATAGCATACTTGGGAAACCCAGATCCCAAACCTGAACAACCGTCCAAGAGAGCTGACATTAAAAATGACCCACTACGTAAAACCATGCTCGCTGTTCCGTTGGCCCTCTGCGTGTTTTTTTTTTTTTAAAGAAAGATTTGCAAGAAAGTTGAGATGGAAACTCCACTGCTATGCCGATGATGAATGACGTAAACTCTGGAGAAGAGTTTATGGAAAAGAGATTTCCCCCTCGAAATGACGTGATGATGATAATGATGTTTTTCTTGACGCAGGAGCTGATGATTCAGCATGTTGGACTCCTTCCTACTCCATCCAAAACCGACCTCTTTAGAACGAAAGAACTTTGACACCCTTGGAGAAACATAGCCCCCCTCCCCGTCTCATTCTCTCCGCTTGATCAAGCAAGGGTCTTGATCCCAAAATGGTGCTTCTGGTTCACACGTTTCGAAATCGATTAAAACTCGTCATCGCTGACCGTATCGACCGTGACGACTCCTTCTCTCATCGGCGCCGTGGTGTTGTCGGTGATGGCGACCCTCCAGAGTGCCCAGCAAGCTAGCACCCACCCTCAGCTGCAAAACGGAAGCGGCCCATCGTGATCCATTTGTGGACTCGTCCTCCATGTACCACGCCTCAGCCAGGAGCCAGGAGGCGCTCAAAGTTGAGTAATGCGCCCAGGCAGATTGTCGAAGGTTTCTGATCCAAAGTAGGTATCGAATTTTTTGGCGACATTTCCTGCGGGTCGTTCATCTCATCCCGCGGGTGCTTTTATAAACAAGTTGCGGTACAAACTCCTGCTCTTCAAACCCCTCGTCCACTTCCAGCTTAATAGCATCGCCCACGGCCGGTGCTGGCGGGCCCTTAGCTGACACTGCACCCATTTTTCGCATGCTCTGTGGCCGATAACTCCTTCCACGCAGTGACTCGTCAGCAGCTTTGAACGCATCGGGATCTTCCTTCTTGACACGTTCTAGTTCCTTGCTGGCCATCTCGTTGGTCTCGGCCATACGCTGTTGTATATTGCCGACTTCCTCCCCACAATCGCCGTCGCGGAGAAACTGGTGGGCTGCATGCTCGCACATGCTCTGCACATACTCCAGGCCCTTGTCAAGCCCATCATATATGTCGGGCTGCTGGTCCTTCACGAGCCCCGCGGAGCCCATGCCTGCGGCACGATATGCCCCGGGGCCTCGGGCTCCTGCTCGCGAGTACATGCCCAGCCCCGCGGCTGGCGATGTTATCCGCGGCATTGCTTGCATCCGCCGCGTACTGACATAGCGCAATGGAGGTGTTTCCTCGTCACCGTCCTTGGAAGACCATGGTTCAATGAGTGGCGCTGATGAGCCGGGCATAAGTGAGGATGCCACAGCGGGAGGATGCTGTGCGGTTACCGCCCCGAGATCAGGAAGGGGAGCGCCGCCTTCTCCTGAATTCTTGCCGACCCCGTCGTCCTCATCGTTGTCGTCACCGCTATCGTCTGGCATTTCCAGCTCCGCTAGCCGCTTGATCTGTGCTACTTTGGCTGCCATCTTGGCCTTGCGCATCATATTACGGCTGGCGCTGACAAATTTCACCAGCTCCTCGAAAAAGCTCTGCACGTAGCTGTCGTAGTATACGATGATCATGGTCCGTGTGTGATATTGGGGCGCGGCACCCTCGGCGCTGATGATAGAGCCTGTTCGCTGACGCTTGCGCAGGGTTGCCCTTGCCCGCGCTTGTCCGGCAGCCCGGACCTGGTTTGTCTGTCGCTGTACGGCCGATGGAGAGTGTGATTCGGCCGGGCTAGACGCCGGATGTTTTGCTCCTTGTGCCACCGCCGTGGCCGCCGCGGCGCCTGCCGCTTGGGCTGCAACCAATGCTGCATCATTCGATTCGGGGGATGTAGACGGTGGCTGTGGCGTTGCTTCTCTGGGATGCGCAGCGGGCTCGTCGCGTGGCTTAAGGGACTCGGTAGAGCCCTTGTTCCTGATGGACCTGACAATCGGAGATCCGTCAACAGGGGACGTCGAGATGTGGGAGTCGGTCAGCTTGGCCAGCTCGATCTGGCGTTGTTCAATCTGGCCATTGAGCTCGTCGAGGCGTTTGAGCCAGTCGGGGATGTTATTAACAAGGTGATTCAGAGCATCCATGGCGAGATCCTCTTCCTCGTCGCCGAGTGCCGGTTTCTTTGTTGCGGCCGTTTTGACGAGATGTGGTGCGTCGCTAGGCTAGGCCGTACCCAACGCGACGACTTACAATGTGCCTAAAAGATCGATGGAGAGCGAGCAAGGCAAGGGACCGTGTGTTGAGGTTTGCTTTCGGGTAGTTCAAGGTAGTGGCCGATCTCTCTGGCGAAAAGAGGGAGAGCAAAAAAGAACGTTAAGTGAGGAGGGGGTTGTGTTGCGATGGCAGTCAATGGTTGGGCAGCAGTCGGGGAGACTCGAGTGTTGGTTGGGGGGGTCCAAACATGTGTTTCCACGGCTGCTGTGGTTCGTTCGTCGTCAGCTGCAAAACCGGAGTTGATCGTTCAAACGTCGAACCACGCGAAGTCAAAGCAGAGAAAGGTCAGCGGCATTCGTGCATCGATGGTCCTTTCAGCTCTGAGCGGGAAAACGGGCGCCGTTGGGAATAGTGTGGAAACTGGTCTTAATCGAAGGAAGAGAAAGGTTGTGAGAATGTACAACAAAAGCCCAGCCGGGCTGGTACCAGTGGAGGAGGTGGTGAAGTACCACCGAATGGATCCGGCTGTATTAGAGACTTGAGCCAGCAGCTGCTAGGTTCAACGGATTAGACCAGGAAGTGTAATAGCTTTTTTGGCCCCCAAACGTGGGATGCGGAGCAAGCGGAGTGGGACTGTAATCGAATTCAGTCGAGGTCCAGGTCAGGTCCAGGGCGTTAGCGTTAGTTTGATCCGCAACTAGGGAAGGAAGAAGGGGCGAGCCGTTGGTTGGCAGGCCTGATCTTTTTTCTTTTCTTGACTTTGAGAGTGACAAAGAAAAACAGGCGGGGCAGGGCAGCTGGTAATGAGACAATACGTGACGATCGGCCGATCGAATCTCGGCGATGCTTTGCTAAGGTTGACAATCCTGATTTCTGATCTGACGAGACCGAAATATCTAAGGGTGTAAATGTCAAGGTGGAAGACAGTTTGTGCATAAAGCAACACCGAAAGTAAATACCTTAGCTGGAACCTGGAAGGCCTGGAGATGAGGAGGTAGGCCTGTCAGGGTAGGGGCCTGAGGGAAGCACGGGAAGAACGATGGGAGGAAAGAACGAGGGCAATTACCAACCGGGCAGGTACTTTGAAGGAGGTACGTACCTACCGTACCATACTGTACATTACGCGAGGGAAGGAGGGAATTGCAGCCCTGCCGAAAAGTTCTCTGCATAACCCATAAAACGCAACCCCATTCTCTGTCATCCCAAGCCGACAATTGGCAGACAAGCGCAGCACCACACGGTAGTACACCACAATACAACTACAACCTAAGGTACCAGGCAGCAGACAAAGTTAGCCGGGCAACTTCGCCGGACGGCTTCAGAAAGGACGCACCGCACAATGCGGCACCGCAACGGACTGGCTGATTGATGCACGCCCGTCACGTCACCCCCGCCATGGCTTACGGGTGAAGGTCCCTTATCTGCCACCGCATCTCTACGCTGCATGTCGATCACGGAGACAAAAGACCAACACGCTTGCTTTCCTCGAGACCGTTTGGAAGCATCCCGTACCAACCTTGCCGAGAGGTTATTGGACCACGAATTTATTACTGCATTCGGACTTCGGGTGGCATCCTCTCCCGCTGCCCATCCTCTGACCTGTGCTTTCCATGTTTGTTGATACCTGGGAGGGATCCTCAGGTATCTTGCCCAGGAGCTCGACTTCGTCTACTGTGAACGGGGCCGATGCTGTCCATTTGACATGCAGTACATGCTGGAAATCATCTCCCTCCTTACCCACCCCCCGTAATACCTCGCTGGTACCTAGGGAGGCATTCCGCTCAACGGTCGTCCGGCACCAGCCAGCAACGCTGGAGCGCCTCCGCTAGCCAATGGGGCCGATGACGACGCGAGGTGGTGCCCGCATCTTAGAGTCGTCTTGGTAGGCGGCTGGCAGGTCTGCCAAGGCTCTTGAGCCATCAGAGAGCCACTCCGGTCAAGCCTCAAGCCTCTCGGCTGCAGGTCGCAAGGCAGAGTTGTTGTTGTTCCTTGTTGTTCGGTTACGGACTTTCTTTCCCTCCAAACCAAGCCGTCCTGGGTCCCCTCTGCCAATAAGGCGGCTTGCAGTTGTCCATCTCAAAAAGGGTCTGGACACCTCACCTACCTTAGGTCCTGTCGTTGGTGGTTCTCGACGTTGTATGCCCACGCTCATGCTTCGGCATTAAGCACGCACCGCTCTGCTTCATGTCATGTAACACCTACTACTAGGTCGTGGGACAAATCTTCAAAGACCCGTTGTGACGATTATATTTGGCTGCATAGGCTGTAACCGCGCCATGGCGATCCAGATGATGGGAGGGAAGTTGGTAGAGCAGCTTCGTTGCTGGAGGACGTGATGGTTAGTATTATTGACGAACTACAACATCGACCAACAACGCCCCGTGCTACCATCCATTCAATGGCAACCTTCCCCGGCCATCCAGTCGTTTACTCGCTGAGCCGCCCAGCCAGATCCGTTGACACGAGCGGCCCGTATCCCATGGATCCGCGGTGGTCATGTCGAAAACGTCTTGCAGCATTACACATTTTCCAGGGTTGGCCTCGGCCTGTGTTCCCGGAGAATGGAAGGAACCCGCCGAATGAACGCAGCCGATTGTGTCCCATTCTGCGCATTTCCTCCGTCTGCCGTGTGTGTCAACGTCTGGCGTTGTTATGGGGGCTACATCTGTATGTTACACGGCGATTGCTGTTGTGTAACCGTTTGACCCCAGATATCAAGACCAACTTATTTCCCACTCGCATTTTCATTCGGCCAGATACGACGGTGTTTTATTAGAAGTGCGCTGGAAGCACTCGAAGATGATTTCCAGTTCCTGGGACCCGCCGAGTCCGAGAATAGCTGTCAATATTCTCTAGAACGGAAGCAGAGAGAGCCATGACAGTGAGAGAAGTACTGACAGGCGAGGAGCGTTGCAAGTACCCGATACATGAGTCCAGGCGTCGTCAAGGATCCGGCATTCTGCAAAGACAGATAGACTTACATACGCGCCCCAGATATCATGACTGACAGAGTTCAAATCAGTACCCGATACTCTCTTTTGGTGAGAAATTATGGTGACTAAAACCACACCAACCGCATGAAATGATGGGCAATAACCGCGGTAGTGATGCGCGACTTGGTCGAAAGCTTGGCCGTGCTTGCCAATGATATGCCGTGCAGCAATGCAGCCGTCGAGATCACCAGGCCAGGCCAGGTCAGGTGAGGGTTGAGTCGGCCTTCAGACTCCATTGACTACTGCGAGGGCAAGGCATTAAGGAAGGTAGGGTAGCTATACCGCAGGGTAGCATCAAGGGTTGCAGCCCTTGCGGGAACCTCCACCGTCAGTGAGTCCAATCCAATAACTATCTTGATGGTTGTTGTTGACAGACAGGTCCGGGCTCCTGCGTTGGATGTCATGCAGCGGCAGCAGTAGCGGCGGCAAGAGGCAGGCCGGCTTGCTGACCGTTGTCCGTGCTGCAGAAAGTCGGAGTGGTTCAACCACTTCGTGTCCACTCGCTGCCGACTTGACTGAGTACGTAGTAAGTGAGCCTGAGTGTCAGGTAGGGGTTGGGACCAGGTGGTAGCAGAGCCCGCCCCCATGACAGAACGAGGTTTCGTTCCAGAAGGCGCCAAGAGATCGTGCCAGAGATGCACCGCGTGCTCAGTCGCATCCATGCGAGCAAGTCAATCATGCCTCTTGTTCTTGTCCAGGAGTTCCCCCGTTCCCTTAGAAAGGCGGGTGACTGGGAGTGAGACGCCGCGGCGGTGGTAAATAACGCTTTGCGAGACCCCCTTTCCCCCTCACAAACGCCAAGTGTGGTTGAGAAAGAGGAAGATGAAGAAAGCGATGGGAGCAATAACCTCATCTCAAGAGGTTTATTTCTGGCGAACCCGCTTTGTCGATCTTATTATCCTGCCTACACAGTATGGAGTGTATTATACGAAAGACGTGGTCCGATGTTGCCCCTCCAGTCCTCCGACGACTCCAACAGCCGCCTCCGGTCTCGTGGAGCCTTGTTAGGAGCAGGAAGGATCCTAGACAGACAGAGCGAACAGCAAGGTACCGCATTGTCCTTCAGAGACCCTTACGGTGTACGCAGTACGCAGTACATGCAGCAGTATGCGGTGTAAGTCTCGGTTGCTCAGGATATGCAGCGCAAGTTGCCCTTGGTTAGAGCCTTTTTAGGCGAACTGGACCAGGCTCACACTTGTATCAACCACTCTTTGCAGACAGCTCATCATCACTGAGTGGCCTCTTTCCTTTCTTATGAGCCTGCTTTAGGCTGGATCGGATCGAACCGGACAAATAATGAGATAGACAACAGTCGTGCGCACGTACGTACGCACGCACACAACGGGGTATTGCCATCCGTGTCCGTTCCCTGCTGGGGAAAAACAAAAAACCGTTGAGTACCGATTTTCCCTCTTCTCTTTATTGCCGGAGAGCCGCGGGCCTCAGCTGCACATATACAATCACAACGAGACAACGGTTGAAGGATGCGGACAGAAAGACCTCGCATGGTCAAGAAACACGTAACCCCCTTTCCCCTCAGGCTGCCCAGCATATCACTGTCGCAGCCAAGTGAGGAGAGAGCCCACAGCGGCGTACTGTGGTACAGGATACGACGGGTTAACTGCCGACACTTGCTCCTTCTCCAACATGCATGATCAGCAAGCCACAATTTGGGGAGAGCATTCGCGCCAGGCTTTGCTTTTTTTCACCCCCTCTCAACGTAACGTGCAGTGTGAGGCGGGAGATGGAAAAAGCAATACCAGAACGGTGAAAAAGAAAAAAAGAGCAAAAAAAAAAAGGAGACAAATGACCCACTTGTCGTTTAACGGCGTTTCAAGACCCGCCCAAAAAGTTGTCAATTCCGGCATCAAATAGCATTTCAAGAAACATGCAGAATGGTGGCCGGCTTACCGAAACCGGATCGAGGTTTGGAGGGGGGAAAAACCACCCACACTCCTGCGACATTCCCACACACACACACACACACACACACACACACACACACACAATGACTTCGTGCATCCGACACGGGTACTACGTAGAGCGAGGAAGGGAGGAGGAGGCTCGTCACGTTCCGTGGTCAATTTTTAGAAACAAAAGCGAATGGACACCCGAAACAACCACATCTCTCTGCTAGGTACCTACCTTATCCTACCTTACCTGCGATACAACCCGATGTACGTAGGTAGGTAGGCGAGAGCTCAAATCGTTTTATTTTTCTGCTTGATGCAGGTTGTTTGGTGTTGGTAGGGCAGGCCAGGCTTTGCAGTGGTCTTGGGGGTTGGGGGGCAGGCGTCCGGTCCGTGAACGGCTGGAACATTCTCCCCCCACAGGAACCACAGTCAGGCACTTGTGCGCTTGTTGGACCTGCGATATCGAGTTTTTCTTCGCGACCGATATTAGATCGGCGACCTCGCCAGCGTTGGATGCCGGCGCGCGGCTTGCATGATTCCCTTGGCGTTCACTCTGTCATTCACCTGAAGAAAGGATGCTAAGGAAGGAACTGGTGCCTCCAGAGGTGTATAAGCAGGGTACGTACTATAATATGCATGTGGCCAACTGCAGCGCAGCGCAGCGCAATGCTGGAAGCCTAGCCCAGCCAACGTCATTTCCCGTCCGGTCTCTTTCGACAAGGAGCATGGCCGGCGAGTGGCTTTTTGTAAAACAAAAAAATTATTGCCGCTTTCACCGCGACAGACAGGCTCGTCTCGACTTTCTGCTTTGGGTGCAAACGGGCCCATTGCATCCTTTTGCTTTCCAGGTTGCTTGCTTGTACCGTGTAAGATCGGGCAAGGTAATCCCGCACCACCACAAAACCGATCAAAACCTCAAAGTACTCTGCATAACTTAATGCAGACCCCACCTACCCAACACCGTACTCTGCTGTACGCTACTGTGTAAACAGCAGCCTATAGCGTAGCGCTTTCGAACCGGCTTGGCTTGGCGTGGCTCGGGGGAGCCGGGGTGCGAGGCCCGGGTGGGCCCGGTCCGTTAGTGGCCGCTTTTTCTTTTCTCGCAAATTCACTCTCCCCCACTCCCCCGCCACTTGCCCGCCAGGCCCGCCCGTCTCGAACGCCCAAACATGGTTTTTCGCGGGCCCCGGCTTGTTCAATTGAACAGGGATGCCATGTGCTTTTAGGTTCATGTCCGATGATGTTCATTTTGTTGGTGGCTGTCCTGCTGGTCTGCGGCGCACCCACACAGTACACGTGCGAAAAGACCACAACGTATCGAAGACAAAGAAGTCGAATAAGGACGAAAATGCCACGTTGTGAGGAAAATAAGGGGAGCAGGGGGGGAAGCAGGCCGAAGGTTTCCGTCCGTCCCCGGTGGAGCTTTCTCGGAGGCTGTCGCGGATCAACGCCAAACCTCACGGGCCAAGAAACGACCAAGTACGGGCTACGTATTCTGCACGGTTTATACAGCAGGTAGTGTTGCTGTTAGCGTGCACTATGAGTATTCGTGACAGCCGCCAAGAGTGACGGCAGCCAAGATCGATCGACGCCGGAGGTGATCAATTGGAGCCGGGGCAGATCAAGTCGACGACAGAAAAGAGGGCGGGCTGCCTGCACGAGTGCAATGTAGTGTATACTTACCTCGTCGTGTCCACTCCCGAGCAGTGATCATCACTAGTCTGTCTTCATGAGGAATATTAAGAAACACGACCTAACCCCCTATCCAACCCTGCCGTGCACATCTTGTTGATCATGGCTCGTCGCATGCCGGCAGGTAGTGGAGACGTGGAAGGAGAGGATAGGATCCCCAACCGAAATTCCGCTCCAAATCTGCACTACACATGTAGATTATAGAACAGTGGTCAAGCAAGTTCCAGACCCTCCACCAGAGACTTGACAGCCCCTTTCTCAGCCCTACCCCAGTCAACGCCCATCAGCCGTGCAGCAGCCGCCGCGTGCTCATCCCGGCCCTCGTCATCAGCCATCAGCCCCCAAAGCTGATCGACGACCAAGCTCCGGACCCTCGGCCAGGGGTGGTACATGAGGGCGCCGAGCCTCTTGCGGGCATCTTGTGTCTTCGGCTGCTGCCCCAATGCCGCGATGGCCCCGTAGACCTTGATGCACGCCTCGATTTTGCGGACATTGCCCGTCTTGTACCCGGCCTTTTGGACCAGCAGGCACATGCCCTTGTAGTCAACGACATCGCTGCACTGCGCGACGATGCCGACCTGGAATAGAAACGCCAGCACCTCAAGCGTGGGGACAAGCACGCGGTCTTGCCCCTGGCGAGTTTTGAGATTGCGGACGAGCGCGATGCACACGGCATCCGCGTTCGCCTGTGACTGCTCGCAAAAGTCACACAACGCTGCCCGAGCCGCGATGACCAGCTCTTCGTTGCCCGTGTCGGCGGAAGATACGAAGCCGGCCATCAGCTCTTCCATCCACCTGCCCGTGTCGGCTTTTGCCTTGCCAGAGATGGCCGGGTCCAGCCAGTCTTGAGAGAGCAAGTCCAACAGGAAGCAGAGGTATGTCTTTGACGAAAAGGTTAACTGGCGGAGCTTGGAGGCTTGGCTGGTATCAGATTGTCAGTAACGTTGTGCATATTCGATGGGAGCTCGGGGTGGTCAATAAACATACACGGGGTTCAGGGCCAGCGCGAGAGCAGCCTGCGCCTCAACTCGAACTCTATCGAGCTTCTCGGCAGCGAGCCGTAGGATCCGCAGGAACAGTCCGTCGATGACAAGTAGTCTGTCGTCGAGTCCCCTCTGACCAAGCGTTTCCCAGAGCCATTTCGTCGCCCGGATAGCCTGCAGCCGGACATGAGACCCCACGTCGCCTCGAGCGTTTGTTGTGTAGTCATCTAAGCCATCAGATATCAGACGGAGGAACAATTCAGTGTTCTGCTTCAGCATGTCACTCTGGATCAGACTCTGGAGGATCGTCACACGTGTCTCGGTATCGCCGTCGGCCGCCCACCGGTCGAGAAACGCGTTGCATATCAGCGCTTCGTCTTCGTCCCTCAGCACGAGAGTGGAGATAACCAGGTAGGACTTGGCGAGTGCTGAGAAGTAGCCGGCGGTGCTAGTTCGCCCGGACGGGCGTTGTCGGACGTTGTCAGCCCATCCTCGGATGACTTGCTCACGTTCGGCCTTGTTGCAGAACATCAGCAGGACAAGCCCCGCTTCCGATGCGGCAACGATAACCTCGTCTTCTGTTCGGGCTAACCATATGCGCAAATTGGACCTGGCAAGATCAGCAACCCGGTCTACCACCTTTGGCCGCGGGCCAAGCGCGTCTGCCAGTTTGGAAATCTCGGCACTGCTTTGAGACATCAAAACCGGCCCAGGCAGCAGGCTAGCCTGCAAATAGTTTGGGGGCTCTCCATCAACACCCGATGAAGCTGCCTGCAGTAGTGGGAATGACGAGACAACCAACCGGCTCGCGGCTTCGGCGATCAGTTCCGGGCGGCGGTATGCCCGGCTCTCACAATCACTCAGGATCTCCAGCAGTGCGCCGAGGGACTTCTGGACAAACTCGTCCAAGCCTTGGGTGGTTGTAGAGACAACGGATGCCTCTGCGACAGAGACTGCAGGAAGTGAGTCGAGAACAGAGGCAAAGCAGAGGAGAAGACCGTGTCTCTCTTCAACTTGTCGAGCCTGCAGAATCTTGAGGTGGTCCAAGACGAGCGTTACGGACCGAGCAAGCCGTTGCATTGGATCTGGCGAGCTGGAAGCCAGCTGTGCTGTGATTGTACCGAAAGAAAGCGCGGCAGCACGTCTCGAACCCACATCGGCATCGCCAATGCCTCTCCAGCCAAGAAGGGCGTCCAGGATTGCCTGGCCATATTGACCAGACAGCTTGGTTGCGCCCAAAGCAACTTCCTGGAGCGCTCTGGATCGTAGAGCAACCGCGTGGTAATCCGCGGCTTGGACGAGCCAAATTCCTTCCTCAACCGTGTCGGGATGTCTGCCGATGAGCTCCTGAAGCGCAGCTGAAGAACCACGTCGGATATTTCCCGAGGGGTCGAGAGACGCAGCGACAATGAGCTCCGTGGCGATGATCTGTAGAATTGAGGCCTGGGGTTTATGAGATGCGGCGACAAGACTAGAGGCAGTTGGTACGGCCAGCAGCTCTTTCGTGCTATATCGACGCGCTAGAGCCCAGATCCCAAAGCACGCCGCGTCCCTGACATTCGTTCCGATTGAGCCACCCGACGTGCTCCTTCTCTCGAACGAGAGACCCATAAGAAGGGTATGTATGATGTCCGAGAGATTTTCTGCAGGCGGCGACCGTCGGTATAGCAGATGGGATAGTGTGAGGATCAAGCCATGCCACTCGAGGGGGTTGACGGCACCGAGATCCTTTGTCGGCGCTGCCGCCGGGTCCCTGGGATTCTTGACCCACAACACGTTCTTGTTGAGAGACTCGAGGACTGCCTCAACAACCTGCGAGGCCATGTCCGCGTCGAGTTTGAGGGCAATGATACTGAGGGCTTTGCTAGCAGCGAGCCGGACGGGTGTGTCGTTGTCTGCCAAGTTCTCCAACAGGAAGCCAATGGTGGTTTCCACCAACTCAGTCGCTGCCATGTCCTGCACAGGACTGCGTAATACCAGAACAGTGATGGCTCTGACGACTTTGATCATTGTCTTGCGGGCTAGGGCTGATGCTAGCATAGAGCCCGGTATGTTTTCCTCGGTCGATGCTCCGTGGACGGCGTAGAAGATGGTAATCAGATGGCGGTCCATGTCCGAAGTATTGGAAGACGAAACCAATATCCCTGCGAGGAAGGAGAGGATACCAATGTAGTGGTATGGAGTCTTTTCGGCCGTGTCCCCCTTCGGCCGCAGCGCGACAAGAGCCCACTGGACTAAAGCATCAAGGACCCCAAGTTGCTGCATATCTCTGCGCATGGAGATCCGCACAAGCAGCGCTTTAGCGGCATCTCGCTCTTTGCCAGGCGATGCCAGATACTTAATGGCAAGTGGCAGAACTCTGGCGGTTATCCCGGGCAACTTGACCGGCCATCGGAAGCCGGGTATGAGCGGGAGCTCGTCGTCTTCCACCTCGACAGACGAGATGGTTGCCAGATCGAAGGGCGCCAGCATAAGGTGTGACAGCCAGAGAAGTACAACGTATCTCTCTTCCCAGGTCCACGGGGCCGTTGTGGTTCCTGGCCCTGAGCCTGAGCCTGGGCCTGGGCCTGACCCTATCCCGGTCCCGGTCCCGGCCTCAGACGGTGGTGGCGGAAGGGGGCCGGCACTGCGCTCGAACTCCTCCAGGGCCGATAATAACAGTTCGAGGTACCTCGTCTCGTTACTGAGGAAGCGCACAATGACCTTCTCGCCGCGGATCTTGCACAGCGTGTACAGGATCTTGCAGATTGCGGTAGGCAAGGGCATTAGTAGCTCGGAGCGTGTGGACAGCACCCTGGACCGCCGGCGAGTTTGCTGGTACTCAAGGAAGGCGTCGGCTAGGACGGGCAACCACTTGGGTAGATGGGGATCGAGGAGCTGCGGCACCTCCTGGAAGGGGTCCAGCAGCGACGAGATCAGGCGGTCGGTTTCGCGGGACCGCACCCGCGACCGCACCAGCGTCCCGCCCGCGCCATCCTGCTTCCTGAGAAATGGCCGCAGCGACCTGTCAAAGTCGGATATCAAGTCGCCTGATATTTTCTGTAGCTTGATGTCGAGCTCTTCTTCAGGCGCGTCCATGGTGTTGGGCTTTGGAGATGGGGATGGCGGCGGTGGGGTTTGGTGATGTTCTGATGTTCTGCTGAACCTGGAAGTGGGGTTCCTTCTCTATTTTTGGCGGCTTGCTGCCTGACAGTCGAGTCTCGGGATCGACAAGAAACCTGGAACCAAGGCACCACAATCTTTGAGTTTCTTCACCTAGGTAATCACTCACCTGAGCTCCGACTGAAGATATTCAGAACTAATTTCTACCATTGCTTGCTATCATCTATTTGGGTATCCAATTCGCCGTTATGCCTTGCCTTACCCATGCCTCTGCCCGAACCGAGGCACAGACCCCTACCAAAGCCAAAACCGACACCCTTCCTTGGGCGATTATCCATTTATCAACACCGATCATAGGAGAAAGTTTTGTTCAGAAAAGACCACTAAAGAGGATTCAGGTCCGGAGACCGCCCACCTTCAAACCCAAGACGCCAATACCAAAACCCCCTTTGATATCTCGAGCAGCTCTATCACGAAGCGACCGCCAAGGCAGCCACGAGCACATCCAGCGCCGAGCTATGTGTGCCCGCAGTCGGGCCATTCCCAGCCTCAGGCGGCCCAGTCCAGACAAGACCCAGCTGGTTTTTGCTGTTCCGGTTCTTGGCCCAGATGGAGTCGGCGTTGTCGAGGATGGTCGCGCGGAACACATCCTGCGGTACGGCCCCGAAAAGGTAATGCAAGTTGCGCACAAAGATGCCCTTGAACTGGCTTCCGTCGTCTCCACAGTCGGGCTCCTTGCCGCGATCGCAGTTGTCGATCTCGTGGATGATGCCGTTCTCGTCTGCGAGCGCCGTGATGGCCGCCTTGGCGATCGAGACCGCTTGGCTGAGGTATGAAGGGTCGCCCGTGGCCGTGGAGAGCTCGACCAGCCCGCCGAGGATGACGCCCTGGTTATAGGACCATGTCTGCATCTTGTTGTTGACGCAAGAGCCGTCTGCATTGATGGTCAGGCCGTCGTTGATCAGGTTGTCGGCGTTAATCATGCCGCTCTTCTTGAACCAGGCCCACTCGTCCATGGCAATCTTGAGGTAGCGGCTCTTGTCGCCGCTCGGCACGCGGTTGGCGAGGCTGGCCGCGACGGTCAGGTATAGCTCGTTGGCGATGGCGTTCTTGTATTTTCTGTCCTTGCTCCACCAGATGCCGCCTCCACAGGTCGAGTCTGTGCCGTTCTGCATGTCGTCAAAGATGCGCTTGGCCATGTCCAAATAGCCGGGGTCATGGGTCAGGTCCCACGAGCGCACGAGTCCTAAGGCCCACCATCCCTCGTCGTCATAGAAGTTATTGATGAATCCCGAGAAGCCACGGATGCCCAGCTCGTCCCGCTTGCTGCTAGCCTGGAAGCTGTACGTCGACGTGATCCGGCCAGTGGTAGATATTGTTTTCTGCGCCGTGGCCGAGGTTGACTGGGCGTTGGTGAATGTGTTTGATATGATACTGGCGATGCTGAGTGTGTTGGAGTCGGACCTGTCGAGCAGGGCCCAGTCGGCGAGGATAGTAAGGCAGTTTGCACTGTTCCACCAGCCAGTTGTCTCCCACAGACCCGTGGAAGGCGAGTACCAGCCTTGCAGCGCCTTCACACCCGCGAGGGCGTCACTGGAGTACGTCGCTTTGGTCGCCCTCTCAGTGAAGTGTGTGGACATGATGAAGACAGCCCGGGCAGCGAGGCCGCCCCATCTTGTGGACACCATATTGGCGATTAAGACTATTAGTTTGAAGGGACAGGCTCCTAAGAATGCAGCTCCCACATCTAGGGTACCCGGCGCAGGACAGGATGGAGGAGAGCAGTCGATATATAGAAAAACCAACAGAGCTACAGCGGCCGCGGCCATGGCCATCAATGTGACCAACCAACCCGGGGAGCCTAAACCAGCAGACGGGGTGTCAGACACGACAGGGACTGGGAGTTCCGTGTGTTGCTCCTTCTTCATCTGCCAGCCGCCGAAGCTGTCCGACTCCAGCGTGAGTCCCGGGGCGCAATTCGCCATGTTGGGCCTGCTCACAAGTCTGTGGCAAGGACAACCCCGGTTGCGTGTTTCTCAGGCTGGCTAGAGCAACACAGCTTGGCAAGAGCACCTACTCTGGGGGAAACAAGGACATCGTGAGCGGGCCCAATTAGTCGCAGCTGCCTTGCCAGTCCATGCTGGACACTCGGTAGCTTCAAGCCTTGTGAGGCCGAAAGTGGAAGGGGCGACACTCAGTCGGACCAGACACAGACAGGGTAGGTGCGACCTGGGCCGAGCAGCCCAGAAATGGCACAGCAAAGAGCTTGAACCGGGAAATTGAAACGGGAGCTTCGAGGAGGTGGTGCCTGAAGTGGACGCGGGCGGGATGCGCTCATCGAGCCACCTCGTGATAGGCCAAAGCTGGTGTTTCAGGATAAGATTGTCGTTATGCCCGTCGCGAACTCAATCCTGAACCGTCGCGGAACCTAAAGTGGATCAAGCTTAGGAAACTTCCGCTCCAGAGCATCGGACCCTTTGGCGCTTGGTACGACAGATGACACCAATCTATCGGTGTTTTATTCGTATTGAGTCTTGATCGGAGTTGGTTGGCTTTTAATGCAGTCGTATTGTGCTCTGTTGATGCCCGGTATGCGGGGATGTGCGACGCAGCAGTTGTTCGTCGCCAGAAGATCTGCGTCAGCGGTGATGCTCTTCTCTTGAAGTAAATCCCGAACGTACCAGGTAGTAGTAAACTGACTTACCCTACTGGCTTCCAGTGAGACAGCAGCCACCAGCGCCACGTGAGCCACTTTTGATCATACATGTTCGCGGGTGTTAGCCTTGGTGTTGCGCTTGGCAAATTGCCCCACCACGACTTACACGTCCGGTGTAGGTACAAGGGTGCTCCAGGCACCTCATGATATCAACCCGCCTGCCATCCCAAAACACCTTTGGGGAAGCTCATCTATAGAGTCACTGTTTTGATCGCCATTTATGGCTAGGTCGGGATAGCACGACCTTGCTGCATTGAGTCGCGTGAACGCAACGCAGGTCGAGTTTCATCAAAAACCAGCCCAACAGGAGGTATTGGCCAGTGTAGAAACACGTGTTGCGGGCCCAGGTACGACGCGAGGCGAGGAAGGCGGTGCCGGGCATGATGCCGTCCAACATACTCAAAATCCTGATGATAGATGCGCGCATTCAAGAGCCAGGGCATCGTATGTCAGTTGTCCATCGTCATCGACGAGAATAACTTCGGAACCCAGTGTTTCCGCTTTCAATTCCGCGCCGCCGCCTTGGTCGGAAGTGTCTCTAAACAGAACGAATTTGGAAGGACGCACAGGGAAGGCCTTCGTGCGTGATGTTGGGGGAATGAGTTGCGGCGCACAGGATCCAAACTGCGCCACCGCAGCATCATTATGATCAAGTGAGCCGTTAGCCAAGGTATGCCGTGCATCTATCTTCCCCACCGCAGCGATCGAGACGGCGATCGGCATCAATATCTCATCTCAACCCATTTCGGGCACTCTGCACTTGGACTCATCCGGTGATCAAAAGAGGCTTGTAACCCACCCAAGATGAACCCGGATGCATCTGATATGACCACACCGCGCCAAATGAACGGCTAGCACACGGCCATTATCTTGCTTCCCAGACCGCGGTTTGACCCGAAGCCAAAGATGCTCTTTGTTGCCATTCCGCAGGTGCAGCGATTGCGAAGTGCGAGATGATCGATGGAGAGATCTCGCCAAGCTGATCAGTACAACCAACGGGGGGATCTGGGAGGAAGGAACAGCAAATATACGAGGTCTGCACGGGCCACATCCCGTCGCGACCGCTCCTTCCCAAGAAGTTAGCCCAACAGCACCTTCAGTGGTGAGAGCAAGCGCTAAGGAGAGGTAACCTGTTGTTGGGCACCAGACAAGATATCATATTATCGGACCAAGCCGGACGTTGGACAGGTCGGCCGACCGGCTTCGGTCCATATGCAGACATGGAAGGTTATTCCAGTGCTGCTCGTTGCACAACATCCCAGAATGCCCTCTCGCCCGAATCCAAGAGAGGGTGCGGGGTGCGGGGGCGTGCAGCTTTCAGATTTCCCCACTCACAAAAAACAAACCCCAACCCAGCCCTACACCCGTAAACCCCAAAACCCCACAGAGATCCCCGAACCCACACTGCAAAGCCGTTCTCCGCGTCCCCGCATTCCCCGAACCGTCCCGCTTCAATGGATATCCACTCCCAAGCTGAGGCTCCAGCCCCAGTCACCAACTCCCAAGTATGGCACTGGGGCGTACTCAGCCGCTTCAGCTGAGTCTCAAATGTCACCAAACATTCCCGTCGATGCAGCACCATGTAGAACTGGGCAGGCCGGCAATTGATAGTCCGATCCGAGACAGCTCGGACATCTGGACTTTACGGGCCCAGTTCCTGCATGCCAATCCCTCAGGAGGATCCGATGGTGTACGCAGTTTCCGAGGAAGTCATCACAGGTAGTGAAGGTCTGGTAGATGTTGTGGAACAAAATAGCGCGCGTGCACCATCTTATCCCAAGAGACCCATTCGTGCTCCGGTTGCCACAATCACGCCCTTTTCGGAAGCCAGGTCGCAGCTTTCGCAACAGTTAATCGCAGCCCAAGATCGGTGTGTCGATGACGTCTGCGCCCTCCTCACGACAGAGCCCAGGCATGGATACGACGATGCATGATGGCTCCGCCTCGACCGCGGCGGCAATGGTGACTTGCTTCACATAACAGGCAAGCACGATCTGAGACTTTCCATATCTTCGATGAGGAGAAGGAAACATGAATCAAGCAACACGCGAGCTTCCACAGACAGTCGGTATCAGTTATCCTCCGTGTGCACGCCTAGCATGCTCACCGGACCCCTTTCGGGTCTGACGCGACGCCAGAGAGTTGTTGTTCAAGGCTGGCGGGCAAGCATATTTGGCATCTGGGCACACCACGCGTCTGGGTTTCCGACTTCTCGTCATTTCTCGTGTTATTGCCTCCAAGACACAACGGCCGTTGCTGTGTTGGTGTCGTTTCTTCCCGTCTATGATATCATCATAAGATGCAGCAGGGCAGGGGGCCTGTTGAGAACATTGTCAAGTGACGTGTACTCTGGCGATAAATTGTGGCATCAGATGGATCGAGTGTGTTTTCCGGTTGGCTGGCCGGGCATGCAAATGTGTTGGGCGTATTGGCAAGACTCATCACTCTGCTCTGGCAAGAGCGACACGCAGACGCGAAGCTGGGTCCAAAAGAGTCCATCGTTCATGTCGTTCCTGCTTCCGGCACCTCCGCTCGGCACATTAGTCGCACTGGGGCATGAACCGCTGAGTCGAAAGTTGATGGAAAAGATCAGAAGGAAGGAGCATGTCGAGCTCAAGGCAACGATGGGATGGCCTGCGTTCGCACTTGCCTGTTCTCTTTCATGTCTCTTCCACACACACCATAGACGGCGGACTATAACCCCCCCCCCCCTTCGTTTGCTCTCCTCCGTTCTCTCAGAATTATTTTCCGTCGATCAACATTCCAATTCTTCTGTCGCCACAGCTGGCGGATAATCAAGGAGATGGATGACAGGAGGCATTGTTGTTTGTCCATTGCCCGGCGGTATATGGCAGCAAGTCGATACTGCTACACGTTACCGTGAGTTGGGTTACAAGTCTGTAATCCACGAAGCCGAGATCAAGATCTAGAAAACCCATTAGTCCAACGGGCGAATGTTGTTGAGCGTCAAGTGAAAGCTCATTTTGTTGCGGGTAGGCGAGGGTAAAAATGGCGATGATGATCCCATCTCTTCCTCTCTTCAGGGGCACGCTAGATGGATCAGTGAATTTGAGAGCAGGAAATGATGTGCTTGGCCTCCTGTCATTCCGCTGGAAGGAACACATGATGGAGGCTCGCAAGATGGGGAAGGTACTTGGGACCTGGACTCTGGGCAGTGCGGACGTGTAATGGACGCTTTTACATCTAGCCTCGTGCAGACTACATAGTCACAGCACTTTCGGTTGTCCACCTAAGTTGGTGTCGGATACCTGAGGCTCAGACCAAGGCACGTCAGCTGCAGGACATAGGTGTGTTTCTGCAGCTAGTCCCTCCCAAGCACGATTCTAGGGCCGACGGGTCACTCGGTGAGATAACACATTGCAGGGCTTGTCTCCGATGCAATGCATACCATGCCTATGGCAACACTCGTATACAGCCCTGCCATGGAACCGGCGCGCTCGACGTGACCCCAAAGATGGCCCTCTTGCATGGAAAGGATGACGCATCGTACGAGCAGCAAGTGCTTGATGCTTACCCAACGCCACTCTACTGCCAGGTCCTTACAAGACATGGCATGGTACGGGTGATCTCGAGGTTGGCCGAGTCAACGTGGAGATGAACCTCGCAGCTCCCAGCATAGAACTTGAAGCGGGATTCCCTTCCTAGATTATCCTTGACTCCCCAACAGGACTTGTTTGTTTCGATATTGCCCCTTGAGCTTACGGCTTCCTCCGCGACTTATACATTTACGTATACCAACGCCTCGAGTCCTTCGGTGGGGGCCAATTGCAACGCTGAACAAGGACGCACGCTGCCTGATTACCTATGGAGTGGCATGACCACTTCCCTTCCATGCGGAATGCCCCCGACAGGCTTTCCTTTTCTCCGAAAGCTCTGGGATGAGCCCTGCAGAGGAATACCGAGACACCCTGGCTGTCCGAGTCCCAGTGCTTACTGTCCTTCTGTTGGTAGCATGGTTTGCGGGAGAGGATGGATGGCTTTTGCAGCAACCTCGCAGCCTGCCTCGGTCCAGCGGAACTTGGACGGATCGACACAACCCTCTCGACTAGACCACTTTGGCGAGTTTTGCGGCAGGAGGATCCTCCCGCTTGGTGGCGCGGCGCGGATGCAATGACAGCACGTCCGGGATCAGAGCATGGGGGTTTCATCATGGCCGGGGATCTATATGGCCAATGGAAAATCCTCGTGATTCCAAATTAAAATCAGAGGCTGCCAAGCTGTCATGGCCTATTCAAGCTGCGTCGTCATCATGCCCACATGAGAATCCTCGCAGAGGGCGAATGATATCTTCGGGCATGGGTTGGCTTTCCGCACCAATGGTTCTTTCAAAGATCCGAGGCCTGAACGCGTTGGTAACCCCTGAACCGACCCCTTGACGAGTACGCAAGGGTGGCGGTAAGTAGTTTGCTTGCTGATATGAATGATGGACCTAGCTCCGTGTTGTTGACGGACAGACAGGCAGCAGCACAGCCTCGGGGAAGCGGTGATATGGGTCACGGTGTTTACGACAAACCCCCGACATAAACCAAATGCCGAGCTACATGTCCCTGTAGCTTGGAAATACTACCAATCTCCAAACATCTGCAAAAAGATCAGGTATTGTATGCTAGTCACTGCAGGACTTTGCATCAACTAGCCAGGCCCGGCAGATTTGTCGTCCGGGCCGGCGCCGTGATCCGGGCCAAGGCCTGGGCTTGGCCGGCCGCTAGCTATCCCAGGTACTTCAGGGGTCTAGCTTGCATTTACTTGGCAAAGAACGGTGTAAGTGGACCGTTGTATCACTCTTACATTGTCGTCATCATTCATCCGCCAAGCTGAGGGTAACACCCAACATAGATACCCCTTTTCCCATCGAGTTCCCGACGCGGGGTCGGCCTTGACCTGGGATTCGAAACCTACAACCCGAGCGAAAAGCAAAATGAGGCTCAACTCCCATGATTACACCGGCACCGGCATCAGCATCGCACCCGAGACACGTCCACCTAGGGTCGGTTGCGCTCTCAACCAGGTCTGTCCCCGTCACACATGGGAGGAACCAGCGGCCGTACAGGGGCATCGCCGGCCGAGCTTCAGCGTTGACCCAACAGGGAGCCCGAGGCCACTCGGTCGGTCAGTCGGACGCGTAGCACTGCAGCAGCAGTATCAGATAAATCCCCCACATCCCGCCCGCCCCTGTCCGTCGACATAGGCCGGTAGGCAGGTAGGCAGGTAATTAGGTACTTGAATGGTAAGTACCCCGTGCGGTGTGAGTGTCCGCGGACCGCCAGTCTTCCAGCTTCGGTAGAACAAGTCCCACACGCACCGAGCACGGCGAGTTTCCCTCCCTTTTCCGCCTGCCTGCCTGTCTTCTTGCTGTCTGTCTGCCGTGCAACAAGTCCCAAACAGCGGGCAGCAGCCGGTCCGGGCAGTGGACGTAGCCAACATGGGTGCAGGTTGCAAACGGCCGGAGAGGCGGGGTGCTGCGGGCGTGCACTGCTGCCAGTGGCCGAGCGGAGATTTCGAGGACACGGCTTTTCCAGGTTTCCCCTTGGGACATTGGAATATCTGGCGACGGGCACTGGCATAAAGGCGGCGGCAGGCCACCAAGGGAGGCCGCATGGAAGACATCGAAACGGCCGTTATATTAAACCCTTCGCTCTCCATCTCTCTGTGCCTGGTTCTGCCAGTCAGCTCATTTCTCTCCCAGCACATCATCCCCTCCCGCGTACCTCTAAAAGACGGTCAAACACTGCGAATATAAAATCACACCGAGCATGCAATGACATGGCTGTACACAGGGCTCAACAGCCCCATGCAACGCAACTTGCCTACGGAAGTCACTGCTATTGTAATACTCTCACCATGGATCCCAAGTCTTTCTAGTCAGGTAGGTGGCGCTTAGGTACCCAACCTAGCTATGTACCTACATACCTACCTGACCTTGTTACCTACCCGGTACATAAGTCCCATTCTATGTATGACACTGCAGGTGGCACAAGGCGGTCGGCAGTTGAAGCTGACACCAAGATAAGACAAGCCCATCAATCATCATTGCCAGACACACAGCAGAGAAAGAGAAACAAAACATAAAAGAAGAAAAGGAGAAGAGGCTTATGAATAATAAATTCCGAGACCAAGGTTGTGCGACGGAGGACAAACAGCAGCCTCAAAAACGTCAAGCCTGTAACCCCCGAACCCTAATATGGCGGCGCCCAACGACACACTGCCTACCTAAGTTAGCTACACAGTTGAGTAACAGCCTGGGAAACACCAGAGATAGTCGACTGACCACATCGTCTCAACGATAGGATACGATCTGTCCATGGTTTTGGCCAGGGGAGATCGAGCCTTGATCCGTGGAGGAATAAATAGGTCAGATAGGTCAGTGACGCAGCATAACCAGCAGAGAAGGACAGCAAAAATAAGACGCTATCAAAATCCCCGAGGAGTCGTACAAACACTACCTCTGTGTAGCATGTGACTGAATAGCTAGCCGCAGTAGCGAGAGTTGTTATAGCAGTAGGTAGTAACAAGCCGTATCGCAGACGTTGCCAATGATGCGTGCCTACATGGAAAGACCTGCAAAAGACCTCCTCCAAGAGGAAATAATATCCGAACTTACAAAGACAGTCAAACGGATGAGCAAAAAAAGTCAGCCAGAAAAAGCAACAACAGAGACACACGCAAGCGGTGGGAAATGTGACTCGCCGCGAAGCCAAGTGCAGGTCAATGGAAGGTAATGAAGACAGGCAAGCAAGTACTTGTTTCTTGTTGTTGTTTTTTTGGAATTTGTATCCCTCCTTATTCTCCAGCTCCCAAACGCCTGCCTGTCCATATCCCTCATTCCTGCGTTACACGCCCTTGTCCCTTTCCCTCTGAAGGGTTCCGTCTTTATTGCCAGCCGTCTTTATTGTTTTTTCCTTCTCCCAATCACGCCTTTACCGACCAAAAAAAGTGAAGAAAGAAAAACAAAAACAAAAAAAAATAAAGAGAAAGAAAAAGAAAGCTAGCCCAGTAATTGTTGCCATAACCTATTCTTTTCCGTCTATCCGAGTTTCCGAAAGCGCCAGCAAAATCAGATAGGGTTGGAGGGGGGAAAGATGAACGAGGAATACCAGTACAACAAAGCAAACGGATAACCGGGTCGCCCAAACCAATGCTTTTGCCCCGGCGAACCGAATCGCAGGTACCACAGCAGCAAGGAAGTGTTGGGAAAACAGGGGAAACAGAGGGGAAAGCCGGCGAAGCAGAAAAAAGCATCTTGTCAGCGGCTGGAGAAAGAAAGGTTGTGAAAAGAAAAAGAAAATAGTACAGGTCGTGTGCCTCACACACAGTGCAAGCGCAGAAGAAAAAGAAAAAAGTGATTCCGAGTAGCTTGGCTGGCGAGGAGGTCAGGAGGTCAGGAGGCGAGAGGTGGACAAACAGCCCCGTCCCAGGGATGTTGGCGTAGTGGCAGGGCATGATAACGCCCTAAAACCTTCCATGACGGCGGAGAAAGTTGGCCGAATGACGGATTTAAGACAGCGGAAGCAAAAGGCGACCAGCCAGCCTTGCACCCGCTGTGAGCTGTCACAACCAGCCGTGGCAGCCCAGCTTCGGCTCAGCTTAAAACCAGTAGCCGTGCGCTTGTTTGACAGCCCGCCCCCTGACGTGCTGACTAGTGACCACATCAGCGCTGAGGCTTCCCTTGTCTGTTAGACCGCTCGTCGTGAGACATTTTGGTGCTTGGCTCAACAAACAGAAGCTTCCCTTTCCACACCGCAAAGAAGCCGAACCAGTAACTGGCAACCATTCGACAGAGTGACGCAAACACCATGGTCTGCATGTCTTCATTTCTTTCATCGACACGAATGATCGATGTGGTGAGCGATTCGCAGTAATTCGGAGCTTCAAGGACTGTTGTTCGAGGTATCCGCTGAGCATTTTTCGAGGTTTGTTTGTTGTCACCGCCACCTCCGTCGTCGTTCCGGTCGCTGGGCTAGGCATTGCCAGAACTCGACGCTTAGCCGACTAACCACAGTATCACCTATCCGTTCAAGTTAGCTTCCAAATCTGGGATCTTGACGAGCCGCGCGGCGCTGCTGGTGGATGGGCAGGTTGATGACTCTGGCTCGCAGGAGATATCCCGTCTTGATGATGTTGCCGTTTTGTTCCCAGTCCTGTGGACCCAACGTCACTGGACGAGGAAGACATGCACCTCGGGACCCCGGGGTGCGGCCCCATAGGTCCCCCTCAGGCGAGCAGATGTGGTTGACGAGCGGCGGAGGGTGGAACTTGCGCTGCAACTCACCTGCACTCCCGACGACGGGCAAGCCAACCACGGCATCAGACAAACCCCCTCAATTTCCCAATCCATCATACCCCCAGACAGACGCATGTAACGAAAGCACGCATGCACGAACCATCCAGATTCGATCGAGAGGATGGTACCGCTGCCGCACCCGCTGCGCCGCTGACTTGCCCACCACTTGTGCCTGAACCCGAAGCTCAACCAGTTTGTCACTGTTGTTATTGCTGTTGCTGGCTGGCTGGTTGGATCCTTCCGTCTATCCATTCCCATCCAGGCCAAAAGGTCAGTCAAGCACAAGAACCACCCGCCACCACCACCGCCGCCGCCGCCGCCGCCGCCGCCGCAACGCAGCAGCTTAGGCGCTTTGGACGCAGGGGCGGCACGTGTGGATCTTGCAGTACCGGCATTCAAAGATCCACCAGTGAGGACCCGAGTGGCACAGATTGCAGGTCCACTGGATCAAGGTGCTGTCCGACTTGAGCATCTTGAACGAGTGTGCGCATGTACTGGCGACCGCCATCCTGATCTCTTTTCGTTTCCCTTCCTTTTTGGTTCTGGGCTACCGCATAAAATTTCGGCGTGGTAAAAAAAAAAAAAAAAAAAAAAGGAGAAAAAAAAAAACAGAAAGAGCCGATAAAATGAGAATTACCCGTCCTTGGGCCTGGACGGTGCCGGTGGTGGTGTTGATTGTTGATGGTCTGGTCTGAGGGGGTACGTAGTGAGTTGAGCTAGGTATGTGGGGTGTTCTGCTTTCTGTCTAAGCCAAACGCACGCTCTGACTGATGGTGTTAGTGCATTGCCAGGGACGAGCAGGATTGAACAGTTTCTCCATGCTGCGAGACACTCACCAACAAAGTCAATTGATGAGCTGGAAGCTCTGCTAGTTTATGACGTCGTGCTGGTAATTTTCTGGCAGGCTGGGGCTCAGAGCAAAGCCAAGTCCTGGGTTGGGTGTCACGGTTGTTGTTTTGGTGTTGGGTGTAAGTGATGGGACTAGTACAGAAGTAGTAGTGGGTGTGGTTGGTGAAAGATGCAAGTGCTGTGAGGATAGAGGACGGTTCAAAGACGGCCGAGGCAGCTCGAGAGATAAGATGAGAAGGACTGATGAAATGAGTGATGACGAGGACGAGGACGAGGACGAAGGGGGTTCTTGTTCGTCTGCATTTATGAGTGTCTGTAGAACGTCGGGTCTGGGACGGGAAGTCTGATTGTAAGGCTGCAACGCAAACGGGATGAAGCGGGCTTCTGAGTTGTCTCGTAGCCGTGAGGCGTGAGGTGAGGTGCGAATGATAGAGGCGTAGTGGAGACGAGCTCGTTGAACAAGTTGGGTGTCGATTGGTGGGTCGTGGTTGGCACTGACTCTCGCTCGAGAATCATGTCGTCGAAAACTCCGGGTCGACCATGTATATGTAACCAAAGGTCGTGACCGAGAGGACGAGGGCCTACCTATCTAGGCATCCGGCTTCCGAAGGTCATCCCATAGTCGACATGGATCGAGCTGGCAGCAGACCGAGAGTGGGTTATGGAAATGTCCCTGGTGTTTGCTGCTTCTGGTCTAGTTGGAATCTCTTTTCCGTCTTATGTTGGGTGCCGCGGTGCAAAGCGAGAGAGCAACCAAGGGAAGACGAGCTCAGACTTTGTCTGGACGTCAAAGACGGTGGTCCATGATGATCATAACCATGACCTTGCAACTTTGTAAGTGGGGAGTGGAGCGGCGGACGTGAACCGCCTTATGCCGGGCATGTTGAAAACGGACGAGAGTGCAGGAGACTGAAAGCCGATAAGGCTAAGGCACGGCCGGATGCTCAGTCTTTTTTTTTTTTCTCCTTCTTCTGTGCGGTATGTATCCCGTACCTTGGCTAGCAGGTATATCCAGTAATATCGCCGTCTGGTTTGTTTCGCTAAGACGACAAGGGGAGACAGCTCGGGTAGTCCGTTTTTTTTTCTGGTGGGTGCATGTAGGTACTTGCGATTCCCGGTACTGGTTTGCTGCATCTGCATGGCGATTGCATCTCTTGACCTCCATCTGCTGCGAGCTCGACTAGGTAGACTGGGCGGCATATATCCTGTGCCCAGGTGTGCATACTGTGTGCAGTGCTGCTCTGATGCGTGCAAAGTCGACTTGGCTGGCCTGGTCTTGAAAGGTACACACCCCTTGGCGACGATGGCATGTGGCGGAGCTAATCCCACTCCTCCCCTCCCCGGTTTCCCTGCCGTATTAGTCCAAGTGAACGGCCAGGCGAGCTACGGCCCCCTGTAAGACACAGATTGCCGTGATCCGTACTGTGTGAGTGTGTACAGGTTATCCGCGCTCGTCTTCACCACAGATCGCCATCATCGTCATCATACTCAACCCGTCGACACAACCACCACGTCGACCCTCATCGACAGCGTTGGTTGCTCCGTTCGTTTTCATGGTCTGGGGCGTTCTGGCTTCCACTTAGGGCCATCCCGACGGCACAGCGCGCCACCTGGTCGCAAAACGGCTCGACCTTGTGCTTCTCCAGGCCTTCTCGACCTGGATCCCCTGTCATCGTGCCGCCTCGACATTTCCTGATACGGGTCCCTGGCAAAGACGTTGCAGCCCTTCATGACCCTTTTGGGTCTGCTGGGGGTATAACACACCGACATTAACGGTCGGTTTAGCCGTCAAACCTTGGTAAGCTTCGTTTCCTCGCTGCGGTCTCTCAATAAAAATTCTTTGGAGATCCAAACGGAAAGGTTTTCTGGCGCCGGACAGCACGAGATTCTGACAGCTTGCAAGGGTCGCAGACATGTCATCTGGTCGCTCTACTGCAGCAGCGCTGTTCCCCGGAACCGATGGAGGCTCGGATGGCATGAATCCAAGCCGCAAACGCCCTCCCATTGGCCGAGTGGGAGACTGGATGTCAGCCAGATCAACGGGACATACAGACGTTGCAGGTTTCGATGCCTTCTCCATCTAGTGTATGCCTAGGCCAAGTCTGCTTCAACCAGGTTGCCTCCAGTCTGGGTGGTCACGTCGAATACGACAACGGTGAACAAGCACCTCACCTAGGTTGCCTTGGTTCAGTGCAGGATCACGGTCCTGGTTTGTGCTAGAGCTTGTGGCAGAGGGGGAGGGGGCTCTCCTGCCTCAAGGTAGGTAGCCTATGTAAGTGCTTCTTGCGCAACGGGTTCTTGCATGCCGTGGCAGTTGTGGGTGTAGTCTACCAGGAGCCGCCGCCGGCGCCTTGGTGTCTGACAACCCTGCAAAGGTTCTGGGCGACGTCGCACAGACAGATGGGGAGCCAAGAGCCAAGAGAATACAGAATACATCTGAATCGGGGAACAGCCCAGCCAAACATGTCTGGTGCATGTATCTATCGACAACCTCCATCCTATGAACCAAAGGACGGGCCCCATCAGGTACCTTGCAGGTTGTTTCGGGAGGGACACGAGAGCTTTCAGCCGAGAAGCACCAGCGACTGCGGTGTGTGTGAGGCTTGCTTGGGAGCGAGTCTGTGAGCCAGTCTGTGGGCGCATCTCATCTCGAGCTGGTCTAAAATGCGGATAAAGGCATCGTGGTGGCATGTCCCCAGGCCAGGTACGGCAGTGGAGGTGGAGGAATGAGGCGAGTGTGCGCGCTGGTGGGTGTGGTGGGGCGAACAGGGAAGGTACGTCCGTGTAGTGTAGATGATGCTGTTCGTCGTCCATCGTCTCCAAGAAGTGGCCTCAATCATGCCAGAAATGGGTACGCAGACCGTGATTCGAGCAGATATTTGTCGGTTCGGCATGGTTCGTTGACCGACGACAAGGATGGTAGGAGGGATGAGAGCATCATGGCTACAGGTAGGAGGTAGGTGGGTTGATGAGGGGGCAGCAAGCACGATGATAGACGCAAAATGATACAACGGCTGAGGTGGATGGCCGAGGGGCGAGGAGGCAGAGCCTCCGTCCGAAAAAATCTAACCTCGTCCACGTCTTCCCTGTCCTGCTTGCTCTTGCCATTATGTGTACTTCGGGGCTGGTACCTACCCTTACCTAGCAGGCAGCATCGGCAGCATCCAGTATGATATGGGGCCGGGGAGTGATGCTGTCTATGTCGAGCAGCTAGCAGGGAAGGTGAGGTAGGTCAGGTTGAGGCGGTAGGTAGTGCCTTCCTTAATTACCAACCTGGTCAGGTACCTCGGTGCCTACCTGCCTACCTGATCTGACCTTAGGTAAGTTGATGTATGCCTGTTCCCTTGGCCCTTGCTGATCTTCGCGGGAATGGAAGGCGGGCAGTCACGAACCGATCAGCTTGGCAGGCACTGGAACCTTGAAGGATCTGACAGAAGAACTGACATGAAAGTGGGATGGAAGTCAGCAATTCGAACGGCTGCCCGAACCCCACGTCATGGCCACACCCACCTTCCCCCTCTCATCCCACGGAGATTCACTGAAGTGAGCCTCCATGGCATGCCTGCGCGCCTGCGTGCTTCTCTTGGGCCCGCTCCAGTTGCTCCCACACGTGCAGTGTACAGTAGCTTCACCCGACAGTTTCGAGGATATCCAGCCTTGCATCCATGCCCAGGCCCCCATGTGCATTCGACAATCTGCTTCGACAATCTTGCCTCGCAGTCCCAAGGCTGAATATCTTCAGACGTGAATCACCTGCGCTTCAGCCTTCCCCGCCGCCCGCGCATCCCAGCCCACCAGGAATCGGGCCTTGCACTCTGTTGTCCTTTCATACCTTCCCACGTGCCTCCCCATCTCTCTCTCGCTCGCTTTGTCCTCCATCCCTCCCCCAACCTCAACCCCCCGCCGTCGGGAGCTCTGGTGAGATTTGCGATTTGCGATCGGTTGGCCGAGGCAAGGAGCCTGCCGACCTCTGACGGCCGGGCTGGATGCCTGTCACCGGTGAGATGGAACACGCCAATTGAGATTGCAGTTAGAAGTGCGATGGAGCCTGCCGACCTAACTTCACTCGGAGGCATACCGGCTCCCCCCAGGTCCCTGACGCATGGAAGACAGGTGTCAAGAGTTGACTGCCGTGGAAGCACCCGAAGATGCCTGCCTGCCTCTCCCTGGGCTGGGGTGCCTGGCGGCTGGAGCTCCACGATGGACGTTGCGAATGGAGATCCAAGCCCCCCACCAACCCGAACGAGAAGTGGCCATTCATTGGAGCCTCTCAAGAGCCTGCAGCTCAACGGTCCCATACGGCCTGGGCTCCCATTGCAAGGCCCCAGGGGCCCCAAAGCGTTGGGCCCGCGGGAGTCAGGCCAGCACGGGTAAGGCGCCGTTGACCCCCAGAAAAAGGAATTTTCTAGAGTGCTTCTAGTGTTTGGTAGCGGGCTCTCGCTAATGCATCCAGCATCGCCATGTACAGAATTTGCATGCCCGAAGCAGATGGCATAATTGTCGGAGTGTCAACCAGCAGGGGCACGTTCCACAAGGTGCTATGTGCTTTCTCGACTGGCCTTCATGAACTCTCTCCTTGTTCCTTTTCACACCGCTGTTCGGGCGTCGCCGCCGGCACGAAACAAACGACTGAGAGCTGCCCCGCGCGAGCCCAATCACAGCTGATATCAAACATGTGATCTGTCACAGATCGTGCTGGCTGACTGGCTAGCTTCACTCCCGAGTTCCGACGACGGCGGCGTGAAAACAACCTGCCCGACAGACCGCCGCCGGGCTTCAGACTCCATCAAACAACTCAAAGTACACAGCTCACAAGGAATAAAGGGCGGATCTGGCCAAGGTTCAATGGTTCAAAGGTCCAGACCCGTTTGCCGCAGCCTGTTCTGTTTGCACGTTCCCCCTGAGAGGAAATGAAAGGCGGAACATCGATGACCGGTGGCCCTTAATCCGTATTGGTGGATCTTCGTAACGAAAGAACGCGGACTGTGGAAACACGCTTGAGGATTGAAGTCAGAGCGAAGGCCGACCGCAAAGCAGCAGGCAAGCAGCTGTGGCCGGGTTGAAAGGGGGATGCCATTGACATCATTACACCCATCATCGTGAAAGATTGCTGTCAACCCGCCCACTGTGTTTCGGCGCGCACAGAGCAGTGCAAAGCAGATCCGATCAGATCATCGGCAAACTGCAAGCCGTCGTCGGTTCGCCCACAGAGCCAGCCAATTGGCAGTATTCCTTCCGCTCTGCTGACTTCAAACACATGCACCCCTCCCCAGCTATTATGCACCATTCTGGTCTATGCGGCGCCATTCCGACGACATGAGAACGAACAGTCGTCCAGCCTCTCTGGCGTATCAGGGCGGAAATCTTCAGCCCGGGATAAGCAGGAGAACAGCCCTTTCCCTCTCATCACTGCCCTTGGCATCTTTACTGGACCCCTTCAAGGTGCCTTCATGAGGAAGCGCCTACCCCAGCGGCAGTTATATCCACAGCTGTTTGACTATTATGGCATGACCAGCAATGACGGAGCCACACTCAACAATTGTCTGGGTATTAGCTCCCCACCTCCTTAGAGTCCAAGCAGGGGCTATCGTCTTGAATGGTTTGAACTTCAGACATGAGCCCTAATTGTCGAGAGCCAGCAGCCATGTGTACTTTGCCATTCGTACCCAAGTACTGCACCCCCAAGGCTGCACTTCACCATGGGGAGCCACCTGCACGCTGCCCAAAGCAGCCAAACGCAGCCCAGGCATAGATCTCCGCATATCCGACTTATCAACCTTTCGAGCTCGATGAGCGATGCGATCAAACAGCCTGCGGGCACTCTGGTCAATGAGATGGCTTGACGAGGCGCTCAATCCATTTCATCCCGTCTTTTCGGTGTGAGCAGCAATCACTACACCGCATACCCATATCAGCTCCTCACGCGTCGGGATCTGTTTGGCCGTCCACATAGAGCCGCCCGAATCCAGTGATGGCGTTGTGACGTACCCGACATCCCGTTCCCCGCCTCAGTCGCAGACATGGAAACAAACATCCGGCGCGTCTCCCCATGCCTCCCTCTCTTCCACCTCTATTGTTGATTGCACGGGTTGAAGAGCTGGGGCAACCACGGCTGGCAGAAGTTTCTCGGCATTATCTACCTTTACCTGTGTATGGTTGTTGGTTTTGACTTGTCATCATAAGACACCCAATAGCCATACAACAAATTTTAGATGCCGATACCCGATGTCACATAGATGTTGCACAAAACTTCTGCCACCCCCAGAAAGAACGCCATTCATCATGGGAAATCTCACATTTGAATATCAATCAGAATCTTTACCGGGTCATACCCACCACCCACCACCCACCACCACCACCACACACTCTCTCGCACACACACACACATACTCACACACACATCAGGCCTTAGACTTTATGAGCATTGGCCCGAAAACCCGAGCCGCCTTGGATTTCGGTTGCTTAGCACGTCTCTAACGCAGCATTTAGCCTCGATTTCATTGCAGAAACAAATACCCTCGTTTTCGCTGCTGTCACAATCTCAAGCACCCCAGGCGCGTCACGATGCTTTCGAAGCACAACCTGCCTATGTTTCCGGACATGGATCATTGTTGACCAATAATCTCACGCACCCAACTATGCGTCCATGGCGCTCGCTCCGGCAACCGCAACCTTGACTTCCACAGACGGGCGGCGCTTGACGGCGGATGAGTCTGCGATAGAAGATGTTTCTCGGCCAGCTGTAAAGACCGGATACCTGGACCTAGCATCCGTAGCCTGGTTTCCGGTGCTGTGCCCCCCGGGTCCCTTCCCCGATGGGTCTTATACCCTCCATTCCATTGGGATGAGGGAAAGAAAAGTCGAGGGAGCCAACCAGCCAAATCTAACGTCTGACGCCTTGCACCGGCAGACGATTGCTTGCATGCCGCCGCCGATGAAAAGGCAGATCATGCCAAGGCACAAGGCATACCTATCCAGCGCTAGTCCTATCTTCCTTGCAACCCTACACCTCGCCGGGCCGGTTCGTTCGCGATGAGTTCGGACGGCGGATCATCCCATCTCGATGTGAGAAGTGACGAGAACAGTGACCCTGGCAGTCGCCCCACCTATCACTCCCACACGATGTCCCTCCTCCCCCTTGCCAACCAAACCCCCTGTCCGTGACCAGTGCCGCCTGTGCTGGTCTGGTTTGAGAACCGTTGCGGCTAACGCTTCTGAGCTTGGTGCTGCGTGTGACGGCTTCGCTATCCGTGCAAGGCTATAAGTGTCAAATGTTGAAAATGTCACTGTAAGACTGGCGGGTTCCAAGAAGAAAAACGAAAGGACAAGAGTTTGCTTCAGGGCTGAGCGAGCATGCCCGCCCACGCAACCGGTCAAGAGGATGGAAAACTGGCAGGCAGTGGAATGGGCAACAGGAGTAACTGACTGGCTGGCTCACCGAGTTCAATACGCACCTTGCGTCGAAGACATATCCCGATGATCACCATATCGAACGACAAAAGGCAACAGTCTGTCTGTATCCGTAACAGAACAGCACTGCACGGAGCCTGCTTCGGACGTGCGGATTTTCGCAATCGGGTTGGACCTGTTGGAGACCAGCAACCCTTGGCGTCGGCTCGGCAGTTTTTTCGTTGTTACGAAGAGATGGAGTTGCAAAGAGAGGAAGAAAGAAGTCTAGTGCTCGGCTCTTCCATGGATATTCCCGGGGGTTGGATGGAAGCTCACGGACTCGAGGGAGCTTGCGCCTGGCGGATGCGTCGTCAGTCCAGGGTTTCTTCTGTCTCGTTCAACTCACACCCCCCTCCCCTTCTATCGAACAGAACCTGACATGCCTAGTCTGCCTAGCACTTGCCTCTCTCCCGTCCAATAGCGGATTGCACGACCTCTGGCCCGTCCCGTGTCTAAGAAGTGACAGCTATCCATGAGACCGGAACCAAGAGCTAGTCACCGACAAGAACATGAGTCTAGGTGTGATGAGTTGCATTGTATGACTAGCTAGGTAGGTAGGATGCAGCAAGGAGTAGCGCGCCAAAAGACCATGTCCCGCCTTACCCTGCCCCATCTCTTTCACTCCCACCATGTCCAGTCTGGGCCATCCTGGGATGATGGATGACCTCATTCCCTAGTAGCCAAGTCATCCAGCCTCACCATTTTGACCTAGACTTCCTCTATCCCCAACCATGGAACCTAACCCCTGCTCGGCAGTGCGGAACGCAACAGAAGAACAAATTTTCTTCTTCTTTTCTTCTTGGCTGCAAGCTTGGCGTTGTATTGATTGGGCGGCGTGGGGGTAGTGGCCCAAGTTGTACTCAACACATGTGTCTGTGTGTTGAAGCGTGCGCCGAACTCATCAATATAGCTGCTTCTATAAGCCTCGCCAAAGCCGCCATATCTCATGATGCGGCCAGTCTAGGCCATTCTGGGCCGCCTCCTCCGCTAGGTTATGGCTGATCCCGAAACAGGCGCGTCGTCGGTCGGGCGTCGAGTCGGCCCGGTCCAGGCAAAGAGACATTTGGTTTAAAAATTTCTCTCTTTCTAGTCTCCGCCTCCTGGCACTGGGGGGCCCGGTTCGCTTCCTGGCTCTAGTGGACTCGACGTTGTCGCGGCCTCATCTTTATCCTCGTCCTTGGCGAGTTTCCCCTCCGGTTGCCCCTCCTCCGCGGTGCTGCCCTGCGGTTTCTCCTGGAACGAGAATGCATCCGAAAGATTGACCGCGAGGAAGGTCTTTGGCAATTTTACCCTATATCGCCACGATGCATAAGTTTCTCTGTGGATCCCTTTTGGGGGTGGCGGCCAGGGGGGGGGAAGGGGTGACGGGCGAGCGGGCAATGCTTCCTTGATTCGGGGCATTGATGATGACAAGCAGCAGCAGGAGGAGGAAGAGAAGGAAGACCTACTGGTGAAACTTTGCCCTCAGCGTCTCGATAACCACCATCCAGTCGGCATGAGCGGTCAGGCTCCGGCGGGGCGCGCATCCAATACAATGCTTGCTGTCCAGCTGGACGTCCAGAGGGTCGAAGACATGGCATCCCGGGCTTATAGTAATCTTGATGCTGTACATAAAGGCTGGGTTACCGTCAGCGTCGGTGGGCGGGTTGGCCGGCATCTCGTACAGCTCGAACGAGATTTGGGAGAGGTAGTCCAGCTCCGGAATGGTGGCTCGCTTGATCTTAGTTTCGAGCCCGCCTTCCAGGATGCAGTTGAGCAGGGTGTAGATGTGTGACTCCTTGGTGAAGTAGATGAACGATTTTGCCTCGTCCGACGCCTGCATTTCCTCGAGGTCGTGCACGATCTCCTTCAGCAGCGGGAGGGACGTCAGGAGGCCGATTTCAAGCTGCAGCCGTGGTTAGCTACCCCTGGCTCAGTCATGCGGAGCGGACGAGCGGCTTACCTTTTCGCTATCGGATATGCCGTACTCCTGGGGACAGATGAAGTCAAACAGAACCTTGGCAAGCTGGTAGAGCTCTCGCAGAGGTTCAAAGCGAGCATCTGTCTTGGCCTTGGTTGGGATGTCACCCGTGTGAAGGCGGAAGTACTCCTCGGGCGGCTCTGCCTCGCCGCCGTGTCGCAGCCCATGCAGGAAAGACCGCCGGCGGAAAATGCGCTTTACCGTCTTGTGCCCCTCCTTCTCAACCTTCTCGGGGATCGCGGCTCCTATGCTCTTCTCTGACCGTGAGTCCTCAGAAACCTTGCCGCTTGTTGTCGCGCCTTCTTCGCCGTCCTTCGGCGGAGGAGATGACGTCTTGCTTTCCTTCCCATTCGTCGGGACGCCGTACTCCTCCTCGAGCATGCTCTTCGGGGGCGTAAAAACCCACTCGAGAAACTGTCGGTTATGCAGCGCATCGAATTTCATGGTGTCATACAGCTCTGATATCTTGCTAGGATCGACCTTTTCCCCGTCGCAAAACTCGGCAAAGAGCTTCTCCCAACGCTCTCGGAATAGCTCAGCATCTTCGCCGCAGCACCACCTTGCCTGGATGCTGTTCACGGCGTTGACCTGCGACAGTGAACCCAGCGAGCCCAGGGACGACAGCGGCCCACCCGGCACACTTTCTCTCGCCACCTTTTCCGTCGGGGGGTTGCCGATAGCGTTGAGGGAGCTGACAGCGCCGCTGTACAGCTTTCCGTAGTTATGCTGCATGACCTTGCGGTGGAAGTTCATCAACTGGACCACGCGCGTCTGCACCTCAGCGGGCTCGGGCATATTAGGAGGCCAGGCGAACTGCGAGGGACGCTCGTTGCCTTTGCGAAGCAGACCCTTGAGCTTCTTCTTGACCTTGTCCATCTCATCCTTGGCCGCGTTGGAGTCGTCCAGGAGGTCCTTCCGGATCGTGATGAAGTCAGCAGGAATCTCCTTCTTGTTGAGAAAGCTGGCTGCCCAGATCTGAGCGCTCGTCACGACGCGACGTTCGCTACTGCTGAAAACATGCACCTCGTCGAGAATCTCGCGGTTCATCAGCCCGAGGTCACTGCGCATGCTCTCTCCAAGGTCGTGTGACTGGTACCGCGCCGAGTGTGTTGGCTCGCCGCCCCATTTGACGATGAGCTGGAGCTTGTCAAGGACCAGACTCTCCTCCGCTGCCGTGAACTTTGACATGGTCACGCCAGATAGCGAGTCGTGTCTTCTAGGGACGATGCGGGGCTTTCCGTCGCTGTCTAGAGCCTTACTTTCCTCGCCTTGGTCCCCCGCAGGGGTAACCTCCTTGGCCTCCGTGCTGACTTCCTCCACGGTTTTCAGCTCTGCCTTTTTGCGAAACATGGGCTTAATCTGCACCTTTGTTCCGGCCCAGCCGCCCTTTTTGACCAGAACGTTGCGGAGGGACTTGAGCTTCCCGCGGTCTTCAACACCCTCAATCATGGCCACATCGACGGCCTCGAGAACACTAGCCAGTGCCGGCTCACCGATGAGGAGGACTTCTTCCTGGTGTCCCTTGAGAAGTTCGATGAAGGGAGCTGTATGGAAGGTAAACTTGTATTTTTGCTTTGGCGTCCTATCGGCATGGCGGATGACCGACACCACGCCTTTGAGCTTCCAGCTTGGCTTGGGAGGCGGCGGTGGCGGCATTTCGTCATGCTGATCAAGTTCAGCAACTCCAATGGCCTCGGACAGTGCAGAGGGCGTGGCTGGCATCGTAGAAGGTACCGAGGATGGCACACTATCGGGTGCCGCTATCAGAAGCTGACATGTTGGCATGCTCCCCGAAATAGGGCTACTTGTCCCGTCCGCCCTGGCGTTTGCCAAGACCTCCGCAGGCAGGTTTCGAGGCTCTGCTCTCTGCTGAGCTGCCTGTTTCTCAAGGCTAGTCTTTCCCTGGGTGGCAACAAGGACGGCGAGCTCCTTGTCCTTCGTTATCATGGCGGCGCGGGCCGTCATGGGGTCCACCTCGGTCAGTGCTGGCGACTGAAGTGGCGGCGTCAGTCCCTCCTTACGTAGCTTCTCCTTGATGAACATGTCCTTGAGGATATTGGCGCAATGATCGTAGTAGTCTTCGTTGTCCTTGACAAAACTCCAGCCGTTGACATCGATGACATAACTCTTGCCGCCGGCGCGCAGAAAGTCGAAGCCGCAAACGCGCTGGCCGAAAGTGGTGCTGATCTTGCTTGCGATCTCCTTTTCTTCGTTGCTCAGGGCTGTGATATAGCGGACTTCCTTTCCATGGGTATTCCGGCGCACGACTCCATCGACAACGGGCGATTTTCTCGTCTCGGCATGGCAGTACGTAGGTCCCACGGTGTAGGCCTTGACGTCCTCCGCGTTGTCCATATGCATGAACTTCTCGTAGACGAAGCTTTTGTCTGGTTGGGTGATGGCTCGTGGTACCGTCAAGTCCTCGACATATTCACTGCTTTTATTGCCGATCTTACGAAACAGCTTGCGGGCACCGCCCCCTGCAGATGAAGGGAAATAAATGATGATGTTGTGGTCCTCGCCACTTGTAGGCTTCTCGACAAACGGCTTCTTTATCAGGGTTCCATCTACCGACAAGATGTCGCCATTGTCGAGAAGCTCGACTTTCCGGGGAGCAACGGCCAAAGCATGGGCAGGGTCAGGGTTCGTGGGTTCAAATACCACACCACTAATGTCCTTGATGATCTTGGCTATCTCGGGCGTGAGCAGTCGGGGGCCGCCATCTCTGTTGACCTCAATACGCTGAGGGGTCGGCACACCAATGCGGTCCAGGAGGCGTAGGCATAGGCGACGGTCCCACAGGATCTTTTGCATGGGGACATCGTTAACGCAGAATGGCTTGCGAGCCTTGACGTATGCGATGGCTTTCTCGAGCGGGAATCCATCCGAGTAAAACGAGATCAGGTAGTCACTGGACAAGAGACACGTCAGCACATGCTGGGAAAAGGGAGTTGTAGCACGGGACTTGCCAGATGGGCCAATTCTCGATGTCTGGGTATAGGTTAGCTATGTGCGTACCGTCATGATGGGATGAAACGGTTGAGAGGCGTACCTTCATCGAGAATGACCTTGTCTCCAAAGACGCAGACATCGAACTCGCGGTTCTGGATCAAGCGGTTCAAAATGTTCCTACTAGGCTTGCTTCTCGCCTTGATATCCAACGCACAAACACCAATGACACCCCAGGCCGATGGCTTGATCTCCTCCTTCTCAGCGCGGTGAGGCGTCGCTCGGTCGCCGCTTGGGCTGTGGGTGCTGGCTCCGGTGCTTCCGCTGAATCTGCGCTTGGCCCTGCTTCGAGACCGAGTGGGTGCGGGGGGGCGTGGCATTGCAGTCACGGGAGGTTGTTGGGCTGTGCTTCGCTTCAGGACGTCACTGAGCTGATGCGGATGGGTCTCTCGAGGCGAGAGTTGATGGGCGCCCTGTGATCCCTGGCTGGCAGTGGTGACTGTCATGCTGGACACGCTTGCTTCGGGCTGAGCCGTAGCCGAGGGACTCCCTTTGCCGCCGCCGGACGTGGCCATGAGGCCAGACATGGAGCGGGGTGCTGGCCCTCCCGTGATGCTGTTGTTGTCGCTGCCGTTCGCCGACGCTGCAGAGCTGGGGACTCCACGGGCGGAGGCTGTACTGTACATGGAGCTTACGCTGACGCGCTTGCTCGCATCGGCTTCGGAGATGGAGGAGCGACCGCTGAGCATGGCAGGATCGGGCAGGTGGCGAGGGTGGGCGCTTGTGAAGGACGGGTCGCTGGTGGCGCCGGGGAGCAGACGGGGCGTCTCAGAGTCTTCGAAATCGCTGCGGGCGTCGACGGCAGAATCGCGGGGTGAGAAGTAGTGGGCGGGGAGCGTGGAGTAACCGTTAGGTCCACCGAGCTCGGGATAGCCCTGCCAGCCCTTGAGAAGGCCGACCTCGTCGATCCAGTTTTCCGCGGTTGACGAGTCGCGACGGCTGTTGGTGACGGATGAGCGGTGGCTCCTCAGCGCGAGCGATGGGCCCTGGGGCATGGAGATGCTGGCTCGGTCCGCATGTGTCTCCGTGGTTCCTGGCTCGACATATCTGCTCTTCCGGTTCGTTACGCTGCCGGGGATGGTGGACGAGGAAGATAAGCTGTGCGAGTGGGAGGCAGTTCGGACGGGCTTGATTTTGGGCGTCGTTGCTGCAGCTAGTGCCTGAGACGAGGAGAGGGCCGGAGCAGAAGGTCCTAGGTTGAAGACGGGGATGGCACTGGTAGGAGGAGCAGCTGCATCGGCCGTCATAGTGGCAGCATCGGGAGGCGTTTGTGCTTCTAGTGCTTGTGCCGGTACCTGTGCACTGTTGACGGCGTTCTCTGACAGGTCCAGAGGAGGGTCGGACAAGGACGAGGGGGCGTAGCCGAGGGCTGGTCGGCCACCATCAGGAGATGGTCGGGTGCTAATCGAGCTTGGCTGGCCTGGACTCGCCTCCATGACTGAGGGACCTGCCTGGTAAGGGAGGTATCGAAGGGAGCGTGTTTGCGGCCGCGATTTGGGATTGTCAATGTATAGTGTTGGGTGGTGTCGAGGATGCAGCTGCGGGCGTACAGACAGTTTATTCCAAGGCAGGCGGGAAACGTGTGGGGACCTGCATGGGTGTCGTGTTTTTAAAAACCTAGAGCCGCCGCTGCAATTGATATCTCGTCCCGCTGCAGATTTCCTTGATTAGCCTTCCGTTCCAGTCTCTTGGGCTTCCATGGTGAACTCCATATCGGCGGCAGGCATCCTGGTCTGCTATCCATCCATGAGGGCCCAGATGCAAATTCAGGATCTGATCAGGCCTAGTCTGGGTTCCAGAATACGTGTAGTGGTTGAAAACCCAGACACATCAGAAGCCAGAAAGAAAGCCAGAGGGATCCCGATTGGAGGCCGTCGGATCTCTATAGATGTCACCGACCCATTGGGTGGAGGGGTACAAAAAGCGGGATGACGCGCTGAGTCGCTTCCGGGACAAATCCGTGAGGGCTGTCTTCCTGTCTTCCAGCAGTTCACTCCTGCGTCGCTATTGGCCGCCACGCCTGGACCAACCACTCACAAAGCTGCAAGTGCCAATCGGTATGGGGCGGCCAGGGAACCCATAACCTGAACCTTGGTACCGCCTTACAGGGGTCTCGAGATGTCAGGGCAGCTTGGTGAAAGCCATGTCAGACCGACGAGCGAGGTCCTGCAGGACGGTGGATGTAGTTTTACAGGATGCGAGCGGTTCGAGAAGACTGTCATCATTTACAATACTATCGACCATGATACACGCACCGAGATTTAAGCACACGACTTCTCTTTGAGTCGATCTGGGGATGGTGTCGAAGTTTGCCGTCTCCCAGGAAAAGGAGCAAGCCTGCATGCAGTCTTGATCGGGTTCGAAAAAAAAAGAAAAAAAAAAGAAGGGGGGCAAAATCAAATTTACCTTCACAGTAGGTAGTCGCGTGACCGTTTGTCTAATTCGTATGTTTGTTGTCTCCATCCACGCACAGCGTTACTGGGTGGCTGGCCGGCTTTGCAGCGAGGCGGTCAAGGATCCCAGGATTTCCATGTGCTTTTTCCAGCGACCGTCTTCATTGGGATGAAATGGGGGAGCAAACTCCCAGTCGTTCTTAACCCCGCTTATCGATAAGGATAAGCCGCACTAGCTGTAAGCGGCTAGGTAGCAGCAGATAATTGCAGGGTCGTCCCGCGGCAGGCAGAGGCCCGCCAAAAAACTTCGAATCGTCGTCCAGCTCCAAGCGCAGAGCGAAGAATTGCTTTGCTGATCTTTGATCGCAACCACCGAGCTTCTTGGAGGCTACCGTGCGACGACAGAAATAGGATGCCTCACTCCGACCACGACCCCCCCTCTACCAAGCGCCAGAGACGCGATGTGGTCAAATCCTCGTCCGTAGCAAAGCCGGGTGCCGCCGCCGCCCCTCGCGGATCGGCCATCTTTGCGCCCTTCCGGGTATGTTGTCGATGTCGCCCTTCTACCATGCCGTAATATCTGCGCTCGATCTCAAAGGAACGGCTGCTAATTTGTGTTGCGTCATAACTCTCTAGACCATCGGCCTCGTCTCTCCCACCAGTGTCCCCTTCGTCTCGATCCCCCTGGGCAAGACCACCTTCCAGATCACCACCTCGGTCGGCCGCTCCCTCCAGACCTATGACCTGAAGCGCGGCCTCAACCTCGTCTTCGTCACACGCCCCCAGACCCCCGCCGATATCACGGCAACCTATGCTTGGAAGGAGAAGGTGTACGCCGCCTGGGGCGACCCGCGCAATGGCGAGCCGCAAGGTGTCTGGGCCTTCCAGCGCGGCAAGAAGGCCGCTCAGCTCGAGCTGCCAGACGGCATGGACGAGCCCATCCGCCAAATCCTCATCTTCGGGTCCTGGATTGTCGCATGCGCCTTGACGAGAGTTGAGATCTGGAAGTCGGCCACGCTGGAGCACTACACCACCATCTTCTCTGTCGCCGCCAAGAAGGGCGATAATGAGCTGACGGGTGGTGTGTGCAACATGCCCACCTTCCTGAACAAGATTCTGGTTGGGCGCAAGGACGGTTGGGTCGAGATTTGGAACGTCAGCACCGGAAAACTCATTTACACCATTCTCCCGCCTTCGCCGAGCTGCGGTTCCGTCACATGCATGGAGCCTACCCCGGCTCTGTCGTTGCTGGCTGTGTCCTACTCGGAGGGGCCCCTGGTTATTCACAATGTGCTTACCGATAAGTCCGTTTTGCGATTGAACGCCGGCACCGAGAACGCACCCGTTACTTCAATCTCTTTCCGGAGCGATGGCCAAGGAGCCGGCCAGGACGGCAGGAAAGACGGTGTCATGGCCACCGCAACCAGCGTCGGCGGCGATGTCACATTCTGGGATCTCAACAAGGGAGGCAGGATAATGGGCGTGCTGCGGAGTGCCCACAATCCTCCTGCAAATGTCGGTGCGGCCCGTGGTGGCATCAGCAAAGTCGAGTTCCTCCCCGGACAGCCCGTGCTCATGACCAGCGGTCTGGACAACTCGCTCAAGTCCTGGATCTTTGACGATGCCCCCTTCTCCCCAATCCCGCGCATCCTGCACATGCGCAGCGGCCACGCAGGTCCGGTCAACTGCCTGCAATTCCTTCCTTCCGACTTCGACGGCGCCGACGCCGGAAACAAGTGGCTGCTCAGTGGTGGCGAGGACCGGAGTTTGTGGGGCTGGAGTCTGCGCCGTGACGGGCAGAGCGCCGAATTGAGTCAAGGAAACATTCGCAAGAAAGCGAAGAAGATTGGCATTCTTGCAGGGGGTTCCATTGGCCACGGCCCGACCACTACCCTTGACGATCTCAAGGCGCCAGAGATCACCTGCATCGCCTCCTCGCTCAACCGCGATGGTGGTATTGGCGCCATGCCAGGAAAGCAGCCCATCTGGGACAAGGGCAACGACAAGAGCAAACCGTCCAGCGCCGAGGCCAGCGGTTCGACTGGCTGGGAAAGCGTCGTGACGGCCCACAAAGACGATCCGTGGGCGCGCACCTGGTTCTGGGGCCGGAAGCGGGCGGGTCGATGGGCCTTCAAGACGGGCGATGGAGAACATGTCTCAACGGTCGCCATCACGCCGTGCGGCACTTTTGCGCTTGTTGGCTCGGTCGGGGGCAGCATGGATATGTTCAACCTGCAGTCTGGGCGACACCGTCAAAAGTTCCCTTCGAGACTTACTCCTGCACAGCTGAGGCAGATAAAACTGCAACAGATCAGGTCACTGGACACCGTGAGCCAGCTAACCAACCAGAAGTCCTTCAGCCGGGGAACTGGGAGGCACACAAGAACGGTGACGGGCATAGTGGTTGACTCGATGAACAAGTCGGTGATATCCTGCTCGCTTGACGGAACAATCAAGTTCTGGGACTTTATGACGGGAAATCTGGTTGATGAAATCGACTGGGCGCCGATGGTGGGAATTACGGGATGCAGATATCACCCAGGCAACGATCTTATCGCCTTCTCGTGCGACGACCACTCGATCAGAGTGGTCGATATCGAGACAAAGCAGACCATCAGAGAGCTATTTGGATGCCGCGACACCATCAACGACTTCTGCTTTTCCGACGACGGCAGGTGGATTATAGCCGCCTCGCAGGACTCGGTTGTTCGTGTCTGGGACCTGCCGACGAGCCATTTGATCGACGCCTTCAGACTGGAGAAGCCTTGCACGGCTCTGGCCTTCTCCTCTACCGGCGAATACCTCGCCGGATCCACGCGCGGCGAGCTCGGCGTGCACATCTGGACGAACCGGACCCTCTTCAAGCACGTCCCCACGAGACAGATATCGGAGAAGGAGATCGGCTTGATCTCTGAGCCGACAACTTCAGGCGAGGGCGGGCAGGGGCTAGTTGAGGCCGCGTTCGAAGAAGACACACCAGAGGATGACGACACGACCTCGGCACCGATCGTCGACCAGCTCAGCAAAGATATGATGACGCTCAGTCTCGTCCCCAAGAGCAGATGGCAGACATTGCTGCACATCGACCTAATCAAGCAGCGCAACAAGCCCAAGGAGCCGCCCAAGGCCCCCGAGAAGGCGCCCTTCTTTCTCCCTTCGGTTGGCGCCCCCAGCACCGCCGGGCAGGAGGCTTCCAGTGCCAGCAAAGAGGCGGATGCAAGCACATCGCGGATATTGCAACTGGATCAGACCCGCGCCGAGCAAGCGTTCACTTCCAAACTACTTACTGGAGCGGCGTCAGGAGACTGTAAGTCGTTGACCCATGAAACCCAGACCAGACTGTCGCAGACTGAAAGACTAACTCTTATTCCACAGATAACGCTTTCATCGAGCATCTCAAAGCACTGTCCCCATCCACAGCTGACCTCGAGCTCCGCTCCCTTTCAGTCGGGGACGGTGACGACGACTCAAACGAGCTCCTGCACTTCATCCGTGCCATGACGAGCAGGCTGGTAGCAAGACGGGACTACGAGCTGACGCAGGCGTGGATGGCGGTGTTCCTGCGGCTGCACTTTGACTTGATCATCGAGAACGAGTCGCTTCTCAAGACGCTCCACGATTGGAAAGATCAGCAAGAGAAGGAACGGGACCGCTTGGACGATCTCGTTGGGTACTGTGGTGGTGTGGTGGGCTTCTTGCGTAGTCCTCGAACATAGGTCGCTGGCAGAATTTGAGGGTGGACTTGATGCCCAGATATCCCTGGTAGCTGGTACCAATGTTTAAAGGTTCCGTGTTTATATTGCTCTCTAGCGAGATGTTGAGGGAGGAAAGTACTGCTTGGATGGTTGCTTGTCTTGGCGTGTTACCGTGTCTAGTGCTTTTTGTGTTACTATCTGAATCGTGATTTCTCTATTGACGCAATCCAGCGAACTCGTAGTAGATCAATATGCTTTGCTTTGCTGAGATTGAAACCCATGGCAAGCGGACTTGACCTCGCCGTTAAGGATAAACTATAACTGACACCTTGTATTCCTCGCATGCTTCTCTCTGTTTTCAGGCTTCGGCCTCCGTCAAGTCAGCGGTAAAGAACCAAGAAGTCCTCGGATGGTCACGCACATATTCCATGTAACTCGAAGGAGGCTGAGAGGGCAGGTTCTTGTTTCATACTCTTGGATTCATCGGCTTGCGCGTCCCGACCCAAGCCTTTGGATAGCATGGTGTGCAAAGGACAGAGACATCCGCCCGACTACTTGAATTACATGAAGCTCAAGTAATTGTGTTTTAATGCTCTCCTGAGCAATTCTTGTTCCTAGATGGCCTCGATACGCGGACAAACTGTCTTCGTAAGATAGGTGAAATACGCAGGTAACACAAGTAATCTAAATGTGTTTCAATATTCTGTTGCTAATTGTTATTTCTTTCATATCGGCGGAATAGCCTACATATCTTCAGTTACTGTATGTTGGTGATGCTGGTTGGAGATACATACCTGGTAGCTTCCGCGTCATCACTCACGGCCCACAGCGTGGGCAATAAAATGACCTTTTTGTTGACTGGACTTTCTCAGGCTTCTTCCCCCCAGACTATCAGTCAATGACTCACGCAAAATCTCAGACCGCGTGATGAGTTCCGAAAGAGAGAAAAAAGACGAAGCCGTTGCCGATCGGCTTGACAAATACCAGGTATCCATATAGGTACCCATTCCTCAACCGTTCGTCACCCCGTCAATCACCCCCTTTTCTTTTTTTTTTTGCTGTTCCAACAAAAACACACAAACTCAACCCCCCTCCCCCCCTATTCAACCCGCCGATCCACTCACAATCGCGAGACGGCAGACCAAATTCGATGCGCAGAGAAACCCACTGATCACCACGCCACTGACACAAGACATCGCAAACTAAGGTATACATGGTACGGGAACCTCACGCAACCGGGCAATCACCCAAAATCAATGCATTTCGGTTCCCATCTCCCGTCCGACGTTGCGTTGGACCGATCACCCCCAGCTGATGATGATAATGACCTTCACACGGGCAAGCAACCGCGACAGTCGAGATGCAGATACCGTGCAGCTCCCGTCCATCGATCACTGCGCTGCTTACATGTATTGATGACCACCCACCCACACCCGCACGCACGCACGCACGCACTTCCCATCATGCCTCGTCCAACGGCGGCACAGGAATGACTGCATGCCCGGTCAGTCTACGGGTTTTTCCCCTTCGTGCCTTTCTTCCTTCATCCTCAGCCCGCGACAGCTTGAATGAGAATGACGGTATCGTTTTATTACTATAGATTAATTATGACCCAACGACGGCAACCTCGAGCGCTACGAGCCACTGGAGTCGACGGGAGTTTGCGCGCCGGACTTTTGCTACTTCGAGATATATAACATAATGAACGTAGTCAACGGGACACCAACTTTCATGTTCCACGACTTCACTACCAAGCAACCTTTGGCTCGACACATGCAACTAGCCCAGGCACCGCCTCTATTTCGCATGGGCTTCAATTGTGACGCGGACAAGTAGACTAAAGCCTCACCGGCGGGGGAAGAAGGGGGGTTGGCCCCTTTTTCCTGCCTGCACGTGGTAACAAGTAGCAATGGAGTCAAGGAGACCACATCCATTTTCTCTCGTTGCGGAGCGGAGCTTTCAACAATTCCGGTAGTGCGCACACATAGGCCGTGAACGGGAAGGGAAAACAATACATCAAGGAGCAATTCCGGGGCTATCCGACCGCGAGCGGCTTTGGAAAGAGACGCGAGAGTTACCGCGGGATGGTTTGCCCTGGATTTGTTAGTTTTGTCATGGGCTTGACACTACACTACACTATACAGCCGCGCCGTGGAGGTAAGGAGTTGGCGGGCAAGTCAAGCCTGCGCCGCTACGGTGCTTCCCCCAGGCACAGTTGTGGATTGTTCCAGTGCTGTTTAGTCTGTTATTAGAAAGGGAGTAGTAGTTTTGACGATGCGGTGCCTTGCTCGATGTCATATTATTGACGTTTAAGGGGAATACTATGCCGTTCGAAACCCGCTTTGGATTCGCCATTCTGAGATGGCTTAAAATCACGATGCTTCAAGGTCTCGCGATCCGGAGTCTGCTGTTTACGTAGTATGAGTCTTGAAACCAGGGAGTTCAAGCATGTACTGGACTGATGCCGAAACCTCCGTTTTGTCAGGAGCAACAGCATCACCACCATCATGGGGTGATGATGAGTTGATCAACGCCGATCTTGAACATCAGTTCTCCCAGGACCCAACCGGAACGTGGGCTTGCGAAGACCCTGAAGCTCCCAGTCTGCGATTCGCTTGTTGCCAGACCCCGCGAAATCGCGGATCAGTCTAAAGCACCTGCCGCGGCTTAAGAAGCAGCTTCTCAAACGTGGGGGAGGGGAAGGGCAACTCCCGCCCCTCGCGTCTTGCGCCCTCGAGGCCAAACAGAAACAAAGCGAATGACAGTACAGGACACATAATTTTTCCACACCAAACAGCTTGCATGGAGAAAAGCCAATAGGTTCGACGCACATTCCTCCAGGAGACACGTTGAAGTCCAATGGCAGAAGTAGCGCATTTCAAGATGTCGAATTCATGTTTGACACATGTTTTGTTCGAAGTTGAGTTTGAACTCGGAACGTAGAACAGCCATGGTAACTTGAAGATAATCGATTGTTAGCTTGGTTGATAATCGCAAAGGACGACAAGAAGACCCAGTGGCCTTGATACCATGCATATCCTGCCACGCCTCATCCACTCTGTCGATATCGCCGCGACGCTCGCTCGCTCTGGGCAGGGTAGCAACCCATGCTGCAAATGGGACGCTGCCAACTGGTCTGGTGACAGCGACAGCTGCAACCTGCAGTATTGAAACCATACCGCGCCATGATGGTGTCTCCTGATGCTCGAGAATACCCCTAAGCGCGCTCCTCCAAACTTTCGGCTGAAGCGCCTTGCCGAGAAGACCGGAACGTAATATCTGGAATGCGCTTTTGCCTTACTTATCGCGATATCTTCCATCTCTTCCACAGAGGTCTGATGGAGGTGTGCAAAGGTGAAGAGGATATGAAAGCAGCCATGTCACCCAACAACCCCGTGTGAGCTAAAGTGACCAATCCTTGAGCACGAAGACATGGTGGGCATGCACGTCGAGAGATAAGACGTGCCACGACCCATCAAGCACCGACGACGTTAACGGTGAGCCTATCATTGCTTGCATTTTCGCGATTAGCCGCCGAGCAGAGTCAATGTTCGGCAAGCGAGAGGCAGTTGACCTCGAGATATCCGCGGGAAGCAGCGGGAGGTGAGTCCAACTCAGCAGGCCGTTTCAATCCCATCAACCGCAAAACCTCGATAATAGATCGACGGATTCACATTGCCGATAACGTGTGGTGGGTTACGTCGTCTGCCAAATCGGTCTCGACTCGCATGTCGGAATGGCGACCTTGATGGGAAGCCCGAATAAGACCAGCCGAGACGGTCTCATTGGATGACCCGAGGTTGAATCGGCGCATCACGGTTAGGTGAAGTCAAGCGGGGAGCTCGTGACGATCCCGGCTCCGGTTGGCTGCATGTGGCGTACGTCTTCGAGTCAACCCCACGACGTCGGTTGAGCAAAACCTGGGTCTGAGACTCTTCATGGTTTGATTGAGTGAAACCCAAGCAGTAAAAGCCTCAAGTTCAACGTCTGGTGCAGCCATAATCCAAACCGTCATCCTGGCTTAGACCAGATTCCCTTTTTTCAGTCACCCACGACGCCGTCTGGTTGATGAGACTCTGGAAGGAAATGGTGTGGAAAGATCCGATGCCGCCGCTAATATCAGCACCTTCATATTGGTGGGATAACCTCGGAGAACTACGGGCCAGCAACCGCGAGGCGGCTGTAATGCTCTCAGCAAATGCCTTGACGGGAGATCTACTGAAGTGGCGACTGAACAGGTCTTCAGCGGCTACGTTGACAGTCAAGGTAAATATAAAACATTCCCGTGCGTATCAAGTTCGCTCTGCTTTGAGACTGTCAAATATTTGATGAAGAAGTCCTGGGCGGGGCGCGGTTCGAGATTAACCCGGTTGCGCGTTCTTCGCCTTCCAAAATCTTGTCTCAATGGTTGGATGCGACTGGCTCTTTTTCAAAATAGGTTTCTGGGCTTGCCTGAATAGCCTCTCGACGGTTGGTGGGGTTCGTCATTCAGGAGGGTGGGCAGCCGAGACATTCGGGAACGGCTAGGATGGGAGCCAGATTCGATCTGGTTGCCTTCTTTGCACCCCGGATTCAAGACTTGGCAGCGAAATACAATCCCCGCGATTCGCCAGCGATATCGGCAGCGGAAGGCGCTGTCGAAGGCGCTGTCGACGGCGGACTGGATTGTGGTGATAACTTCAAACTCTCCATCTAGGATTGATAGCCAACCACAGCAAGCGAGGGAAGTCAGCCCTGACCAAAGACAACGGAGAACTGCTTTCGCCCACGTGCTCGATGAGTGCCTTGCTTGGGGTCAAGGGGGGCTTCATGTCGAGGCCTGACGTGTTGACGAATGAGGGCTTGACACAAGGCAGCACCGTGATGGTCCGATACGGGCGGGCCCTGCATGGCAAACACTCGGCTTTGCTACTGCGGAGAGTGGCTCGCCTGCGCCAAGCACTAAACGGCCTTCCTGAGCTTCGTGCGCCATTTCAATTGGGATGAGAGACTTGATGACCTGGCGGCGCCAGCTCTATGTTGGGCGTCGAAGCCGAGCTGCTCGAATTTTTCCGCATTGGAAAGTTGCCATCCCTCAGCGCTGCACTTTGCACAAACAGGAGATCCAAGATATTCAAACGATGGCAATCGGCTAGTATAGCTTGGATAGGGCGGGGGTTGGCGGCTGGTATTTCTTGATTCCGAACTGCTGGTAATCGGGGTCGTGTAAGCTGCCCGCCCGCCCGTCAAAGAGAGGGTCAGATGGAGGGGCTGTGCGAAGCATGTCAGCCAAGGTGCGTAATCCGGCCCGAGGAGGGTGGGCGAGCACGGCGAGGTTCGAGGGGGGGAAAGTCGATGCATGCAGGTGTGGCACCAAAGTCTACACTATTGGCTGGCGTCGAGGGATGAAGGAGTGTTCGCTGGGTTACCAGGGCAGGAAAAGGTGCGTTCCCCACGATCTTGTTCACGGCCAATGAGCCTCGGAGAAGCGTGGACAGCCCCAGTTCTCAAGATCGAGCATGTTCGCGTGGCTGGGTCTGGGTCCAGAAATGCAGCAAAGAGTCTCGTCGTCGAAGGGTGCTTGTCCAGGTTGTAGTTGGGCAGCCGGGCATGGAGGGAGAATGGAGCTCGAGGCCCTGGACGTCGCTGGGCCGGCTGCCACGTACGCCTGTCAAATAATTGTGCCATGGCCGCTAACGCGCTGCGAGCGTCTCGATTGGAGTCTGTCCCAACTTGGTCTGGGAATAGCTCCTTGAGAAAGCGCCGGGTGCAGAGAACCGTTTCTGGCCATCAATAGTGACACGGACTTGAGCCTGTCTGGGAGTGTCAGGCCAACCGGGTAGCAATGGCAATCAGCAGCACCAGCAACGGCAACGGCAGTCGCAACAGCAGCACGATCCAGAATTGCCTGTCCACGGCATCAAGAGGGAGGCGGGAGGGAGACCATGAGAATAGCCTGGAAAGAAGTCTGGAACGTTGTCGCCGTGGAATTGGCGCAGGCGGTGTTAGTGTCGTTTGTTGACTCTCTGGCGATGTCGAGGTGGACGAGCGAGCTGCTTCTGCTGCATCATCAAGAATAGAAGCAGACCTCCATGATGTGGTGAGCTGGTAAAACGGCTGTTCGGTGACTGACGGAAGGCGAGTCATCAGTCATCATCGTCATCAAGGCAGGGCAACTGGTGGATGGTGGTGGCTTGGCCCCTGTTTGCCCGTCCTCTTGCCCGTCGTCACCTTTCCCCGGCGCCCGATACATCCTTCAGCTCTGCTGCCTGCATTGGCATTGCCCGTCTGCTGCCAAGGTCCCAGGTCTGAGGCTTGAGACCCAGACCTGAGACATGATTAAGACGGTTCTGGTGTTACTCAGCACAACAGCACAACAGCACAGCAGCACAGCAGCACGGCCTTGGGCGACAGTAGTAGTAGAACTAGTGTGTCGTCCATCGAGATTACGTCGACATCTTTCGTTTTACGCCTACACCATGCTGTACGGGTTAATTAATCACTGTACACTCTACGATGCGTGCACCGAGGTTCTGTTGCTGTGCTGGATGTTTCTCGAACGCAAAGTGGCGGGATTGATGCTTGATGGGCGTGGGTGTGGGCGACTGACTGGTCAATTACCCGGTGCAATGCTCGCGGGTTCGGAGCAGTGGCCGACCGAGCGAGATCTGGGAAAGCATGAAGGCAAAAAAAAAAAAAAAAAAAAAAAAAAAAATGAGAGTCATCCACGATAATTCTCGCAGGATGTGGGTTTTGCGACGAATCCCAAAGACGGATGAAGAAATCTCTGATCTGGACAATATGGACAAAAGAGGAAGCTGCACGTCAGGATGAAGGGCTTTTCAGTTGGCCGGTGGGCACTTTGGGTGGTCGCTCATTCCCGAATGGTCAAGTTTTGGATGTTGCAAGACGCCGAGGTTCTAGCGGGATTGCCAACAGCCCACGCCTGGAAAAAGGTGACACGGGTGGGATGATGGAAGCCTTCAGTGGGCTCACCCGCTGGAGTCCGAGTGCCTCTCTTTCCGAGGACACCTCAGATCCACTCCGTTTCCCTCCTTCACTTTATCCATCCCACCATCTCCCACCACCTCCCCACCCAGCCCGAGTTGAGTGACTTTTCCGCAGTCGTCCGGCGCATCTCGAAAAGACCAGCCATCGCCAATCATGTGCCGAGAAAGCTCGAGAATGACCTATTTTCCAGCCAGTGCCAGTGTCACTCATCCAGTGGGAAATCGCGCCCGTCGCGATTGGTCCATGTCAGTTGCACCGCGCACTTTTCAGTACTGCAGTTGTTCCGTGTGCACGATGAATGCTCCCACGCCCACGCCCACACCCACTGCCCCACGCTGATCCTCCTGCGTCTCCCCTCCTCGTTCTTTGCACACCCAGCCAAGGTTCCACAACGCGTCGACGCCGCCCTCTTGTACCCCATAGATACCTGCCTTAGCGTGGGCTCTCTCACCAACACTCTGGTAGCATGCGCTTGTCCGATGACCGCGGCGGCGGGAGGATAGACAGACCCACCTTACCTTATGTTGGTCCCATGTTGGTCACTCACTGTGTCCCAGGTCCGTCATGTAAGGAGCGTTTGGGCTACCTTTGGGGTACAATGAACCCGCTGCATATGCTTTCCAGGTTTCCAGACGCTAAGACTCAATTCCCATCACCGTCTCGAGTCCTCGACCCTGCCCCCTCCATAGTCCATCCTCCACACGCGCTTGTGAATATATCCCCATCCTGCCCATCCCATCCCGTCCGCCTGCCAGCACGCTCCACTTGTTCTCCTGCATACTACTTTGGCTCGACGGCGAGAGATGACCTGTCAATTCCAAACCTAGCCCAGACGAATTGTAAGAGCGACTGGACAGCAAGCAACCTAGACGGGCCGCGTCCACTTAGACGCTCAAGCTGCCTTGGCTGCTCTGATACTGTCCTCTGGGACCAACTCTTCCACTCGGCTCGGCTCGAACACTCGTCACGACACAAGACGCCAGTTGAACCGTCGTGGTCTCCCCGCGTTTAATGCCCGACCCCCCAACCTGACATGGTCTGTGTTCACCACCACAAGGACAAGGACACGGACAAGGACCAGCACTCGCACTTTGCACTCGCACTTGCACCAGCACTTTGCACCAGCAACACGGGCATCACCACGCACCCGTTCTGCATTGCAGCCCCAAGACTAGGGTGGTGCAGTCCATGCAAACGTGCGCATATCCATCTTTAAACGGCGCCTGGCTCGACTGCCGCCCAACCCACCATCCGCCATCCACCATACACCGTCCACGGTATCACCTCCATTCACCTTCTTGGGCTCACGCCTCGTTTCTATAAGAGCATCAAAGGGCCCCCATCCCACCCTAGATCCGACCCCTCCCTGCACACAGACCAGACTACAGCTCTCTCCACACACACCAACATCTTAACCACAACCTCGACCTCCTTGAAGCTCCTTGAACCACCTTGAACCACCCTTGACACCGCCACCTCAACCACTCTTCATCAACACATTCACACCCACAACTCAGCTCAAGATGCCTTCACCTAGAAGACAAAGTTCAAGTCAGAGCTCCTCCAGCCGGGGTTCCCGCAGTAGGGGGAGCAACGACTCATACGGCTCACAGTCAACCACCCCGACATCCGTCTCCTCGTCCCCTCGCCCCTCAGATCTCAAGGCATCCGAAACGTCAAGCGGCAGCCATGCCTACAGCGACGCCCCTAAGCCCAAGCAGGGATACACGTATGCCTACAGCGACGACGTCAGCCCCGATACCTCGCTCTACCCTCGTGACTCGGTAGCAACATACGCCTCCACGACCGCATCGTCTCAAGAACTCGACCCAATGGACGGTGACGAGAGCCCCCTGGACCGCGATTACAACACTATCCCGCCTCTGCCTGAGTACCGCCGCGAGGTTGTCGAGCCGAACGTGCGGTCGTCGACGCCACAGGACTTTGCCAAGCTTTTCCCCTCCCTCAACCGCCTGACCATCAGGCACGACGAGTTCACCCCCGATGGAAACATGAACCTGCGAGTTGACACAGTAGTGACAGGCCGGAGGAGGACGGCAATCCAGCTCTTCCATCTGCGCATGTACGACCTGGCCAAGCGCGAGTTCTCTCTGCGGCGGTATTCTCGCGACTCGGGCCGCGAGGTCTGCAACTCGAAGCGCAAGTTTATCGAGCCCGCGGCAGTCAAGCCCAGGAACGAGGACCGGCCGACGCTGAAGCGATCCATGACGACGGCAATCAAGACGCTAGGTGGTGGAAGGCCGGTCCTGCGCCGTGCGAACTCGACAGCGCTGAGCGGTCACACAAGGCCTGACACGAGTGACTCGTCGTGCGACGATGAGTTGTTCAGCGACCTGAGCAACCTTTCACGCTTGTCTCTCGACAGCCGCATCGGAAAGGCCAAGAGCCAGCGGCCGCTGCCAACCAACACTATCAAGCTTGAGTTCAGCAACTATGCGCGTGTTGACGTCCATCGCCGCGGGGGGAAGAACAACAAGCGCTACGAGTTTGAGTGGTGGGGTCACCGGTACAGCTGGAAGCGTTCGGTCGACAAACAGATGGGCCTGGTGTCGTTCCACCTTGTGCGAGACGGGAATGCGAACGCGCCGGTCGCGCATATCGTTCCCGAGACCCGATCGCCGAGCCAGGTCGACGCCGACAAGAACGCCGGCGGATGGATCCCACCGTGTTTCATGTGGATCGCCGACCCAACCATCGTGGATGCCGTCACTGATGTTGCTGAGTAAGTCCCTTTCCGCATCAGAAGCCCTGCTCTCCGAGCCGTTCTAGTTCCAAGCTAACAGTACATACACAGTGTCATCATGGCAACCGGTCTCATGGCCCTTGTTGACGACAGCATCAAGGAGAACTGGCAGACCAAAAAGGTCCACCACATCCCGGTGCCGTTTTTGGCTTCGAAGGCCTTCAACTTCGAGGCTCCTGCCCCTCTTTCCTTCATGCAGCATGTCTTTGGCCGGCGACACTCCAATGATTACCACTCGAGCCCGTCTAGTCCACTGCGCCTTGCAAATCCCATACCAGCCTATTAGGCTGCCTGTATGAGACTTTCTTGCTGCTTCAAAGGGCCCACGCCTGTCCAAGTCAGGTGGCGAGTCCCGGACGGTGGGTTCCTGAGTGAATCATGGAGTCGTTGGCCGGGAAGCACACACGTGTTGCCGCCTAACCAGTGACTCAATACTTCATTTCTAATTGGCTTGCGCTATCTCACAGCTTTTTCACAAGAGCATGACCCGGCTTTTGCAAAGCCGATGATGCACCATGACGGGCATCATTCCGACTTCGCTTCCGCAATCCATCTCTTGCTAATTCCCTTTTTTTTTTTGTCTTTCTTTGATTTGAATCGTCTTTTGGCGCACTCATTACAGATTTCATTCGTCTACTGTTGTCTACTAAAAAAAGAAGAGAGCTTTCATTTGTTAATCCGAAATCAACAATCTTGGGGCGTAGTTTACTACTCCTATTATTACTATTGCTATTTACAGACTGTTTGGCAAAAGCGAGGCCATGAATTTAGCATGGACAATCGGTGTATGGGGGCAATGGGACATGGGCATGACATAACGGTTGCATGGGCAGGTGATGATGGAGTTGTTTTGGCTTATCTCCTTTTTCGTTTGGCATTTATTTCTTCTTTTTTGAGCTTTCGCTTTTCTTTGCTGTTTGGGGCGGGACGGATACGGGACCGGCACCGGAGCACGAATGAGCATTTCTGGGACATGGATTAAGGGCATTGGGACGGGAAAGGGGGCACGGTGTTCACTGCCACGACAGTTTGATGATGGATTTGTTGTACATGATGATGTAGTCGCACATAACATTGCTACTCTGCGGTATCCGCGCTTATGGCGGAACCCAATCCTCTCTCGTATAAGTCTTTTCGTCCTCGGCTTGGGCTGCCGCAATGCTTGATCTTGATCGAAGCGGTATTATTAAATCACGATCTGGCTGTTCCGAGGTCCTGTTACCCAAGACATTTGATTGCAGTCCGTGCTTGGCAAGACGTCCGCCTCGTGATGGTCCTCGTCGATCGCTGCTGGCGCATCATCATCGCACAGCCCCCGCAATGCTTGTTCGATGAGCGGCTAACCTATAAGCGCCTCCCTCCTGCTGCGGGTTTTGTCTGCTGTGCTCTCGCTCCCGTCAGCTTTCCGTTGTTCTTATCGCTCTCACTGGCCATGATGGGGACCTTGGCTCCCCACGGCCCGTACGACCACCTTGCAATAAACCACTCACGAGTCAGCATCTGATATATCTGCCTTGGCCGTGCCGCCGGCATTGCGATCCGTGAACAAGCCCAGCCCTTGGGACAATTTTCCCGTTCCGATATTCGGGGGTACTGGCACTGGAATTTTAGGTCAGTCTCCCGCCTCCGAGTCATCGGTTTCCGATTCTCTTCAATACCATGTCCGCTCGGGACGGTTTCTCATGTCTTGTGGGACAAATGTAAGCTCAGCTGTCACTGTCACTGTTTTACAAAAAGACAAGACAAAACCATACAGTATCCTTGTTTATTCGTGCGCTCGAATAGTCTAAGTCGTGTCACCGTTTCCATTTTCCCTTCTTCATCAATGTGTCTTATCTCTTTGTGTTTTTCTCTGGCGTGATCCGTTTAACAAACTGAACTGAATCAATCCCCTTTGCGCCACCTGAGAAACGCACACAGAAGAGAGATTTGGGAACAGGCTTTTGATTAGACCAAACCTAAGACCAAAACCAGGCGGTTTCTTTAGGTACAAGTCAAAAGGCAGGGATCGAGATAGGGGCCTAGTAAGGAGGTGCCTTGAGTACATGTAGATATTTGGCAGCCAATTGCCCCATGTAGTTATGTACCAGTCATTTACTTGTACCGCACGCAGTAGCATGAGAATTACTGGAAGTATACCTATTTATGCATATACTAGCGATGGTTTGCATCGTCCCCAGAAACAGCGGCTACGGTACGGGGCGGCTTTCGAAGTACATCAGGTTACATACCTTCCTGTACCCACTGAACAAACCCTCACCCCTCTGCCTCCTTCCTCTTACGTCCTTTGCCTATCACACACTGTCCACCCGACCCAGCACGTGGCATTCCCCCGTGGAAGCCAGAATACATCCCATCCATGGTCCCACGTGGTACTGTACCCGAGCGGTCGGCACGCTCGGCGTGTTCGAGACACTGTGACGCCATGAGGGGAGGCTGGGGAGAGGCTGGTGGAGGCGGTGATAGGTGACAGATGGTTTGTCCGACGACCTGGGTCTTGAGATGATTGGAGAAGAGGAAAAGAAAAGAAAAGTAATGCCGGATATAAGTGACTGAGTGAGTGACGGGCCGGTGCTGTGTCCTTGAGAGACACCTCAGGTAAGGTGAGGCAAGGTATTGTACATGGACTCGGAGCCACAACCATGACCACGGCATCGGTACCCGACTAGCACCATACCATATCATAAGGTACCCAACCTTACTTCCCAGGGGAGTGAGTCTAGCACATGTCTATCATCGATCACATGTGTACAAGTAGATACTGCCGTAATTGCCTTGCCTTCCCTACCTCGGGTCACACAGCAACGCCTCTTCTGGCCAACATTGTCCAGTCATACACAGGTAAGGATAGTGAGCCAGAGCAACTGCATGACTTGGAGCACACACAATATGACCCTAACCTCACACACATATATATGCCTGAGTACATCCACCTATCCACACGCAACACCTCCCAGCCTGTGACGTTGCAAGTTACACGAGACCAGAACAGCACTTACATATCCTGCCCATGTTTCGCAAATCTCCCCCGGTTTTCTCCGGCTCGTCCCGCCATGGAAATTTCAGCTAGCAATGGGACTTCGATCGATCTGCCATACTCAATAACACGGCATTCTTGTGAAATGGCGTATCCCCCTTCCACCTGATGGGAGCAACTGACGACGAATGGAAAGCCAGAATGAAAACTGAAACCCAGCCAATGTGGTGGAACTGGATGGATGCCTGACCTGCCTTGACGTCAGCTTCCATCCATCACTGAGACGGCTGCCGACTCACACGTCAACGGTCAGACTAGCCAGCTGGTCCGGGTGAGCCCTCCGGGATGACGCCATAAGTCAGGATGATAGTTTCCCCAACCGAAGATGTACAGCAGCCGGGCATCTTCATTCAGTTTCAACAAAGTTTACCAGGGGCCCGGACAATCAACCAAAACCAAAGCAGGCATAACATTTGAAATGGCTCTATTTCTCTTCAAGTCGAGACGCTTACCAGCAAAATATAAACACAGATTAATATGATGATACAAAAACGATCCTTTCCGTTTCTCGCCCAACATTAATTAGGTACCCATTCGTTCCCTCTATGAAAGCTCCGCCTCCCCGACGCTGCTGTCATCGGTATTAACCCCATTGCTGTCGCTCAGCGAGCTGCCATCGCCCTGGTACTTGTCCCAGTTCGCAAGGATGTTACCAATCTTGGGTGAGTTGGTGAGGCGATACACATCCTCAAAGTACTCTTTGGTGATCGCAAACGGCCGGGCCGTTACGTTGGGAATGTACTTGCCCACAAGCTTGGCTGGGTCGATAGTCGTCTTGTTGATCTTCTTCAGCAGGAAGCTTCTGAAAGGCTTGACGCCTGACCGCAAAAAGGTCGAGTGGAAAGGCACATCAATGCCCTTCAACGGGATCGTTGCAAAACCGCGCTCCAAATCCAAAGGCTTGGGCTTGCCCTCGGTAGCCGCTGCGCACTCGCGGATAATCTCCACCAGCTTCTCCTTTACCAGCTCAGGGGTGAACTCCTTCCGCATCTGCTCAATGTCGATCTTCATCATCTTGAGATAGTTGGTAACGCCAGTCAAGGTGTCGAGTGCCCGAAGATCACCAGCACACACGTACTGCATGTTGGCAATGTTGTAGTTGACAATCTCGAGCAGCCACTCTGTGGTCTCCGCGATGCTGCTGACAACGAACCGCAGCGCCTCCTCATTGAAGGTCTTGCTAATACGACTGGGGTTGACGGCGCACATACTGTAGTTCGAGCGCCCTGATGCATCACGCTCGACAGCAACCTGCATCGTCAGGCCACGGTAGAAGACAACAGACACCAGAGACTCAATGGGCATGACATCGGCCAGAGCGGCGAGTGCGGAGTACTCGCCAAGGGAGTGGCCGGCAAAGGTGCTATCCCGCGGCACGAGGCCCTTGGCCTTCATGTCTTCGAAGCTGGCCTTCTCCATGAGGGTAAGAGCCGGCTGAGTGAACTGGGTAGCCGAGAGGAGGCCGGTCGGGGAGCGGTACGTGTACGACGTAGTCCTCTCATCAATCTCCTTGAAGATGCGCTCCGACTTGATCGAACCATCGGGCGCCACGGTCTCGAAGGTCATGGCCATATAGTTCTGGCGGATGGCCTTGCCGCGAGGACCACCAAAGTGGATCGTGAGTTCCTTGGGGTTGTTCTTGACGATGTTGGTGATGGCAAAGCCTGCATTTTTGGTTAGTAAAAGCGATCGTGAAGTAGATACGAATCAAAGCTTACCGTAGGTGTCCATTAGGTACTTGTCTGCACGATCCCAGACATCCTTGGCCACATCACTGCTGCCGTAGAGATCCATGCCCATACCTTGCTCCTGTGAGCCTTGTCCGGTGAAGACATAGGCGGTAACGGGCTGTTCAATTTCGGCCTCGCCAAGAAGCACCTTCTCTTCCGTCTCCTTGTTGCTAGCCTCAACCTTGATGATCTTGCGGCCGGCCACCATGCCAACGTGCTGAAGCTTGACGTAGATATCGTCATTGGGCAACACCATTCCGGTCAGCGAGGCGTGGAAGCTTCGCACGCGGCCGATCTTGTTCTCAGCTGCCCACGTTTCCACCAGGCTGCGAACAGCAGCACTAGAGTACATGCCATGCGTGATGGTGCCTGGCAGACTGGCGTAGCTCGAGAAGATGCGCGAGACGTGGATGGGGTTGTAGTCGCCCGACACGCGCGCGTATGTCTCGTTGGAGGCGGGTGCTCTGAGCTCGAGGGGAGTCTTGCCACTGAGAGGAATCGGGTTCTCGAAGTTGATGGGTTGCTCGATGGAGGAGCCATGACGCTCAAGGTAGTCGATGACTGGGTTTCCATGCGAATCACCAGCCTCGTAGTCAACCGTAGCGACCTGAATGATCTCCTTGGTTGGGAGCTCGAGAAGAACCTGGCCCCGTGTCTCAACATGGCTGAAGACTGTCTGGTTCTTGAAATGAACCAGACTTTGTAGGCGGAAGGTCAGCGTCTGCCCGAGCAGCTCAATCTCGGGGTTTGCGAGCTCATCAAGCACAAACCACTGCTTGGAGCGGAGGACAGCAACATCCTTGGTGGTAGCCAGATGGATCTGCATCGGTGTCTCGGTCTTGCGCTGGAAGGTGTTTTTGAAGTCGGTGTAGACACCACGGTACAGGAACTGCGAGGTAACCTCCATGACAGGCTCTCCGTCACGGCTGATGGTACCGCAAACCTCGACCATCTTGCCAGATTCTTGGTTGATCACGGCATTGATCTGCGCGGTGGTGGAAACCACGTCGCCCTTCTTGAGCGGCTCGGCGCCAGGCATCATTCGGAACTGATTGGAAAGGTGAACAAGCTTCAACAAATCTCCGTCAATGGTGCGGGGGAAGATGGGCTTCGTGATGGCCTTCCACCCTACAACGATGGCAAAGTCCATGGGAGCGTACATGATCTTCTCCGGCCGATCGACGAATGCTTCACCTGTGTTGCCAACGGCGTGGACAAATTCGTTGATTGCCTCGCTCGTAACGGCGTTCTCGCCACCGTCAAACACACCGGTGACCGAAGCGTCAAGATCGAGCGCATCATCACCAAACCACGCGCGCCAGTAGAACTCCTTGATACGGTCATTTCGGCCCTCCATGATTTCATGAATTGGCGCATAACCGGCCTCGGGGCGGTAAGTGAAGCGCAGAGGAAGTGCAACGGGCTTTCCAAGGGCAGTCGTGTCCTTGATCATGTTGACGACAATCTCGTTCTTGCCGGCGAGTTTGACTTCGATCACATCGACATAGCGATTGGGGCGTGGCTGTTCCTTGACCACAATGGAGGTTTTGGTAGGATCGTTGGGGTAGTTGATCTCAACGAAAAGACCGCGTGTAGGAGCAAAAATGCGCTTCATGGGGTTTGTCTGATACTTCTGTCCCTGGACGAGGACGTCGGACTGAAGGAGGGCATAACGCCAGTTGCGGTTTGGCCCCGCAAGAAGCGAGAGCCACGACTCAAGGGACGGCAGCGAGGCGGATGGAGACGATGAGAGACGATAGGTGTTCTTGTGCTCGTCATAGACGACAGTGAGGCCTTCGATATCCAAGGGGATTTCGGAATCGATCAGCTTGCCACCGAAGTATTCGACAGTGGGGATCAGGGAAGTCTTGTTGTTGTACACATCGCGAGTGAGGCCTGCAATATGGGCGTTGTGAATGCCGTCAAGGATATCCTTGATAGGCTCGTCGACCTTTGTCGAGTGCTTGGCCGCCATGGGTCCTTGGAGGATACATGTTCGACCGACGTCCTTTCCGATGACGGCGCCAAGATCCTCAGATTGCCAGAGGGAGTCCTTCTTGAAGAAAAACTCGAAATTCTCATCGAGCGCCGGAACAAAAGTGACGGGCTTCTGTCCACGTCGCTGGCAGAGAAGCAAGAAATGCTGCACGTCCTGGGCATTGATCAGCTGCTTCTCGGCCTCTGGGTAGTTGGCGAGAATGCGCTCAACAGCGGAGTAGGGCTCGGCAAGGTCGGCGTAGCTCTGAAGGCTGGATGGCTGGGCCGCAGAGGTAGTGAATCGCTCCTCGACACGGTGGATGAAGTCTCCAGTGAGCTTAGTGAACGAGGGGTCGATCCATCGAGCCTCATCCTTGACGTAAAGGAGCTCAACCATCCGTCGCACCACCTCGGCATATGTCATATCCTCAAGGTCCACGGCCTTGCCCTCCTTGTTCTGGCCAAACCAAACCTTCTGGAAGTCTTCGTTGAGCTTCTTGATGATGTAGTCCCTGTTCTTCTTCAGCTCGGGGACTCTCTTCTCCTTTGGCAGACCAAAGATCTTCTGATCCATCTCGGCCCAGAAGCGGACACCACGGGTAGCAAGCTTATGAATTGGCTCTCCCATCTCGGATCTGACCGTGATGACGCCACCGGCCGGTCCCTTGTAGGTTTTCTCCCACTCGCTGTCATCAAGACCGGGCGCATCTACAATGGCCTGCTTGGCTGCCTTGCTCGTATGGGCCTCCTTGGCGACCATCATGCGACTGCCGAACATGCAACCGTCGTATGGCATCGGAGGGTAGCCGTACTTTGTGGACCAGGCACCCGTCAGGTACGGGTAAGTGTCGTCTGCGCCGCCAAATCCGCTACCAGCCACAAGAATGATATTCTCCTGACGGCGGATGCGGCCGTAGCTAGCTAGGATGGGCGCGTGGAAGTCTTCATAGGAATGATGCCCACCTCCTCTACCACCAGTCCACTGAAGAATGATGGGGAACGTGGGGTTGGCCTTGGCGATGTTGACAACTGCCTGAATGCTTTCGCTGGAGCCGGGCTTGAAGGAGATGTGCTTCAAGCCAAGGGTCTCGATATACTCCTGCGCAACCTCGATCGAGGGAACACCAGCACCGATCGTCAGTCCCTCAATCGGAACGCCTTCAGCTCTGAGCCTGCCAAGCAGAGGGATTTGCCAGCCCATGGCGCGCGGGTTGACGTAGATCAAGTTGATGGTGATACCACGACCAGCTGGGATATTCTGCTCGACCTTGCTGATGGCTGCGGTCATGGTCTTGGCGTTATAGTAACCGCCGCCAGCAAGCTCAATTTGATAACCGGCATTCATGGTCGCGGCGATGAAGTCCCAGGGCACAGTGGAGGGAGTCATGCCGGCGACCAAAAGTGGCGGTAAGCCAAGAAGCCTGCTCATCTTGGTGTCGACGTATGTCCGACCGCTTGAGGTCTTCACGAGTCTCGGACCATATTCCTTAACCCAGTCAACGGCGCGCTTCACGGCGTGCTCCTCGTCACGGTCAAAAAGCTCCGACTTGTAGCCAACCTCGGGTACTGTGCCATTCACGGCTCCAGCGAGGATGACGCGAACGCCTGTGCCCTCCTTGTTTCGGCTGGTCAATATTCCAAGACCAGAGATGCCTCCAGGGCCGAAATCCAAAATGTGGGTTGCTTCCGGGAACACAGTGGCTTTCTCCCAGTGCACCGGATCATGTGTGATTAGGCGGACCAAAGCAGGAACGACGTTTCCAGTGACTTCCTCGCGAAGATCCTTGCCCGTGTTGGTGTTGTAAACAGGAATGCCTAGGTCCTTGGCACTGATCAAAATGTCCTTCAAGTCCTCGGCAATCACATCCGTCGCTTTCTCGAGATACTTGCTGTGGAAAGGTGCTGTGATGGGCAAAAAGCGGTTCACAAACCGAACCTTCCGCTCGGTGTATGGAATCTTGGCCTGATCAATACCAGTGGCAGCCTTGACCCTTCTTAATTGCACGTTCAGGCCGTAAAGTGAGCTCGGGGGGCCAGTCACAACCATGTTCCGAGGGCTGTTGATGAGGGAGATGGAAATGTGTTGATCTTCGGGAAGATACTGGTTGGTCTGATCAATGTGCTTCTGTACCTCGGCCTGGGGGAGGTCCCGAATGCTCAGCATAGGGGTAGGTGTACCCTCGCCGTTTTCGACCGAGTCCCGAAGCATGGAGGGTGTCATTGAAGTTCTCGGGAACGTTTGCTGGCTGCGGGCTCCAATCCAGAAAAGAATGGTCAGCGCTGACCTGGAGATCTCCTCGAAGGACTCCCACGAGTCCGCTGCTGCCGTTGCGGCAGCAACCACGATGCCCTGTGAATGACCCGTGGTTCCGCTGATCCTATCACGCAGAATGCCAGGGTGTAGACCAAGGACCTTGCAAGTGATCTGATAATGGGCCAACTGCACGAGCCCGATCAAGGGGAAGCTGACCGGAGCAGAAATCAGGTAGCCCACATCTGGCGTGTCATCTGGGCTTTGGAGCCAAGACATAATATCCAAGCCTTTGGGGTAAAGCTTCTCCGCGCTGGGGTGGCTGGAGAGAGTCTGGAGCAGCTCGGCCGAGGAGACAACAAGCTCGCCAACAAACGACGGATACGTGCTGTACAGCTCGCGCAGCTCCTCAAAGTACTCCTCGATATTGCCTTGGCCGCCAAAGATGTTGTAAAGCTTCGCGCTTCCATCATCGGCAGCGCGAAACAGAGCAGACTCGTGCGCCTTGATGGTTCTGTTAGAAGCTGACCGTGCGGCGAAGTAGCTGCGGATAACCTCGAGCTTCTTCTCGTCAATGCCAGGGAGCGTTGTGACCAAGGCATGGATATCATTACCCCGGAGGAAGGCTCTCTCAAATTCATTGATAATGATTTTGAGAACCTCCTCGCCCGAGCCCTGCAAGTCGTAATCCTCGCCTTGTGTCACTTCGTTGGCGATGTATCCCATATACCTCGCCACGAGCTCCGCAACGGAGGAAGGCTCGTCATCTTGAGCAAGCTCGTCGGTGGGAGCGGGCAGGCTGGCGGCAAATCGCTCCTTCAGCTGCGAGGCATGGAAGTGCAGGCCCGTGGGCAGCAGGAAGGATGTTTCGAGAGAGCCGTGGGAGATGGTGAGAGGGCGGAGCGAGGCCGATGACCGGGGGGTAGCAACACCCGTCTGCGGGCCAGTGTTGGCGCCGTACATTGTGGAAGGAGGTATCTGGAAGATCTGGGAAGACCTAGACGCTGTCAGCCGTTGTTCTGGTCTGCCAGCCTGCCAGCTTTCAATGGCTACCCATCGCCTTACGCTGGGTGGGAGGGAGCTTCTTACCGAACGCCACGACTCCGACAACTCAACAAAGAGCAGGAGCCTGCAATGCCCTAATCTATAGACTACGCGGACGTGGAGGGGGAAAGCGCTCGATCGAGAATCCGAGGAGCGGGCAGCCAAGCTCGGATGTCGTGAGGAGCTTGGAGGGGGGCGTGGAAAAAAAGTGCCTTGGTCAAGTATGGAGGTTATGACGAGAGGGAGGGAGGGAGGAGAATGAGGGAGAGGAGGAGTAGTAGGAGGCGCGAGCTTGGGTGGGCAACCAAGAAAAGGAAGGGATACGGGTTAAGGTGTCCGTGGTCCCGGGACAAGTTGTAGACGAGAACTAGCAACCTAAAAAGCTGGGTGAGGGTGATAGCGTTTGGCTTTCGGCACCTCGCGTTGGTATTTTGTCGGGGAACGAATGGAACAATGGGGTCAAGGCAAGGCGAGGCAAGGGAAGGCAAGGGAAGGTAGTCCCGTCAGTCCAGACTCCGGTCTGTCAGCGCGGTGCGTGCGTTGCGGTGCGGTGCTCGCTAGGCTCAACGATAAATGAATGGGCTCCTCTTGTTATCGCCATTTGACGAGTTCCTGGCACCTCCCCGTTGCTCGCCAATTTTTTTCTTAGCTCTTGTTGGGGCAGCACGACGCGGTTCGGCGAGGGCCCTTGTCAACGAATGGGACGGAAACTGAGTGACTTCCGATGACCCTCATGCACCCACCAAACGGGTCCCTAATGCACTGTACCTGCCATGTACCCTGCATCCGACCATCCGAGCCCACTCAGTCCATTCGAATCCACAGCGGCAACCCCACTTATGGCGCAGATCAGAGGTACCGATACTTCCAGGTTCCCATTCTTTTTCCGCCACACCGTCCAAACCTCGCGTGGAGAATCTGCAGGCGCGCCTTGAAAAATTCACTTCAAATAGCGGCGCGGTAGTCAAAATAAGACACCTCGAGAATTTAAAGGACATTCCTTTTGTATATCAAGACATGATGCCGGTGCGCAGGTGAAGGGCAGGGAAGGAGGGGAAAAGACCTGACTAACTGTACAACTGTGGCAATGTTCAAAATGACAAGACAACCCGGACCAGTTGAAACTCTCATCCAACGACACAGGATCGTGGACGAGCAGTCAACTTCAGGTGTCAAATGCAGCACGAGATGAGCTAGGAAAAGTCACCTAAAGAAGACAAAGTCAATTCCACATTCCCCTCCCTTCACCCTTCTCAAGTAACCTTGTCCGAGGTAAGGGAAGCCCAAGTCTTTGTTTGGATGATGCGCATACCTTAACTCGACTGAAGGTTAATTGTCAGTCGCCGTTGGCGGTAGGTATCCCTGTGTAGCTTTTCCAAGCAACGTGCCCGAAATTCACATCTGCACGAGATACGTCACATTATTCCCCTTCCAGCCAAGGGAGAAAGAACCGTTGTTGGGGGACTGCGAATACCCGACTGAAAGGTTTGCGATCACTGATCATATTGTTGTCGGGGACATTTTGTACCAAGGCTGAAGGGCGCCGGACGGAGGGATGAGGATTCTGAGAATTTGCTGGGGCAACCCTGGCGAGATGAGTACATGGTAGCCAAGAAATCGAGAGAGAATCAAATGACGCCATCAGCTAAGTTGCCAGCGTCGTGGTTGAATTACAGCGTGAACATCACCTCTATATTTTTGAGTTGCCTGGCCTCACGCGCTGGCCGCGGGAAGAGCTGCATCTGACAGTTCATCTGGTGTACGCGACAAACAGACTGGGGATATTTCTAGTGTAGTCATTTTAGGTTGGGACCAAAATGCTGTGACAGTTGGGCTACGGGAGTATCGATACGTTGTCTGCTCTAGCGCAGGCCCAAGACAGCCATCCCTTCTGGATCCACAGCATGTTTGGGTTGCGTGGGGTATGGCGCAGACCAAGCGCTAGGCCAGGTCTGGTTAGCGTAAGCTTTTGGTTGAGAAGCAAGCCTGCAGGATGCAACACCGGCATTGGGGGGCGTGCCTGTCGCGGCAGGGGCCCCAAGCCAACGCGCCATTCAACATTTGCGAGACGAGGGCAGCTATCAAGCATTTTTTTGCGTCTTTGCCCGGTCCCGTCCGTCACCTCAAGTCAGCCAAGTCAGTCCAGCCCTCAGTAGTGCGAGATCCCCATCCCCAACCCCATAACCTTGGGAATCTCGTTCGCGGTGACTTGTTCGAAAGTGGTGATTAATCAACCATCCATCCGGCCCACCACCACCACCCGCCATCCACTCCCTGCTCAACCTCTTCGTTCTCCCAACCAAGGCGGTGCCCTCCCAAACCACCTCACCTACCTTCCGTATCTCCACGCAAAAACAGCCCGATCCCGCCTGCCGCCCGCCCTTGGAAACCTTTGTCGGTCGCGCTCTCAGCTGTCTAATTCTTCGTTGCCGTCCTTACCACATTGCATCACTTTTTCTGGCGAACTCGGCTTCTTCGCCCTTGATACCCGCCAAACCAACCTTAATTGTTGTGCTTGTCGTGAAATTGACTCCCGTCAACCACACCTCTCCTCCCGCGCGAGCACCCGACGCTGTTGATTTCAACATACCCTCCCCTTCCCTCGTCTCTGGACACTCTCGCTGAAGCCCCAAGCTTCCGAACCAGGAGAGCGTCAAGATGCGTCCAGAGGTCGAGCAGGAGCTTGCTCACACGCTTCTGGTTGAGCTTTTGGCCTACCAGTTTGCCTCGCCTGTGAGATGGATTGAGACCCAAGATGTATTCCTCGGCGAGAAGCTCGCCGAGCGTATCGTCGAGATCGGTCCGGCGGACACCCTCGGTGTCATGGCGAAGAGGACACTCGCGTCCAAGTACGAAGCATACGACGCCGCAAAGTCCGTGCAAAGACAAATCCTCTGCTACAACAAAGATGCAAAGGAGATTTACTACGACGTAGACCCAGTGGAGGATGAGCCTGAGCCCTCTGCCCCCGAAGCTGCCTCGTCCAGTGCTCCCGCTGCCACTTCTGCGGCGGCCCCCGTCGCTGCCGCTCCTCCACCCGGTGCAGGACCCGCTGCTCAGGTCCCCGATGTCCCAGTTCAGGCTGTCGACATCGTCAGGTCGTTGATCGCACAGAAGCTGAAGAAGCCGCTGCTTGACATCCCGTTGAGCAAGGCGATCAAGGATTTGGTTGGAGGTACGATCTCCATTGTCTCTCAGTCTGGTTCTTGGCTAACGAGGATTTCCAACAGGTAAATCTACACTACAAAACGAGATTCTCGGCGACCTTGGAAAGGAGTTTGGGTCAACACCTGAGAAGCCCGAAGATACGCCCCTAGACGAGCTCGGTGCTTCCATGCAGCAGACCTTTGACGGCAACCTTGGCAAGACGACCCAGGGTCTTATCGCCCGTCTTATCTCGTCCAAGATGCCCGGAGGGTTTAATATTACAACAGCGCGGAAATACCTCGAGACACGGTGGGGATTGGCATCGGGGCGTCAGGATGGTGCTCTGCTGCTCGCCATCACCATGGAGCCACCTGCTCGCCTGGGGTCCGAGGCGGATGCCAAAGCTTTCCTGGATGATGTTTCGCAAAAATACGCTGCGAACGCCGGCGTCAACCTGTCTACCGTGTCAGCTGCCGGTCCGGCTGGAGCGTCTGGCGGTGGCATGATGATGGATCCAGCTGCCATCGAGGCACTGACTAGCGACCAGCGAGCTCTGTTCAAGCAGCAGTTGGAGCTTTTGGCACGGTATCTGAAGCTGGATATCCGTGCTGGAGACAAGGCCTTCCAAGCGTCACAGGAGTCAACCAAGGTTCTGCAGTCCCAAATCGATCTTTGGACCACCGAACATGGCGACTTCTACGCCGCCGGTATCGAGCCTGTTTTCAGCTCTCTCAAGGCTCGCGTCTACGACTCCTCTTGGAACTGGGCCCGTCAAGACGCCTTGGACATGTACTACAACATCATCTTTGGCAGACTCAAAGCTGTCGACCGTGAAATCGTCAGCCAGTGTATCCGCATCATGAACCGATCCAATCCTACTCTCCTCGAATTCATGCAGTATCACATCGATAACTGCCCGACAGAGCGCGGAGAGACATACCAGCTTGCAAAGGAACTCGGCGCTCAGCTCATCGAGAACTGTAGAGACGTGCTTGCTATCGACCCCGTGTTCAAGGATGTTGCCGTTCCCACTGGGCCCCGGACCACCATCGACGCCCGTGGTAACATGTCGTACGAGGAAATTCCGCGTGCCAGCTGCCGTAAGCTTGAGCACTACGTGCAGCAGATGGCAGAGGGTGGCAAGATCTCGGAATACGGCAATCGCACCAAGGTCCAGAACGATTTGTCCAAGATCTACAAGCTCATCAAGCAGCAGCACAAGCTTTCCAAGAACTCGCAACTCGAGATCAAGACCTTGTATGGCGACATCATCCGGGCGATGGCTATGAACGAGAGTCAGATCATTCCCAAAGAGAACGGCAAATCTAATGGCGGCGCCAAGAAGGCCCCTAAGCCCAAGGGCAAGAATGAGACGATTCCCTTCCTCCATCTCCGCAAGAAGTCCGAGCACGGGTGGGACTACAGCAAGAAGCTCACCGGTGCCTATCTCGACTGCTTGGAGGGAGCAGCCAAGGATGGCGTCAGCTTCAGCGGCAAGTATGTGCTGATGACCGGTGCGGGTGCTGGGTCTATCGGCGCAGAGGTTCTCCAAGGACTCATCAGCGGTGGTGCCAAGGTCGTTGTCACGACGAGCCGCTTCTCCCGCGAAGTCACCGAGTATTACCAGTCCATGTACGCCAGATTTGGCTCGCGGGGCTCGCAGCTCGTTGTCGTTCCCTTCAACCAAGGCAGCGTGCAAGACGTCAACGCTCTGGTCGATTACATCTACGATACCAAGACCGGCCTCGGGTGGGATCTCGATTTCATTGTCCCCTTCGCCGCTATTTCCGAGCAAGGCCGCCAGATCGATGGAATTGACTCTAAGTCCGAGCTGGCCCATCGCATCATGTTGACTAATCTCCTGCGTCTCCTTGGCAACGTAAAGACCCAGAAGGCTGCTCATGGCTTTGAGACGCGCCCTGCCCAGGTCATTCTCCCACTTTCGCCCAACCACGGAACATTTGGCAGCGATGGTCTGTACTCCGAGTCAAAGCTTGGCTTGGAGACTCTCTTTAACAGATGGTATGCCGAGGACTGGGCCAACTATCTCACCATTTGCGGTGCCATTATTGGCTGGACTCGCGGCACCGGCCTCATGTCGGGCAACAACATCGTGGCCGAGGGAGTCGAGAACTTTGGTGTCCGTACCTTTTCCCAGCAGGAGATGGCATTCAACCTCCTCGGCTTGATGTCACCAACCATCGTCGATTTGTGCCAGAACGAACCAGTCTTCGCCGACTTGAACGGCGGTCTGCAGTTCATCCCTAACCTGAACGAGACCATGACCACCCTTCGCAAGAACCTTACTGAGACCAGCGAGATCCGTAGAGCTGTCACCAAGGAGACGTCGGCCGAGAACAAGATCGTCAACGGCGAGGACTCTGAGGCTCTTTATAAGAAGAAGGTCATCGAGCCCCGTGCCAACATCAAATTTGACTTCCCCAGCCTCCCTGACTGGCAGTCCGAGATTGCCCCCATCAACGAGAGTCTTAAGGGCATGGTCGACCTCGAGAAGGTCATCGTCGTTACCGGCTTCGCCGAAGTTGGGCCATGGGGTAACTCCCGTACTCGTTGGGAAATGGAGGCCAACGGCGAGTTTTCGCTGGAGGGTTGCATTGAAATGGCCTGGATCATGGGTCTCATTAAGAACCACAACGGCCCTATCAAGGGAAAGCCCTACTCTGGCTGGGTTGATGCCAAGACTGGCGAGCCCGTTGATGACAAGGACGTGAAGCCCAAGTTTGAGAAGTACATCCTGGAGCATGCCGGCATTCGTCTGATCGAGCCCGAGCTCTTCCGAGGCTATGACCCTAACAAGAAGCAATTGCTCCACGAGGTTGTCATCGAGGAAGATTTGGACCCCTTTGAGGCATCCAAGGACACTGCTGAGGAGTTCAAGCGCGAACATGGCGATAAGGTCGAGATCTTTGAGCTCCCCGAGACTGGCCAGTACACCGTGCGGATGAAGAAGGGTGCCTCCCTCTGGATCCCCAAGTCGCTGAGATTTGACCGACTCGTCGCTGGCCAAATCCCCACTGGCTGGGACGCCAAGCGTTACGGCATTCCCGATGACATCATTTCACAGGTCGACCCTGTGGCTCTGTTCGTTCTGGTGTCCACAGTCGAAGCCTTGCTGTCCGCTGGTATCACCGACCCGTACGAGTTCTACAAGTACGTCCACGTCTCGGAAGTGGGCAACTGCATCGGTTCCGGTATGGGCGGTGCGGCTGCTCTTCGCGGCATGCACCGCGACAGATTCTTGGACAAGCCCCTGCAGAACGACATCCTGCAAGAGTCCTTCATCAACACGATGGCGGCCTGGGTCAACATGTTGCTCATCTCTTCGTCTGGCCCAATCAAGACCCCTGTCGGCGCATGCGCCACTGCCGTCGAGTCTGTTGATATCGGTTACGAGACTATCATGGAGGGCAAGGCTCGCATTTGCTTCGTTGGCGGATTCGACGACTTTGGCGAGGAGGGCTCCTATGAGTTCGCCAACATGAAGGCGACTAGCAATTCGCTCGACGAGTTTGCCCATGGCCGTACGCCCAAGGAGATGTCTCGCCCCACCACCACCACCAGAAATGGATTCATGGAGTCCCAGGGTTGCGGTGTCCAAGTCATCATGACTGCCAAGCTCGCTTTGGATATGGGAGTTCCCATTTACGGCGTTCTGGCTCTGACCACTACGGCTTCCGACAAGATTGGCCGCTCCGTCCCTGCTCCCGGCCAAGGTGTGCTTACCACGGCCCGCGAACACGCCGGCAAGTTCCCGTCACCACTGCTCGATATCAAGTACAGACGCCGACAGATTGAGCGTCGCACTAAGCAAATCCTGGAGGACAAGGAGGCTGAGCTCCGGTATATCTCTGACGAGGCCGATGCCTTGAAGGCCGAAGGACGGCCCCAGAAGGAGGTGGAGGAGTACATTGTTGACCGAGCGAGACACGCCGAGAGGGAAGCTGAGAGGCAGGTCAAGGAAGTGCTCCGCAGTTTTGGCAACAACTTCTGGAAGAGTGACCCAAGCATTGCTCCTCTTCGCGGCGCTCTGGCTACTTGGGGTCTTACAATTGATGATCTCACCATTGCTTCATTCCACGGAACATCGACCAAGGCCAACGACAAGAACGAATCGTCCGTCATTTGCCAGCAACTTGCTCACCTCGGTCGCAAGAAGGGCAATGCTGTTCTCGGCATCTTCCAGAAGTATCTGACAGGTCATCCCAAGGGTGCTGCTGGTGCGTGGATGATGAATGGCTGCCTCCAGGTGCTCAACACTGGTCTCGTGCCCGGCAACCGGAATGCCGACAACGTTGATGCCATCATGGAGCAGTTCGACTACATTGTCTACCCGAGCCACAGCATCCAGACCGACGGCGTCAAGGCGTTCTCTGTTACCTCGTTCGGTTTCGGCCAGAAGGGTGCCCAGGCTATCGGCGTTCACCCCAAGTATCTCTTCGCCACCCTCGACAAGGAGACGTTCGATGCCTACCGCGTCAAGGTTGAAGCGCGTCAGAAGAAGGCGTACCGCTACTTCCACAACGGACTGATCAACAATACGCTGTTCGTTGCCAAGGATCACGCGCCGTACACTGAAGAGCAGCTCAGCTCGGTTCTCCTTAACCCGGATGCTCGCGTGACAGAGGACAAGAAGACAGGGGAGCTTAAATACCCCGCCGACTTCATGAAGCTGTCTGAGAAGACAGCAACAGCTGCCCAGCACAAGGAGACGCTGACGTCTGTGATTGGGCGAGAAGCGCGGAGATTGGAGAACATGAACACGAGAGTGGGTTTTGACATTGAAGACATCTCGGTTATCAACGTGGATAACGACATATTTCTGGAGCGCAACTTCACGGCGGCCGAGCAGAAGTACTGCCTGGCTTCGGCATCGGGACGGTCGCCGCAAAAGGCGTTTGCCGGCCGGTGGAGCGCGAAGGAGGCCGTGTTCAAGTCTCTGGGCGTCGCGAGCAAGGGAGCCGGTGCATCGGTGAAGGACATTGAGATCCTCTCGGACGAGAATGGTCGCCCTACGGTCAAGGTTAGTCAAGGTCCATTCAATGAGATCTAGTGCAGAATATGCTGACCAATTCTAGCTTCATGGTGTTGCCTCGCAGGCGGCGAAGAAGGCTGGGGTCAAGAGTGTCAGCGTGTCGATTTCGTACACGGAAAGCCACGCTGCTGCCATTGCCACGGCCCAGTTGTAAGGCTGATGAAGGGTGCGGTGGGAATTCTGTAGCAGTGTTTTATTAGAGCGATTTGTCCTTGCATGTACATGATGATTTATAGAGCCGTGGGAGCGACAGATGCTTCTTTGTCGATAGTATCGCCGCATCGAATTGGCGTAGGCCAAGCTGGTTTGGGTGTGATGGGTCTGGCGAGGAAGGCGGGTTCTTTGCTACCTGTGCATCTACCAGGTACCTACCCGACCTGACCACGATCGGTCAGGTGCGTATCTTGGCTGAAAAGCTGTTTTAATGTTTAAGTCAAAGAGTTCATAAGTTCCAATTTGTTTGACAATACAACCATGAGTCGGGTCTTTTACTGCCTGGGATGTCTCTTATCGCCCAGCCCCGGTCTCCTTGCACAGCAGATAGCGACTGGCTGGCGTGGGCCAATCCTGGACCATGACGTCGGCTCGGCATACTGACAAAGTGACTGATTAGCAGTAGCGTCACTTCAAACATGCCGCAAAGCCAATCGGGGCGGCGCATGTCGTTTACCACCAGCGCGGGATTATTCACAGCCAGCCCGCCGATGGCCGATGGCCGATGGCCGACTGCTACTCGATGAAATAAATGGCACCTCCCTTAGCCGCGCTGGCCCAGCGGGTACCGGCGCTGGCCGCATCGCATGGCTGGCGTATGCCCGTGCCCGTGCTCCACGGCAGGCCGCGGCTGACTGCCACGGATACATACCCCAAACAACAAGAAGTTAGAGAGCCGGTGTGTTTCCTCGGGGTGTGTGTGAGTGGGCGAATGGTGCAGTGGGTGCATGGATGTTTTGATCTCAGCTGCTTGTTCTTCTTCTTCTTCTTCTTCTCCTTTTTCTTCTTCTTCTTTTTCTTCTGCTCGAAAGCTCGAGGCTAAGATAAAGATAAAGACGGCGCCGCTCCCCCTCCTCGAACGCAGCAAACGTGCCTAGCTCGCCTTTTCAGTCTCCTGATAGGTACCAGGTAGCTTCATTATCGGTATTTGTCTTGTCCAAGTCGATCGTCGCGAAACAACACCTGTCTTAACCACAACTGAAGGACTGGAGAGTGAGACACTAGTCTACAGGTCCCTCTCTATACCTATTTTCAACGACATCCATCTCGTCAGCCCAGAAAACTGAACCTTGGAGAACCGACCCCTCACCTCGATCATCCCCCCCTTTCCGCGTCGCTCTCCCGTGTGTGCATCACCCTGCATTGCAGCATTACATTTTGAGTTCGCATCTGCATAAACTCTGGTTGTAATTACAGCGAAAATAAGCCCTGGTTGCCTCGTTGCATACATAGGTAGAGGTTCAATATGGCGACAACCACGGCTCAGAACAACTTGAAAAACCAATTGTTCGTCGGGTCCTTCATCCACAGCAAGAAGCTGAACCAGCTCGAGTATCTGCACGGCGCGTCTGTCTGTGTCGACAAGAATGGCAAGATCGTGGCTGTTGACACGCAGTGCGCCGGCGACGTGAAGAAGGCTGCTGCGACTCTGTATCCGACGCTCGGGGAGGGGTGGTCGGAGGGCGAGGTTGTCGTGCAGGTTGCCAAGGAGGGGCAGTTTTTCTTTCCTGGGTTTATCGGTAAGTTTCGTCTCCTCATTCTTTCAGTCCTCCCTTTCAGCGACTTGCTTGGTATTTCAAAAAGAAACAGACCAAAAAGAAGAAAATGAAAATGAAAACGTAAATGAAAACAAAGAACGAGAACTAACAAAGCCGACCAGACACACACATCCACGCTTCCCAATACCCCAATGTCGGTATCTTTGGCAGCTCGACCCTCCTCGACTGGCTCAACACGTACACATTCCCGCTCGAGGCGTCCCTCGCGGAGCCGGCCAAGGCGCGCAAGGTGTACACCCGCGTGGTCCGCAAGACGCTCTCGCACGGCACCACGTGCGCAGCCTACTACGCGACCAAGGACGTGGCCTCGACCAACCTACTAGCCGACCTCTGCCTCGCCGCCGGCCAGCGTGCCCTCGTCGGCCGCGTGTGCATGGACACGCCGCTGTCGCCCGAGTACTACCGCGACGAAAGCCCAGCACAGTCCATCGCCGCCACCCGCGCCTCCATCGCCCACATCGCCCGCATCGACCCGGCCATGGCCCTTGTGCGTCCCGTCATCACCCCGCGGTTCGCCCCCAGCTGCTCCATACCGCTGATGCAGGCTCTCGGCGCGCTCGCAGCCGAGACCGACCTGCCCATCCAGACCCACATCAGCGAGAATAAGAACGAGATCGCGCTGGTCCGGGAGCTCTTCCCCGTGGCCGCCACCGGCGCGGCTGACGACAGCTACACGGCCGTCTACGACGCCTTTGGCCTGCTGAGCTCCCGCACCATCCTCGCGCACGCGGTGCACCTGAGCGAGGCCGAGGCCGACCTGATCGCCCTACGCGGCGCCAAGGTCAGCCACTGCCCGTGCAGCAACAGCGCCATCACCAGCGGCGCCGCCCGCGTGCGCTGGCTGCTGGACAAGGGCGTGTGCTGCGGCCTAGGCACGGACGTCAGCGGCGGCTACAGCCCCAGCGTGCTCGAGGCCGCCCGCCTGGCCGCCCTGGTCAGCAGGCACGTCGCCATGGGCGGCGACGAGGCCGCCAAGCTGACCGTCGAGGAGGTGCTGTTCCTCGCCACGCGGGGCGGTGCCGAGGTGGTCGGGCTGGAAGACAAGGTCGGCGGATTCGAGGTCGGCAAGGAGTGGGACGCGCAGCTGATTGGGCTCGGGTCCGTCGGGGAGGACGGAGCGGTTGAGGACGGCGACGAGGATGGCAACGTCGATGTCTTTGGGTGGGAGAGCTGGGAGGAGAGAGTCGCTAAGTGGGTGTACAATGGCGACGATAGGAACACGAGGAAAGTCTGGGTTCGGGGGCGGTTGGTGCACGAGAGGAAGTGACAGAGAGGGTGGATTGGAGAGTAATTACCCATGATCTTGCCCGGTGTTTCTTGTTAGACATTGTGGTTGAATCGGGTTTGAATGGGTGGATGAGAAATGACTCGGATAGACAGACATATTTTGAGCACCTGGTAATTAGACTCGGACACTACCTTACGTTGGAAATATGTCGATTTACCTACTCCTGCTGGATGGATTTGTAATTACTGGGATCAACTAGATAAGGTTCCGTGTTTACTACTGATTTTTGGAGCATCGAATTGGCAAGCAGAATGACGGGCAGAATACTTGATTCCTTTGAATTGGAAAGCAGATTACGAACTGCCCGGTTATCATGATCTGAGCATACAACCAGGTAGTACATAATTAAATAGCGTAGTTACACCACGGTCCCCCGACGTAACGAGTGCAACGAACAAACTGTAACTGAAAAACCCTGTTATCATGATGGTGCCACGTACTTAGGTAATTAATTATCTGGCCTACTTGAAGTTTGTCATGTTATACACATTCTTCAAGTTCTCCGTCAATAGATCACACCCAACCGCCACTAAGGAGAATGGCGAGCTCCCCGCTTGCTCTTATGTCACCTTCACAATCGAACGTCCGCACGGTATAACTCAGTTACCTAATCAAAGAGCATAACAATATGTGATAGGTGTCAGAACCACTCCGTAGGTACCTAACTATCTTGATAATCCGGAAATCACATTACTCGTTAAGCGCATTATACAAAAAGGTTCACCGGCTTCATAATTTGAAACATGGTTCGCATTCCACGGCCTTTGGAATTAGGATGAGTCAAGGAAAGGTTCCTAGATGAATAGGTACCGACTGTAGGCGAGTAATTAATCCCGAATGGTGCTGTTGAAAGCGCATCCACGAAGTCGAAGTCCAAAGTTGAATCCCATCAAGCAAAGTTTATTGTTTATATTGATAGAGCAGTGAGAAATATAGTTTTACTAGCTGTTGCCGTCTATCAAGTATTACATGCCCAAACCCACTGTCTCCGCTGACGGGAAGAAGTCAATTATTATACACCGCTGAGATTATCCAATTATGCCTGATTAAAAGCAAGTCATCCGGATTGGAATAGTGCGGTAGTGGTTCATTTCGCCTTCTTGTTCTGTCTGTAAAAGTCTGAGAAGCTGTGTTGAGAATCATCAGAATGTTGTTTACCTCGGGTAAATCTACGGCTCGTGATCGAGCACAGGCCTTCTAGTATCCTGAGTATTGCTCTCGATAAGGAGGCATATCAAAGTTACAATTTGCGGCAGCTGACGAGTGGAGTGGCTGCATTGTATACCTGGTATTATTAATGAGCGGGTGTGACATGGCATGGCAAGTCCAAGTCACATGCAGATATCTTGTATATCTGTGCGGTGTGGTGAGACAGGAGATGGCCAGCCCCGTGTTGCCCCAAGACATAGTCTGTATCCTTTTATGAAACGCAAAAGCCGTAGGGTTATGAGCTTGAATTTATTGTCGTCCAACATGTAACTAGGAAGAGATAATGGGTGAGGAGTATGTGTAAGTTTAGGTATATATACTAAGAGCCAGCAGTATCAACTTTCGTAACCTAACAGTTATTATTAGAACCTGTCCTCGGTTCGGGTATCGGTCCTTGCCTTCGTCGCTCATTTGCACCAGTCCGTCGTTATTCGTGAGGTATTGTTCCTCCAGATCCTCAGGAAATCCCACCCAATTAGTTCCTCCTACCTCATTTGAGCTTGGCCCTCCGAATGCCCCGACGATGATAGCTCAAACACCAAGTGCCTCTTTGTCATTGTTGGGGTTATGTGGCACTGTGGGATGGCTCGCTCTCAGCCGCCCCTCGGCTTCCTCGGCCCGCTTCACCGTTGCCGCATTCTCCTGTTTCAACCTCTTGATGTAGCCAATTGCCATTTCAACCACGTCCACCTTGCTGATCAGACTCCCTGGGGGCCGTTCGTCGCTCTCGGCGTCCTGCGGAAGCAGCTTCTGGATCTCGCGGATGGCGGCGGTGAGGCGGTTGCGGCGACTTTTCTCAGACAGCTTGTGGGCGACGCGCTTTGAGTGGAGTTTGGCGGAGAAGTCGTCCGAAGTGAGATCTATCGTGCCGCCGGAGACGAAGGGGTTGCCGAAGTCTGACGAGTGGCTGGCGACAGCTGTTTCGGACAGCTCGAGACGATCTGGGACGGAGGAACGAACGAGCTGTTTACCTAGGCTTGCGAAGTGGCGGACTTGGGCTGTTGATGCTGTTGATTGCCGTGAGGGTTTCGTCACCTTTGGAATGCTCCGTCTTCTCTTGAATTTCTGGGCTGGCAGCCAAGCTGATGGCAGAGACTGGAGGTCCTCTTGGCTGTCGTTGAGACTCCAGATCGAGTCCGAGTCGTCCTCAATCTTGATTGCCGGCTGCGTGGGCGACCATGGAAAGCTTGTCGTGGATTGGTCTGTGGCTAGAAGAAGCATGTCCCACCCGGTTTGACTTCCTGGGGTGGTCTGAGGGACAGGAGGTGAGAAGGCATGATGCAAGTCATCGATCGGCGCCTCGGGAAACGCAGCTTTAGTGGTGTGCTGGGCGAACGTTAGAGTTGTCGAGGATTCCGAGATGGAAAATTCAAACCACCTACTTGGGTGCGGTGCACTGGTAGTTGGCTTTGTTGGTCGAGCCAGTTCCGTGGGCTGAATGTGATCAAGTCGGGCTCGAGGGCACCCAGCTCTGGCGGCGAATACGTGGCCCAGTGGCCTTGAAGATTGGGAATTTCGACAGGCTCGGGCCAGTCTAAAAGACTGTCTCTCGGCGTGAGATGTCTCTCGGGAAAGGAGGAGTACTCTCCCTTGGTAGAGAGACTGCACACCGAGAAATTCGTGGCCATGGGATGCATGGTACAGAACGAAGTGTAAGATCACGTTAATGCTGTGTATGTAAGTGGGATGTGGCTCTTGTCTTGTCCTGCATGAGATCTCGGCAATCTCGATGCAGAGGCACGGGAATGAATATGCAAGAAGAGGTTTGCGTGCAGTGCCCTCTTCAAGGCTGGATGCTTGGGATATCGACGTCCAACGTGATCATCGTCGTCAAGCACGCAAGCTCAGGTACTCAGGTTCGGTAGATCATCACCAGCGCAGATAGAAATGGCTGAGTACAATTCTATGGGCCTAGACCAGATCCCCATATCTCGGTCCTTGGAGATGCTGGTTCCAACAATGCAGGGTACACCGGTTTAGGGAGCTTAGCCTGTATCGCTTCCAACATCCGGGGTGTGTCCCCCCAATTCAAGCCCTGGTTGTCTGACACAATGATTGATTGAGGGACCCTCAAAACGAGAGTAGATCGCCCGACGGCGGCAGTGGGATGGGGGCACAGGATTTCTCCACGACAAGGCAGGGCAAAGCGATTGGGGCTTGCCTCCATGCTATGACCAAACGGAAGAGTTTGCTAGACCTGCATCGCGTCAAAAGACGTAATAACGCCACTGCGCAATGTGTATACAATGCACCAAGGAGCTGCCCCCCATCACAAACGCTAAGGTGGAATGTAACCTACTACGTATAGTGCAGTGGTCTGGCAGTCTGGTGACATGGTCTCCCAGTTCCCGGGATGGTGCATTTTCCGGCACACGCACCGTTCATGATCTCGAAGGAGATGTTCAGGGGGGAAGGGAGGGGGGAGGTTTACGCGTGTAAGTGTAGGGTCGGAGTGTACCACCGCAGCAGCCGGGTTCCAGAGTGCCGGGAACTGTCCACAGCAAGCTATCTCCACCTTGTCCCTCGTACAAAACCTTGAATCAACGAGGTCCCGGTTACGATCGCTGCCGCAGTCCGTCCTTTCTCGGTTAACTGTGGGCCTGGGGGTCGCGGAGCTGTGGTCCTTTTGTTTGTCGGTTCTTTCTCGCTTGTCAGCACCAACAGACCCAGCGGAGAGAGCCGAGCGGCTGAGCAGCTGCCTTACATGCCGTGACTGGGAAGGGAGATTTGCCCCAGTGCTCCCCCGCGCCCAGGGCCTTGGCAGCCTCGAAGATTTCCGGGGTTCAGATGAGAAGCGTGAGGAAAGCTGCAGTACGAGCGAGTTGGGTATCAGATCGTGTGAGTCCTCGTCAACTGTCGGCTGTCAGGGAGAGAATGGAAGGTGCCAAGGCGCTTCCCCCGAGCGGCACACGGCTCATGCATTTGTCGTTGATTTTTTTTTTCCTCCTGACATGTTGTTGATCGGCAGCTGGTTGCCCTCGACGGTCGGTGAACATATGCTGTATTCCCGTATGTGGTGGGAATTCGGACATGTTTCGCAAAGATGAAGATGGAGATTGAGAGCACACGCAGACGGCAGCACATACAATGCGGCCTTCGACTTGTGGAAATAACCATTGTGAACTGGGGCCTATCAGCGGTTGTCAAAAGCACCCGGTGAGGTCTTATGCATGGGTCCCGTCCATCGTTCTCCATCTACACGACCCGGTAGCGTGGATGGGTCTGAGAATTGGAGTTCGTTCTCGTTCATTTATTCCCTTGCATGAGGCAATACCGATGAACGCAGAGCACCTGTGGGCAGCTCCCAGGCCTCCATCCCGTTCATCTGGGGATTCGGACGACCCATTCTGCCGGATGCTGGTCAGACCCTGAGAAGGACGGACCCTGCATGGTGCGGAATATTGATTTGATGCCAGCTCGCCGGCATTGGACTCTGATGTGACCCTCCATTAGCGGGTGAAAATGGGAGGGGGCGAGAGACGCGGTGAGGTGCCCCAGAAAGAAAAGAAAGAAGAAAGAAAGACGTGGGGGGTGGAGAGGGGAGAGAGTTGTTCGTGTCGAATGTCGATGCCGCTTCTGTGGAATCAGATACCAGCTTGGTACGCGGTATGTCGCTGGCACTTGGCGGTAACCCGATGTGTAGTGGATGTGTAGGTTAGGAAGGAGGCAGGCGCGGGCCGTCCATGGTGGAATTCGTGGTGCAGATGGCGCAATAGCATGCCTGGCATGTCGTCATCCGGAAGGTGGGCACTTGCTGCCTTTTTATATCTTAGCAGCGACGCCAAGCCGCCAAGCTGCCACGGGCCCCAACCAATGGCTTTGCCAAGCAGAGGAAGGAACGACGAGTTCCCACCACCACCGGTCCCCGTCCATCAAGGTTCCAGGCCCCGATTCGCTGCCTCTCCCCCACGGGGCTTTGGGCTTCCACTTTCAGCTGCTTGTGTTTGGGACGGGGAAGATACCGATGGCTCTTGCTGCACCCGTCGTTCATGATCTTCTGTTACCCGAAACCTGGGAGGAGCTCCGACACCTGCCGAGGGCCCCCCTTTTGTCTTCCGGTCTCTACGCATGTTCCCCAAGACGGAGCGGCCATGATGCAACATTTCGTCAAGCAAGACTCGTGACGCGATGTGACATGTTCTCGTCTCTGGTGAACGCTGTCAATGGGGCAAGCTCACGGAGCCTGATTGATAGCTGTCGACAGGGTACTGGCCTGGCGATGAGTATCATGCAGAGACACAATCTATCTAGCTCTGGTCCAGATATCAGGTAGGTCAAGGTGTGCTTGCAGCAGCGGCATCTCTTCCATCTCGTTGTCTAACTTGAATCTGCATGGTCCATCTGTACAAAGCCGGAACATACACCAAGGCTAACTGTCATCAGGTTGTTTCCCCAGGCCGTGGCACTTGGGAGGTGCATGTGCAGCTAGGGATTGTACCTAATACATTACCTAGCTATGCGCTTTGCTCTTACCGAGCCTCTGGAACGAAGCAACGCCGCGCCCATTTTGCAGTTGGCTGCTTCGACACTGAGACATGCGAGACGGAGACAGAGATAGAGACAGACAAACCCCCAAGTTCCCTCCCCCCGGCCTCGGTCTTTGCCGCCGTCGCTAGTTTCTCCAGGGATCCCATCGCTGTGCATTACCATGTGTCATTGCAACCCGCATTTGCCAGACGACAATGCGATGCCGCATACCTGCCCGTGGAGAAATATCAGCATGGCCAAGCCCAGACTGTCCAGATTCGGCCCACAACCCGCTCTCCTCCCACCAAAGGCTTGTTCATCACGTCCATCAATGTGTAGAAGCTAGTCCATATCCTGGTGTCTTGCCTGGTGTCCTAAGCCCTTTCTTGCCCAGCCTGGACATGACCACCAGAGGCGATACCAAGACATGCGAGGTAAACCTGACGCCTTGGCAACAATGGCTGCTTCTCTCGACCCCCGGATAGCTTTGGGCGGTGGGTGAGCGATTGAGCTATATCAATGCCTACATATAAAGCTCGCGTGCCAGTCGTCTCCGTCTTTGCGATGGTTCTTGACGACCCAGGCTGCTCATCGACACAACAATCCCATCATCATGGCTCAGATCCAGAAGCCAACCGACCGCCTCAAGCGCTTCTTCGGAATCGATCCCGATGAGAAACTCGACGACTCTGCCTACTACAATGACGGCTCTTACGTCGAGTCGGAGCCCTCCGCCGCCGACTTCCTGCGCTCGCTCGCCCCGACGTACACCGGCGTCCTCAACTACCTCCGAGAGCTCTTTCCCTTCCTTGGATGGATCTTTCACTACAATCTGACATGGCTTCTTGGCGATGTCATTGCAGGTGAGCTTGATGGCGTGCTTTGCCTTCCACCCATCCTCTCCTCTTCCCATCTGGTGCTCTTCTAGCCACAAGTTCTAATGTGTTCAAGGTGTTACTGTTGGCTTCGTTGTTGTGCCCCAGGGCATGGCATACGCTCAACTCGCTGGCCTCCGTCCTGAGTACGGCCTGTACACCTCCTTTGTTGGCTTCTTGCTTTACTGGGCTTTCGCGACCTCCAAGGACATCACCATTGGCGTAAGTGCAAGACAGCTGGTCATTTTAACTCTCCGCCAGAAGCTAATACGCCATGCAGGCTGTGGCAGTCATGTCGACCATCGTCGGGAACATCATCGCCAACGTCCAGAACACGCATCCTCAACTCGAGGCTGAAGCCATTGCTCGGAGTCTGGCATTCATTTCGGGAATCGTCCTCCTTTTCTTCGGCCTTGCGCGGCTTGGCTTCATCGTCGAATTTATTCCTCTTGTGGCCATTGGCGCGTTCATGACTGGATCCGCCATCAGCATCGGCGCTGGCCAGGTACCTGCCTTGCTGGGTCTCCAGGGGGTCAACAACCGCGAGGCCACCTACCTCGTCATCGTTAATACCCTCAAGGCTCTACCCACCGCCAGACTGGATGCCGCTGTCGGTCTTACTGCCCTGTTTGGGCTTTACTTCATCCGTTGGGTTTGCACCTTCATGGCCAAGAGGTCGCCGGCACGCCAAAAGACGTGGTTCTTCATCTCGACTCTGCGCATGGCATTTATTGTCATTGTGTACATCCTCATGAGCTTCCTGGTGAACAGAGGCATCACCGACCCTAAGAAACAAAAGTTTAAGATTCTTGGTGTTGTCCCAAGTGGTAGGCCAAACCGAGTCAGTCTTCTTGTTACTTGATCACTGCTAACATCTCTCCAGGATTCCAGCATGTAGGCGCCCCCCGCGTCGACAGCGAGATCTTGTCCGCCCTGTTGCCCGAGATTCCTACCACAATCCTTGTGCTCCTGATTGAGCATATCGCTATCTCAAAGTCTTTCGGCCGAGTGAACAACTACATCATCAACCCTTCTCAGGAGCTCGTTGCTATTGGTTTCACCAACGTCTTTGGTCCGTTCTTGGGCGGCTACCCGGCAACCGGATCCTTCTCGCGCACGGCCATCAAGTCCAAGGCCGGAGTCCGTACGCCCTTGGCCGGTATCTTTACCGCCGTGCTGGTGCTCCTTGCCCTCTACGCACTGACCTCCGTCTTCTACTACATTCCGTCGGCTGCCCTGTCTGGAATTATCATCCATGCCGTAGGTGATCTCATCACCGAGCCAAAGGAGCTGTGGAAGTTCTGGCAGACGTCCCCATTGGAGATTATCATCTTCTTTGCGGGCGTATTCGTTTCCATCTTCACGTCGATTGAGAATGGTATCTACGTTACGATTGGTCTTTCCGGGGCCGTTCTTCTGTTTCGCATGGCCAAGAGCCCTGGCAAATTCCTCGGTAGGATCGACATCCAGACAACCCCGAGAGACACTGTCCGTGGCAACGCCCACCTCACTGGGAAAACTGTGGGCGACGAAGAGGTTCACACCACCTATGTCGCTCTCGACCAGTCTGATCTTTCCAACCCCGAGCTGGCTATCAAGTCGCCTCACCCGGGTGTGTTTGTATACCGCTTTGGCGAGGGCCTCAACTATATCAACTCGGCTCGCCACCTTGACAACCTGACTGTCAACATCTACAAAGTCACACGACGGACAGAAATGAACAAGTTTGAACGGCTAGGGGTAAGCAAAATTGCCTTGTCTGTTGCTTTTCTTGGTCGAATACTAACCCCTCCACCAATAGGACCGCCCCTGGAACGACCCCGGCCCGCGCCGCGGCCAGGTCATCAACAACGAGGAGATCGCCTCCCGCCCCACACTTCGCGCAGTCATCCTCGATTTCTCCTCGGTCAACTACCTCGACGTGACCTCTGCCCAAGCCCTTATCGACCTGCGTAACCAATTCAATCGCTACGCCGCCCCCGACCGGGTCGAGTGGCACTTTGCCGGTGTGGCTAACCAATGGACCAAGCGTGCACTGGTTGCTTCGGGCTTCGGTGCCGACACAATCCACTCCGAGGTCACCCACAAGGGCAGCACCGGGCCACTCATCGCCGTCGGAGAGGCTCGTGGCGGCGGCTCGAGTTCTTTCCAGGCACCAGAGAAGGCCTCCAAGGAGGTGGATATCGAGGCTGTTCAAGTCCCGTCCACATCATCTCGCACTGCAGACGGCAGGTTGGTCCCGGTGTTTGGAATCAACCGGCCGTTCTTCCACGTCGATGTGGCGACGGCTGTTAAGGCTGCTGTGCGGAACTCTGATCTGGGGCCATCGTACGAGGATTAGTGGATGGCGGGACCGTGTCGCAGTGAGCGGTGTGATGGGATCCTTTGGCTTTTCTTGTTTTGCGTAATCGTTCTTGTTGGGGTTTCGGGGGACAAATGATATGATACCAGTTACTAATTACTCGTGGTTGTCGCGCTTGTATTTGTATTTGAGCTGAATGATAGTTCAAAAATGAAGCGCGTTCTTTTTCTTCACACTGGTTTGGAGTTGAGTTTGAATTGTAACAGACGCTGCGCTCAAGTGTTTGTTGGGAAAATGGTGACCTTGAAGATTGTCAGGGTCTTTTCAACGCCCCTGTTCTGCAATCGCAACACTCTCTCAAACTTAGTACCACCAGGTAATTAGGAACTGCACGGGCCGTTCTTTTTTATACCAACTCAGCCCTGCCAAGATTGTAACAAAGCCTGGTTGTTATGTTGCTTCTATGGTACTTCTTCTGATATTTTAGGTATGCTTGTGAATTTAATGTTCTAAGACAAAGGTCAAACCTCCGTGCAAAATTCAAACATCAGTTTCAGGGTTTGAAGATTCGTTTGCGCCGATCAGTCACCGTGTCCGTTGATTCCCCAATCTTGTCTTACTATGTTCCAGCAAGGGACTCAAGGTCCATCCATTCATTCTGGCTTCAAATCATATCATACGAGCAGATGCAACTGACATCCATGTCTAGACTCGGGTGTCAAATCAAACAAATCGCCACAGTCCTCGCCATCATGACCACTTAGTAATTGCCCTCAGTGAACCTTTTTGATACAAAACAAATATCAACAGACCAAAACATCCGTTCCACTCCCAGATTTGAATAACGAACAAAAAGTCAAACTTACAACCCGAGCGTCGCATATCCGCTCAGCCCAGCCGCAGCCAAGCCAACAACCCATCTCAGATGATTCGCCCGCGCCCACGCCACGACCAGCGTCGACATATCGCTGCGCCCGGCCCTCTCCCTCGTCCCGCGCGTGGCGGATTGCTTCTCGCTCGAGGGTATTACCGAATCGGATGCTTCATTGTCTCCCGAGAGCTCCGGGCTCTCCAGGTCGAGAAGCAGCGTCCGCGCCTTCCACTTGCATGCGCCGTTGACGTGCGGCTCAAAGTAGAGAAAAGTGATGGGGAGGATGGAGCCGATGGCCAGCGCCGCGGCGAGGTAGAAGGCTGCTGCCCGTGGGTTTTGTGAGCGGGAGGAGGAGGGGTACAGGGCTAGGTAGAGGTTGGATGAGAGGCCGGTGAGGACTGTTGGGAGAACCCAGTAGGGACCTTGTTGGTAGAGGTGTAGCCATTGCTTGGTTAGGAGCTTGGGCGGGACCGGGGCTGCTAGGAGGGCGCGGGTGGCGAGGGAGTCGGCTGCTGTCATTCCTAGGAAGTATTAGTTTGTTGGCTACCGAACTATATGGTGTGTTTAAGGTAAGGGCTGCTTGCCTGTGAATAGGGTGGGCATGACGATGCCGGCCCATTGTGCGAGTGTGGTGGGTCCTGGGGTGGCCATTTCAGCGTTTGGTTGTTGGGTTTGGTCTGGGAGGTAGGTAAGTTGGATGATGTTGGGGGATGCTTCTGGTTCGATGCTTGGAAAGTATATATGGCGGCGTGTTCGAATATACTCGATAGGCTACTCAGAGACGTAATCTGGTGTATTTGTTGGCTTTGAGAACCCAACTCGTCGTGAGAACTTCCATCATGATATGTTTCTGCGTTCTCAGACTTGCAATTTCGGAGTTCCAGTGGGGGGAGGCTTATCACTGGTCGTCAGGTTTATGATTGTAGATCCTCAGGGTAGTAGGACATGGGTACTGAGGTGTGGGTAAGTGGGTAAGGTACATGGCATCTAATTATAATTACAGACACAAGCCGTTCGGCGCTGGGTCCGGGCGGTGGACTGGCTCGCCCGGCCGTTGATAGTTAGACCCGTATTAGGCCGCCCGTTGCCCCGGGTTTAACACGGCTGAACCCGATCGGACGTGCAAAGCTGGACTGAAAGTCCAAGAGGCCAAACCAGACCATCGGGGAATCTGAGTGTTTAGACTGCATTGCGCAGCACATAGTTACCGATAATAGTTCGTAACGTTGCAGAGGGCTGTTGTCTGGCAGTTCATTATCATCGGGATTTTGGTTGTTAAGTGCTTCAAGGTTCTTGGTTGAACTAAATTCCAGGTTAGAAGTCGTTGTTCTTGCCGGACTCGAATGCTGATTGAAAGCAAGAAAAAGGATGGGAGGACATACTCTCTCATCGAGCTTGCTTCGTTGGAAAGCTTGGTGGTGGTTCATGACTTCATGTGCACCGAGGCCACTAAAGTGACCGTGCGCCTCTGTAATGTGACCGTGTCCAGCCAGATCAGGCGCAACCCGTATTCTCGACCTCGCGTATTAGCTACCGCCATCGCAGCTTATTGTATCAAAACCTACATCTAAGGATTGATTCAACTTTGGTATAAAAGGAAGGACCAGAAGATATACGAGGTCTGCACAGACCACCAACGTCTGGCAGCTCCTTCCCAGTCCAAGTTCACGCCACATGAACCGGTCACATTATAGAGACACACGGTCACTTTAGTGGCCTCGATGTGCACTCTTGCCAGGGCTGGGGTTGCTGTCCCATTGGCCAATCAACCCCACCTGGGCTTTGGTGGGGCGTAGTGGCAGAATTCCTGTCCGCCAAAATTTTCCAACAAGGTTCTGGTGCTGGTTGCAGTCGCTGCAGGTCGCCCGCTGCCTGTCGCCATCGTCGTCGTCGAACTCTGAACACCCAGGGCCCTGAGCAGGAGCCAACATCCACGAACGAGCGGCCCGACATCACAACCACCGAAAATAAATCAACCAAAAATGGCACCAGGTGCCGCGAAGGGCGCTGGTGGTGCGCAGCGCAAGCAGGCGCACTCGACCAACAAGACGGAAGCGAGAGGGCTCAAGCGGAAACGAGACAAGGAAGACCTGCAGAAGCTGAAAAAGGCCATCGACGAGCTCGACCCCAAGTCCCCCGACCTCAAGACCTTTACCGACCTCCCCCTCTGCGAGCCGACGGCGGCCGGGCTCCGTGCCTCCCACTTCGAGGTTCTCACCGACGTGCAGCGCGCCGCCATCCCCCTTGCCCTCAAGGGCAACGATGTCCTCGGCGCCGCCAAGACAGGAAGCGGCAAGACGCTCGCCTTCCTCGTCCCCGTGCTCGAGAAGCTCTACCACGAGCAATGGACCGAACTCGACGGCCTCGGTGCCCTCATCATCAGTCCTACCCGCGAGCTGGCCGTGCAGATCTTCGAGGTCCTGAGGAAGATTGGCCGCAAGCACACCTTCTCCGCTGGCCTGGTCATTGGCGGCAAGAACCTCAAGGAGGAGGCCGAGCGCCTCGGCCGCATGAACATCTTGGTGTGCACCCCCGGCCGCATGTTGCAGCACCTTGACCAGACCGCCGGCTTCGACGTCGACAACCTCCAAATCCTTGTGCTCGACGAAGCCGACCGCATCATGGACATGGGCTTCCAGTCAGCCGTCGACGCCCTTGTCGAGCACCTGCCCAAGTCCAGGCAGACCCTTCTCTTCAGCGCCACACAGAGCAAGCGGGTCTCGGACCTGGCAAGACTGAGCCTGAAGGACCCCGAGTACGTCTCCGCCCACGAGGAGGCGGTCGCAGCGACACCGACAAACCTGCAACAACACTACATCATCACACCTTTACCCGAGAAGCTGGACACACTATGGGGTTTCATCCGTTCGAACCTGAAGAGCAAAATGATTGTCTTCCTTTCCTCCGGCAAGCAGGTCCGGTTCGTCTTTGAGAGTTTTAAGCGCATGCAGCCCGGCATCCCGCTGCTTCACCTGCACGGACGCCAGAAGCAGATTGCACGGATGGAGATCACCTCTCGGTTCTCTAAGGCGACCTACGCCTGCTTGTTTGCGACCGACGTCGTCGCACGCGGCGTGGACTTCCCCGCTGTCGACTGGGTCATCCAGGCAGATTGCCCCGAAGATGCCGACACGTACATCCACCGTGTCGGACGCACAGCCAGATACGAGAGCAAGGGCCGGGCGGTCCTGTTCCTTAACCCCAGCGAGGAGGAAGGCTTCCTCAAGAGGCTCGAGCACAAGAAGGTTCCGATACAAAAAGTCCACGTCAAAGAAGCCAAGAAAAAGAGCATAACAGCCGAGCTCCAGAGCCACTGCTTCCAGTCCCCCGACCTCAAATACCTGGCCCAGAAATCCTTCGTCTCCTACACCCGCTCCATCCATCTTCAGAAAGACAAGGAGGTGTTCAAGTTCGACCAGCTCGACCTCGACGGCTACGCCAAGAGCCTCGGACTCCCCGGAGCACCACAAATCAGATATCAAAAGGGCGAGGATGTCAAGAGGCTAAAGAACGCTTCGCGCGAGGTTATCTCGAGCGGCTCCGAGTCTGAGGGCGAGGACGGTATCAAGAAGCCCAAGAAGCCTGAGGTTAGGACAAAGTACGACAAGATGGCCGAGCGCCAGAACCAGGACGTGCTCTCCAGTCATTACCGCAAGCTTATCGACGGCAACGACGCCGCCGAAGGCGCATCCGACGACGACGAGGAGGACTTCCTTGCAGTCAAGCGGGTCCTCGACGACGACGCGCTCGAGACGGCTGCTGGCGCCGCCACAAGCGACGCGGCTGCGGCCGCCAAAGTGGTCAAGATCGGCAACAACGAGGTCATCATCGACTCGCACCGGCGCGAGAAGATGCTCAAGTCCAAGAAGAAGATGCTCAAGTTCGCCGACAAGCCGACCAAGATCATCTTCAACGACGACGGCACCGCCCGCGAGCTGTACGAGCTGCAGGACCTGGATGACTTCGAGAACGAGGGCCCTGCCGCCGAGCTGCGCAAGAAGTTCGTCGAGGCTGCAGGCGCAAAGGTCGCCGAGATCGATATCGAGGACAAGCAGGCCGCTAAGGACCGTCGGAGGGAAAAGCGCGACAGGCAGAAGGCGCGCGAGCGCGGGGAGATGGAGGCCGAGATGGCGGACGCCGACGGCGCAGGCGGGCTCGGGCCCCAGCTGGGCGGCGGCGACTATAGTGACGAAGACCCGCTGGCGCTGCTGCGGTCGCTGCCCATGCCTGGGCAGGATAGTGGCAGGAGCGATGACGGCGACAGTGATAGCGGGGCACAGCCGTCGAAGAAGAGAGCCAAGAAATGGTTTGAGGACGACTCGGACGCCGAGGAACAGGCAAGGAAGAAGAGGAAGAAGGAGAAGGGATACAAGAGGGTTATTGAGATGGACCAGGAGCCGGATAACCTGCAGGATCTGGAGGCGTTGGCTGCCGGCTTGTTGGAGGACTAAGCGAGATAGATAGCTGGTGACAGGACGGGGATTGGTGTTTGAATTGAGAAGAAGACGTTCTCGGATCGGTTAGGTAGATAACAAGGCATTGTAGCACGAAGATACCACTAGACTCCCATCGCGGCTTGCGTTGGATAACGGATGTGTGAGATTACTTCGTCCGCATATATATAGGCGGGTTAATTCTCGTTGATCACCTAAATACCTGTGTTTACATGTCACGACAAGCAGCGAAACGGCAGTCCACGGCGAAACGCAACTCATGTAGGTAGGTAAATAAGAAGAAATGTCTTGTTATCTAAACCATTGTTACCGGTTTATATCTATGAACCTGTAGGTATGCAGCGCATTCGCCGACCTCGGATCCTCTGATTGCGAAGCGCCTCAGCGCCGGTCATGTCTTTGAGCCTAGTACCGCAAAGAAGGAAGAAGGGAGACGAGAAAAACCAGAAGAAAAACGCCTTCTGCTGACCAGAAAAAAGCAACCGAAACCAACTACGAGCCACGTCTCCATATCAGAGAAAGCACCCATGGCCCTCGCAACAATCATATCAACAGCTTGCAAAAGATATCCATCCTCATTCCGTTCTTTGCGCAAGGGTATCCGTAACGCCATCTTTGCGCGCCGCAGGTACGTATGTGCCCCATCCGACAAAACCGCTGCCAGGAAAACGCCGTCGCCTAGCCAGAACCGCGCATCCCTATCAACAAATCATTCCTCCATGGGAAAAAGCAGAGGCAAAAAATGTACCAAAAACAAGAAAACAGAAAGTTTCCGCAGAACCAGAGCTATCTATCCGCTGGTCGTATTCCCTCGCTGCTCCTCGGAGGAAAAAGAAAGTGGAAAAAGCAAAATTAAAAGCTCGCCCAATTGAACCCGAACCTGCCCCTCGCATCGGGGGTCGCCGGGGCTGCATCCTCGACAACATCGCCATAGAGCCGGGTGCGATAGAAGCACGTGTGGTCCTCGGCGCCGTGGTTGGTGAGGGCGCGGACCATGACTAGGTCGGTGGCGGCGTCGATGTTGGTCAGCTCTTGCGAAAGGCGGTGGACGTAGACGCCGCGTTCGTCACCGGGGTGCTTGTAGGTGAACTGGCCGATCTTGACGTAGCGGAGCCCGATGAGCAGGGGGTTCTCGCGGGCGGCGTCGGGGAAGGTGACGGCCATGAGACTGCTGACGCGCTCGCGGGTGGCCGTGTCCGGGTAGTTCGCCCAGATCTCGACGTGCTTAGGCATGGCGCCCGGGTCGTTGGTCGCCGACGGCCGGATGTGCTCCAACACCAGATGCTGCGGGATGACGAAGCTGGCCAGCTTGACCGCGATCTCGGCTGGCTTGCTCGTCTTATTGGACTTCTTGGTGCCGGCGCACCAGCACTCGCCGGCGTCGGACCATGAGGTCAGGGCCATCTCCGGGGCGGGAATGAACTTGGGCCCATTGCGCTGCTGGTGCCATTCGGGGGAGCCGAAGGGGGGCTCGGTAATCCAAGTAGGCGATGAGTGGTACCGCTCGACCACAGCCGAGTTGCCGGGGCCGAAGTGGTTGACCTGGCTGCGCAGCTCGTTGTCGAAGCTGTCAGCGATCTTGCTGTGGGCTGCGGACTCAAGCCTCGCGTTCGCGACGGCTTTCTTGACGATCTGGTTGACGAGCTTGGCGATCTCCGGCTTGGTCATGCCGCCTGCTTCGGACGTGGCCTTGGAGGCCTTGTCTAACAAGGTTTGCAGTCGGCTTTCCAGCTGGGCGTCAATGTCCTTCTTCTGCTCCGCCATGGTTTCTTCCAGCAAGTCAAGGAATTCTTCCCGGGTTATCACGTCGTCTTGTAATCCCGCCTGATCTTTTCCTCCCGTTTGACCTCCAACGCCTCCAAGCTTCTTCTTCATGGTCTCGGTGACCTTTCTCTCGTTGTTCTTCCACCACAAGTTCCACGAACTGGGCAACTTCTCATCCATGATGCTCTCAACCAACCCCAACTTCTTGAACCTGTCTCCGATGGCCTTCCACTGGAGATTGGAGATGTCGGAATTGGCGTCTAGCGTGTAGATGTCCTTGTCTCGCTGTATCCTGTCCTTCATAGCATACCAGAACTGATCGTCGACAAGAACCTTGCCGCCCTTCCCGTCCTTTTGCACGTGCACTACTTTCGGGAGTATTGATTCGATGTTTTTGACCGCCGCGGAGGTTGCGGTTGTCTTATCTTCCATGAAGGTCTTGAGGTTTCTGTACTGATCGTCCGTCAACACCCCAGAGGGTTTCGATCCAAACCACCAGCTTCGTCCCGCGCCGTCGAAGATATCTACGCTTGATGCAGTTGAAACCTGTCGAATTGCGATGATTGCGAGGATGGCGAGAAGCACCCCCAAAGCCCAGAAGAGAATCGACCAAGGAATGGATAAGCTGGGCCACTTGAACCTGCTCTTTACCTCGGGGAAGAGCGGGTTTTCGGATGTTCGCCGTGGGGGTGTTTCATGTGTATGATGTTTTGATACTCGTGGTGGACGCGTAGAGGTGTACTGAGATGTCGGTCGTGGCCGTACGGGTCCTGGTTTAGGCAAGATAGGGACGAACCGGCTCGGAGGCTGGTCGTCGGCAGCGGTTGGTTCCGAACCCCAGCTGACGTTGACATCAGGAGGTGCACGGTGCGGTTGCCGCCTCACTAGAGGCTCGCTCGGGGTCCGGACATCGGCCGCAGCGTAGACGCCGCCTTCTTCAACGAAGCTTCGTGACGATAATGGCGCGGACAGGATGGGTCGCTCCTTGAGCGGCGGTGGCGGAGTGATAGGCGGCAAGGAATTGGCTCTGCCGTGCTGCAATAGGAGCGGGTAATGGACGTACGTCGATCCCTCTTGCGTGTTATCAGAGTGAACCTCCTCCGACCGCGGCCTTTGCTGGCGGGCATCGATTTCAGCTTGCGCTCCTGCTTCTTCCTCCCGAGCAGCCTTTTCCGCCTCAGCGCGCCTTCTCCGCTCAGCGGCGGCTTCCGCCCGTGCAGCTCGTTCCATTTCAGCACGCTCTTCTTCACGAAGTCGAGCCTCTTCGGCTTCTTGAGCCCTTGCGAGACGCTCCTCCTCAGCCCGCCTCTGTTCTGCTTTCTCTCGAGCAGCTCTCTCAGCTGCGGCTTTCTGCCTAGCAACTTTTTCGGCCGCGGCTTGTTCGCGGGCCATTTTTTCGATTGCGGCCTGTTGTTGGGCGGCCTCTTCGGCGGCTGCTTGTTCTTCGGCTGCCTTTTCGGCCGCAGCTCGTTGTCGAGCAAGCCTCTCAGCAGCAGCTAATTCTTGAGCAGCCTTTTCTTCCGCAGCTTTTTGTCGAGCAGCTCTCTCGGCTGCGGCTTTCTCTCGAGCAGCTTTCTCTCGCGCAGCTTTCTCTCGCGCAGCTTTATCGGCTGCAGCCTTCTCTCTGGCGGCTTTGTCGGCTGCTGCTTTATCTCGCGCAGCTTTCTCGGCAAGTAGTCGCTCCTCTTCGTCACGTCTCAAAGCTTCGGCCAGCTCCTCTTTGCGCTTTTGTTCCCGTTCGGTTCGTCCTCGCGCAGTCTTCGCAGCATTTTCCTTGTCTCGCGCGGCCTTCTCAGCCAGCAGTCGGTCCTCTTCATCACGTCTCAAGGCCTCGGCTAGCTCCTCTCTACGCTTTTGTTCCCGTTCGGCGGCTTCTCGCTCAGCCTGTGCATCAGCCTCGTCGCGTTTCCTCTTGCGCGACCTCTCTCCTTCTGACCCAGAATCTTCGGGGGGCAGCTGTGGCGGCGGCTGAGGGTTCTTCCCGGCTCTCTTAGCAGCCTCGAATGCAGCAGCCTCTCTCGCCGCCTTGGCCTTCCTCCGCTCTTCCGCGGCTTTCTGGTTGTCGAGAGCGACTATAGCGAAGAGATCGGCGGTTGCTGAAGCGAGACTCCCCGCGGCGACATTCGACATCCGGTTAGGAAGCTGGGACATGGGAGCGCCATAAGAGGTGCTGTACTTGGTCGGCATGGGTGTTCTCACGGCCTCGGCATTCACGGACTCTTGACGCCTCCTTGGTGTCCTCCTAGGAGCAGGCGAAGGCGACGCAGCGGCCGATGCCGTGGTGGCGGTCTTGCGTGTTGTACGTTTGGGAGGCATGATGACGGTTGCAAGACTAAGCAGGCGAGTGAGATTTGAGTTCCGATTGCTTGCCGAGAACAAAAAGAAATCGAAGTTAGGATAGTAAAAGGTGGGCTAAGAAGGCTGTCAGAATTGCAGTTTTGAAGTCGCGGTGAGGATTTGATTGCAAAGTGAGGAGCAAAAAGACGGTTTGAGTTGCGGTCATGTGGGCGCGAAAGCAAAGTGAGGATCAGATGTGAAGAAGGGATGAAATTCGAAGAAGTGATGACAGCCCAAAGATTTCATGAATAAAACGTTTGGTTTACCTGGGAGCGGCTTGGGCTCAATCGACGTGTGCTCAGGCCGCTGCGTGCGAGTCACAGCTTTGGACAACTTGGACAGCTTCGGGTTTTTGAGCGTTAGTCGTGATGATGTTGGTTGGGCACAACACGTGGCACCACCAACCAGGTCGCGAACACTCGGGACTTGGCGATTGACCGGTGGCAAGGGAAAAGCGAGGCTGGCGATCTTGCGTCGGTGAAGTGTAGCAGCAGCAGAAGAAGACGGCGAGGCAGGAGGTGGGAAGGCAGGTAGACATCTATTGTGGTGAAATCAATCCATCACGGGTTTCTGGGCGGGGGGGTTTTGGGCGGCTTCCGGGTTGGTCAGGATGAGCTGCGAATCGACGACTAAAATGAAAGACGGGACGCGCAGAAAGCCGTTGTGCCGGCCAGCTGTAAACGCATCGCAAGCGGAAAGAACGCTCTTGTTAGGGACCTGAAAACGGTGGGTTTCTTTGGGGTCCAATCGGCAGGCAGAGCTCGTCACAAAGCTGAACCACTGGGCTCTTTGTTGTGCATTGTTTCTCTCAAAGCGGTCAGGCCTCTGAGGAAGGCATTCGGGAATGCTCGTCTCGATTCGGCGCGTTTTTCGAAGGGCTGGCGGCTGTCTCTCTCGCTTTTCGGCAGGGTTGTTGGTTGCGGGGACTGTTGGCCCATGACCCTAGAGCTTGCGACTCGAAGCTGTTTGACCAGGGTTAACGCGTCGTGAGAAAAGTACCCACATGCTCCTACCGGGGTTATGCACGTTGTAGTACGTCATCTCGCGGACTGAACCCCAGATCCACCAACAAACAACCTTCTTCTCACTAACTGTGGGGATCGATCAAGCTCCATTCCATCCCGTCGTGGTGAGCATTGCATCAATGAACTGGACGAGGGATAATACCAACTTGAGTTATACAATGCAATACCGTGAGGTGCATTGTCCAGCTGCTGCAATAACCGAATGCTACTGGAGGATGTGAGAAATATCTGGGCTTTCTTCTCTTGTCTTCTTCTTCTCTAGATCCCTCTATCCATCCGGGTATTATTTCATACATAGCAGCGCATATCTTTGTTCGTTTTGGGAACGCAGCGCTGATTCTAGAGCCAGCCGCCATTGCGTGCACCTCAAATCCATACCAGGTACCTGCAAGACAAGGCACCATGTAGTGTAAGTATTGTGTACCTTAAGTACCTGAGGTTAGTAATTTTCAGCGGGGTGAGGTGATTCTCAGAGAAATAGCTCTCTGTGATACGTAAGATACCGCAAGCCATAGAACACTAAGTTATCAGCAGCAGTTAGAAAAATACCAGACAAAAGGAAACCTTGTATGATCATGCAGAGTCGTTTGCTCTCATCTCACATCCACACCCATAACTCGTAAACCTTGGAGTGCGCGGACGGAATAAAACACGTGCAGATGGAACGCCACGATGGCAAAGTTTGGAGGTTCATGCAGGCACGGCAGGTAACCTTGGACTTCGTATCAACGGCTCCTTCGCCCCGCGATCTCACTCATGACCGGAGTTCGCTCACATGTCATCCATACATACATTCCTTCTGTGGTGTCCGCCGAACAGCAACGTTCCCACACCCCGGGTCCGGCTTCCCCGTCGTCACCCAACTGTGCAGCACACCCAAGGTGATACCGCCGAGAAGATATTTTTCCATCTCGTCTACCATACAAATGGGTGGTGACACACAGGGCACCAAAAGGCGAGGGAAGCCGAAGAACGAAAGCATGCCGCCTCTAGCGTTGCCCCATTTTTGCAGACTGGTGATGCGCGAAGCGCGTGTTTTGGCAGCATCGAAGGCGGGGTCCTGCCTTTCTGCTGCTGCTGGCCGCGCGCATCTTTGGTACCGCTTGCGTGCGCTGCTGTGCCTTTTTCCTTTGGGAGGCACCATACTTTTAGGTTCCTAGGGCGTTTCACGGCAGCCTGCGACGGGCCCACGGCAAACTGCGGTCTAGCGAGATTCGATTTGCAACAGTCGTCATTTTAACACATCCCCCAGCTTTTTCGATAAATACCTTGTCGCGACTCTGCGATCTGCTAGTAATTAAGTCCACGACGACCACTCGCTCTTTTAAGTCTTATTCGCTCAATCACTCGCTCCCTACCTCGACAATTCTACTACGTCCTCCTTACTGTCTGTGTTGAGACCCGGAAGGAAGAAACACGTCTCACGCGATTCACGATGGCTGTCGGAACTGTCCTCGTCACTGGGTGAGTACCAGTCCAGAGCACGCGCGCAACCCCTCCCTGAACTGCGCGAGGGTGGTCTTTCAGCTGCCGCTGCCGCCTGGCCGAGGGCTGTTTGGCGACATGCATTGCATTCCGCAGAGGACGAAAAAAACAGATGCAACCCCCCCGCGCTGCGAGCTGAAAAAAAAAAAAAGAATGCCCGCGGCATCGCAGTTTATTGATTGTGGCTTGCAGTGGTACCGGCTACATTGGATCCTTCACCACCCTCGCTCTCCTTGAGAATGACTACGATGTCGTCATTGTCGATAACCTCTATAACTCGTCGCAAGTCGCTGTCGACCGCATTGAGCTCATCAGCGGCAAGCGCCCTGCCTTTTACCAGGTCGACGTGACCGACGAGGCCGGGCTCGACAATGTGTTTGCCAAGCACCCCGAGATCGACAGTGTCATTCACTTTGCAGCCCTCAAGGCAAGTTGCCGCTGTCGCCTATCGCCTGTTGCATGTCGCTGTCGCTGTCGTGCACCAGAGGTCGCAGATGAAATGGCGCTAACAACACATGTCGCAATTGGGTACAGGCAGTCGGCGAATCCGGCGAGATCCCCCTCGAGTACTACCGCGTGAACGTCGGTGGCAGCATCTCGCTGCTGCGGTCCATGGCCAAGCACAATGTCTCCAACATTGTCTTCTCCTCGTCAGCGACTGTCTACGGCGATGCCACCCGCGTACCGAACATGATCCCCATCCCGGAGTACTGCCCGATCGGCCCCACCAACACGTATGGTCGCACAAAGGTCATGATCGAGACGGTGATCACCGACCATATCGAGGCGCAGCGGGCCAACAACAAGAAGGCCGGCAAACCCTACGAGCAGTGGAACGGCGCCCTCCTTCGATACTTCAACCCCTGCGGCGCGCACCCCAGCGGTCTTATGGGTGAGGATCCTCAGGGCGTGCCCTTCAACCTTCTTCCCCTCCTCGGCAAGGTTGCAACGGGAGAGCGCGAGAAGCTCCTGGTCTTTGGTGATGGTGAGTATTGGTGCAGCATGGCGGTCGCGCAATGTGACGGGATACTAAACAAATGGACAGATTACGCCTCAAAGGACGGCACGGCAATCCGCGACTACATTCATGTCCTCGACTTGGCCAGCGGCCATCTGGCTGCGCTCAACTATCTTCGCGAAAACAAGCCCGGCGTCAAAACGTGGAACCTGGGGTCTGGCCGTGGCAGCACAGTGTTTGAGATGATCAAGGCTTTCAGCCACGTTGTTGGACGCGACCTGCCCTACGAGGTTGTCCCACGGAGACAAGGAGATGTGCTGGACCTCACAGCCAACCCGGCGCTCGCGAATGAGGAGCTCAAGTGGAAGACACAGCTTACCCTGGAGGACGCATGTGCCGACCTATGGCGCTGGGTGGAGAACAACCCGAGAGGGTACAGGCAAGATCCTCCGGCCGCGCTCCTGGATGCGCTCAAGGCCAGCAAGGCCTAACGTACCCGTCACGAAGATGGTTGGTCATGATTGGTTACGATGGAAATCCGGTTCCTTTCTTGCGTGTGTTAAGCTGCTTCCTACACCCTATTAATCATCTCATAGAGAACAGGGAGCTTCCTCCCATTTAGACCTTGAGCAATAGCTTTCCAGTGGTCTTTCTGCCCTCTAGGTCTTGGTGCGCGCGTGCCACATCCTTAAGCGGGTACACGTCATGAATCCGAAGCTTGACCTTCCCGGATGAAATGAGATCGAACAACTCTTCCGTGAATTCTCGTCGTTCCTCCTTGGTGGTGATATAGTTGTATAGAGTAGGGCGCACGAGCTTGGCGTTCTTGGGAGTCAACTTGAAGAGGTCCACAGGACCAACAGCACCGGACTGCGCACCATCAAAGTCAGCAAACGGCAGCGACCACGGCCATAGCACAAACAACTCACCGCATTCCCGAAGGAAATCACCGTTCCCTTGCGTGCAATGATGTCGAAGTCGGCATCAAACGTCGCTTTACCGACGCCATCGAAAATGACATCTACTCCATTTCCGGACGTGATCTCCTTCACTCTCGCGGTAACATCCTCTTCCTTGCTATTGATCACCCACGCAGCGCCATTCTCCTTGGCAAGCGCGAGCTTCTCGGGCGTGCTGGCGGTTCCGATCACCTTGGCTCCACTCACAGCCAGGATCTGCACCAAGAGCAATCCAGTGCCACCGGCGGCGGCGTGCACGAGCACGAAGGGACCCTCGCTGATACCCAGCTGCTGCTTGATGCCCGCCGCTTCACGGATGAGGGTGAGTGCCGTCAGGCCTTGCAGCAGGGCTGCCGCGGCCTGCTCGGTGGAGAAGTCATCTGGGACTATCACGGCGGTTGCGTCGGGCACCGCGGTGAACTCGGCATAGGAATGATCGGCAAGGTAGGCGACGCGGTCGCCTTCCTTGAAGTCTGGAGAGGACGAGGCGACGACGTAGCCGGCGGCTTCACGGCCGGTTATAAGTGGAAGTGGGGCCTTGTACAGTCCAGTTCGGAGATAGCTGTTGGTAAAAATGAGCTTTGGGTCGGTATATGTCTGGAAGCCGACAACGAAATCAGGTCGCTTACGTGTCAATGTAGTTGATGCCAATATACTCGTTCTTGACTAGGATCTCGCCGTCCTTAAGCTCCGGAACCGGCAGGTCGGTCTTCCATTGGAGCACTTCAGGGCCGCCGACCTCCTCAATGAGGATGCCCGACATGGTTTTGGGGATCGGCGCCATTGTTGCAGGGGAGGCGGAGCGCGGGGCTATGGCGGGAGGTGGTCAGTGGTGTGAGGTGGTGGTGCGGGGCAGGCCGTCTTCTTGGATGTTTGAGATGAGAAGTGACGAATCCTCGGGTGAGATTCCGAGGAGGATGATGATGCACGCGTGGCGATGCTGCGAATAGAGTCTGTGTATAGGTTTGAAAATTGTGCTGAAGCTTGGGAGATGGAGATGGAGATGATGTGAAAAATCGAAGGGTTCGGAGTGGTGTTTTGTTAATCGTGATCCAGCAGCGGGGCACCATTTCTTTCCCTCGGGGTGGCACCTTCCAGACCTGCGAGCACGAAGCTGCTGGTCAAATACCCAATTCGCTTGCAAATAGACCACCTTCTCCAGCAAATGGCTTTCAGGATTACACGGGAGTGCGGCTTCTCGGACAGCGTGGATTAATAATAAAGGGCGTTGCTCATGGAGTACGATTATGATGTAATCCACCGCCCGCGACAGAGTGTGGTTGCTCCGATCCTTCATGTGCCGGGGTCTCCATCCGAACATGGAGAACGGGAAGCTTCGGGCAATGGTGGGGTTCGACATCTTGCCGATGAAGTGCGAGAATGATGAATGAGCTTCAATTCGATGCATGCGAGGGAAAGAGAGATAGCCACTGACGGAAGGCACAGACAATGAAGAACGCGATTGAGGAAAATACCTGCACTACCAGGTAATGAGCAATCATGAAGCGGGCAGCTTGAAAGTCTCTCTCTGCTGCAGCGTTCCTTCCTGTCCTGTTTGCCGGCCGGAGAGCCTCGTGTGCTTGGCATTTTCGTGGTCGCTGCCCAAGCTGAGCACTAGCCTCACCCGTAGCAGCATTTTGTGAACCGTCACACCACAAAATCTTCATGAAAAAGAAGACGGGGCTCTGCTGCCGCGCGCGAATGACTCTCAAGGCAAATGGAAGCTCCCCATTGTGTACACTACACGTGTTTCGAGGCCATTTCGACTGCGCCGCCCCTAGAGTACCGTCGCGGCGCTGGGATTAATTATCCGACTCGGCATTGGCTCAAACTGATCGACAGTGGCACAATGAAATCAGTGCCCAAGCCGTCGAGGCTGTGCCTGTCTTCCCGGCGACCAAGCTCTCAATGAGTAGATGATAACGCAAGGCACCGAGGAGGACAAGCCCATTCGGCCGGATTGAGATAGCTCCTCTCTGCCAGCATTGATGTGGCTTCAGCCATTCATCCAGCTGAGCGGCTCTGGCAACCAGGCGTTGTGCAACCGCCCCGGAGCCTTCCATTGTCTCCTCAGGCTTCGTTCGCGTTCATGCTACTTTGCCCTCCCATCCCATCTTTCTCGCTGCTGTCCACAAGATTCCATCTTTTCAGATTTCTGACATTCGCATTCTCCCTTTGTGTTGGCGTTTGGGAGCTGCACTTAGTTCCAGTGTATGTACGTTGCTCCTCGCCTTCAGTGGTTTATGCTCTGAAACGGTCCCAATCGCCACGCCCGCGACCCACTCACTCGCTGCACACGTACGCAACCATCGACGGAGGCTGCGCAAGCATCCATTGGAAGCGGCATTCATCAGGTCCGACCAGGTACGGGATGCTAGCGTAGGTTGACTTGTCCCTGCATGGCAGAATCGCATCTCGTCGACATAGGGCTCCCTTTGTAGGACTTTTCCAAGTCTGGAAGACGCCGTCTGTCCCGTCAGCCACTATTACATTGGTTTCCCCTGCCCGCCTATCTGCCTGACCTTCAGGTGACTCGCCTTCCATAGTCCACAACCTTTGGCGAGGTTTATCAGGTTCGTCGGTCAGTCACCTAAACGCGCAACAATTCGATCCGATCCTAAATTTGTGCGACTTTCATCTCTCGTCCGACAGTCTGTCATGAGAGCTATCGTCGACATATGAGCTCCCCGCGAGCGTTTGAAGAAGCATCATGACTTTATCATCCAGCGGAGATCGGCACCGCGCCCGGCTCCATCAGATTGCGGCCGGCTGGGGCGTCACCAACCCCCCTCCACTGCCGCCCCTCATCCCACCCGGCCAGGTATCCACCCCCCGAACGGCCCAGGATGACGCCGCCGCCGAGGAGCAACTCAAACGGCGGCGGATCAACGCCAACCCCGAGGGCAACTCACAAGGCGGCATCAAGCGAGCCTTCACTACCACCAAGAAGACGTGGGAACCCAAGGAGATCTTTGATGCCCTCGACGCCCATGTGAGCAACTATGGAGACCCCGGTGTTGCGGAGGCCTTCATTTCCAAGCTCCTGTCGGCCGGCGGGAACTTGAACGTGCCCAATGCAAAGAAGTCCGGCTTGCTCAACCGGAGGAAAAGCACAGAGTTTATGCAACCCAGCCGCGTGCTGCACAAAGCCATCGAGAACCGCCATACGGACATGGTCGCCGTCTTGGTTCCCTACGCAGATATCGAGAGGCTCAACACTGCACTGCCATTTGCGATACGAGCCGGGGATTTAAGGATTCTTCAGATGCTCCTCGGAGCCGGCGCGAGGGCCCGGGATGACCAAGACGCGCTAGATGCCTTCCGCCAGATGTGTATCATGGGTGGCCGAGCAGATCTGGTAGGCCTGATTCTTCAGTCTGACGGAAGGCCGAAGCCCGGTTGGATATCAATGTCGCTGGTGGATGCCGCGCGCAAGGGATGTCTCGACACTGTTCTCAGGCTCAGCCGATCGACCGCGGATGGCAATCACAACAACGGAGAGGCTATCAAGACAGCCATCGGACTCGGCAGAGTTGACATCGTGCTTGCCATTCTCACGGGCATGAATCCGCCTACACCAGGGGGCCAGGCGTTAAGGGAAAGCTTTGCACATCTGTTCCAACATCCATCCATCGGACCAAACGAGAAGATGGCCCTGGCCGAGGCCCTGCTTTGTGCCGGCGCTTCAGGTGACCCTGTCTCCGTCGCACTATCGCAGGCTTGCTCAAGCGGGTTCTACGATTTGGTTGATCTCTTAATATCATATTCGCCCACATCTATTGAGTTTCAGGATGCCGCCATTCTTCGAGAGGCCATCTCCAGAGGCCAATCCAGTTTGGTTCAGCTCTTGCTTAATGAAAGGGTGCCCTTGAGTCCCATATACGCCGCCGAATGCGTCGAGCATATCCCCAAGACGATTGCCCCCGAAGATCGGCATGCCTTTCTAAGCATATTACTCCGAAAAGGGGCAAAGGGGGCACCTATAAACGATGCCTTGATTGACGCCGTACACGCAATTGATTTCCAATCGGTCGAACTGCTTCTCACACCACATTTCCCTGCCCCTTTGCCCGTCGCTGGCCACAATAATCGACAAGGTCCCAATGGGATGGTCTATGACAGGCATGAGATGGCGTCGGTAGATCACAAGAATGGTCTCGCCTTGAATCAAGCAGTGATGGCTGGTAACCTTCCCATGGTCAAGCTTCTTTTGACCGGGAGACCATCCCCAGAAATACTAGCCTTGGTGTTTCCACAGGTGACCAACCTCCAAGCTCCCGCCGACAGGTACCACATGGCCGAGTGCTTTTTGTCTGCTGGTGTCTCTGGGCCTTGTGTCTCTGCAGCACTGGAGGAAGCAATCAAGCAAGAGCCTCCGCACAGAGACGGAAATTTCGTTAGCCTCCTTCTACGACACAATGCCGATGTCAACTTCAACGATGGCGCCGGAATATTGTTAGCCGTCAGCCAGCAGGACTTGGGCCTACTTGGAAACCTGCTGAGAAGGAGACCGTCACCCCAAGCAGCTGATGCCGCCATCACCAAGGCTTTGATTGCGAATGACAAGCGAATTCGATATGAGATGGTGAGGCTCCTGATTGAGGCTGGGGCAGGCAGGGAGGGAATAGCGATATCCCGGGCTTTGGTCCAGCTTTTGCCGGTCAAGCCAGTGGACACACAACTGGTTTCTCTGCTCTTGGAACAGGGACGGGCCGATGCCAATTATGACCAAGGAGCCTCTGTCATTCTCGGTGTGTCCATACCTCTCAACTCCGATCTTTGGGATGAGAAATGCTAACATCCTATAGCTGTGAATGACCGCGACCCAGCCATTCTCGAGCTTGTTCTTCAACATGGCAGGCCCAACGCCGGTGCTCTTTTCCGTGGCTTGGATATCCTTTCAGAGATGCCCACAAATCCTGCGAAGGTACACAAAGTCGATGCAATACTTCGCCGCACCAAAGACAAGGACCTGCTCAACACCACGCTGTTCAAAGAGGTCAAGACAGTTCTCGGCTCCCCGCCTGATAAGCGCAACTTTGCAGTCATCAAATTGCTCCTGTCGGCTGGTGCAGATGTCAACTCCCACAAGGCCGGAGCACTCGCGATGGCCGTGAAAGGGGTCGACAGTGCCCTGACCGACCTGCTCTTTACGTCACACATCGCCTCAGCATCTCTCGTCACTGCACTTCCGCAGTCACTGAATATACAGGACCCCATGGATCGTTTGAGCTTCACACAAAGACTTATCGATGCAGGCGCCCCAAGTAAAGAAACCAATCGCGCCTTAATTTATGCCATTACTACTCATCCAAACGACCTGCCCCTGCACAGTATCTTGGCTGCGCACGCCGAGTCCACGGACGGCGAAGCCCTGAGGATGGCGGTCAAACACCAGAATCCGGACGTCGTTGACATCATTTTAGCCAAGACACCGAGGATGTACACTGCCCCGGTTCTTGAGGCTGCATTCCAGGAGGCTACAACAATCAACGACAAGGAGAAACGAGCCATTATTTGCACAACGCTCCTCAAAAAGGGCGTTTCGGGCCAGATCGTGTCCGATGCCTTGCTAGCCGCCTCCGCGGACGGAGATCTTGCCCTTGGAACAGCCCTGTTGAGCCACGGAGCAAGCATTGATCACCAAGAAGGCCAGGCTGTTGTTGAAGCTTGTGGGGCAGGTTCATCAGATGTTCTCAGAATGTTACTCGCTGGCAAGGCTGAAACTAGCAGCCAGACCTTACTTAAGGGATTCCAAGCGGCCACTCTCCAAGGCGACCTAATCAAGCGAGCAGACGTCTTCCGTCAATTACTCGAGAAGGGGATAACTGGCGAGCCCGTTGACTCTCAACTCGTATCAGCCGCAAAGTTTGGGGACGATGGCGAGGGCCTTGTCAGACTGCTGCTCGAATTTGGAGCTGACGTCAATTACAACGGCGGTGAGGCCATCTGGAATGCCACTCGGAGTGCCACCATGGGAAGCCTAAAACTCATGCTCGGCGTTGACACAGCTGGTGATCGGCAGACAAAACCGAATACCGCAACCCTGTTGAAGGCATTAAAAGCAAGCCGAAAGCTAGACAGGGATCCGAGATACCAGGTCATCGAATGGCTGTTTCACGCCGGACTGCCCCCTTCCGAAGAGATACACATCGCGCTGCACAGAGCTGTGAAAGACGATGCGGACATCCGGCTTATCGAGCTTCTGCTTATGCACGGGGCGTCGCCGCTAACTAATGGGTGTGAAACTCTAATCGACGCCACCCAGTCCCTTTCAGCAGACGTTTTAGCGGTTTTACTGGAGTCCGAGATCCCCCACAAGGATATCTCATGGGCTTTTCAGCAAGCCTTCACTCCGGAGACCGCAGACAAGTGGTTGTCGGAGCAGGGGTTCCGCGTTGCTACAATGCTCCTCGAAAAAGGGGCTGAAGGAGAGAGCCTATCAGTGGCGTTGAGCACAGCAATCGACTTTTACGGTACCGACAAAGATGCGATTGCTCGACAATTCGGCGGTCTCCTGCTGGAGAGGAATGCGGATGTCAGCTACCAAAATGGTCTGGTCGTCCAAAAGGCAGCGCAAAGAGCGGATTCGGAGCTGATCCAACAAGTCCTCCACCAAAACCCGGACTCCCGCGCCGTTTCTGTCGCGTTCCCGTACATCTTCGATGCCGCCCTGTCAGAAGACGACACATTGACCCTGATGGCGTTGTTCACCGAGTATCATCACGTCGAGGAACGGCTGGATGTGATGTTTGTTCACCCTGGCTCCGAGCCGGTTGTATTCAAGGCGCTCAACGAGTTCCCACGCTCGGTGAAGATCTTGCAGGCACTTCTTGATGCAGGCTACTACCATGATCAAATGACGTTTATTCGTGTGATGGAAGATATCGAGGAGGACGAGCAAGTCAGCCTCCTGTTTTGGGCACTCTTCCAGCCACAAAAACGGGTCAGCAGTACCGTTATCGAGTTTTTGATACACCGCGGTGCCAAGGTCAATTACGAAACACGTCTGTCCAAGACGACACCCCTCATGCTAGCTATTCAAAACCGACGGCCTGATCTCGTCAAAGAGCTTATTCTCTCCGGCGCCGAAGTCGACGTGACGGATGTCACTGGCAATTCTCCGATGACGATGGCGACCAAGATCGGGGGTGACCTTGGCACGTCCATGATGTCGAGCATCTTGGCCGCGGACCCGTCAACAAATGACGGCTCATTACATAATTCCGCTAGAGAGTTGAACCTCCAAGCATTGAAGGTGCTCCTTGACTTTGGTCACGACGCGGACTTTCCAAGTCCCCTACACAACGGCCGCAGTGCCCTCGGCGAACTCTGCCTGAACGCTGCACACGCGGGGCCGCTTTCACCACTCCAGGAAAAGTCCATGGTGAAAGCCATGGCGTTGTTGATTGAACGAGGGTCGGATCTTACCATCCAGTCCGATGGGAAATCGGTGCTGCTCCTTGCGCTTCACTCTGCCGATCCCCTCCCCACGACACGCGCCATCCTTAAAGCGGGCATGTGGAAGCACATCAACAGCCGGGATAATTTCTTCACCGACGGGACTTACACATATTCCGCTTCGCAATATGCCGCAAGGGTACTTCCTCCATCTGATGTCCAATCCCAGCTTCTCCAGTTGCTGAAGGATAATCGCGCCATCGACGTCTACTACGCCAACGATGGCCCGCAGCCCGAAGGTGCCGTCAACCTCCCCGAGGAACTTTTGCGGGCCGAACGCGAACGCCGCGCTAGAATGGAGCGCTTCGCAAAAGAAGCTGAAGAGCATGCAATTGCAGTTGCCCGGAAAAAAGAGCTTGCCACGCTTGAAAACCAGATCTTCAAGACCCGAGCGGAACTTGAAGACGCACGCGCCCGTCGGCAGCGTGAGGAGGAGCTCGGCGGCATCAAAGCGCGCCAGGCCATCGAAGAACAAGGCTTCGCAGCCGAGTTCCACCGCCGCAATGCAGAGCGGCAGGCATTACTTACGCACGAGCGGCAGCTGATGGAGGCTGGGCTGTCGCGGGCCAGGCTCGTGGCCGAGGCGGAGCTGGAGATGGAGGACAAGAAGCAGGCCAAGATGCTGGAGTGGGACCGCACGCTCGGCGTACAGAGAGTTTCCAACGCCAAGCAGCTGAGTGCCGTGCGCGTCCAGGAGAGAAAGGAGCTCGAGAGGATCGAGTCGACGAGCGATGCCAGGACCGTTAAGAGACTGACGGAGCACAAGAAGCTGGTGGATACGCAGAATGCGCTGGCGTCGAACCTGACGAACGCGGGGGTCAATGGGAGGAGGCAGATTGGGTATATCACGGGGGAGCTGGATTGAAGGCGGGAGGGATTGGCAATAATGAGCTTAATGAGTGTGCGTGCGGATTTTGAGGGTGGGGTATGGGTTGGTCATGGATGGAGTTGGGGCTTTGCTTTAGAAATCTCGAGGGGATTATGGGAGTCGAGATTGAACCCGATATGGATTGTGAAATTGAATCTACGGCTGAGATATATAAATTGGCGGTTTTGGAGATAGTTTGGGATGAGACAATTATGATGTGTATGACCTTATTTCGGGACGTTGAGTTGATGTGTCTCTTTATTGGCGAGAGTTGCAATTGTGAGTTTACGGCGTAGCTTGTTGCTTTGCTTGATTTTCCAAACAAGAATCCTGTGAACATGAAATTGCAGCTTTTTTGGTGCATCAATGGCAAACATATTGGCTAATGATGGTGTGCTCGCTGTCGAGTCCCGCAAGCCCCGTAGAAAAGGGGGTTGTTCGCGTGCACGGACCACTTGTTGACAATCGCGGAAAAGGGGCTCAGTTCTGGTTGAGAATTTTGCAGATATGGAATTCGGCCAGGAAGATGCACAAATGCTTAATTGTTCTGGCGACAATAAAAGGTCGAAAAGATGCGATCTCCCTAGTTTTATGGTGCTTTACGGGACGGATGTCCCTTGCCTACCTGGTACCTACTAGCTAAACGCAAACCAGTTCTGCACTGCGAGAGTCGGGAGAGAACCGGTTGTATTTATATCTATCTCCTCTGCCGTTTCTGTCTACTGGGTATCTCGTTCTAACTGTCCCAAATAATCCCCCCCGGCGGGAGTAAAATGGAATCCCGGTAACTAGGTGCCGTATATTAGATGCACCCTGATCCCCACGTAGCTACATCTCAAAAAGAAATCTTCGCGCATACGCCATGACGATTGATCCATTCCCTCCGAAAATTGCTCACCCGAGAAGCTTCAATCAGATCCATCTGAGGATCCAGCCACGGTATCTTCGGAGTCGGCGACAGAAGCTCCATCACCCTCTCCAGACTGGTCATCGTCGTCTTCGTCCTCGTAATCGGATTCGATACGGATAATCTTCCCTTCCTCATCTCTCACTGCACGGCCAAAGAGGCCGATTGCCTCCTCCGTCGTCAACGTCACCTTGGACGAGTCGTGATCCTTGATTGTCTGGTTGATCATTCGAAGCTTAGCCTCCTGGAGATTAGACAATCGCTCGTCGATGGTGCTCTTCACCATGATGCGGGCGAAGTGTGTCTCCTTGACCTGTCCCATGCGGTAAACACGGCCAAAGGCCTGTTGCTCCAGGGAATAATTCCACCATAGGTCAAGACTAATGACTCGATTTGCGCAGCTAAGATTGAGAGCCTGAGATGTGCACAGCAGTGAAGCAACCTGGATTTAATGTTAGTTTGCGGGTCCCAGCGTTATCGAGAGGCATGGACCTCTGTAAACTTACTAGGACGTGAACATCCTCCCTTGTCTCAAAGTCCTCAATTGCTTTTTGCTTTTCCGGCTGGGACATACTTCCAAAAAAGTAGAGAAAGCCGATTTTCTCATCCTGAAGCATTCGGCCGAAGATACGCCCGTTGAGAACAAACTGGGTAAAGACTGAGTTTCTGTTAGGGGGTGTCTGGGGGACGGAGGTGAGGATCAAGAAAGCCGCTTACCAATGATCTTGTCCTCAGGGTTCCTGCGACGCCATTCGAGAACCAGGTTTGTGAGAACTGTCATCTTTGTGCTTGGAGTCGGAGAATTCAGGATGTCGTTATCCCTGTCAGCTAAGAAAGATAGTTTCTCCTTCTTCTGGCTGGATGGCTGTATATTGTTCAAGTCATCCCCTCGCTGACGGAGGTTGGCTAAGGCAATGTTAGGTTTAGGCCCTTTGGCTCGAGCCTTTGCAATTCCTTGACCAATTTCTGGTCCGGAGAACATCGAATGACGGGTTGCCGGCATGAAAGCTCTGAGATTGGTCATGTGAGTTCCGCAGCATGGGCAGAGGTTTCCTTCTTCGCCGGCTTCTCTTTGTCTCTCGACATAAGCCTCAATACAGCCTCGGCAGAAAGCATGGGCGCACTAGGTTCTTGGTTAGTCTGGGGAGGAAAAGGTTGGGAGACCTGTCACATACTTCGGGTACAAAGGGATCTTCTGGAGGAAGGCCGCATCTGATGCAAACGCCATCCTCTGCTGTCTTGTTTCGGGCAATCAACTCGAGCTGTGGAAGTATGTCAAATGCTGCGTCGAAATGGGTATCGCCCAGATCTTCGCTTTCGAATTCCTCAGCACTCCGCATCTGAAGTTCTTCCTCGCACCACCGGCCAACTTGATGCCAAAGAGGCGTTTCGGTTTGTATCTTTGCGAGCTCCTCCATCAACCACTGAATTTCGGCGCCACTGAATGACTTCCGCATCATTGATTCCAGAAGGTAGGGATGAGATACCGCTTGACGAAGTCGTAGGGCGTAATGAAGCCAATTATTTGTCTTGCCACCTCTCAGTTCTCTTACTAGGCGCCGTCGCACCTTTTCTTCCACCTTTCTGCAAATTTTCAGCATTCTCTCCACACGAGGTAGCTTTGGCAATCATGAAACTCACCTGTAGATCAGCGTTTCCTCCCTTGAGAGATTTGCCCAAACCGGCTCCAGCACATGTGCCTTGGGCAGTTCGAAGAGCGCATAGCCACAGAACTTGGTGGTCATGGTCCTGCATGGTCTGATCAGTAATACGATAGGGCTACGTGGGAGACGGACAAAGGCCTTACCGCTTCATCATAACCTCCTGGAGGAGCAATGCTAGTCCTTCACCTTCGCTGGGCTGTGGATATACTCAGTCTTTGGACTTTCATAGGCTCAGCTTGGACAACTCACAATCAGGGATTCTTTGATCTTGTAATGCTTTTTGAACTCATCAATACTGGATGAGTTTGGAGCTCTGAGAAAGTTCATGTAGGGGTAGATTTCTTGCCAACTGTTAATAAACGTGAAGACGTTCAAAACGGATGGTATCGTTAAGTTAGTGCTTACCCATAAGCCTATTATGAACAGGAGTTCCCGTCAAACACCATCGCAGCTTGGCATTAAGCCGGACGCAAGCTTTGAACCCTAAAACTTGGTCAGAAATGAATGGAACAAAAGGGGTTTCGGCAGTCGGAACTGACTCTGTGACCTGTAGTTCTTGATGGCATGGCCCTCATCAAGAACGAGCCGGTAGAACTTCATTTGAAACAACGGCCCCATATACTGTGGCCGGATCTCTTCGCATTTCCGATCGTTCAAGTGTTCGCCGGTTACCCGTCGCAGGTATTCATCTGATGGGAATTGGTTGGAAACCTCTTCGTAGCTTGTAATCCTGCGGGAAGACAATGGTTAGCACCCGTATTGCTCAGACTTTGGAACATGGGGGATGCACTGCACCTACCAAATGGGAGATTGTTCAACCACGTGTAGGTTGGACTTGTCGGAGCTTCTGTATTGCACCGCCGGGATATTCGTGATTTCTTGTTCAGATTCCTTGGACTTCTTTTCGCAATGCCTCCAAGCCTCTTTAACCCATTGATGAACGGCGTTGGCTGGCGCAACGATCAGCGTCCTTTTCCACCCTGCCTCCAAGTCGTTTTCGCTCGGACGATTGCCAATAATACAAGCAAGCATCTCGACAGTCTTGCCCAAACCCATTGCATCGGCTAGAATGCCTCCTTTGACACCATTCTTCGACCTCTTCCGTTCTAGCATCCAGCCGACTCTAGCAAACTGGTATGCAAGCAGCGGTGTATTTATGTCCGTTATTTCGTACTTCTCTCCATCAATGGCCCAGTTCTTCCTCCCCAAAGCAACTCGAGCTCTGGTCAGCATTGTGATGTCGCCGTTGATTCGGCGAGTATCAGCGTTTGGGTCTTTCTCTAAGAGTGCCTTCAACTTCAATGTTTGAGCCGCGACAGTGCTTGCCTCGATACCGCTCAAGACCGGAAAGTCGGCCATCTGCTGTCCTGTGCCGACGGGGTTCTGATGCAGCATTTGGAGCATTATCCTCGTTGCTTCTCGTGCATTTCTTGCGCTTTTTCGTGTTCCAGTGAGCTTTGGCTTCTTTGCTGGCCGTCCGGTCTTTGGCTGCGCCTGTCCGTTGCGGTTCCGCTTCTTTGCCGAGTTTTGTCTAGCGACAGATGTTGCCAGGTTCGAAGGAACGCGTTGTTTATGCGTTCCTTGAAGCTGCTCCCTTTCCCGCTGCAAAGTTTAAATTCGGAGTTCGATTATTGCCAATCTGGATTCCTGGGCAGACTGGGCATCAAGTCCCTGCGTTCTGTCAAGGATGGTTGGGCTCGGTGAAATGGCTCGAGCAATCTGCCTGCCCGTTCTCTTGTCCGACTGTTTCTGTCGCTTTGGGACTGGGCTATCCTCTCCATCGGAAAGCTGCCCATCGTCGTCCATGACAAAGTCGCTATCGCTCCTGTCGCTTTCTGGCTCTGGATCATCATTCGGCTCGGCTTTGATCCGAACTTCCGTGATTGACACATCTGGTTCTGTCACTGGTTTTCCATTATTGAACTGGTGCATGCCGAACCTCTCCTTGGCCTTGTTGGAGACACTGTGGAAACCGATCACTTTGATGTCGTCATCGTCATCTTCAGGATCACTTCGCCCATTTCCAACAAACAGACTGTCACCACTGTCACTCCCAACTTCGTCTGAGGCCCCATTTTGGTCAACCAGATGAGTTTGGGCGGGCTGTAGGGGGTGATCGGATGGCCCCTGACCATTGTGGGTCTCTGCGATGTCAATTGTACCGTGTAAGGCATGAGATTCGTCGCTCTCTGGATTTCCATCGCTTTGGAAACTGACGCCAGGCCCCTCCTTAGCACTCTCGGGTCTTGGGTGGCTGTCTTGGGAATGTTCGGTAATCGGGGCGTTGTTGCTGCCACTGGCGATCGTGTCCTGGTGCTCTTGCGGCTGGGTAACCTGATTGAGTATCTCAGACTCGGTGAGAATGTTGGATTGCGCCTCTTCCTTTACTTTCGGAGTATCGGACTGAGCTTCACTGTTTTGAGTGTTGTTCTGGGACTCTGTCTGTTTGGTTAAACAAACTAAGTCCTCATTTAGCATGCCGTTTCTATCGCTGGCTTTGGTTTTTCCAGCTGAAATTTCAGTGGAGCCAGTGGTTCCGGGATCTTCTGTCTCTGACTTCATGCTGGCGATTATCAATCTTGAGAAGCTGTTGGCCTTTCATAGTAGTGTTTATCGGAAGCGAGACTGTACTGGAGCAAGAATTAGCGAATACTTCGGCAATTAACAGCAAACCTCGTCGGCAGTTCGACGAGGGCATTAATGTTGAATCAAAGACAAATCAGGTGATAATGCTTAATACAGACGGTAGAGATGTGAATTTCGAGCAATTTGTGGGTGAAATATGACTGGCGTAAACGGTGTCTCCGCGAGCAATAGCGGCAACTTACGGTCAGAAGAACTCGGAATGATAGGTTTTCACCCCGAGAAATGCCGAATGATGGCGTGGTTGAACCGAATTCTGGGGATTGGGGGATGGAAAAGGAGGATGGAAGCGAGGAAGCGGGGAGGACGAGGCTGGGGAACGAGGGAAGGTTTTGCGGGTCTCGAAGAAGAGGAATCCCGCGAGGGGAGGAGCCGAAGACAAAAAGATGAGGTGGGGGAAGAGGAGAGGGAAAATATCGAAAGGGACAGGGGTGAGGTTTATATATCCTCACTCAAGCTCGATGGAGGCAGGTGCCAGGTACCTAGGTACCTACCAGCTTTAGTCTCAGTGGAAGAAGTTGAGAGGAGGATTCTGGGAGGACCTATTTGTCTCAGATTTAAGCAGCAGACCGGCGGGCCACCGAGGAAAGAACAGCCGTTACAAGAAGGAGCCACCCGGTCATTCAACTGTTAACCTAGGTATGTAAGCAGTATCTCAGCCGGGAAGCGGGTAGGGGACGAAGCTCCTGAATTCCCTTCAGGTATCTGCAAGAATCTGGTGGTATTCGGTATCAGGTACTGGTGATTTTGCCAGCGAAGCCTTTGAGACCACCATCAACCCAGCAAGTTTTGTCAACAGAAGAATTACCTGGTTATCATCATGGCGCGGCCGAGGGGGCATCAAAAGCACGGATTTATGGACGGCCCACGCGCTCGAAATGGTAAAGAAAAATCTGAACAGAAAAGTGAGAGTAAGATGATAGTCCCGAAGGCTGGGTGGGACTCGTGTTGGTACGATTTCTGTTTTCGGCTGCAACGGTTTGAGTAAAGATTCACTTCCAAAACAAGAAACAGCCCGATTCAAGGTGAGAGAACAGTAAGGTGAGAAAATAGTGACCGCTTGATGGTCATCCACCCTTCGGCAGAAGCCGTGAAATGGTGGTTCTGACCTGGAACCTGGAGACAATGACATCCCGAAAGATATTTGGATTGTAAACAAAATGGTCTGTGCGCAGCAAACCCCCTTTTCCCACTCTGGGTTACAATTCCTATTCCTAATTCTGGTGAGATCTCAACAATATTTCGCCACCAACTTCAAGAGAATGAGCACTATTGCATCTCTTCTAGGAGTAAACGCCATCGCCATTTCCTTTGCACCCTGGTCAAACCTCGTTCTCTCACCAAGGCAGCTCGACGCCTTTATACGTCAGAAACTTTCCAGACGTCTCCGAGGTCAAGTTATCGATCTGCAATATTTATAGAGTTTAGTCCTCAGTTAGTGGGATCGATTCGCTGACTGGACTTATGGGTACCAACCTGCTTAATCACCCCCTTGGCGCTGTCTTCAACCCCCATAGGCGGCTCACCGAAGTTGACAGCATCCGCAATTCCCTGTCCCATGGCCGTCTTGACCCATCTAGATATTCACCGGCACACGGAATCAGTCAATAAAATTATTCGCTCGCGTGATTACAGACAGAGATCACGATTGTGGGTGGGGGTTACACAGTAAACGGCCCAGAGCCACACGGGGAAAAAGGGGGCAAAACTCACCCGGGATGCACAATCCCAACCGATAGCCCCTCTCCCTTAAACTCGACACTCAACTTCTTCGCAAACCAGTTCACCGCCGCCTTGCTCATCCCGTACGCGGTGCTCGGCAGATTCTCGTCCTCCAGCGCGGCGATGCTCCCCACCGAGCTGCTGATGAGCACGAACCGCGGCCGCTCCGCCGTCTTCAAGATGGGCCACACCGCTTTGAACAACCGCGCCGGCCCCACCGCGTTGACTGTGAAGTCATACAGCAAGTCCTCGGGGTCTGTGTGCGCAATGTCCTTGAACCCCGAGCTCCCGCCGGCGTTGGCGACGACAACGTCCACGCGCGTGATGCCGTGGTCTGCGGCGAGGCGGGCCGGGAGGGTCGCCGAGCTGATGGACTCGTTTCCGTCGTCGGCGAGGATGGTGACGAGCTTGCTGGCCGTGTGGGCTTGGTTTTGGGCGGCGACGAAGCCTATGCTACTCTCGGGGGTATGTTTGCGCAGGGTCGCGATGACGGTTGTGTTGGGCCGCTTGGTGAGGAGAGAAGCGAGCGCGAGGCCGATTCCTAAGGGTCGAGAGGGGTTAGCTGAGTGGCTTAGGGGGCCCATGTTTGAGAATATGGAGTGATTTGTCAGTGAAAGGGGCTATCCAAGGCTTTGGCAAAACAAGCCGGAAATACGCCAGGCTGGTAATCTTACCCTTATTTGCGCCCGTGATGAGGTAAACAGTGTTCTCAGGCATGGCGATGGTGGCAAAGGGCAAGGTCAATACCGATTTGAACGACAATAAAAAAGGAGAAAGAGGGGAAGTGAGATGGATGGTGTTGGCATTCTGAGCACCGCTTATAACCAACTTCACTCGAGCAGGGTTAGGGTTGTTTCAAGATTACGAACCGTGACCGTGAAATGGCTGGGTCGTGATCTCTTCCTTGGCTTGTGCATCAACAACAAGATTGTCTTCTTTGAACAATTCGCCATCAACGGCCCCCACTCTCGTGCTCATCATTCCGTATTCCTCACGCGGCGTATATAATCGCCAGATTTTAAACCTGTCAAGCATTCTTTTGTGAGAAAACCGTCCGCATTTGTTGGAGGACATGGCCAACCCACTGGAGGAATTGAAGGCACGGTGCTTGACTGCGGTGGATGAGATTCAGCACGAGTGTGCTTCTTTGCTGCAAGATGGCGCAAGAATACGCGCTTTAGGTCATGGCGCCGGCATTGCTCTGACCCCTTTGGGGAAGGGTGTTGGTCTGTCGGGGTGCGGTGAGCCTCTTGCTCGACTGCTGCACCGGCAAGCGTCAAGGCTGCAAGCGCTCTACCGGAATGAACATGGAAAAGAACAAGAAAACAAAGACTCCTCACCAGAAGAAACCTTGCTGCTCAAACGGCTTGAGGACATTCTTTCGGCGTCGTACTCCAAGTTCTACGCCTACTTGTTCAAGGACCTGCCCGTCTGTTGGCGGCAACTCTATACCGACGCAAGCATTCTCAAATTTGCCTTGTTGTTTCTTTCCTGGTTGTCCACCTCTATGTCTACATCTGAGGCAACACTCGACAGCATGGTCAAGACACTGGATTTGGCCCTCATCCTGGCCGGCGCAGCCGGTGAGCAACGAGGCAGGCGATGGATTGACAAATCATTTTCTCTTCTCGAAGATGCGTGGCGGATATCAAAGATGGACGACGGAGACACGAACAGCGCCGGACAATACCCCAGACCGCAAAAGCGGAGGAGGGTCTTGGACGAAAAAGCATGTGCCGGCCCATGGGAAGACACGCCTTCGTTTTCAATCACAGAAGCATTCACACCCCCGATAAAACGCCCAATTCGACGCACACACGCCATATCACTCGAGGCATTCCAAGCACATATGAATACGCCCCGACCGGATGGGAGCCCGCGTGGGCCTGCACCGCTGGTCATCTTCGGTCTGACAGATGACTGGCCCGCAAGAACAACTCGCCCATGGAACAAGCCCGCGTATCTTCTATCCCGCACATTCGACGGCAAACGGCTCGTCCCAGTCGAAATCGGTCGTAGCTACGTCGACGACGGATGGGGCCAGAAGATCATCTCCTTTGGAGATTTCCTGCACGACTACATTGATCCGAGCGATTCAACCCAGACGGTAACATCAAATCCCCAAAACAAAACAGGGTACCTTGCCCAACACCAGCTCTTCACCCAGCTCCCTCGTCTGCGTGACGACATCCTCATCCCCGACTACTGCTATACCGCGCCGCCCGGCCACCCCACCGACCCCAGCCAGGACCAGCCGGAGCTAGACACGCCGCAGCTGAACGCCTGGTTTGGTCCAGGCGGCACCATCACTCCGCTGCACACGGATCCGTACCATAACCTGCTGGTGCAGGTCGTGGGGAGAAAGTACGTACGGCTGTATGCGCCCGAGGAGACGGCGAGGATGCGGGCGAGGGGGAAGGAGGGCGGGGTGGAGATGGGGAACACGAGCGAGATTGACGTCGGGGTTCTGGAGGGATGGGATGAGAAGGGGGAGGACGACGGCGGCGACGACGATGGGAGGGAGGAACTCAGGCAACTGCCATATGTCGAGTGCATCTTGGAGCCGGGGGATACGCTGTATATACCGATTGGGTGGTGGCATTATGTCCGGGGGTTGAGTGTGAGTTTCAGTGTCAGTTTTTGGTGGAATTAGTGCTCATACAGGCTTCAGGTATCCGGTGCCTGGCTCGCCTGGTAGGTGGGGCATGTTTGGACGCTCCCCTTTCACATACGACCATAGGCACTTGAGAACTCGGCATCCCGTCCGCTCTGCCCTAGATAAGCAAGCGACCGCCAGACTAGTAGTTGGGTGGGTGACCACCAGCGAATCCCTGGTGTTGTATGTTTTTTTTTTTTTTTTTGCTGCTTTTGTTTCCTTCCATGATCCCTCCAAGACATGTTTTGATGGAGTGGGTCAATCTAACGGCGACCGAGCTGGCAGTGGAGTTCTTGGTGGATCCCGGTCCAACATTTGGTGGTTGCAGGTTGCAGGCCACCCCTGCTGTAACGGCTTCAGGGGCGCAGCGCCTAACCCGTAACGAACCCGCGGATCTGCAGCAAGGCTGCGTTCATTCCCGAGAGCTCCCCACCACCATCGTCATTTGGAGATCTGTCTTTTTTTCCCCACGCCCGTTTTATCATCAGCCTCGCGCGCCTCAGCATGCGTGCCTATTCTCTTTCCAAACTCGACACTTGGGCGACGTCCGATCCCAGTAACTAACTTGTTCCGGACAAGGGCAGGAGACTATGCGCGTCGGCCTTGGACCGACAACGACACTGACATTATTACCGTCACAATGACCACCCCGTCGACAGCACTCTCGCGGACCGAAAACCTCAGCCTTCTCGCGCTCACAGCGGCTTGCGTCGCCATCCTCGCCAACACGTTCCAGGGAGATGGCGAACCGCTCGTGGCGTCGCTTGCGCTCAGCGGCCTGGCCTTCAGCGCCACCTTCGCCATGATCCGATGGCTGGGCCCAACCTTTATCAAGTCGGGGCTCAAGGGCGTCGACATGAGCAAGCACCATAAGAAAGAGCTCCCGGAATGCATGGGCGCTATCTGCGCCGTTGTTTATCTGCTCGTCGTCATTGTCTTCATCCCGTTCCCCTTTTACAAAGACATTGTCGCAGCCACTAGCGGAGGCGGCAACCGCGACGTGGTTCTGGAGGTGGAACACTTGCAGCAGGGGCGCTTCCTGCATCGCTTCCCCCACAGCAAGGTATGCTGCTTTGAACACCCCCAATCCACATCGCCTGTTGGTGTCTGGTTTGCTAACGCATGTCTTCTTGTCTTCAGCTCGCCTCGTACCTGTCAGCCATCATCTCGCTCCAGTCCATCACCATGCTGGGCATCGGTGACGACCTCTTCGACATCCGCTGGCGGCACAAATTCTTCATCCCGGCCTTTGCCTCGATCCCTTTGCTTGTGGTCTATTTTGTCGATTTCGACGTCACGTCGATCGTGATCCCCATCCCGCTGCAGCCGTACCTCGGTGAGCTCTTCGACCTCGGCGTTCTATACTACGTCTACATGGCGTGCGTTGCCATCTTTAGCCCCAACAGCATCAACATCCTCGCCGGCATCAACGGCATCGAAGTCTCGCAGTCGATCGTCATTGCGCTTCTGCTCGCATTCAACGATTGTCTGTATCTCCTCACGCCGTACCCGCACCCGGCGACCGACTCGCACTTGTTCTCGCTGTACTTTCTCCTCCCGTTCCTGGGTGTTTCCTTTGCCCTCCTCTGGTACAACTGGTACCCTGCGCGTGTGTTTGTCGGTGATACGTACTGCTATTTCGCCGGCATGGTATTTGTCGTGGTCAGCATCCTTGGCCATTTCAGCAAAACGCTCATCCTGCTCCTAATCCCCCAGGGTGTGAATTTTGTCTACTCGGTGCCGCAGCTCTTCGGGCTGGTTCCTTGCCCACGGCATCGCCTGCCGCGGTTCAATGCGCGCACAGGGTTGTTGGAGCCCAGCATTACGCCGTGGACGCCGGAAAGGCAGCCCAAACGGCCGGTGGCCTGGGCGCTCAAGCTTCTCGGCAAGCTGAGACTGTTGCAGGTGACGCTCGATGACAAGGGAAACTTTGTTGAGACAAGCAATTTCACTATCATAAATCTGTGGCTGGTCTGGCGTGGGCCGTTGCGAGAGGATCGCCTGGCTTGGGAGCTGACGGCAGTGCAAGCGGTTTTCGGACTGTTTGGCTTGTTTGTCCGGCATCGCTTGGCATTGCTTGTTTTTAAGGAGGATAACTGGGGAATAACGGGCAGTGTGTGAGATGTGTTGAAGAGAAGCGACAGGACACACAGCCTGAATTGTATAGCATGGTAAATTTGTTCTTTCACCTTGTAAATGGTTAACGGGTAGGTATCAGAGCCTACCTACTATTTTGGGATTCAATTGTATGAGGCTCATTGCATGAGTTACGTCTTCCGTTGTTCAGATCCGTTTTCAGCATGGCAAGGACCGACAGCTACCACTGAGAAGGAGGGGACCCCAAATGCACATGGTGGGGTTCATGTACCTGCATACGGCGTAAGGCAGCCAAGGACGGGAGCTTGGACCCAGGGGTCTGGGTCGAGGTCCCCCTCGCTCTATTCTGACGTCTGACTTACCCACCTCTGAGGTTCAGTGCACCTCGGTCCAACCACTAACACGAAACTCTATTCAAGACCCCACCTCCCTCATCGCCGTCCCGGACTTGGCGACAGCAGCGGCAGCATCAGCAATGGCACCATCATTCCTCAGCGACCCGCCCGCCATGGACGAGGTGACGAGCTTCGACCTGATCCTCAAACACGGCCACCAGGACCTGGTGCAGGCCGTAGCCTTCAACAGCTACGGCGACCGCTGCGCGACAGGCTCCGTCGACGGTAAGATCCGCGTCTTCAACCGGCACAAGGATGGCGTCTGGCGCCACTGCGACAACTGGGCCGCCCACGGCAGCGAGATCCTCGAGGCAAGTCGCCGTCAACCGACCACCCCACTGCAAAAGCACCTGCCTGTCCTGACTGACTCCCCCTTCCAGCTGCAATGGCTCCCGCCCACAATCTACCCCAACCTGCTCGCCTCGCTAGGCATCGAAGGCCGCTTCAAGCTATGGGCCGAAGACCCGTCCGCCGCGCCCGGGCGCCGCTTCAGCAACGCCGCGCGCTCCACGACTAACCCCAACGCCCGGGGCAGCAGCAGCAGCAACACCATCACCAACAACAATAACTACAACACCAACAGCAGCAGCAACGAGAACCCCAAAGCCGCCTTCGAGACCCGCAATGCGCGCTCGCCCTACCGCTCCTTCAGCATGAAGCACGTCGACGACACGCGGCACACATACCTCGCCCTCGTCTCCGCCGACGGCGGGCTGACAGTCTACGAAAACGAGCAGCCCGAGAACCTAGCCGACTACACACAGATGGACGAGTTCGCGGTCTGCGCGCGCCCAGCCCGCGGCGAGGAGACGGCCTTCCGCGTGCGCTTCGACCCCAACCCCGAAGTATGCTACAGCGCATTGCGCGCGGGGGTCCCCGCCGACGCGCTAGGCTTAGTAGTCGCGGCCATGGATACCGTGCGCATCTACCGCACGCGCGACACCGTCAGCGCGTCGCTGGGCGTCGCTACCGCTGCCAAGGAGTTCTACCTTGCGGCCGAGGTGGGTTTGGGCGCGCACCGCGGGCTCGTGCGCGACGTTGCGTGGGCGCCGGGGAATATTCGTGGGTATGATATCGTTGCGACGGCCTGCCAGGACGGGTTTGTCAGGGTGTTTGCGGTGTCGACGCCCGTGGCTGGGGAGGAGAAGAAGGGGTGGTCGGCTGCTGAGCTAAGGAAGGTTTCCAAGCAGGCTAGGGCGTCGGCGTCGGCGGCGGCGGAGGATGAGGGCGCGGGTGCGGGGGAGTCGCATCCGAAATCGGGGATTCGGGCTGGGCTGGACCAGAGCCGCAGCAGTGTTGATCGGAGTAGTACCAGCGGGCTGCCGGGCCAGGTGCGCCATGTGGTCACGGAGATCGCGAAGCTGGATAGCCACCGCACGCCCGTGTGGAGGGTCGGGTTTGATGACGACGGGCAGATCCTGGGCAGTGTGGGTGACGATGGGAAGCTGATGTGCTATCGCCAGACGCCGGATGGGTCGTGGGCTAAGAGCTCTGAGCTGGCAATGATGAAGATGAGGATGGCTGCGCCGTGAGCTGGGGGCGGGAAAATAGGGAAAGGAGATGTGAGTATTTTATATGATGGCTCCGGGCTGGGCTGGGCTGCGGATATATATGTCGGGACCACACGGCACCTGGTGCGATATTATGCTGAGCTGAGCTGGGCTGGGCGCCGGCCCCGTGCGTGAGATGGTGCTGTTGCAGCTGGGACATGGAGCTCAGTTGTGGGCTCCTTCACGGGGACACCGGTCCTGCGGACACATTCTGCCGCGCTGCCGCGTTGACTGGCCCCGACTAGGCCGTCTATCCCTAGCGACGGTAAGAAGCCGGCCCGGTACATACTGCCGGGTCTAATGCAAGCCGCGAGGAGGAGGAGGAGGAGCGAAAGATGGAGGGGAAGTGGTCAAGTTGATCAAATCTGCCACGGGTCATGTATAACCTCTGAGACGAGGGAAGTGTCGGAACAAGTAATGATTGATCAAGCCAAGCACGTCTTGGTTCATAGATTGTACAGTTGTCTTGTCTACATCTTCGTACAGAAGCGGTTCATATGATACAGAAGGGTCATACACAAATACAATCAACCGCTCAGCCATCCAACAGGCCCACGGTCCAATGCAAGATCCTGTCCGTCCCGTGCCCGTTGATGGCGCTCACGGGAATGGCCATGCAGTCCTTCGTCCACGCACCCTCAACATTGCTAGGATGCGGCTCGTCACCGCGCGTGATGCTGGCGAGGTACTCCCTGAGCTCCTCAAAGTTCTCCTTGGTATCGGGCAAATCGCCCTTGGTGGCGACCACGAACCATGGCTTGCCTGCAATGTGCAAGCCTGTGGGATCGGGGGTCGGCAGCGGGTAGTCGGCCATGGCCTGCGTGGCCGGCCAGAAGTTGTCGGTGTATTGAGGCTCCTCGTTGGTCCCCGCCTTGGGGCTCCAGTCAACGCGGGCCGCGACCTCGCGATCGCGCTCCTCGTCTTCGCGCATCTGCGCGTACATGCCTACCTCGTTCCACAGCGCCTTGAGCGCCTGGACCGCGTTTCCGTTGCCCAGGTCAATCACAAAGGCCAGCACACCGGCGCGCTCAACGTGGCGTAGGAAGGCAATCCCCAGGCCTTTGTCGAGGTGCGCGCCTTCGATCAGGCCGGGGATGTCGGCGATGGTGAACCGGGTGCGTTGTTTGAGCTCCGGCCCTGTGTCGGAAGAGGCACTGCCGTCAAAGTTCTCATCGTACGGGGAGAGCTCGGGCTGACGGGTGAAGCTCTTGACGGCGGGGCGGCCCTTGTTGTTGTCGAGAACGACGGTGCCGATGTTGGGCTGGAGGGTGGTGAACGCCCAGTTGCCGACACGCGCTCGGCTGTTGCTCAATGCGCGCAGGAGGGTGCTCTTGCCCGCGTTGGGCAGGCCAACGAGACCAACGTCGGCCAGCAGCTTGAGCTCCAGCTCAATCTCCATGGACATGGCGAACTCTCCTTTGGTGGCAAACAGCGGCCGGGGCCGCTCCCGGGACACGAAATGGGGGTTGCCCAGCCCACCGATGCCGCCTGCGGCGAGAAGAATGGGCCGTGGGGTAGGGCGAGACAGGTCCAGATGCACAGGCGCCCGGGGTTGTGTGTACAAGCGCTCGCGTTGTGGCATTTCTGGAAGCTCGATTCTGCTCGCCTCGGACGAAGACACGCCGGGGTAGAGCAGCCACTTGTGCCTGTTGGGGTCGTCGGCCGGTTCGGCGTCGGGATCGTCATCCGGCCGTGGTCTTGCGCGCGGCTGGCGCTTGCGGTCCCGCTCGGACGGGGTGTAGACGGCGCCCTCGGCTTCGGGATCCTCGCGACTCAGCTCGGTGAGGATGGTGCCAACGGGGACAGTGATGATGACGTCCTCGCCACGCGGTCCTCCGCGGCCACTGCCCTGGCCGTGCTTGCCCCTGCCGGCGCGGATGAACCGCCGCCTGGTCAGCTTGTGCAGCGAGGTCTCGCCGTGCACAGCCTGGATGTAGATGTTTCCGCCGTGCCCGCCATCGCCGCCGTTGGCCGGGCCGTCCTCCATGTAGGCCTCGCGCAGGAACGAGATGCAGCCATGACCGCCCGCGCCGGCGTAGACCGTGAGCCTGGCCTTGTCGGCAAACGACGACCGCGCGAAGTCGTCGGGCGTCGGGTTCAGGCGGGACACTGGTATTTCGGCCGGGGCTGTCGGAGTGGTGGTGGTGGCCTCGCTGCTGGCCTCGGGGCTGCTGGTGTTGCGTCGTGAACTGGCGGCCGAGAAGGGGCGAGCGAGACTGCTGCCGCCACCGTGGGTTGCGTGGAACAGGGATGGGTAGAGAAACGGCAGGAATGCCCGCGGGCTAGGAGCGCAACGACAGGCCATTCCGAGAGACATGCGCGCGCATGCTGGTCGGAAAACAGCGAGACTTGGAAAGTTGAAGCTGAAGGTAAGGGGTATGTTGTGTTGCTTGTTGCTAGGCTTAGCAGAGGCCCGTCTTCCTTCAGGTGTCTCAGTCTGGTAAACTGGCGCTTTGACGTGGATAGAAATTATAGTGGGGCATCCCCCATCTGCGACGATAAGAATCAGATAACCCAAGGTACCTGACCTTCATTGACCACTAAACTCACCCCGGGGATGTGACGTGTGGCTTTGCAAGTCCAACGTCAACTCTTCACACGGACGTCCAACAACTGGAACCCGAGACCCATACCAGATACCTTCCTTGGCTGAAAGGACGTGAAAAAAAAGAAGGGAAAAAAAGGAGACCTTTAAAGGATTTCCACACAATGAAACGGCCGTCATGAAAAGGCTGATATCAAGCGCGTCGTTGGGTCTACGACTCCGGGAACGCACCGTAGAGCCCGTCTCGCTGGTCTTGTCCATCCCTACCTCCAGACCATGCATCGTTGTTCACCCACGACCACACCCACGAGGACACCTAGCCATCCACAGGGGCTTCTCAAGCGGCACGGCCAGCTCAGTCGCAACTGACGCGCCCGAATCTCCTCCTGAGCCCCAGCCCGAATCTCCTCCCGAGCCGTTTCGTCTTCGTGACTACCAGGAGGAATGCATCCAGTCAGTGCTCGCCTCGCTCGAAAAGGGCCACAAGCGCCTGGGGATTTCTCTGGCCACCGGCAGCGGCAAGACGGTAATCATAGCCAACCATCTATTCTCCCTTTCGTTCTCTTAGAATACACGCAGCCCCTTTTTGCGCTGCTCCTTTTACTGATCAGATCACCCCTATAGGTCATCTTCACGCAACTGATTGACCGGGTCGAGCCCTTATCCGAGACTGCGTCGCAGACTCTCATCCTGGCCCACAGGAGGGAACTGGTCGAGCAAGCGGCACGGCACTGTACAAGTGCCTATCCCGACAAGACCATAGAGGTCGAGATGGGCAAGCTGTCTGCCTCTGGCACCGCCGACATCACCGTCGCCAGTCTCCAGAGCATCGTGTCCGGGGACCGGCTTCTCAAGTTCGAGCCGAGCAGGTTCAAGCTGGTCCTCGTCGATGAGGCCCATCACATTGTGGCCCCGGGCTATCTGAAGGTTCTGCGCCACCTGGGACTGGGCACCAAGCAGCCCGACTCTCCCCACTTGGTCGGTGTGTCTGCCACCTTCTCTCGCTTTGACGGCCTTAGGTTAGGGGCCGCTATCGACGAGATTGTCTACCACAAGGACTATGTCGACATGATTAGCAGCAAGTGGCTCTCAGATGTCATCTTTACCACCGTGCAGTCGACCGCCGACCTGCGAGGAGTCAAGACGACGGGCCCCCGCGCCAGCGGCGACTTCGATGCGGCCTCCCTGTCGCGCGTTATGAATACGGACGCGATCAATGACGTCGCCATCCGTGCGTGGCATGCCAAGGCAGGGACAAGGAAGTCGACTCTGGTCTTCTGTGTAGACCTCGCCCACGTGGCGGCTATGACCCAGAGATTCCGCCACTACGGATACGATGCTCGCTTTGTCACGGGCGACACGCCCCCACGCGAGAGATCGGAGCGCCTGGATGCGTTCAAGAGGGGGGAGTTCCCCGTGCTGGTCAACTGCGGTGTCTTCACCGAGGGGACCGACATCCCCAATATCGACTGCGTCCTTCTGGCAAGGCCAACCAAGTCTCGAAATCTTCTAGTGCAGATGATTGGGCGGGGAATGAGACTGTTCCCAGGCAAGGAGAACTGCCACATCATTGACATGGTGTCAAGCCTGCAAACAGGCATCGTCTCGACCCCCACGCTCTTTGGACTGGACCCCGACGAGCTGGTTGATGCCGCCTCGGTCGAGGGGCTGGGAAAGCTGCGCGCCGAGAAGGTGGCCGAGAAGGCGCTGCAAGCTCAGCGCACAGATGCCGTTTCGTTCGAAGCCCCTCGACGAGCCATCACATTCACCGATTACGACACCGTCTTCGATCTGATCGCCGACACGAGTGGCGAGAAGCACATCCATGCCATCAGCCCAAATGCATGGGTTCACGTTGGACCCGGCCGCTACATCCTCACCGGGCCAGGTGGGTCGTTCATCAGACTGGAAAAGGTCGAGGATGCAATATCAGACACCCCAGTTGCCCCGCGATTCACAGCATGGGAAGTGCGGGCCTTGCCGGCGATATCGGTAAAGAAGTGCCCCTGGGCATCTCCGCGCGAGCTCTTGACTACAGATTCATTTGTAGATGCCGTGCATGGGTGCGACAAGTACACCGCATCCGCAACAGAGATATACCCCTTCAACGCCATCAATAGACGCATGCCGTGGCGGAATGGACCGCCTTCGTCGGGCCAGCTTCTCTTCCTAAACAAGCTGCGGACCAAGAGCAACCAGCTCGGCTATTCGGACATCACCAAAGGCAAAGCGGCCGACATGATCACCAAACTCAAACACGGCGCCCGTGGGCGCTTCGCCAGTTTGGAGGCTGAGAAGAAGCGGAGAGCGAAGGCTAGTCTTGCCGTATTCCATGCCGAGCAACGAAAGCTTCACCACGTCGTCTCTGTCGGCCCTGTGCCTTCATGAGCTCACGCGGGTAATGTTCCAGGATATCTCACTCAAACCTCGGGAGCTGCCCTGGCTAGGTAAGTTGGGATCAGGCGGGTTGCGTACCGCGTACGGTCAGGTAGGTACCTGGTAGGTACCTTGTCCAGCTTGCGAAACCACGCCTGCACTTGCCTTGCACCTGCACAGCTCCTGCCTCATGGATTGGGGGTTCTTCGTCACGCCCGTCACGTCCCGATTCATTCTCAACGGTTCTCGTTTATGCTCAGAGTGGCGCGCAAGGCTTAGCCGACGTTGAACTTTGCAGAGCGGGAGAGTTTCCGTTTTTCTTTTTCTTTTTTTTGCTTTCGTTAGTGACCAGCAACTCAGCTGCCGAATGTGCCTCAGCGGTCGGCGTCGATGCGATTGAGGTGATGCAAGGTACCTGGGTGGGATCACTCGTAGATGGAAGGCGCTCCTCATCTCGGGATGTGACAGACAAGATCCCTTGCTCCCGTCCAAGTCATCCGAATCGATAGCATTCTGGAGCGTGCCTTCCCCTCATGTCCAGACCCGGGGAAGACGCTCTAGATCCCTCTCTCCCCTCACCTCACCGCAACTTTCTTCCATCCGAATGACGACGTCGTCCCCCGCAGGCTTCCCGCCCTGCTGTGGATTGCCCTTGGTGACATATCGAACCGGGCCGCCATGTATTGTATGCACACAATAACAATGCGGTGGCTTTCTACTCTTCAAATCACAACCCCCGACCCCCATTTCCACTCATACTCAGGTGCCTCAACTTTATCTTGCCTGCCCAAACTCAAATCTGGCCCAAATCCATCCTTCACCGGTTGTGCGAGATTGGAGCCCGTCCATTTTGACCTGTCCTGTCACAACTAGGGCTACCCGCAACTCGTCTACTCGTCCATTCATCTACCATTCACACCTGTCCGCCCAACCTCCTGCGCGTTGCGAGACGCGTTGGCTACGAGCCGCATTCACCGTCCAGGCCACGCCCCTCCGCGCACAAAAGACCCCTTGTGGCGATTACTGAGGGCCTTTTCAAGAACGCACAACCACAGGTCCGCTGGAACTTGGTTTCACTTACATCCAACCGTCTCTTTTGGTTTTCTCACCAACTTCGACGGCGCCGACCCCGAATAACACCCCGCATCTCCAGGCTTGCCGGCCAACGGCCTTTGCACGCAACACTCGGCCGACGTCATGTCTTCAGAGTCGAAAGATACCGACTCCACGCTGTGCGAGTCCGGGAATCACGATGTATCCAAGAATATCTGCCTCGTTGGCGCCTCCCCTCTCACCCCTCCCTCGCCAGAGCCTATCAAGACACAAGAGCCCATAAAGACGCCTGCGGCATCCCCAGCACCAACCCACCAAGACGACGAAAGCGACCCTGAGATCGAACAGCCGGCACTGTTTGAGAAGCCTTTGCCTAGCATCCTTCTCTCCACGATTAGCGAAGGTGAGGATCGCGGGGCTCAAGTGATGGTGATCCCACCGGAGGCAGAACAAGTGGAGCGCCTTTCCATTCCCCAACCAGACAGGCTGCGTCCTGCAGCGCGATCCTCTCATATGTCTCCCCATGAGAACGATCAATCGGCCGAGCCGCGCCGCGGCTACCCCCAGGTACATGCCCGCGAGTTTTCTCGCCTGAGTGTTTCAGAATCACCGGATTCTGGAGGCTACTTCATGTCTCGGCCTGCCTTCCCGCCGCCTGACATGAGTGAAGCGAATCGAAAGCTGGAAGAGTACTTATACTACAAATTCCCTGCCCCGGAGCTGGCTGGCATCGAAAGCCGCCAGATCGAGAATCTTCTTACAGTCTACACGAAAAACTGCCAGAAGTATTGCAAGACTGTCCAAGAAGAGAAGGAGTGCCAAAAGGCCCAGCTCATGGCTATTAGCGACAAAGCCCAAGAAATCAGGACCATTGAGAAGGAATCTCTGTTCTTGGACATGGCTATCAAGAAACGAAAGGCACGGGCGGTCGCCATTCACGAGGGAAAAAATCTCAAGTGGGAACGCAAAAGGAGACTCCTAGCAGAGGAGGCAAATGCTATTCATCGCTACCAACACCGACTCGAGGGTTTTCCGGACAGAAAGAGACTCCTGGGAGAGGAGATAGATGTCGCCAACGGCGAGATCCGAAAGAGCAAAGTTAAGGAGCGGAAATACTACGAACAAGTGTATCTGGAGGAATACGACCCTGCCACGAAAGCAGAATTGGACGCGGCATCGGAACGCAAGCGAGAGATCGAGAAAGAAGAACGATCCGATTTGGTGGAAATGGCATCCACGTTTGGTATCCAACCAAAGCCGCAGGGCCCCTTCAGTACCAAGCGGGATCAGCCAGCCTCTCACCCCTCATCGAAGTTGCCTGGCCAGAGTCCCAAGGATATTGTTGAGTCGCCATCTCTATCCAATCAATCCCAATCCAGCGAACCAGACAGCGACCTCGTTGGGTTCGTGGTCCCTAGTTGGTTCAGGATATTTCTCTCCAACAGCTCAATGACATTTTCAGCCCAGAGCGACAAGGGCAAGTTTGACCAGCTTATATCTCACCTTGCGTTCTTGACGGAGGCGATAAATAGAGGAGACGCAACCCCCAGCGCTAAGGCGCCATTTATCAAGAATTGGCATGAGCCCAATAACAACTGGCCATTTCCAGGATGGCAAGAGCGTGGAGGATGGTGGACTTGTCGAATGGGGCCTGGCGCGTCCCCGGCTGAACAAGCTTGCAAGCTTTGCCGGTCCAAGCGATCGATAGTCGGAGACGAGCCCGGAGAGACACTGGCTGAGCAGCACAAGAAGCTCATGGCCGACATCAACAAAGCCATGGAATTGGCAGTCAAGCCGGAGAAAGAAGCGCTCAAGGCACGTATTCAGGCTGAGCGCGATGAGGCTGACCGTAGGCCGGCCAGATGGTATAGAGTCATTCCTCTTATTGGCGAGAGTATTGCGAATTACTGGGCTCGCAAGTAAACAAACGGCTTCCCCAAAGTCAAGGCGTTGCGAGGCCATTAATGACCCCAATCGAGGCGGTTGAATGGCGAAAGCCCAGGGAAGGGCGAAATTGGTTAGGATCTTCAGGCGATTTTTGAATTTGCAAGCTATGATACCCGTTGATTTGCTCGGCTAGCAGACGATACTGGGATGGTATTTTGACGACAGATACATGAAGGAATATCCTGTCGGTTCAGTCGCCCATGTTTTAAGGAGGCTTGGCAGGCGTTGTCACCGAAGATAGGATGAAGTATCTGAGGATGAGATTGGAAGGCGAGGTTTTGACACTTTTCGAGCGCTTGATTTGATCATACGGAAGGATTCAGTCGGGTCAAGGGGGGTCTCGTTTAGTGGGAGTACCCACCGTCACTGCCGCCAAGTTTGGACGCCAGCATAGCTTGATGGATGCTTTTTGGCTTGTATTTGGCAGGGAATTAGCATTGATATTTGCTTTTGCACCGGGCGTCGAGCGAATGAGTCTCTTGGCTTGTAATAACGAGGGTAGCCGGGAGCGTCCATCCACGTAGGAAGGGATGACCAGGCAGCGTTGTCGTCCGAGAACAGACTTCATTCCGTTATGTAAAATAGTAATAATAATACTAATGAGGAGCAAAGCCCGCCTGTAATGGGTATTAATCTGATCAATTTGGACCAGAAACAAGTCGCTTGAGCCAATGCGCCAAACAACAAAGCCTCCACGAAACAGATTGAGCCAGCATCGATCCCGAGCCTGCACACTGGGCGCCTTCGACATGGCTCGGCCCTGGAGCCTGTTGGTGTTGATGAGTTATCGGAGGGGAGATGGACAGCTTCTTGTTGATCATTCATAGACACATTTCCAGTTGCCATTATCATTCCTTCGTCACGGATACACTCCATATGTCCGCTTTGCCCTTGGTTAGAAGCGTCCTTTGCCAACAAACCCGAGCAAGGGGGTACCAGGATAGGACAAGACGACTCACCTAATCAACATTGGAGAGATCAAGCGCACGCATATCATATCTGCTTATCCCCACGACGGGGGTGGCTTTTCACCACATGGTGTACGTCTGCTGCTGCTGCTGCTCCTGGCCCTGCACCTCTTCTTGGCTGCTAGATCCAGACGAGGAAGAGCTCTCATGCAGACCGGCGATGCGGTGGACATCGCACTCCTTGTCCGTCTTCTTGTACGTCATCCACTCGCTGCACTTCTGCTTCTGGTTGCTGCATGTGTGCGCCGTGTTGGTGTACTCGGTGCAGCCGCACTTGAACTGCAGGCACACTTTCCAGCAGTAGTTTTGCGCGGCGGGGGCCATGGTGGAAGTAGACGGCGAGTAGGTGATTAGGTGGTTTTCTTGGTTGTCGTCGAGGGTTCGCAGGGGATAGTTGGGTGTTGAAGGAGGTGATGAAGGTATTGGAGAGGTGATTTGTATGTGAGAGGCGGAAGGTTACGGAAAGGCGGTGTCAGGGGGAGGGTGGATGATATGGTGAATATTATATGTATGCGTGTATGCCTTGTATATATAAGATGCAGAGGTGAAAAGGGGTAACTAAACTCAGCGCGGGCAATGCGAAGAAAGGACTATGGAGAGAAACAAGAACGAGAAGCAAAACTGAAAGGAGAAAGCTGTCCGGCTTTGGTTGGTAACTGGCCAAAAAAAAAACAAGATGAAGAGGGAGGGAAGGAGTGAGAAAAGCGGTCGCTGTTGGTCAAGTCAGGCGAGGCAGGCCATGCAATGCAATGCAGGCATCCTCGTTGATTCACAGTCCCGGGGTCGTCGGCAGCAGCAGCAGCAGCAGACCGGATAGGCACTGCACTGCACTGCGCAGTTGGCAGAGCCAGGTGCCATGTCGTGATTGGCGAAGCCTTGGGAAGAGGTCGTCCAGACCGGCCGGCTTGACAGGCTGGACTGAGGCTGCAGTCGACCGAGGCACCGAAAGTGATTCGATTGGAGGTTTCGTCGGCCGTCAGGGTGTTCAGGGGATCCAGGGCGAACCGGCAGACAGCAGCTGTCGACTGCACACTGTGACATTTCAGGGTCCAGGGCCGGTGGCTTACATAATGCCCAGGGGGTTCCATGCGGCAAGCGCCCCCTTCTACGGTCACCCCAGACAAATCTCCCCACACGCCGCTGCCGTCATTGAAGTTCCACCCGCGAGTCGGAGCAGCGCGCGCGCAATTCAGGCCAGTAAGTACACGTGTGAACAGGTTGTGTTTGGCGTGTTTCCATTACCTGGTAGGCAGTCCAGTGCATGCTGCGCACCACCACTTCAACGCCCCCAGTGTCCAATCCAACGTCAACATTTGGGAACTTCCAAGGCATGGACAGCGAGTAGAACCACTATCACCACTTTACATACACATCAGGGTTAACCAACCACGACATCCTCATTGACCCCGCCGGTCTGTAACGCCTCGCTCAATTGCTGGCAAACCGGGCATTTCTATTGATTGTTTGATATCACCACATCGCATCACATCGCATTGCATCGCATCTTGCTTGGTTCTTCGCTTCTTCTTGTGTTTTTGTCTTTGACTTCCCTTGCCTAATCCCTCGCCTCCTGCATCACATACCTTCCTTGCGCAGGAAGCTGGTCCCACGACACCCGCCTTTGCCTCGGCCGTTTCATCCGGCACTCTTTTTACCTTCGCTCGACTACGAAACTCGTTACTTCCACTACCCAGAACACCAGGCGACCGACAGTCGGGGGTCTCTACCAGGACGGACGGTCATGGCATGAGACAAGGAACGCGGTAAACCTCCAAGAAACTCGCTCGCTATTCGACCTCGTGCCGCCATTCACAGTCGGCCCCGAACCGACCCCCGAATAGCGACAAACTCGAGATCCGAGCCCAAGCAGATCGAGACCATGCCGCGAACCCGACCGCCCACGACGGGCTACGAGCGCCTTGCGCAAGCCGAGGACCTCAGCGATGACTCGGACGACGACCCCCTCGCCTACAGCTCGGCCTCGCTGCAGCCGGCCGCCGCCCCTCGCTACGCATCCGTCACACAACCACGGCCACACTCGGGCATGGCGAGCCCAAAGTTCTCGGGCACGTCACGCAGCAGAAACCGCCGGCGCGTTCGCAGCAACTCGGGCGTCGACCTCAAAGCCATCAACGCTCGGCTGGAGCGGTGGGCAGACGAGATCGCGAGCAAGTTCAAGCGCGGTCGAGGCAAGAAGACGGGCGAGGAGGACGAGCGGCTCGAGATTCACCACTCGGTGTTCCAAGCCCCCGAGGGCGTTCGTCCGGTCACGGCCGAGATGCTAGCCGTGCCTGAGCCGGGGTACATGCTCAAGGAAGAGTTCGAGAGTATCGTGAACAGCGTCAGGGCAGCAATTCAACAAGGGGTGCACCCACGGATGATTGCCCAGGGCAGCTCGGGCAGTTACTTCGCAAGGAACCTCGATGGCAGGGTCGTCGGGGTGTTCAAGCCCAAGGACGAGGAGCCGTATGCCGCCGGAAACCCGAAATGGAACAAGTGGATTCACAGGAACCTGTTCCCATGCTGTTTTGGCCGTGCTTGGTGGGTTGAACATCTTTTATCCCAGCCCTGCAGCTATGGTATGCTAACCAATACATGTGTGTCTAGTCTCATCCCCAATCTTTCCTACGTCAGCGAGGCCGCGGCCTATGTTTTAGATGCACAGCTTCGCACACACATGGTCCCATATACGGACGTCGTCTATCTTTCGTCAAAGTCGTTCCATTACCCCTTTTGGGATCGTTACGCCTTCTCGAGGAACAAGAAGCCCCTTCCGTCCAAGCCAGGGAGCTTCCAGGTCTTTCTGAAGGGCTTCAAGGACGCAAACCTCTTCCTCCGGGAACACCCATGGCCAGACCAGTATCTCTCCGGCTTCAGGACAAACGACCCTCACAGGAAACGAAAGAGGAGATGGGCGGACAACTGTCGGCCTTCAGGCGCCCAGAACGACGGCGGCGATAGCGACGACGGCCTAGATAGCCCGCAGTCAGCTTCACCCCCGGGACCGGGCAACTTCGCCTGGACCCCCGCCTTGAAGCAGTCGTTCAGAGAAGCGCTGGAGAAGCTTGTTATTTTGGATTACATCATGCGCAATACCGACCGAGGGTTGGACAACTGGATGATCAAGGTTGATTGGGACACCGAAGAGGTCTCGATCGCGTCCGAACCGGTCCATCTCAACATGGAGACGTCGAGCGATGAACAGGGGCCCAGACCAGTAGACTTGACGCAGCGCGAGCCGGCTAGGACCCGCGCCTCGTATCCATATAGAACACAGAAGCCCATGGACGCGTCAGCAGAGGCGGGGAGCAGCACTCCAGGTCCGAAGATATCCATAGGGGCTATCGACAATTCCCTGTCCTGGCCATGGAAACACCCTGACGCTTGGAGAAGGTAATGAGATCGCATAACCTTGAGTCGCTTGCAGCATATGCTAACATTCCCATCTCAAGTTTTCCCTTTGGGTGGCTCTTCCTCCCCGTCGATCTCATCGGCCGGCCCTTCTCCCAGAAGACGCGCGACCACTTCCTCCCGCTCCTCACATCAACGCAGTGGTGGAGCCAGACCCAGCTCGCCCTCCGCAAAGTCTTCCAGATTGATCCCGACTTCCAAGAGCGCATGTTTGCGCGCCAAATCGCCGTCATGAAGGGCCAGGCCTGGAACGTGGTGGAGACGCTCAAAACCCCCGACCACGGACCTCTCGAGCTGACCCGCCGCGCCAAGGTCTGCGTCTGGGACGATCTTGTCGACGTGCCTGTCGCCGTCCCTATGAGGCTCACGAGCGCCGAGATGCGCCGCCGCGCCGAGTCCGACTTTGCCGTGGCCATCGAGGAGGAGATGGACATAGGCGCCGCCAACTCGTCCACCAGCGCCCCGGCCGTCGTCCACGACCTGCTCGGCATCACCATCGCCAGCCCGCCCGCAGACCTGCCGCACCCAGGCCGCTTCGAGATGTCCGGTTCGGGAATCCTAGCCGACGAGACAGCGCGTTCCGAAGACAGCAGCACATCCCCTCACCTCAACGGCAGCACCGGCTCTCACTCCCTCCCATCATCAACGCACCCCACCAATCCCACGTCAGCGAGCGCCGCCTCCAGCACCGCGCGCCCCAAAATCTCGCGCGCGTCAGCGAGCCACGGCCCCCCGCGCTCGCTGAACATGTACTCACCAGAGCGGCAGCGCGAGCATCAGCGCAGGTTCTCGTTCGCGACACCCGCAGGCCGGAGGAATAGCAACACTATCGCCTCGCAGCTGTATGCTAATGGCCATTCTGGCCGGTCAGGCAGCTACGAGCGCGGCGAGTATGGATATGGGGCCGGCGGCGACGACGACGACGATGCGGAGCTCGAGGGCGATTTGGGGTATGCGGCGGCTGAGGGCATGGAGGGGAACCAGCGCAAGGTCATTGTGGAAAGGCTCGAGCCGGTCAAGAGTAAAAACCCCGTGTTTACGTGGTGCTAGCTATGTATCTAGGGTTGTGGGCGGTCGAATGGAGTTGTGTTGTGTTGCGTTTGGGATAAGGTGCATAGAAGGGAATGGTTGAAAGACGGTTTCTTCTTGTTTTCTGCTCTCTTCTGTTTTATTACTGTCGTAGTGAGGGTAGACAAATGCGCAAAATCTACAGATCTTTTTTTTTCTTGGCTTCCGTGCGTTATGGGTCGGGTCATATATCTATATCTATCTATCTACGTGGTGCATGGGGTTGGATCATGAAGATCATGAAGATTCAGTGGTGTGATGTGAGAACTGGAGAAGTGAGGTAGTAGTGATAGTGGCAGCTGGTTGTTGGTTGTTGGTACTTCACGTCCAATTACGTTCATGACTTGTTGGTTTTTCCGCTCTGTGTGTTCCATCGGTTGTCTTTCTTTTTTTTTCCTTCTCTTCTTTCTTTCTCTGTACCATTTCGCTGCTTTGTCTCTATCTCTCTTCCGCGTTTAAATTCATGTGTTGTATTTTTTCTCTTCTTGCAGTGGAGCCATGTCATTGTAGTGGTTGATGCAATGCCATAGTAACCTAATGATCAAAGTCCACCGACTTTTTCTTTTCTTTCCTTTTTTTCACAAAATAGAAGCAACGTAACAAAGAATTAATCTAATCGCGGCAGCCGCCGGGACACGACATATCCATCTGCACACGGCCGGGTGTCTGTCTGCTTGTCTTCTAATTTCCTGACCTTACCTTGGAGGTGATAGATAGGTCGGGTAGGTATGCACCATGACGATGCAGTGATGAGTTCTCATGCTTCACCGGCTCTTTCCGGTGCCCCGCCTCGAGCAAAGCAAGCAAGCAAGCAAGCAAGCAGGACGCGATCAGGATACCTGATTTATGCTATGCTCGCAATTATTGGCACAAAAGAAGGTTGGTAGGCAATAAAAGAAACCTGGATTCGGATTTCCCCTCCTCCTTACCAATGTCTTTGTCTTCTCAGGTACATACAGTACAGGCAGGGAAACGTAGTCGTGATTCCCACGGATCATCAGATGCTAGTTTAAGCCAGGCAAGGTAACCCGTAGGCATCTCTAGTGTTATTGATATGCATCAAACTAAGTCAGGAAATTACCCCCGTAAGAGGTTTGGTAGCCCATCATACCTATAGAAGCTAAGAGGTAAAGGTAAGGTTATGAAGGTAACTAGGCAGCTAGTTCCCTGACGAGACCAAAGCCATCACCGGAAGGATCAGACGGCCCCGGGTCTGTCTGAGGTGGGTGGATTGTGGGGGAAATTGCCAGAAAAAGCGGCCGCAGAGAGTCGGCCAGGAGGGAAGATACGAGGTATGTAATGAACATTATTCGGAACGGGAAGATAACACATTGCCTGGATTGAGAGTTGTGCATAAATATATTAATAGTATCCGAGCTATGATATAGCTCCCAGGCGGAGATTTGATCGCGACGAGGACCGTTTTGGCTTGAGGGCCATCAGTCTCTGTTGCTCTCACTCGCGCGCTTATATCGTTGCCTAATTATCTCTTTGCGGTCCAGGAATTTGTAAAGATAGCTAGTTGACTTTGTATGTCGGTCATCTGGTGGTGGTGGTGGTAGTCGTGATGTTGTTGTTGCTTCAAGTTTGATAATATGGCCAACCACATCGCATCCGAGGTCGATCACAAGCCACACACTGAGACATTTCAACCCGTCGTCCATCGACAAACATTTCGGACTACGGGCTACCCGGTAGTTGTTACCCAGGGACTCAAGGCATGTTCCACATGATTCCAAGCGACAACCCGCGGGATCAAACGGGATGGATCAAGAAAATGATAACCCGTCCACTAGTGCGGGTGCCTGTCTGTCTCCCAATCTCGGCATCGTACGCAGTTGGGGGGCCCGGCTGCAAGTGTCCCGTCTCTTCACTAGGGAGGTCAAAGGTACCCAACCCAGGACCGATGAGTACCAAACTCTCGGTAAGGGACTAATCCCCAGGGGTCCCCATCCTGGCGATCAGGCTTGCTCGGGCTTGTTCAGGCTCCTGCGCACGCCGACTAGCCTGGAACCCAGTACCGCCGTCAGTCAACAAGTGCTCCGTAGATGCAGATCAAGGCAGGTGCCTCGTGCTCGATATGAGAGCGACGGAACAACAAACCCAGAAAAAAAAAAAAGCTCACCCCATCCATCCCGCTCCATGCGCACTTATGTTTCGCTACTTCTCTGTTCTTAGCTCACCTCGAACCTGAGGTACTGAGGCGAGCTTGGTTGACGGGTATGACCAGTCTGAGCTGCCAGACCGATCATGTAATTAATTGTTTTCATCTTAAGCGACCCAGTGTTCACAGGGATGTCAGTCAGCACTTGCATCCAGCACAGGCGGGCGTCCTACCCAAGCCAAACATGTGGCGCACCACATTCAAGTGTATCGATCCCACAAAGACCGGTGAGCTGGGAAAAGCGATCTGTCGCGTTGCACAAACCAAACCTACCGTCCGACTGGGACGACGGGAGGGGAAAAGTGGTGTGTGGAACCGGGGGTCGGTGGGGCGGCCGAAGACGCTTCTCAACATGAAATTCTCGGGGGGCCATCTGACTCTGAGAGCTGCGGTGTGCGGGACTGGACTCGGAGCAAGTGCCAGACAAGTAAAACGACTGAGGAGTGTGAAGCACGTAAGTGTAGAGTAATGATATCTGGTTCGTACAGCGCCCAAGCAAAGGAGCCTAGTCTAGGCCTGGGAGCCTGTTTTATCTCACCTGCCTCACCTGCCTAGCCTAGCGCTATTACTCCGTGCTCGGTAGCAATAGCGACCTTAGTGGACGTGTGGTGTAGCGCAAGAGACTGCGCTAGCCAAGTAAAAAGGCCTGGAGGTCGGCGATCATTTGTGGATGACGTGAACGTGGGTGTTGGCGAACTTGGCATCTCCATCATTGAATGCCAGTGGACAGTCCAGCAACCTCTTCCACCAAGCAAGCAGGATGCGGAGGCAGGCTGCTGCACCCAGGCTGAAGAAGGTGCATGCAGCAACCCGCAAATACACGGACTAGCAAAAGATGGCGTTTTGTTTCGTCCAGATGCTGGACCAGTTGACAAATCGGGGACGGGTGGAAGGGAGCAATCCGTCCCGAGGCACTGGCTAGCCCTTGTCAATTACGACAATCCCGCAAAGCACGCAAAAGCGGGCGGGCCCTTCCTCTGTTGCTGTCCCAATTCGTCCAAGGGTTGGTTCACGTTGGCTTGGCCGGGAGCAAGGGGGAGCGGGGGTTGTTTGGTCTGCCCCCTTGTCCCTTGAGTCAAGTTTCTCCACTCCACTCCTCACATCCTTCCCCTCTCCTTCCTCCCCTCCCTCCCCCTCCCCTCCCTCTATCCCGTAACTTCCTCCCTTCTCGGACTCGGACTTGATTTCTGGAACGGGGTCCACGGCCTAACGTGCAGCCAGTTTGTGGGACGATAATTTTTGTATCGCATAGCGGCAGCGGCAACGGCAATCGGTCGTGTCTTTGCTGGAGATCTCAAAGGGACACAAGAGAAGGATTGCCCGCCATGTTGCCCAGATTTCCCCTTTCGCTCCGGCAGTCTTGAACAGGATCAATTTACTAGCAGGGAACAGGCTTGAAGAGTGAGCCGCATCCCACCCGTAATGTGTCGAGTGTCGAACCCCCAAACAAAACACTTGTCCCAGCTGTCAGGTCGAGGACGACTGTGGCGTCTGCACCACGATCCATTGAGGGGTATACGCCCTGATTTTCATTGGGCAGGTGTGTTGTAGGCGGCGCCGTGCAAACCTCTCCGTCAAACATGCACCAGCGTCGAGCTTGGGTTTGGACCGGATCAACCCTGGTTGCAACTTTGCAAGAGCGCCGCCTAGTTTCTGTGAGACGGCCAGCCAGCGACCGTCAATTCAAGATTTGTGTCGCAGGGGCTGGGAGACTATAGGGCCTCTCTTGGCTGTCTTCGTATAGCGTAAACTGCGTTCAATAACGGGCAAAACGGTCCAGAGCATGCAACGGCCCGTTGACGCGACTTCCCATGGGCATCTCTGCAACATTCTCAACCACGGGTTTCTTCCCGTTCGCCGCCTAAAAGGAGCAATGAATCACGCACAACCACGGGAAGAAAAAAAAAAGGTCGGGGATCCACAGCATGGCGTATGGGGGATGCAGACGCACCGACGAATAATCTCATGTCTCAGACATACAGCATCTGCAGGCTGCACATTCGGCACCGAGGCACCCAAGTCGCAAGTGACTTATTACCGATCTAGCGGGAGAGGAGGCGAAGCCGGGACAATGGGAGAAGCGTCTTCGCTGCTGGCTCGGATTCTCACATCGAGAGATGCCGGTTGGCGTGTGGGCAAACATGAATCGAAAAGACCACATAGCCGCATATGCAGCGATGAGTCGCCCGTCCCCGTCCGACGCTTGTTTGCTGATTTATGACCGGCACATGTTTCCTCTCCTGCACAAGCATGGCGGCATCCAGAATAGTTCCCATGGTCCGACACCAGGAAGTTGTGCTGGCCCAGAAAAGGAGAAAGACGAGGGAGGGGTCCTTTGCTGCGCGACAGGGACCATCGATGCTTGAGCCATGAACCGAGCGGCAGCTAGCGTTTTCCAAACGAGGTTGGGCCGCGGGACTTTTCCTTAATTTCCAGATTCTTCGATTGTCTTTCCTAATGCCGCCTAAACATGTTCCAGAGCGGCACCGTCTGGCGGGGCCGCTGACGGGCTTAACCCTCTGCACAATCCCAAGTCCATGTCCTCGGGATTCTCCTCGGCTCCCCTCAGGTCTCTGTTCTTGGTGTACCGCTGCGTCTGTGTCAGGGTGACCTCGCTTGACGTCAGCCCTGTAGACGAGCCCAGGTCAGCCCCAAGCAAGCAGGCGCCTCTTGGATGGGAAAAGTGTGTGGAATCTGCGCCTGCGCAGACGGCCGCTGATGCCGAGTCCTTGGGAAGCTCCCACCCTCCAACGACCCGGTTTTTCCATGCTGGTCCCATCATGGTGGCCCTGGGTGATAGGCCTATATGCGAGTTCCCTTAAGACTGCCGGTACAGGATATTGCAGTCTGAGTGACAGCGCAGCAATAAGCCCGCCACCGCCATTCGTGCATCGTCTGAGTCAAGAAGCCGGCCGCCGGTTGGATCGCCCACAAGAACGATGGACAGCACCCGCAAAGCACCAGGGTCGGCACGGATACATCACGTACATTATGTCGTGGTCCCAGATGCTGCATCAGGCTAAGAGAGATCCTGGTCCTGTCCCCCCTCCTCCCAAGGGCGTAGAGTCGATGGGGAGACACGTAGAACTCTGAACTGCCAGAGAGGCCCCCGCCCTCTCCAATCAAAACCACAAACAGTTCCCTTTCAACCGGAGCCAGCAATGGCAGGCAAGGAGCAGAGACGGCTCGTAGTCGGGGGCCGGGGGCATGTCCCGACTGTCCAGTGTTCAGCAAGCAATCTTGCCGGGATGGTCGACGAGGTTGAGCACCCGTGGGTAGAGAGAACTTAGAAGGTAGCTTCTCTGGCTGATGCTTGCTGAAGTTGCATTCAGTTCCCAACAAAGGGCCCATCTGTCAGGACGGCTAACCCAACTTGTCCTGCATCATGAGGTACCAGCCAGCAGCCAAGGCCAAGCTTCATGACAGCAGCCAACATGACATTGCTGCCGGTCCTCCATCCCGCCCACTTGTCTGGAAATTTGCCTAGTAAAAAAGCAGGGGCCGGTGGGTGCCTTTCCCCCATATACAAGAGGAATCATGCACCAGCGAAGACGCCCATGATCGACAACAACATCGTGGGGTGTAAAAATTCGGCCGGGCCAATCTGAACCACCTGGCCCGAGAGGGGATCCACAAAGCAGGCCTTTCTTATTTCAAAGGTGTGTGCCAGACATGAATGCCACATAGAGAGGCACCTGGCTCGTTGCTGCTGAAGAAGCCCGTCCTGGGGAGCAATGGGTCAAGAGAGCACCGCGCCCACACCCTGAACTTCTGAAGCCCACCACGCCCACCTAACGCAATGAAAGCCATCGTGATACTGGGTTCACGGATTCTCACTTTGCTCTCCGAATAAAGGCCGCTTTTTCTTGCACTCTACCGCCTCGGCCCTTCTTTCCTTCTTTCTCTCTTCTTCGACTTTTTGCCCTAGCTCTTTTTCCCCATCCCGAGTCTTCAAGAGTGTTTTATCAGAGCCTCTTCCAAAGCCCATATGGCCGAAGGGTATTTTACCCGCGCAACCCCAAACTTGAGCCCAAGTAGACAATAACTGAGCCAATCATAGCGATTTCCAGACAGTTCCTGTTGATAACACATACCGCGAGGTAGTGGTTCACCATAACAGAGAATTCCAGCGTTATGCCCTGGAAAATGGTGTCTATTTCGCTCCCGTCGACGATGTAAGTAACTTCTCGTTGGGCTTGTCAAGCCCCTGACCTGACGTTGACTCCATTCCTTGGAAAACAGGACGAAATTGAGCGCCTCCAGTATATGCACATGCTCTTCAACATGATGTTCGAAAACAGACTGCTTTTCCCGCCAATCCCGCGTCCACGAAGGATTTTGGAGTGTGGTTCCGGCTCGGCTTCGTGGGCGATGGAGGTTGCGGAGCAGTATCCGGAATGTGAGGTTTGTGGATATTTCTCACGAGAGTCTTTTGTGGTTGATGCAACATTGGCCCGCCTGCCAAACGTTGAGCGATGAGGACAGCGCAGACCTGGAACAGGCTGCTTTGAACTCTTGTTGTTGTAGTTCTCGTCGTTTGTCTTGTGAACATCGATGTTCTTGGGCGCAGAGAAGCAACAAAGTCCAAACTCTTCTCGCCAATTCAGCGTTATTTCTTCAGCTGACGTCTCGATGCTCTAGGTGATCGGACTCGACATATATCCGTACCCGATGCCGGCAGACCTCCCAGCAAATTTGGATCTCCAGATCGATGATCTGAATAGCCCGTAAGACAGTCGGCATCCGAAAACTGGGCGAGGCTCATCGAGAATTAGGTCCACGTTTCCTTCCAACTATTTCGATCTGGTGCACAGCAGGATGATGGTTGGCGGTATCCACGCGAACAGGTGGCCAAATTATTTAAACGACATGCTCCGAGTACTTCGTCCTGGAGGGTGGTGCCAGATGGTCGAGATATACTTCAATGTCCAGTCAGACAACGGGACCCTGACTGCAAGTGAGTACAACTGGCCGTTTGGTGTGGGTTGTGTTTGTTGGCTGTGCTGACGTGATTGCTGAGACCACGCTTTGCAAGTATGGTCCCAGAACTACATGCAGAGCATACAGGCCTACAAAGACCCAAGGGCGCCATTGCGCTTGCAAAACTGGATGACGCAGGCTGGATTTGTTGAGGTTGAGTCGAGATTGCTGTCATTGCCCTTGAGCCCGTGGTCGAACGGTAAGAAGACACCTCAGTGCGGACCCTGCAAAGACATATTCTCTGACGGTAGTGACAATCTAGATCCGCGAGAACGCGAGGTTGGAGAGGCAAATCGAGCGAACGTTCATCGTCTCCTATCTTCCATCGCCGTATACCCCTTTACGCAGGCGCTCGGGTAAGCAAGGAGCCCTGCAGTGGCAGTAGCCGTTGTGGCGGAATGTTGATTTGGAAAACAGGATGACTCTTGCAGATGTCCAGCTTCTGGTAGCGCAAGCCCGCAACGAGGCTGACAACCCGGCCTTCAAAGTATGTATGCAGAGTGGGCGTCCAACACGGTCCTCGGGTGCTCGCGTCACACGATGCCCACGTTCTGTCTGCTCGTCGTGTGCTGACGGCTAACTTGTGGTTGTTCTCGCATAGGCATACTTCCCAGTGTAAGCAACAAGCTTGCTATCCCGCCAAACCCAACTCGTCCCTCTTTGTGCTGCCCGTGTCTGTTCTGAAGACGGGATGGTCATGCTAACACGCTGGATTATAGGTATGTATGCATCGGTCGAAAGCCGGGTGGCAGCAGGCAAAGACATAGCGACAGCCACAAAAGCCACCATTCTTCCAAAGGTGGCAGGCATAGCGACTCGAGAAAGAGAGCGAGGCATTAGAGGCGAACGGCAGAGGGTGTTTCTTTTTTCTCTTAATATTTGGCAGCGGCATGGCGAGGCGAGTAAGGCGTGCGTGGTGTTTTTGGCTTGGAAGAGTTGAGGGGTTTCATGAGCCATGGTGACGGTAAACTGATACCGGGTGCCCTTGGCTTGCTTGCTGCATCTCCACAGGGGAAGGAGGCGAGGATTTCGAGTCTGTCAAAAGCCTAGTTGCCACCATGGGCTAGGGAATACATCTCCTCGCTTTGTGTGGCGCTGGAGCCGAGTATCTTCGACGTCTGGGGAGTGCTTGTTGACTGGGGTGTCAGAGCGGTGTGATAGGTAGTCCAATCAAAGACAAAGAAGCCGCACCGAGATCCCTTCTGGTGCCATGATGCGCGATGGAAGCTTTTCGCGGTGGGTCGAGACAAAGAAGACGGCGGGGGGAAGTGAGGCGAAGAAAAAGGGTTGTTGGGCTTGGATTTTCTGGGTTGGATTTGTGGAAGGGAGTTTCGGTTCTTGGGCAGGTACGGGCAAGTAGCTCCTCCCTTCGGGATTCGGACACTGCGGAAGCGAGACGGAGGGAAAGCACAGCACGGAGCTGGCTGCCTCAACCCAGGTGCCTCCAAGCTACAGAGAAAGTTTCTTAGGGTCTTCCGTGGAACAGACAATGCCCTTGGGCGAGGCGGGTGGGCAGAAAGGGAAGAAAGAGACTTGGGCACTGGGTTGGAGCAGGAGCAAAGTGCGGGCTACGGGTTATGGATTCTTCTAATTCCACCTCGAGGCCCAAGGAAATCACTGGTTCCAGACTGTCGGAACCGAAGACGAAATGGTTAATTACTGCCTGTACTTGTATGTACCTCCCTTGGGGTATCCAAGGTTTTCGGTGCACTGTCGCCAGCCGCCCACGCAGGTCACTCCCTCTTTGATACATTATCCCTTCCTCCCTCTCTTGGATGATCGATCTTCCTTTGGGACATGACGTTGGGCAGCTTGTCTTTAGTGGTTTCCAGATCCATATTACCATGGATGAATGGTCGGGCAAACATTTCAGGGGTTAAAGGGAAACCAAGCGCCTCACCCACACATTGAATCTCGTACCCCACTGCGTGAGGCAAGGTACCTGACCTGAATGTAGCTACCTCGCAAAGGGGAAGCAAATACCTGAACTGTAACGTAAGGTATCGAAGACACCAAGGGTAAAATTTCCGCCCGAATCTGAATCCCACATTCTTTGCAAGATACTCTTGGTGTTTGAATCAGATCTTCGCGGTCGTATCTGATCACACTCGGTACGGGGAGGTGCCTGTAATCCATAAAGTCGACATGTACTATGGTACAAAATCAATTGGACGAGGTACCTGGTCAATGCGCCGTTCCCGCTGCGCTTACCCCTAACCCTGATACTACGAAAACCGTGACCATCTGGAGGTCTGCGTTTGATTGGTCAATCAAGAAATCGCAAGGTTCCTCGGTGTCCGCGTCTTAGAAAATACTTGGTACCCTACACATCTACCTGCGATACCTTTTGGCATCACCCTCCTACGGCACTCTTGGTCTTGTCTCAGGTCCGCAAACATAACCCGACATAAAAATACACGAACGCCGACAATAGCGACGACCATGGCGAGCAAAATCACGAGCCGCGCTCTGCAGAGCCTCCTGGGCCAACCGACCCTGCGCCAGACATCAACCAGAAACGCTGCGAAATGGTCCTCCGCCCTCACATCTCGCGCCTCGTACTCATCCCAAGCAGACCTGCCTCCGCCGCCGCTCTTGGTCAAGCTAAAAGGCGATCTCAAGACGGCAATGCGGGCCAAGGATGCAACCCGCCTATCAGTCCTCCGCTCCGTGCTCGCCGCAACCCTCAACGCTAGCAAGACAGCTTCGCCTATTCAGACCGACGTCCAGCTCGTGGCCCTGCTCCGCAAGACGGCGCGCTCCTGCCAGGAGTCTGTTACCGAGTTCCGTGGAGCTGGGCGGGAGGACTTGGCCGAAAAGGAGGAGGCACAGATCCGCGTGCTGGACGAATACACGGCCGGAAGCGGCGTCGAGAGCGTCAGCGAAACACAATTACGGGAGATGGCAGCGGCTGTCAAGGCCGCGCTGGCCAGTGAGGGTATCACCGATGCGAAGGCGGCTACTGGGGAGGCCATGAAGAGGCTCTTTGCGCCCGGTGGCCCGCTTGACGGCAAGGATGTTGACAAGAAGGAGGCCTCGAAGATTGTGAGGGAGGTAATAGCCGCGGCGGCTTGAAAGATTTGCAGAAGCGCGAAAGCTCTTTGAGTGCAAACTGCGCGCTCCTCCCCACTCTGTATCGTGCGTAGCCCCATGGTCAATGTATTATTTAGTGTATATATATGCGACCAACCGTCGACGACGTCAACAAGCCGGCATCGTCATGCCCGGCGCTCGCTTCACTCCCCTCGAATCCCGAGGAAACGCGGCAGAGCCGATGGGGAGTTTGCGCGGCATGGTACTCCAATAACCATCCCAGAAAGCATGTATCGTCAATGGCCTTTGTCATCTGCCCTTTGCTAAGCTTGGCCCCATGCGGTCTGACTTGTCTGACTCGTAAGGAACCCAGCGAGACGTCACGGGCTGAACCTTGTCGACCCTTCTTGTTCGAAGCAGGGCACCGTATGTTTGGAGAATTGAGCGGCCACGTTGAAGGTTCACACTATCGCACCCGCCTCTGAGCTACCCTATCCGGGCGTGCTATTGGGACCTACCTGTATCTATCGTACGTCAGTGCCTGTAGTCTTGTCGCGCCCATCGCTCAAGTCTTTCTTGCCATCTGGTGTTGGTCTTGTCTTATGTGCCCGGCAGCCGCTGTTGCGAGGACCAAGGCGCGAGCCGCCGTCCTCTTGCTCTTCATTCCTACCTGAGCCAGCCAACAATTCTAGGTTCCCTGATTTAAAGCGGACTGGAGGCCGTACCGGAACGTTGGCCACTTCTTTCCCCTAGAACCCGGAAATATACTCTACCCATCCCCGATTATCGAGAGAGGAAACCGAAGCTGTCCTAAACCATGACTCCACCAGCTGATGCTGTCGGGGCCGTCGGAGCTGATGACACGATGACGTTCTCGTCGCCCGAACCCCCCGAGAGAGCAAGGGGCCGAGGGAGGCACCGCAGAAAAGACTTTGCCGTGACGGGCGCCTCGCAAGCACCGTCGGGTGAGTCTGCCACGAAACGGGGTCGTTGCCGACGTCGATCAATATCGGTTGCCACCGCCCGATCGACGGCATCGTCGCCGCGCAACGCATCTCGCAATGGTAGGGATGCTTCGAATTCGCCGCTAGGAAGACGCACGCTTAAGCTTGTCCATCTCGACCGCCGGCGGAGCCAGAGTCCATCGAGATCACGATCGGCCACCAGAAAAGCACCCAGCCGTCGGCGGCAGAGGACCAAAAGCAGAGGCCGCGAACATCACCACGACCGGCTGGCTTGCGTTCCTGACCTGCAGTCGGTGCTCCGGCCGGAGCTGGCTATGGATGGAGAGCCAAAGGGTGGAGAGCTGAATTGAATTGGTCCACCAGGAGAATTTGTTTCGTCCTTCGATTGCCGTCCCAAGAAACAGGCGTTGGGTCCATCGTGTCCCATGACCTGGTGTTGGGATGCAAAGCAAGCTGTTTTCGGGCTAGACTTGGTGGGCTTGTTCAAAAAAGATGGATGGAATGGATATCTAGGTGGTTCTGAGAACCATGCTGTTGTTGCCTTGACAAGTATAGGCTGTACGACGTGGCGGTGTCGTCCTTTTCAGCCAGGTACCTACTCGAGCTCCTTATCTGACATTGCATTAACTCACCTACACATATGAATTGCAAAACTTTGTTTGTCGTGTGCCTTGGCCTTTAATTAACTGCACAGAGTGTAGTGTGTTTGGTTGACTGGCTCTAGACTGGTTTTTGCGATCCCTGCCTGGATGACACTGCAGACCGACAATGCGTACTGTATGTGCAGTGTACGGGATAAAACGGCGGGGATCTGCAGCTGTGGCATGTGACGCTCGCTGTACGGTAGGGTAAAGGCAGGAGGGAGTCACGGGTTACGATGTAATGACCGGGCAGAGCCAACCTGAGCCCCGAACTTCGACGTTTTCCTTGACTTTCCATCCACCAAAACCACTCAAGTATAATAATTTTGAGTCGATAACCCGGAAAAGGCAGGGTGAGGGGCGTATGGGTCTTATGCAGTGCCGACGGCATTTGTACCACTGGATGTGAACCTCGACAGGAGCGCCTCCGGTCTGGAACAGGGGGAAAAGGTACCTGAGGTACGGATACCTTCCACCAGCCTTGGCAACCTAGATTCAAGTGAAGTTGTGTTCAATCCAGCAGTCTAGACCAAGGGCCGCCCAGACTCCAAAGGTCCCGGCAACACGGAGAGCACAATTGGGCGTCAGAAAAGTGCCGCCCACCTCCCGAAATCGTCATCTGCACTAGCTCATAGCGCAGGCTTCGCAGCACGGAAAGATTACGCAGGTAACTTCTAGTGGCACGTGCCGCAACGCTAGCTGCAGTCTGTGCAGGGTCACGCGCCTATCGCTCGCTTCCAGCCGGGGACATTTGCGATAAAGCTTCGGCCTCAATTCTTCAACAGCGATACCGTAACCTGCAGGCAAGGTGGTGAGGGATTCCGTGAAGACATGCCAGGTATCGACTTCATGGGTGAGGTACCAAACTATTCTCTCAAAGCGGCTTCCTGCTAGGGCGCTGCTCGTTTCTCGTTATTCGTTGCTTGTTGCTCACTCTGCGCTTTCCTCGCCTCCCATTTATTGCCTTTTTTTGTTGTCCCTGGTCTGGCGCCTTTATTATCGCACGGCCATCGATCTGCTTCTGCGGCACGGCAAGTACATTCAAACCTTCCATCCCAGCTTCCACCACTTCTCCGTCTTCCGAGAACCAACGACCGAGATCCACCTTTCATTCTGCAGCAGTTGTTGCTGTAGTTATGGGCCTAGCCTCCTTCTTTCTCTCTCTTTTCAAGAAATTTGAGCCCGGGCAAACGCCGTCTCCCTCGTCAACCTCGAATGCAAACGCCGTTCTGGTTCTGACCTTTCGGCTCACCCCCCGGCCCCTGCCCAGGTACAACTGCGCATCCCAGCCGACTTTCACTCCCACCCTTCTACCCCTCCACCGAATCCACCGAGGACCCCGAGTCCTCCCCGCCCGGTTGCACAGTTTCCTGCCTGCATTCTGCATCTCGATCATCTAACTCACGCTTGGTGGATGGATGCGCGCCCCGCCTCCACCAACCTCGTGGCCCCGATCGACAACAAAAAGCCCGGTGTGCTTGCTATGACGATCTCTTTTGCATCATTCAAACGGGTAGTCGTCCGCACGTTGCCAGCAGCCTTTCGGGGACAGGTGCGTTGCTAGGCAAAGGTAACCTACCAAAGACATGCCGCCCGCCAACCACGTAAACGGTGAGTCGCCCGCTACCTTAGTTGCAGCCTCCCGCCGACTTTCGTATCGTCGTCCCCTTATCTCCGGTTGCGGTCGGCCTTGACTCACCTTGACTTGACCTCGCGCAAACACCGCCAGGCCACAACGCGAAAACCTTTCCGGGCTGACCTTCTCCCCCCCTCTGTAGGTCAAGCAGAAGCAGACATCAGTGCGTCCTCATTGCACCTCAACGACATGTCGTGGGACCCGGCCGTGCTCCTGAACCCCAAGGCTGCTGCTTCTGGCTTGCCCACGAGACCGCCGCCTTCCGCAGCCTCTGTCGGACCTTCGACACTGGCGCCTCCGTCGAATCCCATGTCCTTCCAGTTCTCCAGCCCGAGCGACACTCTGGCCTCCGACTTCTCGGGTCTCCCATTTGGCGGCGAGATTGGTCTGCCCCATATCCCGCCTACCGCTCACAGCTACCAGAATGGCTTTGCACAAAGGATCGAGCACTTGAATAATGTTCAGGAGCGCATGGCGATACCCCAGCCGAAACGGAGAAAGACGCAATCCGAGGATGACCCAACCCCCACCGCCTTCAGTGGGCTGGCAAGATCGAGCAGCGGCATGTTAGGCGAACACTTCAGGCAGCCGCGGTTCGAAGGACTGACCATGACGAGAGTGAAGCCGGTCGAGAAGCCGCTCGAGACCGTTGACTTGACAGACAACGACTCGGATACCCTCATGCTTCAGACACCAAAGGACCCGGTCAAGGACGAGGAGGTGTGCTTTGGCATGATAGAAGGGGCCACGGTTAATTGCCACCGGGTCCCCGCCCCGAAACCTGGCATGGTGTCTGTCGGCGGTAATGACTACTGGCCCCAGGTCAAAGTGGTCCTCCGGAGGAGAGCACAAGATCCCACCAGCAAAATCTTCGTCTACGATTGCACGCGCCAGATTTTTGGTACAGTCGATGCCAGGACGGCCGGCTGCCTTGCGCCACTGTTGGACTCGGTCCTGCAGATACGCACCGATTGCAGGATTCCAATGAGACGGAAGGAGCCTGGAGAGCAGATCGGCCAGCCGGTCTCGCGTGTACACAAATTCGAGCTCATGGTATACGGCCCCCGGAAGTTTGCCCCTCATGTTGGACGGCACTTGATGAAGCACAAAGTGAATCTTCTCAGCCCACCCAGAGTTGATGCCGGATTGAAGGTCGTGAATCCCCTGGCAAAAGAGAATAGGGCTCCGCCTCCAGTTCGTTTTGGAGGGGCTCCGGGAGACCTCGATTCTTACACACAACCTCCACCGATGGCAAAGACTGTCGAAGAAATCCGCTCCGATGTCATGAGCGTCTTTGACTCCCTGCCCAAATCCGATGACCTGCCAGAACTGAACCCAGACCACCGAATCGTGACCGAGCTGCTCAAGCATCAGCGGCAAGCCCTTCAGTTTATGACCAACAGAGAGATTGATAGAATCCCCGATGCGGGCGATCCCCTGGTCAGCTCAACTTGGCAGCGCCGACGTGACCAAAACGGGTCATACGTATTTTACAATGTCGTCACGAACCATTCTCAGAGAGAGCGTCCGCCGCCAGCTCTCGGCGGCATCCTTGCCGACATGATGGGTCTGGGCAAAACGCTCAGCGTGCTCTCCCTCTTGACGAAGACGCTGGACCATGCGGATGATTGGTTAAAACAAACTCCTGATCAGCCAAAGTCGCCCGAAAAGAAGCAGTCTCACGCCTCGAGACACTTCGAGGTACCGCGGCCTCAAGCTGTTGGCTTGACACCGGTGCGCTTGAATGGAAAGGCCACTCTCCTGATCTGCCCGTTGAGCACTGTCACGAACTGGGAGGAGCAGATCAAGCAACACGTCAAACCCGGCTCCTTGTCCTATCACATCTACCACGGACCCAATCGCGTGAAGGACATCCACAAACTAGCACAGTTTGACCTCGTCATCACAACCTACGGCTCAGTCTCGAGCGAATTGAACGGACGGGTCAAGAAGAAGAGGGGGGTGTATCCGCTGGAGGAGATCGCCTGGTTCCGTATCGTCCTCGACGAAGCCCATATGATCCGAGAGCAAAACACTCTAGCCTTCAAGTCCATTTGCCGCCTGCAGGCGAGCAGACGATGGGCTGTTACAGGAACGCCCATTCAGAACAAACTCGAGGACCTTGGATCGCTGCTAGCCTTCTTGCGGCTCAAGCCCTTCGACGAGAAGAGCAAGTTCTTGCAGTATATCATCAATCCTTTCAAGAACGCCGACCCTGAGATTGTCCCCAAGCTTCGGGTCATGATCGACACCATAACTCTGCGGCGACTGAAAGACAAGATCAACCTTCCCCCACGGACCGATGAGATCGTCAGGCTTCAATTCAATGAGGATGAGCAACGTATCTATGACTGGTTCGCCAAAACGGCACAAGAACGGGTGCAGGTTTTGACTGGCCAGGGCTCAGGCCAGGACCGGATCCTTGGTGGTAAAACAATGATTCACATCTTGCGCTCTATCCTGCAGCTACGTCTCATCTGCGCGCATGGAAAAGATCTACTCAGTGACGAAGACCTCGCCGAACTGCAGGGTATGACGGCGGATACGTCTATCGTCATCGATAGCGACGATGAAGATGAGAAGCCTGTGCTACAGGCAGCCAAGGCCTATGAGATGCTGTACCTGATGCAGGAGGGAAACAGCGATACCTGCTTCAAATGCAGCCGTAAGCTCGGATCGAACGAGGTTGTTGACTTGGAGTCGGAGCGCCAGGAGGATATCCTCGGATACATGGCTCAGTGTTTCCATGTATACTGCCCCACCTGCATCAACACCTTGCGTGATGAGTTGATTGGCAACGGGCACGCTGTCTACTATGACGATCGTTGTTCGTGTGCCCACGCGGACAGATCCTCGTTTGTGGAGCTGCGTCGCACACGCGCGGACCTTGAGCACGAATCCCGTTCGGCTAAGAGCCACAAGGGAGGGAATGGCAAGCTCATGGTAGACGAGCGCTACAGCGGCCCACACACCAAAACCCGTGCTCTTATCGAGGAGCTCATGGGCTTCAAAAGACAGAGCGAGGCTAATCCAGGCGAGCCTCCCTACAAGTCTGTCGTATTCTCCGGCTGGACTTCCCATCTCGACCTGATTGAGATTGCACTAGACAGAGCTGGAATCACGCACACCCGGCTCGACGGCAAGATGTCTCGCGCCGCCCGCACTGCCGCCATGGATGCGTTCCGCGACGATCCGTCAGTGCAGGTTATCCTGGTCAGCATCATGGCTGGCGGCATGGGTCTCAACCTGACGACGGCCAACAGTGTCTACGTCATGGAACCGCAATTTAACCCAGCTGCGGAGGCGCAGGCTGTTGATCGTGTGCATCGCCTCGGCCAGAAGCGCCCTGTGCGCACCGTCCGCTTCATCATGGAAAACAGCTTCGAAGAAAAGATGCTGAAGTTGCAGGAGAAGAAGAAGAAGCTTGCTAGCCTCAGCATGGATGGTCGCGACAAAGACAAGGTCATGGATCGCACGGAGGCGGCAAGGCAGCGTTTGATGGACCTTCGCAGTCTCTTCAAGTAAATATTCATATTCTGGCGTTATGTGAGGAGGGATCAGTTTGCGTTGCTTTTCCAGAGCTATTAAAGCCGAGCTTTCTTTTCCTGCTTCGGCCGACACGAAGGATGGCCGTATCGAATCTAGAAGCACTGGAAGTCGGTCCTACAATGGCGTCGGAGTTCGGGGGTTCGGGGCATTGCGCGGGAAGGTTTCTTTGAGGTTATTTTACATTTATTTTGGCGGTCACATCATGTATCCAAGGCTGCAATGACGCCTTGGTCATTTTACCTGGATTTTTCTTTCTGACTTTCAGCATCTCACAGGCGCCCTCTCCATTCGAGCTTCTCACAATCAGATCGGATCGACGGGCTCATACTTGATCAACGACACATGCACGGACAAACACAGCGCAGGGCATATATCATGGGACGATGGCGTGGTTTTCTTGGCTTTGCTTTGATGACACAGCGGTGGATGGATAGTTGGGTGGACAAGGCCGGCGACATTGCGGAAAGAAGGACGGCTAGCATTCGAGGGACGAACTCAGGGGGTATGACACGGTTGACGACTGGGGCGGTTTTCATGCATCCATGCACCAAGCAAGCAAGCGATCTAGTTCCCTTTTTTCTTTCTCGTTTTCATATTATTTCCACTCTCATCGTATTCCTTATGCATTGTTATTTATCTCACTGGTCCAGTTTCTTTTTATTTCCTTTTCTTGCAAGAGAGGGTTACGGAGAGTGCCAAGAGAGATACCTGGTTTCCTTCAATAGACAGTCTGGAGTCAAGGTACCTAGCTAAGGCACGTTTGAACGGCGGTTTTTTTTTTTCTTTCTGCATCCAGGGTGGTCGTTTCTGCTTGGGATACCTTTTAGTGCAAGCTCCTAGGCCGAGCTGCGCTAGAGAACTGCCCCTATTTCATCTCAAATTCCGTATTTCTTTGTCCTAGCGAGCATGCTGCTGATAGATTTCGCGTCCCTGTTTTCTGGTCCGTTTGGCGGTGGTGTCTTTCACTTGTGTGTTTTGTTTTCCCCTTTGATATACCCCCTTGGCATTTCAGGTGCGTGCATGCATGCGTTTGTTTATTTGCTTCCTTTTCTTTGGCCCCCGGGTGTTGAGCTCGTGAACTGGTCCTCTTTTCCTTCAGAGCTAGGTAGCTACCTGGAAGTACCGTTTATTTTATCTGGGCTCCCGGGATTAAGCGGCCAGTTCAGGGGTTGGGGGTTGGGGAGGATCTCTTTCGTGATGCCTCGGTCCTGGTTTTGCTTCGCGTTAGATTCCAATCCCACACTCGAAGAATTCACTGCCTTTATACCCCGGGTTGGTTTATCTCATTGGTGATGCTGGTTTCCGGGGACTGATGGTCCTCCCCTGCATGTATATAAAAGGCAGTAGCTTCACAGGGGAAAACCTATTAATACCCTAAGGGTGCCCCCCCATAGCTCTAATTGTTCATTATACCCCAAACACCGAGATAATAATGATGTGCGTGAGCTCCAATAAAGATGAACCTTTCCTACCAGCCTGTCATTTTGATCTGTAAGAAACAAGAAAGGATGCGATTACCCATATTTTGGACCCTCGATTGCCCCTTTCAGTCGATGGCTTCAACAACTACTCCAACACCAACTGGTCTCTCCCGCTCCCGCTCCTGTTCCCGCTCTTGTTCTTGTTTCACATCCGCCTCCACAACCACAGCAACTTCCCTGTCCCGTGCTTGCATCTGCACCTGCACCGGCGCCTGGGTTTGGGCCTGGGTCGCCATCCCGAACAACGAAAGGGACATCACCGCGGCGGCCCCCAGAAGCCGAATTCGAATTGACTTGTTGACATCGCTCTTGGCTTGTTTCTTTTTGCTCAACCTCCCATTCTTGGCGTGATTGCCGTGCCCATCCACTGCCCGTTTCCCCTTTGGCCTACGGTCCTTCACTTTCGTGACCATAACCTTAGATCCCTTCCGTCCGGCACGGAACTGCCTTGCAAACCACTTTTTTACCTTGACCGGGTCGGGAAACATGATCTGCTGCATGCTGTTGATACGGCTCTTGATGCCCTTGCGCGAGAAGGGCCGGCGGGAAGGTCCGGCGTTTTTACTGTTACCACTACTGGTGGTTTTGCCTATACCGGGGCGCGGCAAGGCTGGATCGTAGTAGTTGTAGTTGTAGCTGTTGTGCGAGGAGTCGAGCGAGGGGCGCTCTTGCGGATTTGTGGATACGCGTGGAAGACATTCTGTAGAGAGGTTGACGACCGAGATGGGGTCGGAATGTGTACCGTTGGGGTGTATATCGGGAGAGGTTGGTGTCTGCGGGGCTGTAGTGGTGGATAAATTTGCTAGTCCGGGAGATGGAAAGCGCGGTGCCGTTTCTTTGGCCGAGCAGATGGGAGATTCTGCGTTGCTGGTAATCGGGGCCGGTCCGGTCATGTTCTCTTCGCGTTCGCAGTTGGCCGGATCTGTATCCGCTGGCGGTTGGTCCTTGCCGGAGGAACAGCCAGCATGTTCGTCTCCCTTTGCGAGGGGAGTCTGAGACTGGCCATCAACCGTGGCTTCGTCTGCCCTTGTGTTCTCCTCTGACGCAGTCTGTGTGCCTAGAGCCGAGTCAAGAAAAATTTGAGATGATGAATCAGAGCTTCGAAAGAGAGACAAGTGCGCCTTGGAGAAGCCATAGGCTTCCAGACCAAAAAGAATGCGGCGGCCAAAGGTCATGGGAGGTGAAACAGTGAGCTCAGGGCTTCGGACTCCCTCGGACGGGTATGAAGACGAAGTACTGCGGGCGCGATATCGAGCGTCTTTCAGGTCAAGATCCAGAATCATGTCCGCCAGGTTTTGTCTCTGTGCGACTGGGGACATGATCTCTAGCCCCCCTTTGTTGGGCATCAAAGTCAGTTCCGGAGAATCGGGGGGGCTTTCGAAGGAGAAGGTGCGGTGTCGATATTCTGTCAGTGGTTGGCTCTCCGTGGAAACAGGATCCAAGCCAGAAGCTTCGCTAGCGATGGGAGAAGAGCGGCCGAAGCGGAAGTGTGGAAACAGACCACTCCCAGTGCCACTTGGAAGTGAATGGTGAGAAGCTTGTGTCACGCGAGCTGATGATCCCTGGCCGACAAGTCCATTTTCGTATCGGGGAAAAATGCCACCAAGAGTGATGTTAGACCCTATTCGAGACGTGCCCGGCCTCTGGCCAGACATGGCGGACCACTGCGTGTCTGCTGATGCTGGTACTGTATTGTTCTCCTTCCCCACACCCATCAAGGGCCTGTTTTCACGGGTTGCGACATCGGACGCAGCGGTCTCTTGGGAGTCGGTCTGGTCATGACGGGGGTGTCGATTGCTATCCTTCTCCTAGAGGCCGGCAAAGGTGTTGGGGACATTCAGCCGTCGACGAACAAACGGTCCAGTTAATCGACCATGGCCACGGCCGCGGTCGTGATCCGTTGTTTGGCCCAATGTCAAATGTTCGTCGCCTGTGGTATCTCGACGAAATGCCCGGTTGGGAAGAGTGAAGGCTGGCAGGCCCATTGTGGCTGTAGCTGGCAAGTCTGAGCTCAAATATGATCGATAGGCGCGGAGATTTGGTCATACAGGTTTGTTTGATGGTAGCTAATCAGACCGGAGAATGAATGCCTCTATAAAGCTGGTGGGTGTTTGGTGCAAAGCCCGTCGTCAAGCTCGTTATCCAAGTCGAGGTTGCGAGACCAACCAAGGAAAGTAACATGTACCGGGTATGGATGTCATGACATGATTTTGAGTCTCATTTTCTCGGGGATCATTCCAAGTGTCTGGCTCGCTCCTTCCTTGTCGAGCAATGTTTCCCGTGAAGGAACATCTAAGGGGTGGGAAAGGCAGGCACTACCATAATAGTCCTGGGGTGGCTGTTGGCTTTGGGAAGGTATAACCCCGAAATTCTAAAGGGCAAGAGGCGGGCATGGTGATCATCAGATATTTGTTGTTAAGTCCAGTGCCTACACTGCTGAGTCCCTCAGGTGCCCCTTTTCGTTCATTACCAACATCCGCGTGTTCTGTAAGTGAAACGGCTGTATCAATACTAGCCTGTTACATGCGCTGGTACAGATGGTAGCCGTACATAGAAGTATTCGTATTAGGTAAGGCCCAAGAGCGCTGACCAGGATCCCATACCTCTCAAGGTTTCCCCTCCCCCACAATGAGCTTGGAGGACCAAGGTAGCCTTGCATGACGGAGACGGGGCGGAGCGTCGCATATCTTTTTTTGCTCTTTTTTCTTTCCCCTGACTTTCGGTTGACCCTCTGGCCAGCCGAGACTCCAATAATATTTGGAGCCCATCACATCGCAACGCAACACAACGCAACTGAAAGGCTGCAAGCTGCTCAATTGCGCGAATTGCTATAATGGGTCGCGGCAAGTTCAAGGTATGGACAAATGCAAACGGCGTTGTTTATCGAGCCACGGCGCATTACAAGGCCGTGATTGGCTTTGGATTCGGTTTAACATCAGAACAGGGACGAAATGGTGGTCGTGGAGGACGTGGAGGTGGTGGACGCGGCGGTGGCGGCGGCGGTCGTGACGGCGGCGGTGGCCATCGCCCCTACCAGACGTACCCCGAGATCAAGAAGGAGAACGAGCGATTCGAGAAATACTACGACGGCCTGCTGCAGCTGCCCGACGAGGAGAGGGAGGAGTTCTGGGCTGCGCTGAGGAGGGAGCTTCCCAACAGCTTCAGATTCTGCGGCTCAAAGGGGTACGTACGCGCACAAAGCACCAAACCCCCGCAAGGTATTCCCGCTGCTGCGATACTTGTGCTGACCAAATTTCGTTACAGTCACGCGCTGGCCGTCAAGAGGCTGCTCCAGACGAGATATATCCCCGAGATCACCCGCATCACCCACGATGGCGGCTTCGTCAAGCCCCCAGAGCCTGTGCCTTGGTATCCCGATGGCCTGGCCTGGTCCATGTCCACCCCCAAGAACGTTATCCGAAAGTTTCCCCCCTTCTCCGCCTTCCAGAAGTTCCTCGTGTCGGAGACGAGCGTCGGCAACATCAGCAGACAAGAGGTGGTCAGCATGATCCCTCCCCTTCTAATGGATCTTAAGCCCGGCATGACTGTCCTCGATCTCTGCGCCGCGCCCGGCAGCAAGGCAGCGCAGCTGTTGGAGATGGTTCACCGTGGTGAGGAGGCACGTATCAAACAGGTCACTCGCGCATTTTCCGGCGCAAATGACGAGGTCAAGACCGAGGACGCCCTAGAGGAGGAGGCCGCCCAGCTACAAGCCGACCCCAGCGACGACGGCAGAGCCACCGGCATGCTCATCGCCAACGATGCCGACTACAAGCGCAGCCACATGCTTATCCACCAGCTCAAGCGCCTGTCTTCCCCCAACATGATCGTCACCAACCACGACGCCACCATGTACCCCTCCATCAGAATACCCAACCCCCAGGACCCGAAAAAGCTCAACTACCTGAAGTTCGACCGCATCTTGGCCGATGTTCCTTGCTCAGGAGACGGAACGCTCCGAAAAAACGTCAACTTGTGGAAGGACTGGGCCCCCGCCGGTGCCCTAGGTCTTCACATCACGCAAGTCAGAATTCTTGTCCGCGCCCTGCAAATGCTCAAGCCTGGTGGTCGCGTCGTCTACTCCACCTGCAGCATGAACCCGGTTGAGAACGAGTCTGTTGTAGCGTCAGCTATCGAGAGGTGCGGTGGCTCAAAGAACATCGAGATTGTCGATTGCGCCGACCAGCTTCCTCTTCTGAAGAGAAAACCCGGCCTCAAGAAGTGGCAGATTATCGACAAGACTGGCCGTCTTTGGAACTCGTGGCAGGAGGTCGAGGAGTACACGAAGAGCTCCGAAGACGGTATCGCGCCTGGTCGCCTCGCGGACACCATGTTCCCCGGACCAGAGGGCAGCGATTGGGGTAATCTTCCCCTGGAGCGTTGCATGCGCGTCTACGCCCATCAGCAAGATACCGGTGGTTTCTTCATTACAGTCCTGCACAAGAAGAACGAATTCAAGGCAAAGCCCGAGGAGGTCAAGAAACAGGCGTCCAAGAACAACGCTAATGGCAATGCGAACGGAGCTAAGAGACAGCTCGAGGAGGAAGAGGAGGAGGACGTTGTAGAGGCAGCGGCCAAGAAGCAGAAGGTTGAAGACGCATCTTCGGAGACTGCACCCGTCGCTGCGGAACCAGCTGCGGCCGAGTCAGTACCCGACGCTACGCCAACTCCTGCCGATGAGCCGATGCTTGATGCCGAGGCGGCAGAACCAGCGGCAGTGTCCGAGCCAGCTCCCGCCCCTGAGGTCAAGCCCACACCCGAGGTCACATCATCCAGTGTTGATGTCCCGATGGTGGATGAGCCTGCAGTCGACGTACAGTCAACAGAGGCACCGATCGAGAGCCCTGAAGTGGAGAAGTCAAGCGAAGAGGCCGAAGCACCCCCACAGCAGGAGAAGAGGAGGAGACAAGAAGGCCCTTACGAGGAGCCCTTCAAGTACCTCAAGCCTGACCACGAGGTAATCAAGAATGTCGGAGAGTTCTACAAGATCTCCCCGCGTTTCCCCACAGACCGCTACATGGTGCGCAACGCACTCGGCGAACCCGCAAAGGCCGTGTACTACACCAGTGCTCTTGTTCGTGACATCTTGGTTATGAACGAAGGCCGCGGCGTCAAGTTTATCCACGGCGGTGTCAAGATGTTCGTCAAGCAGGACGCCCCATCTGCCGACGTCTGCCGCTGGCGCATCCAGTCCGAGGGCATGCCGATACTCCACGGCTATGTCGGCGAGGACCGTGTTGTGATCCTAAAGAACAAGGAGACGCTCAGGAAGTTGCTGGTCGAGATGTTCCCCAAGATTGCCAACGGGGAATGGTCGAAGCTCGACGAGATTGGCGAGCGCGTTCGCGACCTCGGTCTCGGATGCTGCGTCCTTCGCGTCGAGCCTGAGGGCGACGACGAGGCCTTCACCGAGCACATGGCCCTGCCGCTGTGGAAGAGCTTCCAGTCCATGAACCTCATGCTGCCCAAGGAGGACAGGAGTGCCATGCTTCTTCGCATCTTCAATGATACCACCCCGTTAATCAACATTGGTATCCAGAGCCACAGGCCTAAGGAAGAGCAGGCAAAGAAGGAGGACGAGACCAACGAGGAGGAGACTCTGGTCCCTACTGGCGAGGACGCCGAGGTCATCGAAGCGCAGGAGGAGGAGATTGCAGCGCCTGCAGATGAGGTTGTGGCGGAGGATAATGGCGTTAAGGCAGAAGGATCCGATCTTCTGCTTGACTATGCCATTGAGACCGGCTCGGATGAGAAGAAGGAGGCCGCGATATAGGATGCCGAGGGAGATCTGATCATGACGGGCTGAAAGGCCTGCGGGCCTGTGTAACACATATTCGCCATAAAAGAAATATATAAAAAATGATGCCCTTGACGGTTGCTGTTACTGTTCCGGAATATGACATTTTGAGCGCGACTACCTTACCCAGTCTTTGCGTTGAGGGGAAAGTCAGCCAGTGACCTCCATGCAATACCTCCTTGGAAGTTGACGCGCCACCTAGCATCTATCCAGAATGTGTCTTCCGTTTATCCATTTGTGAATCATAAGCCCAGGGTATCTTCGAAGCGATTTTATATACAACCAAATACTTGTACATTTTATATAATTTCAACCACAATCACGTTGCCGTCACAACAACCTCCTCCTTGCCCTGCCCGCCAACATCAGACGCAATGTGTTTCCCATTCCACGTCAAGACAAGCCTCTTCCCATCGCCCACATACCTCGTCCCGACCCCGAGTCCGGCAAGGCCTTCTTCCTCGGCCCTCCGGTTCCACAGCATCTGCCGGACCTCGCCCTCCTTGGAACAGCACACAAACCCCATGGGCCACCGGCTGCGGGCCATGGCCTCGCGGATCCCTTTCGTCGCGGGCCCGCACGTGGCCAGCAGCCCGATGACACCCTCGCCGCGCCACCCGGCCGGCGCGCCGGCGAATGCGCCCTCGAGCTCGCGGATCAGGACCGAAGTGGGTGTGCTGGCTAGGGCTTTGCATTGCACGAATACTTTGTGGCGCTTTGGGGTGCTGGGGGTTGAGCTGGGGAGCGTCCATGTCCCGAGCAGGTCGATGCCTTGGTCGGACCGGCCGCCTATTCGTTTTAGGTCGAACTGGTAGGACGCTAGGGAGTGGGAGACCGTGTATTCGTAGTGCGTGCCTACGTAGACCGTGCTGGTGGGGGAGAGGGAGGTGCGTTCTGCGTGGTGGAGGAAGGTTGATAGGGAGGAGTGCAGGGCTGTGGAGGTCGGGAGGGGGTAAGATGGGCTGGGGGGGGTTTTTCTGGGTCGGCCTCTTTTCCGGGGCTCAGGCTGTGGTTCTGGCTGTGGTTCTTGTTGTATTTCTGGCTGGGCCTGTGGTGATAAAGCACCTGGGCTTGGCGAGCTGCTGGTGGAGAATTGCCGGGCTATTTGAGTTTGGCTCATGAGAGTTCTTGACGAGCGCCGGTGGATGAGCGGAAGGGGTTGAATCCGGGATAGAACCCGTGCTGAATGCATTTTGTGGAAATGGATGCCGTCGGCAGGAGCCGTGTTTATTCAATTGATAAATGATTGTTGCTTGTGACGTGGATATTCAGGGCCGAGGTTGTTCAGTATGTTAGATTGGCATAGTTTAAGTCCCTGACTTGACATATCCATACTTTGATTTCGATGATATCCGGCTTGAATTCGGATGAGACCTGGTAACTTTGGGGTAAGAGAACGCGAAAAGCAGACGCGGTGTGGGGGGAAAGCAGGGGGGCGCCGCACTAAGGAATTAAGCTCACCACTCTGCGATTGGTTGCCGTTTTGGATGATTGCACCATGAAGTTGGTGCTCCACCCGCCGAGCTGGGCTCCTACAGGGCGCCGGCTTCACCATCCCGCCCACTGGACATTTGCGCATCACAGGTTGGAGACAACCCACTCGCGACTAAATCCACCCAGCAATAGCTACGCAGCACCACAAACAGCCGCGAACATGGGGGACATGCTCACGCAACTGCAGGATTCTGTCGATCAGGTATACATACGTTCTGCCGCAAACTCATATTGGAGTGCGCGGTCAAATATGCTAACGGCAGGCAAACACAGCTCGCTGATCGCTTCATCGCCTGCTTCTACTATCTCGAGCGCCACCACGATCTCGAGACTTTCGGGCCCAACGACAGGATACCCGATCTCAAAAGCGAGCAGCCCAAGGAGGGTAAGCAGGCAGAACCCGAGATGCCACCGTCTTCCCAAGTCCCCGTGATAGCTAATCGGACGCTCGCTAGTGGACTCGCTCTCCCCCGAAGTATTCCAGGCTGGCCAGCTCGAGCTGGCGCGCGACCTCATCGTCCAAGAGCAGCAGATTGAGTACATCATATCGAACTTGCCCGGTCTCGAAAACAGCGAGCGCGACCAGGAACAGCTGATCAAGGAGCTGGAGGAGGAACTCAAAACTGCTGAGGCGCAGAGGCTCGAGGCCGTCAAAGAAAAGGACGAGGTCCTGCTGAAATTGGACCAGGTTCTTCGTGGGATTCGTCGGAACTGAACTCGGCCATGCATGGAGGCTGCAAGAGTTGAGGAGGCTTTGTCATTTGGTTGTGGTCGAGGGTTGATTTGGGAAGCTGGCGTTTTTATCGGGGGTGAGAATGGGGAAAATTGACATGGGCATTGATTGCATGGTATGAACGGCGTTTGGGCCATGGACCGAGAGGGGGACTACAAATGATACCCTTCATATTTTTTGCGTGGAATACTTGACCATTAAGAAACACAATCTCTGAACCGATCATGGATACGATAGCTGAGGCCGCTGTATTTGCTACCGGGGTCTAGCCGTCTTCTATGTCTCCTCTCAGAATGGGTACCTAAGTCTAATGCTCTATTTGTGCCATTTGTAGCAGTAGCATATTGACATCTCATCTTACTCCTTGTTTGTCGACTTGAAGAACTGTGGGAATATAGAGCGCAATTCCTCCAAGTGGCGGATCTGGTATTTGGATGCTGGCGTTCTAGGCACATTGACACCCTCCTCAACCAAATGAGCCGTGGTCCAGCCCAGCTCCTGTGCCTTCTTGCAGTTACTGTATGAATCATCTGCAGAGAGAGCAGCTAAGTTAGCACACGGGGATTATATAGGCTATAAAAGTAGCCCGCAAAGAGATTCCGTGCGTCGTGGAACTTACCAACGAAAAAGCAGTCTTCGTACTTCTCAACCCCGGCTTCTGCCATGGCCTTTTGGTACATGCCAGGATGAGGCTTGCAGACGAACGGCACTTTGGCATAGTCGCAGAAGGTGACCCCCTCAAAGACATCCTCGATCTCCAGCAGCTTGATGACGCGCTTGGCGTGGTTGATGTAAGCGTTGGTGAAGAGCCACAGCTTGACCTTTGTTGTGTCAATGTCGGCGAGGAGCGCCTTGAGCTGGGGGTTTGGCGTGATGACTCCGTCCAGCGGCAGGGCGTCATCGACCTTGGCGTTGTATTCCAACGGGTCGATCTGGTGGTGCCGGACCAGGCCCTCGATCGCGAGGCCGTAGTTCTGGTAGTACTCCTTGTGCAGCCGCACCGCATCTTCCCATGGCAGCGAGAGGTGGGCGGCAAAGTACTCATCGATCAGATTGGCCATGAGATCGTGGACCTTTGCACCTGGACAGGAGTGTCAGGGTCCCGGGATCTCAGCAGTTGTCAAAAAGCGCGCAAGACAGCGACTCATTCTTTTTTTTTTTTTTTTTTTTTTTGGTCCGGGTTAATCGGGACGAGCTGGGACTCACTCTTTGGGTAGAGACAATTGTCGATGTCGCTGGCCTTGGGTGTCAGTACCGATATTCATCTAGGGGGTGGGGAGCGGGGTGTTTGACTTCTTACAAGAAGAAGACTTGTCTCGGGGGTGTCGCCCCGTTGCTTGTTGTTTCTTGCTTCTCCATGATCAACTCTATGTTGATAATTCTTGAAACAGACAAGTTTGTTCTGTAGGTATGAATGCAATAAATTGCTGGAAGCAAGAGAGAGAGAGAGAGAGAGAGAGAGTGAGGGTGTCGAGTCGAGGTAATCCTTTGAAAGGCGCGATGCGCTGTCTTGTGCCCAACGGTTTGAACTGTGGTTGTACTGGATATCTTATTTTTCTAGTTCTACCAGTCAGTTCTCTCTTTCACATCCAGTGTACAGGTTACAGATGTGACATACAAGGCGGGGTTTTTATACCAACAGGATCTACGGCCTAGCGACCAGGTAGGAAGCTACCTATGGCTTTGCTGCTTCTCCAGAACGCATCGCCGTGGATTTCCGGCGACTTGAAAGTGTTCGCCCTGGACGGGGAAATTCCCGGTCGGGGGATTCGAGGTTCGTTGACTCAGGCCGACTTCCAACTTGGCCTGCAGTCTGCACTCGATACCAGGTAGCCAGCGGACAGTGACACATGCACATTGCCCAGCGCTCCAATGGAACCTGCAAAGCAACTAGTGGATCCACCTGTGCGTGCGGCTGTGACGGGTCTCGGGGCCAAAAGTGATTACCCTGCTCGTCACTCGCTGGTCTGTGTGTACAGTGCAGATTGTTTTCGGAACCCTAACCCTGACCCTAACCCTGAGACATACAGTGCAGATCAGGAACCGTTTTGGAACTACACTGTGAACCAGGGCCCTTGTCAGCAGAGCAGGGTAATCACTTTTGGCCTCGAGACCCGTACCTACGTTCCCAGTCAGACAGGGTGGCCTGTGCCACCCATGTACCCTTGTGCGGTGTCTGGGCGGCTGGCTGGTTGGGTCCCCGTTTGTTCCAATTCTCTCCCTCCAGAACACTTGCACTTCCCGTGCTGCTGCTAAACAACACTGAAATCCAAGCACTGGACAAGCACCGCCAGCCAGTATTGTTCCTGTTCGCCATTCTTCCATATCGTATGCCATCAGTCAGAGGCTGGCTTATTGTCGACACTCTTGCCTTCGGAGCTGATGAAGCGCGTTCTGAACGGCGACTGATTTTTTCTGAGCTGTCCTGTTGAGGTCAGGTCGTCGCTCCCTACCCATCGCGCCACCATCGCGAAATACCAGACGCGGGCATGGCGCAGGGGACCGTGGTTACTGTGATGGCTACACGAGGAGGCACAGAGGCGCGAGGAGCTGGAAATGCCAGCTTGATCACGTCGCTCCAACCCGACGAGCTTCTCGAGCTCGAGCAGTACGAGAAGCTGCTGCGATTTCGCGATGATGTTGCGAGCGGGTTGCATCCGCGCTTCAAGCCAGCCCAGCTGTCTGAGAAAACCGCCCAGGGTCCCGGACTCCCGCGTCCCTCTAACCAACCCAAACCCAAATCCCAGCCAGCGGCCCCAAAGGCCCCGGTGAATGGCGACCGTCCAGTAGTGAACAATTTCAAAGCCTACGAGTCCAACTTGAAAAGACCGCCGGTAACTATGGCTATGGCAACGAACTTACCCGGTCTGGGGGCATTGCCAACCTCTTCTTCAAGCGACCCGCCCAGGCCATTTGGCCCTGGGTCCGGGTCTGGCTCTGGCTCTGGCTCTGGAAAGCTTGAGATCAATCCTGTGCTATTGGAAAAGTCTGACGATTTGATCAAGGCCGAGATGCAGCTCCATCGACAGAGAGTCGAGCGCGGGCTGAGAGAGCAGATTGAGCAACGTCGTGCCTCCCAAAAAGCACTCCAAGCATCGGAACAGCTTGCTGACTTCGATATTGCCGACGTCCTTGCAGCTGCCACGGCTTTGGTGGCCCAGGAGACCTCTGCTCAACCCACTGATGACACAGCTGCTAACGCCTCAGCTTCGAGCGACTCGTTCGACGACAATACCTTCTATTCGAGCCAGCTTGACACTCCCCAGTCCCACCAGATCTCGCGTATTCCCAACGAGTCCGACGACGAGCAGATGCGCGACGCGTCCCCATACGAACCCGAGCTGGATACAGAACCCGTCGTTCGGATCGAGCAGCCTCAAGTTGACCGACCTGCTGTGTCGCCGGCGCAAAACCTGCTTGCCACCGCCATCATACAGAAGCAGCCAGCCCCGAGCACGTTGAGCCCTGCCACTGGCAACTCTCAGACCGGGGCTGCGTCAGCGCCGACTGGATCGAGTGAGGGGACCAGCGTCGGTAGGGCCTTCCGGCAGCTTCTCTCACAGGAGGTCAACAGCTCTCAGGGTAGCGGTCCAGCAAGTCGCTCCGAAGAGTCTGTCAATACAGGAAAAGGACAGCCTGCGGATCATCGCGATCTTGCTAGGGTCAATGCGCAACTGTTGAGCCAAGCTCTTCGTCGTGAGGAATCTCCGGTAGTTCGTGCTCACGACCTGTCTCCTGTAGCCCCCCAACCAAACCACATATCTCCTTTGGCCTTCACTCGGCAGCAACCGCTTGCTCAACTGAACACAGGCAGCCACACAAGCAGCCGCCGCGCGACCCCCGCTCAAGTTGCTGCGCTTAGGAAACAGCTTTCTGCGGCATCGAGCCCGGAGAGCTCGCCGCAAGGCAACGGTGCTAAGAAGAAGGGCAAGAAAAAGAAGAAGAGAAAGGCCGACCGGCTCGCTGAAACTTCAGCCCCGTCGCCTACCATCAAACCCGAGCCCCAGTCCCCATCCCCTCTGACGGCTCCCCCCTTCATTCGGCCAGCCAAGCGCCAAAGACAGTCAATGCCACAACAACAAGGCCTAGACGAGGCAAGGTTTGAGCAGCCGATCTTAGTTGAGGACGGCTATACAGAGCGCTACGTACCTGGTGTCCGGAGACAAGAGCGGGTTGTGTACCAGGAGAGGGAGGGCGAACCCCGTCTTCGCGACGCGGATGGAGGTGTCTACCCTTTCCCGAGATATGAGAGAGTGGTCTATCCTGAATTCACCAGACAGCCGGCTAGTGCTCGTCCAGGCCAACCAGGCTCCCCAAGCACGCATCCCCCTTCATATCTACCCCGGGAGGTGCGGACGGTGAGAGCTGTATCGCACCTCGTGGAAGCCCCCTTCGAAGAAAGCCCCACCTACTATCGTGACCCTCGCGCGGCATCGAGGACGAGCGTGCATCCGACAACCGCATATCGCGAGCGCTCACAGTCACCGGTCATGTACGAGCGGACCAACCCTATCATGCCCCCTCCTCCTACACGCATTCTAGTTGACGCCTACGGCAACGAGTATCTGCCGCCTGCTCGCCAACAGACCATCGTGCGCGAGGTGTCCGAGTACAGGCCGACAGAAGCTGATGTCGTGTACGGACGACCCCCGCTCCCTCGTGCAGTATCGCGAAGACCCGATGTGTACGAGGAAAACGGCGTGGTATACCGCCCGGCCTCGCCTGCCTATGCCGCACCTCGGCGTATCGTGACGCAACCGGAGTTCCCGGCCCCCGAGCATCGCTCCTACAGGGAACGCGCCTACTCTAGCCACTCAATGGCTGCTCCGCCAATCAGTGAGTATATTCAGCCACCGCGATCTGCCGTGGAGCTACCGCGTGAGTACATTTCCAGACCAACGAGCGTCCGCCCTCCAATCGAGGCACAACGCTACGAATCTGCTGCCTCGTATGACAGCAGGAGGCCGGTGGAGGAACGACCCCGGGAGTTCCTGGGAATTAGAGCGGGAAGTGTCCGCCCAACAGAGGGGGTTCGGTATGAAATGCCGGTCGCGTATGAGAGACGTGTTGGGGATGAGCTGGTGAGGGAGTACACTTCCCAGCGAGCGGCAAGCGTGATGCCTCCCGAGGCGGCGATCCGGTACGAGGTTTCACGGGATTATGGCCCCCGCGTCGGAAGCGCGAGGCCGGAGATGTCGTATTCCATTGCCGGGCATCCCGATGGCAGAAGAGAGATGATGCCAGCGCCGCCCTCAGCGGGTGCGGCGAGGGCCTACAGCGTCATGCCGGGCGAGGCGCCACAACAGCAGCAGCAGTCGCAGCAACCGCAGCAGCAGCAACAGCAGGGTGCAGAGAGGTACTATGGACGCCCGCCGCAGCCTCCTGTACAGGATGATGAGGAGGTTATCTTCCTGGATCGTCCTGGACGGGAGATGTATCGTTGAGGCCGGAAAGAAGTGGCCTGGGCGACCCCTGGTGCGATATCTGGCTAGAGAATGGTTTACGATCCTTCCTGTTCGGAATCTAGTCGTAACAAAGGAAGAGCATGAAGATCCACGGTTAACAGAAGGTTGGAACATCGCTATTTGGTGGTCACGTGTCCGCTTGATGTATGGTTACGGCGGGCCTCGGGATTGGGGGACTCGGAAAGAAGGATGAATTATTATTGTTAGACAGGCAGAAATTTTGGAATACCTATTACCTTACCTTTCATCGTTGCGCTTCAGCCTGGTGTGTCGCTGGTTCGTGACTTGAAAGGACCTGAGCTGGTGCACCGAGTTGTCGACGATTGCTTGTGCTTACCTGGCTAGTACTGGACGATTCGAGCGCTGGGCGCATGTCCCGTATCCCGTCCATCTTTCAGATCTGTTCCGTGCCATCCGGCTGATGGGTGGTGCCTGTCTGGATGCGGCGCTTTCTCGCTCGTCCTCGGTCTATCCGTTCCACGCACTTATAGCAAGCCGAGCAGACGCATTTCCCCTTCGTTCTGAATAGCTTCTTCTCTACTAGTGGACTTGCGCGACCTTGTGCAGGTGCACTACGTGCAAAACACGATTCTCTGACTGAGTGGCGCTGACACAAACACGAACGAAACCACCGTCTGAACCGGGAGGAAATCCGTCTGACAGCTGCTGCGGAAAGAGCCGATGGATGGGATGGGATGGTGGATGCAACCGCATGTACGACAAGGGTTTGGACCCTACGCGGCCCCCAGCGTGTGGACTGGTCTGACATTGGCACATTGGGTATGTATGCGGGATGGATGGGATATGTGGACGGTTTTGTTGTTGCTTTCTGGGAACTTCTCGAGTTGCTCAAGGTTGGTATGACGGACTTTGTCAGCTTTGTGTGTTGGACGGTGTCCTGCTTTGCTGCTCTGCTACCTGACCTGATCTGTGGATGTATGTAGGCACCAGGCAGTTATTAAGGTTGGGAGGTAGGGTATGCGGGTTACGCGGCACTGGTTTTGGCCAAGGACACGTCTCTCTTGCTCGCTCCTGCTCTCTGAATCTTGGTTCTCTCTCTATCACTCCAGTTTCTCTCTGTCTTTCTCTGGCTGCAGTAGCCGCGGAATGTTTGGCAACAACAACATTACCACCCAAAGTCAGGTATGGTAAGAATGGTGGTCTAGGTGCCTTACCTTACACACCGGTCAAGTGGATGTTAATTATGGTTTATTAGCCTGGCAGTCCGGGCATAATAAGTGCTGCAACCCTTTGGTCTTCCCTTTTTTGACGGGGCTGCTGGTTGTGACATGAAATAAGTTGCAGGACCTTCCCTGCACCATCAAGTAAATGGGCTCCAAAGCATTGAAGCTAAAAGCTACCGGAACGACCCCCGACCCCAAAAAAGGATGGAGTGAAGAATGAATGGGCTGTTGCTTCAACTTGGACGAGTCGCGGATCTGGGGAATGAACAACGTCACGGCCTGGAAAGTGTGTGGCTCCACAGGTTCTCCAGCTTGGGCCCTTGACCACTGCAGCGCCATGACCCACGGGTCGTGGTAGTGGTCTTGGTTCTTGGTTGTCGTGTTGTGTCGTGTCGTGTCGTGTTTTGTCGTGTTTTGTTTAATGAATGTCAGCAAAAGGGGGCGTGCTTTAAACATGCACTGCCCCCCTATGGATGTCTAGCATTCCTTGAACTGCTTTGCCCGGTGTGCCAGTGGGCTGTGGTTGCCAAGGAGCAGGCGACGGTGCAGAAGAGATAATGACATCCAAGGTCCGAGATACTGACCTGCAATGCTGCTTCGGTGCTCGCTCTGACTGGCGCGTAGGTAGTGCATTCTCATCACCTCCCAGTCCGGTCCCAACCTGACCTTACTTCAGGTAGGTACCTGAAGGAACGAACCAGGATACCCAAGGTACCATACAACCAGCTGGAGATCTGTTGCCAAAGGATCGACTCGATTTGGCGATACTAGTCAGACAGACAGACAGACAGACAGACAACCCACAAGAAATGCTCGTCGTTTCAACATGTTTGACACCTAGAGGATTTTCGTTTAAACCCCAAACAATGAACGTCCATGAGATTCCGGCAGGTACCATACCCAGCTAAGGCACCTAAGCTTTCTGTCTTCTGTAGCTGATGGTCGTGGTGGGTTGGCGGCACTCCATTTTAGCTCGTGAGCGGAGTTTTGGGACCCCCAATCCCAATCCCCGAAGCTGCTTCCACCATCCCCAGCCTAGGCACAAACATACATGCCTTACATTGGTTGAGGCAGCTTTGCCTCTGGCACGGAGTCGCGAATGGGCCAATGCCTGTGGGTGAGACAGTTGGGAATTGGTATCTCGCATTTTGTTGACGGGCGTAACAGGTACCTTACCCTCACGGTCAGCAATGCACTCATGTTTTTGTACCTAGATGTATACTTTACATGACCTGAGGCGGGAAGTGGCCCTGAAGGTTGGACCCATTCGATGGATGGATGAGGTGGGACCTGGAATGCGCCGAATGCACCTCAGGTCTCCAAACCACCTCATGCTGCGGGCGGGTAGAGCCCTGTTTTTCAAGGCTCTCCAGCCTGTAAAGGCAGCTTACCTAAAAGACCTCCACTGGTGCCGTGCCGTTCAGCACTGTCGTTCGACGGTTCGGGTGTGCCAGCCCAGCCAGGCGAGCCAGCGACGGGGCAAGCACGGACCAGCGGGCCTCCCACTTCCTGGAACTGGTTCCACTTTGGCCTGCTCGTCCACTCAGCCCGGCCCAAACCTGTCCACTGATCATTTAGTGGCTCTTGGGCTCCACTTCTCCATATCCGGCTTCCCAGACTCTATCAGCTTCCATCTTCCAATCCCTCTCCAGTCTCAATCAAGTTCGGCAGGTCGTCGTTACCTTTCCCTCCACTCCATCCTCGACCTCCACATCCACACTCTCCGGGTTCCCCTCCAACCCTCACCCTCACCCTCGCTCTCACTCACCACTTCCGACCACTTCGACACCAACGCCCAGCATCCTCGGAAGGAGAAGGGCACACGACTGTTTCTTCCCTTCTTCTTTTTCCTTTCTTCTCTCTTCCGCTTCCCCATTGCTCCTTCGAGATACCCATTTTCGTCGTCTTGTCTTGTTTCGCCCGGCCCCGTCTGCCCTCCCCGCCTTTCTAGGCTTCTAGATTTCCGGGTTTCTAGGTCTCCCGGCTTTCCTAGGCTCTCCCGTCTAGGTGTCGTCTCTCGAACCTGGCCCTTGCCTTCCCAGGTCTCCCGGACCGACTCCCTCTTCGTGAGGCCCCTCCTTTAGTCCCAATTGCCGCTTGTGCTGCTGCTGCTACTGCTCTCGTCATCACACCCATCCACCCACCCCAGAACATCCCCAAAGAGCCTCGAGCCCCAGCATTCGACATCCCACCACCATGAACAAGCTGGCAAACATGCGTCACTGGCCCGAGCGGATGAGCCCAAATTTTGTCATATCGAGGGCAAATATGGGCATGCCCGCAATAACTCCCCATCAAAAGGTCGCCGCCGCCCAGGTGGGCGCGCCCCCGAACCCCAACAGCCAGCCGGATGCCCCCATTCACTATTCATTCAATGTGCCCTTTGCTTCCGAGCTTGCCGGCCCCAACACCGAAGACGTCCTCCACGCCACCGCCGACGCCGTCTGCCGATGGACCCACCCGGAAGACGCACCCGACGACATACCCGTCTACGAGCTGCCGGTACACGCACAGAACCTGGCCCAGCTACGCAGGATGTGCAAGGACATCACACAGAGTCAATACCCCATCGAGGCCCATGTCATCTCCACTACTCCGAAGCATGTCAAGGGCCAGGTGACTACCGTGTGCCTCTCGGGCGCCGCCGAGTTGGTCTACAAGGCCCGCGAGCAGATCTTGAATGATACCCCCTTGTCACTGGTGGGTATTCCTGCGTGTGTCGCTCCCATGACGCTCTCCTGCTAAACTGTTTGCGAACAGCGCTGCACGACCGTCGACGTTGACGGGCACCTGCTCGCCAATCTCAACGAAGGAGTAATGAAGAAACCGGTGACGGATTTCCTTGACGATATCTCGACATATTGCGGGGTCGACATCTTCCTCCTCGGTCCGAAGCTGACTCCGATGATGGACGGACTGAATGGCGATGTAGAGCTGCGGAGAGACCAACGCTGGAGGGTGGCCATCTACGGGGATATCATGTCGACTGAGCACGCAAAGACACGTGTGCTCATTCATATTGACCAACTCGTACGAGAGCCCCAAAGCCGCCTGCTTGTGCGTGTTTGCGTGCCTGGTGACGTTACTAACGATTTCCCAGCTTGGAAGAATTGTCGATGGGATGAAGTTCGAGCTTTCGCTGCACCAGCTCCTGTGTGGGCGGAATCGGAAGAACATCAAGCTCATTGAGTCTGCGACCAACACCGCCATCTACTTTCCTCCGCCGTTTCTGCAGGCCTATCGCTATTGTCCACCCAACGCTCAGCCTCGGAATCCCCAGGAGATATTGGTCACCGGAGAGAACCCCCAGGCGATTGAGATGGCCAAGTTTCGAATGCATGAAATGTTGACCCGCCTGAGACTGTTTGTGAAGGATGTCCAGATCCCCTCTGCCAAGATTGACAGTATCCTGCTCAGTCGGATGGACAAAGTGCGGAAGATCATGGAGACCAACGGCACTTTCATCGCGTTTCCTCCGCTTGCCTCCAGGCAAACCTCGGTGCGCGTCCAGGGGCTTGACAATGTTCAGATAGATCGTACCGTCCGAGAGCTCATGGCCCTGGTAAGTTCGGCACCGAAAAAGAACCCTACGTGGACAGTCGCTAAACTTTGCCAAAGGTTGGACAGTTTTACGCGGCTTCGTGGTGGATCACGCACCCGGAATCCCGCCAAAGTCCAGGCCACAACGATATCAAGACCATGCTTGGTGATATTTGTGCCAATTCTGACGCCGATGTCACCTTTGACAAGATGACATTTTCCATCACTGGTTCCGACGAGGCTGTCAAGGCTGCCTTGATGGTCATCTCTGATATCAAGTTCGTCACCCACTCACAGTACCAGATACGTGTCAAGATCGAGCTCGCCAATGAGCACAAGGAGTTTGTGAGCGGAAAGAAGAACGGCAAGATCAACAAGATCATGGGTCAAAGCAACGTTCAGATCATGTTTGACAACTTTGGGGAGTTTAACTTTCACATCGATGTGATGGGCCAGACCTATGACTCCATGAAGCAAGGCCTGAGCTTGGTGGAGCAGGAGATGCCCGCGGCTATCTCGTTCCACGTGCCCGACCAGTACCACAAACGGATCATCGGCATCGGCGGCCAGCACATTCAACGGATCATGAAGAAGCACTCCGTATTTGTCAAGTTTTCCAACGCTATGGACCGTGGTAAGCTTTGACCCAGTCATGACGTAACCCTTTCGCCCTCGCTAACACACACAGGCGGCATGCGCGGAGAGGATGATGACAGCAGAGTCGACAACGTGATTTGCAGAACACCAGCTCGCAATGCTCAGAATCTCGAACTCGTGAAGAGTGAGATTCTGGAGATGGTGGACCGAGCGGTAAGAAGGCTCGGGCCGTGAATGCATACGCGCAATATCTAATCCGCGTTTTCCCTCCAGGATTCCGAGTTCACCTCTCAAATCGTCAATGTCGATCGTCTTTACCACCGTCAGCTTCTGGCCCGTCTGTCTGACATCGAGGACCTTGAAAAGAAATGGAACTGTAAAATTGTGTTCCCGAGTACGGAACAGGCAAGTGATGAGGTCACTGTCACCGGGCCCCAGTGGCAGGTGCCCATGTGCGTTGACGAGTTCCTGGGCATGGTTCCAGACAAGCATGAGGTGGTGATGGAGCGATCTCCAGCGCTGATCAAGTTCCTGGAGTCACCCGATTTTGTCCACCAAATCGTGCCCAAGCTGAAGACTCAGTACGAAGTCGAGGTCACGGTTCACGAGAACACCGAGGATCGCACCGAGACTGGCGATCCTACAGTCACTCTGCTCTGGACTTTCACCCGCAACAACGCCGGTGGGCTTCGCGATGCCATGGAGTTCCTTCAGGGCCAATTCGCTACCTCGGGCGTCGAACCTGTCCTGATCAAAGGCTCCATCCCGCGCCCAAAATCGGATACGTTCGAAGAGTCGCTGCAGTACTTTGACTCGAAGCTTCTTCAGCACTTACCCACTCCTGTCGCTACAGACTCTCCTACAAAGCCATCATTCGGTGACGAAGTCGCTCGTGAACGAAGCACCATCTTTGATCGGCTACGCAAACCCGGCAGCATGTCATCGATCTCTTCTTTCCTTGATCGACGCAAGAACAGCTCGCACTCGGTGTCAACTTCCCTGTTCAAGGGCTCCAGCAACGTGTCGAAATCGTCCCTGATATCGATTGAGTCCACCCGGAGTTTCAACGCTGATCGGAACCCATGGAACGACAGCGGTGTCAATCTCCCCGATGAAGAGAGTCCTTGGCCGACTCGTTCTTTCACCAGCAACGGAGCTGACCACAAGCTGGCTGTCCCGCATCCAGGAGATGCCACGCCGCGCCACAACGCTCGCCAGTCGGCTGATAGCGGACGCCCCTCCACGTCTCATTCAATGAATTCAGGATACCCCGGCCCTCTTCCAGGGCCATTTCGCTAAATTCCCACTCTTCCGGTTCCCAAGATTTTAGACCTAAGGATTGTTTCATCAGTTGCGAGAAAAAAGAATACCCTACGGCTGGATATACCCACGGCGTACAATACCCCGGTAGTTGCTCTTCTGCATTTGGTTGGCTGCTCGTCTTCTTTTTTTATTTCTTTTTCTTTTCTTTCTTCATTGCGTTGTTTTTCCTTTGATGGTCTGGTCCCTCGAGCGAGCCTATCTTGACATCGCCTCTGATCTATCGTGCTCGAACTATCCGTCTGGTCGTGGATGGCGTACCCTTTCCGCTACCGCGACAACATCGAGGGTTTGCGAACCAAGGAGATACCTGAGAGTGCCGTTACCACGAATGGAGAAATGACGAAAATTAAATCACTATACCCCAAGCAAAGAGGACGGCAAAAACCATGTCGGGTCGGCCAAGCGAAGCTGACGCTTGCCGAATGTTGCTGCATCCTCCATCTTTTCCTCATTTATCATGCGTTTTATACCTCATGGCTTGTTTGTTGCGTATTTCTATGCAGGCATTTGATTCCTTTTTTTTATTCTATATCCATCATCAACATTGAAACGGATGCATAGCAGGTTGACCAGGCTATTCTTGGCCAGGTCTACTGGGGTTGAGAGTCAAGCCGCACCGTGGAGACAGCAAGGGTGATGAGTTGGACTCGAGAGAAATGGTTCTTCATTTCTTGCAATGTTTTGCGGATTTTGTCTGTTGTCGGGCTTGAGCAATGAATTTGGTGGGACATGGACCGAAATGTTGTGAAGGTTGTGTGTGTGTGGTGACCTGCCGGGTAGATGGAGGATTGGTAGTTGCGGGTGGTAAAGCAGGCTACTAGATCCGGTGTGTACGGATAGGGGTTATTGCTACGGCATCGGATTGGGAGGTATTGGAAGGTAAATAGAACGCCAAACGAATGATACCCTAGGCAGCTGAGGGGTTTTAAAGAAAGAAAAGAGGAGAAGAAAATATATTCAGTGTCTTTTCCCTCCAAAACACCAGAACAAGAGGATTCCACTGTTGTTGCTTTTGCCCCGAACCTTACGTTGTGGTTACCATTGTCTAGAACTAGGCATGGAGCATGGGGAACCTTTAAATGATACATTAGATACGCATCGAAACTTCTAAATAAGGATACGTTAAAACTAGAAAAGCCCCTAGTATTTAACTGGTATGTTTAGGGGTTTAAACGTGCATCTTCCATCAACATTATAGCATCAGGACTCATTTATCTTGGGGTTGAGTTGATGAGTTCGCCATGTCTCTTCTTGGTCTACGTTACTTCAACTTCCTTGCACTCCCAAGACAAAGCAGCAGGGAAACGAAAACAGGTTCGCTATACATTTACGGTCAAATAACAAGATGGGCATACAAGAGGCAAATGAACAAACAAGACGCCGACGCTCGTGTCCCGCTGACGTTTCTCCCCATATACTCCCACCAGCCCCTTTAATTTCCCTTTTCACATCATGGAAAGCCACTCGGAATGAGCACGGATCCTCGCTTTTCTTGCCCCTCCGGTGATGCATGCAAGGTCTATTCGACACACAGCGGTAGTAATGATGATCATGATGATTTTCCGGACTCTCTCGCTCCTCTTCTTCCTTCTTTCATTAATTCATATATCGATTTCAAAACCAAAAAAAAACAACCAACCACCCCCCTCTTTTCGTTTCCCCACGTTCCATTACCCCCCCCCCCCCCCGCAACAAACCCTGAGCTTGCCTTTCTCTCGTGGTTCTTTTTCACTCACGCAGTGGAAATGTCGTCGTCGGTCCTGAGCCCAGCGTACTCAGTGCCCTGGTTGGCGGTGCTCAGCCTGGCGCACAGGCTGAGCAGGACGACGGTCTCGGTGGCGGCGTAGTGGTTGAGCGCGTCGAGCAGGATCTGCAGGTGGCGGCTGAAGTTGATCTCCCACTTCCTGAGCACGTCAAAGAGCTCGGTGATGCGCTGCGCCTCGGTCTTTTCTTCCTTGCCTGCGTCGATGTGGCTTGTGTTTGCTGCGTCGGCTGAGGGCTTGTATTGCGAGGTCCGTACGGCTTGGAAGTGTTTCCACTGGTCGTCGGTCATGGTGGGGGGCTTGGTGGTGCCTGACAGGTCTGGGTCGACCTTTTCCAGCTCGCGCGACATCCAGTTGGTGTAGTTTGCGAAGATGGTGCATGTTTGCATGAGCTTGGAGTGGATCTGTTCTGGTGGTCAGCGGGGACTTTTGGAGTGAGGGTGATGGATGGTGGGCTAGGGGAGAGAGGGAGGGAGTGAGGGATGGCGCGTACTCTGAGCAGCTTGCTGTTAGTCAACATGCACTCCTTCAGGCAGGTATCGAGGAAGTCGACGTGGTCTTGCATCAATTCATCGACTGTGCGCGTCAGTCCCGGTCTTCCTGCATCAGTGGCGCCGGCAGGGCCGCCGTCTTGCACTCCAGTGCCAGCAGTGGCATCCTTCTCGCGGAGGCGCGCCATCAGGCTCAACCAGTTGGGCTCGATGACCTCTGCGGTGCAAAAGTACAGCAGCTGCTGGACAAAGACCAGCATGCGGGCGCGAAGGGTCCAGACTCTGCGCTTCCAGATCTCAAGGTTCCGCGACGACGACCGATGCTGCCAGGCGAAGCCGCTGGTGTGGGTTTGCCATGTGGTGGACAGTTGCGACTCGAGGTAGCGCAGCGAGAGGAGATAGCGGAAGAGGGCCTGGTAGCGCCAGACGGTCTTGCGGCTGACGACGAGCGAGACGGGGAAGGGCACGGCGTAATCGAGCTGGAGGGAGGTAAAGCCGCTCGCGTTCTTATCGAGGTCAACGGGCTGGTTCGCGACAGGCTGGAGGGTCTCGCCTTGCTCGATGCCCGTGATGTTGACGACACGCTGCAGCATCTTGGTCAGGGTGATTTCGTTCATCTCGACCTTGACGTCCTCCTTGAACGGATCCAGCGCCACAATGCTTCCGGGTTGTCGGAGCACGAGATCAAGCAGGGACTGTAGCTTGCCAGTATTGACGGCTTTGACAGGCTTTCGCAGCTCCGAGGTGCCGAGCTCGAGGAAATAGTTGAAGTAGTCAGATGGATCGAGGAAGAAGTAATGCTTGAGTGACCTGAGGCGGTCAGGCAGGGCGTGCGTCGTAAGAAGCAGCTGCATCAGCGACTCGTTTGCATGGGCATAGGCGTTGTTGACATTATCTAGGAAGCGATTGTCGTCGAACGAGACGGGGACGTCCTTCACTTGCAAGCTGACGTCGACGCCACCACATTCCCTGACAACGTTGAGGTACTTGCCGGCCAGGAGGACCTTGTCCTTTACGCCCTCGAGCTGTGGCGGAACGTCCTGGTCACGGATCGTGTATCGCCTCTCCCAGTACTCGTCGGTATAGTCTTGCTCTAGCCGTTCCCGGCGGATGCTCCTTTGCTCCTTGATCAGGAACTCCGAATGCGGGTCGTTAATGCCTCCGTGGTGAAGCCATTCGTTCAGCATGGCCATATACGGACGGCTTGCGTCCCTCAGCAGGGAGGTGAGAAGTGCGAGGGCGGCAGGGTCACCAGACATGGAGGCCAACCTCTTGGTGATTAGCCCGAGCACGACACCACCCTTGCATATCTTCTTGCCCGTCATGTTCCCGGGAACTAGGTCGCCGCCTTCTCTGAGTTGTTCCAGAATGTGGTCAAAATCGTCGGCACTATCGCTTGATGACTCGTCTGTCTCATCATCCAGGAGGGCGTTTCGCTTGAGCAGCTCGTGGGCAAGGGCATATAACTGGGCCATCATGTGGCTGGTCGGGAGGATGTGTATGTTGAGGACATGGAGTGTGAAGGAGTCGTTGGCCAGAAACTGCGTCTCAAGCTGGGCAATCATGACCAAGTAGTCCTGGAGAAGCTTGCGGATGGATGCACACAGGGCATGGTTGACGGAGCCAAATTCTTCGCGGCTCTGCACATCAACAAACATCTCGAGGGCCGAGTAATGGGTGGCCATGCGCAGCATCGACATGGTGAGATCCTGCAGACTGGGATCAAGCCCAGGCAGGATGCGCCATGAGGGCCCCGAGAGCCGGTCTCGCTCCTCGTAGGGGTTGTACCCTTTTGCGAAGCGGATATACTGGCCCTCAAAGCCCATGAAGACGAAGAGCAGGTCCTCCAGCAGGACCGCCTCCTGGGCCTCCAGCGACAGCTCATGCAGCGGCTTTGGCTGCAGGGCCGGGGGCGCCGACGAGGCCAGCGGGGGTATGGATATGCGCGATGCTAGAGGGGCCGACGTGTGTGGCAGCAGAGTGGCTTCAGGTTCCCATGGGGGTGCTTGGGGCGGTGGTTCCTTTTGGACGGCCTCCTTTGGCCTTTGGTCCGACTGGGTGCGTTGCCGCTGGCCATCAGATGCCCTGCTCTTCTCCTTCTCGGTGGGGACACCGCGCCGTTCGGGGCTCCTGGTCCTGGATATCAAGGTCTCGCGTGTCGTCACCTGGACCTTCTCGGTGCGCCGCTCGTCGACGACGGTTCTACCGGGGGGTTCGTTGGCCGTGGCTGGCCCGAGGCTGATCGCTTGTGCGGCGGCACCGAGCCCGCTGCTGCTGCTGCGGCGGCGGCTGCCGAGGCCGATGTAGACGCGGATGCGGATCCGGATCCAGCTGTCGTGTGCCCTCCATGCCCATATCTGCGCGCGTCACGTTCCCTTTCCCTTTGGCTTTCCCTTTCCCTTTCCCGGTCTCGCAGGTCTCGTTCACGGTCTCGTTCACGGTCTCGTTCACGGTCTCGTTCACGATCGTGATCACGTTCGGTCTTGGAATCGGGTCTGGCGTTGGCAGAGGTGGGATAATCGGGGGCAGACATGCGCTGTTGCTGTTGCTGTTGCTGCTGCTGCCGGAACTGCTGTTGAACCGGTGGTTGTTGACCAGCTCTGTCGGCGGCACCGTTCGAATTGGTCCTGGCGAGGTTATTGATGTTGGTGTTGGTGCTGGCCCTCTTTTCCGCGTATGACGGCGGTCTGGTGCCCGACGACATGGTCTCCGTCTACATTGGGAATATTCGGTTGTGATGTTCGAACGGTCTCATTTGGGGTTGCGGCGACTCGGGTTGGCGGTTGCTCTGTAAGGTCAGGCAGTGTGGCAGGCCGAGGCGGGGAATTGGTGGGTTGGTGGGCTGGTGGGGTGGTGTTGATTTCACTAACAGTTGAAGCCGCCGGTGCCTTCCAGGGGCTTCAGAGCTCCGGCAAGGCTCAGGCCCAAAACGCGTTCTGGGCGAGGCAGCGACGCGTTTCGAGGTGGGTTTCCCGTCCAAGGTAAGGTACCTGCGGGTGAGGTACCAGTGTCTGTGAGCTGTGTACTGATCAGGCGGTCTTTGCTACAGGTTAGGCTAGTCCCAAATCTGGGGTCGTGTGGGCCTGTGAGGCTGAGGCTGAACTTGCCAGAGCTAGGCTTCGAGGTACAAGAGTACCTAGGCAAGGTACCGCCCCTCAATTGGTGCCGGCAGGCAGTCAGTGGGTGGTGGTCGCCCAGCGGAGACAGTGGAGGACGGGAGCTTCGTGGACCTTCCGTGCCTGGAGCTCTACGCTGCTAGCAACCTCCCTGCCTCCCCTGCAGCCGCACCTTAGACCTGACCTGCCTGCCGACCTCATTCCGCCGCCTCAACATCACCTGCTACGACAAACGCCTGCCTCACCACCTCAAGTTTGAGCTCCCCGATCTTTTTCCCAGCGAGCGACCCCGGCGGTATTCAGCAACTCCAATACCCACGACACCAACGAAACAACCCACAGTAGCAACGTCCCCCCCGCAACACCGCCAAGATGTTTATGGCAAGATCTGAATATGGTCAGTAGTGCCCATCACCCAACTCAACTATCCCCCACCTCGAGATCATACACAGCCGCGACGTGTAAGGAATGACAGCGAAGCTAACTCTACATAGATCGGGGCATCAAGTAGGTTGAGAAATCCACATACAACACCCCATCCCATCCAACCTCACCACACATGCATCACCAGCAGCAACAGCAACAACCCAGCTAACACAACAACCTCTTCCCCGCGCGCAGCACCTTCTCCCCCGAAGGCCGCCTCTTCCAAGTCGAGTACTCGCTCGAGGCAATCAAGCTCGGCAGCACCGCGATCGGTGTAGCGACCTCAGAGGGCGTGATCCTCGGCGTCGAGAAACGGGTGACATCGACACTCCTCGAGACCTCCTCCGTCGAAAAGATCGTCGAGATCGACCGACACATCGGGTGCGCCATGAGCGGGCTGCAGGCGGACGCGCGGTCGATGGTGGAGCACGCGCGCGTCGAGTGCCAGAGCCACGCGTTCAACTACAACGAGAAGCTGCGGGTCGAGAGCTGCACGCAGGCCATCTGCGACCTGGCGCTGCGCTTCGGCGAGAGCGCCGACGGCGAGGAGAGCATCATGAGCCGGCCGTTCGGCGTTGCCCTGCTCATCGCCGGCTACGACGAGGACGGCCCGTCGCTGTACCACGCCGAGCCCTCGGGCACCTTTTACCGCTACGACGCCAAGGCCATTGGCAGCGGCAGCGAGGGCGCACAGGCCGAGCTGCAGAACGAGTATCACAAGGTAGCGTACAGATAAATCAAGAGAAGCAGAATATCAGTACTGACTTGTTTTGACCCGCAGTCGCTCAGCATCACCGACGCCGAGACCCTGGTGCTCAAGACGCTCAAGCAGGTCATGGAGGAGAAGCTCGACTCCAAGAACGTGCAGCTGGCCAGCGTCACCAAGGCCCGCGGCTTCAGGATATACACGGACGAGGAAATGGCGGCTGTCGTCGAGCGCCTGCCAGCGAACTAGCGGTGTGTGGTGTTGTGGTGGAGGGGATGGAATTGAGAGGCACTCCAGTGATGGATGGGTGGATGTGTGGTACAGGCAGGCAAGAAGACAGAGAGAGGGAGACTGACAAATATTTCAAAAAAGACGAAAACATGAAAGTGCACTGGCTCAGTTCGGTTGGGTTCTTCATGATGGGCCATAAACTCCTTTATCTTCCTGTCGACATAGCTGAGTTAACAACCCACCTAAGTACTATGCACCAAGCCAACAACATACACGTCGAAGCCCGACGAGGAGAGAGATAATGTATAACTAGGTAGATGATGTAATCTTGTACAGCCAGGGCCTTCTTTCTTCTCTTGATCATTCCCTGTCCCCTTTTCCCCTACTATAGATACCCGCGTACATATATATCATATCGTATACCGAATGCCGTCACGGTAACCCACGAGCGAGCGAGAAAACTATAAAAAGAATCAATCAACTCGTTTCGATCCACCCCAACCCCAAAGCCACATAGATTGCTCCTCATCCCAGGCATTTTCCATCTTCAGACCGGCCTCTCCTCCAACTCGAGCTTCTCGAAGTCCTGCTCGACGCTCAGCAGGCCGAGGGCGTAATGCGTCTGCTCGGTCTTGGCGAGCACCACGCGGTTCTCACCGCTCTCGATCTCGCGTAGCCGGAGGTCGATGCGTCGCGGCCGCAGCCAGACCGAGGGCGGGAGCAGCGGGCCCAGGTCCGGCGGGCGGTGGTACTCGGGCCCGCGCTTGAGCTGCGCGGCCTTGAGCCAGGCCGACTCGCATCCGTCGGCGATCTGCCGCGCCGACTGCCACCCCGTCAGGCGCGCGATGTTGTGCATGCGCGTCACGAGCCAGTGGCGCTGCTCGACTTGCTGGTACTAGATGCGGTGTCCAATGTCAGCAACTGATCAAGAAAGGATAGGCACCAGTCAGTCATACCTGTATCCCGGCAACAAACAAGCAAAAGCAACTCTCAATAAACACAGCGCCCACCAGCGTGGTCACATCCGTCGCCTTCTCTGTATCCTCATGCAACCCGGCCGCAATCCTTCCAATCTCATTCGCCCAAGCGCCCGTCTGCTTCGCCGAGATGACGGCGGCCACCATCGACACAGGCGGCATGCTCGGGTGCGCGCGCATCAGCACGATCAGGCCCATGTAGTAGTTCATCCAGATACCCGCGATGCTAAAAGTGCGGTACATGAGTGCCGGGCCAAACGGCGACGGCTGCGGCGCCGCGTGGTCCGGGCCCATGGGATCAAAGTCCGGGCCCAGCCGGGCGCGGAACACGTCGAACGCGTGCCGGATCGCCTCCCATTCGCGCACCGCCGCCGCCGTCCAAGCTTCAAAGTCTCTGTCGTCGTCGTCGGGCTGCGGAGTGGTCTCGCGCGGCGGACTGAAGCCCTTGGGGAGGTTGAAGTGATCCATGCGCGGGACCAGGCCGGGAAACATGGACGGCGGTGACTGTCCGCCGGCGCCGCCCCCTGGCCCGCCTGGCCCGCCTGGCCCGCCTGGCGGTCCGCCGGGTGGGCCGGGTCTTTTGGCTTTGCGCTTCCGGGCGAGATCTTGAGAGGCAAAGTTGGTAACGCGGCCGAGGAGGAGCATCAGGTGGTCGAATGTCCCGTAGCTGGATGCATGAATCAGCATGCATATACACATACATATATCTCTAGATATGGCAAGGGTCCGGTCCAACTTACATAGCGTCCATCCTACCAAACTGTGCTCGAGGCGCACATTGCGTCCAGCAGTCGTATTCCATGCTATCGTGCACACAGTTCAGTCAGCAAGGCACTGCCCGTCCAAAGAGTCCAGGTATGTATTCCTTACAATAGCTTTGTTCCCCCAAGAATGCTCTGGTAGACGTCCATCTTGCAGAACCACCAGAACAGGTCGCGCAGGTGCTGGTACGTCTCAATGTCGTGCTCTGTGTACTTTCGAGGCGGCCGCCGTCGTTGCTCTGGATCAATGACGCGCCCGGCGTCGCCATAGTTGACGCCCCGGCCAGCGATCTGCTGGATGAACTCGTTGTCCATGCGATCGATGTCGTCCTCCAACCAGTCGGCCTCGTCGTCCAGGACGCTGTAGCCGTCGAACTGCTGGCTCCGAAGCTCCTGCAGTTTCCGGGTCTGCCGCTGTCGCTTGAGCGCCGAGATCTCGCGGGTCATTTCCTGCAGCGGAAGCTCTCGTAGGATCGCGCGGGCCCCCCACATGTGCTTGCACCACTTGTCGTGGTCTGAGTTCCAGACCTCGTAGAAGCCGAGCAGCAGCGCGGCTGCCAGCGTGGCCGGCTGGGCCCGCTTGGTGGGACTTGCGTAGTTTTTGGCGATCCGTCGCAGACTGAGGTGGTAGTGCTTCATGGCCGCGGTCGGCGGCAGGCCCTGGAGCTTTGCGATCTGCAGACTGCCTAGGGCAAGCATGGCCTGCATTAATGCCGGGTGGTTGAAGGCCATGATGGGGAACGTGTAGGTCCAGATGTGCTGCCGAGCCTTGGGCACCGGCTGTCCCTGGAACATGGGGCTGGGGTCGACCGGGTGCCGCTCGTACAGGGACATGATCCGGCCCGTGACGTTGACAAAGTGCCAGAACACGGCCGCTGTCTGCGAGTCGTTCAGTGGAGAGTTCGTCGATGATGGGTAGTATGTCTCTAGCATGGTCTCGTCGGCGTAGCTGGAGAAGGTCCTCATCCTGAGCCCGTAGATGTCCTCGCAGGGCTCGAGCTGGCGCGATACCTGGATGCCGAGATCGTTGGACTCCAGATGGGGGAAGTGGTCGACCAGCACTTCTTCGTCTCCGGAGTCGCCAATGGACGCTTCGTCGTCTGACATCCAGTACTCGTCTTGGTCCGGCACCCGGTTGGCATCAACCCCTGGATGAGCCGAGCCGGACATAGGCAAATCGCCATGCTGGAGCTGTGGTACATCGACCGAGGGCGGCGCGGAGCCGGGGGCCAGGAAAGGAGGCTGAGGCGTTGATGTTGATGGTGGTAATGGATGCTGTGGACTGTAGTAGCTGGGGTTTACGATTTCTGGCCCTGCTGTGGATGGGATCGCTTGGCCTTGGTATCCCTGAGGAAGAGTCTGTTGCTGTTGTGTTGTTGGTAGTATACCTGTGCCTGTAAAGTCTATCGGCGGCGGCTTGGGCGCAATAACGGCGAGGGGCCCTTGGGACGGAGAGGCCTTAGACTGAGCGGCATGGGCCAGTGCAGCGTTGAGCTGGGCAGGGTTAAACTGGGCGGCGATGTTGAGCTGCGCGGCTGCCAGTGCCTCTGGAGCCTGGTGATGGTAGATGGGATGTCCATAGAGAGGGCCGTGGGGGAAGGACCCCAATGGCTCCTTGAAAGTGAGGCGTTGGTTGTAGCCCTCACACTGTCTCTTAGACTTGATGCAGTTGCCACACGTCGGCTTGCCCTCATCGCACTTGATGCGCCGCCTTCGGCAAGCTGGTTAGCGGGCGAGAGATAACGTCAGTAGAGCGCCAGTACACAGTAGGTTGTCTGCCGTTGTTGGTCTGGGGGGTCAAGGGGGAGTGGCTCCAGAACGATGCGCATCGGGACACCCTGGCGAGCGAGACGTACTGAGACAACCGGTCTTTGTCCTCTTCCTCACCGTCGACTTCTTTGGCGGCGGTGGGTTTTCCGAAGCACCCGATGGCGGCAGCGGAGGCAATTGGTGAGAGTCGTGGTAGACTGCGTCATCTTGGGAGACGCCGTCGACGTCGACGTGGTCCATGGTGCCGGCGCCGGGAATCGTTGACGCCATTGGCATTGTCATTGGCATTGAGGGCTCGCTGGCGTCCGAACAATGACTCGATAACTATCCGTTTACGTACTGTAGAAGCGGGAGCTGTCGGTCGTTCCTCAGGGGCGGACTAGTCCTCCACCAACATGCATGGCAGCCGACTGCTACTGTTTCCGAGACGTAGGTAAGAGGTACCTTATTTGGCGAGCTTGGGTAGCGGCCGAGAGGGGCGGCGGCGCGGGAAGGAATCCCTTGGTGTCATCCAACGGGGTGGTCCGGACAAGAGTCGGCGCAGTGTATAGTACAGTACACACGTGCAGTACGGCCAGAGATGGGATGACAGATACAGCGGCGACAGCAAGCAGCAAGCAGCAAGCAGCAAACAACAACAATCGAGGGAGGGACGCGCGCGCAAATAAATTTCCGCAGCTGTAACCTGTACGTACGCAGACCAGAGGATGGCGAAGGGGGCAAATTTCCGTATATAATGGCTTCCCGTGCTGCCCCTCACCTCTGCCCTCTCCGTCGAAGCAACTGTCAGTGAGACAGGCACAGACTGGCTTGGTGTAACCCGAGCCGGGGTATAGTATGGACTTGGTGGTGGGGAGGAGGACGGAGGAAGAAGGGGGGATGGGAAAGTGAAGGAAGAGGACAGGGGGACCAGCCGCATGTACACGTGTAGCTTGCAAATCGTGCGAACAAAGCAACCCAGCCAGCCCCCTTCATAGGTAGCTGCTGTAAGTAAATGGCAGTCCAAAATAATGATGAATGTAAATGTACCGATCTTACTTACCGTAAGTACCAGACCTGACCTCTACTTGGCCGGGACTGCAGTTGGTTGCGTGATCTGTCTTGTGCTTGTTGCGGTGGTTCTTGGATGTACCATGTGCAATGCCTGCTATGTATATGCCGGCTTGCAGTCCTCCATCCTTTTTTATTACTTTCCCTCACCAAGGTACACTACGGGTACCGCAGGCACCTGGACAGGGAGCTGGGCAAGACAAGCCACATACAACCAACCTCCAACCAATTCCTCTTACTCAACCCGCTGCGGGCGAGGAGGTGTTGGGGCAGTATGCGACTAGCTGTTATAAGCCGTAGCGCACGCCGAAGAAAACGGTTTTGAGAAGAACCCCGTTGGCCGCAACCAAGTGGTACCACCATGGCAGGCTTCCGAGAGGCTCCCAGGAAGCTTCTTCCTCGGAGAGACTCAGCAAATGCCTGACGCCCGCTCAGTGAACTGGATGGTTGGCATGTCATGGCATGGCAGATCTCCACTGGCTGGTGGTCCGGCGGCGCCCGGCGAGCCACTGCAGAACCCACCATCCCATAGCGTCCTTGCAAGGAGACAGGGCAACATGTTGCAGGGGTTTCAGGTGGTCCAGAACGGACGCACAGCGGAGCCAGGCTAATGTAGCACACACGTGTGCTTAAAGTGCAGGACGGGTGCATTGGGATGGAGATGCTGGACGAGGGGAGCATCGACGCCAGCTTCTGGAACACGCCTTCTTTTTTCCCAGGCACCCAGGTTGGTCTCGCCGTGGACCTCGGACGTTGGACCGTGGATCGTGATCCTCGAGATGCGTGTTTGTGTGAGATGTGAGCCGTGGGCCGTGGGTTGTGAGCTGTGAGAGCTGTGTACATATTGCATGGTGAGTGGGTGTGCAGGTGTGAGACATGGAAGACAGCTTGGGGATCCTGACCCTCCTTGGCTGCCTCCCAACTTTTGATGTGCACCTCGACACCTCGACCTCGGCCTCAACTTTGACTTTGCCTTCGACGTGGGGAGGATGCGCCTCATCTAAAATCCTGGGGTTGTCCTCGTGCAGAAGTCTCGCAGGGCCCCGAGCCAATGAGTGCATGGAAGACGTTGCACGGGAGAGGCTGCTGTGCCACCAGGCTAGGGACAGCCATGTTCACTCAGCGAGTGTAAGACACCCTCGCCTCTTCCTTCTTCTCATCGATGACATTGACGCGGGAGGAGACTAGCAAAACGCTCTCTTCGTCGCTGCACCACTCATTGTAAACTGACTGACTGACTGGTCGTAGCGTATTCTCGGGAACCGGATGACGCGGGCGACTGGGGGTCCGGGAGTTGCTGGCGGGCCGACACCAAACCCTTCGAGTCTTCTTGCACAACCCCAAAGGTAAAGAAAGGGCCGATAGAGCAGAGCAGAGACCCAGCATTCACTACCCGCATCCAGTGAAGAGATCCATCATGGATATTTCCGTCGAGTTCAGGATCTGCCCTGCCCTATCCTGCCGAATCTGGGCTGCTGCTGTCAGAATCAGACAAGCTGTGTTGCCTGTGTTGCCTGGGTGGAGGGAGAGTTTGAAACCTATTGATAGGGACGGTAGGTGAGTTTGATCGGGCTTCCTGGTTGTCCAGGATCCCAACCGGCAGGTAGACCTAGACGGGAGTACCAGGTAGTGTGCCTCGGCTTGGTGGCTGCTTGGCCCAGAACCCCACTGCTAACGGCCGTAAGTTGGGAACTCTGCCGGCCCTAGGATACGGAGACAGAGGAAAATATAACGACCCAATCCATTCGGGCAGGGCGCCAAGAAGGATTGATTGCCATCTCGCGGACAGAAAACTCCAAAGTTTAACGTAAGGTGCTCAACCTCGGTGTTAGGCATGAGTGGTGGGGTAGCTGAGCCCAGCCAAACCGAGTCATAAAGGCGGGGGCCGTTTCGAGCCGTCGTCAAAAATCAGTTCAGGACTCATGGAGCCAGCTGCAGCTGTAGTGGGGACACAAGGCGAGGAAGGAGAAGGCAGGGGGGCTCCTCGCGGCCCCCACCGCTACCGTCGATTGCTTGGCAAAGCGTGCTCCACTGTAACTTTTTTTCAATCGAGCCGCCAACACCAAAGACCCGGCATCGCGATACAGCATTTGGTGAATTATACTCGGATAGCACATTCAAGCCCGAGATATAATCTGCACAATGTTCCCGGTAAAGGGCTTCGCGGTTTCGGCCGCAAAGCTGAAGATTGAGACCGACAACACCCTGCCAGGCCAACCCACACCCCGGAAGAGGAAAAGACAGGCAGTCACGACGGCCAATCTCGCAGACCTCTGGGAGTCTGTCATCGAGAGCAAGGACGCAGCCGGCGCCGACGGTAAGGGGCAGCCAAAGAAGGAGAAGAAGCCCCAGAAGTCCGACCAGGACACCGAGCCCACGCCGACCAGCGCCCCTGAAGCAAAGCACGAGGCCAAGGACGACGATGAGGCCCAGCCCAAGCCAAAGAAACAGAAGAAGCAGAAGAAGCAGCAGCAGGAGCGGTTGAACGAGAACTCCGAGGAGAAGGAGATTGCCACAGAACCCCCCAAGGAGGTCGTACAAAAACAAAAGGAGCAAAAACCAGAGCCACAACAACAGCAATCGGACAAGAAACCCAAGACCAAGAAGACTGCCCCGGCAGTTGTCGAGGAGGCAGCTGAGGATGACGAATGGGGCGGCATCGACGATGACGAGCCAGCCGCCCAGGCAGTGCCTGATGTCAAGGCATCTACACCCGCAGCAGCCAAGCCAGTAAAGGAGAAGAAAGAGAAGAAGGAAAAGAAACCCAAAAAATCCAAGGCCGATGATACCACCACAGCCGAACCCACCGCCGCGGCCGTCGAGAAGCCCAAAAAGCAAGCCCCCGCACCGCCCGCCGCCCCGGCCCTCAAGCTCACGCCCCTCCAAGCCTCGATGCGCGAGAAGCTGATCTCGGCGCGCTTCCGCCACCTCAACGAGTCGCTCTACACCCGCCCCTCAGCCGACGCCTTCCGCCTTTTCCAGGACTCGCCCGAGATGTTCTCCGAGTACCACGAGGGCTTCCGCCGCCAAGTCGACGTGTGGCCCGAGAACCCGGTCGTCACTTACATCGACGAGGTCAAGGCGCGCGCCAAGGTCAAGTACCAGCCTCCCGCGGACCGGCACAGCCCGATCCCGTCAAGCCATCCGCTGCCGCGCACCAACGGCAGCTGCACCATCGCGGACCTGGGCTGCGGCGACGCGGCGCTCGCCACGGCGCTCGAGCCCGTCAAGCGCAAGCTCAACCTGACCATCAAGTCGTTCGACCTGCAGACGGGCAGCTCGCCGCTCGTGACGCAGGCCGACATCGCCAACCTCCCGCTGGCGCACGACAGCGTCGACGTGGTAGTTTTCTGCCTGGCTCTCATGGGCACCAACTGGATCGACTTCATCGAGGAGGCCCACCGCGTTCTGCGCTGGAAGGGCGAGCTGTGGGTAGCCGAGATCAAGTCGCGGTTCGCGCAGCCGAGCAAGAAGCAGAACGTCGTCTCCCACAGCGTCGGCAACCGCAAGAAGGGCCCCGCCGCCCCTGCCGTCAAGAAGACCAAGGAGGCCAAGAGCCGCGAGATCGCCGAGCGCGAGGCCGAGGAGGAAGCCGAGCTCGCCGTCGAGGTCGATGGCGTCGAGCTGCGCCAGCAGGATACGGACGTCACTGCCTTTGTCGAGGTGCTGCGCAAGCGGGGCTTCATACTCAACAAGGAGATGCACGAGGGCGCCGTTGACTTTGACAACAAGATGTTTGTCCGGATGCACTTTGTCAAGGGCATTCCGGCCACCAAGGGCAAGGGCGCGCCCAAGGTCAAGCCGGATTTGGATGGCAGGAGCAAGAACAAGAAGTTCTTGGCCGACGACGACGATGAGCCTGGCCGGGAGGCGGCCGTGTTGAAGCCTTGTGTTTATAAGCTGCGGTAGTTCCTTTGATCCGTAATTTTAAGCGCCTGCCCGGTCTATCATAGGCGTGCATGTTTATATCCAAAATCGCAGGCTTTCTGTCAAAGAGCTCGTTCTGTAGCTCAGCGTACGCCCATACCCTGGCCTCCCATCCAGCGCGATTTGCAGTTGTTTCCATGGTTGCGGAATTGATGACAGCTATAAAGTAATGTTGCTATGTGGATAAAGTAACGACAGAAGGAACAACCAGAAGTAAACAAGCCTGCCATATGCCCCTGGCCCTGATAGGTAAATTGAGACATAATGATTCCGTTCGCTGTGATTTCCCTACACATTCGCCGTCTTGTCTACCCAGGAGTGCATTCCATCCTACGCTTTGCTTTCCCGCAAATTCCCGATGCCCTTCGCCCTATTGCCTTTCCTTCCCTTCGCTTCCCTCTAAAAAAGTATTATGATAAGAGAGATACACTGTTGGCCTCTGGTTTTTGTTTGAATTTGTTTTGTCCGGCAACACCGTGCCAACGCCCGCTTGAACACAAAGGAACGAACAAGGCGCGCCTAATCATTGAAGATGAGACTGGCAGCGAACTCAACGTTTCCGCCCGTAGCCTCGAGTGCCCGGATCGCCTTCTCCTCATCCGCCCCGATAGCTATGAGCTGCTCAATGTGCTCGCGCGGGAACGAATGTCTTGGAGGAGCGGGAGCCTGAGGGGCTGTTGAAGGGCCTGCTGAAGGACCTGGTCGAGCTGCCGCTACAGGTGGTGTTGGAACACCCTCGGTCGGCGCACTCACTGCGCCAGAACGCGCACCAATGGTCGTTCCCGCGGGTCCGGGTACCTTGGGCTCGGCGAGCACTTTCTCCTCAAAGTCCTTGGGGATGTCGGCTTCGCCCAGGAACGGAATCTCAACCCCCTGGATGATAAGCTTGTCCTTTGCCAAGTCGATCGAAGCTTGATGCCTCTTGAGCATGTCCAGCCCGAGGAGAAGCTCGACGGACTTGCCCTCCATGACAGTGAAGCTGCAAGGCAGGAACAGGGGACCGATCCTCATCTGTGCTGAGTGCACGCGGCCAATGATATTGGCAGTGCCGACGCCCCTAGCCACACCGGCAAACCGCTTGTCGACCAGGCGCATGATGCCGCAGGCCTCGGCACAAGACGGGCTCATGATTGTTGCTTGAGCGCCAGAGTCAACCAGCGCCTTGAAAGTATGGCCGTTCACTTCAATGTTGACATAAAGCATGTGCACGGCGCCGAAGACTGAATTAGGTAGGTAATTAGCATCGAGCAGATATGTGGGAGCGAGGTGCCTGTACCTTCTGGATTGTGCTCCATGGCATTCTGTAAGTTCTCCATGACACGTTCTTGACGGATCATCTCTTCGATCCTTGCCTGAGCTTCAACGTCAAAGGGGTCTGCGTTCAGCCTCTGAATCTGGCGATGACGCTCGGCGCGTTCTCTGCGCTCCCGATCGAAGCTCCGGGCAAAGATCTGGGCAAACCTCTGCTGGTCGTCCAGGGCAGCCGCGAGTTCCGGCTGCTGCCTTGTCAGCTCGCTGCGCAAGGTTGGGTCGCCCAGGATCTGAAGCCGTATCATCTCTGGATCCTGCTCCATCCTGCCTCCTCCTCCTGCTGCTGATCCCCCTCCTTGCTGCTGTGTCTGCTGTTGGCTGTGCTGTTGACCCGATCGAGCACCACCTGCATCGGCTCCCGTCGGGATCCCTGTGCTCCCTCGCATATCGCGGATGTGAAGTGCCAGCATCTCGCCATCGCCAATCTGCAACTCGGAGAGAGTTTTAGTGTTCTCATTGATCAACCGGCCGTTGTGGTAAAGGTGCTGGGCGCTGGGGTCATAGCCTGTCTCGGCCTGGATGGAGCTCCGCAGGGTGTCGACCGTCATGTCCGGGTAGACTTCGAGGGACAAGAGGTCCTGGTCATCGCCCTCGGGCTCCGAGTTTGTGATGCTAAGAGTGATGCGCCTGCATTTTTTTTTAAATCCGAGTTAGAAGGCCATCACGAAAACCGCCAGGTGCTGCGATGGCTACATCGTAAACTCACATTCTGGCCAAAGTACAGCCCCAGTGGGGGTTTGCCGTTACTAGGCGTTGGGAGAACGAAGCGGTGAAAGCTGCGTGCAAGGCAGAAGAAGGCCGGGGAACGCTCGTGGCCGCAGCGGCTCGGTGAAAGCGGGAAAGGTGGCTGGATGATGGAAAGTGTTGTGGAAAAATGGAAGGCGTTTGCTCGATTTCTGTTTCACGAGGAAGGCGCTGGTGACTGAGATGTCTCGTCTTGGAGGGGTAGGTACGCGGGACTGACCTGCGTTAACAGGTACCTGCTAAACATGCCGTGGCCTGTGACGGCTGTGCAGGGGTTTGGATGGGGCCGGCTCGGCTTCTACGGTTCCCCAACTTTGTTGTCGGGCCCGTACCTCTGGTACCTGGACGTGCTGGGTTCCTTCCTTACAGCTCCGAACCTTACCTGAACCTTAGCTCTGAAGGTGCATGCCTGAATGAATGGATTGACAATCACCCTTTGCCTTGTTCTAACAAATAACCCACTCCTCGATTTTGATCATGTTAATGCATACATGTAAGGTACCTGTACCTACATGTACCTACCTTCGTCTCGCCGCGGCCGACAGTCCTCCTACGTCAGGTACCTGCTGCTATGCTGCCTTGCCCCTGTCTTTCCAGGTAAGCTGGTAGGCAAGCAGGCAAGGTACATGTAATCAAGAGGATGGAACACAATGGAAGGCTGTCGACCTCCCTCGGCGGAGGCACGGCGTGTCAACCAAACCTACCGACACCTCGGCCGGCCATATCAGGCTGGATGAATACAAAACCGAGATCTCGAAACCGTGGCTGGGAACTCGCGTATCGCAGCCAAACGGGCTGGAGGAGCATGTGCTGTGAAGGGCCGATGTCGCCGGGTCCGAAGTGCCTGCCGCCCACGTCACTCCATCTCAGCTCCTCCGGCCGGCCTCGGCAGTCAAAAGGTGGGGCAGACTCCCCTACGAGCCCGGTCTAAATGGTTCGACAAACGGTCCTACTGGCGGGCTTTTTACGGATGCTGCACCAGCAAGGAGCAAGCCGTTCCCGTTGCAGCCGCCCCGTTGCGCGGTTGCTGGAAGCACACAGGCCAAACATCACCCGCCCTGAGCAACCACATAAAGTATACACAGGCACAGGCAGAGGTATACCTGGTAGGTACAGGTACGAGTGTACGTCGCCCTGTAACCGTACATACATGTACAAGGTACCTATCAAACCAGCGACTGCTAAGATGCCCGATATTTTTCTCAGAAAAATCGACGGCGACGATGATAACCATATTGCAGCACATCCAGTGTCTGTGACATTGACACAATCAACCGGCTGATAACCCGTTGACCGGTCTCTCATCGCGTCAGCGCCCCGCAATCATATCCAATCCTGGAGTCCCTGCTGCTACCCCCCTACCCCCAACCTTGAATTCATCAAAGCCGCCTCCTTGTCAAACTCTATTTCCACTCCAGCACGTCCAGGAGCTGTAAGGGATGCCTGGAGTGATCGGCGCGCCCACCACGAAATGGAGCACACTTGAGATCACATCTCGTCGAAAGAACCCAGGATTGGCAAACACCGCTGGCTCACCTGACCGCCTGGTGTGGAGCGACAACAAACACCTGTGGACGTCTCAGGCTGGACACTCACTCGTTGAGCTGCTGCCTGTGACGTCAGTTCTCAAGGCATCTTCCTGCGGCGTTCCGAAAGGGGCCTCCATCTGCGGGGTAAGATCATGAAATGCCAGGACGATAATGCTCGCCATCCATCTTGAGGCCAGCCGTGCCGGCGTCTCTCTCTCCTTGGATTCGGTCGCGTGTGTGTGTGCACGCAGCTGCCCCTGCTTGTCGCCTAGTGGCCCCTTGGTTGCACAGCTGAGCCAAGGTGAGGTCTGGTCATGGAGACATGGGAATGAATGAGACATGGGCGAGGGACATGGACGCAGCACGGCGGGGCCGCAACCTCAATTGGACGTCTTTGCACCACTTTTACTCTGGTCTAGAGCGTCCAATCGCGCACATTCCTCTTCCTTTTTGATGGGTCATTTACACTACTCATCTAGCATCAGGCCCCAAGACATTATCGCACTGCATCGAGTGAAGTGCTCGACGTCCCACGGCTGCCCAACTAGGGAAGTCTGGTTCAGGTCCAGGCCGTTATTGTTTTGGCTGAGTTGAGCTATTATCGTCCACAAGCCCTTCTATCATCACACCTCCATCGCTGGCTCTGGTGATCCGTCAGGGCACTTGTGTTGGTCGTTCTCTATGCTCCCGGCGATAGAGAACGTTGCGGATCCCCTATCAATCATCTAGACCTGTCCTCGATTTCCACTTCAGTTTCCCAATTCTCCCGTCTCGTGAGCAGGTAGATAAGGTGGTTCGATCGACCGTGAATAAGCTCCCGCGGCTTCAGAGCCTCTTCGACACATCTCCCGTCCAGATCTACCAACTCCAGCCTTCCCACCAACCTTGCAAAGGCGACTGGAACTATTCGGCCCCATTCACTCCCATCCTACTTGAGCCCCGTCTCATTCAGTCCCTCTACAGACAAGCTCGGTCACCATGGCAACGGCCAAGCAAGAAGAAGGTGTGGATTTACAGACTCCCCGTGGAGCCGACCACGCTGTCGACGAGTCCGACGATGCCGATGGGGATTTCGTCAACCTGCAGAAGACGCTGAGCCAAAAGCGGCGGGCGGCCAAGGAGAGCTCAGACGGGCGTCTGCAGAGGGTTTTCCCGTTCCCGTTTCTGCCCAACATCCGGCCCCTGACGAGCTCCGACTCGGCCTCGTGTGTTGCGCTGGAAAATGCAGCCTTCCCACATCCAGACCACCGGGCATCGCCCGAGAAGGCATGTTGATGCTATACTTATTGGTTGGCTATGCAACAGCTAGCTCCTTCATTGTATTAACTTCTGCTCATTTCTAGTTCGAGTATCGTCTTGCAACCTGCCCGGAGCTCAGCCTCGGCATCTTCTGCACGGTAATCCCAGCCCAGGCCAAGGGATGGGACATTGAGACCTTGGCCACCGCCAGGCCGGTCGAAACAGACCGCCCCGATAAGGCCGTGAGCGTGCTGCTGGCACACATTGTGTCGACCAGGTGCCACGGCGACACCGTCAGCGACAGAGACATGGACTATCCCAAAGATTGGCGCACCCGCGGCGGAAGAGCAGCAGAGGTGGGACACCAGGAGTCGGGCCGTACCGTGGCTCTGCACTCGCTGGCCGTGTCTCCGAAGCTGCAGGGTTGCGGCTTGGGCAAGATGATTATGAAGTCCTACCTGCAGCAGATGAGCAATTCGGGCCTGGCTGATAGCGTTGCGCTTATTTGCCAAGACGTATGTTAAGCTCCGCTCTGCATCATGTTAATTCCGAGTCCTTCACAACCGATGCCAGCTGCTGACCGGCCCGGAACAGTATTTGGTTTCGTATTATGAGAGGTTTGGGTTTAAGCACATTGGCGAGAGTAAAGCGCAGTTTGGGGGAGGTGGTTGGCACGACATGGTGAGAGGTCCTTTATCCCACCACCACGTTACTCGCCTAGCGTCTCAAGTCTTTTGAAAATCTGTAACTCGCTAACCACCTTTTTAGATATTCGAGTTATCATCGCAAACTTAGAGAACGGCTGTGCCCCACGTACGGCGCAATGTACGGATGAACTCGGGGTGGGAGTTCAGGTCACTGTACACTGGGACCCATCACCGCCGGCCCGTGATGACGGGGATGTGCCAACGAAGCGCAGAGACCCAGGGGCACTTACCAGAGGTCCTATGTTGGCCATTGCTAGAGTACCCGAGGAAGGAGGTTCCGCGTCTCTAGCAAAACGACGACCTAATGAATGCGAAGAGGCGAGAGGATAGTACCCGGTTCTGTAAGCTACGAATATTCTGTAGCGAGCGGGTTCAAGCTGAGGCATTACTCCCGAGATATTTGTAGCGCCCGTGTGCTCACCTACCAGGTAATCTTTGGCGTTGTGATCTATTTCGTTGTTTACATAAAACCGTGGTCCACTACCCAGACACTATTTGCCTGCCCCCAATCCTTAATTATGACAAGAACAGCGGGGCGGCGTGGGGTTTAAAACGGTGGTACGCACTGTTGCCAAGTTCACACAGTGTAAGCAATCAAGGTTCTCGAGACAAGATACCTCACGAATACCAAGGAATTACAGTCTACCGTAGTCTGAGACGGAATTTGGAAATTCAATGATGATTCTGCGTAACTCGAATGAGTAGAGAAGGAATAAAATACTGTCCATTTATTGGGCCTTCTATGAATCCTCTTGTGCGAGAGTCTGCAGGTAATGTTGGGACCTATCAGATGTTAAGATCTTGTCCGGACAGTGCCGCATTCTCTGTGGCTACTGTGAAAGGATGGCAGTTGGAAAAGTGCAGCAGAAGCTTGTGGCACCCCATCTTTGGCGCCAGTTGGCAGAGACCCTGCTCCACCGGGGCTTATCTTATCGACCAGCAGGAAATCGTGCGGAGGGCGGAAAAAAAATATTCTAGAGGGTGACTTTTCGAGACAGCCATCACCGCCCCGCAGTCGCTGTTCTTCCACACCGACTTGCTTCAACAACCCCCCCACGATTTAGACGACGCCCAGCGTCGAGAACTTGCCCGCCATGACGTGGAAAGACATTCAGCCGGTCCCGACGTAAGGCCCCCTTCATAGTGCTGCTGCTGCTGCTGCTGCTGCTACGGCGGCGGGAATGCGCACTCGAGATGCAAGAGAAAAGAGCTAACGGAAACCTAGGTCGCAGGAATTCATCGACATCGTCCTGTCGTAAGTCGACGCCGACACCCCTTCCCGACGGAAAAAAACGAGTCGGAATATATGGGAGTTGGAAACTGACGAGACGACAGACGCACCCAGCGCCGATTGCCGACACAGAGTGCGTTGCCCCGAGAATAACTCTGTCGCTATGCTAGGTCTTTTGCTAACCACGTGCAACCAATAGTTCGTGCTGGATTCAAGAGTATGTCGCTTCTGGGAGATGCGCTGGAGATTGGACCTCCAGAGCCCTCTGGGACCTGGCTAACCTCGAAATCGAACAGTCAGCAGAATTCGGGCTTTCTACACCCGTAAGGTCAAGTAGGTTGTCCCATGCCTGGTTGCAGGCGCAATCGGCTGCCTCGAGGTGGTTTTACTAACTCGCGACGTCCAGATTCACGCAGGAAACATGCAGCGAGAAGTTCTCCAACATCGTGGGGAGCTTCCCCGTGCTCACCGATCAGCATCCGTTCCACCGCGACTTGATGAACATTCTTTACGGTACGTCTCTATTGCCGCTCACTCCGCTTCTGAGGGACATGCGACAAATCGGGATCCGGAACCCCCCGAGATGTGGCGTCGGATATCATTGACGGTTACTGACGGGTGGACGAACAGATGCGGATCATTTCAAGGTGGCCCTTGGCCAGGTTTCGACAGCTAGACATTTGATTGAGACCATTTCGCGTGATTACGTCCGTCTGTTGAAGGTATGTCGGCATCCCGGACCGAAGAAACGACAAAGCCAATCGCTGACTGGCCATTGCAGTACTCCCAAAGTTTGTTTCAATGCAAACAGCTCAAGAGAGCCGCTCTTGGTCGCATGGCCACCCTCATCAAGCGCTTGAAAGACCCGCTTGCATACCTCGACCAGGTTCGTCAGCATCTCGGCAGATTACCTGACATCAACCCGACCACCCGTACCCTGCTCGTCGCCGGCTTCCCCAACGTCGGAAAGAGCTCCTTCGTCCGCTCAGTTACTCGCGCCGATACTCCGGTCGAGCCCTATGCTTTCACAACCAAGAGCTTGTTTGTCGGCCATCTCGATTACAAGTATCTCCGGTATCAAGTCATCGATACCCCCGGAATCCTCGACCACCCCCTCGAGGAGATGAACACCATTGAGATGCAGTCGGTTACCGCACTTGCCCATCTCAGAGCCGCTGTCTGCTTCTTTATCGACATCAGTGAGCAGTGTGGATACTCTCTGCAGCAACAGTGCAACCTGTTCAAGTCCATTAAGCCTCTTTTCGCCAACAAGATGGTCTTCATCGTCCTGAACAAGATGGATCTCAAGACCGTGGAGGATTTGGAGCCGGATATGCAGGCTGAGCTGCAGAGCTTGGTGAAGTCGGGCGATATCGAGATTCTGAGGGCGTCCTGCGCCACCCAAGACGGCGTACAGGAGGTCAAGAACCGTGTCTGCGAGCGCCTGCTCACCGAGCGCGTGAACCAGAAGCTGAAGGCTGGTACTGGAAGCAACGGAACCATCGGATCCCGTCTCACCGAGGTTATGGCGCGCATCCACGTTGCCCAGCCGCTCAACGGCGTCACTCGGGAGACTTTTATTCCCGAGGGCGTCAAGAATCTCAAGAAGTACAGCAAGGACGACCCCGAGCGGAGAGCCCTTGCGAGAGACGAGGAGGAGGCGAACGGCGGCGCTGGTGTCTTCAATGTGGATCTCCGGAGAGATTACCTCTTGGAAGATCCTTCGTGGAAGTACGACAGAATCCCCGAGGTCTTCGACGGCAAGAACGTTTACGACTTCATCGACCCCGATATCGACGCCAAGCTCCAGGCCCTCGAGGACGAGGAGGAGAGAATGGAGAAGGAGGGCTTCTACGAGTCCGAGGAGGAGATGGAGGACGACTCAGAGGAGGAGGTGCTGCAGAAAGCCGAGTACATTCGGGAGAAGCACCGCCTCATCCGCAACGAGGCCAAGATGCGGAAGTCGCTCAAGAACCGCGCCATATTGCCTAGGAAACAGGTCAAGAAGACGTTCGCGCAACTCGAGGAGGGCCTCGACGTGCTCGGCGTCGACACCGAGGAGATTGGCCTGCGGGGCCGCCAGCTCACCCAGAGCCGCGGTCGCTCGCTGGCGCCCCGCGAGGACGAGGAAGAGGACAGAGACGGAGACGGGATGGATATCGACGATGGCAAGACCGCCCAGGACCGCTTCCGGTCACGGAGTCGTCACGAGGTCACCCGTGCCCGCAGCCAGCCGGCCACGAACAGACTCATGGATGGTGTCATCGATTCGGAGGGCCGCACAAAGGTCGAGATGGTGGCCAAGCTGGGCCAGCGCAAGATGAACAGAATGGCGAGACAGGGAGAGGCCGACAGACATATCGGCGCCACTATGCCCAAGCATCTTGTGAGTATTCCGCAGTTCCCCGTTCCCTTTGATGCAAACAAGGCTAACCTCGCATCCCCCGCGTCTAGTTCTCCGGCAAGCGTACTATGGGCAAGACATCTCGCCGTTAATTGCGAGCGGTCTCGCATTGTTTGTGGTGCTTGCTCCTTCTTGTCGTTTTGTGTGTACCTAGGCTCCGTTACGTTACTGTTGCTGGCCATTTTGCTTTTCTCTCACTTATATCGTAACCATGTCGAGGCGTTATTGGGCAAATGGAAAAGAAAAAGAAAGTTTATACCTATCTATATATGACCGAACCCTTTTACTGTTGACACTGCTGGCCGGACAAGGTGAATGGTATGTTATTCGCATCTTACTACCAGGTAGTAATCTTGACAAACCACCTGTGGCTTGCTCTCATCTCCCCACCCATTCAGTCAGTCAGTCAGTCAGTCAGTCAGCTTCTTTTGGGCCGGATTCCAAACGCAACACTCCTCCTCCACGTAGCACACCTTACCCACCGAGACTTCCCAAATTTCCTCCAAGAAATAATGGTGGTAGTGGGTTCCCATGCCAATTACTGTATATTAAAATCGCGAAATCACCGCCGCCACCGCCACAGCCACACGACGCGTATATCTATCTACCTGCTAAGAAGATGCAGAACGTACATGTAGACAAGTCTCTCCGAACAAGAATCACAAGCTGCCATCACAAACAACTGCCCTGTACTTTCTCTCCTCAATTCTTTCTTTCTTTTCTCTCTCGTTTGTTTTTAAACTATAGTATATTATGGCTTGCTTGATTGCTTTCTTTCTACTCCTCCGCAACCTGGATACCCTCCCTCAAGCCCTCGACAACCAGCTCCTCGCCGGCGCAGCGGCGATAAATGTCCCTAACGTCGTCGGTGGCACTCTCAAAGTGGCTGCTGGGGTCGTAGCTCTTGGAGATGAAGATGTTGTCCTTGGAGCCGTCCTCCAGGGGCTCGTACAGAGGAATAGGTGGGCCCTGTAAACAAGGTTAATTTCCCGGCGACTAGGGTGGATACGGAAAGGGGCGTATTGGGTATGGGGATAGGCAGGAGTAATTTACCATAAACTGCTCCTCGATTCTGCCGAGGCGCTCGAGGCCGGGCGCGAGCTCGAGGTGGTGGTTTGCGGATGTCTCGGCAAGGGTCGAGACAATGGCGATCCAGTACCCCTTGGGGCAGACGTTGTGTGCGGCAGAGACGCAGGCAATGTAGATATCTAGATATGTGCATGTCAGTTCCTTTTCGGGGAGGGGAGACACTTATGATGGGGCTTGGTTGCCCCCTTTCTCTCCATTCCACTTACCGTTCTTGCGGCCGACCTGCGACTGCGGGATGATGATCTGGGCGGAGTCGCTGTCGTTGGTGTTGGCGAGCGGGTGCTTGAGGATGCAGATAGCGCGCAGCACGTGGCCAACAACCTTGACCTTGTCAGGGAAGTAGCTCGGGTCGCCGAGGATCATCTTGGTGCGTGTCTCGAACTTCATCTCGGGCTCGACGCCCGTCATGGTGGCCTTGATGCCGACCGCCTTGCCATCCTCGTACAGGATCTCGTCCACGTTGGTGTTGAGCATGTAGGTACCGCCGTAGATGGCGCTGAGGCGTGCGAAGCCCTGGGGCAGCTCGCCGAGTCCGTAAAGAGGGTAGATGTAGGGCGACTTGCCGTAGCGCGCAACGCTGTTGCCGTACAGGCGGATGTGCTCGATGGCCAGGGGGGCGGCGCCCTTCTTGTCCAGGTAGGCGTCGGTGGGGTAGAGTGCCATGGCGTGGCCGACGAAGTCCTTGGTGGTGGCCTCGAGGCCGAACTTGTCATAGACTTCGCGCATGGTGCAGGTGGCCATATCCAGGCCTGAGACGGGAGAGGGCAGCAGTCGTTAGCGCAGCACGACAAGGGTTGGTGTAGACGCGAAGAGGAGAGCGAGCCAGGAGACTAACCCTTGTGCGTTGCCGAGTCCTTGATATTAAAGGTGCCAACCCACTCGATGAAGCTCTTCATGCGGCGCTTCTCGAAGATGCCCATCAGCGGCGAGCGCAGGGCCTCGGAGGCATCCGAGGGGACCTTGGCCACCTTGGCAGTGGCGCCGGCGCCCTGTTGCACGTAGCTACCGGCAACCTGCTTGAACTCGAGGTATCTGGTGACGTCGGTCGAGACAAGGATGTTTGTGAGCTCGCCCGACGACATGAGGAACTTGGGCACCAGGTCGATATTCCAGTCGTTGAGGCGGCCATATTGCTTCCATGGCTCGGTGCCCTTGGCATAGTTGCCGTACTTCTTGAAGAGCTACAGAGGTGGGTGTTAGGGGGGATGTGGTGCTGCTAGTAGGCACGAGAGGGGGGGATAGGTTTCTCACCGTCTCGAGGTTGACGGATGCTGCCTCACTGTGATGACGACGGAACAAGGCGGTGTCAGCTTCTTCTGGCTAAGGGAGGAGTAGGAGTAGGAGTTGGAGTTGGAGGCGCAAAGGCAAGGGCAAGAGCAAGGTCAACGAACCCGCCATAGTGGTCGTTGCGGTCGATGTGCAGGACTCTCTTTCCCTTGACGCTGAGCACACCCGAGAGGATGCACTCGGTCAGGCCAGTGCCCAGCACAATGACATCGTACTCCTTGGCGATCTCGTCCATGGCTGCTCCTGGAAGCTAGAAGCTGTGGAAGCTCGGGGAAGTGGAGTAAGGGGAGGTAGCGGAAAGCTGTCGAGAGGCACAAGAGGAAAGCAAACAAAAAAAACCAGCGGTGTTGCAGAACTCGAGAGTAGAGAGAATGGTAGAAAAGCTTGCGGCCGTGTTCTTGGACCACAGCAGGTTAGATGGTCGGTAGATGGTAGGTCGGTCGGGTTGCAAGCAAAGACGGTACTGGTCGCTGGAGGTGGGCGTGTTGAATGAAGGTGGGGGGAATTCCTGAGGGGCGGATGAGGCCCCGCACTGGGCGTCGTGCCTCTTTGATTAGCACTATTAGACAGCTCGGCCAACGACGTGTGATTCGACGACAAGGCAATCGGCGGTGGAACGAGCCGTCGGATGGGACTCATGCACCTTGCTTTGCCTGCCCGCCGCCCGCTGCCCGCTGTCCCACGACCGGGCCCAACGCGTTAGGTTTGGAGGTAATTATGCACCCCATTTTCATGCAACCCACTCCCGTTTCCCCATCACACAGCCCAAGCTCGGGTACCTAGACACCAGATAGCAGACACCAGACGACGTACGACATATGCCACATGCCATATGCGAGATGCCAACTTCGGGTCGAGACAGTTTTGTTTTGGTTCCTTGCAGGGAAAAGCAATTTCAGCTCGAGCAAGCTCCATCCGTGCTAGTTCCATCGAAAGTCCCAACACTCTCCTTTTTTATTTATATACCAGGTATTATTGATACAATGAACAAGGTGCTCATTACACTATCTGTACAGTACAGGCACATGCTGGCGGGGCATACAACCACGAAGATGAATGTGTGGATACATGAACAATACAATCCTCCCCTCTCCTCCCCTATACCGTTCGCCTAGGAACCAATCTCTGCATTATAACCTCGGGGCCGCGCCTTCGGGCTTCGACGAGGTAGGGAGCTCCGCCGGGTCCAATGTGGCGGTAGCCTTGGGTGCAGCTGGTTGCGCCTCTGTCGCTGCCTTCTCTTCCGATTCTTCAGCGGCCAGCGTTTCCGTCTCGTCAAATGTCTCTTCTTCGAGGTATTCGGCCGGCGTGTAGATGGTACCGTTCTCGCCGCCAGATAGGTCGATTTCGGGGTCGGTCTCGGCGAGCTTCCTGGCGTCCTCCCACGCGTTGAATCGCTCGGTCAGGGTGTGCTTGATGCCGCGCATGGTGATTCGGACCTGTAGCAGAAAACAAGAAAGATGCCGTTAGCCTCGTTCCAGTAGAAGAAGAAAATGCGTAAAAGCGCCAATGCATCTCTCTCTCTCTATCTCTCTATCTCTCCAGCCCTTGACATACCTGGCGATCGCGTTCCGCAGACTCGACATCTCCAAAGCCCAGCTCGCTCTTGTTTCGTTCCCAGTTGGCCGTCGCAATGCGGTTGCGCTCCTTGACGCACACCCACCAGAGGCGGTGGAGGTCGTCCCATGATTTGTGCCGCAGCTCCTCCACCATCCAGGCACGGCCGTGGGCGGCGTCGCGGGTCGGCGGCTGGGCCACGGTTTCGCGGTCGAAGAAGAAGTCCCACAGGCCGTGGTTGGGGTCCGTCTCGACAGCCGGCAGCTCGTCACGGGGCACGGGCTTGGGCAGCGGCTCCGAGTCGACCGACGTCCGCCATCGGGCCCCGGTGCGGCGCACGGCACTCTCGCCGCGGTGCTTGTTGTTGTCGCGGGTCTTGCGCGCGCCCTCGTACTTGTGGCGCTTGAGGAGGGAGGCGGTGGTGGAGAGGGCGGCGGCGCGTTGCGAGGTCAGGTGGGAAGGCCTCGCCGCCGTCGTGGCTCTCGTCGCCAGCCGCAACGGCGCCCCGCCGGCCAGCTGTGCGGATCGGCACGACCCAATTACTGCACCCATTGAGGGTCGGATCACGCCCGAGGGGGCCATGGCGGATGTTCTGGTTCTGGGGTTGTTGGACGAGAAGTCGTCCGTTGATCCGTTGGTCGGTCGGTCGGTCGATCGTACTCCAAAAGCGACAAGACAGCGCAGAGACGCACTCAAGCAACTTCTCCCCAGACACTAGGCCGAACTACAAAATTTGGGTGGGCCCGAGCTTGCCCAGCCCAGCACGCTCAGGGAGGTGGTGCTGACCGTCCAAATCGCCTTAGTCAGCGCGACTTGCCTGCCCGACCGATGAACGGCACTGCAACTCACTCACGACAGTTTTACGTGTTACCAGTTCCGCCAACCAGTCAATCCCATCCATATAAAACAAACCAAAAAAGAAATATAAAAAAGGGGGCGAAGAAAACAGAGAAAGCCAACAAGATCAACTTCTGATCAGGTGTCAAAAAGAAGTCACTCACAATGTCTCTCCTGCAGTAAATCCGCCCGCCCCCTTACCCCAAGATCCATGAAAAACTCACAAAACTAACCAAACACTCAACACCAACACAGGACCTACAAAGGCCTCTCATCCAAGGCCCGTCTCGGCGTCGGCGCCGGCCTGATCCTCTGGGGCGCGATCGGGCTGAAGCTGTCCGACACAGCCGAGGAAAAGCTCGGCTACACGCCCACCGAAGAAGACAAGGCAGCCCTCGACAGGATAACCCCCAAAGTCCAGGTCATCGACAGGAGAGACAACAGCAGCAGCAGCCGCTGAACGGGCAGTCTCCGAGTTGTTATTTCTTTCTGTCATTCGCAGGCGTATGGGGCAAATACCTTGGTCTCCTTTTATTTTGAAATTCCTGTCTCTCTTCATTCTCCCGGACAGGCATGATAGTCTCCTTTTGGCCTGGCCGGTTTTAGTTTTGGGGCGTGGCCAGAGGATAGGGGCCACTCACCGCGGCACCATTTTGCCCACTAGATACGGGTGATATAGGTAGAAGCACTCACTTACAGATGTTAGTTAAGGAGAGGACCCGAACAAAGCAAAGGGACACACGCAAAAGCAAAAGGATCAAAAGGATAGTACCGCCTCAATGCCTTGTTTTGTCTGCGCTTCCGTTTCTAGGTCTAATCGGCATAGTGCCTGGCCGAGCTCTAAACGTAAATATGTATGTAATGGTCAACGTTGATATACTGATGTACACTCTGGCATGGCTTCCTTGTCGCACAAGCGGTTTTGCCCCCCTCTCCCACCGTCCAATGCACCCATCTAGCCCTCTACAAGTCTATTGCTCTCCGTGTTCCCCTCCTTGAATGAATACGCTCTCTCGCGAGATCGGTCCGGCATGTGCCACGAGATTCTTGCCGATAGGACGAGAAAGCACGAAAATCCCCAAGAGGTGGAAGTGCCACGCTGCAGAATGGCTCCTCCAAGTGGAATGAAGAGAAACGAAACCGCGCCAGCCCCCTTCCTGAACCTCCTTCCTGAATAATATCCGGCATCAGGAAATAGGAGAACGTATCTAATGCAAAGTGGTAGCAAATCTATCATCGCAACCCGCCCCATAATGCAAAGCAAAAGAACCGCCATTTTGCCAATCTGACCCATCGAGAGTGAGTGGTCGTCGTCGATTTTCTTATAGGAAAACCCAGCCACAGAGAAAGAAAACAGAACAGTAAAAAGAAAAACAAACGAAAAGGAGAAAAACGAAAAAGAAAACAGGAAAAACAGGCACAAGCCAAAAGAAACAACAACCGGCCCCAGCAGGGCAACGCCACCGATGCAGGGAGAAATGTTTGCTGACTGCTGAATCATATCATGCCACCGTTGCCGCTACTTTCTGCACCCGCCTGCGCAGTCGAGATTCCCGGTGACTTCACCATCGACAGAGGTCTAAAAAGCTGCTTCATATCCAGGGTCAGATCCGTGACCCCATAATTCTCGTCGATGTCCCCAACTGATCCCAGTTCCTCACCACGAGAGGCACCGTCTGCCAGGACCCAGTTCTTGACGGATTTCAACAGATGCATCATATAGGTAAACCGTTGGTCGGGCAACATCTGTAAATCGGCGGCCCGAGTGTTTTTGAGAAGATACGTTGCCAGCCAGTAGAAATGAATGCCATCTTTGGAGAATCCAGAGCGACGGGGATGGGCGGTGTTGGAGGGGGGAAATTGAGTGGCCATATCGTGATCCCACACCTGCTTGAACTTCTCCAGGGCTCTCCAAAGTGTCTTCACAGTCTGTCGGTCAAGGAGGTTCGCGCCGACATCCACCGGCGTCGAGCGACCGCTGCTGCTTGAGGCCACACCGGCATGATCTCCCAGAAACCAGGCGTTCTGCGGAAGAGGCGTGGCCGAGCCGCCCATGGCGGCCGTACCGTCGAGCTGAACCCGTCTCATCATGGCCAGCAGGGCGTGAATCAAAATAAATTTGCCAAAGAGGTTGGTGACGCCGGGTTGGATCAGATACGTGTTATCAAGGAGAGCTTTGAGGACCAGGTGTAGTTCAGGTTGGTTGCATCTTCGCGTTCCATCCGGATTCCGCATCTCGGAGAGTTCAGGTCCCTGCAGCCCAAGCGCTTCAGCACATTCGATTGAATTATTTGCATCCCAGGCAGCGTCATCCGTTGGCAAGGGAAGGTGAATCTCGAAGGCGTCGAACTCTGGGCCAGTATTGAAATACAGGCCAAGCGCCACGTCGCTGAGAAATATGAGATACATAATCCGAATACGCTTCTCCTGCTCAATCCAGCTCGTCCAGTCGAAATCAGAGGCCGTCACGGTTCGGCCTGCCAGGTCAGGTTGGTGAATTGGGCTGTACAGAGCGGAGTCTTTGGAGACACTGAGTAGGCCGGCGTTCCGAGCTAACGACGCGACCAGGGGAAAGCCTCGCCGTGCCTTTTCCCGTTGCAGCGGTGTGCCGTGCCACAGGAACAGACATTGGGTGAGCGAGATTGCCTGCAGCTCCTCGAGATCTTGCTTGCTGTTTCCAAAGGAGGCATATTCATAGATAGCGTTGGACCGGACATCTTCGGATACAGAGGCATACATGCGGGAGGACCTCTCGAGGGCTGCCTTGAGGAAGTTCATCACCTCACGAATGTTAGCAGCAGACACATGATCTGAGTAGCACGCCCCAATACAGCACATAGCTGCGACAAGACCAACATATGCGTCCATGACACGGAATGTGGGAATGTGAAGTATTGAGAAGTGCGTGTGGAAGTGCGTATAATTGCTGAGGAAGTCGCGGATATTATCGGGTTGGAAGTAGAGGTTCATGACGCCGGTGGTCGTGGGGCTCACGACCGAGCCTGCCGGATACAGGAAGTTGATGATCTTGGCGGAAAGTTGGAGGTAGGAATCTGGATATGTGGGCGACACTCCCCACGTCGGGAAGTCAATCGAGTCGGTGGAATCGCCGTTCGTGCCGACCGCTCGCGCGGGGCCGGCACTAGGCTCGTGTTTGAGTACGGTCTGCTGCGTCTGTCCAACATTAGGAGGGAACGTATTGACGTAGGTAGTTTGCGCACCAGCCTGGAACATCTGCGACCAATCCGTCGCCCCTGATCCGCCAAACATTGGCATCCCGTTCTGGCCCTGAGGCATGCTGTAGTTCGCCAGCTGCGGGTTGATGTTCGCCGCCATGTTGTTCGCACCGTCGCCGCCGTTGTACGGCTGGTCGAAACTGCCTCCACGCGTAGCGGGACCGCCCATCACCGATCCCGTCATGCTTCGTCGATCGCGGTTGTCGGCGTCGAGTCGGTTCATGCTGCTAGATCTTGAAAGCTGGTTTTGATCGTTGGAGATGTTGTTCATCCCATCAGGAGCGGGGATAAGGCCAAACGGATGAACCATGCCATCGGCAGGCATGTTACCCATACCGTTAATATGATTCACATCACCATCATTACCCATTGCCTTCTGTTGAGCAGCGTTCTTCTTGACATGAGCCTGCGGGTGGGACAGATGGCTTGCGCCCGTTGGATTGCCGCGGCGGACAGAACATTTTATAAAGTGACGCTTGAGGATGTCACTGCGCGAGAAGGTGTCGCGGCACAAGACGCACATGTAGGGGCGGTCACCGGTATCTGTCACATCTGTCAAGGCACGGTCACCACAAAACGAACTGGGCTGAACTTACGACGAAGCAGATGGCGCTTGAGATGCTTTGCGTGAAGGTATGTCTTCGTGCAATGCGGGCACGGGAATTTACCGTCCGCATCCTTCTGGGGGATCTGGTTTTTAGCTGCGGTGCCGGCGGCCGGAGCAGCAGGCTTTCCGGGGGCGCTGGGCAGAATGCCCCGACGACCCTGCGAGCCAACGACGTGAGTCGGCTGGTCACCTTCCGGTAGCATAGACTGCTGAGCCATCAGCGGGCTCTGCGCGTAGGGCGAGTTCATGCCGGGCTGCGACATTGTATTGACGCCTCCGGCAGGCATAGGGCGCAACACCGGGGGGACTCTGCCGCCGCCGGACGACGGCGCGGGCGCAATCGGCTGAGGGTGGGAGGCAGCCGTGGTGGTTTGCGGCAGCATTGCGGAGGAGGTGTATTGCTGCGGCGGATACGGGTTGCTGTTCATAATGGGGTAGGCGGCACCGCGTCCGCCGTTTTGGGGAGGAGGAGGTGGGTAGCTGGCCATGTTGTTGGTGGAACCCGGAGTATTGGGCGTGGCTGGCGTTCTCGGAGTATGAGGGTAGCTGCCGTAGGAAGGCTGCTGCATGACCGTGCTGCTCGGTTGGAGTGGCGGCAGCGTCTGCGGGGGAGCTGCCGAAGTTTGTTGCTGAAGCTGATGGGGCGATATAGCTGATGGCGAAGGATACGAGGCGCCCGACGTGTTTATGACATTCGTCGAGTAATGCGGCAAACCGTCCATAATCCGTCTCAAAAATTACCCTGGAACAACGAGCTCAGAAAAACCATCCGGGGCGCGCGCGGAAGGATTTCTGGTGCTGTCAGGAAACGCGCGCGCGCGGCTTGTCGTCTCGTGTCTTTGTCTTGTCTCGACTCGACCTGAGGGAGCCTCGAAACAGACCAAAGGGCTAAATTGGGTACCAAGGCAATGGATGGCGTGGGTCCGTTTTCTGCGAATTGGTTTGCTTGCCCGACGCTGCACTCTTTGCTCTGCACTCAGGCCGTTCCCGTCGGTCTGGGGACCAAACCGCCAAAGACCCGTTTTCCTTTCCTCTGGAATTGACCTTCGCGCGCGACCGTGCAGTGCTTTAAAAACTCTAAAGCTGCAAATCTGGAGCCGGCGAGGTCAAGGTCGGCGACAGGTTGATTGAGTGCTCAGGTATGTGGAGAAATACCCTAAAAGCGGAAAAATGAGGCTCAAGGGAAAAAGATGTGGTAGGTAAGTGGAGAGAAATGGACAGGTTCGAGTGGAAAGTCGGAGTGGGGACCTCTCTTTTTGTGCTGCGGCGCCCTTTTTATTTTTTGGGGGGCGGGGGCTGTCAGGTACTTGGCTGATGGCAGTCGGGCGGCGGGCGACGGGCGGTGGCCAGAGGTTAGGTGGGTTGCACTCCCTCTCGCTCTTTTTTTTTCTTTTGACCGCGGACAGCCGTTAGGCCTGGCAGGTTAGGTTTTGGTCTGTCTGGCAGGAGGTACCTTTTGGTTGGTGGAGACCAATTCTGGATCGGAACGTGGGAAATTTTCGAGGGACCCTCTTCTTTGAGATGGAATCACAGAACTCTCTAGACTCTGACAAGGTACTTCGAATAACAGAAGTCTGGGGGCCTTGGTCGGCCAGAATCTGTCTGTAATTCAGGCTTCGCGTCGAATCTCGATTGCAGGCTCTGCAGATTTCAATTGCTCCGCGACAGGCTGTTTGGAGGACCAGAATGGATGCCGTGTGGAATGGATGAGGAAAGACGCCAAAGTCACTGCAAAGTTGTTCTCCGCTGAACGCAAGAGCGGGAAGGGAGCAGCAACCAGCGATCAAAAGGAAGAAACCTGGAACACGGTTGAGGTGTCGAGGCAAGCACCTGAGCAGCCAACCGATTCTCAAAGTTTAGGGCGAAAGGCAATTGGTAGAAAAAGAAGCCAAGATGCTGCTCTGGACGACAAAAGAACACATCGGAAGCATGGTCTCTGTCAGAGAGACAAGCAAAGCCACCACGGCCGGAAGGATGTGTGCTCTTTTTTTCTTGTGATCTCTCAACAAACGCCATAGATAGAGCAGGCTTCACCCGGTACCGGTCGCTCTAGCGATGAAACCTAACCTACCTAAGCAGGACAACGACAGCAGCCAGCACAGCCAGCACAGCCGCCGGCAGCCAGGAAAAGGCAGCCTGGAGAACTTTAAACCGGCACACAGGTGAACAGTTGACTGGAGGAGGAGAAACCGATTTTGCCCAACCTTGGGTCCCTTCCCTCGATGCACACGGGTTACGAATCTCGGGAAGCAGCGAACAGCGAGCGCTCACCACTCAAAAGGTCAGTGACCTCATCATGCACAGTGTCAAAATGACAAGAGAGGCGCGCGCATTGGTAGCCCGCAGCCGTGACCCGTACCTTCCGTAGCACTCACACGTCCTCCATATACGGTAATACGTGACGGGATACCTGTACAGGATACGGGATACAGGCAGGAGTTTGGGATTCGACTCCTCGGAGAACATCCAATGGATCCGAGCTGCAACTCGGCTAGCGTCCAAGCCAAGGTCGCAACAATCCAACTTGCAAGGCAGACCCAAGCAGACAGAGTTGAATTGCTGCCAAGGGAATCATGCTTCATATCAAGCTGTTTTCATTTCTTGATGGAACATGAGTATCACCGTCCTGGCTATCATGCAGTCGTCGCCGGTTCGATGGCACGATTCATGTGATGGCCAGAATTTCCGAATTTCCCCCCCAGGTACCAAGATCATGCTGGGAACTCGACAAGTCGGAAACGAACAGACCATGCTCATTAATTAGGTGTGATCTCCCATACCGCTCCCTCGCCGTGCCCGTGCCAGCACTTGGGTGCGGCAACTATCTGAGGAAAGCTAGCACCTACCACGTTAATATTGGCTTATCTGAGGTCAGCAGCGCAAACTAGCTCTGGGCAAGATAATGATGGCTGTGGTGGTGGTGGTGGTGATGGTGGTGGTGATGGTGGTGCTTTTGATGATGGGTGGTGACGACGATAGTGATGGCTACGTCCAAGGCGGTTCACAGATTTGGGCCAAAGGTAAGCCGGCCTATGCGAGGAAGGAAGCTCCCGTCTATTTGAAAACATGAAGCGATCAAGGCACATGAAAAATATCTGGTGTCACGAGCTACACTCTGGGCAACCGATTTCGCTTTGAGATGCGCCGACCTTAAAGGTAACAGACCAAAGTCTCTCAAACCCAGGCAGTACAGGATAAAGCCGTGCACCAGTCTGTCACTTGCGCACGGAGAGACTGCTACCCCCACTTTCCCATGAGTGGTATGTCGTCGAGGTACAGAATACTTTGTAGGTGGTGGCTGGCTGCGGAGTGCTTCCATTCATTCCCCGTGGTCTGAGGTACAGTACATGGTATTCACTTGACGCGTGCGTGAGCCGTGGTGTCGACTGAACAGAGATTCGGAATCGTTCGACGGTGCAAGTACAGGGTGATGGAAGGTAAGGAGATGGAAGATATCTCCGGGACCACGGCGATTGTCGCAAAGTTGCCGAGATGGCGGGTACAGCTGAGGTACAGGTACCTACCTTATGCACCCTCGACGTCCCGTATCACGCACAGCAGCCTGCAATGGCTGGCGTTTGGCTTTCAAGAAGACAGCAAGCCAAACGAAGGCAGGCTGTTGATACATACATGTGTGTCTTGACCACACACCTTATTATACCTTTACCTGCCTACCTGACGTGTCCAGCAAGGGCTCCTGCTTCCGGTCTCCATCCATCCTGGGACCGATCCCTGGCTGTTTTCGAAGCATGATTGGATTGCCTACCGCTATAGTCTTTCATGTGCAAAGGCAGCTTCTTGTGGTCGTTAGAAGTCTCTGGTGATATCAGGCCTGAGGGACAGGTCACCTGCTGTCGATCCGGATCAGCATCACCACCCCGAGGCATGTTACAAGAGAGAAACTTGCGCAATTATTCCGCAGTAGCGCTTGTGCCTCCCTCCCTCGAGCCGAGTTCCCCGTGTTGGTCTTGGGCTTTGTCGAGATCTGACTGGGTATCGACTGTCTGTGGCAGGGAAGCCCCCCAATTGCCAGACACGGTTGTTATGTCCTCATCAGGAAATTGAAGACAAATCAATCCTCAGACGAATTTGAAAGCGTTGAAAAGCAACTGCCACTTGGTGAACTATGTGTTCGCACGAGTGCTAGGGTGGATGGCAGGCGCGAGTGCCCGGTCTCCACTTTGCCAGCCAAGCTGTCAAACGAAGGCAACAGCAATTATCGGCAGACATTAATCAGATTGGTCAAATTTTATCTCATGAGATTCGTGAGTGTCTTTCTTCTACATAGAAGCATTCCAGATTGTTTGTGGTCGATGGCATATTCACTGACAAGAAAGCAAGCAATTGAATTCATAACTTTCCATGCATTCGGAAGTTCGGATACAACCAGGAAGGTTGCCTGGCTTGGCTGCCACCCTGCTTCCTCGATTTCCCTGACACCCTGACCACGGCAGCTGCCACGACGCCACTGCCACGGTCTTTTTGACAGAACTTGCGGTGAGAGGGGGGTGTTATGGCTCGGTTGTCGGTTATTTTGAACTAGCCGCATCGGACCAGCTGGCGCATGCAGCCTCCAATCACTCACCATTCGGAAAATCAAATTGCCAGGCTTGCACCTTCTCGATGTTGTTTCTGAGCACACACATTCCTGATTTCCAAGGTATCTTGGAAGCTTAGGCAGGTACGATACAGTACACTGCGCAGCACAGTCCAGGACGGTCACTACCCACCCGCTTACACATGATGACATGCATCCCCCTTGCCTTAGGTAACTTGCAGGCTGGTAAGGTCAGGTAGGTACATCAGGTACCTGCCTACGGGCGGGTGTATGTGTAAAGGGCAGGGTATCGACACAGGTCTCTGTTTCCGCGTCTCGGGATCTGATTTGGGTGCCATACCAAAGCACTCACTGGCATCCTCGTTCTCCCGGCCGCCAAACCCCCTAAACCGGTTGCAACAAGTTCGCGACATCAAGAATAGGCCAAGGACGTATTATTGGCCGACCAACTCAGCGTACTCTCCTCTCAGTCGGCTCGGATGGGCTCCTGGCAGATTCTGGTGGGATGATGTGCAGCATCCGCGAGTCAAGCGTCGAGCGTCGTTGAGCGTCGAGCGGCGAGCGAAACAAGCCTGAACACGAATCCTGGACCCTACCGCCGCTTTCTTCCCTGTCTGCCTCGGCCAATCTTGCTCTGGCGCCGCCAAGAGAGCAACTGATGCCGAGAGAGGGGCCGTCTTCTCGAGCTGCCCTCGCACTGTAACCTCATGTACCCTCGTCCGTCCTGGCCGTCCTTCCCAATGACGACGACCGGCCTCCTGGGGTTTGGTGCACCATTGGTCTTGAAACACGAACGACTTCGTCTTGACCTTGTGTGTAACGACGACGAGGAATATTACGCGGGATATTTGGCTATTTCGGGTCATTTCACCACAGCACGTAAACAGTATACATGTATTCGTACCCCTCCGCCAAACGGGCCTGCTTTGTTCACACAAACACGATTGATCAATCTGAAGACGGGAAAGTCGAGACGCGATGACTTCATTCGCATCACGCCGTCGCGCGTCGGCCACGCGTCGCGGACCCCCGGGGCCCCGGCATCTGCTGTCCCTCGCCTGTGGCGTTCGGAAGGGGAGCTGCCCCTCTCACCCCTCCAAGGGTCGCGGAACGGTGAGTGGAGAGCTGCTGCTGCTGGGCGATCCGACGACTGAGGCTCTGGGAGGGTCCTATCGTGAATCCACTCCTGCGGGTTCTGTGCGACATATAAAAATTGGAGTTATCCACGAGGAGAGGGGCAGTGGGCGTCTTCTAGAAGCAGATCCCCGTCCAGCGGGCGACCAGCTCCCCAGGGCCCAGCACTCTCAGTCCCCACTGCACGCGGTGTTGCTCTAGAAGAAATCTATCAAAAGCTGCGGCGCATCCGCCGCATCCGCCCTCCTTTCTCGTATCTCCAAAAGCCCAGGTCGACAATTTCGCCATCGACATTACCTCGCAAATTCCAGACATCGCCCCGTTCCATGATGGGGGGTCGAGTGGCAGACTCAGAGTGACTTGGTCGAGCCAGAATGCCACGTCGCTTTCGTGCCGGCGACAGCGTCTGGGCTGCACACAGCGAGCGAGTCATGTCGAGACCGACAACGGCCAGCAACTCCCGTGACCGAGGGGCGGCCTGCGCTGCAGCGGACCTGCCACTATCAGCTTGAACTGCCTCGCAACGGCCCCTGCCGCATCATCTTTCTTAGGCATCGACTACTGCTCGCTTGGTGATGGTTCGGCAGGTTGACGGAAGCCACCTCCACATCAGCAGCTACCTCAGGCCCAGATGTGTTGCGATGGAAGGTTTTGCCCAAGCTTCTGCGATAGGCTTTTACCCAGCAATGGCTAAGCTGGTGCGGGAGCAGCCCTAGCAGACCCCAAAAACCCACTGTCATCCATCACCCGGCCGGGAACGTGGAGATGCGAAGACGTTGCCCTGAGGCCGGGACCACCAGCGATTATTTCGTTGTGTGACCACTGACCAGCAGCCAACTCAGTTTCTATTCTGGCTGAAATCTGCAAAACTCACGGTTGACGCGCCGTCGATTCATTCCCGTGTCGTAAAGCCGCGCGGGCGAGGGGGTCTCGCTTTGAGCAACCCTTGCTCGGTGGCGTTCGAGATGCGCGACCCGTGCCATGGTACCGAGGACCACAGCCGGCACCACCTCCAAACCTCAGCAGGGGGCGCACTGGCAGAGAAAGAAAACTAAGAAACCCAGGACGTGACATATGCTACCCCAAACGGACAAGCGTGAAGGTGTGATCGGCTCTTAATCTCCTTCAAGAATGGCGCTCTTTGCTGCGAAAACATATTTGCCGCCAATAATACACTAAAAATCGAAAGGCTTGGTGGTTGTCGACTTTTTCAGGATTTCAAGGCGGTATGTCGGCCAAACTCTGACGATTTACATTGTTACGACCGGTGACGCTTATTATCATCATTGCAGCAATCGACCTCGGGTTCGGCTCCTGCGGATATGCAATCCGTAATCGACCTGTTGGATTGTGCTGATGAGACCAGCCTGAGTCTGAATCTCTCACGCCATGGAAATGGCAAAGGCAACGGCAATCTGCCTGCAAGTTGAGATAGCCGAGTCTATTGAAGTCACAACGGGCAGAAAAACAGAGTCGACACCATGATTGCATCACCTTTTTTTCTCTTCCGGCTTAACCGCGGATGCAGCCCGAGCTTTGCCCGAGTTGCTGCTGCAAACCCAATATGAATTCTGCCCAGAAGACCCGGAAGCCCTTGCGGGGATAAAGCCTCAAAGAGAGAGAAAGAGTTTCTCGATAGCTTTGGGTGCTCCTAGCTCCAACAGTGGTGCGGCCGCAGAACGCGTCGCCGGGAAAAACGTCCCAGTCTTTACTGGGAAGCTCGCTCGACTAGCAAACAGGGACAGGCCTGGCAACTCTCGTCTTGCGAAGATGAAGCTATATCCAGACCAAATCGACGCCTAGCCCAACAGGGAGATTGGGCAAGCGTGGGCCGTGAGAGAGAACAAACTCAGCAAGCGCGGTATCCACGCCGGCAATTGAGGACCGGCTTCCGGATTGTTTGTTTAAGTGCGAGCTGTCCAAGCGGATGGATGATCAAAATAACACGGATTGGGGAACTGGTCTCCGTGGTTGTCTTGGGGGTGCGTGCCAGAGCCCTGGGAACAGGCCAGTGCATGTGGTGGCTTCACTGGCAGTCTGCAGGCCTCTTTCGAGGCAAGTCGCACCACAGACACAAGAGTATCAAATAAAGACCAGAAAACACCCACGGGTTAATCCCGGAGACCCCTCCTCTCCCCCTCTCACCCCCCGTCCTCCTCTTCAGGGGCAACCCTGAGCTCGTGGCAGATGCTTGCGAGCTCGGCCGTGTTGCCTGAATTGGCAAGCGGCTTGCCAGTTCTAGCTAGACGATTTGATCGTCGCCCAGCATCGTCAATCTTGCTTTTGGGCTCGCGATTGGTGAAATGCTAGTCCAGCCACCATTCCACCACGGGATGGGTTTTTTTTGCTCTGTTAACCTCGGTCTGAAGGAACCTTGAGGAACGATCCGAGTATGATGAAGAAGCATCTCCTCGATCTTCCACGCCGGAATCGCAGGGACTAACTGGCCGGCAGTATTGTCGTATTCGTTCCGTGACATCAGGCCTGTGGTGGGTGTTTGTTGGGTAACTCTTTGCCCCTTTCGTTTTGGTCCTGAACTCTGGTTCGTCAGGCTTTGTCGAAGGAGTGACAAAACGTTAACCGGTAGGCGAATGAATGAGGGAATGAATGAATGAACGCGCGCTTGGTAACGAGCGGCGGCTTTTGCACACGCGGAATTTACTCGGCATCCGAGCAGGTTAGCGATATGCCGCTCATAATGTGCACAAGTGATCACGGGATGAAGGAAGGAGCTCAGCGCGGCGTGGGTTGGGAGGCGCGGCGGGAGCACAACCATTACACAAATGCCTTCCAATGCTCAACTACGGGTTTATTATACGGTACATAGTACCAAACTGCCACGCGTGCATGGCAAACAATCCAGCTGACTGACGTGCGTCTTTCTTTCAAACCATAAAAAAATTGTCCGAGTCTGCCGGTCTTGGACCGACGAGATGAGATGATTGGAAGACTATGATAATATGATACCAGACGAGCAACCGATTATTATTTTTTTGGTTTCTCCTTCTTGGGTAATTCTGATGGGTGACATGACATGATGTGATGATATGATATGATGATGGGCAAAACGAAAGATGGCAACTCCCTTTTCTGATTGCACAAACATTTCATGGGATACATGTTCATACATAACATGCATAGAAATAACACACGCATCAATCCAATCATCATGTACTGTGTAACTCACGTAAGTACATGTATGACAAGGTGCGCGCAGCCACACACAAGGGCAAAAACCACACACCGCAAAATGCTTATGTATTCTCATATTTTCTTCTTTTGGAGGTTTGCCAGTTATGTACGTCCCGGCAACCCGCGGTGCACGGTAAAGGAGAGGGCATATGCAAAGCAGGAAGTCATTACAAAAGTCGGGGAAAAAAGAAACGAAAAAAAAAAAAAAAAAAAAAAAAAAAGAGGGCAAAAAAGGGGCGCTCGGCAGGGCATGACTCGGGCCGCACACACACACACGCACAGGCAATGCACGCATATCGCCACCACCACCACGACACCGCCTAGACTACGTTATACGTATACAAAGCAGAAAAAATGAGACAAGGAACAGAAAAGGGACAAATGAGCAGAGACTTCACCGCCACCGCCGCCGCCGCCTCCGCCGCTGCCGTCCCTGCCGCGGTTTGACCGTTGTCCCGCGCCCTTTCTCGGGAGCTTCGTGGCATACAACCCGACCCGAGGTAGAGTATTGAAAAAGAAGCTTTTGGTCCCGTAATAGGTAAATGTGCATGTAGCAATTGATGTTGTCATGTTTTTTCAGACTGAATCCAGCGAGTTAGTTACACGTGTTAGGTCGTGTAGGTACCTGACCTAGTCACCGCCCTTCACAGTATCATCACGTCTCTCTCAGCCGCCCAGACATTCGTGGATTTTCTTGCATATGTTTGCCTGTGTGTCGTGTGTGTTGTGTGCGTGGCGTCTGCAATGTTAGGGATAGCTCAGGGACACGTTGTTAACAAGTGACCTTGCCTCCGGGTGCGTTGTAAGTACCGCCGATGATGTCTGGGTTTATCCTGCTGGACTTTTTCAACCAACGCACACAAAACGCCCACGAGTCAGTCAGTCGGTGTGCTTGGACTTTGGGGAAGCGGTCCGTTTCATTCATTCAGTCCTTGATGGTCGGGGTGCCTCTGCTGCTGCTGTTGCTGTTAGGATCAAGGAGGTATTACGGGTTATCAATGGGCATTTTTCCCGGTAGGTTTTTGATGTCCGGACTCCGGAGCCTTTTTATCACTGGTGGGCGGTTTGCCCAGCTCTGGAGAGTTGTCCCTGGTGATATTTGTGTTGGGGCCTGTGTAACCCCAGACCTCCCTGGATACCAGGTATGGTGGCGTCGATATCTATCTATCTTCGATGCGAGTATGTGCCTATCCAGCGCGGCGAGAAGAAACGGAAATGCCCTTTTCACGCCTAGTGAATAAATAATGGAACAAGTCACCAAGTAGACCATCACATCCACAACCGTCGCCGGCTCCTCATGGCGTAGGTTCGTGGATGGATCGCAGGATCAGCAGTCTGTGCACCCGTTGAGTAGGAAGAAAGAGGAGAAAGAAAGAGCCGGATCAACGAACGACAGCGGGATCTAAGGAAGCAACGTAAGGTACAGGTAGCGTCAAGGCCCCAGCAGCAGCTAAGTTAAAAGACTCCATTCCACTGTAACCACCAAGACGGAAAAAAATAAGCACTCGTTCGTTCCCCGTTCTTTTCCCAACGCCGTGGGCCTGGCATATGGAGATTGGAGAGAGGGCAAAGCAACCCGGCAGCACCAAGCGTTCCTGCTTGCGGGAAGGGAGGAGTTGAGATGGGGCAAAGGCGGAAACGGGAAACAGGAAACGGGGTTGATGGAGCTTTGCTTTTTGGGGGGCAGTGGGTGAGAGTGATGGTGGTGGTGGTGACGGCGGTAGTGTTCCTTTTTTTCCTTTTTTTCTTTTCTCTTTCTGGTTTCTTGTCCCTCCGGGTTTTCTACAAGGAGATGGGCAAGACAGAGAGATAATCAGAGCAAGAGAGGTCTGCTTCGCTGAGAATACCAGGCATTGAGGATTGATCTCGAGACCTTGGCTGAGGGGCTCCGCCGGCACCCGTGGGGTTAAAACACCACTTCTTTGCTGACGGTGACTAGCAACACACAAGCACTTCGCCGGCTCGGCTGCTCCGTAGGCAGCGCGGTCTTAAGGGCGTCCAGTTGACAGAGCCTCCAGTCTCATCAGCAGCCCCCTAGATAAGGTTTCTTGGTTAGCACGGGACCGTTTTGGTGGTTTTCGACGGAGCCTTCTAAGACACTTACACGAGAATTTGGTGGCGCGTTTCGGAGAGAATTCGGGATAGGTACATGTGGTCGTTGGCAATGGCGTCGAATCTAGGTGCCAGCTTGGCGTGGCTGTTGCTGGCATGAAGGCGTCGTGATAAAATGTGTAGCGGCATCACATTTAGGCTTTTGGCGTCTCTAGAGTGCCCCCGGTTTGGTGTCGTGGTGACGTTGAAGATAACCATGCTTATGGGCTGCTACGGCTATGGCTAGTGTAAGCCAAGGTCGTTATTGCTTCAAGCAAATGTCACAGGCTCTTCGTGTGGTAAGGTGGTCAACATTTGTGTTTATGTCCTACCTTTTGGATTGCTGGATGAGAAGATGGTGACGGGTTACATGACCACTTGACTTCTGTTGAGAAGCAGATTCACGAGTCCAATTTGTAACTTGCGTGGCACTGTCAATCAATACCAAATTATCGTGATCCGTATCATGTATCAAGATCCAGGCCGACATTCCTACAAACGTGCTTGAGTGAATTATATGTTGACGAGAGATCATGTCTTCAAAGGATTATCACGCACAGGGATTCTGCCAACCATGGCGCAGCTTAATCACTCCCGCTATGCTGTAGAACTCGTTGCCAGCAAGATCTACAAGGTAACAAGGGTATATATGATATATTTATCGCTGGCCCTATTCAGATCAGAGCACAAGAGACCCTCAGCGTATTTCGTTATTGGGTATCAACTATGAAAGACCCTCAGTCCCACAACACAACAGCCCGCCTCAAAACATCCCAGCTCCCTTGCCTGCTTTCTTCCCATAAAAGCCCGCCATATCCAACATCAACACCAATGTTTCAAAGGGACTTTCGCTTGGTCTTCTCACCCCTCCTATACCACCACCATCTGCCTTCGAGCTCGACTTACCCCCAGCACCCGTCTTCTCACCTAGCCCCTTACACACCGAGAGAAAGACCTCGACCTTCTCCCGAAAGGCCGCGTACAGCTTCTCCGCAGTCTCCGCCTGGTTTTGTTTTCCCTTAGCCTCCACGCCACCGGGACCGCGGACACGCACTTGCTTGGCGAAGCGCAGAATGACAGTGAAGATCTCCTCGAGCAGCTTCAGCACAGGCTGTTGGCGTTTGCGGAGAAAGAGCGCCAGCATGATGTCGTCTAGGACCTGCTCCTGCCGATCTCGCACCATATCTGGGCTGCAGTTCTTGGTTGACATGTCGACAGGATCATGGGCATCGGGGGTGGTCTCGCTGTCGCCACTGAGCTCGGACTCCACGCGCTTCAACCAGGTCTCGAAGGTGAGCCACGGGGCCGATATCCCAGTATCAAAGAAGTAAGCGGCCAACTGGCTTATGAAATGACGAGCTTCGATACAGAAGCGGACGGAAGCGTTGCTGGGTCTCGCTTGACCGTGGAGGCGTTTTGAGAGAGGAATGAAGCGGAAGAGCTGGTTGACTACGTAAAGCATGCGTAGAACGCGCAACAGCAAGCGGAAAATACGGTCGTATTTGTATAGAATCATGGGCGACATAATTGGGCGCAGCGGTGAAGGTGGTTTGTAGGATAGTTGCAAGAAATCAAGGGCCTCGACTCCGTCAGGGTTCAGGCAGCGGTCGATTTCTTCCGAGTTGAGATCCCGGATGGCGAAGCTGAGGTCACCAGGCAAGTCCGAGACCAAGCTACGTGGGGTGACCGTGGGGCGGGCTTCCTGCGTGCCCTGAGATGGCGAGTTATAACTGTCGGACAAGACGCCCATCAGGACGAGGCGGAGTTCTGAACTCGCCGGTGGCCAGGTTTCGCGTCCACCCAGTCGAAGTCCCATCACACCACCTCCGAAAGCAACCCCGGACTTGCGTTCGGCAGTCTCGAGGTCGGGATCAAAAAGAGCGTGTGAGAGGCGGCTGCAAAGCACTCCGTTGTCCAAGAGATAGCATTGCTTCAGGAGATCGATGTGCACCCGGAGGTCATGGGCGCTGAATAACAGTTTCATGCATTCGTGATTCACGAGTCTCGACTGGGCGCCGATGATGGGACCGAATGAAAGCAGAGGGACAAGTGACCAATGGGGAGAAAAGCCACCATCTTCATCGACCATCCCATTTACTCTGAGATACAGTCGATCTCGAAGCAGCGTCGTTAATCTGCTCCGAGCCTCACGGTTTTCCGGGGGTTGATCAAGATGGCCCATCGACGCCAGAATGTTTGCTTCAATCTGGTCGTCGCTTTTCCCGAAGAACTCTAGTTTGTACTCGTTCGGATCCCGCGAGCCGGGCGGCCCGGTTTCTTGCTGCCTTCCTAGACTGTTGCCACGAAGCGCAAGCGAGACAGCCTTTTGGTACTCGTTGACCCTCGTCTCTAGTTTTGCTATTCCCTCCCAGTCAAACTGCCATTCGACCTTCGGTGGTCTCATCCTGGTGATAGCATCTCGCCGAGAAAGGGGATGCTCGGGATGGCGTTCCCTCAGAAACCGCAGGTTCCGCCCGGTCTCAAAAATTGCTTGAGCAATCTCTGGGGGTACGAAAGATGGCATCTTGTCCTCATCAAGGAAGAAGTCGGGCTCCTCGAGCTCAAAGCCCTGATCGTCCGTCCAGATCCGGTCCGCCACTTTGACGAAGCTCTTTCCCGGCCCCTTCTTGGTCAGGGTTGTGCCCTCCTCGACCTTCAGACCAATCCATTCCTGAACGAAATCAGTCCATGGTTTCGAGATCAACCGCAACACCTCGCATGTGAGCTCACGCAGGAGACCATCGCGATACTCGGCTGACTGGACTTCCTGGAATAGGCATGATAGCATCGCCTCATCGGTTTTTTCCCGAGCAAGTCTTGCTACAAGGGTCTCAAAGAAAGAGAGTACCGAGTGCACTGGCTGGACGATGGCTTGAAGCTGAAGGATCGACCTCACTCTGCCGCTGCGGATACCGAGCTCGGAGAGAATGGCCAGCACAAGTCGGTCGACAACTCCTGCCAGTGCAAATGTCGCAGGGCTGGATGCAGACGCATGGGTTCTTTGGGAGAATGATTGGAGATATTTGATGGCATTTGCGCACTCTAGACAGAGTCTGTCGATGCACTGGATTGACTTCAAAGACAGGCCGGATGTCCTGAGATGGGCTACCGTCTTGACAAACGACTTCTTCTCGGCATCCCATGAGAAGAGCACCGAGCTTCTTCCAAGTGCCAGACTGAGCAAACATGCACAGTAGGCGGCATCCTCCACCACATCAGAGCCTGGTTGAGGAGAGCTTCGACCTGATGCTACCAGGGAGTCAAACGCGGCAGGGCCTGCCTCGGTGATGAACACTGTTGGTGGCTGTCCTTGATGGGCTTGGTCGAACTTGTCCCAGGTCCTGTACTGGGCTGGCCGAGCAAGGCCGTCATCGGCACGGAGCCAAATATCTTCGGATTGCTCCCCCTCCAAGCCTTGTATAGGCTCAGGCATGGGCTGAGTCTTGCTGACCTGTGCCTTTTTGATGGCACTGTCAATGTCCCGGATGGGAGCTTCATGGAGAGGCGCCAACTCGCTCAACAACGCAGGCAGCTGGAAGAACCCAGAGCCGGCTCGAGGCTCCTCATTTTCGTTCTCTGGCAACCGTAGAGCATGGGGTGCTGTGTCGAAAATGTCGAGGGAGAACAAGGGGTTTTGTCTACCGATGTCGACCAGCGTCTGTTGGAGACGGTCCGACAGCTGTGTCCCAAAGTCGGGGATGGCGAATAGATTTACCCAGCCACCGTTTCTGTTGCCGTCTGCGTTGCCATAGCTGTTCTTGTCTCCCTCATCGGCCATGTTCATGGGCGGTCCAGCACCGAGGCGCCGGCATTGGATGATGCGATTTTTGTAAGAACGGACCCTGCCAAGGAAATGGCGAGGATTTTGATGGGCTTAGACTAGTTGAGTTGGCTCATGAAGGGTGGTTTGGGGGCTGAGGTGCAGATGCAGCTTGTTGCATGTTGACTAGAGGTATTGTTGCTGAGAGGCTAAGATGGTTGAAGATGGAGACGCGCCGCCGTCATGCAGTCGCGACTTCTATCGACGGACAGCTTTCTGGAACCTGGGTGGTACCTGAGGTCTGCAGGTAGGTGCTTTCAGTGGGCCAATCCCCACCAGCCTGCTTCAGTGCCTGCCCAGAGCTGCATGGCGACCGGAAGGTACCTACTGTATGTAGGAACCTACAAGGTTCCCGTATGAAGGTGCAGGTGCCGAGCTTCGATTCCATCATCAGTTAACTTTCCATCACTTCATTTTCCCCATCCGCTCACAACACCAGACCACTGCAGTACCCGCTGTCCCTCACGGGTTCTCTAGACTCAATTGAAATTATTTAGTATTGGTCGAGCTATTCTACGACTTTTGGGCGCCTCCGTCGTCATGCCGCCCAAAAAGAGAGGCGGGCGCACCAGCACCCAGGCTGGCGCGACGACCTCGGGCACAGCAACCCCTGCGCGAGACGAAGATGCTATGGACGTGGACACACCGACTGCCTCGGGAAACCAGACTCAGACACAGACACAGAATGCGGCCCCCGCACCTCCTGAAGTACGGCGGCCCAAGTTTGACCCCAACGATCCGTGGACGGACGACCAGGTCGCCTCGTTGTTCAAGGGCGTAATCAGATGGAAGCCAACTGGTAGGTCGAGTGATTTACACCAAGGTGCCATTGCTGACCTCACGTGTCTTCTCCATAGGCATGCATAGGCACTTCCGGATACTCGCCATCAGTGAGCACTTGCAGAACCATGGCTTCAGCCTCGAGGCCTGCCCGCACACGCGCCTGCCCGGCATCTGGGCAAAGCTAAACGACTTCTACGATCTGAATGCCCTAAACGAGCGCGATATTAATAATATGGGGCCGGCGGACGAGGATCTCAGCAAGCCGCGGCGCTGGATCGACTTCCACTTACCCTGGGCCGAGTTCCACGACCTGATAATCGCCAAGACACGCGCCGACCCCAGCGAGGCGCCGTCTAGCCCTGCCCAATGGGACCCAGACGAGCCAGCCACGGGCGCACATGACGGCAACGACGCAACCGAGACGTCGGACATCAAGAAGAGGAAGCGCAACGAAGCCGCGAGCAAGGCACGCAGCAGCACTGTGGGAGACACCGAAAACGACACACCTGCCCCTAGTCCGGCGCGGAAGTCGGCCAGAGGTGCCAGATCTGCGAAGCGAGCGGCGAGCAAGGCACGCAAGGTGAACGTCAAGGATGAAGAGTCTAGCGAATCAGAGAGTGCTGAAGAGGAGGACTCGGACGACGCAGACGAAGAAGGCGAGGAAGAGGAGACGGGCACCCCGGCTTCGAGAGCCAGCCGGGGAGGCGCCAGGGGTCGGCCGGCTGCAAGAGGCGCAAGATCGCGAGGGAGAGGGCGAGGGCGTGGAAAATAGTCGACGAGGAGCGAGGGGGATTTTGGGGGAGAAACACCTGGAGGCAAGGAATATACCAAATATGCCTTTGGAACCTGGGGGCTTCGGCGAGCTGTATGAATTAAGGCCCGGCCAGGTCCAGTGAAGGCGAAACGTTGTATATTCTGAAAACGCGCCTGTCATGATCACACGACTGGATGGGAAAGGGTGCATTTCAGGTTTCGGAAAATACCCCAGGAGGACTAAAAGAATTAAGTCAATAGACCGAACGGCATTGTTCATACCTGGTATGTAATTCACCTGGTGTTTGGTACCTGCAGGTTGTCACAACCCCGCCAATTGAGCGGCGACCGGTAGTTTAGCCCCGCAATCGCGTGTCATAGGTGCCATGACGCGCCAAATTTAGAGCGAGCGACGGGAGTCGGTTTGTTCACTTTATCCTCCTCAGTCAACAAAGCGGCGGATCAGATCAACATGTCTCGCCCAGGCCAGCCTACGGCGAGGAACCTCTCGCTCACTGAGGAGCTCGAGAAGCTCGAGCAGTCCATCACTCTTACCCTTCAAGGTCTGGCGCAAACTGCCACCGCCCCTCTCCTCGATCAAAGGAAGAGAAGAGAAAAAGACTGACAGTAGACGGCGCGCAGAGATCGACCACAATTTCAGCAAGGCACATCGCATTGTCACCTCGAGCATTCTGCCCATAGTCGAGCAATATGGCGAACACTCACGCTCCGTCTGGGAAGCCTCCAAGGTCCGCAGCCGCGCTTCCCCGTGGCCTAAGAGGGCTTGTACCGACACTGACACCGTCTTGTCCAGTTCTGGAAGCAATTCTTCGAGGCCTCGGCCAACGTGTCACTCTCGGGCTACGAAGAGCTCGCCAACAACGGCGAAGATTCGACCGCCTTGACTAGCGAGGACTCGACATCCCTACACGACGAGACGACCGCGGCCGAATACACGCCGCGTCCCCGCAGTGCCGGGCAGCAACAGCAGCAGCACGACAACACCACACTCAACAACGACAACAGCAGCGCCTTCATAGAGGACCAATCGTCCATATACCATGGCCAAGCACAGGGCCACCGCCGCCAGCGGTCAGGCGCAGACGACTCGGTGCTCAGCGACGCGGACGGTGATCTTAGTGGGAGCACGCCGCGGCCGCCCTCGACCAAAACCATCGCCATGCGCCCGCAGATGGCGGGCCTAGACTCGCCATACGAGGCTCTTAAGCGCGAGTTCAAACGCAGCAGCGGACCAGTGTCAGGCACGCCTGCCTCGGCCGCCGGCCTCTCAGACGACGAGGAGACCGACACGGAGCTGCTCTTCCAGCAGCACACGGCGCGCCTGCCAGACATGTCCATGACGCCTCGCACGTCGCTCAACCCAGGCGGCGGCGACGGAGGCCGGGGTGCAGCACGACATGACCTAGACAGCTACTCGGACGACGACGGCAACGACGACGACACACAATTCGGCCACGGCGCCTCCTCGCACCGCAAGAACACGGACCCGCTGCTGCACCGCATGGCAGACAAGAACTACCGCGTCAAGTCCACGCCCCATCGCGGCCCGGTCACCGGCGTGTCGCCCATCAAGTGGAAAGTCACCGAGGCCGCCGCTAACAAGGGCAAGGAGAAAAGCAAGCCAGCATGGCAGGACTCGCCCATGTCGAGCCCGGAGATGGCCGTGCCGCAGCTGCGGAGCGCCGCCTTCATGTCGCCCATGCGAGCCGCGTATCATCGGGGTGGGGGTAAGTTTGCTGCGGCGGCCGCGAGGGCGGCGCCCAGGACGCCCGGGGTGAGCGTGCAGACGCCGATTGCGAGGGGCGGAAAGGTCAAGGATGTATACAGCGGGCGGGGCAGAGGGACCGAGGATGAGGAGGAGGATGAGGAGCCGACGAGGTTTGCGGACGAGAGGCGATGGAATAGCGAGAGTGATGATGATGGTTTTGAGGGCATGAGTCCCCCAAAGACGATCCAGTTTGCCCTGCCGCCGAGCAAGCTACTGCAGACGCCAGGTACGCCTCTTTTTGCTTCTTCTTCTTCTCCTTTTTCTACTCCCTTGGTTTCTATTGAGCGGTGGTATGGCGAGGCGAGATCGATGCTGACCAGGGGGAAACAGCGCGAGAGGCAAGTAAGCGGATTGTCGAAAATATCCTGCTCACGGCTGGTGCGGAGCCCGACAGCTCGGCGGATGAGTATAGTCCCACCATGGTCAAGATGAATCCAGGCATTCTGGACGACACATTCTAAGGGGAAAGGGAGGGGGAGAATGACTGGGGATGCGCATCGACTTGGTCGGCTGTGCTAGGTATGCGCATGAGGTACCTGAACAAAAGTTGGTGGCCGCTTGGGCATGTAGATACCAAATTAGGGAGCAAGTATTGTTGCTTCTACGAGTGAGATATGAAACGCCGAGCTGCCGGGCCAGCATAGGCTACGGTATGTGAAAAAGGTATATAAAATCATTTCCACTACCTAACTCCCTCTCCTCTGCGTATATATGCCCTGTTTCTTCCTCATGGCGATCTAGCGTGGAAACAAAATACGTAGAATCATAACTGGATATGCGTAAAACCTATAAAATCTCCGTGTTCAACCCATAGAAAAAAGAAAGGTCTTCCTGTTGACTCCCTCCAGATTTTCTTCCTCTATCGTGTGCTTCGGCCGAGTCGTCCATTATCATCCATGCCATACACTCTCTTCTAACTCAACTCAGTTTCGCGCGGCGGCGCAAAGAGCGCCGCCGCATCTCTTTGGTTACGCCATCGTTGCGGTAAATCCCTTCCCGTATTTCTGTCCTCCCCCTACCGTTGCCGAGAAAATAACAGATATACAAAAATCACCTAGCTCCCCATCCGTACCTGCGACTTGACAGCCTGTCTCTGCAACTTGTCCTGGGACGGAGAGGACGAAGAGGACGAAGAAGAGGGAGAGGAGGAGCTATGTTTGTCCGACGACGAGCGGAACTTGTCCTTCAGCAAGCCGATCCTGCTCGAGAAGGAGGAGGTGCTGGCGATGGAGGCCGTCTCGGCGGTGGTGCTGGCGGTGGTGTGCTGTTGCTTTTGCTGGCTTGTTTGTGATGGTTGGCCCCACGGCGTGAGGTCTAGTGGGGGAGCACTAGTTTTGTTCTGGGCGGAAGGGGAGTGTGGGAGGTCTGGATAATAGGGGAAGGGGGTGTTAGTGGGTTTTTGGTGTTGTTAAAGGGGGTTATTAAGGGGGTTGGTTACTCGTACTGAACTGGCCGGCCATTTTGGTTGTTGGTGGGTTTGTGTGGGCTTGTGTGATGGTGATGGTGGTTTGCTTGTTTTGTTGTCTTGACGCTGATGTGTACGATTCAGGGGTAATAATATATTTGCACTTGGAGGAGAGGAGATGGCTTTGGACTTTGCTCTGCGTATGTGTCTATGGATGACTTCTATCTGAGGTGAATGATACGGCGGTATACGGCCGTCTACTTATACAGCAAAAGCGATGGTGATGATGATGGAAATCCTGCCTAACTATCATCACCAATAGGTGAGAGACGAGGCCCAGCCCTGTGAGAGCCTCCTTCCCCTTACTTGGCAAGGCTCGACGTCTTGCCAGTCCTAGGAGATGCTAAAAATTTCCGCCGTGAGTCACAACGCCGACGTTACGAGTGGTGGATGGCGGCGGGGGGAAACGTGGAGGTCTGCGCCATCGACCGAGTGACTACCTTACCTGACCTGCACTGCATCGTCGACGAAAAAGCCTCGTGCGTCAGCAGCAGCGGGGAGCAGCACCGAGTAACGGTGTAGAATTGGAAGTCTTGGCAGATGGCCTGCTGAGGTGTCTCTTTGCTAAGAATTTTTGTTTTGCTCTGTTGGCAGCCGTGCCTCGTCATTCAGGGCCAATTGGGGGATCATTAGGTAGCTGGTCTTGCGTATTCAGATTCGTCCTCTCTAGAGCCTGATATTCTTGCACAGTTTTTATGCCTGTTTCGAGTTGCGTACCTGAGGTACGTATGCATACTTGCAGGCTGGCCCGAGGCAGTTAGTCAAAATGGTTGGAGGATTGGATGACGAAGACAGTATCCAAGGATAGCTTCGAGGCTCCAAAGGGAAGTTTTGTGTGGGGATATCGAAGAGTGTAATACTGCTACTAATAAGTCTCTGGTCCTGAGACTGGATGCGCCGCAGTTGCTGATGCCTGAGTCACATAACCATGAGCATATGAGCCACGAGCCACCCCCTCAGGATTCGGTCTCGGTCAGGACCGGGTTTTGCGGTCAATCAGAGAGAAGTATGTTCGAGCTGGGGGACCGTGGAATAACCACAATTGGGCATCGCGGATCAAGCTGTGCGGGGAGGGGGGAGGGGATGGCATGCTGCAACCCGCCGACTCACCCACCCATCCACACTTTTTGACCGCCCCAAACGTCACTTCACTGCCGTATAGACACTTTTCTTTCTGCAGGTGCTTTGCATATATGTAGTACAATTCCCTCCACTTCTCGCCCAGTCGGTATGAGAGGAATCGGGGATCTCTTGACCATTATCAGCCTCCCATCTTCTCACCACAGCTGTTTAAAAGGCTCTTCTTATATCGTGAATGTAGTCGGACTCCTTGAAACTAGGGCTGATCATTACGCACGTGTAAAAACTGATTAATGTATATATCTGTGTCAAAGATCTAAGAGGTTGGCTGCCTTCCCATGTTTCGGTCTTGTTCGAAAAGTTCTGGAAGTGAGGCACTCTCGGCTTGCAGATACCCGTAGTGCGGAGTCTCTTGGACGTTCCAAATCGCTGCAACTTCGCTCAGTTCATTCGGACGTTTTTGTGTGATTGCCAGTCGTCTCGGGTGCCCAACATTTGCTACGATACGGATACGATAAGGAGGAACCTGGTACACAGTAGGCGCTGCCAATTCGCTCCGCATTCGGTTTCGTATTCGTACTTGGGCTCGGTCCAATTCATTGCTCGGACTGGTTGGATCTCGCACGGGCATTTTTGCTTGTCGATTCTAGCGTATTATTCCTGGACCGAACCGGAAGGACGGCATTGGATGCATGTCACTTGCACTTGCACTTTAAATTGTGCACTTCAACCAGCCGATGTAAACAAATCATCTTGGAAGGCGCTCTTGCTTGTCTGGACCTGTAGGCATCTTCTCAGGCCTGCGTCATAAATCATAAAAGCTTGTCGCGATGGATCGTAAGTTGATCTGTGTGGCTACGGTGGGCAAGGGATGAGCTTGATCCGAACTTTTAGTTTCCCCAGTCCCCACAGCTTACAGGGACGAGGCCAAGAAACGGGCGACGGGTACCTGGATGACAGTCTTAGTCCCCGAATCTGATAGGACGCCACCTCTGTGCAACAAGATAAGGGACCCAAGCATCGCACCTTCTCATAGGGCACCCCTCCTGCTCCTGGGCGCAATCGTCATGGACTCTACCTATCCGAATACGGAGAGTCGCATGCACTCGAGCAACAAGCAAACTCGGCGGTCAATTGTATACTCTGCAGCCTGCGTATGTAGTACAAAATACGATTGCCCCTGAAAGCATTGGACGACCGGTCAGTCCACCTTGAGGCTGGACTTGACTAGAAGCCCATTATTCCAGGAGCTAGCAAGGAAAGCAATTGCGCGCCCGTCGATCGTCGAGCGTTTCTTGTCATGAATGGCCAGTGCTCAATTTAATTGAACCCCACCGGGACCCTTCAAGTTCAGTCGCGAAACCGCCAAAATTGCCTCGGAAATCTGCGTGCTACGCAAACTAGCCATTCCCGTCCTGGGCCGAAATCTCTTTCCGTTCCTGGCGTCGCTAAGGGGTTGCTTGGTAAAGTTGTACCTACCCGTCGTTCCGTCCGTCTGGCGTTTCTACCGTATCGTCTTGGTCTGGGTCCCTCCATCTCGACTGCCTTTCATTTCCATTCCAGTTCTGAATCTTTTTCAGCAACCTCACCTGGGCTGCTGAAGGTTCCGTCCCCCCACCACCGCACCTCCACCACCCAAGCTCTCGTTTGCGGGTGTTGTTGTCGTCGTGCGACCATCCGACGTTCGCTTTGCTGTACCTTTCCCGCGTCCTCCACCACCACATACCACCGCCTTGGTGACGGCCCATTCATCTCGGAGCTTCCGCCAGCCTGACTTGCGCGCCCGCGATCCATATACGCACAAGCAAAGTCAAGATGGCTGCCAACGCGACTAGTTTCACGTCGCAACTGGCGAGCGTCACTTATGGCGCCGCCAGCAACGTCCCCGTTCAGATCGATTACATCGTCGACGTATTATCCCAGACGAGCGGGTGGACAATCGTCTTCACCCTGCTCGCCCTTGCGGTCGCATATGATCAGGGTACGCTTGGCGGTTTCCTCGCGTCCCAGGCGGCGGCGGCGGCGCTGACAACCATGTTCTAGTCAACTACATCCTCCAGAAGGGCTCGATCGTGGGCCCGGCATTCAAGATGCCCTTCATTGGGCCCTTTCTACAATCGGTGAATCCCAAGTTCGAGGAGTACCACGCGAAATGGAAGAGCGGCGAGCTCAGCTGCGTGTCTGTCTTTCACAAGTGAGTCGAAACTAGTGTTTGCGGGGAGACTCTCCCCCTCTAAGGCCTTGTCCCTCGGGTTCTGACACGTGATAGGTTCGTGGTTATTGCTTCTACGCGCGACATGTCGCGAAAGGTCTTCAACTCGCCCTCGTTCGTCAAGCCCTGCGTCGTCGATGCCGCCCACAAGCTGCTTGGAGCCGACAACTGGGTTTTCTTGGATGGAAAGGCACACGTCGACTTCCGCAAGGGCCTCAACGGTCTGTTCACCCGCAAGGCCCTCGAGGTCTATCTTCCCGGACAGGAGGAGGTGTACAGACGCTACTTTGACAAGTTCCTCGACATTACCAAGCAGGCAGGAGGCAAGCCCGTTCCCTTCATGCCCGAGTTTCGCGAGGTCATCACGGCTGTCTCGTGCCGCACCTTCGTTGGCCACTATATCTCGGACGAGGCTGTCAAGAAGATTGCCGACGACTACTACCTGATCACCGCCGCTCTTGAGCTGGTCAACTTCCCCATTATCCTGCCCTTCACCAAGACGTGGCGGGGCAAGAAGGCCGCGGATATGGTCCTGGCCGAATTCGCCAAGTGCGCGGCCAAGAGCAAGGTCCGCATGGCTGCCGGGGGGGAGATGACGTGCATCATGGACGCCTGGATCCTGAATATGATCGAGTCCCAAAGATGGCGCGACGCGGAGGCAAACGGCACCACCGAGGGCATGGAGAAGCCGAACCCGCTTCTCAGAGAGTTTACCAACTACGAAATCGCCCAGACCGTCTTCACCTTCTTGTTCGCTTCCCAGGACGCGACAAGCAGTGCCGCTACCTGGCTCTTCCAGATCATGGCGCAGCGCCCCGACGTTCTCGATCGTGTGCGGGAGGAGAACCTCAAGGTCCGCAACGGCAACGTATATATGGATTTGGACATGGAGCAGCTCGAATCCTTGACATACACGCGTGCCGTTGTTAAGGAGCTGCTGCGATATCGTCCCCCGGTTCTCATGGTTCCCTACGTCGTCAAGAAGGCGTTCCCCATCACTGAGACCTATACCGCTCCGAAGGGTGAGTAATGACCGGCCTTGCAGTCGGAATCGGAAACGTGCGGCTCGGCTAACAGAAGCAACAGGTTCAATGGTTATCCCGACGACATACATGGCGCTGCGTGACCCCGAGGTGTACGAGAACCCCGACATGTTCGACCCCGAGAGATATTACAGCGGCGATGCAGAGGTGAAGGGCGCGAAGAACTTCCTTGTGTTTGGAACCGGCCCCCACTACTGCCTCGGACAGCAATATGCTCAGCTGAACCTTGCTCTGTTCATTGGCAAGGCTTCGATCCTCATGGACTGGGTGCACCACCCTACCCCTGACTCTGAGAAGATCAAGGTGTTCGCGACAATCTTCCCCATGGTAGGTTCCAATCAGAGACTAGACTTGCAGAAGAAGGCGCTAACAAAGACTAGGACGACTGCCCCTTGACCTTCACCGAGAGAAAACAATAAATCGGACCCCCACCGTTTGCGGAACCAATCTCTGGTTCGGAAGATGCAGACGTGATAAACTAGAGGGGACGGTAACTACCGAGGCTCATGCAAGAAGCCAAGCGGAAGACGCGAGATGTAATGACGCAGACACGGTCGAGCGTGCCCACGAGGGTACGAAGCAAGGAGATATTAATCACGTACGCCATGCCACCATTAGACAATTGTAATACTTAGTCTGTGTATAGCTTTTGAATTAGGACACGACCGCCGGGAACAGCACTCGGGGTGGAGAGTTGCGAGTCGCTCAGGGGGGTGTAGACCGGGGAGAAAATAAATATTCAGATTCATCCAACCTGGAAGTTTGCGCACTCGTCCGTCCGACAGAGGAGGTTGAAATTAGCTCTGGCCTTTCGCACAGTAGGATTGGTGTTAGTCAAAGCCTGTTGGCGGAAGTCGTTCTCTGGCAGGTTTGATATCGTTGGCTGAAGCGTGCGGGAGGGAGGTCTGCTGTTGGCGGCTTTGTTGCTGCAAGCATGCGGCCCAAACAGCGTTGGCGATAGGCTGATAGGTTGATAGGTTTCAAAGCCCAAATCCCATGGCTGAAGCTGGGCCTGACGTGAGAAGTGCATGCAAAGCAAACCTGGAACGTTTGTGCATCATTGCCCCGCATACCTGTACATCAAAGCCTTGCCGGTAGATACCTTACCTGGAGCTTACGCAGTACAGTAACTCGAACTCTCTCCACTGCCAACCACATACATGCTCTATCAAACTACACTACTCGCTACACCAGCGCGCTCGAAGCAAATGGCCTTCAACCACATCCTCTTCGAGCACCACGACGACGAGGACACCGACATCGACATGGACAATGCGTCGGTGCTAACCCCAACCACAACCCACAAGGCCGACGACGACGACAACACATGGGCGGACCCAACAATAACCTACGACGCCGTGCCCGTCCCAGGCGATACCTTCATCCTAGTCCACCAGCCCGACGGCCGCGCACTCACCCTCCTCAACGGCAAGTTGCGCCTCGCAAGCCTGACGGCCGCGGCACGCAGCGGGGGCAGTTTCCACTGGGCCTGCGTCGAGAAGAAGGGATGGCTTGGCTTTCGGAATGCTGCCTCGGGCGCGTATCTTGGCCATGATGGGAGGATGGGCCGTGATGGGAGGAAGGGGATTAGAGCTACCGCGTGGAGGCATGAGGGGTGGGAATACTTTTGCGCGAGGAGGCATGCGGGCGGTGGGGGGTACGTGCTTTTGACTACGCATTGGGATACGTTGTTGAAGGTTGCGGTTGAGGGGGAGGGGGAGGGGGTGAGGGTTGTTGCGAGGGAGGAGGGGGGGAGTGTTTGGGAGTTTCGGAAGGTGTAGTTAGGATGGGAGGGAGGTGGACTTGGGGATGCTGTGTTGGATGCATTTTGGTGAGGTAGATTAGATCTTGAGGGAGACAGACACCAGGTATTGATTGTGGGTGTGAGGGGATTGTGTGACGGCGGCGTGTTGCTGTGTATGGCTTATATGTGCTCGAAATTATAAATGAACAGGAAGGATTTATGTTACAAAGTTCAATTATCGTTCATCACTGTGAAGGATCGCGAGGAGGAATGCGATTGTGGTTCCATGTTGCACTTAATTGACTGCATCGCCTAGCTCTGGGTTATCGCAGGGATCCCACCCCTCAGCTCACCTAGCTCCCTGAATGACGTGAGTGGGGGCACTGTGCCGAATGACGGAGCTAAACCCTTGCGTGCTTGACCGAGATGCGCTTCAAATTATTTCTGTCCCAAGACTCCCGACAACATTCTCTCGTCAAATCTGCCACTGCTGCGCATTACACCGAAATCGAACCGCTTCCTGTCCCCTTAACCAAACAATACTGCACTAACATGGCTTCGCGACGATCAATCTTTTGCTTCAAGCAGGCGGCGGCGGCAGCCTCGCCCTCGACCAGACAATGCTTGCGCCCCTCCGCCTTCACCGCCGCGCGACAAATCTCCACGACAGCGACAGCGACGAGGGGCCCGGTTGCTGCGGTGCGGTGTCTGTTGCCCCCAACTAGGGCTGTGAGCCGATGGGGGCGGAAGACCGCGACAACACCGGCGCGCGCATATTCCCAGTCTGCCCCCGCCGCCGCTGGGGAGAGCAAGATCTGGGACTTTGAGCAGGTAGGTCTAGACGTCCGGAGCATGGCGCAAGTGGGAAGTGCGCGTGAAGGATAAGCACAAAGTCGGAAGCACCCACACGGCCAAGAACGAGTAATCCTGGAGAAGGGGGATGACATCCATCAAACTACGTTAATCACAACACATACTAAACCCAACCCGTTAGGTAAAACAATTAACCACCGCCGAGCCCAAGGCAAAGTCCGCCATAATTCTAGTCGGTACGCATGCATACCCCTCCCCAACAACCTCCTCCCCCAATTAATCTCGAGATACCCATCCACTAAACCCGCTCCTCTTGCACCCATCCACTAAACCCGCTCCTCTCACCCGTCCAGACACACGCGAACCAGGCGAGCTCCAAGACACGGGCCGCATCCCAGGCGCCATCAACATCCCGATCAAGACGGCGCCCGACAGCTTCCACATCAGCGCCGACGAGTTCGAAGACCGCTTCGGCTACCCGCGGCCCGCGCCCGACGCCGAGGTCATCTTCTACTGCCGGTCCGGCGTGCGCAGCCGGGCGGCCGCGGGCCTGGCGCGGGACGCTGGCTGGACAAACGTGGGCGAGTACCCAGGTAGCTGGCTTGACTGGGCTGCGAAGGGGGGCAAGGTGGAGCGGTAGTTGGATTTGGGGTGTGTGAACATCTGTTGCTTGGGTTGCTGAGCAACGTGAATCATAGCTGGCTGTGTAGATGAGAGGAGGTGTTGGAAGGGTGTGATCAAGGACTATAAAAAAACCAAACGATAAAAGAAAAGGTGGACAACTTCGACAAAAATATAACAGAAGAGAGATGTACTCTCTTCTGGAGGACAACTGGGACATCTGAGAATCGAACTCAGGACCTTTGGATGGCTCCGACTTTAAACCAGATCATAGCAGAATATGAGACCAACGCTCTAACCGACTGAGCCAATATCCCTTGTTGTTGTCGTGGTATGTGGAGTGGGTGGGTGTCGTTGTGGGTTTTGTGCAAGCGAAGAGGGGGCGCGGGGATGGATGCTTTGTGTGTTGTTGATATTGTTCCCGCCCTGGGGCTGGAGCCAGGCACTTACAGACAAGGGGCTGTCCTGGTGACGGGCTTTCCTGGCCTGCTGCATGCAGAGAAAAGAACAATGATTGCTCATACGCGACAAGCAGAACTCGCGCAGTAAAGAGAAACACAACATAATACATGCCATAAATAATCACTGTTGTTACAGAATATCCGATCCGAGCCAACACACTCCGCATCATTAGTGCCCCTATAACGCCCGGGACGCCCGTCCACCCCACGAATCGGCCTGCGTCCAGCCATGCCCATCCATCCTCCTCTGCAATCTTTTGTTTTTTCCCTGCTCCCTAAAACATCATCATCTGCGGCTGATCTCCAGCAGCAGGCGGGTCGGCCGCAGGCGGCGAGGTGGTAGGGTTGTCGTGATGAAGCGGGCTCCCGTGCGCAAAGAACAGGACCTTGATGGCGATCGACAGGCCAAAGTGCAGCGCCAGCACCAGCACCAGAAGCACCTTGCTCGTCTGGCGGTCCGTGGCGCTGAGCACCGGGTACAGGTTGCGCAGCAGGAAGAACACGGACAGGCCGAAGCCGACGGCGACGAAGACCCAGTTGAGGATGGCGACGGGCGACCAGCTGATGAGCGCGACGGGGATCCAGATCAGGTTCGCGTAGCCGTACAGGGCCCAGCACTCGAGCAGGTTGGCGCTCTCGGAGCCAAAGTAGCGCAGCGCCAGGTAGAGCGCGACGGGGATGACGAACGTGTAGCCGTAGATGAGACCTGTCGCGCCTGTTTTTTGTGGTTTGTTAGTCGGAATGAGAATGGGGATAATATTATCTCGGGTGTGACGTACCACTCAACAACTTGAAATCATAGGCAAACGTGGTCTTGTCGACAGTCGCGACGTACTCGCTGATGGTGCCGCCGAGGAACAGGATCATGACAACCGTGGTGGCGATCCAGAAGGGCCCGTACAGGTCCGGGTTGCCCTCGAGCACGTCGAGGAAGTTGGCGCGCGGGTACAGGGCAGCCCAGCACCGCGCCAGCACCGACGAGGTGTCGACGTCGAAGAACTGCGCGTAAAAGGACAGCGTCCAGAGGAAGCGCTTGCCAGAGGTCGACGCCGTGGCGGGCAGCGGCAGGCCTGACGAGCCGTTGCCCGCGCCAGACCCAACGCCGCCCTTGCGGAGCGCAGGCGCGGTTTCGGAGAAGTTGGAGTTGTGAAATTCGAGGTCGTCTTGGAGGTCCGTGTGGCCGAGGTCGCCCTGCGTTTGTTGAATGAATGGTCAGTAAAAATGGGCGGTTGGGGCTAGGCGGGGAGGTTAGGTGGTGAGACACACCTCGTCGTCTATATCGACGACGGCATCATAGCCCGAGCCCGACATTCTTTCCCCCACCCCGTTGAAAGACCTAGATGGCGAGAGAACTGAGACCGTTGATTTTGCTGATTATTTGCGTGAGGGAGTTGCGTCGGCGGCGTGAATGCGTGTGTTGCGTTGCGTTTGAGGTCGGGAATGAATTGCCTGGATTGTGTAGGGTCCGTGGCCGTGTCGGGACGGCGATCTCGAAATGTCTAGGTATGGCCGCCTGGACGCTGACGACGGGAGCTTGGGACAGCTGTTGCGTATGCGACAATAGGTACACGCCCCCCCGCGTGCTCCATCGCGTCCTCTTGCATTGGCCCACATATTGAGGTCACGTGCACGGTACCCGGGACGTACCTACCTGGGTACGGTTATCTTTTTTTGCGCTCGTGCTTGATTGCCCCTCATTCGAAATCATCGCGCAAAGTTAATGCCCCGCGGTAGCTTCAGGTTCGGATTGTAGGAAATGGATCGCGACGGTGCAAACCGTTTCAACCGTATCGAGAAAAATCATAGAAAATCCAGTGATTTCGAATCTCGGCCGCAGCATTTCTTTTACGTCGTCAATGATTGGGTTTTCAACGCGATTTGCCTGCTTGCGTGCGAGGCAAAAACTGCACTAGGGATGATGGGTTGGCTTTTTCAAGCTCCCCCACCTTGAACTGATAATTTGAAGTCAATGATCGAGCAGCCAACACCACTTCACCAAGTCTTGCCTGCAGCATTTCCCGCACCTCCGGATAGCATCGACAAGCCGCACGCCCTCGCAGATCACACACAGACAGACGACCCCTAAAAGCCCCCGCAATGGCTTCCTCCCAGACTCTCGCGCCCTACAAGGCCGACTTCCTCCGGGCCTCGATCGAAGGCGGGGTCCTCAAGTTCGGCACCTTCGAGCTCAAGTCGGGGCGCATCTCGCCCTACTTCTTCAATACAGGCGACTTCTACCGCGGCGACCTGCTGCAGTCGCTCTCGACAGCCTACGCGCGGACGGTCATGGCGGCGCACGACAGCGGCGAGCTCGACTTCGACCTCGTCTTCGGCCCGGCCTACAAGGGCATCCCGCTAGCAGTGTCGACAGTCGACAAACTCGCGCAGCTGGACCCGGCGCGCTACGGCAAGGTGTGCTACTCGTTCGACCGCAAGGAGGCCAAGGACCACGGCGAGGGCGGCAACATTGTCGGCGCGCCGCTGCGGGGCAAGCGCGTGCTGATCGTCGACGACGTTGTCAGCGCCGGCACCGCCAAGCGCGAGGCCATCGCCAAGATCCGCGCCGAGGGCGGCATCGTCGCGGGGATTGTGATCGCCCTCGACCGCATGGAGAAGCTGCCCGCCGCCGACGGCGACGACGCCAAGCCCGGCCCCAGCGCCATCGGCGAGCTACGCAAGGAGTACGGCATCCCCATCATCTCCATCCTCACCCTCGACGACATCATTGCCGGGACTAGAGGGCTCATCTCGGACGCCGATATCCAGGCCACCGAGGCGTACCGCGCAAAGTACAAGGCGAGCGATTAGAGAAAGACAAAAAAAGAGGACAACAACCGACTAGAATCTGGCGGGGTTAAAATACAAAACAAACTGGCTTTCGTTCTACCGACGTGACTTGTCGTAATCTTCGAGGCAATACTGATAGCGCCCCCCTCGTCCACTGCGACGTGCGCGTGTGTGAAAGGGAGGGCGTTTGTGGGTTTCTCATCTCCTGGCCTCTCTGGTAGCATATAGAATAGCCAGCCGTGATCCCTCCATTTGTACTGAGCTGCTCCACACAATTCATGCCAAACCTCTCGAGAAGTAAAACTATGGTTGCTAAAGCTCTGAGACCAGAGAACATGCTAGATTTGGATTGCTACCCTGCTACTGGCAGTTGGTTTGTCTTTGTCGGCGAGATGAGCCCGGTTGAATGTCGAGTTATTTTGTCATATGGAGGTCTTATGTTTGAAAGCTGAGTTGCCTTAAGAGAGCACTCACGCGGGTAGTCAACACCTGAACGTAAGAGAGAGGTTCAGGAGTAAGTTCGATTCGTTATATATCCGAGAAGGGGGTGTCGGCCCCAACGTGTCTGTCTGTCATCTTCCTTCCTCCTAGGGTCTCCTGGGGACCTTCTGGATGCTGTCACTGTCAGGATTTGGCTGATGGTTATCATGTCTCAAAGCCCAGACATCGCAAACCATCATTGAGCTCAATTGCGTTGCTTCGCACCATGTACATCTTTGAGAGCCACCAGGGTTTGTAGTGAAGTCGCTTGGCATGCTCCTGCATTACCCCCGAGAGTAAAGTACTTGGCACAGATCGACTTCCCAGCGCGATGGACTAGTAATTTTCCATTGTAGCTACTTAGATAATCGCTGTCTCCCCGAGGTATCACTATCTACAGAAATTCCGGACAGCGATCCATAAAGCAGGAAGGTGTTCAACTCTTCCTTAAGCCCCAGACCGAACTCAGCACCCTTGATCTATCTACAGCTTACACAAATCCAAGACCATCCCCGTCCCTAAGCTTCCTATTTTCCCTCCTCTCCCACTCGATAAGCAGATGCTCAAGACTAAACACCGCACTCAGAAGATCTCCCAACGTGAGCCCCGCAAGCTCGGCCGCCGTCTCGTGAAACCGCTTCGCCGGGCCCGAGAGCTGGTCAACAGTCTTATACCTCCGAAGCGAGTACCCCATCCTCAGGACCTTATCCTCGTCCTCGCCGGGAACCACAGGCCGAGGCTCCACAAGGGTCATGCCATTTTGCACTCGATGCATGCGCGCCTCGATCTCTTCCTCCGTGATCTCTCTCGTTGAAGATTCCGCGGGCGGTGGGACAGGCTGGAGCGGGAAGAGGCGCTCGATTTCTGTTTCATCACGGTCTATTACACATTTCAGTCCATGTCAGTATCCAGTCCGTGATTCACAACGTGTGACGTATTCGGCAGCCCAACCAACCTTTTTGTCTCTTCTCCACCCGCGCTTCCTGGAACCAGTTCAGATACTCGGTCATTTCTTCCTGACTCATTTCGTAGACCTTCTCCGGGTCCGTATTCTCAAAGTCCAGCCTGTTCATTGTCTTCCTGCCGGGCTTTTCGGCGAACTCGGCCTCCCAGACTGTCCAGTTCATCTTCAGGGTCAGGGGATCTTTGTAATTGCGGGGGAACCGTTCCAGGCCGTCCATGGGGTACAGGAGCTTTGTGACCAGCACGACGGATGCTACCAAGAGGACGTCGGGGATGTCGAGGAGCATGTGTCGTGTGATCTGGCCTGGAGGCGGGGTTTCCTTGAGGAGCCTCCTCGTCGGGAACCCGAACTCTAGGCTGAGGAGCTTGGCGAGCTCCTGCGCGTAGAGATGTATTTCGGCTACACGGTTTCTGTTAGTCTGGGTTTCACGTTGTGTCCATTGTGGAAGAAAAGAGAAGCATACGTGGCAGGGCTAGGTCCTTTATCCAGCGAAGAAGCAACGGCTGGATCGGCGCTTTCGGAAACACCATGCCATAGTTCTTTTTGTATTCCAACATCATGATCATCACGGCTCTGTGCAGCTCGCTGCCTTCAAACTTTGCGTACCGGGTCAGTAAGGACCTGTGCGCCCAGCCGGGCAGCCTTTTCGTGAGCTCTTTAGGCACCAGCTCAACCTAGACAGAAGAAAGAAACAGAATCAAGTCAGTAATGAACCGTATAGCCAAGCCGCCACTGGATAAGCAAAAGCAGGGAACTTACCGCTCCAAGAAAGGGAAGCCGGCCATCCCGCGCCCATCGATAAATATCTCCGATCCTCATGGGCTCCTGTATCAACAAGGCACCCAGATACACGAGGGCAAGCGTGTCCATGGCTCCGGGCAGCGGCCAGTTCTCTGACTCCCAGGACCGGATCCCGCTCCCACTCCCGCTTCCGCTCCCGCTCCTCTCACGTCCCCGCGTCTTCTCATCCTCGGTGGAAGCCCCGGTCTCAGCCTGCGAACTAAACAAGGTCATCTCGCTGTCGCTCCCGGACTGGTTCTGCGAGCTCTTGCTCTTGGCCCTCGCCTTCTCTGCCGCCGCCGCCGCCTCGTCATCGTCCTGGACGGCGCGGGTCAGGCCGATGAACTTGCGGATGCGCCACTCCCACAGGCCGCGGCACACCGACTCGAGCTCGCGCGAGAGGTCCTTGTGCTTGATCAGCCAGAGGATCTGTTTGCGCAGGATGACCTGCAGGCACTCGAGGTAGAGCTCCTTGGCCTCGTTGCCCGAGAGGTTCCTGAACTGCTTCTCTTTGGCCTCCCGCTTCTTGCGCGTGACTTTGCCACCGACGGCGGTGAAATTATCGTCCTTGTCGATGTCATATTCGACAAAGTTCTGGTGGACGTGGATTTGAGGCTGATTAGCATCTTGGGTACATCTCTCCTGGGGATCTAGAAACGGGTTTTTTTTTTCCCCTCCCTTCCCGATGAAGGGGAAGAGAAAAGAGAGAAAAGGGGGTATATAGGCTTACTCACATCAATTTGATGACCCTTTTGACAAAATTTCAGTCCGCTCTCGACGTACCAGCGGGTGGAGTTGCAGACGTCGCATTTCTGCCCTTTGGGGAACTTGCGAAAACCTCGACCTGACGACATAACCCGTCCGTGTGCAAATTTGGTACGAATAAAGGCGGGGCGCGCGGCTTCTTAAGAAAGGGTGCAGGATAGGATGCGTATCGTGTTGTGTCGGTCGGGTACGCTGTTGACCTTGCTTGGGCGCTTGGTTAAAAAGTGAGGTTCAGTCAGTTACTTGCTTGCCACCGTTCGCGCTCCCCGGAAACATATAACAAAAAAAGTTAATTTTTGATATGTAAATGAAGCCGCTACCAATGTCACAGGGAGCCGCATGCTCAATAAACACACATATTTAGTTTTCCCCTTGACGATACCTACAGCCGAAAAGTTTGATACCTGCCGTCTTTGTATCATACGTCAGTTAATGGATGTTTTTGAGTTCGCCCCGGGAGTCTCCCGTGTGCCGCCTAGGCGTTAACTTCCTGGTTGGTTTGGGCGTTTTCAATTTTCCAGAACGCCATGGACACACAAAGAGAATTGGATGCAGCGCGAAAAAGAAAACAATTATGCCCGTGGGCGCGGAAACCTGTTTGTGATGGCTCTGCTCTGCTCTGTGTGCTGCCCGTATGTCTTTGATTCAACCGGCCTCAACATGATCTGATTCTGTAGATTCCAAAGGAGAAAATACCCCACTTCCTGCCGTCCGAGTCCCGTGTGATTCACAGGCAGTAAACTATCAACATTGCATGTCGCCGCGCTGATTTTTCTAAGCAACCTGTCGAGTACTTCATTGTATCCGTGACCTGCAATCACTTGGTAGTCTATGATGGTCTTGCACGTCGAGGATCGCCCGCTCGACCCCGCCTCGTGCTGGAAGATTAGCCACAAACCTGATTGTTATGCCTGTACCGCACATTGGACCTTGCTTCATTGACGAGCATGTCTACCATACAAGACCAACACGTCTCGTCCATTTCGTGTAATGAAATGGGTCAATGGGGCAAGCTAGATTCATACATCTTTCACTTTGAGCGTCACAAGAAAACAGAACAGTGGTTTGGGGGGGAACTTCTTCAACTCTACCCGACAAATTCGTTGCGAGCGCCCAGTGTTTTCTCTTTCCCCAGGATAAATGTCCGGCCGTGATAGAATCGATGTGCACAAAACAGAAGAAAAAGCAGACGTGAGTTCGATGCTGATTGTGCGAGAGTAGACACACCATACCCAGCAGAAACAGTGTCCAGATGGCATCATTAGAATGCGACCATGGCAGACCCGGATCATGGGCGAGCCCAAGAAGTATCAAAGCGACCTCTCCCTCAGCCGGCCCTGGGATCCGGCAAACAGCAACGCGAGGCGTCCCTCGTTGAAGAAGCATCCAGTTCCCTCCAAAGCCCTTCACGAGACTACCGAGGTAATCTACTTGGGAGACTCCTTGGCGTCCACGGCGATCTCCTCACCCATGGCGGTCTGGACAGTGACGTCTGGAAAGTAGCAAGGTTAGTCGATGCGAGAGGAAGGAGGCACAACACGCCTCTGGGGTCGCTGGACGGGGATCGCGGGGGCTTAGACTTACTGGTGTCCTTCTCCTCAACCTTGAAGAGCTTGTTGATCTTCTCGCCGACATCACCGTCAGGCATGCGGACATCGTTCTTCTCTCTGCCCTCATCGTCGATAAGGTTGAGGTAGTTATCATCGGAAACGTCGATCTGCAAAAAGAAGGAAAAAATGAGTGAGCTTCTCCACGAGATGGTTTAAATGGAGCGGGGATTGCCTACGAGCTGGTACTCGGTGCGCTTGACGACGGGGACGTCCATGTTGTGGGTGGAAGGGCACAGCTCCTCGAGCTTCTTGCCGGTGAAGATGTCGATGGCGACGAGATGGACCTTGGCGTGACCGTGCTTGCCGGTCTTGGAGGTCGACATGTCGACGATCTTGCAAGGGCGGCCCTTGATCACGACGAAGCCGTTCTTGCGCAGAGCAGAGCACTGCATGGGGTAGGTGGTGGACGCGCCGGCATCGGCAGAGTCGAAGGTGTGCTCATGCTGTGAAGGGTCATTGTCAGCACGGGGTCTCGAGAGCAGATGCGAGCGAGCGAGCGTGCGGGCAGCCGAGGGCGACGGCGACAGAGACGGCGAGACAGGTGTGTGGGTGTGCGCGAATCTGCTGCTGCTGTCGTCCTTGGATCGTGGGGCTGGCGCGATGCGGGGTGATTTTTCGCCCAAGCGGGCGGCGCACAACAAAACGCCTCGACGACGGCTGGGGCACGGGGACGGGGGGCAGGGCAGCAGGGCACGTTCTGACTTACATCGGCATCGTTGGGGGCAGACATCTTGGCGGAATTGGCAAAATATATTTGTCAAGTTGGAGAAGGAGGAAAGGAACGGGTGCTGCTCGCCCAAGATATGACAGAAAGAGGTGAGAAGATGCAGTTTGATGAGTAGAAACGGGGGAGGATCTGGAAGGGTTTTTGAGGACAGAAAAAAAGCCAACCCAAGCCCCCCCGCCTTTGGTCGGTTTGCTGTGGCCCCTCCCTCGCGCACATCCATGCGAACGTGCGTGTGTGGCCCAAGGTCCAAGGTCCAAGGCCCATGTCCCATGTCCTGACACTGACGCTGACGGCCCGCGGGGGGCTGCAACTGTCCTCAGTGCCCTGCCAGTCGCACCGCTGAAATTTGAATTTCTGGTGGGCTCTAGGCCTAATACCAGCAGCTAACCACGGCAAAGCCTCACAGGAGACCGCACTGGAGATGGGTACATGCAATTAATTACCTACCATGTAGGTTGGTTTCTCCATTTATCTTCACCGTGATTGGTCTCTTTGCCCTTCTTTTTTTTATCCAGGCGCAACCATGGGTCGCTGTCGGGAAGTTTCCCCACACGAGATCTCCCATATTACTTCTTTGGACAGGTGAGGCCCGCGATACTTCAGCCATCGTTACCCGCGTTCAAGGGACATCAATTCGTCGGGTGTCGTTTGATGAGGTGGATTTTGTAGGACTTTGTGAGCCTGGTACGAACCTGGTAATTGGATTCTGAGATCAGATCAGTTACCTGGTCCTGGTACCTCACCTTCGGGCAAGAGACGGAGCCAAAAAATATTCCTGAATCGATTAGGTTCCTGCTACTTGGTACCGCCCGCGGCGTGATCTCTCCAACCCCTCCTCCTGCCTTGGACTGTGACATCTCCAACGCTCACAGGGCTCCGTCCCTTGGTGGAAGGCAAATGCACCTATGTGGCCCCCTCGGGCGGTGAAACGTGTAACTCTCAGAGTCAATCGCAGCGGTCGCAACAAATTCCAGGCATTTGCCCCTCGCTCTCAGTTGAGATCGATCTTGCTCTCCTGCCGAACCGAACAATGGAACCTCCTCTGCCCCGCCTCGAATCGCTCTCCTTTTGTCGATCTACACTAATCCATTTGCAGTAAAGCCCCACACGAGTTCCCGTGGGCCCCGCAAGCAATGCCAGTGTGCGAATGCTTCGCCAATCACAAGCCGACCAGCACGAAGTCGTCCCGAGCTGGTCAGCCTTGCTGGTAAATTCAGCTAGCACGGCACGGGCAGCTAGCAGTCTGCACTACTGTGCACACTAGGGTAATGTAGCGAGCGGTGCAGGGCCCTGAGAGGAGGCCACTTGCTTGCATCATGTCTCCAGCTGAGGCGCCCTAAAGAACAACGAACAGGCCCGTGTATTGATTGTGCATCCCGTACCTTACCTGAGCTACCTGATATCTACCTGGTACATCTACTACTAGACTTGGACCCGTGTCAACGTCCAGCAAGCTCATCCACCTCTCTCCAACAGCTCCAGCCCAGCAGCAGCGACAAGGAGGAGGAAGAAGAGCTGTAGGCCGTTTCTGCCCTACCACTATGCGACATCTCCCTCGATTGCGGTGACGTTTGATCCACCATGTGGCTTGATCGACTTGCCGGCCAGCATCCGGGAAGCGCGTCTCCTCAACCGAACAGTCGACCTATTTCGCCGCTCCCTCTCCCTCGACGGACATCGAGCGCCCGTGGGCCCTATTTGACCTCGCAACGGCCGGGCAGCACCCCACGAGGGTCAACACAGTCGCTGGCCTCGTTGGCCTCGAACGATTCCTCCACATCGCTGCTCGCCTCGTCGAAAAGAGCCAATGGATCGGCGCTCAAACAGTCCGTGACGGTGGACGATGCCCCAGACCCCGAAGCGGTTCTCGACCGGATCTTGGGCCCTCTGCCCGACATCGCGTCTTCCGGAGGCGAGGACGTTAGCTCCATAACACAGGATGACTTGGATCTGGACTTTGACTTTGGCGGTCTGTCGCTTCGCGAGCTGGCGGCTGGGGATGCTGAGGTGGAGGACCGAAACACATATAGATCGCAGACAGTCCAAGATTGTAGGCCGTCCCGAGCACCTGTTCCGCGCCCTCCCTCCACCCATGCTTATAGTGTTGCGTAGATGAGCAAGACAAGGCCAAATTCGAAGAGCTGCACCGGTCCATTCGAGCCTGCGACGACATCCTCTGCTCCGTCGAGTCGAATCTTACCAGCTTTCGAAACGACCTCGCTGCCGTCTCGGCCGACATTGAAAGCTTACAGGCCCGGTCTACTGCCCTCAATGTGAGGCTAGAAAACCGAAAGGCGGTGGAAAAGGGGCTCGGCCCCATAGTGGAGGAGCTCAGCGTGTCCCCCATGGTTGTGACCAGAATATCCGAGGGCACCATCGACGAGTCCTGGGTCAAGGTTCTGGCTGAGGTCGACAGAAGAGCCACAGCCCTGAAGAAGAACTCGCAGCACTCGGGAAGCAAAGCCATGGCCGATATGGGTCCCTTGTTGGAGAAGTTGATACTCAAGGTACCCACGCTACTCACCCCCTTAATGCCGAGAACTCCATCCTGACCCCCGACAGGCCGTTGAAAGAATACGAGATTTCCTCGTGGCGCAAGTCAAGGCATTGCGATCCCCTCACATAAACGCCCAGATCATCCAGCAGCAGAACTTCCTCAGGTTCAAGGACCTATTCGCCTTTATCCAAAAACACCAGCCCGTCCTTGCTAGCGAGATATGTCTCGCATATATGAACACCATGCGCTGGTACTACCTCGCCCAGTTCACCCGCTACGGCAAGTCCCTCGAGAAGATCAAGCTCCACGTCCTCGACAAGAACGACGTGCTCGGCCACGAGGATGTCTCCAGGCGGGCCACTGTCCTCTCGGGCTCCAAGCTAGGTGGCACCCCGCACGACGCCTTTAACCTCGGTCGAAGGATAGAGATCCTCAAGACCAACACCCAGATCGCCATGTCCTCCTACCTCGCCGAGGAGGACCAATCAACCCACTACCTCGAAGTCCCGTTCCGCAACTTCAACCTTGCCCTCATCGACAACGCCACATCTGAATACACCTTCCTCACGACCTTCTTCAACCCCGCGCTCTCGTTCCCCGTCATCTCGCGACACTTCAACTACATCTTCGAACCCACCTTTGCCGTCGGCCAAGCTCTCACCAAGCACCTCGCAAGCGACACCTTCGACGGTCTGGGCCTGCTCCTCTGCGTCCGCCTAAACCAACACTTCCAGTTCGAGCTCCAGCGCCGCCGCGTCCCAGCCGTGGACGGCTACATCAACGGCACGGCCATGGCCCTCTGGCCGCGCCTGCAGAGCGTCATGGACGCCCACTGCGAGTCGGTCAAGGCCCTCACCGCGGCGCTGCCCAGCCGCGCGGCCTCGGCAGCCAGCGCCAAGACGGCGTCCGCCGCGCCGCACGTCGTCACGCAGCGCTTCGGCCAGCTCGTCCACGGCATCTTGGCGCTGAGCACCGAGGCCGGCGACGACGAGCCCGTCGTCGCTAGTCTGCGCCGTCTGCGCAACGAGATGGAGGTCTTCCTTACCAAGGCCAGCAACGCTTCGTTTGGAGCCGACAAGCGTAAGAGGGAAAGGTTTTTGTATAATAATTACAGTTTGATCTTGACTATTATTAGCGATGTCACGGGTAAGCTTGCTGTTGAGCAGCATGAGCATTTTGAGGCGCTCAAGACGGCGTTTCAGGAGGCTGGCTAGGTTGGCTGAAGTTTTGTTCGGTGGTGAGTGAGTGAGTGAGTTGAGTAAGTGAGTGTTACAAGAGAGGGAAAGGAGTTTGATGAGCGGGCAGGATAACTTTCTAGATGTTTGGTAATTGCCTTATCCATTATGAACGGCTCGTGGTTATCTTTTTTATACATTGGTCTGTTTTGTCGAAGGGTCGAGATAATGTATAGAACTAAACTTCGACGGAGTACGACAATCCGTGAACAATGTTTCCAAAGATCCGATCTAACTAATACATCTACCCGTTTATCTCAACGCCAAAACCCGTTTTAACAGAAAACAAACTTTTAAGCCACAGGGGCCATCGTAGATACTCGTTTAGAAGCCCCGTGCAGATATGTATATAGTTACCAACCATCCCAAGCCACTTGAACCCGTCCAAACGCCAATATCTTACCATGTCTTTCCCTCCTTTCTTGCTAGTAAACCAATATTATCTGTTCACCACCGTCTATCTCCCCCGCCACCGCCTGGACAGTCCCTACCTGATCCACCTCGCCACCAGAGACGACACATACGCCGAGATGCCCGGCGACCGGCGCAGCAGCACAGCTACGACACCGATCAGCACAGCGAGTCCCACGGCACGCGCGGGTCGTCGGTACCTCCACAGCCCCTCGCGGATCTTATCCCGCGTCTCAATCCACCTTAGCTCGCGGACCTGCCTCTCGAAAAAGACCCTGCCGTCCTCCATGGTCTGAGCGGCGCAGGCCTCGGCGTCGCGGGCCGTCTTGAGCACGCTGGCGCGCGAGATGGTGCGCCACGAGGCGAGGCGCTCGGGCGGGTGAGCTTCGAAGAGGGCGACGGCCGAGGTGATGAGGGCGTCGAGGTCGAGGGGGCGGGGCAGCTTGCTGAGGATGCTGTGGAGCATCTCGGGCTCGTCGCGGGGGGTGTCGAAGAGCTCGGCGCGGCGGCTGCGCACGATGGCGGCGAACATGTAGACGCTGAAGACGGGCTCGCGGGCCAGGAGGACGTCGAACAAGCGCGAGATTTCGCCTAGCGTGGTTATGTCGTGCGCGTACATGGTTAGTGTGCCTGAGAGGGCGAAGAAGGGTTCTGTGGAGGAGAGGTGCATCCAGAGGGCTGGGTCGGCGGCGCGTAGGATGTCCGGGATGAGGCGCAGTTGTGCGATCGCGGGGGTTAGCGAGGGCAGCATGAAGTCCCGGATGCGGAGGGCCGAGAGCCGCGAGACGGCGGGCCTGCGGAGGGTGGGTGGGAGAACGAGGAGGAAGACTTGGCAGATGTCATGGTAGCCTTGGAAGTAGCTGAGGTAGGGGTTGTGGCGGAGGACAGAGACGATGAGGGATGAGAGCTCGGCCTTGCGCTGGTCGAGCTGGGATTCGGTTTGGTCTGGGTGAGTTGTTAGTTGGAGGATTGGGGTTGGTTTGAGAGAGAGTTATGAGGAGGAACTTACGATTGGGGTAGTAGATGAATGCGCGGTTCACGTCAAGCTGGACTTGGTCTTCGTCTGCGTGGCGAGGAAGCTCTTTCCATGAGGCATCATGGGCGGTTCCGCCGTTGCCGGTTTGCAGCCCAAGTAGCACCGGCCCTATAGGATAGTGGATGGTGAGCTTTGTGAAGTATGTATGTATGCATGTGTAAGGGTGGACAGGTGCCAGAAGAGGGCAGGTATGGTATGCGATACAGGGCAGGGAGGTTGGTCGAGAGTGGTGGGTGACTTACACGCTTGCTGACGGATCTTATCTGTCAAGAAGCCCCCAGGCTGCTCTGCAAGAGCTCTTAAACCACGGAGATCCCTCCATTTGCACGCCTCGAGAATAGCATGCTCCCTCTTGTGGCCAGGGGCATCAGCATTGTTGCCGTTAGCGGCCTTCTCGAGACGGGCGATGTCGTCTGGTTCCACCATATGGGCAGCTTTCTCAGCCATCCGGACCCGATGTCCTTTGGATCGCGTCTGATGCACGAAGTTCGGACCCGTAAGCCCAGCTCATCAATCAAAGACCCGATGGTACTGTATGTGCCGACTGCGACGGTGCACGTAACGATGGGGCCGCGGAAGTGCTCCCGTCCCGTGTCCGGGCGCGTCGGTCAAGCAGAGGTGGTCTGATGGTGCTGCAATATGATAGATGATAGAATGGCTGGCGAGTGAGGCTGGCGGCAGGCAGGCAAAGCAGGCAGGCTGTCCCCTCAAGACGATCGTGTGGTGAAGTAGCCCTGGAGAAGGTGAATGAGACCTTGGCTGGGCCTTGTGGTTGCGACCACAGCTGAGATAGAACACGGTGATGGCGGGGACGTTCTGTCGGCTGTGCCTTTCATGCAAGTGAAGCTGCGGCGTTTTGTTATGGTATGTTTCCGTGTTGTGTCGTGGCAGCTCTGGTGGGTTTGTGACAGCAGGACTGCTGGTGATTCAGATACAGGCAGGTATCTCTTGGCAAAGAGCCCGAACATCAATCCTCCCATCAGCCTGTAAGAGGCCGCGCTGTTCAGCGACTTGACAACTGAAGCGATTCGAGACAGGGGTCGCACTGGCACCTTAGCGCCTCTAGACAGAAGTCAAAGCTGCGCTAGTCCATGGCCGGGAGTGCTTTCCCCAGGTATCTCTACCAGTCCTGGGTGTATTTTAGGTTAGGTACCTCTGTATCCTGTACCTTGTACGATATTACCGCTGTTACCAGTCAAATCTCTATAAAAACATGCACCGTATTTTCATCGATTACATGGGCGTTCTTGGAGTTTGGAAGCTGAGCTGGGATGAAAGAAGAAAGCTGCACAGGTACAGTATAGATCAGATTTGCAAGGCTGTCAGACATGCTAGAGAAACCCGTGCTTGTCGCCGTGGTCAAGCGGAAGTTCGCATGGGTGGAGGCTAGAGAGTAACGCGTGCGTTAGATAAAGTATTAGTACCTCTCGGAAGTCAATGGGTTTAAGCCCGAGTTAGGTCGGCTCGAGGTCGGGCAGTCCTCGTTACTTTTTGTCGGTCACACTCCTCGACGTCTTGTCTTAAATATCAGGTAAGTGGGTACTCACCCGTTTCTTTTGATCCTTTGCATTCAACTCCAATGTGCTTAGCTGCAGGCGGGAAGAGATATGAGGGGGTACTAAGGGATACTGTGGTAAATCTATGACAGGTCATAAACGGCTGCCATATGAGTTACTGCAGCTGAGGCGGGCTGCGAAACAGCGACGAATTGCATGATGGGTGCAGCATCAGGGCAGAGGTACCTCAGACCTTCCGTGGTACCCTACCCGATCGACAAACTGACCTCATCGCAGGCGCCTCCCTATGTGCTCAGTGTTCTTTCACGTCCTCATTCCATTCCTTCCGGATTTCATGCTGACCTCCATCCATCACACCGACTGCCGCTGCAAAGAAGGAAGAACCTAGAAGGCATGAAGGCCAGCAGAAACCCGTACCTCCACGAATCAGACCTAGCCCCGAGAATCTAGCCCGCTGGCCACCCAGTTCGTGCAAACCCTCTGCATCTCAGTGTCCTGCCCGGCGTTCGTGTATGCAGCCTTGATCTCACTCTTGGGCCTCTCAACGATGCTCATTCCGAAGCCATCGTGAAGGTGCCACTGGATATGACCTGTCGCCAATTAGCCAAGACCCTTGTCACTGTGATATTCCGAGGATAAACTTACAGTGCAGCAGCCAGGAGCCAGGATTATCCGTCTTGAAGCCCAGCACAATGAAGCCCGTCTGTGGGAGGTTGACCGTGTCCCGTCGAGGCGGGTTGGCGAGCTGAAGCGTCGTGACGTTGGATAGGAATGGTCCTGCACCTCGAGCCAGGATATAGTTATCGTGGCCGTGATAGTGCAGGGGGTGCGGCAGCGGGAGCAAGGACTCGACCACGATGTACACCCAGTTCGTGCCCTGCAGCGACGTCAGGTCGATGGGGACCAAGTCGGCCGTAATGTTGGCCGTCGAGTTGGCAAAGATCTGCTTGATGACTGGGTTGCTCTTCAGCGGTCGGTACGGCTGCGAGCTGCCCACTTGCCAGCGCAGGGCGTAACCGTCGTTCGACGACGGGAGAAGCACCGCGTTGAAGTCCTTGCTCACGGCGGACGGACCGACGCTATGGGAGATGTATGGGACAAGATTGGAGAGCGACTCGTCCTGGCAGACATCTAGCATGACATGAGGGATGCTCTGGTTCACTGTGGGATCGGCCGTCGAGGTTGCGTCGTAGCGGACTATGGCTCGGATGTCGAAGGCCTGGAGGTTCACGGCGAAACAGCTCATCATGGGTATAGCGCGCGCCCAGTAGTCGCCGACGGCCTGGTCGGCTTCGACAATGACATCGTAGCGCTGCCCCACGGCTATGAGGATTGTATCCGTCGCATAAGGAGTGATAGGCACAAGGTCGACGGACACCACCGTCAATTTGTGGTTGTCGATGGCGAAGCGAAAGATAACCTCGGAGCCGGTATTGATCAGTCGAATGAGGTGCTTCTTACCCTTGGTGAAGGTCATCTGGTAATGGGACCCTACCGTCGTGAGGTTCGTGTTGAGGTTTGTGTTCTTACCGTTGATAAGGCCGCTGACAGCAACTGGGGGGATACCCAGTGTTTGAGTTGTGGCCGAACTAGCGAGGGCATAGGCAGACTGGTGGTAGTAGTCGGTGATGACCAGCGGGCCCAGGTCGATGTCCCAGTTGGCCGTATTGGGGCCGTGGATGACAATCGGCCCGTGAACACCGTCTGCATACTGGAGAGAATAGTGGGAATGGTACCAGGACGTCCCATGCTGGGTGGCCTTCCAGTTGTAGGTATAGCAGTCACCGGGGGCAATCGAACACTCCGTCTGGGCTGTAGCTCCGTCGGCATAGTTGGTGTTTAGATGCCGGATGCCGTGGAAGTGGATTCCAGTCCCGTTCAGTGTAAGTTGGTTGCACACTTTGACAGAGATGTTGTCGCCCCAGTTCGCCTCGATAGTAGGTCCTGGATACTGGCCGTTGACAGTCATCATCTGCTTTGAGACGCCATCGGGAGCCAGAGTCTTGGCCTGGACATTGAAGGTGAACTGTGTAGAGTATTAGCAACACGCGGTTGAGTTTGTTGTTCCCAAAAATGCATCTTACAGAACGAGTCACCCCAGTAGACGGCCACGTGTAAGTGACATCGTCATTGATGCTGTAGTTGCCCCAGCAGTTTCTGGAAGTGGCGGTATTCGCACACGAGGCTCTCTTCCTCAGACCAAAAAAGGGTGTACCAGTCGCGAGAGAAGTCACTCCGGAGAGGAGGACCACGAGGGAGCTAGAGAAACGCATCTTGTCTTGGTCCTGTGGATGAACTGAGGACGACGACGAACATGCTCTGTCCCATGGCCGCGGCCTTCCATCTTATAGACGAGCTTCCTCAACATCGTCATCTTACGTTTGCGAGGTCCTTGAGTGTCGTCTTTCTTTCCAAGTTCCAAGGTTCCCCGGTCAAGGTTCTAGGCCGACGACGATGTGGACGTCGTGGTGGGCCCAAGTCCAGGTCGACGACGATCTTTTAACATCTTGGGAATTGGAGACTACCCAAAGTCCACGAATCGAAATGGATCGTGATGAAAGTGTGTGCTCCCTCCTGAGCCGTGAACCGCACACGGGAGGAAAGTCTGGTTAGGTATGTTTTCCTCTCTACTGATTCCTGGGACGAGACGCATGTCAGGGGCAAGGGAGGCAGTCAAAGTGTCACTTATTTACTTGAAACTCAGTATAAGATCCGCTGTTTTATTATATTTATTCTCCTCTGTTCGATCCCTGGTGTTGAAGCAAGAACTGGGCATATTTCATGGTTCACAATCTGGACATGACTTTGGCGGAGATGACTTCGGCGTCGTGGTGTTGGGAGGTTGTCTGTTAGGTAGGATCCTTCTCGACCACCCTGTCTGTGGTAGGCAGTGATCTGCAACCCGCACAAGCACTACCACCTCCTTGGGCCGAGACGGGCTGACTGAGGTTACAGCGCCTTCCCACCCGTGTTAGGATGATACAAGTGAGGTTGCTGAACAGCTTGAAAACCCGGTCTTGTCTTTGAACTTTGGGTTGCATTATTGAGGTTTGAGTTATGGCGTCGTTCGTTGATGACAGCCTACAAGTTCGAGCCGTTCCAAATTTAGAGTCGAAAGCCTCATGCAAGAGAGCAGGGAAAACCTGTTTCCATCTTTGCTTCTGCTTCTGCTTCTGCTTCTTTTCCTCTTCCACGGGTTCGACTCTTCACCTTGGACATACACGGCCCGACGACTCTGAACTGTCCAAAAGATTCAGACTGCCAGTTCTCTCACCATGTGCCCCAACTCTCATCATTGCATCGGTCTCGGCACGCCACATGACTATGAGAATCTCAGGGAGTTGGTTGCCCACCAAGCCAATACCACACCCACCTGGTCTGCGCAATTCGGCACAACTTACAGTGGCGTCGAGGGCGTCCAAGGCCGCTGAAGGCCTGACAACGGACTGGGTGTCTCTTGCTAGGGACTTATCTTCCTCAGCCAGAGATAATTGTGAACCTCAAAGTCCGGGCCGCGGAGGTCTTGGAGGGGGGAGAGGAGACGCCGGCCGGGATCACTCTTGAGGGCTGGACTGAAGGCACTGCGGACTATGCGCGAAGCAAGCCAGGCGCAAGGGGTATCGCTAGGTGACTAGATACCAGGTACTGTGTTTGAGTTAAGAAACAAGAAAAGAAGAAAGGAAGCGACTGACAAAGGTCACGGCGGGCTGACCGACCTAACTCGGGTTTGAACCATTGCCCTCGAAAGATGCAAGGCCCTCTCTCTAGCATCCACACAATGCAGCTTCCGCTTGAGTACAGGATACCGCGCCGAGCACAGGATTCACCAGCATGAGTGGGAGCACTGCAAATCTGATATATGAGGGGCTGGATGGGCGTGAACACACACGCGAATGCATGCACGCAGGATGCAAGGAGGCAGGCAGGCAGGCAGGCAAGCTCGGACGCAAAACAGATGCATGGCCTGTGATACCCGATTAGATAATAATTCCTTTTTCCAGCCAGTGCTTTCAGTTGGTCGCTGCGGGATGAAAATGTGACCTGTCAGGTGCATTTGGTTGACTCGACAGCCCGCGGCGGCACCATTGTCCCCGTCCGCATTTGCATCCAGACAAGACTCGAGAATATGTCTCAGGTGTGCAGAACAAGTCCGGTTTACTGATTTCGGCAGTCATCCATCCAGAACGCCGAGGGCTCTCGGTGTCGGGATCGTTGTCGGTGATCAGGGCGAGGTCAGGAAATTCTGAGTTGGTGATGTACAGGTACTTGCGTGTGGTTACGGGTCTTGCCGTATGGACGGTACGGGTTACGAGCACCCTTCCGGATTCCATTCCTTTCCCCCTTCGCGTTGTCCAACATGCACCCGCCCAACCAACAATAAGTCAGATTGTGCAAATTAGATGCTGTTTACCCCACGGATTACTTCAGGTATCACGAATTATCTGTAGCAGGGCATCACGAGATCCAGAACCCAGCGAGTCACTTTATCGATCAGGGACGACCTCCCGCTCTTCAGTTCTTTGCGTGTAAGAGTGAACAGCTTTGTCTCAAGTTCAGGTCTTAATAGGCAGTGGTACCCCAACCTTAGGCGTTGGTGGTTGGTGCGTACCAGGCACGTGCCAGGTAACTTTCCGTGAAAGGTTGGGGAAGTTGGAGAAGCGTGCCCCACTTCCAGGTTCACCCTTGCCTGTTATTGGGGGATTCAACATCAACAGCTCCCGCTCACTCAACAGGGCATCTCATCCTCCATCACGAAACGGGATCCAGTGTGCTTGAATTGAAACCGGGCATGAGAGTGTAAGCCACACGAAGCGCCCAGATTCGCTTTGGATGCGAGAGTGCGGCCGGGCTTTGCCGCTCGTGTTTTCCCTTCAAGGTGAGGTACCTTTGCCAACCTTACTGTCAGGTCCGGGCCTACATAGCTTAACTTTGACCTGGAGGGTCACAGAGCCGCTCTTTTTTCCCTGCACATTCACCACTTGCCCCCTCCATGCCTTACACGAATCCACGATCCCATCCCCCATCCCCCTCCCCCACTCTCCCAGCACCCAACACCCACCTTCCAGCCCCCTTTTGCAACACCACTCACCATCGTGCCTTCCAACCTTGGTAGATAGGTAGGTAGGTGCCTTACCCCAGAAGTCGAGCCCAAACCTCGCGCCCGATCGACCAAAGACGGTTCCGTCGCCTTACTATAGACCAAGCTAACCGCGGGTTCATCTGATTCACAGAAAGATCTGTTAAATTACACTGGATGTCTACCTCTCTGCCTGTCTCCAAGTAGACATCCCGTTGATCTTGATCCTTTTCTGCTCCCACCAACCAGGCAGATATCTATTCATCAGAAATCTTCGAAGGAGCGACAAAGTCCACCGACGCCGATGGACTTCCACACCAGCGTTCTCCGCGGAGGGGAATGGGTGACCGAGACGAGAAGCGTGCACGAGGTCCTGAAGGCCACTTCCAACGCCAAGGGCTCCGCAAGGCCACGTCTGTTGAAGCCCCCGCAGTGTGGAATCCTCAGCAGGACGGTCTTCGAGAGCCCGCAAGTCAGGTTCATCTTGCCTCTCAGGCTGAGGTCATCCCGTGATAACGATGTTGCCTTCGTTGGTGTAAGATGGATTCCCCCTCCACCAAGACACTCTCCTGCCCGCTAGGCTCGCGTGATCATACCGTCGGGAAAGCGCCTTCTTGCCACTAACCTCGCTCCCTAGAACAATTTTGTCGAAATTCGCGAGCTGCAACCAGATGGCCAGTTCAGGGACATCGCTATGAAGAACGACTTTGGGTCACGAATTCGAAACGCCTCTGTCATTGGGTCCTCCGATGCTGAGCCTATCGTCAAAACAGAGTATGGCTTGACACCGCCGGAGATCTCGAGCCAGGCTTCGCTCTTGCCTCCCCAGCTCCTGCTGCTGGTGCTGGAGTGTGGAGACTGTGTCTTCATATTCCTTCGGCCCACACCGGGTGATGAGTTTGAGTTTGTCACAACACGGTTTGCCAGTCGCAAGGAACAGCAACAACTCAACTACCCGGGGTTTCACCTAGCCGTGGATCCAAGCTCGCGCTACATGGTTCTCGCCGCGGCTCAGGACTTCTTTGTTGTGTACGAGCTCGAGTCCCTCGAGAGACTCAGCCACGACTACATGAACAATCGACCCCTGAACCCCATCAAGGCCTACCGTCTGCGGGCCGTACAGGGAGTCATACACAAAATCACATTCCTATATCCACGCCCAGAAGACGAGCACCACCACGTGATTCTCCTGCTCCTGGTTGTGAAAGATGGAAAGTCGAGGATGGTCACGTACGAGTGGGAGCTAGGGAACGATCTCAAAGCCGTTTTCGCCGAGGAAAAGACCGGGTACCGGATGTCCACCGAAAACCAAATGCCTTTGTTTCTCATCCCGTTGACAGTCACGTCTGCCTTCCTAGTGGTTTCGCGAAACCAGCTTGCGGTGTGCACCGGGGGATTACATGGGCCGCCGCATTTTAACACGGTCGGGATATCGCAACACTCTGCTACAGCTGCCCACTACGGGCGCGATGAGCCCCTCTGGACAGCATGGGCAAGACCCTTCCGGCTGCCGCCATATTTCAGAAACAAAGACTGTATCTATCTTGCTAGGGAAGATGGCGTCGTGTTGTTTCTGGAATCGGATGCAGATGCCTCCGTGAAGGGCTGTACCCACATGGACACCTTTGACTGCAACATCTCAAGCGCGTTTGCGTGTCCAATTGTCCCGGATGCGGATGTCCTGGTTTTGGGCGGTGACTCAGGCCCAGGGGGTTGGTGGAAGGTGCGAAGTGTCCCAGCCATACCCCTTCACCGTAGCTAACTTTTTTCTAGGCCATGCCTCGACAGCATCTAGAACGTCTTGGGGGTTTTGAAAACTGGTCGCCAGCTGTTGACTTCGCAACAACCGATGAATGTTCGACTTGGAATCAAGGTTGCAGTGAGAAAGAAGACGCCGTGCGCCCCTGGCTGGAGCGCAGTATCCGAAAACCCGATCGAGTATTTGCCACAGCTGGGTGTGGGGAGAAAGGCTCAATCACAGAGTACAGATACGGGTTGAAGGCAAGTATTGGCCTGGAAATGGAATATGGGCCTGGTATGAAGCTTGCCTGGCTTTTCCCTTCCAGACATTCAACTCAACCCAACGGACTTCACCTTGTGTTGTCTAAGCCCGACTGCACTGAAGTCCTGTACATGGAACAAGACTGTTCTGAGGCCTCGGCAGCCGATTCAAGCACCGTTGCCTACGACCTATCATCCCCTACGCTTGCAATAGCGTACTCGGAACGCCTGCTCGTGCAGATCACGGCCAACTTTGTCACCTTGGTGGCCCCGGACAAGCAGTAAGAGGCTCCCTGATGTCAATACGACTGTGTCATATCAATGATTGAGGGGCTAATGTAAAAACAGTGCTCAGTTCTCGTACAGCGAGATCTTGGCGGGGCAGACGGTCACAATATGTGATGCTTGCATTCTCGACGACCGCTGCGCTATTTCATCATACAATGGACCTGAGTTTCAAATACATGTGTTCAAGATCGATTGCGTAAACCTTTCTCTTATAGGCGTCAACAGCATCAGTGTGGAGGGAGATGTGACTGCACTCGTCATGACTGAGCAACAAAACGTGCTGGCCGGGATATGGAAACACGGCCGGCCGTTTTTGCTGAGCTTCTCACTACAGAACGGGTATCAGGACCCGGAAGAGATTGATTTGCTCGAGGGTAAGTTTTACTTTCCGGACGGGAGCCAGAATACCGAAGAACAAGTGCAGCAATCCCTGAAATCGTTCCTGACATTGAGAATGTAGATCCGATGCGCGAAGCCGGGCACGTTGGGCAAGCGACCCAGTCGGCTATTGAGCCCATTTCAAGCATCGGCTCAATCCCGGACGCCGTCATCGTGGGGACACGGAGCGGAGAAGTCATAACTCTGACACACGAAGCTGGTTCGGATCATCTGGTTATCGACTGCGAAAAGTTTGGGACCGCTGCGGTCAATATCACGCGCGCACGCGCATCGCAGACAAATGGTTGCGGGCCAGTCTTACTGGTCTCTTGCAATCAGAATTTGGTTCTCCTTGGAGCACATCGCTCCGGTAACGGACCTGCTGTTCAGTTCAAGACCAAGCACCAGGTGTGGCCTGTTACTGAGGGTAACCTTGGAGCTCCAACGCCGCCTGTTGACTATGTCGTGGCATGGGATCTGCCCTCCGAGAATCGAGACGTCAGTCAACTCCTCATAATCTCTGGGCCACGACTATTGCTCGCAGAGCTGCGTCAAAAGCCTGGTCCCGTCCACCGTCAAATCCCCATTGGAGGGACGCCGACGACAGTTATTTACTCGCAAACTCTGCAGTGTCTCGTTGTTGCGGTCAACAAGGGCAACAAACCGACGCTGATGTTTATAGACCCAGACTCCGGAGAGGACATCGGAGTGCCAACCGACAAGAACTTGAGCCGGATAGACAAAAACGGCGACCTGATCGAGTTCGTCTCCGGACTAGGAAAGCCAGACGATAGGATAATGGGGCTAGAAGAGTGGGAAGCCAAGAAAGAGAAAGATGTATGGCGTTTTATTATTGTCATCACCAAATCTGGCCGTCTCCTTGTGCTGTCAACCAAGAAAGAGGCTCTTGCACCCGACCAACCCGGTCAACCGCGGATAGTCTACTGGCTACGCTTCCAGAAGAAATCCTTGGACTTGCCGGTCTATTCGGTTCTCAGCTACAACGATGGTTTGATCTACTGCGTTGGTCGTACTATTTACTGGGATATCTTGGACCACGCGGACAAGAAACTCAAGACAATCAAGACTCACGAACTACCTTCACCGGCTATAAGTCTCCGGATTGTCAACAGCAAACTCGTGGTTCTCACAAATAGCAACTCCCTCGAAATCATCAATCCTGTAGTTGGACAAGGAGATGAAAGCCCATCAGGGTTACTTCACGTCGACCCAAAGAACCGCAACGCAACACACATGATGGAGATCGCTGGCCCACAGCCAGAAGAGCCGCTGGGGAGCATTGTGCTCGTCGCGGACAGGGATTGCGGGGTTGCTGGTCTTTGGGTACCGTGGCAGATACCAGGGAAAGAGTGTGAGCAGTTGTTTGAGGTAGAGCTACCAAGCTCGATCCGCCGGTTCCGTCGTGGAAGAACTCGGCCTGTCTGGGAGCAGCAGCGGCATGTCCCCAAATACGGTCGTCTGCCGAGTACCGTTGACGATGCCGATATCCTTGGCATCTCGCTTGACGGGTCGACGCAGCACTTCACGTTGGTCAACACCGAAGCGTGGCGTTTCCTACGGTTCATCCAGAACATCGCCATGACCAGCGAAGAGCTGTGTCCATTCACGTACAAACGCGTGAATCTTGCCAACTTCGATCCGGAGCCGCGTGCGGGCAAGGGCCTCGAGATGCATATCGATGGCGATCTACTGCGACGATGCCTGGAGAAGCGAGTCCTCGAGAGATTGGTTTCTTCCTCGGAACATGTGGAGCGGTTTGGGCAGCTGCTGAGCGAGCTGGTGCATGATCTGGGAGGAAGGGAGCGATACTTCCAGCTGGCGTATGGGATTATCGAGTATTTCCTTCGGCCGGTCCTGTAGCAGGCGACGGACTGTGAAGCTTTGAGCTTTTACATGAGGAAGATGTCGAATGTTAGCGACAACATGGGGACTTCGACTGCCCATCTAGTTTTATCTCGGGACGGGCTCCTAACGATGCCGTGCTTTTTCTGCAATCAAGTCTGGGCAATTGGAACCTTGCCTTTCATGAGGGAAAATGAACTGGATGAGAGTTGGTCAAATGATGAGTGTATGTACCTTCATCAAGGAGATGCCATTTATGAAACTGCATTTTGGGTCACAAATAAGACACTTGAGTATCCATGGGAGACAAGATAACAGCAGCTGAAGGGGTGATCAAACTTGGCCACCAAAGCGTAAAAGCAAAGGCATTCGCAACCTTGTCTTGTGATTGGGAATAACCCTAACCCTATACCATCTGGACCGTGCTTTGATTCTTGGTTTTGACCCTTGATAATAGCGGGGAAGTAGGGCCATCCCCCCCACAAAAGAATGACATCCGTAAGTGGGGCAGATGAACTGAAGAAGTCTGTTCTCGTAGTGGAGTCAACGCCGCCCGCCAGAGCGTGCGATCCTGGTCATTTTGGAGCAGCGTCTCCCTAGCTCAAGTTATTATGTCTTTTTTCCTGATCGGCGCAAGAGGCATTGTTGTGTCGAAAAATCTCTCCGCTCCCTTTGACCAGAAACAGACTTTGCCGGCCAACGCCTGAAAGAAAAGAGAAAAAAAAGGTAGGAGCAACTTTGTACGGGCGCTTATCCCCGCTTGCCCTGTCCCTGCCCCACGCACGCCGCCCGCAATTGCAACCTCACACACCTAAAGTTACCCAACTTTCTGACCTTGCCTCCCCTCTAGCGGCTCTTAACTGCTCTACGATCGCTTCGTTTCCGGACCGATCTCACTCACCATATCCAGGACTTCCCTCTGTCCACTGTGCACCCGACATACAGATACCCCGACCGCAAATATGGCGCCCAAGAAAAAGGGAAACAAGAAGGGCGGCGACGACTGGGAGGCTGAGCTTGGCGAGTCCATTGCCCCTCCCGCCGCCAACACCGATGCCGCCGCCGAAGGCGAGGACGAGGAGCCCGCTTCTGGCGGCCTCATGAACCTGCTACGCAAGAAGAAGGAGAAGCGCAAGAAGATGGGCCTGAGCGAAGAGTTCCCCGAGGCGGAGAAGGAGGCGGTTGTCGACAACGAGCCTGTCCTCTACCTGGCCGAGAAGGCCCCCAGGAGGCGAACCTGGACGACGAGTTCGCGCTCCCCGACAAGAAGGGAAAGGGTGGTAAGGGTAAGCAGCAGGAGAAGCCTGCTGCTGCTGCGAAGGACGACGACGAGCGGGGCGCCGACGGCAAGGTCCTGACCAAGGCCGAGAAGGAGAAGCTCAAGAAGGAAAGGGAGAAGCAGCGCAAAAAGGAGCAGGCTGCGAAGAAGAAGGCAGAGACAAAGCCCGCCGCCGCCAAGGCGGAGCCCGCCAAGGCTGCCGTGCAAGACAAGAAGGCCGAGGCCGTCATCTCCACACCCGCTGCGGCGCCCTCTGCTGCTGCCGATGGCAAAAAGAAGAAGTTGCCCGCCCACCTGCTGGCTATCCAGAGACAGCAGGAGGAGCTGCGGCGCAAGCAGGAGGCGGACGAGGCATACATGGCCGCCGAGAAAGCCAGGATAGAGGAAGAGGAGCGCCTGGCCGAGGAGGAGGCCAAGAGGAAGGAGGAGGAGAGGGCGCGCAAGAAGCAGAAGGAGAAAGAGCGGATCGAGCAGCTCAAGAAGGAGGGCAAGTTCATGACCAAGGCCCAGAAAGAGGAGAAGGCGCGCAATGAGAGGAAGCTCCAGCAGATGATTGCTGCGGGCATCAAGGTTGGCCCTGTCGGCGAGGGTGAGCCCGAACAAAAGAAGAAGGTCGACACCAAGAAGAGGAATGCTGGCCGCAAGGTTGAGAAGGTTTGTCTATCTGCTTGGTAACGCCCTGTTGGAAACCGAGGCTAATTGTGGTTTTAGGTCGACGAGGAGAAGGTTTTGGCGGAGGCTGCCGAGCGTGCAAGACTACAGGCTGAGGCTGCTGCCAAGGAGGCAGAGGAGAAGGCCCGCATCGAGCGTGAGAAGGCCGAAGCAGAGGCTGCTGCTAAGAAGGCCGAGGCCGCGGCCGACGACAGCGTTGATGAGGACTGGGAGGCCGCTGCTGCCTCGGACAAGGAAGATGAGCCCAAGGACAGCTGGGACGCCGACACTGAGGATGAGGCTGAGGAGAAGAAGGCTGCTGCTGCGCCCGCCAATGGGAAGACACAGGAGCTGCCCTCACGGACAAAGCCCCAAGAAGACTCCGAAGAGGAAGAGGATTCCGAGGAAGAAGATTCTGAGGACGATGAGTCCTCAGAAGATGAGCAAGAGACGGCGCGCCAGCTTGCGGAGGCGCAGCGGAAGAGGGAGGCTGCCGAGCGCCGTGAGAAGGCACACGAGGCGGCAATGGCTGCCCGGTCCAAGGACAACCTGCGTTCGCCCATTTGCTGTATTCTTGGTCACGTCGATACCGGAAAGACAAAACTGCTCGACAAGATCCGTCAGACCAATGTCCAAGAGGGTGAAGCAGGTGGAATTACTCAGCAGATTGGTGCAACCTACTTCCCCGTCGACGCCATCAGGACAAAGACCGCCGTCGTCAACAAGGATGGCAAGTTTGAGTTCAAGGTCCCTGGTCTCCTGATTATCGATACACCCGGGCACGAGTCTTTCGCAAATTTGCGTTCCCGTGGTTCGTCGCTCTGCAATATCGCCATCCTGGTCGTCGATATCATGCACGGTCTCGAGCCCCAGACTTTGGAGTCCATGAAGCTCCTCCGCGACCGCAAGACGCCCTTCATCGTCGCGCTCAACAAGATTGATCGTCTCTATGGCTGGAAGAAGATTGACAACAACGGATTCCAGGAGAGTTTGTCGATGCAGAACAAGGCCGTCCAGAACGAGTTCAAGATGCGCCTCGAGCAGACCAAGGTCGCCTTTGCCGAGCAGGGCTTCAACTCGGAGCTCTTTTACGAGAACAAGTCGATGGCCAAATACGTGTCCCTGGTGCCCACTTCCGCCCACACCGGCGAGGGTATCCCTGACATGCTGAAGCTGATTGTGGCCCTGACCCAGGAGAGAATGGTGGGCTCGCTCATGTACCTGTCCGAGGTCCAGGCGACCGTCCTCGAGGTGAAGCAGATCGAGGGATTCGGCATGACCATCGATGTCATTCTGTCCAACGGTATCCTGAGGGAGGGCGACCGCATTGTCCTCTGCGGCACTGAGGGAGCCATCAAGACCAACATCAGAGCCCTTCTTACACCTGCGCCGCTCAAGGAGCTCCGTCTCAAGTCGGCCTACGTGCACAACAAGGAAGTCAAGGCAGCCTTGGGAGTCAAGATCAGCGCCCCCGGTCTGGAGGGTGCCATCGCCGGTTCCCGTCTGCTCGTTGTCGGCCCTGACGATGACGAGTCGGATCTGGAGGAGGAGGTTGAGTCTGATCTCGCCACCCTCTTCAGCCGTGTTGAGAAGTCTGGTCGCGGTGTAAGTGTCCAGGCGTCGACGCTCGGCTCTCTCGAGGCCCTGCTTGATTTCCTCAAGACGTGCAAGATCCCCGTCGCCAACGTTGGCATTGGCCCCGTGTTCAAGCGCGATGTCATGCAGTGCAGCACCATGTTGGAGAAGGCTCCTGACTTCGCCGTCATGCTCTGCTTCGACGTCAAGGTCGACAAGGAGGCCCAACAGTATGCCGATGACAACGGCGTCAAGATCTTCACGGCCGACATTATTTACCACTTGTTTGATGCCTTCACCAAGCACATGAACGAGCTCACAGAGAAGAAGAAGGAGGAGTCCAAGCTTCTTGCTGTCTTCCCCTGCGTCCTGAACCCCGTCGCCGTCTTCAACAAGTCGGGTCCTATCGTCATCGGAGTCGATGTCGCTGAGGGCCAGCTGAGGATCGGTACCCCTCTTGCCGTGGTCAAGAACAACCCCACCACGAACATGAAGGAGATTATCCAGGTCGGAAGGGTGTAAGTTTAAATCCTTCCCATTCTCCCTCTTACTTAGGTATGTGCGCCTGAATGCTGACAATACTCGATAGAACTTCCATCGAGAGAGAGCACAAGCAGATCCCCATCTGCAAGAAGGGCCAGCCCTCGGTGGCCATCAAGATCGAGATGGGCGGCCACCAGCCCACGTACGGCCGCCAGCTCGAGGAGAAGGATACGCTCTACAGCTTGATCTCGCGTGCCAGCATCAACTGCCTCAAGGAGTTCTACAGGAAGGATGTGTCAAATGATGAGTGGCAGCTCATTGTCAAGCTGAAGCCCGTCTTTGATATCGCGTAGGCGGATATGGGAGGGGGTCAGCCCTAGCTAGCTTTGCCTTTGATTGCTTCCTTATTCGTTCTTCTACGTCTTCACCATATCTATCTACATCATGTACCAATTTGTTCTCCCTTTTCAATCTTGACCTCTTCTCCACTTCTTAGCACTTTATCTCTATCTGTGTGCGCTGTTTTATGTGTGTGCGCGTGTTTTATCCTGGGTTTGTTCCATCATGATGGCTTCGTTCTCCTTTTGCTCGATCGATTTCTCTCTCTCTCTGGTTACAAAAGCTCTAGGCATGGACGCATAACATGACATGACATGGGTAGACGGTGGGGCGGGGGTCGGGAAGAAAAATGGAAAAGATGCTGGCTGGGGAGGCGTGGCTATGGTAGCTGGCTAGATTGGTAGCTGCTATTCTTGGGATGGGAAGAACATGCGGTCGGTCCCGATGCCAGCTGGGCTTGTGGCGTGGTGAGAGAGTAGATTTAAAAAATAAGACAGAAAAGAATGGAATCTGGATTATGATAGACGACCAGGATCAGGGTTTCTCGGTTCACGGTTTATTACCGAAACTGCCTCCTGGTGTGGTGCTGGACCGACTTAAACTGGCGTTACTTCCCGTCCGTTGCTTGCGAGTGTGGGACGGGCGGGTCACTGTGGTCCGGGTTCCTACTTGGAGGGAGGAGTTGATGGGACAAAGATTGGCGTTTAGTTCGTTCATGGAGGAAGCAAACAAGCAAGCAAGCTAGAATTTGTTTGTTTTATCTTGAAAAATGAAAGAAATGATGGGCAAGTGAAGTGGGTGTTTTTGCGAAGTCGGTGTTTTGCTAGAGATGAAGAGAGAAAAAAAAAGGAAGAAAAAGAAGAACTACAACAGCACACAAAAAAGACAAAGAGGGAGAGAGAGAGAGAGAGACAAAAATATGAATTTGCCCACATCCAGAGTCGAACTGAAGACCTCGTCATGGTATGGATATAATCTCTTCTTGGAGAGAAGAGATGATAGCGATTACTAGTGACGCGCTCTACCACTGAGCTATGCGGGCTGGATGGAACCAGATTGTTGTGGGTTTTGATGTGTTGCGGCTCGGCAAAAGCGGATCATCACAGCCTTTTTTTGAGAAGCGAGAGAGAAACTTTTTGTAATTTGTTTGAGTCAGGGGCCATGTGTGTACCCACCTACCTAGTACCAGGTACTTAACCGCCCACTCGTCCATGCATGGATATCGCATATACCGTGTGTGTATAATTGTTGAATATGTGATGTAGTGAAAGCATATTTTATGAGACCCCAATACCTGTCCGTGATAGGTACGCATGTATCCAATGTACCCGTTTGTGTATATATACCCAAGAATAAATAAATGAATAAACCCGCTTCCCATCAGACGACGACATAAAACACCTAGAAAAATACCAAATCCTCCTCCAGCCAGCCTAGGCTCCCAAACCCGCTCTTGACTGTCCTCTCCAGCCCCTCGGGCCCACACACAAGCACAAGGGTATCCCGCTTGTCGCTCGGCGGACCAACCTCCTTGTCAAACAAGCTCCTATCCATCCGCCCCTTGAGGCCGGTCCACGACGCCTCGGGCCGGCTGAGCATATGCAGCAGCCTGCACTTGCCGGGGTTCTCGGCAGCCATCTGGTCCAGCTCCGCGCGGCATAGGATGTCCTCCTCGACGCGGTTGCCGTCCAGGACCACGCACTGGGTCTCGTCGGCGCGGTCCTGCATGACGGCCCGCAAGACCTGGAAGATGGGCGTGATGCCCGACCCAGCGCAGACCATGACGAACCGCTTGACGGTGCGTGGTCGGCCGCCGATGGTGCAGACGCCGCGCCCGCGATACTCGAACTTGCCGACCGGGCCCTTGAACTCGACGGACACGCCAAGTGGCAGTCCGTCCAGCGCCTGCGTCATCCGCCCACCTTTGCCCTGCGGGCTGTCGTAGTAGATCTTGACCAGCACGTCGAGCGCGCCGGTCGCTGTACCTTCGGACAGCGGGGTGTAGGCGCGGATGATGGCTTCGTTGTTGTCGACCAGCCGGAGGAGGAGGTGCTGGCCAACGGGGAGGCCAATAGTTTGCGCCTCGTGGTCGAGCGTGAAGGTGAATATCTTGGTGTCGGATGAGACACGCTTTTTGCGCGAAAGGATGGCACGCGACCACGCCTTGGCCTGGAGGAAGACGGGGCGTGGCGTAGTGGAGGTCGCGAGGTCGGATGAGCTGGAGGCTAGGGCGGCTATGGCCTCGGCGGAGAGGGCGCCGATGTGGTAGGTTGACATCATGGCTTTGGCATTCTCGCTGTCTGATGTGGGGGGTGAATTGTTAACATTGGTTTTCTTTTTTCCTCTTTTTCCCTTTCATTCTTCTCATTGGGTGGAGGGGTTGGGAGGGGAGGTGCTCACGGATGGCGAGGAACTCTTCTGTCACGTCCTGTCCTGCGCCGCCAATGATGGATGCTGCTCCTCCTGGGTGGCCTTCAAGGAAACCCGTGCCATCGTAGACCTGGTTGTTGACGACAAACCAGGGCTCGGCTTCGCCGTCGTGGGCGCGGAGCTCGTCGATGGTGATCTTGCGGGTGACCTGGGGGTTAATCATGCATATTTCCTTGGGCGGCTCATCGACCGCTGTGACTCCTTCATCGGCTGACAGCCTTTCGCCCCAGAAACCGTTGGTGAGATCTCCGCCTTCTTTCTTGACCCTCTCCATCCAGCCGCCTCCTGGGACGATAGTTGGCTGCGTGGGGTGTTCGAACCGCAGCGAGTGGCCCTCCTTGTGGATGACAACGCGGAACCAGGGGTTGTTCATCATCCCCAAGACACTCCAGTACATGTCCCTAGGCTGCACCATCATGGAGTCGTCCATTGCTCGGATCATGACGTCCTTGGCGCCTTCGAGCTGAGCGAGGGGGATATCCAGGTCCCAAAAACACCAGCAGAAGCAAGCCTCCCGCCACGACAGGTCGACGCGGCCGCCATACAGAGTCTCGTCCTCCGGGGCGAGTCGGTACTGGTCCTCAGGGTATGTTATATTGGCGAGAATCCAAGTCTTGCCCTGGTCGAGGGTGGCTTCCAGTCTGGACACCCGCTTGCCACCTCCGGCATACGCATAGCCCCTGAACTTGTACATTTCTGGGCCATCTTCTGCCAGGGACACGCGCTCATCGTGTGCAGGGTAGCAGATGGCGCTGTTGGTATTCAGGTCGTAGATGGCGTACCGCTCGTCCTTCCACACGTCGGGGAGATTGGCGCTCGCCTCGGGGCTGACCACGGTGGGCAGCACGCGGTTGTCGTAGATGTGGTACCAGTTGTCGCTCGGAGCGGACGAGACGATGATGCGCTTCAACCACTTGACGCTGCGTCCCCCAATCTGCCCCGGGATGACCATCCTCACGGGCTTGCCGTGGTCGGGGTGCAGGGTCTCGCCGTTCATCTTGTGGGCCACCATGATGCCGCGGTTCGGGTCCATGGCCCAGTTGAGCTTGATCGAGGTGCCGTAGTAGCCGTTGGGCAGTTTGTCGGCGCCCTCGAAGCACACATATCGGGCCCCTCGCCGGGGAACGGCTCGCATGAGCAGCTGTCCCAGGCTAACACCCGTCCAGAGAGCGGTCGAGAGGCCGGCGGGACCCCACGAGAACCCCTTGGTCTTGCGCACCACATTTTGCTCCTTTCTCCGGTTGCCGGCGCAGACGAGGGTGATGGGGTTGGTGAGCTGTTCGTAGTCCCTGAGGAGGTCCCTCACCGTCATAGTGATGGGCTTCTCCACCATGCCTTCCACGGTGAACTCCCAGTTCAAACACTCCGAGTCGTCCACCTGCGGCACAGGCCCATGATTCCTCACGTAGTGCAGGTCCTTTGTTGTCAGGAAGCCTTCATCGTAAAGATCGCTCAGCGGAGCTTCTACGTTGAACGGGTGGACGCCTGTCAGCCTTATTAGGCGAGGGTCTCTCTCGACGTGTCTGTCGGGGGTCTTCAGGTCTTCTGCGAGCACCTTGTTCTGCCGAGAGCGAGGTGGGAGGGGATAAGGCCGCGGTGACGCTTGTGTCTCGGCGGCGACGACATGCTCGTCTGCTGAGTTGACAAAGCTCGAGTCTGTGTCCGAGTCTGAGTCCGAGTTCGGGTCATGTGCGTCCTTGACGGTGGCTGGAGGACTTGGAGGGAGCCGATATGTGATCGTCTGAGGTCCCTGAGCTGCATGGACTGAAAGGGACATGGTCTTTGTTATGTGTAAGTGCTAGTAACCTTGTCGGGGAGCCCTGCTGAGTCTAAAGCTGTTTGTCCTCGAAAACATCAACAAGGGACATAAACAAGCGACATTCAGGGGCAGTGGATGAACGAGACATGGGATGGAAAGTACTGGGGAAAGAGGGGGGGCGGATGTGGTTTGAATCATGTATGTATATTGGGGGTGGGGGAGGGAGAAAAAAAGGGGGGCGGGATTGGATGGGAATCGGATCGGATGGTCATGGCATTTATTACCTAGAACAGATCGCCGTCAATACCACTCACTCATTCCCCTTACACACCTCGAGCCCTTGCCCGGAGGTTTGGATCTTGGGACGTTGGACCTTGGCTGGGTACCAGGTATGATGGGCAGCGGCCCCCAACGGAGCGGGAGGCAACTGGTAGATGGCCAACGACCCGATCGATATTTTCTCAGGCGCACCGGTCGGTACCTCAAGCACTGCCGGAGATACGGTACATGTAGGGACTAGGGAGATCTTGCAAGATCGGAATTTAGGGTTGAAGCCGCGTTTGTCTGGGGTCAAGAGTTTAGAGGAAAACTCACTCGACGCCAAATCGCGTCATCCCATTTGGAATAGCTGGCTGGTTATCCACCACCCAACATCCACAGCGAACAGCGAACAGCGAACAGCGAACAGCACACCGGTCTTGTGAGGCCGGGAACGGCAGCTCGACTCACCAACTTTGGTAGTCTGGGTACCTGCCGCCATCGCAAGAAGGGACGCCTCCGCCTCCGCGGACATATTCTGTATCGCGGCCGGGGCTTCGATGGCAATCAAGCCCATGGTGTTGCTCCGTCTTATCGCCAGGCCATGACATTGCTCGCTCGTGGGCAAATCAGATTGGTTGATAAGGCGGCCCACTAAAAGATGGGCGGGTTGTGGGCGGAGATGCATCACACATCTTCGAGCCCAGATCTCTTTCTTCGGCCTCTTTCCTGCCACCTGTTCACCGTGCCACTCAATCTTCCGCATATATTTCCAGATAAAGGTCTCGTTTGAATGCAAGCAGAAGAAGGAGTAAAAAAAAGCATCTCCGGTCTGGGAGACAGAGGTGGGGGAAAGGCGGGCATCCCGGAGTCGACTGCAGAGACAGATAATTTGCCTCATGATCTCCTATTTCTGTCCCGATCGACTACTCTTTTTTTCTTCTCATCTCGCCGTATCGCAACTCATCGTATTGCATGGCATGGCATGGCATCGCATCATATCGCATCGCTTTTCCATTCCGCCCAAGCTTCTTCATCGGGCCTCGGCTGTGTGGCTTTCTTTGGTGCCAATTGAAGCATGATCGACAGTCAAGTCATTGTTCGGCCGGCCGGCCATTGTCCGTGAATGGCTGCATGGAATTGAGGATAAAGCTTTGGGATCTTCCCCTTCTCAAGACGTCGATCTCATGAGGTAACCCGCGGGTTGGCCAGCTTGTCTTGTCGATGTTTGTGAAGGTTGCCCAACGGAAGGCGTCGGTTGGTTAACCGGTAGGCCTGTCGCACAAAGGTCGAGCCATTCAATCATTGGACACCCCACTCCACCCCACACCTTTCCCTCCCAATCAGGTCTCCGTAACCTGTGCCTGACCTTTCAACCCCAAGACACGGTGAATCGTCACGCCCGTACCGTACAGTATGGTACGTGCCGGAACACAATCCTCACCCGCCGTTCATGTGATGATTGCAGTAGAACACAAAAATGCCAGGTAGCTATAAGTATCTTACTGTCCGCCTGCTTGCTGTTTTGGCCGAGTACTTGCATGTGCCGTAAACACCACAGTTCCGGATTACAGGTGTGCAGGACAGTTGCCAATGACGGGCTGGAGCTTGGGACTGCCTGGGAGTCTCCTGTGAAACTTTTACACTCACTCAAGACTCACCAATTGCGGGGTCCCTCGGCCGCGCGCTAGAGGCGCCAAATCCACCCAATGAGTGGACCTGGTATCCTGTACCTATCAAGCCACAGGGCTGCTGGCTCTCGTCGAGACTCGGAGCAGTGAAGCTTGGGGCCTGGGAGTGGGGAGTCAGTCGGTTCCTCAACGCCCGCACCCGCACCGCATTCCAGGTCACATTTTTGGAGTCCACCAAGACTTATCGTTATCGATTTCGTCAACCACGACGTTCGCGGCTCGCCCTGACGCAAAGGCTCTTTTTACCTTTTCGGTCCCAACAGAGGAGCAACACATCTTCTCCCACCTGCGTCCACCACTTATTACTCGCCTGCGCAAAATCGCCAGTTCAACTGCCTCAGAGGCTGCTCCACGGACCATCACGTCACCGATGCCTGCCATTGCTGATGGGGATTGCCGCTTCCGATTCCTCAACCCATAGCATTCGCATTTGCAACCCCCTCCACTCCCCGACCACGAATGCCACGGCCCCGGCAAGAATTGCTCCTGCACCACACACACCAAGTTAACGGCCCGCCAGAATGGATCGCGCAAGAAGGCGTGAGTCTGCTTGATATGCTTCAAACACACTCCGGGACAACTGTCTAACATGTACCCAGGCGAGCTGCGCGAGGTGAATGAGAGGGCCTGGAACGGCGAGACAGGTATGTGATGTGATTGCTGCACCACCAATGCCTCTATCGAGACTCCAGCCCAGTCCAAATTTGGGAGGCAGGTAGCTCATGCGCGTGCAGATCTGTTCCCCGTTGGCAAGTCCCTCGACTCGACCCTCAAGAAGAACACGGCCTTCATCAAGCGACTACGCACCGCCATATCACCCGCCACCCTCCCCACCTTCCTCCAGGAAATCCGAACCGTCAGCCTCTCTAAATACCTCTCGGAGATCATCTCGGCCTGCTACGAAGGACTATGCAAGCTAAAGTCCCCCGGCGAGATCGAGGCCGGCGTCGAGATTGTTAGCGCATTGCACCAGCGGTTCGGCCCCGCCGAATTCACCGAATATCTAGGATGGCTCCTCGGCAAGGGCATGGCCACACCAGATAAGGCAGCACTCAAGACTCTTTCTCCCGAGGCAAGAGAGAAGGAAGAAAAAGACCGCTTGGTGCGACAGCGTGTCCTCCTCCGAGTTGTCACCGAACTGTGGCTTGTTGGTGTCCTCCGAACTCTCGACGACGTGTCACGCCCCGATGATGCCACGAAGGGGGCCACTGGAAAGGTGACAGAGCTGAAGACTCGAGGCTCGACCAAGGGAGGCGGTGCCGAGCCCTTCCCCCTCGAGGTCTTGAAGGACCTCCTTGGCCATGACCGGGAGCATGTGAACCTCCCTCTGCTTGTCATATTTGTCAAGGCCTTCGGCTGGGATGTACTGGGAGTCAAAGCGGCCGGATCCGAGGGCCGGAAATCAGTCGAGGAAGATGGAGCAACGAAAGGATCCAACGGCATCGAGGACCAGGAGGACGAGGCTTCGCTTGGCCCAGACGAGACCCCGTTCACGCCTCCCGAGCTGCAGGAGCGCTTTAGGAACATCCTGAAGAGATATTTCGACGATGTCAAGAACCACCTTGTCCGAGACCAGAAGGCCATCTTCAGCCAGTCCCGGAAGAACGCCGAGGCGTACGTCAAGTCCGGTGAGGTGTTTGAGGACCGACAATCCAACTTCGAGAAGCAGGTCAAGGCCCAAGAGCGCCTGGTTTCCAACGCCCAGATCATAGCCGATATTATTGGGGCAGAAATGCCCGAGTTGAAGGACAGTGACGATGCCAGCGGGACCGCAAATGGCTCCATCGGCATTGTCAAGGCGGGCGAATATCTACGTGGCCAGGGAGATGGTTCTGGCATATGGGAGGACGAGGAAGAACGTCGCTTCTACGAGAACCTAGTCGATCTCAAAGGCAAAGTCCCCGGAATTCTTCTCGAAGAAGTCAAGAAAAAGAAGCCAGATGCAGACGAGCAGGTCGGCAAAAAGATCGACGCGGTCGATGCCGCAGACGCATCCAAGGCCGCAGAGGCCGCCGCCGCCGACGACCAGTCAGTCGCGATTGCGAATAAAACGATTGGAGCCCAAGTCGATGCGCTACTTCTCCGCCTTCCCGATCTCACTAACAAGGAGATCATTGACCAAACTGCCATCGACTTCTGCTTTCTCAACTCAAAGGCCTCTCGGAACAGACTAGTAAAGGCCTTGACGGACGTGCCAAAGGGTCGGGGCGATCTTCTTCCGAGCTGGTCCAGGCTGGTTGCAACACTCGGCCAATACATGCCCGATATCCCCAAGGGACTCGTCGATTATCTGGATTCCGAATTTCGCAGCCTTCAGAAACGCAAGGAAAAGGAATTTCTGGGCCAGGTCAGGCTCAGCAACATCCGTTACCTCGCCGAGCTGACCAAATTTGGTATTGTTCCCGAGCACGTGGTATTCCACTGTCTCAAGGTCAGCATCGATGACTTCTCTCGTATGAATATTGAGATCATCTGCAATCTGCTGGAGAACTGCGGCCGCTACTTGCTGCGAAATCCCGAGACGTCGCCTCGCATGGCATCCTTCTTGGAGATTCTCCAGCGCAAGAAGTCTGTCCAGCACATTGGGCAGGCCGAGAGAATGCTCATCGAGAATGCCGTGTACTACGTTGACCCCCCGCAACGCCCGGCGATCCAGCAAAAGGAGAGGACTCCTATGGAGCTTTTCATTCGAAAGCTGATCTACCAAGATCTCACCAAGCGCAACTATAGCAAAGTACTGCGGCAGATCCGTAGGCTTCACTGGGAGGAGACTGAGGCATGTTCGTCCCAGACTTGTTTTTGTGTTCTACAACTGACCAACCGACATTCTAGGTCGTCGCCATTCTCCACAAAGTGTTTTCAAAGCCTGGTAAAGTCAAGTACGGCAACATCCATTTACTTGCCATTCTTTTGAGCGCCTTGTACAGATACCACGCCGACTTCGTCATTGGTGTCATCGACCATGTGGTTGAGTCTATCTGCTTCGGGCTTGAGCAGAACGACTTCAAGTTCAACCAGCGCCGGGTCGCCGAGGTGAAGTATCTCGGAGAGCTGTACAATTACCGGATGCTCGAGCATCCGGTAGTGTTTGATACCATGTACAAGATCATGACGTTTGGCCATGGAGGCCCCCCAGTCCCTGGTCGCAACAATCCTTTTGACATGCCCGACGACTTTTTCCGCATTCGCCTGATCTCTACACTCCTAGAGACGTGTGGTATGTTCTTCAATAAGGGTGCCGCGGGAAAGAAACTGGACTATTTCCTCTCGTTCTTCCAGTACTACATCTTCACAAAGAACCCTCTTCCAATGGATATCGATTTCATTGTACAGGATATCTTTTCTCTCACGAGGCCTCAGTGGAAGCTGGCATCAAACCTGGAGGAAGCCTCGAAGGTGTTCCAACTGGCTGTCGCTCAGGACCAAAAGACGACTAGTCTTGATAAGGGTGCTGAGCAAGACGACAGGACGAGCGGCATGTCTTCGGATGATGACAACGGGGATGGTGACGACGATGATGACTCCGGTTCTGACGAGGGAGACGTAGAGGTACGGTCTAGCTTCCAGCTACCAACACAACGAAACAAACTAACCGTGTTTAAATTATCCAGGAGATTGAGCAAGACGTATCGGCCCGTGACAGCGATTCCGAAGAAGAGGAAGCTATTGTGGTCACCAGACAAGAGGAGGAAATTGACCCAGAATTTGAGGAAGACTTTGAGCGTGAGTACGCGAAGCTGATGGCCGAGAGCCTAGATTCACGAAAGTTCGAGCGCAAGCAGCAGTTCGACCTGCCATTGCCGGTGAGATCCAAGAAAGGCGAGGCTATGGCTGGAAATGAGACTGTCGATAGCGGACCCGACCAAAATACTGGCGGGACAATGGCCTTTTCCTTACTCACAAAGAGAGGAAACCGCCAACAGGTTCGTACCCCCAAGACAATTCTACGCAAAAGAACAGAGAGCCCTAATACATTCTGTAGAGTCGAACGGTCGAGTTGCCCTCTGACTCTCAGTTCGCTATCGCGATGAAAACCCAGCAGCAAGCCGAGAAGGAGGAACAGCGGCGCATCAAGAACCTGGTACTCAACTACGATCTTCGCGAAAATGAGGACGGCGATGGTAAAGCTTCCCCAACGCCCCAGCATTCCCCGAACGCTGCTTCAAAGCTGACACACATTTCTAGGCAACGAGAAGCCGAATCCCCACTACCACAACCGGGCAGACGCCAGAACTGGCAAAGAGCGTATCGGGCAGCGCGTCCGCAAGCTCCAGCTCTCCGACGTAGACTGGTATGACAGACCTCCACAGATTGTCAAGAATGGCTCGAACCTCCCGATGGATGACAGAAGACGGGGCGAGGGGCTGGCTGAGTCGCGCCGAAGAAATCAGAGCATGACTAGCAACCATCGCATGCACTCTTCAACGGGCACTCGTCGTCAGCTCCGACTTCAGAAAGTTGCTGCTTAGGAAGCGGAAGCAGCCGGTGCAGACTAGCCGAGACGTTGCTGACACTGCCTTTTTGGGCATATGCATAGGACATGATCTGGAGGTTTGGGACCAGATATTCATTCTACCTTACGCAGATTCCACAGGAGCGTTAAACTGCGAATCTCTCCCACAACCAGACACCATTCTGGCTTCCGCCGGGAGGAGAAATATGCACTCAGAGGAATGACGGGGCCATCCTTTTCTCAGAAAGGAGATGCAACACCGACACATCGACCTAGCCAGACTTGCTATCTGTCGATGAGGCCCGAACCCTGGGCATCGAAGGTTGCTGCCCGACTTTCAATCCCTGAAGAGGGAGAAACTAGTAGGTAAAAGAAAAAAATAAGCAAAGAAAGAGAAACCAAAATCGGCCAATGTCGACAAGGTGGGAACGAACCGGTTCACTGAATTGAACCTAGGAGAAGCATTCAATTAGATTGTCATATTGCGGGGGAAGGAGGAGCGAGAGTTGCAGTGACGCGCGGACAGCAGGGCACAAGCGAAGGCCGGCCGGGTATATTGGGGACGGGTCGGGAGCAGAGGCCGCTTTTAGCGATCTGGAGTGCATTTCCTTGATGCAGATGCAGATGCAAATGCAGATGCAGAAAAGGAAAGTATGGCGCGATCTGGCCGGACAGGCAGGCTGGCTGGCAAGTAGCAAGCCAGTTCTCTCCAATCCCAGGGATTGTCCTGATCACGGGCTGATGAGCTGTTCTTGCTTGCCTGGGTCGTTCGATTACAGAAGCGCTGAAATCTGTTTGTTGCGTTGGTGAGAATCATCGCTATACTTGAGAGGAAGAGAGAAAAAATATAGACGCGTTAGTTGGTTGCATCACTTTCTCAACTGACGAGAAGAGCGAGGAAAATATATGACAGAGACGTGGTAGCTGATCACTGTCCACTGCCCTTCATCTACTATATGCTTGCTGAGTTCTGTTCGCTGAGGTTGAGTCGGAGACTTTCACGATTCTCACTACCAGGTGCGTGCCTCCGTGAGTGCTAATGCGACTTGGCAAACCAAACCGGGCACCCAGAACAACCTGGAAGATGTAGACTTGATGGAGCAATTTTCAGCAAATATGAGAGCATCGTACCTGCAAGTACGGTCAATACCTAGGTAGGTAAGGTACGGATGATCTTGTGCCTGAAACTGGAATAGGAAACAAATCACCGGCCCGCGTCTTCTAGAATATTGGTTGCCGGCGCATGTCGTTGTGGGCAAACTGTGTACTGTGTACCCAGGCACTCTAGGGCGTTCCATTTTGGAGTTCAAACCGTAGCGGATGAATATTGATTGGCGCGCTAAGCCTTTGAGTACCTTGGCGAGCTTGGTTGAGGTGTGTCGCTTGATAGGGTTGGTGGTGAATTGGTGATGCGCAGTGGGTGGTAAACTGAAAGGTAGAATTATTTGGGAGGCGCTTGGGCATCCCAACTTAACAATCGCCATCTCATGTAGGTAAGGTACTTTTTCAATCATCGCTCTATCATCCCACGGGCAACTGCCAAGCATGAGTGCCCGGACCAGTTTGCTAGGTATGCTTGTTTCCATGTTTGTTCTGGGCTTGAATATACGAGATCTACATATCTGGTCTCCAGAGTTGGTCTGGGCGGGCGGGTCGTGTTCCAGTTGTTTTCAGCTGTTCCTGGCTTTGTGAATCCGGTTCGTGCACGACCACCTCACTTCACCTCCTTTCATCCCTTTTTCACTGTTTGGCTGAGTGGTCCATTCTCTGTTGGTTCCTGAACCAATTGGAAGGTTCTTGGAAAACATCCATTGGTTCGATCCCTTGCGCTGGTTTCTTGTCGCACCTGCCTCGTACTACGGTAACCCGTATGCATGTTTGCTTGAGGCTATTGAGCACGGAAGGAACATCCCATACCGACTTCCTCTTCGTGGTTCCCTTTTTTGTCCTTTCATCCCCATGGGATGGAAATGCTTTTGGATCAAAATGACGCATCACACTAAACCTGGAAGTGATACACTTTCTCAGCCTGTTCGTCGTTTGACCGCGAGGGCATGGGTCACTTGGACAATAGGTGATCTGTAGGCACGCTTCCTCCCAGGCAACCTCAACCTCCTTGAGGCAATCACCACAGTCTTGAAGATTCAGTCTTGGAACATACTGCACACTCTTTGCGAATTCTCTCTCCTTTCAAGGTCGTGTCTACACCTGGCCTAGGTACCTAGGGTGTCTGTCAAAGGTGGCAAACACATCTAGCCGGCTTTCGTCTGCTCATTTTTCCAACGTCATTCGTTTCTCTCCTTCTCCCTCCTCCTTTTTCGAAGTCCCTCGCTACGAAGTGTTGGTGGCACTCCAGTCAAGATCTGGCCCTGCAAGGTTCCGGAGCACGTACACCACATGCCCGCGAAGCGTGCAAGATTTCCCGGGTGCTTTGGAGTGGTGGTACGCAACGCAGCTCCGGTAAGGATACCTTGTAGTTCTGGCGAGCCTTCGTCGCCATCGAAGACTTTCGCGGCTAAAGTGCTTCATTTGTAGATATTGACCTCGTCCGTCGGCCCACTGCCGTACTTCCACACACAATCACGCATTTTCTTCAATTTCTCTTTTTTATAGCTCAGCTGCCGCGTGGTTGTGCATGGGCAGCGCCCCGTCGTCGTGGTCGAGGTTGTGGTCGTGGTTGTCTTCTTTTCCCCGGTTGCTTCTCTCTCCCCACCCCCGCTTCCCCCCCCCTTTACCTCTCTGCATCCCATCTATTATTATTGCCATACGTACGGCGTTGTCGGCACGCTACATACATCACACGGTGCTCGCGCATGAGAGTCCAGGTGGAGCGCATACTCTCCGAGTCAAAAGTACGACAAGAAAAGGTCTTATACGAAGGCTGTCTTTCCCACTGTCCGGGCTCTAGGGATCGCTTGGGCGCTCGTCTGCAAGCAGCCGTTGCCGACTCACCCTCGCTCGCTGCAGCTTCCCGTCCACCGCTTCTCCGCCACACATTGGGAACCCGGATAGGTGCCGAGCCTACCTTGTCTACTGGAACCGCAGTCGGGTTATCTTGGCCCTTGGCCTTGGGGTTGGCGACTTCTCTTCAACCTTTCAACATCACGGCGCTAGAAGGACCTCTCATCGCCGTGCCATTCCTGGGCCTTGAGTTACTATCGTTTTGAGTCAAGATGACCGAAGACATCATCGAGCCATGGCCGACCAAGGAGGTACGTAGCGAGGAGCATTATGGGGTGAGGTGACGGCCGTGGCTGACTTGTTACCGCAGATCGTCTATACCGTCATCGTCGGCCTGGTGATGTTGGCGGCCCTCCTTGAATGGTTCCTATGGATAGCTGCCTTCATGTACTGTCTGATGAAGGTGTTCAAGAAGGCTGAACACTGGACCGTCCGGGTCCTGGCCGTGATTGTCGGGATTGTTTTCTTGCTGCTCAGGTATGCATTTGCTTTCTTCCGTTTACTAGTTGCCGACCCGTCCTTGTCCATTGCTTGGGATATCTGCTGATTGACTGGCCATGTCTGAAGATGCATTTTCCTGCCCATTATGATTGTGACACTGCCGCTTCCAAGTCAGATCACCAAAATCTGGCCGCAGGCCATGGTCAACAGCCTGCAATGGTTCGCGTTTTACAGTTTCGCTGGTCTTCTGACGATTCCATGGCTGTTTTGCGTCTACCAGATCGTCACACATCAGCTGGGAAGAACAAAGCGGATCAAGCAGATTCTGGACGAAGTATCGGCCCCCAAGGTTGTCATTGTCATGCCCTGCTACAAGGAAGAGCCCGAGGTCCTCATCACGGCCGTCAACTCGGTTGTCGACTGCGACTATCCACCTTCATGCATCCACGTGTTCCTATCCTTCGACGGCGACCAGGAGGACGAGCTCTATCTCAACACCATCGAGAAGCTCGGCGTTCCCTTGACGCTAGAAACATATCCCACGAGTATCGACGTCGCGTATAGGGGCGCCCGAGTCACAGTCTCGCGATTCCCCCACGGCGGAAAGCGACATTGCCAGAAGCGCAGTTTCAAGCTCATCGACAAAGTGTACCACGAGTATTTGAAGAGGAACGACAATCTCTTCATCTTGTTCATCGACTCCGACTGCATCCTGGACCGAGTCTGCCTGCAGAACTTTGTATACGACATGGAGCTTAGCCCAGGCAATACTAGAGACATGCTGGCCATGACCGGTGTCATCACGTCGACGACCAAGAAGCACAGCCTTATCACGCTCCTGCAGGATATGGAATACGTCCACGGGCAGCTGTTTGAGCGGACAGTGGAATCGGGCTGCGGTGCCGTCACTTGTCTCCCCGGCGCACTGACTATGCTACGCTTCTCGGCCTTCCGGCGCATGGCCAAGTATTACTTTGCCGACAAGGCAGAGGAGTGCGAGGATCTCTTCGACTTCGCCAAGGGCCATCTCGGAGAGGACAGATGGCTGACGCATCTGTTCATGATTGGCGCTAAGAAGCGATATCAAATCCAGATGTGCACCTCGGCGTTCTGCAAAACCGAGGCTGTCCAGACAATGAAATCGCTTATCAAGCAGCGTCGTCGATGGTTTCTCGGCTTCATCACAAACGAGGTCTGCATGTTGACCGACTGGCGCCTATGGAAGCGGTATCCCATCCTCATTTTGGTCCGCTTTATGCAAAACACGATCCGGACCACGGCCCTGCTCTTCTTCATCATGCTCCTGGCCCTGATGACGACATCCAAGAGAGTCAACGACTTACCCGTCGGCTTTATTGCCATCTCCCTGGGCTTGAACTGGTTGATGATGATTTACTTTGGGGCTAAGCTGAAGAGATTCAAGCTGATGCTTTACCCCATGATGTTCGTGCTCAACCCTTTCTTCAACTGGTACTACATGGTATACGGCATCTTCACGGCAGGCCAGCGAACCTGGGGCGGGCCACGGGCCGACGCTGCCACGGCTGATACGCACACGACTGCCCAAGAGGCAATCGAGATCGCTGAGAAAACTGGAGACGATCTCAACATTGTTCCGGAGTCCTTCATCCCGGCAGCGAAGGAGAGAAAGGAGTTGGCGGGCAAGGACGACAAGATCGAGAGCGGGCTGGCGAGGTCCAAGAGTATTCTGCAGCCCCCAGACAGCCTCGCCGGAAGGTTTGCGGCACCCGAGCGGACACCAAGTGGATGGTACATCCAGCACGCGGATGATTCCATGGCGAGCGTCAGCGTGCTTGCAGGCTCTCAATTTGGTGGCAAGAGACAACTACAACGCCGGGACTCGTTCGACAGCGCCTTCTCGGCCCAGACTGGCAGCTATTCCGTATACATGCCGCGCAGGGTAGAGAGCATCATGGGTGACGAAGACCGACGCAAGTACGAGCTTGCTCAAGCAAGCCAGGTGAGCCAAGTCATCGTAGGCTCACGTCCGCTGCATGGACCGCCTCCGGGACAAGTTTACGAGTTTTCGGAATCGGAGCTGCGAAATGCGGGATTCACAGATGCCGCCGACTCCCTGTCGATAGCTTCGAACTCAAGGCGGCCGGTGCATCGGCGCATTGCAAGCAGCGACAGCATGGGCTCCGCGAATTCATCTCACGAGCAACCTGGCCAGGGATCGGGATCGGAGTTGCAAAGAAACGTCAGACAGCCGATGGTGCCGCCGCCAAACACAACAGCTTCCCGATCGGGGAGGAGCCCCTTGGGACGGGCCAGCTGGGTGCGGACATCGAGGATGGATGAACTAGAAGGCGAAGGTGACGAGGAGCCGTATCATGATCATGATGGCCGAGACCAGGGCCCATCTTCAAGGGCCAACTACCGATAGTTGTGGGAGACCGGCCGTGGAGGCGCTGCCAGGTCCATGTTTGGGGGGTATTATGAACCGGAAACGGAGAGGAGGAGGCTGCTTGGTTACCCAATGCAGCGGTGTCCGACTTCTTCCCGAGGAAGGCATGGTATTCCTGGGGTTGCGGCTGCGAAGGCTGCGCTGAGAAAGCTGGGCGGTTGAGTGGGAGACCTCTTTTTGGCAGTAGCTGGTCACGCTTATATCCAGTGTTTTTTTCTCTTCTCTTTCTCTTTTCGATTGTGCATACAGGCTGATTGATCATACTATGGCGTGGGGCGGGAAAACCGCGAGGCTTGGCTTAGATCTAGGGGTATATCAATACTATCAAAGAAAGGGGCGGGGCTTTAAAGTCTCTTTCATGAAGGGTGTCCATGATATACATACATGCTGATATAAACAAACATGGCGTACCCAAAAACACCAGGGGATCTTCACCCCAATTCATTGCACATGTGATTGAGGGTACTATGATTGTTCAGTTTCGTAGTGATTTATTCATGAGGCTCTTGCGTTCTTTCCTCAGGACCGTAGCGGAGTGTAGATAGACCGGACCATTTGGTACATGTGGCAAATACTCTGGCAAGGATGACCAGGCCGCCTCAGTCCAAGCACTGACCCAGACGGCAAACGTTTAACGGGTACAGGGCTGAGTTTCCGGGTGCGGTTGAGGTATTGCTGGTGAGCGAGTAGACAGTGTTTGGCTTTTCTTTCAATGTCGCACGTATATTAAACTTGAACGTTCTTGATGTATGCATGTAACACAACACGTGCATCAAAGCAAAACCAAAGCAGGGCAACGCCCGGGATAGCTTAGGTTTCACTTTGACTTGCCCCATAGGCCTAAAATGACGACGAAGGGTTTCAAGGTACAGGGTATCACGAGGGGAGGGGAGGGGAGGGGAGCCTTCCGTTACGGTACCTTGCGTTGCGCTGTTGCAAAGACTCGAGAAAGAATACGAATAGGAAGCAGGTGGACGGATGAGAGAGAGCCTTGACGACGGGAGTTGGGCTGGCTGGTTGGTTGTGATTGATGAATGGTGGGGTGATAGGGACACGTCTGGGGGTGTGAGGGCAACGTTGGGTGGGGGGAGGGGCTAGCTTACCTAAGGTCAGGTAGGGAGGTGTCCAACATTTTACCTGATGTCAGTGGGTTTCGACCTGACGCGGCAGGAAGAGGCCTGGGGCTTTGGGCATGGCATTACCTAAATATGGGGACGCGTAGGATGGAGGTTTGGTAATGCCCAGAGTTCCATGTTTGTTCGGAGCGGTGTAGGTATATTATTTTTGCGTGTTTTTTTATGGTTGTTTGTTGGCGTGTTGTAATGTTTTGGGGTGAGATACGTACGTACCTGGATTCACAACATGGTTTTGTTGCTGGACTAAGACGTTTCCCATAATGTGAATGGGTGCCTGGTAACTTTTCATCTTCCACCCCTGATGGAAGTGTAAGGCATTCACTAATAAATGGAGGCTGGGCAGCCGTGCAAGGCGCCTTACCGCGGAGACAAGGGAAGGAGAGAACTTGGAGAGGAAAGCCTGGAAAGAAAACCTGCCCTGCCTGCCTATTTGTGAATGGACCTGTTTGGAGCAAGCGAGAACGTTCTTCGAGCTTCTGGCGGGGTGTCTTGGCAACCGCGCGTGGGCTGTACCCCCCAGGGGGCGGGGCTATCAAAAACCGCGAGGTCCCGACACCACTTGGAGGGGAAATCTGCCCTGTGTCAAATGTCGGGCAACTTCTCTGATTTTTTTTCTCTGCCAAAACTAAAACCACCCAACGATTAGAGATCCCCATATTTCTCGAATCGTCCACCTCACTCACCCACTCTCACCTCCGCACTTGAGCAAAACAACCGCTGCCCTAACGCTGCCCATCTACATTCTGCCGAGCATCGTCTCTGCTGGTAAGAGCCCTATTTCCTTTCCTACTGCTGCTGCTACTGCTGCTGCCCCCCGCCGATAGATACCCCGCAATCAAACAAACCTCTTTCCTCCATCCTCAGCTCAGCCTCCCGCATATCATCGCATCGCATCGCATCACATCACGTTGCCTTGCCTTGCCTTGCATTGCCTTTCTTCCTACACTACCTATTGCTCGGACTTTTTGTTCACACGGCCGTGGCCACTTTCTAATAGTTCTCTCCCTCTCTCTACCGCCAATATGAGTGTCGTCGGTAAGTTGACAGACGCTGTCCTCCCCCTCCTCCCCGTCCCCCAAAAACGAAACAAGTCCCCGGCTGACTGGGTCCTCAACTTCTAGGTGTCGATTTCGGAACGTTGAACACCGTTATTGCCGTCGCAAGAAACCGGGGCGTCGATGTTGTATGTGGCGCCAACCCATCAGATCCCAACCCATCTGCCCGACCAGCCGACCGACCCGCTCCCGACTCGCTGGATGATGCTGGGTCGCGCATTGGTTGGGAGGTGGTTGAACATTGTCCACAGAGCGCATGCTGATGTTGGGCACCGTACAGATAACTAACGAGGTTTCTAACCGGGCCACACCGTAAGTGTTGCATACCCGCATCCCCTACCCCGAGCTGGTTGCGCCGCTCGTGTATCGTGTCGCTAACGAGCGCAATTTCGCAGTTCCCTTGTCGGCTTCGGACCCAAGTCCCGCTATCTCGGAGAGGCCGCAAAGACCCAAGAGATCTCGAACTTGAAGAACACCGTCAGCTCCCTCAAGCGCCTCGCAGGCCGGTCTTTCAACGACCCCGATGTCCAGATTGAGCAGCAGTTCATCTCGGCGCCGCTGGTCGACATTAATGGCCAGGTCGGCGCCGAGGTCACATACCTCGGCCAGAAGGAGCAGTTCACCTCGACACAGCTCGTGGCCATGTTCCTGGGAAAGATCAAGCAGACCACCGCCGATGAGCTCAAGCTCCCCGTGTCCGACTTGGTCCTGAGCGTACCCGCCTGGTTCACCGACATCCAGCGCCGCAGCCTCATTGATGCCGCCGACATCGCCGGCCTCAAGGTTCTCCGCCTGATGAACGACACCACCGCCGCCGCTCTCGGCTACGGTATCACCAAGCTGGACCTGCCCTCCGCCGAGGAGAAGCCCCGCCGTGTCGCCTTTATCGATGTTGGTCACAGCAACATGACCTGCTCCATCACTGAGCTCAGGAAGGGCGAGCTGTGCGTCAAGGCAACTGCCTACGATCGCCATTTCGGAGGCCGCAACTTCGACAAGGCCCTCGTCGACCACCTGCACAAGGAGTTCCTCGGCAAGTACAAGATTGACATCACCACTAACGGCAAGGCCATGACCCGTGTCCTCGCTGCCGCCGAGAAGCTGAAGAAGATCCTGTCGGCCAACCAGCAGGCGCCCCTGAACATCGAGTCGCTCATGAACGACGTCGATGTGCGCGCCATGATCACCCGCCAGGAATTCGAGGCCCTTGTCGAGCCCGTACTGAACCGCATCCACACCCCTCTCGAGCAGGCCCTCGCCGATGCCAAACTCACCAAGGACGACATCGACATCATTGAGGTTGTCGGTGGTGGCAGCCGTGTGCCGGCCGTCAAGGAGCGCATCCAGGCTTTCTTCGGCAAGCCCCTCTCGTTCACCATGAACCAGGACGAGGCCGTCGCCCGCGGTTGCGCTTTCAGCTGCGCCATCCTCTCCCCCGTCTTCAAGGTCCGGGACTTTGCCATCCAGGACGTCATCAGCTACCCGATCGAGTTCGCCTGGGAGAAGGATGCCGATATCCCCGACGAGGACACCAGTCTGACTGTCTTTAACAAGGGCAACGTGCTGCCGTCCACCAAGATCCTCACATTCTACCGCAAGCAGTCGTTTGACCTGGAGGCTAGATACACCGAACCCGAGAACCTCCCCGGCAAGATCCCTGCCTTCATTGGCCGGTTCTCTGTCAAGGGGGTCAAGGCTACTGGCGGACCCGAAGATTTCATGATCTGCAAGCTCAAGGCCCGTGTTAACATTCACGGTGTCTTGAACGTTGAGAGTGGTTACTATGTGGAGGACCAGGAGGTTGAGGAGGAGATCAAGGAGGATGAGACCAAGGAGAGTGGCGAGAAGAAGGACCCGGATGTGAGTACTTTTGCGATGCGTGGCAATCCCCTTTCTGCGAAGGATTTCGAGAACGTCGAAGTGGAAGAGCTGTCTGCAAGAAAGCCAAAACGTCGCAAGACCGAGGCCGGTGCACCAGATTTGATGATTGACCCGAGCGCTGCGGGCACAAAAACAACCGAGCTAACGATTAACAAGGCCATGGACACGGACGCCAAGGACGATGCCAAGCCTAAGACGCGGAAAATCAAGAAGCAAGTCCGTAAGGGTGAGCTTCCGATCGTTAGCGCTACGCAGTCCCTCGAGGCGTCGGCCAAGAACGCCGCTGCCGAGAAGGAGGCGGCAATGGCGATTGAGGACAAGTTGGTCGCCGACACCGAGGAGAAGAAGAACGAGCTCGAGACCTACATCTACGATCTTCGCAACAAGCTCGACGACCAGTACGCGGATCTTGCCAGCGAGGACGAGAAGAGCAAGATCCGCTCCAAGCTCGACGCGAGCGAGGTAAGTCTCGGCACTTTTAGGGGGGGTATCGAAGACACGTCAGAGGACATTAGCTAACGGCGGCGACATAGGACTGGCTCTACGACGAGGGTGATGACGCCACAAAGGCCGTCTACATCGCCAAGATGGACGAGATCAAGGCTCTCGCTGGACCCATTGTGCAGCGCCACTTCGAGAAGGTCGAGGAGGAGCGTCAGGCGGTGCAAGCACGCGTCGAGGCCGAGAGGGCGGCAAAGAAGGCGGCGTCGGGCGACAAGTCCGAGGCGGAGAAGCCGGCACAAGAAGCCAACGGATCCAAGGACGAGGAGATGACGGATGCCGAGACCGGCCCCAAGGTTGAGATCGAGGAGGTTGTGGATTAAATTGGGACTCGTATTTGATTAAGCTGTTACATACGGTTGAAGGGTCGGCGGGGATGGAAATGAAATGAAGCATGTATGAGGCGTCTCACTGCGGCTAATTGCAAGTGCAAGTTCTTCGGTTAGACGGCGAGATACACAACGAAGACTGGGGAGGAAAAGCGGACTGGCACTTTTTTCACTGACTTACTTGACTGGCTGACTGCCCTTTTGAATCAAGAACGGAAGCAGATGCCCCCTTTTTTTTTTTTTACACTGATGATAGATAGATTCGTTCCCATACAGTAACGGCAGGAATATGAATTAAAGCAACAAAGCGAGTGGCGGTTGGATTGTTCTTTTTCGATGATCAGTCTTGATGGAGTTTGTTGTGATTGATTTCTCTTTGCCATGGATTGATTTAGTTGAGGGAGGTTGTTGCACTTGCTGGCTTGAGACCATGTGCATATGCGCAGTTATGCATTCGAGGTAATTCATAGTGCGGTGCACCTGATGGATCACATGATGGCGGGACCTTTTGGCTCCCTGTACACAGTAATAACCGGCAGGCAAAAGCACAGAGGACCTGGTACCTTACCTGAGCACGCTGAGGTTACAGGGTAGCAGCAGCAGCAGCAGCAGCAGCCGGGGTCTCTGACGGACGCTTCTCAACCACTCTACCTCACCGGCCCGCCGACGTCGTCGAATCGCCGAATCCCCAATTGCGGTCGGAAATCCCTCTCTTGTCTTGCGACAGCCCGCCAATTCATTAGACCCGACCCGACCCCTCGGAAAGACGACACGATCTCGAAAGCCCGACGTGCAGCTTGCTCCCCAATTGACGCCCCCGCCCCGTCTTTCATCACCACAAAACTTGCATCACGATGCGTCGGACCTTCCGCCAGCTCGCGAGCGTCAAGCCGGCGCGCTACCTCGAGGCCGGCGCGCCGACGGGCCTGACCGGTCTGCGCACGCACATCTCGCCCCGGTCGACCCTGCTCTACCTCTACTCGTCCACCCTCGAGAAAATCCAGGCCGTGCCCGCGCACTCGCTGTACCGCCAGTCGGTCGAGGCAGTGACCAAGCACCGCATGGCGCTCGTCGAGGCGACCGTCCCCCCCGGACACAAGGAGTGGGCGGAGCGCACGCGTGCTACCCTCGCCGCCCACCCGGAGCAGTTTAATCTCGTTAGCAGCGAGACGGTGGATGGCGCGGCTGCGGTCAAGGTCGAGCGCGATGGGCGCGCGTTTGTGGTGCGCCATGTGCCGAAGAAGAGGGACGAGCGGGTTACCGAGTGGGATGGCGAGATTGATGAGGGTCCGGAGCTGGAGGGGTCCAGGACGTTGGAGGAGAAGGCGGATTTGAAGCTTTTGAGCGAGAGGAGTGAGCTTATTGGCGAGGAGGGGGTGAAGTGGGAGGCTGAGCCGCAGTTGACTGCTGATCAGTGAGTTTTTCTTCTTTTGCCCTTATGCTGGTTGTGGAAGGGTGTGGTTTTTGTTTGCTGACACGATTGATTGCTGGAAATAGGATCGAGGAGCTGGAGAACAAGATTGGCGCCGGCCTGATCGAGGAGGTCCTCGAGGTCGCTGAGGGCGAGCTCAGACTCGTGGATACCATGCTGCAGGCCAAGGTGTAAGTCTTCCATTCCTTTGCCGCTTCTGATACGTTCTGAAGTCGCGAATTCCTCTACTATTTTTATCTTTATCCCGACGTTTTCGCTAACCTTTGTCTTCGTTGTCCACAGCTGGGAGCCACTCGAGGAGCAGCCTGCCGAGGGCCAGTGGGTCTACTTTGAGCGGAAGCCATAGATTGATGGATGAGCTTCTTATGATAAAAATGGGGTGGACGGACTGTTGGACTGGATTAGAAGGGCGAGGGGCAGGAAGCAGCAGGTGGTATGTACCATATTGAAGAGATGTACATAAATAGACGGGAAACTACTTCTACTACGACCTGGTGCTACTGACGAACAGAGCTGTGGCAGCGGTGGTGCGAGTCCATGTCCCTGTTCCCTATTTCCCATGTCCGGGGCTATGGGTGTATATGGGTGTTTTGTTTGGTATGCGAAGGTGGCAGTGTAGTATGAGAGTGAGACCGAGACTAAGGATGTGATGAATTATCGAGAACCTTCGGTCACAAGGCATTATGCGGAAAGGTGATGATTAAGTTGATTGAGATTAGTTCTCTTGATCTCTAGTGTTTCCATGTCTATTATCTCAAGTGCGTCAATGCGGTTTGGCAACTGTGGTTTTCCTGGTGTTGTCAAGGTGGGGGTTTGCCACGGCAGCAAAACCACAGCTTAAACTTTTTTGAAAGAAAATGGAACTTAACTGAACTCAATCATCGACAATTTAACGACGTGGTTTATCGGAATTTGAACGGCCACGGAGGATAATCTCCTCTACTCACTATTGCACACATTCGCTGATTACCACTGGGCCTGTTTATCTAGCTTTCAGGACGGGAGCTGGAAAGAAAAAAAAAAAGTTGGAAAACTTTGTATGTTCAACACTCACTTACTCAAAGCCATGCCTCTCAAAGCCTAACCCTCATCCCAGAAACCCCACCATATTACTTACCGAGAAGAGGAGACCAGACCGAAAAAATGGAAATAGACTCGCCGCCGTCCCAGCGACCGCCAGGCCCGCAGCGCAACCGCAGCAGCAAGCGCAAACGGCTCTCCTCCTCAGCCGGCACCACTACCGCCACCGCGGCCCTCAACCCGCGCTCGCATACGCCCAACACGCTGAGACAGTTTACCCTCGCCGGCCTGTCGCCCGATGACCCCGTGCCATCCGAGACGCACCCGGGCTTCCCGCATCGCCCGCTGCTGAGCGATCGGCTGTCGGCTGTTGTCGCGCGTGCCGGGGATGACGATGACGACGACGAAGTTGAGGACGAGGTTGATAACGACGTGGGTGTAGACATAGATGAGCAGAAACACACCCCCAGAAGGAGTCGCAGTCGCAGCCGTAGCCGCAAACGCACCCACGACCGCCGCCCCGCCGCGGCGCCCGGCTCCCGCGCGCGCACCGAGCACACAAAGCTACTCGGCCCACTAGTCGCTATCATCCAGCGCTGCCTCGCCGAAGGGGACATTGTGCTGGCCGCGCGCGCGTTCGGGCTACTAGCGCGCGCCGACGTCTACGGCACGCGTGTGGACCTGCGTTTCGATCGCTTCTGGGAACTCGGGGCCGAGATCCTCACGCGCGAGGGCGAGGAGGCGATGTTGGATCGGCGGAGGGAGAGATTGGCGCGGCGGCGACAGAAGAGGATGCAGCAGGGAATAGACGAGAGCCAGGACGAGGAAGAAGACGACGATGAGGAAGACGAAGACGACGAAGACCGCCAACTTCGCGCAAGGGACCAAGAAGCCGAGCACCGCCGCGCCGCAACCGCCACCGCCCGCCTAAAAGCATACTACGAAACCCTGATCCGCCAGCATCCGTGGGTAAAGATGCACCCGGCCAGCGTGAGCGCAGTCGACTTCTACCCTGCGCTCTTTGCCTGTGAGATGGAGGGCGTGTACCGCGAGCAGGTTTACAAGCTTACCAAGCTCGAGGAGCGCGACAACGGTGCACTAGTCGGGGGAACCAGCGTTCTCGATGCGATGGAACTTGATGATGATGACGAAGAAGAAGAGGAGGAGATGTTGGAGTACCATAGCCAGGTTCTTCGCGAGGAAGGGGAGGAAGGGGAAGAGGAGGATCCTGAAGGAAGACCGAACCCAAGCGATAGACGAAGCACGCGCGATGCAGCAAGGCTGAAAAAGGATCGCGAGAAGGATGTCTTGCGACTAGCAGCTCAGGCACAGATGAAAGACCTCGCGCGACGGATGGATGCAACCATGGAACCGATCCCGTTCTCGCGCGACCACGCGTTGCTAAGGCTGCGGGCGATGGTGGCGCTCTACATGGCGGACCTGGCGGTGCCGGTTGCGCCGCGGTCGGCGGCCGAGAGGGAGGAGGGGGCGCGGGTGAGGGCGGTCGAGAGGAAGAGGGCCAGGCGGTGTTTTGGCAAGATTCGTGCTGGGGGCGGCGAGGTGGATGAGGAGGATTTGGAGGTCCTGGATGGGTTGTTTGATTCTGAGGCGGAGGGGGAGGGGGATTTCCGTGAGGATGAGGAGGAGGATGAGGGTAGTGCGGTAGAGGGAGAGGTGACGGCGTTGCCTATGTTTTCGTCGTTGCCTATTAGGGGGGCTTGATTCAGGGGGTTTTATCACGCACGGTAGTTGGGATACATGGGTTTCTACTACTTCACTGGTTGTGGTTCTGTTGTGTTATTAAATTGCAGCGGCATTACGACAGCAGAGACCATCAAACACAGCAGAATTCAACTATTATCTATGTTCCATCAGGAACCCAAAAATTCAAGCCGGCGTCGAAGCCTTGCCGTCCTTGGGCCACCGCTGGTAGATCAGCGCCCGATTGTGGTTGCCCACCACGACACACCAGTCCCCCTCGGGGCTCCATGCAACCTGTCTGCCTACAAAGTTTGCCGTTCCGTCAATCGGCACCATCTTATGGGGATTGAGAATTCCGTGCGAGTTGGACGCGTCGTACAGGTTGGCCCACTCGGCCAGCGTGTCCTGGGTGAAGCCGCCGAGCGTAAACATAGTTTCCGGGTCCGGGCTGGCTGACACTAGCGAGTCCTTGTCGCCCTCGGCCAGGTTGCGGAGCGTCGACACGTTATCCTTCTTCTTCCGCTTGACCGTCAGCCATGTCGGTTTCACTGGCGGAGGTGGCCCGCCTGGCTTGGTTGCGGCCCTGAGCCCGGCCAGGTAATGGTCGTAGGCTCCGAAGCGCGCAATGTCCCAGAACATGGTCTTGGATTTGGCGTTGCAGAAGGCGAGGATCGGGTGTTTGTCCGGGGCGTGGAACACCTTGAAGCGCATGTAGAACTGTGAGGCGCAGTCGGGAGTGTAGAACTGCAGCAGGCGTGTGAAGTGGGCCGGCCGGCTGGGGGATAGAGTCGGCGTGAAAGCCGAGCGTGTCTGCTTGGAGGTGTCGTAGGTCGTGGGGGCCTGTGACGGGAGGAGGGGCGGGTCGTCCGAGTGGAAGCCCTCGATCCGCCAGAGGACGATGGTGTCTTCGTGGCAGGCACGGGAGAGGATGAGGTCGCCGTAGAAGGCGACGCTGTGTGCCGTGTTAGGGTCAGATGTTTTGGCTGCTGTCAACGGGCTTGATAAGAGGCAACGTACCAGTCTACTAGGTTGTTGTGAACTTCTGAGGTCGAGAACTGTGGATAATGAATCACGATGGGAACGTCGACGTGTTCGGTGGGTAGATCCGGTATTGTCCACTGGAGGGTGTTTAGCATAGTCTCAATCTCTATAATACAGGGCGACTGGGGAGAGGAAACATACGAGATTAATGACTTGGTCATGTCCTGCGGAGAGAACATGTCGCCCAGTGTCGTGAAAAGCCTGGAGAAGGTGTAAGTAATGGATCAGACGAGAATATGCAAGCCCGTGATCAGCTTGCGAGACGAGAGAGCAACCTACAACACTGAGCAAGTCCCACGAATGGCCCTCGCCGCCGAGCAGGCAGACACATGGCTGCTGGACATGGGCGGGTGCCAAACTCCATATCCTGACGGTGGTGTCGTCTGAGGCGGAGGCTATGATCCACGGATTTGCGGGCGAGGTGGCAAGATCATTAATACCCTGGGGGGTCTTGTTGTCAGCCTGGAGTCTATTGTGGTGATTTGGATGGGCGTGGGTGTCTGAGACTTACACCACCATGGCCTACAAGGGTCTGTATAACATCATCAGCTCGGTTTATGTGTGGGTATGTGAACAAAACAGCTCGCAGCAGGGGGGAAGCGGGAAAGGGACATCACAAACCTTCACAAGCTTGCCCTCGACAATATTGTATATCTTGACCTTGGCATCGGCGCCGGCGATACAAAGCCAGGCGCGCCCCGTCTCGGGGTCTTTTGTCCAGCAACATGTGCAATTTGCCGCTTCTTCCTAGCATGGGGGAAGAGGGGAGGGGGTTATGTTAGTAGCAGGTCTCAGACAACATGGCCTACATGAGAGTCGACGGACTGCACCACTTACATCTCCATCTCTGATAACCCTCAAGACTTCGCAGGGGCCCTTGTCTCTCTCAAAGACCTGGTTGAGGCGGCAGACTACGACAAACTCTTTGCTGACGGCGGCAAAGACGGGAGGGGCGCCGACGGGGCTGTAGGGGTAGAACTTGATGTCGAAGAATTCTTGATTGCATGTTCCCGTCTTAGTTACCTATGGTATTACGAAAAGAAGGAAAGAGTGAAAGCTGAACCAAGCTTACCACCTTTCTCGACGTTGGCCGAGTTTTTCCAGTCTTCCTAGCAGAAGAGAAAGAGGGAGTGTGTGAGTGAGATTGAGCATGAAATCCATCGAAATCTTAACAAGGACATCAAGCAGCAGCAACAATGGCGTAAAACTTACCTCGAACGTAAAGGAAGCGCGATACTTGGGAAGCTCCCATTCACCCGACTCGGCCGGCGCCTTGGGCACCTGGACAGGCGCCATACTGAATGTGCTGTGCTGTGCTGTGCTGTGCTGGCGGCTCGGGTCGCTGTTCGGGAACTCGGACAATGTGGAGAGGTGTCGCCGTTGACGGATGGCCCTTTGAAAAAGAGGCCAAATAGGAAATATTCCCGACCAGGATTCACCGCCGACCAGAGGTGTGAGTGTGTGTGAGTGTGTGTTACGAACTTTGGTACCTGAGTTACCTCTACGGGCTAGGAACTGGAAGCCAAACTTAGTTGTTGATTGCGGGCCCGTGTCCACTGACAGCCGCTGCCTGCGACTGAAGCTCGAATTCGAGATACTTTCGAATTCCCATACCAGGCGGGTTCGATACTGGCCAACCTTACCCACATTGAAGACGCGACGAGGTGACGCGAATTGAACGAGGTAAGGATCCAGCACAGGCAAGGTCTTTAATTGGCGGCCAGCAAACGGCGTGCACGTCCCTCTTTCCGTGTCTCTAATCTTTCAAGGTTTCCAGGACAAGTACCTCACCTGCCAGGTTCGTGCAGCCGGTACCTCCTGGTAAGCAAGTGGCAAGGTTCCCATGTTGGCAGGCACCACCTAAGGCACGGCTGCGCTTTCCAAAGATTCATCGTCCTCAAAGCCCAACAAGTGTCCCGTCACTCCCGGAGCACTAACAATTATTCCCCCTTTATTCTTTTTTCTGTTGTTGCTTCATGTTTTTGCTGATGGGTCACACACAGAGCTGTCATCTCGGGACCAAAAGCATCGTGTTCCGTTCTACGGGTCGCTCGAGCGGGAACAGGGTGTGATGTGAACACCTACCTCAGCGGGCGCTGAATGGACTGTGCGGTGAGACTGAGATGTTCGGTACCGACGATGCAGGGGCACGGTCGTCGGGCTACGATTCCGGGCCTTCTACGGGTGTGCTTGACCACAATGGCGTGCCATCCCCCCAGAGGTCTTTGCATCGCACGGGAAATGCCGTCGTGGATTCATGATAAACCTTGAAGGTAACCTATCACAGTAAGGTAGGCAAATCAGGAAGTGGCAGCTCAACAACCACCTCACTTGCTGCGGGAGCTGTCAAAAGCGGAAGGAAGTTGCGTCCAAGCCAATCGAGCCCGCGCCCGCGCCCGAGCCCGAGCCCGAGCCTGAGCTCTGATTCTGAGCCCGAAACCTTTCGGACGACAATCTCCATTGGCTTGTCCTTTCCCCCTCCTCTCCCCTTGTTCTCTCGCCCAGCCTGCCTACAAGTACCCGAGGTACCTCGCGCCAAGGGGATGGGGGCGCTGGTACCTGATAATTACTGGCCAAAGGAATTTTAGAGAAACCACCCGGTACATTGACCTGACTGACGGGAGTTGGGTCACACTGGCTCACTCCGGGCACGTGGAAGAGAAATCCTGTGATGGCGACAGGTCCCAGAGAAGAGGGTGATTGAACGAGTTTAGTTAGTGCGACGGGTAGTGATTAACCTACATACGTTCCCTTTCTAAGGTGCTTTAGCTCGCGTTGTGGCAGATGCTGGAGTAGCAAGCCAGGACATTGCATACTTGCGGGGGGGAAACGAAGCCGACCAATCGACAAGAGTCGATGTCGAGAGAACCGCGTCGGCCTTGGAATCGCCTCAAGGCCCTGCTGGGGTGGGAGAAAAGGCTGCGTCCGTGTTGATGCCGCCGCTGGTTGGGATTCGCTCTCCTGGACATCATTTGCTACTTCGTACATCGTTTTGCCTCGAATCTGATCAGGTTCGGAAGCTACCAGATTGGACATCGGTGTTGATTGGGTCCATCGAAGGTCCAGTTCTGTTCCGTATGGCCTCGTCCCCTCTGTACAACGTCAGGCAAAAGAAAGCTTCACCCGAGGATGGCTGGATGGTTGCAAAGGGTCTTTGATGGTACCACCAGCTGCAGGCCAATAATACCTCGATTCTTGACCCAGTTGGGGCAAAAGAGAACGCATTTCGGATTCATCTTTTCAAAGAATACCTTATACATGTACGTACCTGGTAGAAACTTGGATGGAGCCTTGGGTAAGGTACACTACAATGGCTAAAACAGGTGAGCCAAAGTTTGGTTCCAGGTTCTGGGGTGCGCACTACACTAGTCAAGTGGGACAGGGGTTTTCTGGCTGTGGCTTCAATGGCTTGGTACGGGAGAGAGGTGTAAATAAGGTATGGAGGTACCATTCATGGGGGCTATTTTCTGATCAGTGATCATTAATTCCTGGCCCCAATGGCCAAGATGGCAAACTCTGGTGTGTCGAGATGAGGAAATGCCACCAAAGGTCTGGCCATCGCTCGATCCCTGAACGAACCCCCACACATCCGGTACGGCACACCGCAGCCTCCATTTGTCCATTTGATGTGAAACCAGTGCACCATAAGTCCCGTACGGGTCAACCAGGAGCAAAATAAACACCACGGCTCTCGTTCCTGGGTTCGCGAATGGAAAAGAATGGGGCATCCCGCCCAGGTGGATCTTGGGTCCGAAGTGGCGTGTCCGGGTCAGTTGAAACCTAGGGAGGGGGAGTCCAGAGTCTAGACCTTTGACGACACCACAGCCCCTTCCTCGGAGAAAACGGGTCAATAGGCTCTTCTTCGGCGAATGAGGAAATATCTCATGATACCTTAGGTACCCGGACTCGGAGGGAGAAAAAAAACAACAAAAAAACAAACAAAAGCAAAACCCCAAATCAGCCCGGGCTCCTCAGCAGTCAGCACATCCCAGGAAACCGGGAATGAACAAAGACAGAAAAGCAAAGGTAAGGGGTCAGTGCTCTGGTTTCCCAGTTGCTCCTGCCCTTCAGGGCTGCAGGGTAACATGGCTCGTCTTGAAAAAGTTTACTGCCACTGGCCGCCTCCACACAAAGGTTGAGCCTATTCGAGCCCTGACCTTTAAACCTTGCTGTCTCGCAAGCTTTGCTTGAAGCGTACATTTTTGGAGTTGTGACGACAGCTTGCAACAACATCTAATTACACGTGTAGGCGGGTTTGCTAGGTGAGATAGAAAGCTGATTTTCGCATGGCTGCCATTGAATCGCGGCTGTTGAGTACATGTGCTCGAGGCCGTGCACAGGATATGTTTCATGCTACATTCAAGTTAGCACGAACAACCTGATGTGTACCTGTACAGTATACGGAATGTTGAGAGAGAGTAAGAAACGGTACCTGACTGGAAAGGGTGACGCCATGTCATTGCACCACAGTAGCCAAGCCCGACCTTTCTTGTCTCTTGGAATCCCTTCCAGTATCCCCCAGAGCTGTGACTGCTTACACGTAATTATCTGCTCGTTTCTGTTTGGCCCAGATCTGCTACAGCGGTTGAGAAATTTGACCCGCACCGGGGAGATACCAAGGTACCTAGTGTAGAGTCTCGGTCCGCAAACAATGGAACGTCTGGTAACCAATTCATGTCCCCGTTCTCATTTCATGGGTAAATAGACGAGCATTGCGGGACCCTTTTGTTTGAACTCCATGATTCACTATCCCCGTGGTCCGTACCCGCAGTGATCAATTGTGGTACAAAATGTCCGTCCCAGGGAAAATAGTTGAAGGTGTCCACTTTTACAGTAACCCGTCGCAAAGCCAGCCGCCGTCAGTGCTTGACCGGCCGTGCTTGGCTGCCATGGGGTTGTCAGGTACCTTGACCGAGCTTCAGGATACCTCGACCTTCGGTTGTGCTTTTGCGTGTGCAGCTCTCGTCCTCCGGTGACCCCGCGGCGCCCTAGTTTGGCTTGCCTCTGCCCTGCCCGCACGCAATTGATGACATACGTACCTGGTAGTAATGTACCTTATACTACACATAAAATCGAGGCAATCTAAACACGCTTGGAGCGGGAGGCTTTTTGTTCTGACCACCCCCATGGTACCGAGCCAATGGGTTGAACGGCTCCCTTGCAAAAAAACAACCTGGAATGCTCGCTTCCACCTCTTTGCCGAGCCACCTCGTTGGCAGAGACCCATGTGCGCACACCTCACTCACTTGATAATTACCTTACACACATCAGGTATTTTGCCAAGCTACGGGGTGCGGACTCGTAACTTGACCTATCCGAAGCTGTATACGGGCAGCTGCCGGTAGATGAGGTCAAAGGTACACCCGTACCTGAATTGATATTCCCCGCCGTGACGGGGGGATTTTCAGACTTTCTTACCTGGTAGCCGGACAATACAACGGAAGTGGAGGCGTTCATATCGGCAGTACACCTGCCTGTAAAGGCACGACGGAGTCAGCCGGGCTTGCGACTGGGGGCCATTGACGGATTGGAGGTCCATCCCTTGGAGAGACTCGATCCTTTCCATGACATGATGACATCCATCAATTCTATCTCTGGAGTCTGGACGACTCAGGCAGCCCTAGACGAGGCGTCTCCAGCTGGGAACAAGCAAAGGGCGGGAGGGATCGAACGACAAAATCTGAAGCGCAGCTTCCTATTCCTCCACTGCCTTCCATTGCTCCCTCTTCGCTCCTGCTTCCCTCGCTCCCTTGCTCCCGCCTTAATCTCAATCTCGACCCCATCCACCCCATCCCGTCTGCCATCCCACCGTGCAGCTTATTTATGTCCTGTCGTTCCCTCCGCTGCGGGTTGTAGCTGCAGCACACAACGGCAGACCCATTCACCCATCTTCCTACGGCACTTACCTACCCGGTATCTCATTAGGTATCTGGCTTGGTGTATCTATAGGGTACCTTGGCACCTTGGCTACCTGGCAGAGACCCAACATCAGTTTTATTATCAGACACCAGCGCAGCGGAGTGCAGTGCGTTACCACCTCCCAACCTTACCTGGTAGGGAATGATAGCGTTCAAGTTGAGCTGCACCGCACAGAATCGTCGTCCCTGTCCGTCAAATCAGAGCAGCCGCCATTTTTGTGCTCTTGTATCCAGTCCCCTCCTCATTTTCCCCCACTTCTACACAGGAGAACTATATCTCCAACCTAACCTACGCAATACTCTCTCTATCGTCACCCGTTTCGACATCGCCCAGGACAAGACGGCAACCACGAGGAAAAGTTGGAGTCATTCTCACCGTTTCCCTGCTTTGCGTAACGAGCTCTCACTAGAATCCCGAGTTGTCGGCCAGCACCGAGGTGGCTCTCCTTGTTTCAACCCCCCCTCCCCGCAAATAACGTCTTCGCATTGGCCCGCCTGCAGCAACACCATCACCCGCACCGGACGTCTGGTACCGTTGCCTACCTGACCTGGCCTGCTCTGGCTTGGCTTGGCTTGGCTTGGCTAGCCGTGGCTTGGCCTGCCTGCATCAAACCGAAGACATTGCCCAGCAGTGCAACGCCGCGAAAGGATTCTCGCCAGCAATTGCTGCACTTCGCCGATTCCCAGGCTGCACTGCTCCTTTCCTCGTCGCCCGATACAGATCCATACACTGGCAGAGCTGGTGACACTTTGATATACTCCTTCGAGGGTGACGACGGGATCTCTGTCCTACCTCGCACCTGATCGACCAACCAGAAGGAGAAGAAAAAGGGCACATCCGTCCGCTGTGACCCGCGTCGACCGTCACCCTCCTCGGGCCCGTCCTGTCCTAGCTGTGTCCTGACCTGGTGGCTCCTGGCTCCTGTCCCCTGGCACGTCTGAAGGTCCCGTCTGAGGTCGCAAGCTCAGAGCTCTCCGAGCTCCAAGCTCTCCGAGCTCCAAGCTCTCCCCGCAGTTTACGCCCCCAGTTCACATTGGCTCGGCGGAGTGACGGCTTATCACCCCGGAACATACCTAACTTGTACCAAAGGTACCTTGCCAACCCAAGGTAATTCCTCCCATCCATCCATCCCCTCCCACGGCTTTGGGCATCTGGCTTGACACTGCACAAGCTAACTCGTGAGAGAAGTGTCTCTGTGCCCCTTCCCCCCCTCCGCGGTACCTCTTGGCTAGTTGGGTTTTATTTTTATTTTTGGCCTACGACCCCCCTCTGAGACTAGTCTGGGTGTGATTCCCTTACCAGAGCTCTTGGGCCATCTCCCCATTTCATCATTGCTGCCGCCGCATGGAGAGACTGTCGTGACCAGCTCCTACACTGAACGCCAAGCTCATCGGAGCGGCTGCCCGTTGATAAACCACTCCCTATGGACCCGCGGGATCAGACGTTTATGACTATTCATAGTGAGTAGAGTCAATTTGGCCTCCTTTTGTCCCATATAATGCCCAGAACATGGCGTCGCGAGATCGACACATGATCACCAACCCCGGGACCTAGTCAAGCATATATCTCGTGGGAGACGGGAGGGTAAATGCCATGGATTGATGACTGACATCCACCCTGCACAGACGTCACTCCTGATGCGAATATTCTGTTCGCCTCCGACTCTATCTTCGACATTCTTGGTTACCAACCCGATGAGGTCCAGGGCAGGTCGTCTTTCGAGTACTTTCACCCGGACGAGGTCCCTTTCGCCCGTTCTATCCATCGCAGGGGAGTCTTGTTGGACAAGGCTGCCGTCCTTCACTATGCACGCATTCGCGCAAAGGATGGCCGGTGGGTGAGCTGCGAATGCTGTTTCACAATCGTCCACGATGTGCTCGTCGCGTGCACGAGCATCTACCTGAGGGGGACCAAGAGTGAGAGTATGCGACGCTGCCTACATCACCATAAGCACATGAGCAAACGCTAACACTACTGGTTCAGGGAGAGCAATAAATGCACCGCAAATCAGGCGTTTATTCTCCAGCTCACCGCGGGATCCTCGGTACCACATGCTAGAGCACCTATCGCCCAAGTTCAAGATGCCCCCGACCGAGCGTGAGCCCCGTGCCGCCCTGATTCTCAACCGATTTACTCGAAACCTGAGTATCATGTTTGCAACGAATGCGGTAACCTCGATTCTGGGCCTGCGGCCGGATCAAATCCAGGACAAGGCATTCTACGAGCTGATTCAGGAAAACTGCTTGCAAAACGCCATCCAATGCCTCGAAAGTGCCAAGGCGAATGAGTCCATCGCCTACCTTCGATTCAGTTTTCGCAATCCGATCGCGCACGAGGACGAACAAGAGGGTGAAAGAGACGGCGAGGAGGAAGACGACTATGACAGTAGCAACAGCAGCACTGACGACTCGGAAGATGGGGTGGCCCAACTCGATCACGAGAGCATGGATGTTGACGGGGACGAGGACGCGGTTTCAGAGATAGAGGACGAGATGAACGATCGGGTAGACCATCGGAGCCAGCGGTCCGCAAGTATCGGGACATCGTCCGACTCGGCCTATCAGACACCTCTGACACCGCGCTCCCCAGCCGCGACAGCTCACGGCCCTCGTAGCGGGCGGCAAGAAACATTCGAGCTGGAAGCGGTGGTGTCATGCACCTCAGATGGACTCGTCGTGGTGCTCCGCAGAGCACGACCACAGATTCCGATTTCGCAAATGCCACTAATTCCCGCCTTCAATTTTGAAGATGGCATGTGTGCTGCCCCCTGGGGCCAACGACCAATCGAGCCATACGTACCTCCGGAACTCTTGTACACCTTCCGGCCACCGCTGCTCCCTCAGCACATGCCTTTACGAGAGAGCGTCAAGGCAGCAGGGGGCCCGCCAATCAACCGCATGCTGGAGTCGATTCGAGATGTGGCTGTATTCGCCTGGGCTCTGGCCGGGATAAATGGAAACATCGCCAAGTATAGTGATGGTGTGCCCCGAGGAGAGGCACAACCCCCAGACGGACTGCCTATCTGGGATCCAAATGCTGGCGAGACCGACTATCAGGGACCAGAAAACCAGGCGGAGCATTCTCGATCACTTGCCACGTCTAGGAGGCTTGAATCTGACCGACCGGCGTTGAGTCACAATGCCTCGTATCCCGGAACAACACGCACAACAACGCCGCAAACTCACGAGCTGTTGCGCCGGACGTCTTCGAGCAACTACACATATAGTGGTCAACAGCACCAGCCGCAAACAAGCCATTCATCGCCCAGCCCTTACACTCCAAGCGGATATGCGTTGGGGCAGCAGCAAGTATCTCCCACATTTATAAACGGTGGCCCGACACCCTCTTCCCAAGGTGTTCGGAGGCTTTCGGCTCCATCTATGGCGGTGGAATCCGCATTTCACACCCCATCGACAGGACCGTCCACAAGGATACAGTCGAACAACCCCAGCAATTTAATGACCAGCACCGATGTGCCGAATGCCGGCCCGGAACAGGCGACGCATAATTCAGGGTTTATGTGGAAATAGTAATGCCCAGGCTCGATTCGGGCTCAGGGCGAGCAAGAGCGTGGCTAGCTAGCTGGCAGGTCAATATGGACCTCCCAGCACAGAGTGCCTGCAACAACGGGCATATCATAGGCGTTTAGCGGTTCTGATTTTCTGGCTTTTTATCTTGGGTTTGGCCTATTTTGGCCTGCATCGGTTAATAAAAGCGTCAAGCATCATGAGTTTTTTTTTGTATGGCAAGAGAGGGCGGGCACGGGTGCAAGGATTCGGCGAGGGCTGGGTGGTGATCAACGTTGCGGCATCGGCTGCGGTGAAAGCTCCTCGATCGAATGAAGCACTCGGGTTCGGGATGGGTGTTGCGATGGCTAGACTTGTTGAAGCTGGTGGAATGGCTTCGGAAGTCGGTTTGGGTAGGAGACAAGGCACGACACGGCATCGCATCGTTTTGCTAGAAATGATCTGGAACGGGAGGGATACTAAAACTGGCGAGGAAGATACCCACGGCGATTCATATTTGGAGATGTTGATTTTGAAATTCTTTATCGGTCTGTTTTACTCTGTATAATGAGATAGTCAAACAAAGTACCTTGTTGCAACATCCGATTCATGGACCTGTGCAAGTCTCTCAAGCCTATTTTGTGCTTGACTGTGTACAGCAGAGAGGTGCTCTGGTGCTCAGCCAAGTCACATCAGACGACGGACGACGTGGGCTGGGGTCTTGGGTAGGAACAACAGGCAGTCCCCTGTTTCTGCTAGGCGGCCAGCTGATTGGTTCGCTGTTCCCGTTTCGTCCACTGCTAGCGGGAAGAAAGCTTGGGCCACACCCGACACGAGCTCGAAACCAGACAACGTCAACCTGGGGGGGCTTCGTACGCACGCACGTCAAAGAGGAAACCGTGGAACTTTAACAGGCTGCCTGCCCATGTCACCAACGCGAGGGTATCTTTGAACACGACAACGCACACGCAGCAAAAACCATTCCGCAATTCCGCCATCATCCCGCACACACATTGAGAAGCTTTTTATCCTCTGCGCCGGAAAACGAGAAAGCCACCGAGCACCTAAAGCAGCGCAAACATGGCCTCGGCTGGGATTGGCAGTGGTAGAGGCAGAGACGGCTACAAGAACCCACCCACGGTGGATGACGACGACTTGATAGATCCCGACGATGGTAATTCACACCACCCGCGACTCACTCGACCTTTGTTTTCCCTTTCAGGCCATATCTCTATCCCACCCCAACAAGCTGCCTAGCTACCTGAGTTAGTTAACTAACCACCGTCATGCGTCAACAGCCGACCTAGACGACTTCGACGACCCCCTCGCCTCGCACCCAGCAACCTCCTCATCCTCGCGCGCGCCCCTCTCAGGCAACATCGGCAGCTCCTCCTCCTCCGCCCCTTCCAACTCCAACAACAACCCCAACAGCTGGACCTCCCGCATGGGCGGCGAAGACCGCCGCGCGCCCACAAACACCATCGACGAAACCGTCTGGGAGACCCTGCGGCGCGACCTCCTCGCCGTCTGGTCCAAGATGCGCGAGGTGCTCTACCCGCGGTACCTCTTTGGTGGAACCATGTTCGAGAGCGACGACGGGCTGCGCGGCGCGTACGCTAACCTGCGCGGCGGCGGGCTTGCGGGCGCGCGCGACGGGTTGTCGAGCTTGGCCGGGCGCGTGTTGGACCCCGAGAGTCTGTTGCAGCAGAGTAATATGAGCGCGGGGCTGCGTGATTGGGACCTTTGGGGACCGCTAATTTTCTGCCTTGCGCTTGCTGTGTTGCTTTGTGTGCAGAGCAGGCCTGAGCAGAGGGATGTGGTGTTTAGTGGGGTTTTTGCGATGGTCTGGGTTGGTGAGGCGGTTGTTACGCTGCAGATTAAGCTGTTGGGGGGGAATATGTGAGTTTCTCTTCCTACCACTGCGCTTGGTTCGTTTTGCTTGGTTTTGTTTATACTAACGGGGTGTGGTTGGGTTAGCTCGTTCGCGCAGAGCATTAGTATCATCGGGTACACGCTCTTCCCGCTCGTCATCGCGGCCATGCTCTCGGCGTTTGGGCTGTACCTGGTCGTGCGCATCCCCGTCTACCTGATCCTCGTGGCCTGGTCCATGGCCGCGGGCGTGAGCATCCTTGGCGGCAGCGGCGTGGTCAAGAACAGGGTCGGTCTGGCCGTCTATCCGCTGTGTGTGTTTTACCTTGGTCTGGGCTGTCTTTGCTTCATCAGTTAGTCAAATGCAGGGGCAGGGGGTAAGGGAGGGGTAAGGGGAGGAAGAACGTAATGTTTGTGGGTTTTTTATTCATGGCTGTTGTTTGTTTTGGTGACGAGGAGTTTGATACCGGGACGATTTTCGACTTTTTATCAGGGTGGAACTGTATTTCTTCCGTCTTTCGCAGTGGCGCGGGATGGGAATGAGAAAAAAAAAGTGAGGAATGCGGTGGTGGTGTATTTCTAGAAGGATCCCCTTTTTCCTTTTCAGTATTCAAGAATGGGTTGTTGCAAGACAAGCAAGCTTTTTGGTCATCCATGCCTGCTGCGGTTTATTGTGAGGTGTGTTCCAGAGATGTATTATCATGTCGTCTCTTTAGAGATGAGTGCTCATCCATTATCGCACTTGATGGTTGGTGTAATGGTAGCCGTGCAGTCTGACGGGTATCTCACTGAAGTTGAAGCAGTGCTCACCTGTGGAGACGATGAATTTACAACTTATCTAGTCACAGGGCCGTGCTAGAGTGAGTTGCCGTTGGTAAATACCAGGTAAACATACATCCATCATACCACTTTGATTGATTCTCAATCTCCCTCCGCCGAGTCTCGATTCCATGACACTCACTCACTCATTTACGAGACTGGATGGAGATCAAGCGGCACAAGGCAAGGATCCTGTGCACATTCACGTACAAGATTCAAACAGGAAATAGGTAGGCCGTACATGTCTACCCAGCTGGAAAACGCCTCGCTGCGTGCCTCGGAATATGAAGAATGCATCAAAAGGAGACCGTCGTGGTGAGAAAAAAGGACATGAGTGAGAAATAAAATGCCAAACATAGCTGGGAACCTTGCTCTTACATTTTGACCCCCAAACAGACAAGACAACACAGGCCTTTCCAGATCTTCGTTCTTTCTTCCTAGCCCACTCATGCCAATGCAGGACACACCTAGTAGTTAAATTATATAGACACGGATAAAATATAAAACTCGCTTAAACAGATCCGGGCTGAATATCACCCACCACCATCAAGACAATCTCCCTTTTTCCCCCGCTTTTCCCCCCACCCCATCTCTCACGTAAACGCCTCTCGCACGGTCTCAACGCATCAACAACCGATGTACAGCCTCGACTGCCCCCTCGCCAGTGCCCGTCGCAGGCGTCTCAGCAGCAGCAGCGCCCTCGTGCCCGATTACGGGGTTAGGATAATATATCGCGGCGACAGCAATAGCGACATACACAATAACCAGCAGCGAGCCCTCGAGGTAATTGCTCTTCTGGTCTCTCAGAAAGTTACCGACGGTCAGGATGGCGAGGATGAGCACGACCATGTCAAAGGTCTCGAAGTTGAGGCCCATCGGCTTGCCGAGGCCCCAGCCGACGATGACGACGAGCGGGCCGTTGAAGAGGGCGGTCTGCAGGGTGGCGCCCAGGACGTGCGACAGGGCAAAGTTCATCTGGTTGTCCCAGGCCTCGTCGATGGCCGTCAGGTGCTCGGCCGCCTTCTCGACCAGGGGCACGAGGATGAGGCCTACAAAGGCATCTGAGACGTGCCGCTGGTCGACCAGGTAGTGGATCTTGTCGACCAGGATGGTGGCCAGCACGGCCACGAGCGCGATGGACACCGCCAGCGCGAGGATGCACTCGGTTAGTGTCAGGCGGTGGCGGTGCGCGTCCTTGTGCTTGTCGGCGTCGCGCTTGCTGTCCTCCTCGAAGATGACGTCGTAGATGCCATGGTGCGTGCGGGCCTGGAAGTAGACGTATATCAGGTAGGCGATGATGAGGAGCACGGCGGTGCTGCGCGAGATGTCGATGGTCTTGTCCAGCAGCTCATCGTCGGTGAGGGCCCCGCCGACGAGGGACCGCTGGAAGACGGTGGGAATGGCGAGGCCGAACCCAGCGGTGAGGAGGAGACCGCTGCCGGCCTCGCTGACCGTCTCGCTGAAGGTTGTCTCTTCGCGCCGGATGCCGCCGGCGATGAAGCACAGGCCGAGGCAGAGCAGCATGGTGGCGAGCACGGAGCCGAGGATGGCGGCGCGGATGACCTGGATGTAGTCGACGCCGCCCTTCTCGATGTCGCGCGTGATCAGGACCATGAAGAGGATGATCTCGACCAGGGAACCCAGGGTGGTCTCGGCCAGCACGCCCCAGACGTGGGGCAGCTTCTGGGCGAGCCCCTGCCCGGCGAAGCCGATGAGGTTGGCGCAGGGGATCATGGCGATGTAGGCCAGGACGAAGATGGCCAGCTCCCACTCGGGGCGGGCGTAGCGGACGGCGAGGGCGGCAGGGACGGCGGGCCAGAGGATGTTGACGGCGCGGGAGGCCCAGCTGGAGGAGCGCAGGGTGATCTTGAGGAAGCGGATGGGGTGGATGCCGGAGCGGCCGCTCTCGCCCTCGGCGCGGACGGCGATGGGCCCGGCCGGCCTGGGGTCTACGCCGACGGCGGCGGCGGCATCGGGGCCGAGGGTCGACGTGTTGACGTCGCCTTGGTGGAGCGGGAGCTGGTGCTGGGTCTGCTGGGTCTGGGTGCGAGACCGGGAGCTGCTCTGCGAGAGTCGCTTCTCGGGGGCGCCCCCCGTTGTCATGGCAGGTGAGGACATCCCTCCCCTGCTTTGCCGGTGCTGTGCTGGTGCCGTGCTGTGCCGCTGTAACTTGATGTGATATCTCGTTGGCCGTCTCTTTCTCTCTTTTTTTTTTTCAATCGTTCACCGACTGTCCTTGACTCAACTGGTTATCCCCCTCCCCTCAAAAAGAAATGCAAAACTATTCAAACGAGTACAAAACCCGGAATCAAAGCACAATGGCCAAAGTGAGATTGCAAAAAGAGGAGAAAAAAAGATACACACAAACAAGATGAGAAGAGAGAGCGAGGAAAAGAGAATGTTTCGCGGCAGGCCATCGTGGCCCAGACCAGTGCTGCCAAGCCCGGGGCGGTCACTAGCCAGCAGTGGATGCCCTGGAACGATTGAACACAGGACCACACGCTGGAACTTGGAACGACCTCTCGAACATCGGGTCTTGGCTGATGATGTTTCTAACCTGGAACTCTTGGCGCGGCGAAAGCAGGCCAGCTTCATTGGCCTGCAGGGGCACATTTCAGCTGGTGTTTCTCCCCCACAACGCACCTTGCGCGGGTCGGGTGTCTCATGACAGTGGAGGAATTACAGGATACAGGGCAGGCGTGGCCATGCATGCATGCGTGCATGCCCCGTCATAGGTCCAACTCCCCATAGCTTGGGTTGGACGAATTAATGCCTCGCCAATTCGATCCGGCGTAATCCATTCACTTCATTCTCATGGAACGTTTCGCGGTGACGTGCAACAGAGCACGAGGTAAGACTCGATCATTCTTGTCCGAGGAGAAGGACTGCCAAGCAAGGTACGGGATGGGATGGGATGGAAGAAATGAAAGCACAGACACAGCGGGTAGCTTGCAGGGCCGCACAAGCCTAACCCGTGCAAGGAACGGGATGAAAGACACTGGAACTGGAAGCTAAACTCACCGCGAGGCCGCCAAGGATCAATTACACGCTGCCATCCGGGTTATTGTCTTGGCAATTGTTTGATGGCCTCACCTCCATTCAACAGCAGTGACAGACAAGCATGACAAGCATTTCTGTACCAAGTGATTAGCGTGTCTGTCATGCACGCGCATCTTTCTGCAACCTTGGCATAAAAAGCTTGCTTCTTCGACACTGCAGCAGATAGAAGCGGCAGATAGTTGTAGATCAGCGTGATCGGCTAATAATACAGGTTCGCGCATGTCCGCCAAGGTGTGTGTGTGTGTGTCTTGTTTATTTGGCAGCGAAGCCAAAAAAAAAAAAAAAAAAAAAAAAAAAGCTTGGATGGATAAAAGATACATTTGCGTCACATCCCTCCTCCCATCATCACTAAACAAGTCGCAAATAATTGTAGATCGTTCACACATGCCCGCCCAGGCGTCTGTATCTCGATTTTGCCCCCGACACCAAAGCCTCCCTAAATAAGGGATGAAGACGCTTATATGGCACCAAAGTCAAAAAAGGGGTCGATGGATAAAAGGCACACTTATACGTACACATGCATTTAAAACCCTCCTCCCTCCACTATACAACCCCGATCACCATCATCACCATCCTCCCCATCCCCATCCCCATCACCACCACCAACCACCCTCCCCACCCTCCCCTCCCTCCCCGGCACAGGCCTAGCCAAAACAACAGTCTCAACCCCAAACCCAGCCTCCCTCCCCTCCTCCGGCCCCATCGGCACTTTCTCGATCTCAATCTCCTCCCCCAACAAACTCCTCAGCACCACCTCCCCGCCGGCCTTACTCATAACCTCATTCGCCTCCTTACACATCTCCGAACACACACACTCGACACACCCATCCGTACAACAACACGCCACCACCCTCTCCAGCGCCTGTCGAAGCAGTACATCCACAAACTCAAACGCCTTCGTATTAATCCCGGACCCTCCCGCTCCTCCCTTCGCATCGTAGAACGTCAATCTAGCAGGCCTTTTCCGCCGCGTCTCTTTACGAGCAAACTCCTTGAGACTATTCTTACACTCTGTGCGCACGTCACCCGGCAGACTGACGACGAAACTAGGCACAAGGCTCATGACGGCGTGTTCCGCGGCGTGGATGGCGCCTGCAACGTGTAGTCTGCGGGCGACGAGGATGTCGAGCGCGGACTGGGGGACGTCGAGCCACATGCCCTTGCTGTAGCGGATGACGGGCGGGTTGTCGACGTGCACGGCGTCGAGCACGCGGCCGCGGCGGTCGACTTTGAAGTAACCGAAGACGACCTGGGTGATCTTGATCGGGCCGTGGTAGGCGCGGCAGCGGGACCCGGGGATGCGTTTGATGGCTTCTGTCTCGACTGGGTCGATGTCGGTGTAGTCGCGCTGCTGCGTCGTCCAGTCCACTTTCACCTTCTCCACGCGCGCGAGGCGCTTGTCTGGGTCCACGTCGCGGACGAGGTAGGTGTCGCCTTGGTGGAGGAAGATGGCGCCGTCGTAGATGGTGAACGTGGCGCGCGAGGCCTCGAGCTCTTCGAGGACCATGTTTCGGCCGTGGGTGATGTCGATGACGGCAAAGTGCTCGTCTTCCGTGTCGCGGATGGAGACGAAGCGCGACGGCGACGGCCGGAACCGGTCGTGGCAGTGGTAGAAACCTGTGGTGTCGCGGACGAGGCGCTCCGCGCAGACTTTGGCGAGGTCCGCGCCAAAGTAGACGGTGTCTTGGCGGGGGCGGATGGGCATCTCGAACGCTGCGCATTGGATGTGGCCTTCGCGGACGAGCATGTTGTCCAGGTCGACTTGCAGCGCGCAGTTGGGCTTCGTAAACAGCTCATCCGGGTTCTGCATGTAGTACTGGTCCGTCGCGAAGCCGTCGCCGACCAGGATAGACAATGAGTCCTTGTTCCGCCGACCGGCTCGCCCGCTCTGCTGCCGGAGGTTGGCGATGGTGTACGGGAATCCCCACGTCAGGACACAGTCCAGGGTGCCGATGTCGACGCCGAGCTCGAGGGCGGTCGTGGCAACGATGCCCATGAGTTTTCCCTCAAACATTTCGGCTTCGATCTTTCGGCGGTCTTGCGGGGTGTATCCTCCTCGATATCCCATGACCCGCGCAATGCATTCCGGCCGCCCGAGGTTCTCTAGCTCGTGCTTCACGGCCCCGACGAGCTTCTCGCACTGAGCGCGAACCCGGCAGAAGGCAATGACCCGGACACCGCGCAGGATGAGCTCGCAGAAAAGCCGGGCACACTCAAACATGGCATTCCCACGCCCGCTTGTCGGATCCCCGGGGTCTTTGTAGGGTGTGTTCCAGCAGAGGAATTCCTTCCGCCCTAGTAGATTCAGCAAAGGGCATTCCCATGTACACCACAGGTTAATAAACTTACCAGAGGGAGACCCATCGAAGTCAACCAAGCAGACATCCTCAAGCCCAAAGATAGTCTTGAAGTGTTCCTCCGGATTCGCAACGGTCGCCGAGCATGATATGAAGCGTACATGTCTGTTGCCAAGCGCAGCACAGATCCGCCGTAGTCGTCTCATAATAAAGGCCACATGGGAACCCAAAAGCCCGTTATAGTAGTGCAACTCATCAACTGCCAAATGTCAGCTGAGCCCAGCCCTACCCAGTCTAACAAGAAACAAAAGAAAACCAACTCACCAACAACATATCTCAAATTCTTCAAAAACGACCGCCACCGCTCCTCCTGCGGCAGAATAGTAACATGCAACATATCCGGGTTCGTAAAAATAATCCTTGCCTCGTCCCTTATCACATTCCTCTCACCCATAGGCGTATCGCCGTCGTAAGTCTCGACCATTACATCCTCTAGCCCGGGCATGAAGCCTAGCATCTCCCTCAGGCTGCGCTTCTGGTCCTGCGCCAGCGCCTTGGTGGGGAAGATGTACATGGCGCGCGTGTTGCGGTCCGCCTCGAGGGCATGCAGCACGGGCAGCTGGTAGATGAGCGACTTGCCTGAGCTGGTCGATGTTGCCACGACGACATGGTGGCCCGCGTGCAGGTGGTTGATTGCTTGGGCTTGGTGTGCGTAGAACTGAGTGATCCCCTTTGCGTTGTACAGTGCGTTTACTAAGTCCTGGCTCAGGAGGAAGTCGAGGTCCCCGTAGACGGGCTCCTGCGGGGCAAAGACGCGGTGGCCGTCCGGGACGATTTGGCCTGTGTACCAGGGGCTGTCTTTGAGCTCCTGAACGATCTCGGGGATGCTCTTTCGCTCCTTTGGGATGCTCTCGGGTATCGTACCCGACCCTGTTTGCGGCTGGGCCTGGGGGGACGTCTGTCTCGACGCGGACGGGTGAGGGACAAAGGCCTCGGCCTCGCTGCGGATGGTCATCTCGGGGTCCAACTTCTCCGCCACGGACCGGTTCAGAAATAACCGCACCGCCTGCGTGAACTTGGCATTCCGCTTCTCGATCAAGGCCGTCATCTGCTTCTGGCTAAAGACGGGCATCTTGAGGTCCTCGTCGCGCAGCCTCCTGGTAGGCTTGGTCGGCTCGCCCGTCTTCCTGCTCTGCACCTGGCGCTTTAGGTCCTCGTCGACAAACTCAAAGAACAAGACCTCGCGGCCGGGGGATGGTGGCGCCGGACCGAGCTGTTCCAAGCCCGTAAAGCCGCCCACAGACGCATCTGGTGCAAACGACTGCGACGCGCCGCGGTAACGCCCCCCCTTTTGGAAGGTATCGTCCCTCTCAGCACCCTTGACATCAATCTGCAGCATCAGCTCATCCACATAGGCGAAGCGGATACCCTCGGGCCGGAGGGCGACTATGGCAGCGACGTCCTCGACGGTAAGGGCGCGCTTGGTGTGGGCTTCCACGGCCGAGCGCATGGTGTCGAAGGTGGTGAGGAGGTGCTTGCGCGTGCTGCAGAAGGTGAAGACCAGGTTGAGTGCCCGATGGGTTTTCTCCAGCATCGTGAACCAGTCCGGCCACGGGATGAGACACTCGACTGGTTCCGGGGTGGCCTTGGCTGCGGGTGTCTTGCGCCTCTTAGGCCCTGTTGGCTTCAAGGTTTGAGAGGCATCTTGATCTTCGTCTTCCTCTTTGATCTTTGCTGGTGTGTTCCTGCGCCTGCGCTTAACCTGGTGCACCTCGGGGTTTGGCTCAAGGGACGATGATGGTGCATCGTCGTTTTCGATGTCTACAGGCATCGTGTTCGCCTGTAAAGACTCCACGGCCAGCGCACGCAGAATTACATGGGGCGATCGCAGGGTACATCGAGGTGTTGATGGGCTGGCGTTGCGCTGTAGTAGTAAGTGGTGAGTCGCGACGTTCCTGCCTCAAAGGCACTGCTGCAAGTGAAGCCAGCCGGGTCAAAGCAGCGCGAAAGTGGCGGGACAGCACGTGCCCTTGCCCCTAACACCTCCCTCCCTTATCATTTTACATGCTCCATTGAATGAACCCCGCGCAAAGGGACCATTGATCTTGTACTGTGGACAGTCAAGAGGAACTGCCATCGTAAAACATGTTTATATTTTAATCAACTAATTTAGCACCCGCGCAATCCGCCCCGTCCGACCCCCAAATGCTCAACCAAAGACAAAAGGCAAAGCCAACCTCCGGGGTTGCTTGTTCCTTTCTCCATCTATCCCATGCCCCAAGCCAAACCAAGCAGACCAGTGCCGCCATCCTGACCACCTCCCCTTTTCGAGGCCAACCAGCCTCGACAAGCAAGCGTGACAAACGAGAAAGCTACCAGGTAGATAGACAGTAGAACAAGGAACGACGGGGATGTCTTCACCACATCGCGACAAAATGTATATACAAGTAAAGTAATTGTAAAAGAAAAGAAAAAGAAAAACAAAGGGAATAAAAATAGGACTACGCTTTCCGTTCAGTATGCGTATCAAGACCACGATCCGATGAACCTACATCCGCATTGAACTTCGTCTCGATCCCTGAATCGTTGGATCGTTCATTTGGCCATCCATCCATATTCTCAACCCGTTGTCCACGTCTCCATCCACGTAATCAACCCCTCCCCATCCACAGCTATCCGTGTCTCCCCGAATCAAATTCATGTCCGCTGAATGCACCCCGGCTGCAACAGGTCTGTCTGACCGCTGCCCGCCTGCCTGACCGCCGTAATAACCCTTTGCCCTAAAATGCCCACTACCAGACTCCTCACCACCTTCGTGAACTTGCTGACAGCCTAGCTCGAATCAGATAGTCGAAAACTACCAGGCCTAAGAGGGAAGCGAAAGAGAAGATCGAAGAAACCACGCTGCGGTGAGATGCGTGTTGTGTGGTTGTGTTTGTGTATTGGTGTGTGTATGTGTGTGTAAATGTGAATGTGAGGTATTTTGTTGGCACCGAAAAAATATCCATGCATTTTGTTTGATGAGAAACATATCTGCTCTAAACATCCGAGAGCTGCCTCTTGATCAAGTCCATAAGATTGACAAAGAGTGTCGCGTTTGCCTCGCTCAGCTAAACATACTGTTAGGCTTCAAGAAAATTCATTCCATCTTCATCCGCGGGGGACTCATGACTGACCTTCATCTGCACTTGCTTCACCTCCTCGCCCTCGAAGGCCGTAAAGAGGACATACGCCGCCTTAAGCTTCTGTGTGAGCTGGAAGCTGGTGGCGGGTACAATTGCCGAGTTGAGAATGACACGTAGGGTATGATCTTGTCGCATGATGAGGCGGACATTCTCCCGTCCCGAAGTGCCGTTTCCTTCGCCGTCCGCGTCAAGCACCGATGCATCAAAGGAGCCCGGTATCGGGTTGCCTTGGCCGTCGAACTCAACGCTGATCTTGGGCACGTTGACCTTGAGCATGCCCGCTCCCCTTTCTTTCCAGCCGACGCCCTTCTCCATTTGGTACATCTTGGCTCGCACCGCTAGTAGCGTCACTTCGTCGCCTTCGCCATCGTCGACCACGACTGAGACGTGTTAGCATACCACACAATACTGCACCTGCGTTGAAAGTCCCCACTTACTCTTGTGCAGCTTGGGCTTCTTCTTGTCGTCAGGACCCGCCTTGAACTCGTCTTTCTCCTTTTCCTTCTCAGCCCCCTTGCTCTTTTCCTCTTCCTTGTCCGAGTTGTCTCCGTTGTCGCTCTCGGCATCGTCGGCATCCTCGTCCTCTTCCTCGGCGTCACTCTCGGGCGCGCCAAACGGCCGCGCCGGCTTGTCGCTCTTAAGGGCATCGCCGGGTTTGCCAAAGCCGCCGAGACGTGGGGCTCCAAGTGCGCTCCCGCCAAACGTAGAGGCAAAGGGGCTTGGGCCGCCAGCACCACCGCCGAATACTGACTTGCCGGCCGAGCTGTGAAATGTGCCGAACGGAGAAGCAGCTGTCGCCTTTGTGTCACCGCCCCCAAAGCTGAGCTTGGGTGCTGCAGTCTGCGGCGCGGCGGCTTTTGAGCCGCCTGCAAGAAGACTAGCGAAGCCCGAAGAGCCCGACGATGAGGCACCGAATAGGCTGGGCTTTCCTGAGCCACCCAGCGCGCTGAAGGGCGAAGCCGAGGATGACGCGAGTTTGGCGAATCCGGAGCTGGCAAACGCAGACGCTGATGTCGCTGGCTTCTCCCCGTTTGCTTTCCCGGATGCCGAGGCAAGCTTGGGTTCTGCGGCGGGCTTGTCGTCGCGTGACCTGCTTGAGATGGTGGTCGGCTGTGGCTCTTGTGGCTCCTGGGGCTCCTCCTTCTCCTGGCGGTCGCGATGGCGCTTCTTCTCTGGCTCGGACCGATCCGTTCTACTCTTAGTAGTGGCTGTGTCGGTCGACTTTCTGGAGTCGTCGTCCTCGGCCGAGCCGTCGGACGCATCCCGGGTCTCGTCCAGTTCGTCATGTGCCCTCTTCTTCTTGGGAGAAGACACTTGCGCCCTGAGTACGTCGCTGTTGGAGTCGCTCATGGCGTCGTCGGGGGTGAGCCGGGGGGATTTGGTGGTGGGCGCGTCGTCGTCCGACGAGGAGCCGCTCTTGTCTTCCTGCGACGACTGCTGCGAGTCGTCGTGGCCGGCTGCCTTTTCCGAGATGGTGGTTTGCTTAAGTTCCCGCCGCGCGGCGGTGGTCTCGGCATCCTCCACGATCGGGCTCGTCTCGACCGTGTCGGAGATGTCGCTTGTGTTGTGTGGATCGTCGGCCATGATGTCAGTGGCCGGTGGTGAAGCTTGGTGGTTTGGAGTTGGAGTTGAGGTGGCGGTGGGCGTTGGGCGGGTACTTGGTTGAGGAGGGGGGGAGGTGGGAGGAGGGAGGGGGAGCAATCGTCACCGCAGCGCTTTCTCGCACGGCTTTTTGTATCGTCCCTCCAACGGAGCGCCTAGCAGACAGGCGGTGGTGGTTGCGGTCGTGGTCGTGGCCGTGGTGGGGTGCGAGCTTGAAGAAAATGTCAAGCAAAGCCCATTAGGTCAAAATGAAGGAGTAAAGAGATCGATCAAAGCAAAATGTTTGGTTCGCTGCGTCAAGCTGCAAGGAAGTGTAGGGATCTGTTTTCGCTGCGGAGCCCGGAGCGCTGGCGAGAAAGCCTGGGGTTTAGCTTAAGGTTCTGTCCAAGTTTACGTTCAGGTAAAGCCGTATGGCAAATTACCAAGGCCCGCCCGCTGTCGTGTCGCGCTTGGCTTGGCTTGGGTCAGCTAATAAGGTACCGAAGCCAGCGGAGGTCGTGGATCGGGATTCAGGGCAGGTTCAAAAAATGGTGCCCAGACCAGCAAACATCCAGAAAAATGGCCCAGGATAGGTGCCGCGTATTGAACAGCTAGTTCTAACGTTCCAGGGCTGCTGCCAGGGGATTGGCTCGAAGAAACTTAGGCAAGGCACAGTCGAGGTCAGGGTTTAATTACTCATGTACCTATCCGTCTTCTCAAGTTTCCATGGATGTTTCCTGCGGCTTGGGTAAGGACGGGAGAAGAGCGATTGCCCAGAATGGCGGGCGGACGATCAAGCCGATGATAAGGAAGGATTGCAGGTGCTGGGAGCGCCCGAAAGCCGGGCGTTATCTACATGTACCTAGGTTGGTTCAAGTACCGCGAGCCCACCTGTAGGTAGCAACTGTGGGGTCTGCGTGCCGAGCGAGGGGTGCACGCCCACCTTACTTGGGTTCCATTGTTGACGCAGGCGCCAAGGCGGTGGGATTCAGAGTGCTAGCGGGGAACCGGGCCCTTGTTCATCTTCAATGGAGGCCATCCATTAAATTGAGGGACAGCGTTTTGCTGTCATTCCCCCTCCACTTCATCCACCCACACCAATTCGACATGATTCGTTCACGCATCTGGACTGTATAACGGCCAAACTCACGGGTGCCGGACAGGTACAGGCACTCCTTGCCGCCCTGCTCGCCTTTTGTCTGTCCGGTTTGTAGTGGAATGTCACAAAAGGACACCGCAGATAATTGGACAGAGACTGCGAAAGACAACAACTTGAAATCCAATGTTGCACTTATATACCTATTCTAGAAACGAATCGAAACGAAACTGGCCTCCTACTGCGGCCCATCATCACCCAAATCACGTATGTATGAAGATCGAAAATCAAGATTCAAACGACAAACCGCCCGAAATCCACCTGTCCAAAACCCAATGAATGTCGTGCGCAACACTTCCTCCTTCCCTCTCCCACGCCAACGACCAACCCAACCATCCCCACCCTCAAAGTCTACTACTGCCCACCCAAACCACGCATCCGCCTCACCCTGCTCTCCTCGGCAATCATATCATCTATAATATCCGCGACCGTGCGGAACGACGCAATCTCGCCCGCCATGGTCAACTCGCCCTCATCCGCATGGATGTGCTCCTTCTCCTCCAGAAGCTCCTCCTTCTCACTCAACTCCGGGACCTCCCTCTCGACAGGCAGATCACACGCATCAACAAGCCCCATCTTCCGATCAACCGGGTAAGAAGAGCTCGCGTCGTCGTTCTCGAGTCTGATCTCTCCGCCACGGTGGCGGGGACAGAGCCCGCGTAGCCGGCCAACGAAACCGCGGCACTTGGCTCGGAAGGCGGCGCGCCGTTCGGCTCGCGATGCCTTGCGCCGGTGGTGCAGCTTGCGGAGCTTGGCGAGGAGGAAGAGGGCTACTGCGGCTATGCCGATGATCTTGAGCGGGGATGTGGTGGGTTTGTGGTTGGAGGTGGGGACCGTGTGGGAGTGTTCGTGGGGTGAGCCGTCGTTCGGGGGCATGCCGGGGTGGTGGTGATGCGGCGGCGGCGGGCCTTCCCTCGGGGGCTCGCCGGGGTAGTGAGGTGGTGGTGGTGGTGGGGAGCCATCCTTCGGCGGCGGCGGGCCCTCCCTCGGGGGCTCGCCGGGGTAGTGAGGCGGTGGTGGTGGTGGGGAGCCATCCTTCGGCGGCTCGCCGGGGAAGCGATGATGAGGAGGAGGTGGTGGTGGACCATCCTTCGGGGGCTCACCGGGATGGTGATGCGGTGGAGGTGGTGGAGGGCACTTGCAGAACAGAGGGGGGTGGTGTGGTCTGCGCCAAGGCGGGCGTGGGAACGTGTGGTTTCCGTGCGTGTGGTTGCCATGCGTATGGTTGCCGTGGTGTGGGTGGCGGTGCCAGGGAGGAGGAGGGAACGTGTGGTTTCCATGCGTGTGGTTGCCATGGCGCGGGTGGTGCCAGGGAGGATGAGGGAACGTGTGGTTCCCGTGAGTGTGGTTGCCGTGGTGCGGGAACTTGGGGCAGTGTCCCTTGTTCTTGGGTCCCGGGAAGGGGAAGGGCCACTTGAAGCCGCCTCCCTGAGACGACTCGTCGGCAGCAGCTGTGAAGATTGAGGCGATCTTCCTGGTGAAGGTCTTTAGGGCGCATTGGAAGCCGCCGCTGCAGTCGGGGGTGTTATCTTTTTCCTCCTCCTCTTGATTGTTCAAGCCCTGCTGATTCAAGGCCCAGGTTAACTGCTCTTCTTTGAAGGATATCGCGTCCTGGAGCAGCGCGAGCTGAAACCTCAGGTCGTCCAACTCCATCATCGTCTCCTGGATGTCGATTGGGCTGCCCTCGGTTTCGTCAATGACATCAACCCAGTCCTCGTCTTCCAAGTCGTCGAGATCATCTTCAGCAACGGACTCTTGCTCTTGGGGAATGTCGGTTGCCGGGTTGGGGGTTGCTGTCGCATCATCGACGATCCACAACGGCTTGACTTGATGAAACCGGGCAGAGAAACCAAGGTCCTGGCCGACCTCACCGTTCACAGAGTCTACCCAGAGCTGCAGGACCTGCTGATAAGGTTGGTTGTCCCACAGGAGGCAGGTAAAGGTCCAGTGGGCGGTGACCGCAACCCCGTGGCCGAGCGTGAGCGTGCCCCGGCCGTCCTCGGGAAGAGACTCTCCATTGACGGTGATACTTGCAGTGCCGCAAGGTTCGCTGGCCTCGTGGACTTCAACGTGGAACATCTAATATAGAACCCAGCATCAGTAGGTGCATTATCAAAACACAAGGAGGGCAAGGGGTAGAACTAGCATACCAATTCTGGGTCCATGGGCATATCACCACGCCCGGACTGCAGGAGATGGAAAGATGTCGACGATGCTAGAACAATTGCTGAGGGTGGTTGTCAGCATTCTTGTCTCCTGAGGACTCGAGGGTGGATGTAAGTGCATACATGGATCAATTGTCCTTGCTCCCGCCAGCGCCGGCGCCAGCAGGAGCGGCGCAGCTGTGAAGAAGCCGCGCATGCTTGTGTGTTCAAACCAGGCGTAGCCCAGCGTTCTCGATGATGAATATCGAATAGGTTGTATCGGGAGAGAAAGAGAGAAATAGGCCAATCGACGCAAGTCTAAAGCCTATCAAGAAAGCTGTATAAGATAGATAAAGCCTGACACCCGAGTCTGTCAAGCGAGAGGTTCTCCAGCAAGTAGAAGTCTCACTAACAAACTCTCGATATCAATGCAATGATAGATATCCTCCTCCAAAACAGGAGAGGAAAAGCTGAAGCTATCCGTTGAAAATGCAACCTTGCACCCAATTCGAACGGGCAAAGGAAGTGATCAAAGAAGGAAAAGAAGAGAGGGGTCGAAGATAAAACATCACGGAAGTACACGGGGTAATAGAGCACAGCCGGCCTGTGAATGCAGCGGCGGGCATACCGTACAATCCGACAGGACAGGGACGATAAGGCAGGCTTGCGCAATCCCACTCCCCTAACATCCAAGGAACATCGACCGAGGCCGAGAGCCCCAAGCACCGCAGCCAATGAGCGTCAATGAGCTGACGAGTCCCTCCCCCCCTTGTCAGACCACTTGGCGAACCCCCATCCCAGATGTGGCCAAGAGCGGGGGGTTCTGGTGGGAACATGGATATCGTAGCCCTTCTTTTTTTCTTCAAAAGGCATTTATTAGTTAAAACGAAATTGAAAGCAAGTCAGTCAGTCACAGGACGATTGAAAGATCCGTAGACGCTCGGAGCTTTAATTTACCATGTTCATGGTACTTCCCAGCGAGTTACGCGTTCAAGCTCAGCAACTTCCAGTCATGGGTAACTCGAGTTATGGCTTGGGTTGGACATACACAGTCCAAGCAAATATCCCTTTATAAACAAACTTCCAAAAGAACCCCTTGTGGCCATCACTAGATACCGTATCAGTACGCAGCAGGCCCTGTAGATTACCAAGTCATCGCGTCGTTATTTATTCATCTTACACAGAAACAAGCAAGCAGTCTTGAACGCGAGCAAGAATACTACGAAGACCGTAACTCGTAGGAAAAGAGAGAGAGAAGACCAAAGGCTAACCCGATTCAACCGCAAAAAAGGGATCGATAATACCTAGACAAGGTGCCCTTGCAACTTTCTATGCTCGTCTCGTCATGCCATGTCAACAGCAGAGTCTTTGTCTCCAAGGGGAAACCCGCTTTTTCCCTTCATCGTGCCAACGCCGCCGTCCGCTACTGATCGAAAAATCTCGGATAAGCAGAACAAGATGTATTTCCCATACAAAATGTGTCAACAACTCAACCCCCGGCTTTCGGAAAGAAAAGGACCAAAAGCCTCACTCAGCGCCTGCGATCTCTATCCGCGCCGCTGCCAGAACTCCGAGTGAGGTGATCCCTAATCCATCCCAGCGGACCATGGCTGGCACTCGGTTGAGGATCACGGTTCTCACGACCATCGCTGCCTCTCCTGTCAGGACTGCTCCGGTTGTTCTCGCTGTTGCCACCGCCACCGAACCAACTACTCGTCGCGTAGCTTCTGCCGTCGTACTCGGGTCTGGTCTCGTAGTTTGGTATCGGCGGATCTCTCTCCCTCAACGACGGACTCCGGACGCGGGCAGATCTAGAGGCATCCTCGGTACTAGGGGGTGTTCGAGGGTTCGTCGGCGACAGCGAGTTGCGGCGTGAAACTCCCGACTGTGTCTCAGAGTCCGACCGACGATATCCGCTCAGATTACGAATTGCATTGAGTCTCTCTTCGTTTTCTCTGTGAGTTCGGCCAGGTCGCTCTGTAGGGGGACGCGGTCGTGACGGTGAAAATGGCGATATACCGAAGATGTTTTGAGGTGGAGTCGGCTGAGGCTGCTGTTGTGAGCTTTGCGCATTGTTGGTGCTGCGGCTGGGACCTCCCTCGATCGGTGTTCGGCAGATAGGGCAAGTATTGTGCTCCTTAAGCCAAAGAGTCACACATTCCCCGTGAAACCAGTGCTTGCAGGGCAGTACTGATACCTCGGCACCCTTGTACATGTCGTCGATGCAAATCGTGCACTCGGCCTTGCCCTCAGGGCCTAGCATTTCATCGTCTAGACGCTTCTTCTCCAGGCTCTCGATGGCGTCCTGCGTTGCAGGCGGTGCCGCGTTTGACTGCGGATTCGCCTCCATGAGAGTTGTGATGATGCGGTCAAGGGCCTCCTGCGTGTATACCGCATCACCACGGACCGCCTGCTGAGGGTTGATCAATGATGCAATAATCTCAGCAAAGCCCATGCCAAAAACGCCTGGAAGCGGTGGTGGACCTCCGTGAGGATTCCGGGGTGCGTCATTCCCGTTGGGAGAAGGAGGTCTGATGAGGTTGCCGAATATGCTAGAGTGGCCAAAGTGTTAGCATTGAGAGACGTCACATAATCATTCCCACATCTGATGTTGGACTTACGCCGCGAAATCAGGGGGGGCCGCCCCTTCCGGGCCTCCTGCCATGTGTGTTGTCCCCGTCGTTATGGTGAAGCTAGTACCAGAAACGGGGCCCGCATGGAAGGTCGTGCGATGTATTCTGGGGGGAGTGGTGAAAAACACCTGCCCGGGACGATTGCCAGCCCTTGGCGAGTGCCCGGCCTCGTCGCCAAAACCGGGCCTGGGACCGCCAATGTCGCCGAGCAGCTCGGTGAAGCGGCGCATGATGTCATCTTCGGGAGATCTGTTGGCAGTGTTGCGCGGGCGGGATGCTGCAGCGCGGAGAAACAGCCCGCCGCGTCCGCCTATGGCATGTTCCTCGATGTCGCCCTCTTCGGGATCCGAGTCGGAGTCGATGCCCGGGCGACGGCTGACGTTGCTGAAGATGTTCGCGAACGGCGAGGGAAGATCCCTGGTATTGAGACGGGGGTCCGATTCGGGCTCGACCTGGAGATGCATTAGCAAGGGGGCATACATATTATCGGCGGGGATGGTAGTGCAACATACTATCTCGGTTGCCTCGCTAGAGCAGCGCGGGCATTTCAGGCCCCGAGTTTCCTCATGGTACCACTCGTTCTCGCAACTATGGCAAAAGACGATTTGCCTGCCCTCAAGAGCAACTAGGTGGCTCTGGCGACTTTGGAAAGACGCCATATCCTGGGGTCTGCCCTGCGGTTCGCCGCTACTACGGTAAGCAGCGAGGGCGCCGAGTCCCAAGCCGACTGCGAGGCCGGCAGCACGGAGCGCACTGAGAGCCAGTCTGACGGGTCGAGGCAAGGCACGGCAAGGAGGACGCAAGCCTGTGCGCGAAGGTAGGTAAGGTAGGTAGTTTTTGCCGGTGTAAGCGCTGCAGGCAGTTGCAGGCGACGGCGGGTTGACTGTATATCGCGAAGCTTCCGAAGATCGCGAATTTCAGGTAGGTGGTGAGCGTGCACGTAGTATTGCACAGAGGTTGAGAGGTTGGGTAGGAAGGAACTGGAAAGCGGCGAAGCACAGTCGATACTGGAGCTTCTCAGCCGCACTGGCGGCAAGGGAAGGTGAGTGTATTAATTATCCCGTATGCTGCAGGCGCGGGGTCAACTAGAAGATGCGTCGGTGCAGGTTGCAGGTTAGGAAGGGTGCGGGTAAGGCAGTCAGGGTACTGCAAGTCGGTTCGTTGTCTGGGGAGCACCTGTTCTTCGCGTGTCGGTACTAGTAAAGTGATGGAGGTATGTATGTAGGTAGATCGGGATGGAGAGGTGAATGGGGGTGGGGGGTGAGGTTGAAGTGGTGATGGGTGGTTGACCTTGTGGCGGCTGGCTCTGGCTGACAGACAAGTCCACGTATTATTTCCTGGGATCACAGATACCTGCGGGTTTGTGTCGTGTCGACTAGATGCAGTCTGTGAATGATATCGTGTCAGGTTGAGCCTGAGGCGCGTAAAACATTTAATTCAGGTTCGAAATAAGTCCACCCGGAAATATACTGGACCACCAGCGCAAGGAAGGTACCGCTGGTAAGCTTTGGAACCTGGGTGGCGTGGCAGGGCACGTAGGAACGGTGAAGCTCAGTTGTCGTCCATCAGGTGGGGTCAGGCAGGTGTCCCTGGAGGTATTTGGCCTGTGAACACTGCACCTCTGCTGCTAAGAGGTCGGGTGTGGGCGGGATGATGCTGGCAGCCGTGTGGTGTCAATTTGAAGTTACAGGTGCTGGCGATAGGCTGGATGGCGTCACTTGGTGTAGGTCAGTCGCCACGACAGCCGATGGTTGATGTGATTCTAGGTATCGTGGCGAAGACGGAAGGGGCTGTGCAGGACCTGGAACAGCCCACAGTGCAGAAATGAGGCTGATGAATACACAAGGTAAATGATTGCCTGAAGAACCCCTTCTATCGACGTAGTCTTATACTGGCGGTGGGTTTCAACCTCGAAGGTATTTTGTAATCGAGCCTTGTGCAGCATCCGAGTATCCGCAAGGTCAATTCGGTCGGTACCTTACTTCCCCACCAGGTGCTCCCATGCGTGCCTGAAAGCCTGGCCCCGCTCTCCCGCAGCTGTTTTAAGCAGTGTCACGTCAGGCTGCCTGGCAAGGCACTAAGCACCAGGTAACCCAGACGGCACCGCAGGTAATTCACTTCTTGGGACCAAACTCCTCCGTCTCGAAATCGCTGGGCTGTGCGCTGTGCGGGCAACATGCACAAGTGCCTTAGATTTCAGCGTCTTGCGTGCACTTTCACTTTGAGTCAGCAGAGATACTAATAATTAGACTTGAGGAGATGACTGGTGATACCTCGAGAGCTTTTGGTTGGCGGAAAGCTGGTCCACCTTACATGTGGCTCTTCTGCAAACTCTCAATTTAGGATTTCCTGCAAGCCCGTTCTCTCCTCTCAGATCAGGTACCATTCTTATTTCCACCTCTCCGCCTCTCCACCTTGGCCAGGCGAGCACGGCTATGCCCTTCCCTCCTCCGCGTCATCCAGTCTGCCTCCCGAGGCAACCGCATTTTGCTTTGATGTGAGACATTGGCACAGCGCCAGATATAATATTTGACCCCACAGGTGGCCATGAGGCAGCGATAGTTGACGCTCAAATTCTCCTCCAAATACACAAACATGCTTGTCTTTGGGAGCATCATCAGGTTGTAATGTATTATGGATGAACGGACCTCATTATGTTGCTATCCTGACAGACGTCTTACCAAACCAGCACCTCCCCAAATGAGCAGAGTGACGACTCCCATCCCGTGTTGTTGTTACAAACCGGCCGAGGCTGTGAGGCGGTCGATTCGCGTACCTGCCGTCAGCGGCCACATCTTTGAACCAGGATCTCCGAATCCTTGGCTCAAATAATCGATCCCCTACCCTCCAAGCGCAAAAGGGGACAACCGTACTCTCCTCATCTCTTGCGACCCAAATTCCTAAGCAAAACACCGCCGATGACGCCCGCAGCAACGGCCACTCCACTAATAATCGCCACGCCCATGAGACCCTCCTTGGCGACCTTGTCGTCAATCAGAGCCTGCAGATCTGCCGCCTGCATGTTCGCGGGCTCCTTGTCGAGGAGGAGGTCATTGTATTTCCTCGCCTCGCCGTAGTTGCCCAGCTTGTAGTTTCCGAGTGCGAGGTAATAGAGACATTCGCGACGTCTCTCGGGGGATGTGCGGAAGATTTCGGAGAGGAGCATGACGCCGAGGTGTTGATCTGGGCGCGTGTTGGATTTTACCAGGCCCTGAGGCAGTCGCATGGCGTGTCAGTCAATTCAATCATGGGACAGGAAACGCAGGCAGGATGCAGAACTCACCCATGCGTAGTTGAACTTGGTCTGCACGCCGACCATGTCGCCCTCCTTCTCATACTGCGCCCGCAGAACCGAGAGTTCCGCAGGGTTGAGCGGCCTATGCCTCGAACGATACCGTCAGTCAACCGCTCATGTCTCCAAAAATCGGTGGTAATTTTGAGGGGCGAAAAATGCGCGCAGAGCTCACGTTTCCGCATCGATTGCATCTGTAACGGAAAGCGCTGGTCAGCTAGCTGTCTCTCCAAAGGACGGTTTTCGTCGAGCGAGGTCGCGCTACCTACATGGGAGTTGTGTCATTTTGGGCGAGCTAATATTGTTCACGTTTTCGTTGGTGGTTTATAGGAGGCTGTAAAGCAAAATGGTTGCTAGACAATCTGGGTTCTCTGAGTTTTTTTGAAGTAATTGCCAGCGGCGAATAAAGTGACACACACGATGCGCTGAGATGTTGATGCGTGATGGATGGTCAGGTAACCTCCCGGAAGGCTAAAGCTCGGACGTTTTTGCAGCAAGCATGTGCCACCGATGACGACGTCCCCCAGGCTGGTGGACAGGATTGTGATAAGATACTTTGGTACTTCAGGACACGGCCCCACCAAACGCGGGACAGGGTGTTGGTCGCTGGGTTGACGGAACCTTGATGTTTTGGGTTGCTGCAGGTCATCGCGAATTGATTGCCTCTGTTCACGAACGCGACATTCTCAAACACCACTGCATCGTCCGCCCAATCGCCCTCTTACAGCGAAAAACCACAATCAAGAGCAAAAAGACGCATTTAAACCTCAATCGAACCACCAAATCTCTACCGGCTGCCCGACATCACAGCCCACCGCAAAAATGCTCCTCGAAGAAGACCCCTCAACCGTACGACCCCTCCAACCCAACCATCCCCCTATACACCATTCAAGTCCCACCAAATCTAACCACCCTCTCGCACAGCTCATCCGGCACACAATAGCCAACTTCAACATTGCGCCTGACAAGCTCGCCGTCGCGCGCGTCTCCGACTCCCTCTCGACCCTCCAGCAGGCGCGCAACCTGCGCCTAGCCGACGCGGAGGGCGCGCTCAAGAAACTCTCGCGCACGCTCAACACACTGCACTCGCAGCACAATGAGCTGACAGAACAACACTCGTCGGCGGCGCAGGCAAGCGAGCTAGCGCGGCTCGACACGCAAAAGTTCCGCATCGCCAAGGGCGTGTCGGATCTCGAGATGGAGACGGAGCGGCTGCAGACGCAGGCGGCCGACTTGGCAGCGCGGCTGCAGGAGCTGGAGCTGCAGGGCGTCGATGGTGGGGAGGGCGGCGCGCAGGGAGGCATGGGCAGCGTCGAGGACGAGGTACTTCTAAGGCTCAAGGTGTATAGGAGCTTGGGCATCGAGATCGAGAGGGATGGCAAGGACGGCGCAGGCGAGTTCAATCGGGCGGTCGTGCGGAACGATCGCAAGGGCGATGTGCATGTGGTCAATATCGACCGCAAGTTCTCGCGGTTCTTTTACGCGAATTACTTTTGGCAGACGCTATAGGGCGGGGCATTGGGCTGGTTTGGGGGGCAGGTGTTTTGGGAAGTTTTGGTTCGGGTGGTGAGGTTTTGTTTTATGGTATACCAATTGGGAGTTTTCGGTTTTATGAAATACATCCTGCGTGCTTGCTCTCTTTTCCTGGGTAATAGGGACTGCGCAACCAATTTCGTCTTTTATACGTGACCGCGACAATCATGCTAAAATCGCCCGAGTTTGTCTATCCTACACCCAAAGCCATTTTCCAACCCAACCCCTAGATAGCACCTGGAACCTTACGCCGAGTAAATGCATGCTACAAAAACATTGATGAGGGAAAGAGAGCAACCAGAGGAAAAGCAAATCTGCGCAACAAATCTACTCTAGCTGCCTCTACAAATGCTGCGAGACAGACTTCCTCACGGTCTTGGGCGAAGGAAAATACCCAGTCTCGTAGTCCAGCGTGGTCAGCGCTGGAGGCATCGAGAGGTTCTGGCTCATCCGCACGCGACCACTATTTGGGGAAATCAGTGGCTTAGCTGCGTTTCTCTCCCAGTCTCTAGCCTCTGGGAGCCCATTCCTCTGTGTCGTCTTCATCATAAGCCAGGAGCCTTCACCAGGCGTTGAAGGACCCGCGCTCTGTGACCGTTGGTGATGGCGGATGGACTGAAGCGGTAGCTCGAGACGAGAGTTGATGTTTGCCCAGTCGCTGTCGTCATTCTGATCGTCGAGCCTCCATCCTCCAACACCCTCAAAGTCCCGGTCTATGCCTGCAGATGGCGTCAATCCTGACTCTGCCAGGCCCGGGGTCGCTTGGCCCTCGTGGATGGGTGTTATTGTCCCGAGCGACTGCATGCTTGTCTGACTAGAGCGTCGAGAGTGCCGGACTGCCGCACCAAAGCCATAGCTGCTCTTTCGGCGGTGGCTCGGGCTGCGATAGCCGAGCCCGAGGAATGCTGTGCCCGACGGGAATGCAGAAACGGAAGTTGGCGAGCTGTACCCACTTCCGCTGGTGACGCTGCTCGTAGGGGACGGTGGTGACTTGACGCCTTCACGGCCGCCACTGCGCTGGTAGGTTGTCGGGCTGCCGCGGGCTCTGCTCCTGCCCATGACGTACTGTGGAATAAGGGCGAGGGCGATGTCGAGGTAGACCACCGCAACCCGGAACATGAGAATAGAGAAGGCTATGGTGGTGGTGATGCCAGCGAATATCGCGAGTGGAATGGTGAAGATGAAGAGGAGCGGAGCCACAAGCCCGTGGATAGGGTTGATGAGCGCCATTGCTCTGCGTCTCGATTCCTCTTTAACCCGAGGGGGCCGATTTCGTGTACGTGGCGACGGGCGGATATTGATTGTCGTCCAATTACATGGTCGGGAGACTTTCAATGTTGCGGCTCCCGAAGTTGGTGAGTAGAGGGTGGTTATTGGTCAATGTGGTAGATATTTCGATGTTTAGGTGCAGGGGGGGGTCTTTCGTAGATACACAAGTCCCGGTCATGAAAAACGAATACCTTGCGGAGGAGGAAGTGGCGGATGTCTGGGAGAAGAAAGGAATCTAGGGTGAAAGTTGAGGAAGATGAATATTGCCGCAAAATGGATGTAATTCAGAAAAGGCCCAAGAATTCAACAGCTCCGTGCAGAAATATGGTCAAGGCAAAGGAGATCCAGTTGATGTAAGCGGCTCGAAGAGATGTTGTGAATGTTTGCCGCGTTCGTCGAGGAAACGAGACTCGCATGTGAAGATCACTTGTGGGGATGCTCGACTGGAAGGTGGGACCTGCTGATTGGATCTTTGGGGCTTGGCGGCAAGGATTTCGAAAGGTAAAAGCCGGGGAATTGCTAGCGCGGGGTCGAGCAGAGGGAAAGCGACCAGGTCATGCCTGCCGTGCCGACTCGAGCCGGCGCCCACCGAACAGTCCAACATCTTTTTGAATTCTCGGGCAAGGACTGCTGCGCTGGTAATGGACCTTCAAGGTACCGAGGCCAAAGCAACTCTAAAATACCTGCCGCCAAGTTCAGACGAAGCACAACTCACTATCTTCATTATCCGAATCTCGGAATCTGGCAGGTGATTGCCACTGCAGCGATGTCAGCATCCCGATCTCCAATCTCGAATCCAACCCCCCCGCGATTCTCTCCCCACAGTACTTATACGTGCCTTACGGTCCCCCCCCCCCCTGAACTGTCTCGAACAAGGCTGCAGACCAAGACGTGACCATTTTGAGGCAAAGACCAAACAAAAGCGTTCTCAGACGAGTAACCCCTCAATTATGATAAGACCGACGGCTGCTGCGCAAGGTCAGGTCGAGAAAACCCCGGAAACCTATTGGCCAAGTACCTACGCTCAATGGTGAAGTGCATAGAAGGCATGGATGGGCGCAGTCCCCCGCCAAGCAATCGAGCGGGGTGAGAGGCAGAGAGGCTAAAATCAGGCAGCACCACAAGGCAGGTTCACTTGCTCTAACGTCGCCGCAGGAACAGCTTCGACATCCATCCACCCATCCTTGCGACCAACTACACATTGCCGCCGCGACGATTCTCTGAGAGTACTATTGCAAGACGAATTCAAAGCTATCAATCAAACTCAGCGACCCAAGCCCATCCCGGCTGTCGATCGCGTGCGCCATGTGTTCACCGACCGAGGGGCAGATACTTCGGCGGGCTAGCGACGACAGCTCCAATGTGCACGCAGAGCCCTTCCCGTGGCCCGTCGGTGTTTGCGACGCACATTGCCACCCCACCGATACCATGTCATCGATAGCCGCCATTGGGGACATGCAGGCCCGGGTTCTGACGGTGATGGCTACCCGAGCTGAGGACCAAGACCTCGTTGCCTCTGTTGCGGCAGGCCATGGCGTCCAGAGTCGTGATGTACTCGCCAGTCCAAGCTCCTCTACCACCGGCCTAGGGAAAATCGTGCCGGCTTTCGGATGGCATCCATGGTTCTCACATCAGCTCTACGACGACGACGCCACCGCCGCCGCCGACGCCGATGCCACGCACGACCCGTCGCAGCAGGCAGGCGTGCAAAAGGCCAAGCACTACAGCGCCGTGCTGACTCCCGCCCCGGATGCGGAGTTCCTTGATTCCCTGCCTGACCCACGACCGATTAGCGACTTCATCTCCGAAACTCGACAACGACTGGCTGCAGATTCCACGTCGCTTGTTGGCGAGATCGGTCTTGACAAGGCGTGCCGTCTCCCTCTTGGCTGGAATCAATCCAAAGAGTCTCAACGCATTGAGGGCATGACGCCCGGCGGAAGAGAGGGTCGCATGCTGAGTCCGTATCATGTCAAAATGCCCCATCAAGTGCAGGTCCTCAAGGCTCAACTGCGTCTGGCTGGCGAGCTGGGACGTCCCGTGAGTGTTCACGGCGTGCAGGCCCACGGTGTGCTGTTTGACAGCCTCGCATCTCTGTGGAAGGGCCATGAGAAGGAGGTGATTTCGAAGAAGCAACAGAAGCTCGTTGCTGCAGGTGCCGAGGACTTTTCTTCAAGCGAGGATGAAGACGATGACAAGTATCAGAGTGATACGAAAGCCGTTGCAAAGCCCTACCAGCCAAAGCCTTTTCCGCCGCGGATATGTCTGCACTCGTTCAGCGGGCCGCCCCAGATGCTGAGTCAGTACCTCAACCCTGCAATCCCGGCCAAGATATTCTTCTCCTTCTCGATGGTCGTCAACCTATCAACTCCTGGTGGAGAGTCCAAATTCGCCGACGTCATCCGAGCCTGCCCCGATGGCCGATTGCTTGTTGAAAGTGACCTGCACACCGCCGGTGACGATATGGACTACTACCTTGAACAAATGTATCGCAAAGTCTGCGATGTTAAGGGCTGGGCTCTGCTTGATGGCGTGGAGAGGATCCGCAAGAACTACGGGGAATTTATATTCGGCTGAGACAAGCCTTCCTCCTTGTTCAACCTTCTTCGTATTAAAGATTAGGCCAATGCTTCACCCCCTACTTGGACGTGCTCTCTGTTGGTATTGTCGGGAACCAGATTCAACGGCTGCCGGTTTGATCTAGTCTGTGAACCGTGTCTCAGTTGCTATGGGGGTTCTCCTACGCTCTTATGATTTTGAGGGTTAGAAATCGCCCCGGCATGAGAAAGGCGGCTCTGCTGACACTCATACTGGACATTTCTCACTATACCCTGTATCTATGTGGCGGCTGATGGTGGTTCACCAGGCGCACGTACATTACAAACATGTCGGTATGAAATTATAGTCACTATGCTGTGGCTCGCGTTATCTGATTAGTAAAGCTTAAGATATTCAGGACACGATACCGAGATGGCTTTGAGATTTTGCTTACTTCCCGACTATCTGATCTCTCCACACCCCCAATCGCCTTTCTTGCCCCGGGGATCAAAGAACATGATACTGGCGATACCGGGCACAGCCACATCTCCCCATATAACCGGCCAACTTAGGGCTTTCGGCTCATTCGGGCCATGGCGGCTTTCAGCTCCCTGAGCCCCGTTGCTAGACTGGAGATGCTCCCTCTGCGTCTGGCGGTCGACGGAAATTCGAGATGGCCCAGGTTCCAATCTTGCAACAAATCAATCGCCTTCCTGGTGCAGCTAGTTTTGGGAAAAGGCACTGCCGAAAATTGCCAGGTTGTTTCCTGTCCCTGCTTGGCGGCGTGCAGCGCTGCTTTTGGCTGGGCCACCCGTCTGTCACATTCACCACTTGCACTGGCCTCCTCTTCCCGGTCTTAGTCGTTTCCAGGTTCCAAGTTCCAGGTTCCCCTCATTTTCATTTTCGACGGCGGCTGCTCCCTTTGGTTGGGAGGGGGACTTTTTCTTATTCCCAGTCAGTCGCCCATATTCTCTCCTCTTCTTCCTAATCTTTATTTCCAGCTGCCCCAGCTCGCCTTTTGCACACCAAACGGTCATTGGGAACGCTGCGCCGTCAGTGCCATTGATTAGCTGCCTTCCCTGACCCGTCCCACAAACATTGGAGACCCGACAGGTCGCAAAGACCCGCGCCGAGACCTACCTACTTTACCTACCCACCCACGCCTCGCCTCCGCTGCACTGGGCCTGCCTCCGTCTCTTATTCCGCGGGGTGTTCCAGGTTATTCCCGGACCGACAGACGCACGCGAGCGAGCCTTGAAGTCTTGGTTCACATGCCCGATTTTACACGGTGCAACTACTGCTTTGGCGGACTCTAGGTATTCGCCTCGTGGCCTAGTCCCTGTTTCTTGACCCGTTCCCTTTTCCTGGGGAAAGACTGCCGTGACCGCAACGGCTCAATCCGCAGGAGTGGGTTCGCAGCCCGCCGCCAAATAAAGGCTTAGCTGGTGAGGAGCTGAGAAGCATCGGGTAGCTAGGTAGGTATTGGCTGCTGGCTGAGAGGGCCTTGGCATCGCCATTCTGCCTTCTATTCCCAGGTGCAGCCCAATGTCCGATGTTGTGAAGATGGAGAAGCTGCCGAACTCGGCCGGTCGCGCCAACATCTTTACGTCGTCCGTCCCGGCGCATCACCAACGGCCCGGACCCCTGGCCACCACGACCGGCACAGCGCGTCGCACCAGGACGGGACTCGGGTCTCCATACGACAACGAACCACTTGTCGGTGGCACTTCATTCGGCAATGGCTACAGCCATGGTTATGGCAATGGCAACGAGAACGAGAACGGGAACGGGAACGGCGTCGATGGTGAGGGGAGTGCCTCGTTGGCTCACTCCCGCAAGCACAGCAACGGCTTCGGTAACATAGTTGTCAACGACCAGGACAGCACCACGGCTTCGCCCATTGGAGAGCCCGAGAGAAAGAGACAGAAGCGCAACAAACCGACTTTATCATGCTTTGAGTGTGTTGAACGGAAAACAAAGGTGGGTTGCGCTCATAACACCATCCCACTTACACCGCGCCTCCATGTAAACTCTGTGCCCTGCATACCTACCTGACATATCTACCCACTAGTATAAGTACAAGCGGATGCAAGTGCATCGCGATATACAAGCCCCGTCTATCCGAAATTCCCTCCCTGCCCGGATATCTATCCACCTACGTACCCACACCCCGTATCATAACAACACGCTACGTATTTCCCACGCCTCCTCCGCATACACACACTACGGCGCATCTGCCTCGGTACCTTCCTTCCCAGGTCCATCCTACCAGCCCAAGGGTCTCAGAATACTAACAGCTCCGTGGCGACTAACAGTGCGATCGAGGAAGACCACATTGCCTTGCCTGTAAGTGGACATGTTTTGATCCGTATGTTGTTCTTGTGACTAATAAATGACAGGCATAAAGCGTCAGACCGAATGCAAATATGCGCATGTCGCCAATCTGCTCGAGTAAGTGGCTTCCTCCCCCCGTTCCCCAGTGTTGCTGGCGCCATGCTCATGAGAATTTGTAGAGAAACCACGCGGAACGCGGCGAACGGCCGTCGGATGACCAAGCCGCCCAAGAAGAAGACTGGCACTACCAAGTCCTCGACTCCCAATGCCGCTGATCGAGGCTTTGCTACAGGCCGCATCAATTCACTGGGTTCGGTCGCTACATCGACAGGCCTCCTCTCTAATGTCCCCTTTTCCTCGCCGGGGTCGTCAAACGTCTTTGGCATCGGATCCGAGCATCCGTTTGCCAACTACTGGACTTGCGAAGGCGGGTTGCCGGAGGTGATATCTGTCATGCCCGAAAAGGTACAGGCTGACATCCTTCTCATCCGCTATTTCGAATGTGTCGATCCCGTCTACCCCATGCTGCACCGGCAAACCTTTTACGCCGACTACGAGCACTTCTGGTCGCTGACCCGGCCAGAGAGGGACGGCGCCGATGCATCTTTTGTGGCCCTCATCTTCGTTATGCTCGCGCTCGGCACGCAGTTCGTGACGTCTACATCCCCTAAGGAGAGAAAACAGACGGCCGAGTTCTATGCGTCTGCCAGCAACCAGGCTCTGCGGATGAGTTCCTACCTCAGTAGCGCCTCACTCAGATCGATCCAAGCAATGGTGCTCATCACATATTTTCTCATCAACGACAACCATGCCTCGGACGGGTGGGCCTTTGCCGGGATTCTGATAAGGCAAGCGTACGCCATGGGCCTGCATCGGGATCCCAACATTGTTGCTCCTGGTGCATCACCATTTGAGAAGCAGCAGCGACGCAAGGTCTGGCAGGCCGTCCTGCTCCAGGACACCTTCCTAACCGTGCTTCTCTCGCTCCCGCCCAGCGCCACGCACACCGACGTCAGCGTAGACGACCTGATCGAGGACGACTCATCCATCGCCAGCGACGACCCCACCGACACGGCTTATATCCGCGGCTCCTGGACCCTTGCAAATCTAGTGCAGGAAACGATCTGCTCGCCGCGCTCGCTCGACGTGCCCATCTGCACCACGGCGCGGCACAAGTCCAAGCTCATTGCGGATTTCCGAGCCGTGTATCGCGCATTTCCCGACATCTTCCGCTCGTGGGACCCCGAGGCGCTGACCGCGCTGGCCCAGACGGACAAGCGCGTGGTGAGGCAGACGCTGTTCCTGAGCAGCAACTACTTCCACAACCTCATGCTCGTGCACGCGTCCGAGAGTCCGGACGTGCCGGTCAACGTCCGGGGCACGCTCGAGGCGGCGCACGACGCCATCGCGGCCTTCTTTGTGCTGTTTAGCCTGTTCGAGGCCGAGGCGAGGGTCTGGTGGGTGTTCAACCACCGCGCGTTCCTGGAGGCGCTGTGCATTGGGAATGTGCTGCGAGAGGCGGCTAAGGAACCCGGCGGGGAGGAGAATATGGAGAAGGACCCGCTCTTTGTGCGGGCGCGGGCTGATATCTGTGAGTTTCGAGGTTCTTTTCTCCTTATTTACTACTTTGTGTTCTCTACTCCTTTGTGTTCAGGGGACTTGATTTCAACAGACAATGGTACTAATGGTCCCGTTATAGATCGTATGATTGATATCATGCGGATCATGAGTCAAGGGGAGCAAGGCTCGGAGACGGCGCGGACAAGGGTGCAGGTGCTGAGCGAGTTTGTCCCGGTTTTTGAGCAGGAGGTAGCCAGGTAAATATCATGTGTGGGTCGCGAAGGCCTTTTTTCGGAGCTGGATGAAATAGTTTTCATTTGGCTTAGATGGTGATATGGGAATAGCAGGTCCGTTTCGTGGAGCGTTAGGAATTGGGATAGGGTACGGGGTATTTACGGGTTGAGGGATGTAGGATACGTCGCATACTATACCGTATAGCAGCAGTAGTCCTCGAAGCGCCTTTTTGTTGTTGAGTTAGGGGCGGTATAATAGTCAGCTCGGTGGGAATAGTTGTACATGGGAATGAAAACGGAGGGACGTGGTACATCGAAATGGGGGGCTGGAGAAAGAATTACGGAAAACCTTTCCAGCCACCGCTACTGCTGATCATATTGTTGGTGTCTTTTTGTTTGGTTTGGTTTTTCGGTAGGATACCCGGAATGAGGCAGCTTGACGGTGATGTTGCTCGTGTTCAAGTTTCCTTTCCGTACCAAGTAGACATCGACAGCAGTTGATCGATGCAAGGATATGTTACCCGTCTCCCCGTACCACTCGGCGGTCCGACTGGTGCGGGTTCGGCATGACAATACGTACAGTACCCCAACTTTTCCAGGAAAATGACGTCGGGGTAGAGCTCCGTGCGGGGATTGTGGGGCCCCTGTGCTGCACTGTCCCGAGAGCCGAGACCGCTTTTCCCCACAGAGGCACGCACCACAGTCCCACAGCAGCTTTGTTGGAGACACACGCAGACCGGGGGGCCAGATCAATCGTTCGATTCGCCTTGGTGACCCCGACGGAACACTTCATTCGGGAACCTAAGTTAATGATGTCGCGGTAATTTATTTAGCGACTTTCTTTTCGCTTGCCGTACGTCGCAACTCAGCTTCAAACATCATTTTTGTTTTGGATAATATTGTTGCCAGCTACTTGCTTATTTGCTTCGGGATCCTTTTCGTTGCGTTTTTGGATTTGTCTCTCGCGTTCTTCACCTAAAGACTAGACCGTTGGAAGAGAGGAGAGAAGGACGCCACTTGCGTTGATTGTATCGCTGAGATGTCGTTGACCGGTGCCGAGGTCGCGAAGCACAATACCCAAAAGGACTGCTGGGTCATTGTCCATGTATGTGCTGGCGATGATCGTCGTTCTCGAGAGACAAAAACTGACATATCTACCTCTAGGGGAGAGCTTACGATGTCACCGAATTTCTCCCGGGTGTGTAGATGCGCAACCGCCTGCAAAGAGTTCGCACGGCCAAGAAATCAAAGCGATTTACTAACGATATCTACAGAACATCCCGGTGGGATGAAGATCATACTCAAATATGCCGTCAGCGAAACCCTAGCCCCCCAATTACTTGAGTGAACATGGGGAGACTGACGTTTACTTCAGGGGAAAGATGCGACCGAGGAATTCGAGCCGATCCACCCTCCCGACACGCTGGAGAAGTACTTGGACAAGTCCAAGCACCTGGGCCCCGTCGACATGTCCACGGTCGTCCACGAGAAGACGGCTGAGTCACCGGAAGAGAAGGAGCGCCAGAAACGCACCCAAGAAATGCCCCTTCTCGAGCAATGCTACAACCTGCTCGACTTTGAGGCGGTTGCGCGCCGCGTCATGAAGAAGAGCGCGTGGGCTTACTACTCCAGCGCAGCCGACGACGAGATTGTGAGCTTTTGATACTTGAGTACTTGTCCTGTCAACCGCGGATGGCTGACCCTCACAACACACAGACGGTCCGCGAAAACCACAGCGCCTTTCATCGCATCTGGTTCCGCCCGCGCATCCTCGTCGACGTCGAGAAAGTCGACTTTAGCACCACCATGCTCGGCACCAAAGTCGACATGCCCTTCTACGTCACAGCCACAGCGCTCGGCAAGCTTGGCCACGTCGAAGGCGAGGTAGTGCTGACGCGCGCGGCGGGCAAGCACAACGTGATCCAGATGATCCCCACGCTGGCATCATGCTCCTTCGATGAGATTGTCGACGCCGCCGACGGCAACCAGGTGCAGTGGCTCCAGCTCTACGTCAACAAGGACCGCGCCATCACCAAGCGCATCGTGCAGCACGCCGAGAAGCGCGGGTGCAAGGGGCTATTCATCACCGTGGATGCACCACAGCTAGGCAGGCGGGAGAAGGACATGCGGTCCAAGTTTACCGACCAGGGGAGCAATGTCCAGAGCGGTCAGACGACGGACAACTCACAGGGTGCAGCGCGGGCCATCAGCTCTTTCATCGACCCGGCGCTCAGCTGGAAGGACATCCCGTGGTTCAAGAGCATCACCAACATGCCCATTGTGCTCAAGGGCGTGCAGCGGGTCGAGGACGTGCTCAAGGCCATCGAGGCGGGCGTCCAGGGTGTGGTGCTCTCCAACCACGGCGGGCGGCAGCTCGAGTTCTCGCGGTCTGCGATCGAGGTCCTGGCGGAGACGATGCCGGTGCTGCGCGAGCTGGGGCTGGAGGACAAAATCGAGATCTATGTCGACGGCGGCGTCCGGCGCGCGACCGACATCGTCAAGGCGCTCTGCCTGGGCGCCAAGGGGGTCGGGATCGGAAGACCGTTCCTGTACGCCATGTCGGCGTACGGGTTCGACGGCGTGGACCGCGCGATGCAGCTGCTCAAGGACGAGATGGAGATGAATATGCGGCTGATCGGGGCGAACACGATCGCGGATTTGAATGCTGGCATGGTGGACGTGCGGAGCCTGTATAACCATGGCTCGACGCCGGCGGACACGCTGGGGCATTCTGTCTACGATCCGTTAGTGACCCCGGCGCAGAGGACGGCGGCGGTGAAGGCCAAGCTTTGAGGGGCTGTCATGTTGTTGTAGGATGTTTGTGCATTAATGAGCGTGCTTTGGGTACCTAGAGAGGGTTTAGAGCACATGATTTCCAGGGACTTCTTTCTTCTTTTTGGTGTATATGGAGCTCCCTCGGGCAGGTGGTTGCAGAGGGTGTTGGGTTGTCAGTTTGGTGTCGAGATATACCTACCTCACACATGAATACTGTCCTTCGTTCTTCCATATCGATGCAACTTGAGGGCGAGACACACGAAAAGGAATAGGGGCTGCACAATACCTCGGTATTCGACCTAGTGCTTGTGGAGCTACTTCCATCCGTGTTCTGTACCGACACATCCCAGCATGGTTTCAGTCTGACAAACGTCAGTCAGTCTTCCAGGTCTCACGGCTTCGGTTTTGTGTTGCTTTGTCCAGGGGTAGGCAGCCACCACCCGGTTGGGTGGTCATGGTCAGCAATGATCAATCCACCAGGTAAAGTAGTTGGATAGAACCTGAGATGGCATGGATGGGACGCAAGCCAGACCGCATCCACTCGGGCACCTCCGTGCCGGTAGCTCTTACCGTGAGTGTCACTTGACAAGCAGATCGGTCACGGCGACTGGATCATGCCTGCCCGCCTGGGACCTGTAAGCCTGGAGCCTGCCATCCCATGGTGGATATCCCGCCGAGCCCACCTGGGTTGTCTTGTCCGCGCCTTCCAAATGCTGAAATGTCTTTCCGTCTTTGGTTCCCAGGTGTCGATTGAACAAGGTTTGCACTACCCGCCGCCAATTGCGCCATGTATGGGACGATAGCGACGATAGCGACAGGGCACAGGCTTGTGCTAGATTCCACATTTTACTCTTTTGTCCGTTGCACAACGGTCTGGAAAGGCGGTTGAAACGGCGGGCCTTTTCCCCCACAATAGCATGATGATTAGCACCATTTACAACAACCCGCTGAACTCTCGTCATACCTACCACCTACTAGTTCCTATAGAATCGTTATCTGTCGTCATCGCACCGTTGCTGGTTTTCCTCTCCTTCGGGTCTACACCCGCTACTATCTATATTCCATTCTTCAATATCTGGTACCTTACGGTAAACATTTTAGCCCGTAGGTCTTCTCGTCGCCATTTTGGTCTCTTGCTAGTCTGAAAGTATCCCAATGACGTACCAAAGTTTAGCAGAAAAATACACTACGGACGGCGCCCATCACCTGGACAGACAGACAAGCCATCAAACAACAAACAAGGTCTTTTTATAAAACCAATGCAATAACGAGTTGCTAGACTCCCTCCCGTCCAAGGGCCCCCCCTCACCCAAAACAAAGGGACAACAGTGACACACGAGAAGCGGCCCCCCTGCCAGCCTCGCCGGACGTTGCCTGCCGCGTGCCCCTCCTCCAACTTTCCCCCACCAACAACCTCCAGCTGTTTCAACACCGCCACCAGCCTCAGCGAGGGCGAGTCCGACAAACGACCAACTCGGCAAAAACACAAAACAAAACAGGAAGAAAAAAAAACACCTGGAACCCACAATCCCCGAGCGACAGCTCCACGACCCGCGCCCAAGCTCACGCCCACGCGCTCGGCCAAATCCAACCATGTCGTCGCTCGAGGCCAAGATCGTCGTGCTGGGGTCGCAGGGCGTCGGCAAGACATCGCTGGTGACTCGATACTGCAAGGGCGCCTTCAACCCGTCACAAATCACCTCGACCGTCGGCGCGAGTTTTCTGACGAAGCGCGTCGTCGACACGGACACAGACACAGTAGTTCGCCTTCAGATATGGGACACTGGTATGTCTTTCTCTTCATCTCACCCACTTTACCCTGCCTCAAGTATCTAACATGACCCCCTCAGCCGGCCAAGAACGCTTTCGCTCCATTTCACGCCTCTATTACCGCGGAGCGAACGCATGCATCCTCTGCTACTCCATCACTGACGCCAACTCGTTCGCGGAGATGGGCATGTGGCTGACAGAGCTGCGCCGCAACCTGCCGTCCGACATCATCCTCCACGTAGTCGGCACCAAGGCCGACATCGTGGCGCGAGACCCGTCCAAGCGCGCGGTTCCCTTTGAACAATGCATCGCGTACGTCGCAGAGAACCTGGCGCCAGGGCTCGGGTCGACCCCTCCGCCCACCGCGACCCCCATGGGCGTCCCGGGCGGTGGCTACCTCGGCGGCGACGGGCGGCAGAGCGGCGGGCTGCAGAGCTCAACCACGGAGCCGCGCAGTCCGAGCAGCAAGCGCAGCTCAGGCTTCTGGGGCCAGGAAGTCGGCTGGGACGCCTGCCACGAGATCTCGGCCGAGTCGGGCGAGGGTGTCGAGGAGGTCTTCCGGGTCGTCACGCGCAAGCTCGTCGAGCAGAACCGCAAGATACAGCAGGCTATCGCGCTGGCTACCCAGACCTCGGGCGGCGAGACCCCCGGCATGCTGAGCGGCGCCGGCGGCATGGAGGGATACTTTGATGGGGTGAATCCGCGGGGGAGCTTCCGCGTGGGTAGGGATCGGAGGAGCTGGTTGTTTTCGCCTGGGTTCTCGCCTGCGGTGACGATTGAGGAGGCCGGTGGGAGACCGGAGCAGCATGGAGGCGAGGTCAAGGCGAGGCGGAGGTGCGACTGTTGACCCTTTTCTGGGATGGGAGGGGGAGGAGGGGGGAGAGGGTGTGATTTGAAGACAATGACGCTGATGCATCATGATACCCATGACTTTAACTCTGCCGGGCATGGTCTTGAAAGGGTCCTGCAAGAGTTAGTATACCTGGATGCATGGCGTTGCGACATGGCTTTGGCTTTTTCTTCTTCTTTATTTCTGTTTCGTCTTTTGTTATCCTGGGTTCTCACTAGCTCTCTCCGGTTCTATCTCTTGTTTCGCCGGGTCGGTCAGTCAGTCAGCCAGGCAGGCATAGGCATTGGCATGTTTCGGGTTGGCATATTTGGAAATCGGAGGGAGGAAGGGGGAGAAGGGGATCGAGGGAGGCGGCGTCATGGGCGAGGGGTCTGATCTGGACCATTTCGGTTTTTCTTCTTTTTCTTTTCTCATCGCTTTCTGGGTTCCTTTGGGGCTGGGAGGGGGGCAAGCTTCTTTTTCTCTTTTCTCTTTTCCATCCCATCCGACCGGCAGAACGACCTGCCCAGTTTTGGGCGGTATAAATGCAGCCTCTCACGGGGGTAATTATTCCAGCAGAAATGCCTTTTATATATGTAAATGAATGACTAGCAAGGCATACGTTTTTATATATATTCCAGAACATCATCGGCTGTATTACAGGCGAGCAAGGAAGAGTGAGAAGGTAACTCGGTGAGTGGTTTGTTCATTGGGGAGTTAGTTGGGCATCAAGAAAATATGATTGTGAATCGATGCGTTGGCTGGTTGGTTGATGCCCAGCGGTATGATGCGTGGTGAAAGTTAATCACGCACGCACGCACTGAATGGCGAAGGGAGATGGAATCATGCTGGTGTCGATTGATGTTCCTCAAAGGAAAAGAAAACCGCACATGAATAATACCAAATAATAAAGAAGTGCAAAAAGATAAACCTGGTCAACCCCTGAAAGGAAGCTGATCAGCTCTACATGCCCAATAACAGGATTGAACTGTTGACCTTCGCATGACTTGATAAATACTCCGAGGAGCGTTTATTAGTACGACGCTCTAACCAGCTGAGCTAATCGGGCTTAGCCTTGTTGTATGAAGTAATTGGGTCATGGGGTAGCCTAAGATACGGTTGACGATGGTGGGTTTTCTCCACTCTGTTACACTCATGGCGATGGGGTGGATTCTATGATCTTACTGTATGTGGTCTTTTCGTCTTGGCTGTGTGATATTGGGCCAACTTTGGTAGTAAACTGCAATCATACATGGGAGATCTTGGGGTCTACCTCTAATGTTGACAATCATGACAAACCCCTCCCACGACGACAATGCAGGCAGCAGAACGAATCATCCATTTCCAGAGACATTCAGACACGAACCATAACGAAACTGCAGTGTAAACAGGATTACATCTCCAACAGGAGTACACATCTCAGTATAACCAAAAAAAAAAAAAAAAAAAAAATTAAAACCATTCATCCAGCTTCATTCATCCCACACGCATACACACACGCACAAAAACACACACATATTCACCCCGTGGTATCAGTATTGTTCCCAAATTCCCCTTCCCCATCAACGATCGCGAATAAACCTCACAGGGCAGAATATGCTTCCCCTGTGTGACCTTTGCTGCTGCTTCTCCCACGTCTGTCTGCCCATATCCTTCATAAGCCTCTTTGGCGCCATGCGCCCGGTCATGAGCTCAAAGGCCTCGATGGCCATCTCCCCGACTACCTCCAGGCCGTCGACCACGGCCCACGGAGGCGACAGGCTGTACTCGCTGAACCTTTGCACTTGCCTGACTAGAGGGGTGACGAGGGGCTCATAAGCCAGCTGTGTTTGTCGCGGGGTTACGGTTAGCGGTTGATACTTGAGGTGCTGCTGGATATGCTACCGGAGTAGGAAAAGAAGGATCAAGACAGGGAAAACGAAAAAGTCACCAACCTCAACAACAACCCCACCGGTGGGGCTCTTCAGCCACTCGGGTGGCATCTCGAAATCCGCCGGCGGGTTTCCGTCAACGTCCGTCGCTGGGACACAGGATATAACTATAGTCGGCAGCTGATAGCCATGCGGCCACTGGTCCGACAGGCTCGGCAGGACATGGCATATATCCGTCTTCGCCGCCGGCATCAGGCTGTTCCCGTTGCAGTTCGCGTGGCTCGCGTTACCCATGATCCCCTGCGCAGCGGCCCAGTCGTTGAAGTGTGCCGCCACCTCTGCCGCTCTATGCACGGTCCTGTTGTAAATGAAGATATTCCGACACCCGAGCTGGATCAGGGCATAGATGGCGGCACGCGCCATGCCGCCGGCGCCGACGACAAGACTCGTAGTCTTGGACGGCTGGACATAGTTCCGCGGGCTGATGGCCCGGCGCAAGCACGTCAAAATGGAGCTCCAGTCCGTGTTGTCACCAAAGAAATCTCTTGCGGTGCCCGCCTTGTTTCGTGCGTTGGCGTGGTCGAGGATGATGCTCGTCTGCCCTCTCAGCGGCAGCAAGACGTTGACAGCACCGATGGCGGTGGCGTGGTGGCTTTTGACCTTGAGGTGTCCCATAATGGCCACCTTGAATGGCGCCGTTAGACATGCGCCGCCAAAGGAGTCACTGAGACAGATCTGGTTGAGATTGTCGAGTGTCGAACACGTCACGGCCTGGAACGTGTGCGGCATGCCTGAGAACCCGTAGGCAGCGCTGTGCATGGCGGGGGAGAGGGAGTAGGAGACGTTGGACCCGAGAACGTAAAACTGCAGCGGATCGAGGAGGAACTGTCTGAACAGAAGCTCGTTGGCATCGCGGTAGCTGCATATGGTGGCAAGCTGATCGCGGTCGTTCTCCATATCCGGATGCTTGACGGGGCCAAGAATTCTGCTCTGCAGCGGCGTCCTGACGCCCAGAACCGAGAAGTCATAGGCTACCAGCGGCGGCCGGGGGTCTGGAAAGGTCTGCTGTAACCTGGCCTTGAAGTTTTCGAGGATTTCAACTTCGCTGTCGCGTGTGCAGAACCGGACTACGCGGACTACGTCACAGCCGAGTGACCGAGCTTTGCCGTAGTTCTCAATCTGCTTGTCATCGTACCATGGCAGGGCGGCGAACCCTAGGTACCAGTAGTTGCCGATGATCTTGGACCTTCCCTTGTGTGCGAAGACGCGGTTAACCAGCGCCTCGTCTCGCTGCAAGTCTACGCTGAGGTAGTCCACGCCAAGGCGGAGACCTAGCTCAAGTAGTTCCGAGTCCATAGCATTCTTCTCTTCGTCGGGCCTCCGTCGCTCGTTACGGGGGTTCTCCTCGACGTGATATATGATGGGGACCCCTAGCTTCCTCCTTATGAGCGCGACCTGCCTGGCCACAACGTTCAGGAGGTCGTCGGGCCAATGGTCGATGATCAGCTCCACGCAGTCTCCCCACGCCTCTAGGTCTTCCCATTCTAGGTCCATGTCCATGAGATAGGAGAGGCGCAGGCGCAAGGCATACGAGTAGGATCGCAACTCGGGCGGGATCGCGCCGACGGAAAAGGGGCTCTCCAGCCAGGCGCGCGTTGCGCCTTGGCCAGTGATGAGGTCGAGGAACTTCGTAAAGTCTTCACGGGCAGCAAGGAGCTTGGAGGGGCCGACTTGGCGACCGTCGTACACCTGTTTGGATTCGTCGTAGAGGTTGTAAAACTCGAGGGTGGAGCAGTCGCGGTGCCTTTCGTCGGCCTTGATGAGCTGCTCAACATCGCCGGCATCGAGGAGCTGGGCGACCTGCTCCTTTTCGCGATGGATGTAGATGACTGGGTGGGTCTTTGAATAGGCGCGGAGGGCATCCTGAGCCTCCTCGGCCAAGCTGCTCATGCCGCATTCGATGATGCAGTTGGTCCTGTTGTTGTCCAGCATGCGCTTGAAGACCTCGGCATTCTGACGCGCAAAGAGGGCCTTGCCGTTGCGCGAGAGGTACTGGCCGCGGGAGAGGCCGGTGACCTTCTCGAAGTAGTGGTCCTCGGTGACCAGACGGCGGCGCAGATGGAGGGCGCCCAGGAAACCGAGCGTCCGCTTCCCTGCGCCGCGGATGCCGACAAGCACGATCGAGGCATTCGGCTCAAACACGCGCTCGTTCCTGGGAGCCGACATGGCTACAGAAGCTGGAGATGGCGATGCTCAGCAGATGGGTGGTTGTAGTTGTGGTTGTAGGTTGCAAGCGAGGAAGCCTGGCGGGGGCGGCGCGCGGGTTCATCCAGCTGCCAGATTCCAGAATTCCAGATTCTAGCCAGGCGCGTTACGATGGCGGAGCTTGCAAAGTTCAGGTTGGCATGTACGACGGAGATGATATGATATGCAGCTCGACGACGAAGAGCGATCGGCTGCAGGATCAGGGTCTAAGGTAATGCACCGCACGGTACCAGGTAGGCAAAGATCGATCTGGATCGCTGTTTGAACGCTTCAAAGGTAAGACGCGATAAGCCACGGAAATCGGACGGGGACCTGTCGGTCTCTCCTGCCGTCACTCATATACCAGTCGAGGTGTTCGTCTGCCACTTTCGACTTGAGCAATGGAAAAGGATATCATGGGGGTTTAACGGTGTGCTTGGCCTGCGTCCAAAGTATGAGGTAACCTGGTTGGTTCCCTTTCAAAAAGAGCTTGAGAAGAAGCATCCGGCTGCGACCTCTTGTTTTGTCGGTAGATGCGCTCCATGGGGATTTGCGGCGGGAAAATGTAGACCCTGGCGGAGATATCGACAACTGCCGCTGATTGTCGCTGTCGCTGCTGTCGGTCGCTGTACCCTACCATCAGGTACCTTCCCGTACGGACCAAGCGGCCGGGTTCTAGGCGGCCGTCTGGAAGGTCGGTGTGGGTTTTGAGGGTGTTGTCGACCCCGCCTTTTGCTTTGTTAGTTCGCTGCTTCTCACATGCTTCCCCCAAAAGCATGCTTATTTAGATGGCAGGCGTACATGTAGTTTACGTGCTTCTAAGGAAAATAAGGTTCAGTCGTCCGTGGATGGGATCATCAAGTGCTTGCACTTACTTCTACCACCTGTTTACGGTGTATTCCTTCGATTCATTACTTCGGTTTCTTTTCGTCCTGGAGATCTCTTGGTGACTGTCTGTCCATGCTTCAAATTGGCAACCAAGAGCCGCTTTCATGCCCTGGACCTTCAAAGTACGGTAGTGCATTGCAAGGCTAGATGACGTCTTTTGCTTCTTCACCTTCGAAATCTGTTCAATCGAGCCTCGAGCCTTGACATCTTGTCGCGTCCGTTAGGGCGGATTGGTAATGTAGTATGCAACCGGGCTCATATTGACGAAGGGGCCGCCAATTTGTACTTTTACCTTAGCACTGGCAGCCCACCCCCACCCCGCCGACCGTCTCATCCATAGCGCACCTCAGCGGACGCTTTCAGGTTCCGCCTTGCCCTGCCCGTGCTCAGCCCAGCACGACACCGGGGCCCCGGAATCCCGCAATGGGTAGATCCTAGGGAGGTCCCGTGGGCGATCGGCTGCCCCCAGGTTGCTGGTCGGCGGTGGTTGGTTGGTTGGTCCAGGGCCGGTACATAGCTGATGGGTCTTGGCTCTCTCTGTCTCTCGCCTGAGCGGTCAATTCCAGGTTTTAGCTACCTGCTTGGCAGCACTTCACCTTAACGGGCTCCCGTCACCTCACCCACGGCACGCCCCGCGTTCGGCGTCTGCATTTTCCCCAACCAACCTAGAACTTTCCTTTCCGCGGTCCACGATCCTCGTTGCCCTGCTGCACCCGACGACAACACTACACACCCGCAGCCTGCAGTCAGTCGCACCCGGCGGGACTCAGGTTCCATGTTGTCGCAGCCGCCGCCGCCCTCGCCTTCGACCTCGCCCTCGCCCTTCCTCTCTTGTGCACTATACTTTCGGTCCTCTTGATTGCCTAGAGCGCATGGGGCTCACCCGTGGACACACATGTCCGCCCCAGCCCAGATGCGGCCGGCCACTTTAGAACACCAGCAATTGGAGGATGGCCAAGGGGGCTTCGGGCATCACCACTCTCCGTCATCGCGCCTCGTCGACTCCGAATCTGCGGCTGCTCCCCCTCTAGCCCCCGCCGGCTCTCTCGCTTCCGACTCGTCTGGTTCGGCAAACCATCCCAATGCCGCCGCTGCTACCGGGGCTGGTGCAGCCGGCAGTAGTGAGCCGCCACTGAATCCCCGCAAACGGAAGAAGGCATCCCGGGCCTGCGATTTCTGCCACGTCAACCATCAGCCATGCGACAACGGCAAGCCAAAGTGCAGTGTGTGCCAAAAGCACAACAAGCCCTGCCTCTACCTACGTCCCACTAAGCGGCGCGGTCCGCAGAAGGGATATCGCACCGCCCTCAACACGTACAAGGAAAGCGCCGCCGCCTGGGGTGCCGTCTTGGGCGCCATACCCGGCCTGGACGCCCTCATCGAGGGTCACCTACGCGCCAGCAACGGCAAGTCCGTTGTCTCGTCAATAAAAGATGCCAGTCAGCAGGATGCTTTGATTAGCCGGTGGCAGGAGAGCTCCGTATTCAAGGCCTTTTTTGGTCACAATGGCGGCCCGTCCGCCAACGCTCTGGAAGACAATGTGCTCCAGTCCCAAGACGCCGATGACGACGAGTTCTCCGGCGGCGAAGACAAGGCCCCCCTCCGTCCAGCACTCCCCAATCGACTTCTCCAGTCTGCTGTCCAGAAAAGCCACTCATCCTCCACGTCACCTTTTGCTGTACCAGGGCCAAGAACACCTCCGAACCCGCCCGAATCCACCTTCCGACGCCGTGCCGACTCGGCCTCTCTGTCCGATATTGTGGCTCGAGACGCCGCGCAAGGGTATTCAAGCCGTTTTATCATAGCCTTGCCATACATTGTTCTGACCCGGGTAACAGTTCATCGATGGCGTCACATACGCTTGCATCTCTCGGTTTCGCACCAGACGAGACCATCCTAGACTTTTACAATATGGGCTCTAATCCCGAGCCCATCCCCCGCCCTAGCGACGGGGGTTTCGACCCGGCTCTTGGCTCCGAGTCGGAGCAGCGGGCGTACTATGAGCTTCTCATGGGCCGCTCTTTTCCCGGGTGATGTGAACAACCAGGCAGCCCTGCCCGAAACAGGGTTCAACTAAATACAGGCAGAGGAACGGCATACCTCTAGTCTGCGAACGAAGGGGAGGGTAATGATTTATGAGGAGGTTAGATAGTTGCGTCCGCTGTTTTCATAATCATAGGGCGAATCCGAGGTGAGCCAAATCCAGACTAGCGGGCTTCCACCCTTTTTTTACCCCTTTTTCCCGCCCCAGGACACAGATCTGAACACATGCACACAGGCAAATGTATTACCCACAGATACGGCTGAGGAAAGGAGCAGCCAACCCTCATGTACCTTACACGACTTTGATACCCGCCAATTTACGGCAAACTCTGAAGAGTTGCAGAATAGAATCAGTCAAACCATACCTCCATATTCACGTGCCGGAGATACCTTACTTCCTAGGGTGGTGGGTCGTGGTTGAGCTTGATTAAGGTACACGCGGGTCGTTATGCTTGTCCGCGCGACGTCGGACAAGCAGGTGCCACCACCGTAGCTCGGAAAGTATATCTTATTTGGACAATGTGGTGGTACATTGCGGGTTATCACATGTGAAGATTATATCTCGAGGCTGCTTCAGACTATCACGGGAATAGGGGGGTATCAATTCGGAGCCCGCGTCACCAGCGTTACATCATTCGTCGTCCATCTCAAGCACCGACAGCTCCTCCCGCAGTTCCCTCCTCTCTCTCATCTCCCTCGCGACATCCATCTGCACCTGCGCCTCCAGCTCCCAATTACTCGCGACGCCAGTCCCGTCTCCACCCACCGTCCCGCCGCCGCCGGCCTTGAGATACACGTCCTCGAGAGTTTGTGTCGGTTTCCGGGGCGGGGACCCAGGGTCCTTCACCTTGGGCAGCTCGTGGGGCGGATCCCGGTGCAGCAGGTCCCAGAGACGCTTCTCTTCCAGGTAGGAGGCGCGGGCGTCGAGCGCGTCGGCGTATGCCTCGTGTCGCCGCGCGGATCTGATTTGGGCGCGGAGAGCACGGCGGGCGTGGGCGGTTGGCGGGTAGTCGACTGCTGAGAAGACGGTCAGCTCGTCGGCTTCGCGTTTGATGGATTCGTTGTCGATGTCGGTTTCGGGGTCTGTTTTTTCGTCTTCTTCTTCGTCGTCGTCGTCGTCTTCTGGGCGTGTTCGTTTCTCGTCTAATGGTTCAACCTTCTCGTCAATCGATGGTGTTTCAGATAGCGCAGATGCTATCTCATCCTCGTCCTCATCTAATGATGATGCGATTTCGTCCTCTTCCTCCTTCCCTTCTCCCTCGCGTAAATCGACGTCCCTATCACCGCCTAGCGCACGCTCAACCTCGTCGTAGGACATGGGCTCCTGCTCCTCATCTCCAACACTATCATCAAACACGTCCAGCCTCAGCCGCCTAGCACAGCCCGTCCAAAACTCGGCACTGTTCGGCTTGAGCCCAAGCGAGAGAACCGCGGCCTCGACATCCTGCTTCCAGACCAGGTTCCCCGTGCCCGGGAACACTTGCCTCTTGGCGCGGATGCGGGACTCGCTGACGTAGATGGTTGCCGCGACGAGCCGGCGGGTTATCGATACGGCGAGGGAATGGAAATCCTCGAGCGCCGTCGCGCGGATAGCTGGCGCCTCGGCCGCGACGCTGCGCCAGTTGTACTCTGGGAAGGAGGCGTTCATGAAGATCCGGTCGGACACTGTCAGCCACGTGCGGGCTCGGAACAGCTTTATAGACTCTAAATTGGGCGGGGGCGCTTCTTCGACCTCTCTGCAGTTTGCCGGTGTGATGAGCCACGAGCCGGCACCCCATAGTTTCTTCTCGGCTGCCTCCTCGTCCGCCTCCTGCAGAAGCGAGATGCTGTCGGCGGCTTGCTCGAGCGCATGGCAACACGCTTGGCTCAGCTCGACGGCGGCGGGGAGGTCGGCAGGCACGATCGGCTCGACCTCGAGGCCGGCTTGCTTTCGCGCCTTCAAGCTGTCTTGGAGAAGGGAGAGGTACTGCGCGACCTCGAGCTCGCCCTTGGTGCGGATGCGCGCGGCGATCTTAGCCGCGTTGCAATCCCCGCCGAGACGAGACAGGGTCTCGAAGAGCATCTGCTTCTCTGCGTCGGTCCACACCGTCAGCCCGATCTGCGAGGAGGAGAGCAATCTCCCGCCGTGAGGGACCAGGCGCGCGGCGGCGTCCTGGATGTCGGTGTTCAGGAGATCGAGGTACTCTGGGTTCATGGCGTCTTTGACCCGCTTGAAGGGGCGTTCATCGGGAGAGGGGCAGGAGAGGGCGCGTTTGCGCGGAGACCACTGGGATGATGATGGGGTGCCATGGTGATCCGCCGGGCTTCCCCCCGCCGCCTCCTCCTCATCCTCCTCTTCTTCGTCTTCCGAGGTTGGGTGGAAGTCGCTGCTGTGAACTGAGTCGTCGTCCTCAAAAAATGCCTGACGAGCAAGCGGTTCGTCATCTTGTCGTTCATCGTCGTCGTCGTCGTCGACAATATTGCTGGTAGATTCCCTGCGCGATGCCCGTTTTGAAATTTCGGCTAAACTGCCCTTGCGTTTCCTGCCGACCTCATCATGGTCGTTTGCCCGGCTGTGTGGGTCCATGCTCTAGTCGGGGGTCGAGTGGTGAAGATGAAAAGAAAGGAGGAGACTTTTGGGCGGGGGTTGATGATGTTGGCAAAACATGGCAGGCTGCTCGCTCGGGTTTTGCTCTGTCCTCCTTCCTTGGGACCTGGTCGGCGGTGTTTTTGGTGGCGCGGTAAGTGATGAGTGTGAGAGGAAAGTTGGCGATGAGTTTGTGATCTCAAACTGTGGATTGCTTGGCTGGAGTTTCCCGATGAGTCTCGAAGAGAGGTACAGTAGTACATGATCATCATTGAATTTACCTGCACTAGGAAAGGAGTGGGTCGCTGATTAGCGTTTGAGGCCGCTGAAGGACGAGCCAATGAGACGTGTTGGATGAATCGCGCGATTCCACTTGGAACCTCCGCTTTACTGACAGCGGCTGAAGGTCAGCTGCCGTTCGGGCTCTGCCCTGTACCCGCCACCCGTGTAAGTACGGATGCCGGTACTCGCAACCTAGCACAGTACCGAGTTTGTGTAGGTAACCCGTAGGGCATCATCGACGTTGACACCGGACACTGCGCTACAGCTTCGAGATCCCGTCCCAAGTGATACCCTGCCTGGATATCAAACGTACCTAGCGAGTTTCCCCGGGTTTCCCCGCCTTGTTTATTGCTTGCTAGACGAAGCTTGCTGGGCCTGCCTGCATGGTGCCCGCAAATGCAAGTCCCAAGTCGCAACCAGCCCAACGCGAACATGCGGTGTAAGGGCACATCGTGTTTGCTCTAGCCTCCCGCCCATTGGTCAGACTGTCGGTCGTTGTCACGGCTGGCAACGAGGCCACTAAAGTAACCGTGTGCCTCTATAATATGACCGTATCTAACCAGATCAGGCGCAAAGGCGCAAGCCGTATTCTCCAAACTGTAATACAGATGCAGTTACTGTATAATTATATTAGGATGAAAAAGCCCTGGGCAACTTTCATCCCGTGCTTAATTTCTTCGTTTATCCAACTTCACGGTTTTCTCAGCCACCGTCGTAGCTTAGACCTACGTCTAAGGATTGATACAACTTCAACATAAAAGGAAGGACCAGAAGATATACGAGGTCTGCACAGACCACCAACGTCTGGCAGCTCCTTCCCCACGAAACGGTCAGACTATAGTAGAGGCACACACACGGTCACTGTAGTGGCCTCGGTTGGCAAGACCGCGAAACGACAGTTGGGCGAGGATTTGGGACACTTCGAAATTTAAAGATCAAACTACCAGGTACAGCGGGCAGCGATATCCTGCTTGTCTTCGGACATCAGATTGGAATATAACCCAGACTTTCCCTTTCCGACGGTCTCTTCCCTACGCCTTCGTTGCGACGAATTCCTCACATTGAGCCCGCAGCACAGGATATTCCGCAGCCATCTCCTCAAGTGCCGCTCGCCTCAGAGCTTCTTCTTGAGCAACACTCCGCCCAAGCCGGGACAGAACATCTTGCTCGATGGACGCAATGGATGTATATTCACCGTGCCAGCACCGCTTCGTCACGTCGCCAAAGAGTGCATCTGCCGAAACCGACGGAAACTCGTTCCTAGCCAGCTTGTCACCTCTAGCATGGGCATCGAGTTCGTGCCACGGCCAGTGTCCAAACCGGATGCTGTAGATGCACGAAGCGAGGGAGAACTGCTCGCTGACCGGGCCGGCAGGCGGGGTTTCGAGGTTCTCATCCACCTTGCAGGAGGGCTCGCTCCCCACCAGTAGTTCTGCGCCCGGCTTGACGGCTGCGTCGAAGTCGCAAAGCTGGATGTTGTCGTTCGCGTCAAGAAGGATGTTGGCCGGTCGGAGATCGCCGTGGACGAGGCCGAGGCGTTCGAGCCAAGCGATGGCACTGGTTAGTTGCGACACCCATCGTTCCTGGGTACTGGTCGGAATGGGAGCCGTTGGTGATTGGGATAGTCGTTCCTGGAGCGTGGATTCCATCCGGCGCAGGAAGATGCCTTCCAGGGCACAGAGGATGCACTGGACGATGTTTGGGTGCGGGTCCTCCATCAAGATGCGGTAGACCGCCTTTTCGGCCTCGATCCTCTGCTCGCTCTCTTCCATCTCCTCCATCTGCTCGGGGAATGCATCGTCGAACTTGGTGGGACACTTTAGGACGATGTTTGAGTTGATGTGAAATACATGGCCAGAGGCACCCCTGGATATAAAATTGTCAACCGAAAGCGAGCGAAACGGCATACGAAGGTAGGGTCCCATTGTGGGCTGGTGTGTGAGGAAGTCTAAACAGTTGCAAGGGAAGTTAGCAACAACGCCGGCGCAGACAACCACCAGGCACACAGGACTACCAGGTACGTGCAGCGCGATAGTGGCTGGGCGACCCAGTAACACAATACGTGGGACAAGGTCAGGTATTCCTGTACTCTGCGTACTGTGCTGGAAGGGAGCGTTCAGCTGAATGGCCCCGCACAGACCTTTTTCGGTTGCGGGTGCATCACCATTGAATGTTGAGCGGTCAGCTGCTTGAAGAAGACGTAGGACAGCTGCTCAACCTCATGGCCGCACCTGTAACTGAATCTCGGATGCATTCGTTGACACATTGAAGACTCTGTGACTGTGGGATCAATTGCCCGTTCGTTTGGTGGGAACCCCAACCCCAGTTTCTCCGAATATGAAAGCAGACGTACCTTGAGCAAAGACTTGCTTCTGTTTGTAGTTTCTCTAGCGGCGGGTTTGGATAAACCCCGAACTTGGACTGGCGTACTTGATCGTCGCTGTATTTGCTAGAGAGCGGCGAGAGTTTATGGGCACTGGTTGAAGGTAGAAAAGAGGTGCGGCTGCGAAGGCCACGACCCAGGAGGCGGGCAAGCATATATATCGTAATAGCCTTCATCAGCACACCCAAACCCGCAGAGCCGGGACACGGGAGTGGTGGGAAATATGAAGAGAAGGCATCCGATGCTCCAACTCAGGGCAGGCAGCCGTGGCAGGAAAGAGGGTGATGCTGCCCGCCTTCCTTGGGCCACGGGAGGTAACTGGCAACTCGGTACAACTGGGCAGTTGATTCTGTCAGGGTCCTCACGTACCTTGCACGGAACCATATGGTACTTGGCCGAGCACCTAAAAGATACCCAGCCTTGGACTCGAAGAGACTTCGCGGTCAAGGAACCAAGAAGTTCATCTCCGCCAATGAACCAGGGGCTCATTGTGGTACAGCCCGCCAGAAATCATTGGGGACGGCGCATGCATACATGAGCAACCTCGGGTGCGTAGCAACTAGGTGCCAAACGACGGAGGGGCACAACAGGCACCGACACAGTAAATAGATATCTGTTACTCAGCTTAGCATCCGTGAAGCTATTCAGAACCGGTACTCATTGATGACCTCGAGGATGTGGAACGCCGTCCTCTCGATCCATCCTCGACGATGGCATTTCCATCACGCTCTCTGGGCAATGAAATGAGCTCGGGGACGGCCTTGGTCAATCCCAGCTCTTTTCCTCTGCGTAAGCTTGCCATCTTTGGCATCAACTTTCACACAGGCTTTGTGAGCCCGAGACCCCGCTTGTTGGGCCTCTCCATGACTCCCTCATGATGAAGCTCAAAGCGGGCAACGAGAGCCTCAAGATCCTTGTCGGGTTCCTCAAAATCGTCGACAGTCTCTACTTGGTGGTTGCCAGTGGCATGACTGCGTTGAATCAGGAGTGAAACAGCCCTAGAACAGGGACTCGGCTTCTCCCGCTCGTTGTTTTCGAGTTGAAGGTTTGTCGTATTTCTCCAAACAGGTTCTCCAGACTGAATCTTCACGATGGTGGTGTCAAGGACAACGGTTGTTCGTCCAGCCAGATGGCTAGGTAGGTATCCCGCAGATGGCTTCCAATTCTCGAGGGCCCAGCGCAAGTATCTGAGTTAGCAGTCCGAAGTTTCAACCTGGCACTGCCTAGTTAGTGGTAGGCTATTTCCGAGCTTCGCGATTGGCCCAAGGATAAAGCGCTTGGACACGTGAAGAGAGATCGCGGTCAACCATAGTGAACAACAAAACTCGCAGATGCAAAAACAGTGCTGGCAAATTGGAAGAACAGAGGCATCAAGAAGAAAGGGGAACCCGGGGGTAAACAAGGCGGGATGCGCGCGATACAAATAAATAACCCTCTTTGGCCGTTTTACCCATGCACTGGACCAACATGTCAATTACCAGGTACCTAACCCATATGGGTTACGGGATAACACGCTGGTAAATGGATCGGCTGAGCTGCACGATTCCGCTGGCACCCACCACCCGGCACCTTCCAGTTGTTGATGAGAAGGCGGTGAGCCAATTCCTCGTCTTGCTTGACTGAGGGGGCCGGGGACTGGTGACCTAATCATCCCATTGCATTAACACCCTGCACGCGGGTTCGACCACGGGTTATGCAGATGCAGACGCAGACGCAGGAGAGTGGAGGACAGCCAGGCAAGACGCGGAGCGCGAGAGGTGGAAAGTGGAGAGAGAGGCATTGGAAGCGGAGGCAGGCAGGCGCTCTTTCCCTTGCCCTCTTGTCGCTCGCTCATCTCTCCCGGTCGGCCCTGCCTCTGGCCGCTGCTGGCTCTTTCCCCTCACGTTCCGTTCCCAGCCTCCAATTGCCCTTGTTGAGCCGCTCCCCAGCGATTGAGAGGAGTCGGGGAAGCTGGAGAGGAAACTGGAAAGTGGACTGAGCGGTTTCGAGACCGTCGATCGCTCACTCGCTGCCCGCCCTTCTCTCGCTCACGCCCTCATTCGTCCACGCATCAGAGTAATACACGTTATTACGCCCGGGTGACTGCACTCCCTTCACATACTTCCACAAGTCGTGTTGCTGCATGTCCGCTGCATTCTCAATGCATTTACAGGATAGGGCATAGGGCCAATTTCATCCGCCGCCGCCAGTCTCTTAATAATTCTCTCCTCTTCCCTCATCCCACCTCGTCCCGGCTCCTCTCCGTGGCTCACGACAACAACAACAACAGCTGCATCTCCTGTCTGCCACCCTACCTCCCTCGTGTATGTGCGTGTGTGTGTGTGTGTTGTCTGTCTTACATACGTACCTACCTACTTGGCCTCCCTGCATTTTCCTTGGACGAATCAATCATCCCTCACCACATAAATATACTACTGTGTACTCTCTTGGACGGACTGCATTCTGCTGCCCTCCCCCCCTCGAGCCCCCCCTTCTCGACCCCCCCTTTCCGCCAGAGTAGTGTTGTCGGCAAAGGACGCAGTTGTGCTCTATTGGGCCCAACCCAGACCCGGTCGTCGTGGACTGGTCAAGATTACATTGGGCCGCTGCAAGCTGCAGACCAATGCTGCCAGAGGCCCGCATTCGAGCCACGACACAGACTCCAGACTAAACGTGGTTAAGCCCGGCTTGGGCTGTGGGAGCAACCAAGTTGCACGAGGCCGTCTCCCAACTCCCTCCCAGGCTCATTCTTGCTGCAACCTCGACCTCGATTCCGCCAAAGAGAGCTGCTCGCTGTCCAACGCTCGATCCTGACTCGGCGAGTTCGTCCTGCCGTCTGCTTCTGCGCCCGACAGCACCCAGCAGCCCGCAGCCCGCAGCCCGCATCCAGCACCCAGCACCCAGCAGCCAGCAGTTGTCGTCCTCGTCCTCGTCCCCTTCGCTCCTGTCTCCCTACCGACCGGCCGACCGTCCGACTGTCAGACAGACGTGCGGCGTGTTGCCTTGTCCCGACTCTTCTCTGAATCTCGTCCGCCTCGACACACTACCGTGGTTCGTGGCTCGCACCAATCTGCCCAGTCTGGTGCTTCTCCCCCTCCATTTCCCACTCTTGCCGCCGCATCGCTCCCACGCTCGTACTGCTCCTTGCGTGCTCTGATAGACCAGGTCAGTCCATCCACTCAACAACCTCTCATATGTCCTGATCCTGCTGTTTGACCCCCTTCTTATCTCCTTGCCCTTTTCTCTTGATCGACATCACTCCTCCTCCTTTCACCCCTCCCATCTCCGTTCTCTCCCAATCTTCATTCTGGGCAGGACCCTACCATCGGTTATGAGGAAAAGGATGTCCCTTGAGGACGACAGCACACTTCTCTGTATTATTAGCAAGACACTGGTTTTCTTTGACCGCATGAACACGAAATCACTCCCCATCGTTTCGTTTCCATACCGCGCGCTAAACCATGTTTCCCAGAGAATATAATTACAAGCCGCCGCGGAAATCGGTCATCAGGATGGATCCGGACTGTGCCATATGTCATGCTCCGGCCACGATGGCCTGTGACTGCGAGGCAAAGGGCCTGGAGGTGGCCGTCCGCCAGGCCGAGGCAAGGATGATGCAGTCGATATACAATGACATACGGTAAGCACAAATCCCGCCTCCCTTCACCGCAGACCGACGACAAGACTAACGCCATCGCAGCTCATGGGTGCGGGCTCACGCCCAAGACTACATCCTCGAATACTTCAGGCTGCTAACGGAACGTCGCAAGACGGCCCACGCCGCACACCTGGAACATATCACGGCCCACGCCTACCGTTATTACCACGCGCCGCCGCATCCCAACGAGATATCCGCTGCGCAGGCACAGCTCAAGCGGGGCATCGACGAAGACTGGCAGGCTTCTGTCCAGCGTTATCCAGAAGTTCTCGAGTACTTTTACAGCCTGGTCGAATTGACTCTCCCGGATGACAACGAACCGGCTGTCAAGGACCCTCCCCTGAGTGCCCTCAATGGGGGCGGACGCAAAGCCGGTCGACGTGCTGGCGGGGGAGCAACCACGGTGGCCAGCGGCCCCAGCTTCGCCCACCATGAAAGAGATTTTAGAGATATGGCCCCGATACCACGAGAACCCTTGCCTCGCGGCCGGACGCCGCCTTCACTTGAGCCGCTCCGGGACCGAAGGACTCCAGCACCGCGGCCCGAAAGAAGGTCCTATAGGCCACCGCCATCTCAGCCTCCTCCTCCTCCCCAGTCGTACTACCAGTACTGACGAACCCTATAAAGAAAAAACGAAGCCGAGCCCCCCTGCGCAAATCCAGCAAGGGGGCGCTAGCTGTGTTGAAGCAGGCTCATTCATTTTCGAGGGTGGTCTCCTTTGTTGCTGCTGTTGCTATCTGCTTGCTGCCTTATGATGCCCATGATACCAACGAACGAGAGCATTTGCCGTCTGGGATTTTATTCCCCCCTCCTCAGGGGTGGTCACGACAAAACGCATTTCATTTTGTGCATAGCCATGGCCTTTTTTCGGATTTAATTCTGGATCGTTTATATTTGTGTGTGTGTGACTTGGTTGCTTGATACACAGACACTCACATCGGACCTTCGGGGGTACAAACATGATCACAACTGTGGAGCTTTTTATTGTTCACATGACACAGTTTCTTTCCCCCCCCCCCCTTTTTTTTTTTATTCAGGGCCGGCAGAACGGAATCGGGAAACGGGAATTGGAAATGGGACGGAACGGACGGGAGTTTATTTGCCTTGTGGCGATTTTTTGTTGTTTTTTCTTGATTGACAATGCTTTTGTTGTCGGTCGTCGACGACAAGGCGTTTTGGTGGATGTGTGGTGCCAAATCAAGCGTGTATTTGCTTCCCCTTTTTTTCTATGTTTGGAGGTTTTTGTTTAGCGACGACCATTTTTTTATTTTGTTTGTTTTCTTATTTGAGCGGAAGAAAGAAGAGGGTGAATTGGTTCAGGACCATCAAGATTGGAATCATCGAAAAGGGAGGAAGGATGGATCACAGGAGTGTAAGGGTGTATAGCAGTTCACCATATAAGCTACTGGCCGAATATATGTTTAAAAATCTGAATGAGTCCCTCCTGCTGATACTCACACCGGCGAAGTTGAGATAGAATTTGTCTATCTGGTGTACAGACTGTTGCTTGTGCGAGTTTGATGCTGAACTACGAAGGACAAGTAGCGGTTGCACTTGGAGACGCGTGCAACTAGGTACCCAGACATTAGGTTAGGAGGAATCATTCTGTGCTTGTGTTGGCAACATGTGGCCGTACCATAACTCTGTTACTTCAAATAAGTCATGTCTTGACATCATTTGGTGTTGTTATTTTTGACATGTAGGTATCTTCGTTAAACGCATGCCTTGCAAGAACGGATTATGGTACAACTTGGAAGTCTGCATATACTGTACAAAATAAAACAAACACGTAGCGATGATACGATCGATGCCTTTAATATACATGGACTCCGATATATAAAACAACACAAGCTCAGATTCACAACCAAAGCCCTTCGCAAAATCCGGGACCGCCTCGCTAACAAACAACAATAACAACAACAACCTGTAACAACTTAGATAGAGATAATGGTTCATTGCGAGAACAAAACCCGCCACATCAACTGTGTCCCATTCTAATTCCAAACAAGTGCAAACAAGATGCAGGCAAAGCTCTCCTCTCTCTCTGTTCTTTCTTTCTTTCTTTCTTTCTTCCTTCTCGATTTTTTCTCCCTTCCCCCTTCATCCCGAATTCGATGAAATCAAGCTTATATATAAACATATATATACGTAAAGATCTCCTCCCCTCTTCCTTTCCCGCTCCACGTACCGCGCCCCTCTCTTACAGGTGGTTTCAAAAAATGAGGATAGAGTAGAAGAAGCAACTGAAACAGTGGGCCACGCAGATAATGATGATAATGACGGCGACGACGACGATGATGATGACGATGATGATATAAAAGAACCCCAGACCGAAGATCGCTTTTTTTGCCCTTCCTGCTTTTTGCCCACACCACCCACCACCCACCACACATCTTCCCCCCTTCCCCAGTATCAGTTCCGCAGCAGATCTAGAGTATTCCTTGGGTCGCGTTTTCGAACGACTGCCCGAATAATTATGGGTGTTCCCGCTAGCCATCCATGCAGCAAAAAACTCATGCCTCCACAGCCGAGGCCTCGGTGGCGGTCTCCTCGATCGAGGCCTCCTTGACGGCCTCTGTGACCTCGGCGACGGCCTTGTCCTCGCTCTTCTTGCCGTCGACGCCGTTGGTGGGGGTGGATGCGCCGCCGTTGGCCTCGTTGGCCTCCTCGGCTTCGAGGCGCTCAATGTCCTTCTTGGCCTTCTCAATGTTCTGGTTTGCGTGTTAGTATATATGATTACAACAGTCTTCGAATATATAGTCAGGGGAAAAAAAAAAGGAGGTGGGTGTCTGTCTTACCTTGCGGGTCTGCTCGGCCTGGCCAGCCTTCCACTCCTCCAGCTTGGCCTTGACCTTCTCGGCGGCAGCAGGAACATCGGCGGCGCTCATGGGGGGATCAATGCCCATAAAGGCACAGTCCTCCATGACCGAGGGGGGGCAGCTGAAGTTCTTGGCGCTGACGGCCTCGGGGGCGGGGGCCTTCTTGCCCTTCTTGCCCTTCTTGACGGGGGCGAAGAGATCCTCGTCGCGGTCCTTCTTGGACAGGATCTTGACGCCCTTGAGCCCGGCGTCGTCGACCTTGCGCTGGGCCTGCGCGCCCAGGCCCTTGTCGGCCAGCAGCGGCGTCTTCTCGGCGGCGGCGCTGGACGGGTCGAAGAAGTGCAGCAGGCTGCTGGCGCGGCGGATCTCCTCCAGGAAGGCCGGGTCGCTGGCCTCGGCCAGGATCTTCTGGGCGCGCTCCATCTTGCGCTCCTTGGCGATGCGGTCGCGCTCGGCCTGCTGGCGCTCGCGGAGGCGGTCGCGCTGCTCGCGCTCGTAGGCGATGCTGGCCTTCTTGGCCTGGAAGTAGTCGTCCTTGAGCTTCTTGATGACCTGGTACTTCTCGTTCTGCTCGGCCTGGAGCTTGGTACGCTCGTCGCGGAGCGAGGATAGGTTCTTGTAGGCCTCGTCCTGCTCGGCCTTGATGGCGTCGAGCTCGGCCTGGATGGTGTTGTACTTGTCGCTAAGGGCCCGGGCCTCGGGGTCGTCCATGCTGTCCTTGATCTCCTTGATCTTGGCGCGGAGCGAGTCGATCTGCTTCTGGGACTCGTCGAACTGGCCGAATGTCTTGCGCTGCTTGCGCAGGTTGGACATCTCGGCCAGGGCCTTCTTCTCGTCCACCAGCTTCATCATGCCGCCGCTGACGCCCTTGTCCAGCCGGGCGATCTCGGCATCGAGCTCCTCGACGCTCTTGAAGGCCACCTTGCCGCGGGCCGTCTTCTGCTCGGCAATGCGGCTGCGCAGCTGCTCGTCGAGGCGCTTGATCTGGTCGAGCTTGGAGGTGCGGGCATTCTTGCCGCCGGCCTGCTGGGTGCGGATCTCGTTGGCCTGACGGATGAGCTCCGAGCGGCGCTGCTGGGCGGGCGATTGTGTGTCCTTGTTCTTGCTGGGGGCGGCGAGCTCGATCTTGGCCTTGATGGCGTTCTGTGGGCGAGGCGGGTTGTAAGCCAGGTTTGTCCTTGTTTTTGTCTCGGAGGGACGAATGACGGACACCATGGCAGGTGAGTCAAATGGGGAGGGAGGGCGGTCAAGATGCAGGAGGCCGACAGCCAGCCGGCTAGGGGCAGCACCAAGCACTCACGTATCTGGTCATGGCATCATTGTACTCCTTCTCGGCCTTCTTAAGGTTTTCCTTGTACAGCTCCTCGTCAGGCTTCTGCGGCCGGGTGGAGGCAGCGGGCGCGGCGGCGGCGGCAGCCGGAGAAGCGTTGGAGTCAGCCATGATGTCGAATTGCCTTTTTTAAAAGAATCTTAAAAAAAGCACGTCGAGGAAGGAATCCGAGAGAAGGGGCAATGGGGGCAATGGGGCCGCAGAATTGGGCTTCGGGACCCTCTCTTTTAATGTAATGCCAGATTGCACGAAGAGAGGGAGTGTAGATAAGGGGGGCCGCAGGATGGGGTCCCTGGTGGAGGTGCTGCTGTCTGTCGGTCGGCTGGTCAAGGACGGGAAACCCAGCACCAGCACGCAGAGCTTCAACTCTCACACTCACGTCCGACAGCGCTGTGCTGGGCTAGAACAGGGGGCCCAAAATTTATCGAAATTTCTTCCAGGGCCAGATCGTGTCCTCTCTGTCGGGGTCAATTTGTCCGTGCACATTTCCGTACGGGTTACACTAGCGCGCCCGCACGTCTTAGGTAATCAGAGAGCAACGGTGAACCAGGCAGGACAGGGGTAGTGGCAGGCGAACCGACCTGTGGATTCGTTCTTGGGCCAGCCAGTCTGGAGCAATTTTCTTGAAAGGCTCATCAGCCTCGCAACGCAAAGCAACCACCACAACCGCACCTGCCTCCAAACACGGTCGGCGACAGCAAACCCGCCCCCCATCTCCCCAATCCGCGCCCGCGCCGAAAGAAAAAAAGTTCTCGACGAACCTCGACCTGTCGCATCGCGTCGCACTGCCCAGTAAAGACACAAATCGCCCGCCATGGAGGACGAGCAGCACAACACGAGCGCCTTTGCCAAGGATACTTCGCGGCTCTGGCGGGCGTGGAGGACAATCCACGAGATGGTGCAGGATCGGGTACGCCCTTTTTGAAAATCCTGCTGGCTGGTCTTGTGTCTGGCCTGGGCATGGCATGGCATGGCATGGGCGCATTTGCTAACCTGAGCTCGCTTCTTCCCCCGCAGGGCTACGAACTCGCCGAGGACGAAGTCAAGATCTCTCTGGACCGCTTCAAGCTCGAATACGTCGAGGATAACGGAGCTCCCAAGTGCGTTCACCACCGAACAACCCATCTCCCCTGCCCCTTCGCTAACAACTTCTCTACCCACCTCACAGCCGCGCGAAAATGCAGTTCTCCGCCCGCCCCAGCGAGGCGATGATCAAGAAATTCACCCCGCCACCAACCGCCTCAAACCCCGACCCAGCGCCCGAGTGCGGCACGATCTGGGTCGAGTTCTGCCCGGAGAAATCTTCAATCGGTATCGGCGTCATGAAGAAATTCGTGCAGCACTGCGCAGCCAACAGCTTCCGCGCGGGTATCCTCGTTACCGCCGTCCCGCTCTCAGCCCAAGCGCGCAAGGTCATCAGCGTGACGCAGCAGTACACGCAGATCGAGTGCTTCCTCGAGGAGGACCTGCTGGTCAACATCACGCACCACGAGCTCGTGCCCAAGCACGTGCTGCTCAGCAAGGAGGAGAAGACGGCCCTGCTGAGGCGCTACCGCCTCAAGGAGACCCAGCTGCCGCGTATCCTGCAGAAGGACCCCATCGCCCGCTACCTTGGGCTTAAGCGCGGCCATGTGGTCAAGATTATCCGGACCAGTGAGACTGCGGGGCGCTATGCTAGTTACAGGCTCTGCGTATGATGGGGGAAAGAGGTCAACCGGAAGAAAGAAGAAGGGGAAAAAATGAATGAAGAAAACAAAGACGACGTTCGATAAGAGGCCGATGGGCTGGCTGACTGACTGGCTGCATTGCCGTGGCCGGGGGAAGTTTAGAGTGGGCGTCGCTGTCGCTGATAGTTGTCTCTACGCATCTGGCGTCTGTGAGCGTGGTTGTGTGTGTGGCGTGGGAGCGCAAGCGCGTGCGTGCGTGCGTGTGTCTGTATGTATCAAAAAGGCGTTTTATCTTGAAGCATGAGAGAAAGGGACAGGAGGGGTTTCTTCTCTTGACACGGCGTTTGGGGGTGTTGTCGAGGTTATTATACTGCTGGTGTCTTGCCAGGAATAGAAAATAGTACCTTTTACTTTTACGTTCTCCCGGTTGTGAATGCTGATTCATCCTGCTCTGCTGGGCCTCTTGTTGACTGTCACGTCGGATCCATTTACGAAAGGGGTCACGGTTTCTTGAGGAAACCCCTTAAGATATGATTGTGTTTCTTTCTTGATAAACCGTCATCTACTATGCAGCGGGCAACATCTAAGTAATCGGTTACTTGTTTAGTTCTGTCACTGCCACTAGGCGCATCAGATCAAGACAAGACGTATGAATTAGTATTGATATTTGTATTGATTATATATTTGTTCGACAACTACGAAACCAGGTGGCCTCCCATGTTTCGGCCCGGGGTATAATAGTATATAACAGTAAAAGAAAATTCGAGGACGTGAAAGATGTCCGAGATCCCCACCCTTATCCCAAAGAAACCAGAGGGACCCGACCCTGATGGTACGGTTTTAAGCAGCCAAGTAGCAACAGCAGCAGCCAAGATCAGCACGCCATTATTTTCTTTCTCCCGTCTTTTTGTCTCCCTTCACGCCCAGTCCAAACCGGGACACGGGCGTGCGATGATTTTCCAGTCTCTGTGGGTTCATCGCGTTCGTTCATTCAAGTCATGTTCAGGCCTCCGTCTTTGCCCAGGGTATCAACTCTTCTTCCCTTTCCAGAAACAAAAACGCCGGTCGATCCGTCCGTCCGTCCGTCCGTCCGCCCGCCTACCTGCTCCAGATTCTAGAACCAACTCCGTTCTCTAGAAATGCGATTTCGCAGATTATTTCCGTGTGTACGTGTTTTGTGTATTTGTGCCGTGTCCCAAAAGATTCGAGTCTTGTGGTGTCTATATTATAGGGGTGATGACCGATGTCTTATCCGATTAGGGGTATAGCGGAAGACGACGGGGGAGTTGCAATCATTTAGCGCTGTTCTTGCCGAGCAAGTCGCCCATGTCCATCAAGACTGGGTCTGAACTTGCGACTGGAACGGCGGCCTCGATATGGAGCGGCGACGGTGTCTCCGGGACGTCTTGCTTCACCGGCGTCATTGGCTCCAGTTCGGTGATGGTCTTGGGCTTCTGTTTCGCTGGCTTGGAGCTCAGTGGGCTCAAAAAGCCTCCCAGGTCTTGTATCAATGCCGCGGATCCCCTTCTCAGCCCCGCGGTGCTTGCTGGGAGTGTCGGGGTAGGAGCACTGTTGGGCAACGCCAGCCCATTGGCTGATATGTAGCTCTCTCGTCGACTCCTGCTGTCTTGGTCGTCGAGAAGTCCGCCGTAATCGAAGAAGGACACCCTCCTGGGCGTGATAACCGAGTTGCTCGCTGTTGAGCTCATCTGGTCATTTGCCGTGGTGGAGTCGTCGCTTTGCCCGCTCTCTCGTTTCTGCTCGGGAAACTGCCAAAGGCTCATATCCTCATGGAGTTTGGCCAGCGGAGCTGGAGTGTAGAATCCGGCTTTAGGCGACAATGGTGTTTCTCGCAGATCTGGTTTTACGCCGAAGCCGACGTCCCGGACCAGGTCCTCATCACTGCCCCATTGTCGGCCCATCGTCGGCCGCCGAGATCCAGAATGGGAGGATCGCTCCATTGATCCTGCTGCGACTGAATCGTACTTGAACTTCTTCTTCTTGACGCCCCTGTCACGTACAAAGGAACCGAGGACCAAGGCATTGGACGCCGCGGTGGCAAAAAGCAGCTCTACCGAGGCATACAGAGACCGGGTTTGCTGGTTCCCGTTGTTTTCGAGGATGCGCGGAACCCGGTAGATGGTAACGGCTACCACGGCGAGACTGAGGGAGAAGAGAAGCACGAGCTGGATTTTGCGCTTCTTGGTCATTTGGCTGCGAATGATGATCGGAACGGGGAAAAAGACGAGGAGTAGGTCGGTTATGACGTTGCAGACCGCCATGGTCATGAGCTGCGCGTAGCCCTGACGACATTGGCCTCCGGGGTCCGGAAGGACTTGCCAGTAGTGAGAGAAGGGGACACATTCAGCCAAATCGCTGATGACAACTGCGACAAACGTTGCCGCAAGGGTGCAGCGGATGAACACCAACGTCAACTCGTATGACCGTTCCCAGCTGACATTGAGACGCTTGAAAAACTCCAAAATGGCATATTTGAGAATCCACAATCTGCAATGAGGGCTCAGGTTAGCGTTGCCGAGGTGAGACACTAGATAGAGGTTGAAACATGTCATGTCTTTGAGGCGTCAAGAAGGGACCGCAGGGTGGAAGGAGAGATGCAACAAGCGCACAAACGTACGTCCCAGCGTAGAGGATTCGGCTCAGGAGAACCAGCCCGCTAGCAATTGACTTTCTGCTCAGCTCTTCGTCCGTCAGCTGGACATGCGCCAGCTGGGCATTGTTTGTGCCGTAGAGCAAAATGTAGTGGACGCAGCCCATGCGCAAGAACAATGGTATTAGCGCCAGGGCGGCCGTTTTGTCCTCGGTGAACAGCCTTTCGGTTCGTATAAAGCGACCACAGACACGGAGGGTGATTATGACGGCGCAGAACATGGTAATCCACCAGCACACGAGCAGAGTTGGCTTGTCGCTACTGAAGCTGTGCAGCGGCGGCGGATCTGAATAGAGCGGCATGGTGGCGGCACTCTAAGTACGCCGCGCCCGTCATCCTCTTCCACAGAGGGGACGAGCGGATAACCAGTGCAAGTTTGCTCGATGTGGAGAGCGACGCAACGGCGCTCGTCGATCCGGCGTGGGTCTGAGTTCGCGGTCGGGCTCCGGTCCCAGGTCGTTGGGGAACGGGGCTCGAGGTAGGGCGAGGGTGAGGGCGAGGGGGAAGGAGGAGCAGGGCACTATGACGTCCTGGGGGTCTGTGGTTCGTCGGTTGTTTGCTGTGAATGTGACAGCGGCAGCGGGCAATTTGGAGTCTGGCGGTGGTGCATGCACAATGCGATTGTGGAGAGACCAACGTTGCAGCATGTGAACGGCCGGCCTCGAGCCTTTGGGCGCATGCTACGCAGAAAGTCGAGAATGCGAGGCAGCTCGCGAGGACCCGCGAGAGCTTCGAGAAGGGGAGACGATAAAAGTTTGGGTGGGTGGTGGGCAAGAGGGACTTGGAGCTGAGAAAAGGGACATTGTCCGACTAATAAGATGGGCGAACGGGTCAGCTACCCTACCCAGGTCTCCGTATCCATCCTGCATCCAGTACCCAGTACCCAGTTCCCAGGGCAGCATAGATAGTAGCGGGCTGCCAGTGATACCCGGTACCCACGAGATGGGGCCAGACGAGGCAGAGCCTGCAACGAGCAGCAGCACAGCGCCGCTCGGGTGGATAGACGGCCGGGTGGGCGAGTGGGTGGTGGGTAGCCCGTCGGTCGGAAGTGGGTGGGTGGGCTCACGAGCTGACTGGGGTCTGGGTGTGTGTGGGTGTGGGTGTGCGGGTGGGCTGTGACGGGGAGAACTGTGGACATTGGCTGCCTTTCCTGATTTGATGCAAGTGATTCGGGGACCTCACTCCTTCTCGTCTCCTGTCCGGCTATCTCTGACGGGCGAGATACGTGTTGCGCGCTATCGGTAACCCGTCTCGAGCCCGTGTACGTGTTGTTGTACCAGGTATTGTACGGATAGTGTACGTAGTAGCGTAGGTAGGTAATGTTGGGAGGAGGCCTGGCAAGGTTTGCCGCTCGCCGCTCGCCGCCCGCCTTTCCCGTAGTGTAGCCCTCTCATGCATGCATGAGATGGGCTTTCTTAGGTGCAGCTCTCACTCAATCACTTTCCCGATAGCCTGCAGCCTCCATACTCCCTCTCCAACCACCCCTCTGATGACACGGACATGAAGGACGGTGAGAGATGCGGGTGGACGACAGAGCGCTCGCCTACTCGGTTCAGCTGGGCGATCCCGTCGGAGCAGAGAGGCCGGCTGAGTGGCTGGCTGGCAGACAATACTCTGTGAGACGGGATGCTTATCCTGGGACGGACAGATAGCTCAAGAGAGGCGTCCTGTAAACTAGTGTAGTGTGCGTTGTGGTGTAGGAACGCTCGGATTTTGACACAAGTGACAAAGTGGTGTGCTCGACACTTTGCTGGGCTGGCTTCCCTGTCAGTTAAAAGATCAATCTTGGCGCCTCATCCATGCCATCTTGCCCGCGCGCCCGCCTGCACACCGTCCACCGGCTGCTAGCGCGCACGTACACTACGGTGCAGCTCCTCGCTTGCTTGTGACACGGTCTATCGGGGCGCGGTTGCGTTGCGTTTCGGGTTCGACCAGCAGCCTGTCTGGTCGGGATTGCACGTACAATAAGTGTGCACTAGGGATCACAAAGATAAGGCTCGGGACCTTCTCGACTTGGCCACCACATGCCGCGAATGCCTGGTCGAGATCATTTCGGCTGCGAATCACCATGGACTGCTCCGACCAGGGCTAGCGTTTCGATGGTCAGTCATTTCCAACGGGATGGATAAGTTTTGTTTTATCTCGAGAATCAATGGCTCGATGGTCCCCCGCCAACGAGTCGAGAATGATATCGCAACCTGGAAGGCCAAGTGAACGGGCGCAGGTAGGTATCCATCGTTCGTCGTCGATCATTGCATTGAGCAGGCTCAGACAGGGCAACAAGATCAAATGCGTGCTAGCGGAACGATGGAGCGAAAAGAGAAGAAGAAAATCAAAACATGATGATCTGCCGTTTTGCGCCGTTCGTTTTCACTTGAGGGATTATCTCGGGGTCTAGCCCGTGGATTCGCTGCGAGTTGTAGAGTTGAGTTTTGCCACCTATGTGGCCGAGGCTTTGACTCTGGACATTGGGGTGGGATCCAATGCTCAATTGTTTACCAGGTACCTACTCAACTCGGCTTCGAGGTTCACGTGTGGATTTGACCGTCAGGTTGGTTGCACCTGCCACCGAGCACCGTCTGCAGCTTCCTGGTACGTGTAGCCCCGGTCCACCCAGCCCTGAAAACAGGAGGAGCGATAGCCACTCCGAGAACCGTGATGGCCGCCCCCTCCTTCTCGTCCCCGCTGTTTGGGGGACTGACTCTCGTCGAGTTTTGAAGCTGTTCCAAACCTCCGACGGCTAACAATCAACAGACAGCCAACACATGTCGAACGGGCCTCTCCGTCATGCATGCTGTTTCAGACCCTTCACTTTACAACACGTGTACTCAGCTTTGCAAAGCCTTCGGTTTGTATATCACCGCCTGCATTTCTGGTCAGCCTTGGGCATCCAATTGCCGACCCCACGCTCAACAGCTCAACCCCCACCTGCGATCCTCAACGGTCCCCGATCAGGGCTAGGGCCTTGATGACTGCCTGTCATCAACGACGATGCGTGCAGCTCCAACTCAGATACCCCCACGCTCACCCAGGTCAATGCCATCCATCCAGTCTTCACGTGCTGGCTGTCGTCGTTGAGGAGAGCCGGGTGTTGTTGCGAACGTTGAACACCATCCCCTCATTTGTCGAACAGCGCTCGTTAATAACCTAAATTTCAATAAAGTGCTCACCGTCTTCCCGGTACCACCCAAAACAAAAGCACCCGCGTCTCCATCAGCGTCGCATTTATTGCCGACCACGCGCCCACACACCCGGACGAGGTTGGCTGCCCGTGTACCCCGGATCTCCGTCGCGCCTGCAAGTAAGCAGGCATTCCGGCGGCGCAGGCAAGACAACTGTCGCTCACAGACAGAGCCCACTCCACGCACGCATGCTCACAAAAACTCAACTGCGCCTCTCGCTAACTCACGGCCGGTAATCTTCAATTAATACCTACCAAACCCAATCACCAACAAGTAGTAAGCATCAGCCCGTATACGTAGATCAAGGCCAAACCTCAACCTTCTCCCACTCCCCGACGACCTCGCCGCCCGGCAACGTATTCTTATACGACGCCCCCCTAAACACCCAAAGCCACCTCCGCGGCCTCTTCGGATCCGACAGATCCGCCTGGTCAATCTCGGTCGGCACAATGACCACAGCCCTGAAATTCTCCCGCGCGACCGGATCCTCCAGATCCTCCACCGCCTGCCCGAGCCCAAGCCCCTCGCCCGGGACGGGCCCAGCCTGGATCGGCACCCCGGGAGGCGGGTTTCGGAAGGTCCCCCGCATCGCCGGGCTCAGGTTGCCAAAGTGCCCCGTCACCTCGCGTGCCCAACTCCACCCGTCCACTTGCCCCCCCTCAGCCCGCATCCTCTCAAGCAACACCTCCCTTACCTTCCTCGCGCCGCCCTCCTCCTCCTCCCCATCTATATCCGGCCCAAGCACCCACGCCGTCCCGCGCACGCGCCACTGCGTACCAAACTCCTCGGCCCAGAACACGGCCTCCACCAGCCCGCCGCCGCCCGACCCCGCCGCCTTCTCATCCCCAGCGATCTCGCCCGCCTTCTCCATGCGCACGTCCGTCGTAAACACAGGTAGGTCCGACTCGTAGACGGGCGGGTTGCGCGGGGCCGCGTTGCGCTCGTTGGGCGGCAGGCTGCCCCATAGCCCGCGGAAGACGCAGGTGCGCGCGCGCGGCACCGGCGGAGCGGTTGGTGAGGGCCGGTGCAGCGTCGAGAGCACAAAAGTGCTTTGCGGGATGGAGCTGATGTGCCGGAGGAAGAGGTCGCGCCAGGGCGCGGGTGTGCAGGGTATGTGCGTGTGCGGATGCATAATGTGGGTTGCTGCCATTTTGGAGTCGTGAGTGAGTGTCCCGTCCTGTCGCGCGAGCGAGCGATATATGATGCGTGATGGCTCGATGAGTGGGCGTGCTGCTGAGTTTTGACTCTCGGAAGGTGATTACGATCTGTGTGTGCGTGATGTTGTTTTGAGTGAATGACGGCCTCAATATGGGAGTGAGTTGCCAGCAATGAATGGGACAATGATTGATGATTTCATCACCTGCACGCTCAGATGAGCGCTTACCTGATATTCCCGCGAGGGGCGGGCCGCTCCCGTGACTGGGGTCGATGTATCAAAAAGCCCACCTGGACTTAGACTGCAGCGAAGACTGCATGCGCGAGATCCGATGGAGCAGCCATGTATCTTGCATTGGGTAACCCGCGACGTTTATGTAAGGGATTACGGCAAAACATTGCTCAATGAATCTCTTCTACTTCCTACGGCAACCTGGCCCAAGACAACACCAGATTGTTGTAGAGCAAACTGTGTTGGTTTCCTACATAAACGATAATAACCCGTAATGTCCCACAGTACCTAATAGTATCAATTGCCCACCGCATCGCCATGCCATACCACGCCACGCCATGCCTCGCGCCATTAATCATACAAGCTTGCCTGCCCGGTTTTAAACTCCTCCACCTCTTTCAGTGACTAAGGTAACAATGACAACATGCCGCTAGACTCAACGCCCACCCACTCCTCCCTCCAACTTTCGGGCCCGTCGGCACCACTTCTATCTAGGTAGTCTCTCCTAGACTCTCGGTCCATGCAACTCATCCAGCAGCTGCGAAAACTGCTCCCTCTCCTGCCTCAGCTCCGCCTCCGCAACGTCCTCCAGCAGATCCTCCTGCGGCTGCCCTTTGCCCGCGTTCCGTATAATCCGCCACGCGCGCCGGAACTCGTCTCGTATCGCAACGATGCCATTGTGCGTCACCGTTCGCGCGACATTGTGTTCTAGCTCGAAGGGATCCTCGATGGCGAACAGATAGCGATGCCGGACCTCCTTGACCTCGCGAGCCACGTGCTGCGGGCCGGCGGGAGGAGACGAAACGGACGGCTCCAGGCCCGGCGAGACTACTTGCTGTCCGCCTGCTGCAGGAGGTGAGGAGGGGTCTTGGTTTGGACCCAACGGCGGTCCGATGGACACGGGTGGAGGCGCTATCCGCTTCACTTCAATCACTGTCTTGGCGCCCGTCCATCCCTTTTCTTGCTTGCTGAGCAGGCCGCCGTAGGTTCGGAGACTGAGAACGTCACGGCCCCAGTCGAAGCCCCGGCTCTGGACTGTGCTCATCTGATAGTTTTGGGCATAGTACTCAAAGAAGCCACGAAGGAGATGGCCAATCGAGTCGCGGTTCTGGTTGAGCGCATTCTCCCGTGCCAGATGCTGGATCGCTGCCTCGTCGCGCCAGAACTGTATATTTCTGCCCTTGCATGAGACCGTTTCCTCAATCTGCTCGGGCGTGAGGTTCGGGTCTGCTGGGGGTGCTAGTTGTTGTAAGTTCGGGCACACAAATGGCTGCGCGACGTTCACGAGGTAATGCAACATCATGAGAACATAGCCGTAGCTGCTCAGTGTGCCTCTGTAAGGGGTGTTGATTTGGCGAACCTTAGCCCAATGCTTGACGAACAGAACCAAGGGTCGGACGCGAGGGTCGCTATAGGCGTAGCATCGCAATAGCAGAGTGTTTTGCAGTGCAAGGTGGGCTGAGAAGTTGATATCACACTGAACTCCGACCCCAGACTTGGGAAACTCCAAACGATCGCGGTAGGGATCTCGTGGCTGGTTGGGCGCCATCTTGGATGGATCGCCAAGCAGGCGTATCTGAGATAGAACTGAATCGAGATCAGGTGTGAGCGGAACAACGTAATCGAAGTGAGGGTTTGTCGACATGGTTTCGGCCATTGGCCCCCGGAGTAAATCAACATAACTCCTGATATAGGGGACAGAAGACTCCGGGTAAAGCCCTTTTCGGAGACATCTTTCAAAATCGTGGGCAAGCTGCAGACTCTTGTGTCTTCTGGCAACCGCTCTCAAGGTCAGGGGCTGATGCGTGCGTGCGAATTCCTGCACCTGCCGCCGGATGTCCTCGCCCATGATGCCCTGTATGTAATGCTGGATCACAATGGGTAGTACTGGGTTTTCCTGCGGTGAATCATGCCCGCCAAGGTCGATCATCGCCTTGATGGCTCTCGAGTGATAAACGGCCGCAGATTCGTATTCTTTCTGTGAAAGAAGAGTGACTTGGAGCGAAGGAATCCTTCTCAAGTGCTCCCATGCTGCCCCGAGTTCCTTGTTGTAACCCAGCGGATCAGAGCCGTAGCTAGGTTTGTTTTGGAGGTCTTTCCAAAAGTTGATGGTGGTCTGTGCCAGCTGCTCCTGCTGTTTTGCTCTTTCGGGCAGCTGCCGGGACTCCCAGATCATGACCATTTGCTCGCCCTCAGCTTGCATGTAAACGCCTAGAAGTGAGCGATGGTTTTGGTTCTCCGTAAGATCATACTTGGACAGTGACTGGTATCGCAATAACCGATCTCGCAGCGTATGATCGGCAAGGCCGTCAACGAATGCAAGGCAGAACTCGTTCAAGAACCGGAAGTCATCCTTATTGAAGGTGGAGAAGTTGGAGTTGGTCAAATCGTGACCGCCGAGCTTCCTAAGCAGTGATTTGGCAGCGCTGTAGTAGCTCGCCAATGTCTTGTTTTCCCCCTGTTTGAGCGCGCGAAACTTCTTTTCAGGGTTGGGATCGATCTGTCTGGGCTCGGGGAGCGGCCCTCGACTCTCATGCTCTCTATAATCGTGGGGCTGGATTTCGTCCATGGGGATTGCATCGTGCTCTTCGGGAGCAGCATCTTCTCCGGGTTCTTCCGTCACGCCTTTCTCCCATTTTGCCCGTTCCTCCAGAAGGTCTGCCCTGAGTTGCGCCGGAGGCTTTTCGCAGATCTTGATTATGGGCACTCTTGTTCGGGTCAGGAGCCGAGCACCCACGCCGATCTCAAGAAATGCTTTTTCAACGAGTCTCGGGATCGGGGACCCCGGGGCATCTGGCTGTACGGGAGAGCAGGGCGATAGGAGGCCGAGATCCATGTCGGCAGCCTTGGTGGCGAAGCCAGAGCTTAGACTTCCAAAGCACCGTAGCTGTACACTCTCTGGAGGGAAACCGTGGAGACCGTTTTGCTCTACCTCATATCGAGCGATGGCGGACTGAGCAACCCTCTCGATTCGGGCTCGGAAGTTTTCTTTCTCCATGATGTCGGCGGGCTCAATCTCGGCATCTGCGATGATGGTGTTGCAGAGGCCTTCTAATAAATCAGACTGCGCTTTTAGGTCCTCTGGTCGGACTTGATATTGCCTGCCAGGGTTGTAGAGGGGAGCGTGATTGTTGTGCCTCATATTCCTTGGCGCATTCGCATCAAGTGCCACGGGTGGTGATTGATACGCTCCCCTTGGCTCTCCGCCTTGCTGGCTAGGCTGTCGCCATTCACGCCGGTCTGCTGGGGGCACCTGTCCGTGGTATGACTGGGACGGCTGATGCCTGGGTTGTGCTGCCGGTGGCATGTCTGCCAGAGGAGAGGCTGGAAACGCGGCACCTTGGCTGGGCGCACGATAGTGTCCTGGGGACGGCCGCTGGGCCCCATGCTGGTTGGCAACGGCATATTGTTGATGCGGATATCCCGGGCTGGCGTGTGGCCTGGCAAACTGCGGCGGCTGTGGCCGAGGGTCGACAGGTATGGACAGCTGAGTAGACATCTGGCGACGTTGTGCCTGGTTCGGCCGCTTTCGAGGCGCCTTTGGCGCTGGGTGATTGCCAGACATGGAGGAAGGCGGCGCCTGGTCAAGCAGGCCACCAAGGTCCCGGACCTCCAGAGGTTGGAAAGTGTGAGGCGTGTTCTCCTGCTTGGGGATGGCTGCCACCCCCTCAGCCTCAGCGTTTGTGAGAATCAAGCCGCGCAGGCGACCCTCAAGACCGTCTCTTCCGCTTTGAATAGCCTCCATCTCTTGCTTGAGCGAGCTGCGGTGAAATCAGATTGGGCTATGGTAACCCCTGGCGCACCGACTAGCAGAACGAGCACTCAGTCCGGGATGATGTTGGGGAGTCCGGGGCGAGCAGGTGAGAAGGATTCGAAAAGGAGAGTTGTGTGATGCAGCAAGAACAAAAAACTCTGTTCAACCAGTAGCAGCTGAGTTTGCAAAAATAGAGCAAGAAAAAAAAGAGGAGCTGAAAACAAAAGGAGGGGTGGTGGGATGAATGGACGGATGGGTAGAAAGATGCCAGTGACAATGCTTGATGGGATCAAGACAGCAGCACTTTAATCCTTAGTCGGCTCGGGTTGAGTTCCAGGGAGAGGCGGGAGGCTCCCCGTAGAATACCTAGGTACCCTACGGTACTGGGCGGATGGAGGGTGGATTCCAATGCAATTTGAGCCCCTCCACAAGTCTCCCTTCCTGTCTCGTGTTTGATGCAAGGTCTGGCCAGGTCTTGTCCAAGACAAGCTTTGCAGGCCTGCGCAAGCTGTCGGGCAACTGGTACCAGCAATCAAAGCAATCTTTTTGTCGCGGAGTCGACAGCAGATGCGCCGGCGTGGATCCGAGTAGGCGGAAAGACTTTGGCGACAAACTAGGCGATCTGAATTTGGCCAAAGTTATGGAACGTCCGTACCTGGTAGCCAACGGCTGGATAGGGCTGGGCCAGCTTTGGTACGCAAGGTACAAGCGATTTTGCTTTGCTCTCTCTTGATCCTGCGTGCGTACGTGCGTGCATCCCGCGGCGGGCTGAAAGTTCAGAGCGACAAACAGGAGGAGGATGAAAGTGAAGTGAAGCTCAACGCACCTGCCTCCGTCATCTTTGGCCTTTAGCTTGGGGGAGTCTTGTCATATAGAATGGGTTCTTATTGGCTGATTCGTCGCTAGACCAGGGGCATGATCGACATTCAACGAGAAGCGGGGCTGGCAAGTTAATACACTAGCACCCGCCCTGCTTTCTTGAAAGTACAGGTATTTCTACGGTGGCAATCCACCAAGGTATCTTGTACTGCGTCACGCGTCTGTCCGTACAGACAGTACCATGAACGTTAGGTTTGAGGTTTCAGCCACCCGCGCAAGGAAACGAAGTCAATATCGGATGCAATCAAAAGCTGTGACGTGTCTAAAGTTTACTAGGAAATAATAGCTGTAGAGCGCAGCGTTAAAAGTATCTGTATCTTCGACCTTGGATCTCGGAGCCGGCTTACCTAAGCTGACCGTGGAAAGCTGCTTTCCAGGTTTTGCAAGGCTGTCAAGCTGGTTGGAGAACGCATCCATGGTCCGTGCAACCACCAGCAATTCAGTGGTGGAGCCTGTGAGTGGTTCCCTGCCCCTACCTGTAGTGTACGTGTATGGACCAGGCCAAGCGCAGTCTCTCAGGGACGGTTGCGCCTGGAAAAGGCTGAATGAACGAACCAGAGGGTCGACGCCTTTCATGTCAAAGAGCTGGGCTGCTGCCTTTGTCATCCATCTCCCATTCTCTCTCCATCGCCGGGGCTGCGAATGACTTGATGACTGCATCCGACCTGCATCCATCCCAGGCTGATATTTTTATTCAGCCTACGACCTGACGCCCACACGCGAGACCTGGGGCAGCCACCGCCTCGTGCACGACGACTGAGTGTATTCTATCCGACGCCCAGACGGAGAAATAATATCATCGTCGGCGCGCTCGCCCGCGCTCGTTCAACCGCCAGGACTTCTTCAGTCCTCTTTGTCTCGCCCATTCCAGCGATTCGACCCGACGACGCGACGCAGCCAACGTTTGTTAAAGATCGCCAATGTCGAGCGCTGCCTCTGGCTAGTCGAGTCTTCCTCCCCGAGATCGACGCAACGGTTCGAGTAGAACTCGTCGACATCGTCCCTCACCGTCCTCTCACTTTCAACGCGCCACCAAAATGAGCGCGCCCCTGCCTCCGCCCGGCATGGCCAACGGGCCCAGGCGCCCTCCTCCCGGCGCAGCATTGCTCAGACGACGGAAACCAAATACCGATCCCCTAGTCGCGAGAAAGAAGCCCTTGCCAAAGCCGATGTTCTCGCGACCTCCCCCGACGGATCCCTCCCTCCCGATGGCGAGTCGCGGCGCTTCTTTTGGCGGCCACGACGACCCTGACGACAAGCCGATTGATCCTCTCACCCGCAAAAAGCTGGATGCCTTGGCGGCGAAGCGACAGCAGTTTGGAGGATGGAGCGAGCCGGCGCCTTATGCCTGTTCCGAGTTTCCCTTGGTAACAACAAAGCGGGAGCTCCTGGAGGGCATCCGCCATCACATCATGCGCCTCAGCAAGGGTGCCAAGGGAGACGCGACATGGGACGTGACAAACCAAGACCAGTTCCCGCGCCCCGTCACGCTACTTCGCCGCGACCCTCGCCTGCCGCCTTCCCACAAGATGGTTATCAAAGAGGATCATGGGTTTTCAAACCCAGTAGACGAAACTGAGGCTGATCGCCTGCGGCAGCAAAAGGCCGAGAAGGAGGCACAGCGCGCTCTGGACCAGGCCCAAATTGCCCCAGTTGCCAAGGGCAGTGAGCCGAAGCCAAAGCAGTCCACCAAGAAAGAGAAGGCGTCAGGATTCTACAGTAGGAATTCTGATGAACAGAAGAAGCAGTCTGGTCTCCGTTACGAAGAGACCCTTCCATGGCATCTTGAAGACGCCGAGAACAAGAGCGGTGTCTGGGTCGGATCGTATATCGCCGGCCTGTCGGAACTCAACTGCGCGCTCGTTATTGACGGCGGCAACTTCAGAATGATTCCGCTGGAGCGAATGTACAAGTTCGACGAGAAGCCCAAATTTGACACGCTGTCTCTGGACGATGCTGAGAACATGATGAAGCAGAACAAGGACGTGAAGCGATGGGTCATGCTCGACAGAGAGAGGCAAGTCGCAGAGAAGGAGAAGGATGATACCCGGCAATTTCTCCGTGGACCGGCTCGCGTCAAGACCGAGAGTGCAACATCGAGAAGTGCGCCCAAGACTGAAAGGCAAGATGATTATGAGTTGGACTTTGAGAACAATGACTTCCAGGATGATGACGAGACCCCTGGTTTCGAGGCCGATGACGAGGATGCTAAGGATGCCAAGGAGCGCATCCGTAGAGAACAGGCAGCTGCCAACCTCTGGGGCGAGGGAGAGGAGGAGAAAGTGGACGAAGAGGAGAAGGAGCAGCAGATCGAGAAGCTCAAGCGTAAGACGATGGGTAAGCAGACCGTGAAAGGTCTTGTAAAGCTGGAGCACGCCATGGATTATGACGACTCCGACTCGGACGCCGAGAACAATCCCTTCACGGACTCTTCGGTAGGTTTTTCTGCTGCCCTGCGCGGCAGTTTGGAGCTAACATGTCGCAGGACTCTGAATCTGAGTCAGAGGAGAAGAAGGAAGAGGCCAAGAAAGAGGAAGCCAAGAAGGAAGAAGCCAAAAAGGACGAGGAGCCCAAGAAGCAACTCGACCCCAAGGACCAAGCCGCAAATGGAAAGCAGAAAGCGGTTGACGCCAGTAAGAAGGGCAAGCTCAAGCGCCCTGGCTCACCGAACCTGTCAGAGCCGAGCGATAATGAGTCAACGCGCAAGAAGGTCAAGATGACCAACGCCGTGACTTCTGGCGTCCCGAGCCGCTCAGGCACGCCGCTGCCCGGACGACCAAAGGTCGGTGGTGCCACAAGTGATGGCGAAGCCACCGCTGGCGAAGCATCCGATGGCGGCGCCAAGCTGAAGAAGAAGATTAAGGTGAAGCCTGGAACCGGACTGGCCAGGTCCGGCAGCACCCCGTCCGTCTCCCGACAGGGCAGTCCCAACCCACCAGGTATGCGCATCTCATGCCAAGCCCTTAGCAGTCTTCAACCGTGTGCTAACTCTACTGCCCGTGCAAGCCAACGGTGGCACGTCTACTCCGGGTGCATCCCCGCCGCCCAGCAGCCGCATCGAGCTGTCCGACATCATCCAAGCAATTCCTCAGGAGGGCATCTCCATTGGTGATTTGCTCCGGAAGTTCCATGGCCGCATCGACCGGCCCGACACCATTACTAGGTCGCAGTGGATCGCAATGGTTAGGGAAGTCGCGGAGCTTGGTGCGGATAAAATTATGCGTCTCAAGCCCGGTCTGTGATTATTTGTTGGAAAGCATCGAGTGTGGCGCTCGTTGGCGCCATTGGCTTGCCTACCTGAGGTGAGGGAGATAGACAGTTGGCGAGTGCAAAGTTCTCGTGTCCCGGCATTCATACATGGTGCGCCGGGAGGGGAACACCAGCACAGCATTCTTCACTTGAATATGACCAGCACGACTAAGTTGTAGAAATATCGAACCTAGCGAGCAACACGCTTGGTTTCGGAGGTCAAGGGCCACGGGAAAGGACACTCACGATCACTCGTGTGGGTTCTTTATATTGCCATCTGTGTTTGATGGGGTAACAGTCGTTGCTCTCTCTTGAGATGCTTCGCGTCGGCCCTTCTTCCTACTACCAGCAGAAAATACTACTTCTTTGACCTACCTGGACTAGCCTTGGATTATACTTGCATGTATATCAGTGAGTGATGTCGGTTGAGACTGGAGAATGTGTGAACTGCTTGCTTTGACTTCCAGTGTTTTCATTCACCACCAAGATGATGGTCAAGCTTGCAGGTTGGCTTCGGCGACACGGGAAGCAAGATGGCGACCGCACCGCACCGCACCTTCCTCCTCGTAGGTAGGTATATAGATCAGATGTGCAGAGCACCTTCCCACCCTGAAAGCTGGCAGTCGCTTCGTGGCCAAGCGGTAAGCGTTTGGCACGAAAATCGCTCGGCAAAGTAAGGGTAGAGGGTGCTAACTCATGCGAGGTATGAGTTTCAAGCGTCCCCTCGGAGTGGTGAGTTCAATCCCGTCATAGGTCGGGGGCGGGCCCATTACTTTTGCATTTTTTCGCGCTTTCTGAAATTTTTCTTTTTCTTTTTTGGTTGACTTTCTTTCCTTTTCTGATTTCCTCTTTTTGTGTTTCTGTTTTTGCTTTATAGTTTACATCGTAATGTGACATTTCTCGAACACTTGATCGGTTTGTAATGTTTTGTGGCCGCTCGAACAACAACTTTGCCTCGAGAACGTTCTCGTCCTCCTTCCTTAATGTGAACTCCGATTTACCCCGTGAACACCATGGCTGGCCGTTTGTCCATTCAGTGTAACCTGACCGGCCTCCACGAGCCATATTATGCGCACGCATATCATCCTCCAACTCCCACGCGGTGAATCCCCCTCAAGCCGCAATATGCATGGCCATCACTCATCCATCTGCCAAGCATACTCGAGCCCTTTAACCCTCTCCTTCCGATTAATCGCCTTGAACCTCTCCGCCTCGAACCCGTTCCCCCTATCGACCCCATCCCACCGATACCCGGGCTTAATCCCATACCGATTCGGCGGCGCAGCGCCTTTATATACCGGCCTCCTCCCCTTAACGCCACCTTTCCTCTTCCCACCAGCACTCACTTCCCCAGCCTCGATAAACTCCGCCATGGGATCATTCCACCGCTGCGCAGCCTTCAAGTCCTCATTCATCTCCACGTCGTCCTTCCCCCGCGCGAGCGGCATGAGCGCCGCGTCCTGCAGTTCCTCGCGCCGCTGCGCGGCCAGCCGCAGCTGCACGTCGCCCTTGAGGTCCCGCTTGGCTGCGTCTTTGGCTTTCTCAGCCTCGGCTTCAGCCCGTCGCGCTTCCGCTCGCCGCATTGATACGTCGACTCTTCGCCCTGTCGCGTCGCGGAGAACCAGCTCCGGCTCAGCGGCCTCGTTATCTTGCCCCCCGGCAGCTCGCTCGGCTTGCATCCGCGCCAGCTCCTCGCGCTCGGCTTTTTGTCGTCGCCTCAGTTGCGCTGAGAGTGCAGCGGCGGATTGGAGCCCCGCGTGCGTGCCGTCGTTCATCATCGCGACGTCCCCGCTTTCGTCGACGGCGGGCGCCTCGTCGTCTGCGTTGGTCTGCGCGCGGGTCTCGGCGGCCGCGGAGGCGAGGATCGCGTCAGCGGCAGCAGCGGCGTCGCGCGCGTCCTTGGTGTCGGACGGGATCGGCGCGCCGATGGTTTTCCATTGGGATTTCTTGGAGCGGCGGAACTCGGCGCTCGTGCCGGCTATGGCGACGGGGAGGTCGGCGTCGTCTTCGTCGTCTTTAGTCGGCGCCGCGGTCCAGCCGTCGTCGTCATCGTCGGCGATTATGAGGCCTGTGGCGGAGGGTTTGGAGGAGGAGGTATGTTTGCGCTTGCGTTTCTTGCCTGAGGAGGATGAGGACGGCGGTTTGGTGCTCTCGGCGGTTAGGTAGTGCGCTGCGAGGTAGGCGGCTTTGTCGGAGGGCATGGCGGAGGGTATGTGGGTATCTTGAGTTATTTGATGATTGCTCGAGTGTCGTGGGTTGCGCGAGGCTGGGTGTGTGTTGTTGTAGATTCAATACCAGTTAGATTATTTTTGTTTGGTTGGGTTCATGGAGGTCTGTCGATGCGCCGCAAAAATCGTCCGGGGTTTGGGTTTTGGCCGTCAAGGTACCAAGATCACTGTGGTGTGAGGATCCCTATTTGTCCTCCAACCCCCGTCGTTGGTCCCGTCAAACGAGAAAAAAGGCATCGCGGTATATGTGACCAAGTAAGCTCGAAGCATCCCTTTTTTTTGGCCCCTTATATTTTAACTGCGAGCTTCTGGACATTTGTTTTCTTTTGGGTGACCATGCGCAACGTAAACCGTACCTCAATTCCATGCCAGCAGGCGTTGCTCGGTCAGTTCGTGCGCACCCAGGACTGTGCACCTGCCACAGCATTGCCCGATAAGCATAGAGATAAGGATAAGCCGATAAGATGTGACATCACTGATAGGAGGATTGATGCGTGCCATGCATTCATTCCATTGATTCAATCTCCTAGAGCTCCATGGTCTATTCTAAGCTGCGGGTATACTTTACATTAGCATATCGGCAACAAACGGACTGCTGATGAAACATGCGCGGAACCAACGGAACAGCTGGTCCAGGCAAGAGGCGGCCCCGTGAGATCTGCACGCCCTCGGCCGATAGGGTCAAAAGGCTCCGTAAATAAAGAAAGGTAGACCTAGACCATATAAGAACCTGGGGTTGGCTCGGGGGCAGAAGTCAAGGCCGGATACAAGGCGCAATATCGGTGCCCGGCATGGCTGCTATCTCCTGATAGCGCACCCAGCTCGGGCATGGTCTGGCGGCAAGGGGCTCTAACCAACCCTACGGCGGATCTGAGCCCACCAGCCTCGAGGGCTGAGGAGAGAGTCATCAGACCAGCCCGGTTTGGCTCGCCGAATGTTTCCATAAACGTGTGTCATCGGTCGCAACGTCAAGCCTCCTCTGCCCCTCTAGCTCTGCCCCCTCTACCAGGTAGCACAGCGGCCACTGGGCTGGCTGTGTGTGACCTGCAGTACAGCCGCGTGGGAGACGAGGGAAGTCAGCAGGCTAGCTCGCGTTTGTTGCCACGGAAAAGGTCACATAATACGGGTTAATGTCATGAGAATAGGGACGAACCAACAGCATGACACACCCGCGTTGGATTCCGCGAGAGCCACTATAGTATGGAGAGACCAATGCTAAGGTAGCTCGGCCTTTTCGTACAGCGGCTCGAGAGCGCGTTGCGAGAGGGAGCCAGGATGACGTTCCACTCCGGCTTCGGGTCTTATCAGCTTATCAGTGCTGCTTTCCCCATCACGCCCATGCACGTCAAGTCACCTCGGCACCTGCCATCCGCCAAGCACCTTGCTGGACATCCGACGGTTGGCCGTGGAGCAATAATCGTGCATGAATCGCATCATCGGGTCTTTTCGGGAGATGCATCGCTCTCTCTCTCGCCTTTCAGAGCATCACGGGGATGCGAAACAGTGTTTAATTGCTTGCGGTTATGTTGAGAGCTCGCATGGAAGAGGGAGGCACGTCTCGGGGCTGTGACTCTTGGAGGCGGCATCTATTCAATGGGGAAATACAGGGGGGCACCTGGGCAGTGCGGGGAATCCTGCAGATCCAGTGGATGTGGGAGGCAAGGTTGGTTCAAGCCGTGGAGCGAGACGCGACTCCTAACTGACTTGCCGCTGCCTGCAATCTAGCTATCCACTGTACCTCGCCCTCCCCGGCCACCAATGGGACTTGCACATGCTTTGGTGATTCGATATGAGGGCGATGGAGAGCGCGTTTGTTTTCCCGCTCACCTGGCATCAGCTCGCTTCTTTTCACCTTGAATCAGCTTCAGGTAGGCACATTGGAGTCAGGAATCCCGTTCTCAATGGAAGAGCAAGTCACGTCATTTCCATTTCCGCAGCGTACTCAACACACGTGGGGTCCAGCCACCGCGGGGGGTTGAGCTAGATGGGAAGTACCTTTCAGTCTCCCCCACTGCCTTCCGTTGCGTGGTTGCAAACGGACTGGACTCCATGGACCTTTCCTGCTTTTGAACGCTGCTGGGCCGATCGATCCAGTCGCCAAGTTGTCATCTTTTGCAGCCAGCCTCCCTCAGGTACTGTAGGCACAGCAGTTACACAACATTCCATCTCGACCGCGGTACCACACGTCCGTTGAGACCGGGACCGGTTTTCACCCGTCAAAGACAGTGAAAGAGACGGTATTGATTGGTTTCAGCTAGGCACCTAGGTCAGAACCTTGAATGATTGCGTTTCTTGACGATGAGCCAGGCCAAAGGGAAAGTTGGAACCACCCCGATTTCATCATTCTTGTACCCGAGGTCACCTGCACGTCGTCAACGAGTGTCTGAGGTAAGGGCAGACGGGCACGACGGGTTACGGGTTGCAGGCTACCGTCTCGGCCTCTCGGAGGAACCGACCTCGTGGGTGCAAGTCACTCTCTCCTTCCTTGTTCCCATCTCCTTCCAGGCTGTCTCGTCTCTTTCGTCACCTCGTCATGCGCACCCCCCACATGCACAAACTCACGCCCTCCAACAACACCCAGGACACCCAGGTGCCAGTCTACGCGCCCGCCGCACACCCGACACGCGGGAGCTTCAAGTCTCCTCCTTTGTCCATCGTCTCGAAGCGCTATCCTATCCGGCATCCCAAATCAGAGGATCCGATAAGACCTTTGATTGCTTGATGATGGCGGACAGGGGTCTTCCTAGATACGGGATACGGGATATAACGGACAGCTTCTCCCTCGCTCCCTGACCTGCCCTCTCTCTCTGGTCGCTCGTTGACACACCTCACCTCAAACACCAAACAACCAACCGCTTCTTGAATCAGTCTGCGAATACCAACCTGGGGTTATTGCAGCAGATTGCAGCTCGTTTCTTATTTCCAGTTTCCTCTTTTTGTTCCGGTTTCTCTCATCCTGTCTGGGTCTCATTCTGTAGCCGCAGCAGTCTTTCGTCCGTCATCCTGGCATCGCGCCTTTCGCTTATCGCTCCGTATCTATTGTTCAGCCCGTTGCGCTACTCCGGCTGTGTTATTCATACCTCATTTCCAGTTCCTTCTTTGACTCATCGGCCACTTCCCTCCCCTGGCTGTAAGCCGCTTTGTCAGGGCACTCTCCGGGTCGACCAGCCCATCACTCCCAGTCCAATTACTTCATACAACTTATAAAGCGACCAAATCCACTCTTTCCTTTCTGTCCTTCGGCATAGAACTGCATCATCAAACCTAGACCAGAAAGAGCTCCCCGAGTGACTCGGACCCCCTCCTAGACCCAAATCCTCGGAATCCTGGACGCCTTGTGAATCATTCCCTCATACCACCTGAACAGACCCGACCTACAACTTTCTTACAATCTTCCCGAACTCCCTAAGAGTCAACTCGCACATCTTATCTACGTCGCTTCCCGCCCTGTCGTTGCAGGTCATATCTTCAAGCATCTCTCTGGACAATATCAAACCTTCCACTCTTTTCAACATACGCTCGTCACTTCTGTAAAGCGAAGTGACTACCGACTTCTTCGGCAAGACAAACCACTACTCAACCCCTAAGCACGTAAACACCGCTATCATGGCCGCGATCGAGGCTCCAGCCCAGTATGAGCGAGACTTCCGCAGCGCCAACAAGGAGTGGAAGCGCACCAAAGACTCGTCATCCAAGTGGGCACATGGCTCGCGGCACTCGCCCGGTGTCTATATGATCACTGGCTCGGGTCTCACTGGTAGTGAGGGTCAGCACGCCAAGTCACGGCCTGTGAAGGAGTAAGTGGTCCTCATTGGCCATCACCTCACCATATCCCAACTAACACCTTTGCCCCTTTCCCAGAGCCAAGAACCCCTGGAAGCGCGAGCACAACATCGTCAAAGCACGCAGCACATTCCTGATGCCCTATGGCCGTGTCACGGCGAAGCTCCACGCCCGGAACGAGATCCGAGATGACGCCAGCCGCTCGGTCGGCGAGCTGCCCCCCATGTCGCCTGTCAGCCGGCAACTCAGCCTATCCGACAACATCATGTACAGCTTCGACCGCCATGACTCACCCGACCGCCCGCTGACTCTCGACATCTTTGTCAAGAGCACCGGCCGCGACACTGAGAAGCTTGTCGAGAAGGAGTACGAGGTCGTCGACTTCAATGGCGAGGCGCTGACGGGCCGGAAGGCTCGGAGGAACCTGAGGAAGACGACAACGGACGGAGCAGCTCCCCCTGTTCCCGACACCTTGGAGGAGGATGAGGGCTTTGAGCTTGTTTAGAGCCTGCCTTGACTCGACTGGCTCTTGTCGTTTCATTTCTTCTGTCCTTATTGGCATATCGGCGGCGTTTTGATGGTCTGGCATGCCACCGTTTCTTGCCCTTCATATCAGCTTTGTAATGTGATGGGTTTCGTCTGTATTTGTGACGGTGGATAGGGATGGGAATGGTCGCAAGCGAACTGCACATGGATATTACGATACGGTACGGTGTTTGGTTTCCGGTTCTCTGGAAGGAGAATAAACTTTCCGCATTGGCTTCTTGCCACACATATTATACGCATTGCACACTGGGCATTGCAAAGCATTGCAGGCATGAATTGGCACGCTGCATTCACTGGGGGATGGGTGAGACGCGAAGGTAGCTTTTATAGGGCAATACATAGCGCATTGTATCCCCATCATGTATTTGTGTCTTCAACATATCTGGTGCGCCCTGGCGACACAAAGCTTGTGGATTGGTTGTCGTGAGTTTTGGCTGGACCATGGACATGTAGTTGAAATAAAGGTAAACTTAGATACATCTCTAAACAGGAGCTACACTGTTGTTTACCCACCTACAGACTTTGAAGCTCGAGTTGTGCATTTCCACGTTTTCACGAGTGGGGATATTTATCAGAAAAAGGGTAGACGCTCTCAACAATAACATTCCCAAACATATGCTCAGCCACCAAATCACCTAGGCTAGGCTACCTACCTGAGGTATACATGATCAGACACCGCTTCCAAAGAGGATATCCTTCCTCGTCTTCCTCTCCCAAACAACCTCCCCCTTATCATCACCGCCAGCGCCACGTTTCTTGAAATACAAGATCCGGTGCTGCGGGATGAATTCCTCGTCCGTCTGCTCGCCCGTCCACGCCTCCAGCGGCCGTTCCATCGGCCCGACGAAACGGTCCTCGTACCCGACTATGAACTCGCTTGCGTCGAGCGCCGGGTCCCATCTGATTCTGCTCATCACGTCTGCTGCGGTGCGGAATTTCTTGCCTGGTTCGAGGAGGGGGGCCTGCGGTGCGGGTTTTTTGCCCTTGGTCTTTTTGTTGACTTTCTTCTTTTTGCCAAGCGTGGGATCGGAGTCGAGGTCGCCTGCGTTGTCGGCGTCGTAATCTTCTTCGTCTTCGTCTTCTTCATCGTCGTCGTCGGATTCCTCCTCGGCGGGGGTGTACTCGCCCCATTCTCGGCCGTCGACAAGGAGGTGTGATGTGCTGATGTCGGAGCGACTGACGATCCGCGCATCCATCCAGCAGCTCTTGGGGTCAAAGTACTTGTCGTCGCCACGGATCTGGGCCTCGAACCGTTGGAGAGCTGTCTGCATGGCGCCGAGGGCGGTCTTGAGGTCGTCCTTGGAGATAGTCTTGGCTTCGTCTAGCTTGGCGAGCCCGATGAGGTACGCGCCTTGGTAGTCGCGGGGTTTTGTTGTATCTTCGCCTTCTTCTTCATCCTCGGGTTCGGTTGGTGGGTTTTGAGAGTCAGAGTGGTGATGCGCTGCTGCGGACTCGACGAAGCGTGCCGGCCACATGCGCACGTACATCCCCGGTGCACGACGGTGCAGGTCGACCAGCAGCATGACGCATCTGCTCTCCAGCCAGCCGACGAACTGGGCGCCCTTGGTGGGGGACAGGCCCCAGTAGTTCACGTCGATCTTGATGTAGGACTTGTATCCCGCGAGGAAGTCGGCCGCGGCGCTGGTGTTGACCTGGGCGAGGGTGATGGGTAGTTGCTGGCTTGGCCCCGTGGCGCCGCAGAGGAAGGATGTCCAGGTCGTTGCCTCAGAGACAGAGGATAGGAGCGCGCTGGCACGCTTGAATTCCTCTGATATAGCGCGTGTGGATGGCACGGAGGCGGCGTGGCTTGTGTTCAGCGCCGGGGGGAAGTAGCCCAGGACAGCGAGGGGCTCGCGAGCGGTGCGCGTGTACTGCAGGCGGTGTTTGTGGAATAGGGGGTCGAATACCAGGCTGTGTGCAAAGTCGAAGGAGGCATAGTGGTCAAAGAAGGTGGTCAGGAGGTCGTAGAGGGTGATGGTATTCACCCCTAGCTCGCGGGCAAGAAGCTTGTAGACGCGAGCCAGGAGGATGGAGATCTGGATACCCCCGAGGAAGCCGAATCGCTGCGAGTAGACCCCCCGAGACTTTGCCCACGTCTTGATGAACCTATGCGCGAGGCGGAAGGTTGCTATGTCGGGGATGGAGCGGCGGAGGTAGTCTAGGTCGCGAGCCGCTTTGAGCTTGGAGAGAGTCTGCACCGGTAGCGACCAGACTGGGTCTGTGGCTGGGGCCCGAAGAACTTCTGGCCAGCGTTCAGCGACAGCGGCGGACGGGCAGTATTGCAGGTCCATCTTGATGTCGAGGACCTCGAGCTCGAGCATAGTTCCAGTGTTTGCTCTCACGCGGCGCAGGATCTTGATGCCCTGTACTGCGGCCTTTCGGAGACGCCGCGTGGCAAGCGCGATGAAAGTGTTGGAGCTGAACGGGCCGATGCAGAGCACGTCGATATCTGAGGTGGCGGTCCAGACGCCGAGGGAGTAGGATCCGACGGGAGTTACGATGACCGTTGGCTGCTGTCTTGCCGGCGCTGGGTTCTCTGTCGTTGTTGGGGGAGGGGTGTCGAGAATAACTCGCTTCAGGAGGTCGAATGCTGCTTTTCTCCTGGTAATGTCTTCGCTGCTGGGGAGAACACCAAGAGTAGAGAGGCAATCCTTCACGGCTTCCGGCTCCGAGAGCCTGACAGGCGCCTTCTTAAAATGAACAGGGGCGATGAGGTTTTGGATCTCCTCGGCGGTCTTGTCGGTCTTGCTTGCTTCTCCTGATCCAATATTCAGAAGGCACCTCACACCCCAGTGGTCGCTACCATAAGTTTCCTCCGACTCGGAAAGGTCACCTGCCCGTCCCTTCGGGAAACCAAACTGGTTGAACCCGGCGATCTCGAGCAGATCCTCCCCGCGTACAAGAATCCGGTCATAGCGCTGTGGGCGCATATCGAGGCCACTTCCCACTATCTGCGCTGCAACCTCATTCACCAGTGGATTGTAAGTTGCCCCCTGTTCCCCTGCGAAGAGCTCTGCGCTGCTGTCTCGGTCGTAGTCAGTCTCGGAAGCATCTCCTATTTCCGACCGCGAGATTATCCAAGTATCCTCCAACCCGGCGTCTTTGAACAAGGAGTCGAAGGAAGAAAGACAAGTAGCCGTCTGAGACGAGATGTTCTTCTTCTTCAGCGCCGCGTCAATCGAGTAAGACGAAGTGGCGATGTTGAAGTCACCAGCCAATATCCAGGGGTGGCCCGGATAAGTGTTAGCCAGATACTTGAGAATTCTCTGCGAGTCGGCTTTTTTGGTCGCGACAGCTCCGTCTACAAGACCACGGGTGAGATGCACAGTTGCGAGAACAGCAGGTAGAAACCCTGAATCCCCTTGTTTTCCGATGTCTTTGAACTTGACAACAACAGAGCCTTTGTGTTTCCGACAAAACGATACCCACTCCCAGTCAAATGCATACTTGCTCAAGACAACCGTGTTGAGAAAGCTAGGGAGTGGTTCGATATCTGCCTGATTCGGAGGACCATGAGAGCTGAAGGGGTATACGTCGCGGATGGCTTCGTCTTGGAGGAGGGTTGATAGAAAGTCATCCGTTACTTCCTGCAGGACCAAGACGTCCGCCAGCGCATCTCTCGAGAGGATATTCTTGATGATCAGAGGGTAGCGGGCCGATGACGCGGGGTACTCGAACTCTGCCAGCACGTTGTAGCTTGAGATGGATAAGGTCTTTGGGATCTCCTCGGCATCGAGGCTCGCCACGTGAAATGGGATCCAGAGACCTGTGTCCTCTTCGAAATAATGCGACAAGCCAGACCGTAGCTCGTCCTTCTCAACACCCGCATTTTGGTCGTTCTCGGAGAATGCAGGTGACGAGAACGGGCTCTTGTAAAACTCCACCGGCCTTTCCGGGCGTGTAAGAGAGTTGTCTGAAAGATTGATGGTCCCCCATAATTTCATGCTGCTCGTGGCACTGCCATCAAGTTGGATCCGCTCCCGCACCAGAATGTAGAGCTGACTGACGTCCCACACCAGCGGCGGTAACGCGCCCACCTTGTCAACGAGGAACTTGTGGGCTGAGGAGGTGGCTTGCTCGCTTTGTGCGACGGTCATGTGCATCTGGTAGTTGTTGGCTTGCCCATGTCCAAGGGCCTTGAAGATGTCTCGCCGAAGCCTTGTCAGCTGTGACTGATGGCCGTCATTCCCATCTTGGATGAAGAGAGTGTTGCCATGCTTCTGGGTGAAGACGCCAGGGGTGTCCAGGGATAGCTGGATCTCGTTGTCGTCGATTTGGCGGAGCTGGAGAACAGACCGAAGACGGTCTGCAGCCTCAGGGAGGTTTTCTGGATGGGCAAAGGGGTAGATGAGGTTGACGTGTGGGGGCCATTTCTCGTAGGCCTTGTCGTATAGAGACCTGAGGCGGTCAACCGAGGGCCAGAGCCCCTTTGGAGGTACAATGCACAGGGCTGTATCGTGAGAGCCAATCGAGATGGCGCTCTGGGTTGATGGAGCTTCTGGGTTCGCCATAACTCTTCAATTCACTGTGGTATATGCCAGTCTTTGGCTGTATTTTGGTATGGTATGATGTGATGTGATGGATGGTGATGTGTTGCGGGACTGAATGCTCGGCGTGCGTGTTTGTGAGTTGCTTGGTACACTGCAAGTGAGGGAGTGGGTTAACAAGCTGTAATTGAGATCAATTGTCACTTTGGATGTCAGGTCATCATGGAATATACATAAGGCATCGATCAAGGCCGCAGCGAGGTAACCAACCGCCGGGAATGCAACAGAGAACGGTGACTCCCGTACCCCCCGCAAAGCCTGAGGCTGGGGCTGAGCTCGGGTTGAGAGGTCTGACTCCAAACCCCATGATTCTGGGCGGCACCTAACCCCTACTGTACCTTCGTGCCGTCGGGGTGACTCACGCATTCTTCCCAGCTCAACGCCAATGCAGAAAATGGCTCGATAAAGAGATTAAACTGGGAGTTGGCCATTTCTGTGTGAGTCAAAGAATTTCATTACGATGAAAATTCACCAGAGCGCCGCGTTATGAAGTCAAAAGGAAAGAAAGCATGAAGTGGAAGCCAACGGTGGAGAGGACGGATGGATACCAGGTAAACTCTAATTATAATCCTTGCACTGTGGGGAGTGGGGAAGGTGCTGCCCATCCACACGAATCTCGGCTCGGGCCGAACAACATCTCCTCGTCGGCCTCCGAGACTCCAACTCTTTCTCCCCCGAACACTATCGCAACCATTCGCCAAAAGAAAACGCCCACCGACACAAAAGGAACGAAAAAAAAAACATCGCTAAAGAACTAATTAACAGCAACAGCATCAGTCGGCGGCGAGTGCGTGGGGGGCGGCGCATGCGCCGACTTGATATCCACCCCGAGCTGCTTCCACGCATCGGCAATGTCCAGATCGAGCTTCCCATCCTTGTTGACAATCAGAATATCCGACGCATCGCTGTCCCGCGAGTAGATAACAAAGTGCGCCCCTCCGAGCGTCAGCTTGATGGCGCCCTCAAAGTCCCACCGCGGCACGTAGGTGCTGGACGCAGGCTCGCCGTGGATCATGGACAGGATGTTGTCCAGCACGATCTCGGCCTGGAAGTACCCAGCCCGCGCCATTCTGGGCCCACCATGCTCGGCTACGTCCCCGAACGCGAAGATGCGTCTTGACGAGGGGCCGTCATGCTCGTCGGCTGTGCAGATCTGGAGAGTTGGCTTGACGAGAATGCGGCTCGTTTCCTGGGAGATCGCGCCGGGGACTAGGGTGGCGAGGATCTTCGAGTTGGGCTTTTGTCCGGTGCATGCAATCTGTGGGTATTCTTGTCAGTACTTACTGTGCGCATAGGTTTCAAACTGGGCACTCACCACAAGATCAAAGGGTTCCTCTCCACTCTTCAGATTCAAGACGAGCGGTTGCCCCGGAACCCCCGCCATCACTCCTCCACCGGGCGGTAATTGCGGTCGCTCGTTGAGCAAGAGCCGGATGTCGAGTTCCTTGAGCACGGGCACGATATAGTCGTGCAGCCGTTTTCCCTTGAGCGAGTTCAGCACCTGGTCGCGCGAGTGAATCAGGGTGACGTTCTTGTCCGGGTAGAACGTCTTGATGTCGGTGGCCAGCTCGACACCCACAGCGCCGGCTCCAACAACGGCAATGTTCTTTGAGTCCTTGGACTTGATGCTGTCTTGCACCGCCCGGAGCTCCCGACAGCCCTCGTCGCGCTCTGTGGAAACAACCTTGGCGGGCAGTGACTGCATGGAGCCAGTGGCCAGCGCCAAGAAATCGTAGTTGATCTTCTCCCCCGAAGAGAGGACAACCTCGGAGTCGGTGAGGCTCACGGCAGTGCCTTTCACATGGCTGAAGATGCCCTTTGGCGCGTGCTTGGCTAAGCCGTCGTAGGGGATAAATGCCGTATGCTCGTAGCCCGGAAGCACAGCGAACCGTGGGAAGTTAAAAAGGTAGTGGAAATGGGAGTGCCTCTCGACCAAGACAACTTTGTAACCGGTGGGCAAGGTCTCGACGAGCCGCTTGGCAAGAGCCACGCCGGCGTAGGAACCCCCGAGCACGACAACATTCTTGGCGTTGGGCGTGGCCTGGTATGTCCACCGATGCTGGACAGCTGTCGCACGCCTCATAAGAAGCCTGCCTCCGTAGGGCACGAAGAAGGCGAGTGCCTTGCCGGTGAGGCGGAGCTTCTCAGACACCATCGCGAGTTTTGCAAAGTTGATAGATATCCAGGGGAACTAATACTTATGTCGTGGTGTGAAGATAGGCTGTGGTGCAATGTGGATCTTGGCTCTCGGCGAATTTCTTAATCAATCTAATCAGATCTCGACACAGAAAAGAAGAAATATATACCGACGAAGCCCGCAGGAAATTTGGAGGGAAAATGAAAATTAACGAGCGTGCAGAGCTTGTCTGCCTACCTGACGAGGTCTACGTGTAAGCCAGCACTTGGCGGAATCCCGACGGGCGCTCGGGGTCCGGTTGGAGCCCGCGAAACACGTCGCAGTGGCCAAACGAACACACGTCCAAATCAACCTGGAAGTGCATACGCTGGAGCTGACGTCGCGTAAATGACTCAGGTTCTCATTTACGCGGCATTGTTTCAAAACTGGATTGATTTTTCCGTCAGGTTTCTATCGTTCTTGTCCTTTTCTTGGCGAATACTTAGGAATTGAGATTTTTTATTCTCGATGCGGCCATGATAATTCATCGCGTATAACAATTTGGCTAGTCGCAACCATTTATTTTAGTCTAGGATCCGGCAGGAACGGAATGTCGTGCAAAGCTTGAACCAAATTGACCTTCAAGTTGGAGATGGGTCCCGATTGTGGATTGAGGCATCTCATGAGTGCGTACGTCGGCCCATCCAGTCTCTTCAGAGGTACCACGCGTTCATACCCAGCAGGTGCATGTAAAGACGGACTTTCCTTCGAGTTAGGAAGAAGGAGCGGCCTAGGAGACATCTGTCTGCGGGTCCGCAGGAGCCCTAGTCAAAAAAAAAAATTAAATTTGGAAAGAGCGTACTTGCCAGGAGGGGCGTCATCCAGGCTGCCGGTATTCCAAGTCCGATAACCAACGCTTGAAAGTGCAGCCACGACCGGACACGATTGCGCCGGGGCCCATGCCGCGTACCGAGTCCTGGCCTTTGACAACTTCATCTCTGTGGTCGCAAGTCGGACAATCTTTTTCCTATCACCTAGAATCTCCCCTCTCAGTCGAAAATTCTCCTAACAATCTCGCAAGACCTCCTCGCCAGAAACCAATATCTGTCGAAATCCCACCAAATTCAATTTTCAAACACATGCCAGTTCCGTGTGCCTGAGCCAGGTCGTCGCAAATTAGAACTGTCAATACAACGATGGAGCAGTTCCCCAAGTTTGGCGTGCTGGAAACTGGAAGCTCACTTGGGGATGACTTAGAAGCTGGCAGCCCGGACATCTATACGCGGCATCCTTCTCTATCACCTGGTAGAAAGGGTGCCGAGGAGAAACCACATGCCAGAGACGTCAATATCGTGGATTTCGACGGCCCAGATGACCCCGAAAACCCACTCAATTGGCCCGCGGCGAGGAAGAACCTAGCCATAGCCGTCATCGCCATAATCACTTTTCTCTCGTATGCAGTTTAGCGAATGATCATCTTCCCACTCGTTGCCCATAATCTCCTCGTTTGAGTCGTGCTGACTTGAGTCCGATTTAATTAGGTCCTTTGCGTCGACCATCATCTCGCCTTGTGTGGGGGATGTCATGAACGAGTTCGGCAGTACAAACGGGGTGCTGGCGGCCTTTGTGACTTCGGTCTACCTCTTCGGATACGCCTTTGGACCGTTGGTGATCGCGCCTCTATCGGAAATGTACGGCCGTGCGATTATCTACGGAAGCTGCATCATTCTCTTTCTCATTTTCAATGCCGCCTGCGCGCTAGCCCACAGTCTCGGGGTTCTCATTGGACTTCGGCTACTGGCCGGCATTGCAGGATCATGCCCCTTGACCGTTGGTGCTGCCTCGATTGCAGATATGTTTCCCCGCGAAAGGCGTGGGCGAGCCATGGCCGCATGGGTCCTGGGACCACTGCTAGGGCCGACAATTGCGCCAATAAGTAAGCCTCCCGAGACTTCGCTCCGCGGGCAGCTTAGCTGACCATGGAAAAAGTCGGCGGATATCTTGCTCCAGTCATGGGCTGGAGATGGGGATTCTGGGTGGTGGTGCTCTTGGTAAGTCACGGCCCCAGTGTGGACCCCTCAGGCTTCGCGTGATTTGCCTAACGATGAGTTACAGACGGCCATTCCCATGATTTTTACGCTCTCGATGAGAGAATCATACGCCTATGTGATCCTAAAACATAAGACCCAGCGAATTCAGAAAGAGACAAGAAACGAAAACCTACGCTCTGCTCTGGACACAGGAAAGACGTCGAAGGATCTATTCATCTTCTCGATTGCCCGGCCCATCAAAATGCTCTTCATGTCTCCTATTGTCTTGCTTCTCTCCATCTACGCTGCCACGGTATACGGCTATGTGTTTATCTTCTTTACGACCCTTCCTCGTGTCTTCGAAGATCGGTATGGTTTCTCGAAAGGGCCCACGGGACTCGCATACTTAGGTATCGGTATTGGCATGGTACTCGGTCTCCTATTTGCCGGCGCTGTTCTGGATCGCCTGCTGCTGCACCTCGCTGAGAAGAAAGGCGGCAATCCTCTTCCGGAATATCGCCTCCCAGTCTTGATTTTATCCGCTTTTCTCGTTCCGATCGGACTTTTCTGGTACGCATGGACGGCAGAGCTCATGGAGCCTTGGATTATCCCCATCATCGGTTCTGGAGTCCTAGGAGCTGGAATGATCATTAACTTTGTACGTCGACTTGGCTTGGAGTTTGGGGGCTCTTTTCCACTGACAATGGTAATTCTGCCAGATGTCTATATCGACCTACCTAGTTGACGCCTACACAACATACGCAGCCTCTGCTGTCGCTGCAGCAACAGTTTTACGAAGTCTTCTCGGAGCCCTTTTGCCCCTTGCTGGAAACAGAATGTTTGACACCCTTGGTGTTGGCTGGGGGGTGTCTGTCATGGGCTTCATTGCTGTCGCCTTTATTCCAATGCCATTTATTCTCTATTTTTACGGCCGCAGGATCAGAGAAAGCAAGCTATTCCGTGTGGAGTTTTGATACTGCGATGGCGGAGTAAGCAATGTTTGGTGAGTGAACAGGAACGTTCGGAATAATGTCTATTCGAGTATTCGCTACCTGAATTATGATCCTCGAATCTTTTGACGCCTTGATTGGTGAAAGGGTTCTCGGAAACGAAAAGATAGGTTAATGCCGACTTATTCCCTGTCAGTCATCATGAATACTAACTCCATACCTTACCACTGCTTACCTATTTATAACTTCAACGGCCGTCATAAGCCCAACCTCGCTCAGTTCGGCCTAGAGCGTGTGCTGCGGAAGCTCCATGGAACATTCGAAATAGCCCGTCCCTCCCTCACTGTCGAGTTATTTTCTTCCTTGTTCATTGGGCTCCAGGGTACTAATACACTTCGAACGCTATATCGCTTTTTTTCTCACACGTGTGCTACCCACGGACTCTCCACGGAGAAACACTAGCGTCCTGGTCAGCGTTCTATCTCGTCCTTCCCCCCTCGATTCGATTCTCAAGTCTCAGGGGCCATGCCAAGGGACGGGACTCCGGCAACAACGCCTCGCCAGCGGCCTGTATCTTGCCTTTTCTGCCGCTCTCGGAAGCTGCGGTGTAGCAGAACGCAGCCTTGGTATGTGTTGATCAATCTTTTGAGAAGTGATTGCTAGTCGAAGACATGGCTGACTTGGAGCAGCACCAATTGCACCACGCGTGGAATTCCGTGTCGTTCTGATCATGTCACTGCTGCTGTGGCTCCTGGCGTCCCCGAACGAGATACAGTGCTCCTAGACGTGCTTGAGCGTCTTCGGCAGGTGGAACAAGTTGTCGCTAAGCAAGATGCTGTTTGCTCTGCTGCTGCTGCTACTGCTGCTGCTGCCGCCGCCGTTGCTGGCAATGGCGCTGCTGGCACAGGCGACCCAATGCTAGCACAATCCGACTTGCATACAGCTCTGTCACCACGATTGCGGCGCTTGAATGAGGATGCTTCCTGGCTCGAGCGAGTGTCCATGGGACAGAATCTTGAGGTATGTTGAACGCCAATCAGCCCTGACGCATCAGCCCCCAGACTTGCCATAGGGAACCCAACTTGCCCGGACAGCACATGTCAATTATCCCCAGTCAAAATCCCGCCAAGATCATTTTCAAGCTTGTTCCTATAAGAGACATGCCCCAGGCGCCCGCCTACATCATGCAGCTGCAAGACCCAAACAGCGCAATTCTCGAACCAACGAGGTGTGTGCCGTTGCCCCAATACCACGAGGCCAAGATACTTGTGGAAAAGTACATGAACAACCTCAGCTTTATTCAGCACGTCGTCCACCACCCTTCATTGCTACCTGGCACTGTCGACGAGGTCTACCTTCGATTAAATAGCTACCAGGATCCCGCTTGGCTCGGCCACGTGGTGTTGCTTCTGAGCTTGATCGCCGGCGGCACGTACGGGTGGACCGAATATGACTGCGACGGGCGACTTCCCATTTTCCCTTCTTGTCCCGAGGCATACAGCCAGACCGAGCCCTGGATCAAGGCGGCATTGGATGTCCTCAACGCTGCCCAAAGCTCGGCATGCCTGTCACTGGAGCTCATCCAGGGACTCATCGTCATCTTGTTTATTCTCTCCAATCAGGGTATCTCGCTGCGGTACCGCTCCTTGCTCTCCACAGCGCTTGTGATGGGCCGCGAGCTTGGCCTTCATCGCTGCGACCATCCGAACAATCTCAAGATCAACCAGAGAAATCCCGTTCGAGTTGAGATGGGCCGGAGGGTATGGTGGTATCTAGTTTCAACTGATTGGTAATTACACATAGCATCTACAACATGTCCAATATGAGTATTATCCTCCTGTCGACAGGGCTAACATGGCCGAGAATGATCTAGGCTGATGGCTGCCCATTCGTACGGTCCGACCGAAGGACTTTACCAGAGCAACCCCAACCACATGATTGTGAAGAAACCGATCAACATCGACGATGAAGATCTCTACGACAGCGGCCATTGGGCAGAAAAGCCCATATCACAGCCCACGGATATGTCCTTCTTCCTGCAACGGATCCGTCTGGCCGAAATCTGCCGCAACATCGCAGACCGTCAGCTCCTGACATCAGGCAAGCCAATCCTCTACGCCGACATCATCGCCATCGACGCCGAGCTCGAGCGCTTCATCAGAAGCCTCCCCCCATTCCTCAACATGTGCCCCTGCAGCCACAGCGCCCCCACCACCGACACGTGCGAACCCACGCCCAGCAAGCCCGGCATCGCCGTGCAGGCCCACATCCTCAACTCCCTCGTCTACACCCAGCGCTGCAAGCTTCACCTGCCCTTCCTCACAGGCCGCAGCTCAGGCTCGATGAGCGCTACCGCCTTCTCGCGCGAGGTTTGCCTCAGCTCCGCAAAGGTGATCATCCAGATCGAGGTCCAGCTGGAGCGCGAGAACCACCCGTTTGTGCTCTCCCGCCTCAAGGTCTCGGGCATCCTGTACGGCGTCTTCATGGCGAGCATCGTGCTTCTCATGGACGTGTGCGTTGCCGCGTCACAGCACCAGAACCAGCACGAGGTACCCGATCGCCGCGAGCTGCTCGACGCGTTCCGTATCCTGGAGAACGCGAGCAAGTACTCGACCACCGCTTCCAACTTTCTCGACTCGCTGATGCACGTCCTTCGCAAACACCAGGTCCCCGAGCCGCATGGGCATGGGCACGGGCATGCAGTGGTGCCGATTGGTGCCGCACACGACGACTCGGATGCAAGGCAAGGTGTTGGTGGGTCTTTGCCGCTACTACCGCACGAGGGGAAAGGATCTGGGCTCTTTGACGGCGGCGGCGGTGGTATTGCGGCGGCTTTCGAAGGGCCGGATTGTACACTTGTTGGTGATGGTGATGATGCTGGTGGTCTGCTGCCATCACAGATTGATGAGCTGGTACAGGGGTTTGAAATGGCGGATGGGTTCCAGTGGGACGATATATTCTCGGGGATTGATTCCTTTTTCTGAGGGGTGTGATTTGGTGAGATAGACTGGTTAATCAAATGGTATTCGGTTGGCTGTATACCCATTATCTGGGCATGCCAGGGGTGGCAATGGAACGCTCTTGGGACACACATAGCGGGGAGTTCGAAATCAATCAATCAATCATTCTTTTTCTTTTTTTCACTTATTATCACCTAACAGGTTCAGTTTGCAGCACGTGGAGAGAGGTTTGGAAGCACATCCCGTCTGTTAATGATATTAAACGGCGTTAAAGCAGAGAATTCCGAGGGACAATCACACTTGAGTTGGGTCCAAGAGAGATAATTAGGGTAGGTACCTATCAATGGTTTTCATACTGATTCAAGATGGTGTTGATCCGAGAAAACTAAGGAACCTGGAATTATATTCAGATAGCCTGAAACTCAGTTATATGTGTGTCGCGCTATTTGTCGTCCTCCGCGATCACCTCGGATTTCAGTTCGCCGTGCATTTCCAAAATATCCCACAATCCCACTCTTCTTCTCGCACCCCAAGAAGCATCGTCGGCATTCCGGAATAGTGCTAAAGACTGTTTAGAACAACCCGACTCCCTTTCCCCTTTCCCCCTCCCCGGGCGGCCGCTATGAGTATCACTGATGGTGAATTATTATTGCACTTCAAACGTTACTATCACGACGTGTGACTCTGACCCAATGCTGGTCAATACCAGGTGATCAGTCCATGAACTCGAAATCGTCCAAGTCATCTTGTCGTCAGAATTGTGCGAGTCGTTCGAATTATCTTGATTTCTTTCCGGTGTTCTTCGATGGATGGGTTGGGCTGGACCGGATGTGTTGTCTTTATTGTTTGGTCGCTTTTGGGCCGGGGGCAAGAGCCGCCACGCTCAACAGGACGCATATTAAGGCCCAATTTTCCAGTTGATAGAAAGTTAAGTAGACAGAACAACGCCGGTTTTTACCATCTCTACAGACCCTTTCGTTGAGACGTTACCCAGCACGGCGCACTTTTTTTTCTTCGGCAAATCGGGCTGCAGATTGGGGAAAACGCTAATTACTTGCTAGATGGAGACGATCATGGCGGTATTTGCGAGACACAACCTGAAATACACCCTCAATGAGTACATGACATACCAATAATGAAGGAGGGGTCAGGTGGTTTCTGGAGCCATTGAAACTTACCCAGGATCTGCGAGCCTCTTTCCAAACTGGATCGGGACACGCATGTACATGCGCCCAAGGAGAGAGCGATAGGTCCGGCGTTGTCAACGGAACCTATCGAGGTAGACGCCATGCCTCCAGTTTTGCGATCCTTTCCCGCCATCTTCTTCATCTTGTCCATTTGCTGGCGGAGTTTGTGGTTGGTGTTTGTCACCATCATCTCCGTTTGCTGACGAACTTGTGTAACGTCGTTTGAGTAAGAGAGCGAACCCAGGTAGGCATCCGCCTCACTGGTGCGCGTCTGGGGATCGAGGGGTTTATCAGAAATGAATCTCCTGTAATTACGACACGCAGCAGCAGACCCGAGCAGGTACGAAGGACTCTGACTTCCATGGTCGGCGACAAGTTGTGTGAGGTGTGATGGAGCGAGATGGTTTGGTGGGCAATGATTGAATACCGGCGGGATGAATTCTGGCGATATGCTGTCGAAGAATGATGCAGAGTGGAAAGGACGAGCGGTATTATGGTGGGCGGAAATCCTTTTTTATACCTTGTCGGCTATCTCGGGGACACCGTGGCTTTGTTGGAGGGCGTCTGACCTTGGGAACGAACCCAAAGCGTCCTTGCCTCGGGTTCATGAAGCAAAGATATCCGGAGGGAGGACCATTGATAAACTGAAGCGGGATGCAAGATCCGAGAAATTGAGTCACGACGATTTATGGACTACCCCATCCTGATGCGACCTGCGTACCAAGCTTATCGGTTGGTGAGCATAGAGCGAATTGCACAGGACCAATTCGAATACCCGGGCTGTGAAGATGAGGCAGATCAGGCAATCCGAGAGACAAGACGGGCGCAGAGGGCACTCCGCCTGGGACTGGCCTTCGCTTTCCCTTCACGGAGCAAGAATTTCACCGTGGATGGAGTGTGGTCCGAAAGACAACTAGTGGGTGGCAAGTTTGTATTGTAAAGGATGCATGCTTCTGGGAAGAAGAAGTGCAGCCCGGAAGACGACTAAATACAGGTTGAAGGCCCAACTTTATTCCCACCTGCCCTGTGGGCGGCGCGCCTGCTCTCAGAGTGCCCGCCTTCCTGATGGCTTCGTCCCCGAAGCCCAGAATGCCCACCAAGCAAGCAAAAAGTGAGGTTATTCCGAGATCAAAACCGGTCTGCCAAATGCTGCCAGATTCTGCTAAATCCTACTAAGTGAGGGAAGGGGAATAAATGGTGGGAGTTTGTCGGACGGCGTTGGGGAGACCCTTCCAATCGCCAAACTCTGCGGAAAGCTGCCGATTAAACCATAAAAGATACTGGTAATTCCGGCAAAGTCACGCCTATCTACCGAGGAAGTTGCACAATATTCCGGCGGTTTCTCTCAGGTCCCGGATGGGCCTATGCCGAGGATGTAGAATAGCGAAGCCCTGAAGATGGAGTCAGCCAAAATCAACTAGGTGTTGATCGTGAAGCAATTTTGTATTTACTTGATAGTGATGAGGGAGTCAGCTGAAACCACCCAGCATTGATGATCCTGACCCTGAATGGTGGACGTGAACCTGGACACCAACAAAGTATTGCTGGCATTCATCCGGGGATCCACCGCCCCATACCAGCATGCAAGAATGGACGTCTCCGAGCTGTCGAAGTAGCTGTCGAAGTATCTCTCGGCCTGGATTTTGAACCCCCGCGCTGGGTGGTGGTGTGAATATAATGCTCAATCCTGGGCGGTCGGTGATGACCTCTGTCTGCGATGTGGTAGGCTAAGGAGTTCACCTCACAGCAGCACTGGATCCCGAGCCGACTGCCGGAGGGACACCAAGTTCCCGGTTTGGCATTCGGGGGATTGTGTTGGCCGCCTCCTCTGCTTCGATCCTGGCCGATTAGATAACGGTTGATGGCGACTAGATGGAGGATGGCGACGACGGCGCAGGCTACCAATGTCTTGCCCGCACCGATGCCCAGAGCGACGATGTGGCCATGGTAGCCTGCGGCCGGGCCGTGAGCGTTACCGAAGGATGTCTGTAGAAATGGAGAAAACCGTGCTCTGACGAGGCAGTGCTTGATTCGGGGAGAAAGGATGCTTGCTTCGGTGCAAGGAGGAAGAGGTTTGAGGGCAGGAGCAAGGAACCACTGGCTGACTGACCATATTTGTGGTGACCAACCTTGTATATACCTAGTAGGTAACTGCCCTCCAGGGCTCCCACTTCTCGCAACCAAAGCAAGCAACCTTACCCCGAATTCAATGGCCGACACACCTGAGAAGATTGAACTTGCCAAACGCCTCTGTTATACTTGGAAAGATATTTTCGCCAAGTCCCTTCAAGATCTGGTTCCGACGGATATTCTCCAGCATCCCCTCAATGCACAGCCTGACGCCGTTCCGCGTACGACAAGACCAATGCGCTATACACACCCGCGCCATCCACGGCCACAAGCCTTTCACGCGCGTCTGTCAAATAAACTAACTGGTTTTTGGCTGTGGCGTAAGTTCATACTTAGCTCAAAACGATGAAAAGGAAAATTCAAATATAGCCCTCGCTAAAGATAGACTGATCTTTTTTTCTCCTAGCAATATGCCATTCTCGGAATCGGAATCGTAATTGAAATCTCAAGAATGAAAGAGGAAGTCGAATATGACCTTCGCCAAGGACGGACTGACACCCCGTTGGCGCCCTTTTGAGACTTGGTTCTTCGTTTCTCGTGCCTGTTTTACGAGCAACAAGTCACAGGTCCGTTCTTCCGGCCTTGCATTGGTATACTATAGTAATACCGGCCCCGTGAAAAATACTCTGAGCTACCTACATCCACGAGGGCATATTGATCCATCCAGGCTGCTGCTAATTTATCAGACTAGGTACCTTATTAGATTTTTGCGGGATTCAATATCAGATAGAATAGCGGATGGTGGTGGAAAAAGATTCAAACCGTTTCTTTTTTCTGCGATCATGATGTAATTCTTATTCACATCCATGTCTCTGTCCTAATCGCCTGACTAACTCAAAGGACAATTCTCTAATGCATGTGCTGGAGAGCTATTATTATAGCACCTGACTGGATGACTGACTGGTCCCTGGTAGTGTTTATCTGAATGATATAACTGGTAACCTGTCTCGATGTCCAGTTCCGCGATCTCTCCGGATCAATAGTTTAAAAACCCGGGCACTCTTCGATGACGGGATCATGGTAAAATCTGGCCTCATTATTTCCGCTGTGTGTGAGGGTTGGGTTTGCATAATTACTAAACCACCGGGTAATTAGATGCCCTGAGTATTAACAAGAAAAACGAAACCCCTATCGCTGAACCAGCCATACCAGCAAGCCAACATCAACACAAAAGCCACCATCCCGAACGCCCCCAGCCCAGTCCCGTCCATCCAGCCTACCCCGAGTAGATTAAATTCAATAGACGGGCCCCCAGTCGACAGTGGGCATATTTTTCCCCACTCCCTCCATGATGGCCTCGAGCCTGTCCTCGTTGGTCACCCAGCCCTGGCGTCCCGTTATGATGGCTGCTCAGGAGTCTCACAGTTAGCAAGTTTCTGTGTGTTTATCAATATCAACACAGCCCAAGAATCTCCATCCAAGCAAGCTGCAGATGAAATAAAACGACAGACACCCCAAACCCAGCAGAGAGAGAGAGCGAAAGGGAGAGAGACAAGGAACACATACCGAACCGAACAGAATCCTTCCACTGCCTCCACCAAGTCTCCTCACTAACAACCGCACACCTCCTCCCGGCCTCCCCATTCCGGGCCGTAGCAAAAGGCCACACGGCCTTAACAACCTCATACTTCCTCTTCCCCGCAAACAGCGTCGCGACGCTCGTAAAGAATTTATTCACCCGATCCGGGTTCTGCACGACAACCTTCGCATGCGTCACAGGAAACCCCACGCTCACGACCCCCTTATACCCCGTCTCAGCGACCAGCTTGCGCACCTGGCCCTCCACCCACTCGGCATCAAAGTTCACCATCTCCCGCACGAGGGTAAACGACTTGACTGACGCGGGATCGTCGACGAAGCGCCGCGTCCACTCATCGAGTCCGCCATCGCCTACGTCTGGTACCGCGCTGGGTTTGGTCCCGCCCCGGAGGACGATTTCCCCGTGGGAGGGGCAGCGGATGTAGTCTAGTCGCTGCTGCTGCTGGACGTCGGGGATGAGCAAGGGGAGCAGGTTTAGCTTGACGGCGAAGTCGGGCTTGGACCCGCCGCGGGAGCCGGTGATGTGCACCTGCGGCTTGGGTGGGACGGAGGCGAGGTCGCGGATAAGGGAGGCTAGGGCGGAGGGGTTGGTGGAGAGGTATTCTGCGGAGGATTTGAGGGTTGTGCAGTCGACGGAGAGCTGGAAGAGGGGCGGGCTGTAGTGGCGGTAGTCGAGCCGGGGGAGGCCGGGGTAGAACTGCGGGCCGGCGGGCTGGGGCGTCGCCGGGGTTTGTTGGGCGCTGGTGGAGGGGCCTGAGTATGGGGGTGGTGTTGGGCCGCGCGGGGGTTGCTCTTGGCTTGTGTTGACAATGTCTTGTTCGTCTACCTCCTCGGCGGTGGGTACCGTGTTGCTCCCGGATCCGGAATGGCTGTTTGCCAACGCCGAGGGACCGGGCCCGGACCCCGGCTGGGGCTGCCGGGCCGAGGAATCGTAGTGATTCTGTAGGCGTGTCTTCTCATCGTGTCCCGCTGCTTTGTTCATGCTGGCGATATTATTATTTTGTGTCTCGTTCCTTGTCTATTGGGCGGGCAGCAACGACGGCACACGGCAGTGACTGTTTGCCGGCGCGGGTCACAATGGAAGTCGGTGAGTGAGCCGAGGTCATGAGCTGAATGATGATGTCGTGTGATCGAGGTCCTGTTCCCCCGATGAATTTCGGAAATGTCAAAGCCTCTGGGATGTCAAGGAAAGATACCCCAGGCAATCACCGCTGATTGCGTTCGTGTTGAAGAAAAATGTGATTGAGATACGGGAGCTTTTTCTGAATGACCAGATATCAAGGGGGCGATGACGGTTGTCGTCGAAAGACTCCCACTCGGAATCCACGCATTTCGTGGCGCAGCAAGCCCCTCCCCAGCAGGCCTCCCAGGCTCCTTTTGGTGCAGAAACGCCTTGACAAGGAAACCGTAAGACCACCTGCAGTCGGTAGACGTCGCGCGCCCAATCAGACCATGGCTGCAACGCAACAAAGAGTGCGTCAGAGGTGTGATTAAGAAGACCCAGGACAATCATGCTGCGAATAACAACTTGAAGCACGTCTATCTCGTCTTGAAATGTATACAACCTGCGAGGCCTGACTGACGTGCTGTAAAGCTTTTGGTAGCACCGGTTGCAAAGTTGGATGCATTTTATTGATGATCGACTGGGCCTGTGTTGTTACCCTGTGCGGCTATTGGCTGACAAGAGACGACTCGCGGAAAGGATGCAGATAAAGAAGTGGTTGCCTCCTCGGATCACCTCGTTTCAGTCAATGCCAATATCCCGTCAGGCACACTGCCTCTTTCTTCGCCCTTCACCCTTCACCCTCCACTGCATCCGCCGCAACATTAGATAAACCCAAAAAGCCGGGGAGTTTGTTACTTGCCCCCGAACCGAGATAAATTGCATCAAGTGAGCGAGCTTCTGTCCTTTTTCCTTGCTCGTTTCCTTCTTTTTCTTTTATCTTTTCTTCTTGTGCTGCAGCCCTGCTCTCGTCATGACGGCGGTTTCTGAGCCCAGATGGAGTGTATCGGTATATACGCATGGATCCGCTTGTTCCCCATGGCCGCCCTGACAGAGTTGACGAGTTCGTCGATTTCCGTCTTCTCGAGTCCCGCCTCGACAAAAGGTCTCGCAGCCATAGCCACGACTAAGTCCATGATGATTTCGCGAAAATAGCCACCCATTGTCCTTAGATGCGCGTCCTTGGCCCACTCGCCAACGGGTACATTCCATACTCTTTTTTGCACGTTGACAAAGCCCGCGCGCTCAAGATGTTCCGGGACGTGCTCGACGTGCAGGATATCGGCCTGGTACTTGTCCAGGAATATACCGTGGACCAGCGAGTAGAAGCGTGCCAGGGGGTTGTCTTGTTTAACCGTGCCATCGTCAGACGTGACTTTAGGGCAGATGTCTTGAACTTCAATCCAGCCCCCCGGTTTGAGGTTTCTGCAACTCTTGTTCAGTATTGAACCGGCATCCACAAGACAGACCGGCAAAGGGCCATTTTTGACTCACTGGAAAACAGTGCGAAAGAGCTTGGGGATGTCTCTGATCACCCATCCGGTGAAGCGGAGATGCATAAAGTCGAAGTCACTGGCGTGAACCCACTCGTCCTCGATGTCGTCGACCATAAACTCGACATTCGGAGGGATCCAAACTGGCTGGATGGGCGACAGATCGACGCCAATGACCCTGGCACAAGGGAACAACTCGCCAACTAGATCAGAAAACCCGGGTCAGATGTCATTCATCACCGTGTCCCCCCAAAACTCTTCAAGAGAGTGCCCTTACCCTCGATTGGCCAGTGTCCAAAACCGGTCCCTAGGTCGATGATTTTCTGGGGATTATCTCCAATCGGCGCGAGAAGCAATTTCCCGCCCGTCATCTCTTTCAGCATGATGTGCCGCAAGAACTCCCGTTTGTATTCTTCATCGTCGTTAGGTAACGGGTATCGGCCGTATCGGAACTTGTGATAGCGGCTGGACAAGTACTAGAGCCTTAGTATCGGCGGCGGTGGCTATGATGGGGCATGTATTCTCGACAGATAGACAAACGGACATGCGAGATCACACCACACATACCGTCCATATTCCCACACATGCTCGTTGACGCTAGATGTCAGAGAGCCAAACATGGACTCGTTCAGACTCGACTCATAGTCTGAAGTCCCGGACGGGCCCGTCTCCAGTGAATCCGTGTCGGGGAGTGCTTCGATTATGCCGTTTGCCTCCATCTCGTCTCGACCCTCGGCTTGGTGAGGTGAGCTTTGCATCCAAGCGGTGAGAAACCAGTGCGGGCAGTGTCGTTGCGAAAGATGGTGGTATGATGATGAAGACCGTGACCAGCTTGACAGGACAAGTGGCACATCTTTGACTTGTCTTGTAACAGTGTGTGTGAACGATATCCAAGACCAAGGTACTTTGCCCAAGGTATGGATTTCAATAGCCCCCCCCCCCTTCGGTACTTGAACAATCCTGACTGCCGTGGCACACGAAGAAGCACGAAAAGTCACCGAGCCAGAGACGACTCAAAGACTGAACGAGGTTGTGTTTGGCAGTCTCGGGCCTCTGGTGTTTACTACCTAGGCAGGTGATGTGGAAAAAAAGACCGAACACTTGTACTGGGTATTAGTATTAATTATATGTGTGTCCGGTCGTTTATCTCGGCCACCTGGTAGGGCGCGATTGGTGTTTCGTAAAGCCTTTGGGGGTGGACTGGTTAAGAGTCAGTTGCATCCTATTTTTGTCCAGTGGCCCTCTGTTGTTATCCAGGTGGTATAAATAAAAAAGCGAGTACTCGTACTTGTGGTCCTTCGTATGTGTGTCCGGGCTTTAATTCATACCTCCCGCCATTGTAGGGCACACGGTGCTCCTCATGAAAGACAGGTTCGTGTGGTTTGGCTGAAGCGAGGGACTAGACAGGGTAGGGGGTGGGATGGGATGTGGGACGACGTCTTGTGTTGTGCTGTGCTGTGGAGCGGGGTTGTCGTCATGAGAGCGCGACAAGACCAGCCATGTCGGAAGCAAAGAAGAATGAGGAGTCAGGAGACGCCCAGAAGCCAGCGCATTCATACCTTGCTGCTTGCGTGTGAGCTTGCAAAGCTACGACGGGGACCTGGGTAAGGAGTCGTGGGCAGCCGTGGATGAGGCAAAGACACCGCTGGGTCCCCGAGGTCCCTTAGATCCCTTATTAGTGGAGGCGAGATATGAGTTAAGGTATGTTGGCCTGCACGCCGGGGCAGGCAGAGCAAGTGAGTGGATGCGTCCGCTAGTGCAAGAGGAGAGGAGCCAATAAAGATGGCACAAGCGAACAACACTTGCTGCAAACATGGGAAAATTGCATGAGGAGACGACGCCATTGCTGCAGTCTGCAGTCTGCAGTCTGCAGTCTTCAACATGCAGTCTGCTCTGTCCGCCGGAAGAAAACGAATGCCTCCCCCCGCAGGGAAGTGCCGGGCCCAAACCAAAGGCCCAGGCGGAGGAGAAAGTCCTGTCCACGCTCCACGAAGATCCGGCTCATTGGGACGCAGACGGATACCGACAGCCCGGGACTTCAGACTTGTGACTTTCCCACCAGTCCCAGAGCCCCCAACCTTCCCCAGCAGGACCACAGCGCCGGGAGCGAATCGACAAAGAAAAGCTGTGCCGACCTGACGGAACTCGTTCTGGTAGGTGGCAGGCCCGACAGGTGGGTGAGGTGCCTTTGTCGCTTTCTGAGAATCGGGAACTCTTCCCCAACCAGCGGGTTGCATCTCTGCCTGTGGTGCCAGCGGCCGGACGGGACGGCGCCACGCGATTGAAACGCTCTCGATTAGACGAAGGAAACGACAAACGTCTCCATTTGTACAACCACACCGCCCAGATCGATTGTGTACACTGTACACAGAAGCGACGTGCGGCTTGGTTTTGGGTCACAACGACCCCGCCCTGCATTCGAGCGAAGGCAGGGAGGACAGCTAGTTTAGCTGTAACTTGGCATTGTCTGTTGGACGCAAAAGCCTGCTTCGTCGCTGTGGGCGGTGCGCGAGTCTCTGTGAGACGAACACGTGGAGAAGACGGTCAAGCCAGAGTGAAGATGCGCGCGTTGAAGGAAGATGGAAGACTGAAGTCGAAGCTGGGACTTTGACTTGGGATTGAAGACGCCTGCCTAACTGTGGGTCAATAGGTGAGCAAAGTGAATGGACCTTCCCGGTCAATTTGACAATTGACTGGACTGCCTGTGCACAATGGCGGGGCAGCTGTTGGTCAAGTGCAGACTGGAGGTACAATGGTACCTGGGTAACATGGCCAACAGGGGTCCCCTCCACCCGTCACGCTCACTGATCCCGTCTCGTCGCGTCTGGATCTAGGTCGCGTCTCGGTTGCTCGCTGAAAGTTCCTGGTTTCGTGCATGGACATAAACACCTTAACCACTTTCTCGACGCCGACCTTGATGCTCACTTTGCCCGCTGCATTCCTTTTTCTGCCAATGTCCAGCGTTCAGCCCAGACCATAATTCTTCAACAGAGCAGTCTCTCCCGTTCATATATCGATACCGTCGTTTTACGATTTTCAGCAGCAGCAATTGAGAAAAAGCATTTAAGCGCGGGGCCAACCGCGTCGCACTTTGGGCCCCATCGCTGCGCTCTATAACATCCACGCCTTGGCCCTTCAACAGCCAACTACCGCCCATGAGGCTCCAGACACAGGCCCGAAACGCGTCTTTCACATCTAGACAGCCATGCATCTCCCGCGGGCTCTCATTTCCAAGCTCTACCTGCACCTGCAGAGCACACGCCATCCGCTCTCGCCCCCGGTCCTGATCCTGGTCGCCCTCGAACCCGATGCACTCTGTGCCTGCCGCATTCTCACGCGCCTACTCAAGCATGACTACATCCCGCACAAGATCCAGCCCGTGGCTGGCTATGCCGACCTGGAACGCCTTGGTGGGGAGCTCGTGGCCCCCATGATGGAGACACGCGGTGGATCGGGTGGACTTGTTGTTTGTCTCGGTGTTGGTGGTATGGCCGATCTGGGCACCGTCCTCGGCATAGAGCCCGAGGGCGAAGAGAACACATTCGGCGGGGTGGAGGTATGGGTCATGGATGCACATCGTCCGTGGAACTTGGGCAACGTCTTTGGTGGATTTCCCCTGGAACCCGAGACCGAATCGGCCACTACCTTTTCGGCACGCTCTCCCATCGGCGTCAAAGGCGGCCGCATAGACCGCGCTTACAGGCCAGGAAAGGGCGGTATTGTGGTAATAGACGATGGCGATATCGAGGACGAGCTCACCAAGGAGCGCGACGCATACCTGGCATTGGTCGACATGCCGGATATCGAGGACGACGGGGAGGATCTGGATGGCAGTGACAGCGAAGAAGAGGAGGAGGAAGAGGAAGAGGAACCTAGAGCAAAAGTGGGCCAGAAACGCAAGTCTTGGTCCGCTTTTGACGACGAGGACAGCGACGACGAGGACCGACCAACACAACGGAGGAGAAGTAACTCAGTAAGGACCCCTCGCCCCCTCCTGTGATTGGACTTCACTGACCCCTTTCTAGTCAAGCTCGATCGCAGCCTCGCCCCGGCGCCCGGCACAGCGCGGTCTTATATCCCTACAAGACGAGGCCATCTTCTCATCCAGCTCTCCGATAGACCCCCCAACCGCAGCTCAACCCCCAAAAGCACTATCGGCAAGAACGCTGCGACGCAGGCTATTACGACTAAGACGCGAAAACGAGGGTATTCTTCGAGACTACTACCGCCTAGGCACCTCATACTCGGAGCCCATCTCTTCACTCATGTACTCGCTCGCATCGGAACTCGGCCGCGAAGACAACGACCTTCTTTGGTTGACGATTGTTGGGGTAACATCAATGGAGCTGTACGGGCGCTCGTCAGCAGGTGTTGCAGTGCCAGTCCGGGGTACCGAAGGACGACCTGCTTCTGGCTGGCTTGGTGTACGTGGTGCGAGGATACGGCAACTATTACGAGACGAAGTCCGGCGGCTCAACCCCCCCGAGATTGGAAATGGCAGGCTCCTCCCCGAGGCCTCCGGCATCATCCCCACGACAGCACGCAGCCCCGAAGACACGAGCATCCGCCTGTCACCCGAACCGAAGTTCCTCCTCATCCGGCACTGGAGTCTCTACGACAGCATGCTGCACTCCCCGTATCTCTTTTCTCGCCTCAAGACCTGGAGCGAGACCGGCCTGAAACGCCTACACAAGCTGTTAGCCAAGATGGGTGTCAGTTTGGTCCAGTGCAAACAGAGCTACACCCATATGGACATGAACGTGAAGCGCGAGCTGCGCCAGAAGCTTCTAAAGTACGCATCCTTATACAACCTAGACGAGCTGGTCCCGAGCATCGACACAGACGGCAAAGATCGTGCAGGCGCAAAGGACGGGTGGGGGTTTGTCCGCAGCTGGGGATGGCGGGCGACGCTGAGTGCGCAGGACGTCGGTGTGATCATCGGTGCTCTCCTTGAAGTGGGCAAAAATACCTCTGCTCCCGATGCTGTTCCCAGTGGTCCGTCCCAGGAGCTCATCGACCCCAGTGACGACCAAACGCAGAGCGAGGAGTGGCTTCCGAGGTTCTGGGACGCCTACGATGCCCTTGAAGAGTAAGAACACCCTGTCCAAGCCATCCATCTTACTAGAATTCCTGCTAATAACTAAAACAGCATCGAATGCCTCAAAGCCGGCCTCCCGACAGCACAGCTCCTCCACAAAGCCATCTTCACAAACGGCACTACGATCCTCAAAAAGAAGCAAGTCCAGCACCTGCGGTCTTTCCGCATGTGCATCGTCAAGGACTCGCCCGACGCATCTCTCTTCAACCACCCAGGCGCACTGACCAAGCTCGCCCTCTGGGTAGGCGAAGCCCTCGCCGAGCAGGAAAAGGACGCGACCGGCAAGCTCGCCCACGGCGGCCGCGGAACGCCGCTCGTCGTCGCCAGCCTCGACGAGAAGCGCGGCGTGTACGTGGTTGTGGGCACGGGCGGTGGCGGCGGACCCGACAGCAACTTTGTCGATCGGGAGGCGGCGAAGAAGAAGGCCGAGGCGAAGGAGAAGAGAGAGAAGGAGAAGGAGGAGCAGAGGAAGATTAAAGCGAAGATCAGGGAGGAGAAGAGAGCTGCGAGGGCGGCGAGGGACGAGGAAGCAGAAGAAGAAGAAGAGAGCGAGGAGGACTCAGAGTCGGAAGATGATGATGACGAGAGCGATGACGATGATGACGGGGAGAGGGAGAGGGGGTATGGCCTCAACAAGTTCGGCACCGCGTTTCAGGACGTGGTGGCAGAGACGAGTGCGAGGGTGAGGATCGATAGCTTTGAACACTGCGTGGTGGAGGTGAAGAAGGAGGACCTGGGTGGGTTCTTGGAAAGTCTGAGCATGAAGACTGTCGTTGGTTAAGGGGGCGTGGGGAGGACGTTTTTGCACTGGTGGCGTTTGGCGACTCTTCTGGATTTGCAGGGACTCTGCTTCTTCTTCACTCTTCACGGTTCGAGGGATCTTGTTTCACTCGTTCTCGTTTTTGTTCTATTGGTTTTTTTGGTAATGGGAAATGGAAGGAAACGTGAACCTGACTACTTTGTTGGGCCGGGGAGGTTAGGTAGGCATGATGATGGAATGAGACCCGAGGGATTTGGACTGGCATGGCATGGCATGGCATTGCATTATAAGCAGCAGCGTGGCATGGGGGCGGCATTAGAGATTTCGAGTATATATAATTATATATATATATAAATATAGGCGAATAGATGACTTGATTCACCGATCGATCATCCATGATTCTTTTTGTTTTCTTTTCGCTTTTTATCCTCATGTTTAACTAGTGAGCTCTATACGTAGTACAACAACCTGGAAGTATATCTCCGGGAGGTTGGTTCAACTACAAGGAAATTCCACATCACGTACGGTTTAGACACCGACGACTGCCTCTGTCACCGATTCCAGCACTGCCACTCAACAACCTCTTCCACGCGAAATCCCTCCAGCGAATGCGAGTGAGGTTTGGTTCGCGGCGGTTGTTGTCGAGAGTTTGCCATCTTCCTAATAGGCCGGTACCTTTCTAGGCTTCAGGCAACACTGCGGGTGAGGGAGGGATGTGATGGTCTGAGCAGGCGGCTCCTGCCTGCCTGCCTGCCTACTTTAGTGTTACCCCGTGGGAGCTACGGGATGGGATAGGGTCCCGAGGTCTTGGCACGTTTGCACAGCCCCTCTGCCTGCCCTAGGCCAGGCGAGGCAAGGTCGAGGTACCTCGAGGTGTCTGCAGTGACCTGAGCCGCCCGAGCATCACGGTACCTCACCTTGTCGAGAAGGCTTCAAAATCCTATTTCTCGGCAGATCATCGAAAGGCTTTTGGTGTGTGTGCGTGCGCACCCGCTGCTCTGGTCAAACCTCCGCGCTGGGATTGGATGGGAAACGAACGAACGGATGCCGGGTTTCTGTCTGTCTGGCATAAAACGGGAAATTGGAATGGGAATGGGCGTCCTGGGACTGCAGCAGGACGGGCAGGTTCTGTGCAGTGATTGGAGATGTTTCCGACCCGACGACCGGTGGTTCCGCGCGCGGGGTCGGCCTGGTGGTGGTTGGCTCTTTCTTGCTTGAGCCTGCCTGGGACTGGGACTGGGACTGGGACGGGGAAAGCTGTCAAGGGAAATTCCCAGGTATACGTACCTCCAGGTGCCCCTCATGACGACAGACAGTGGTTGCAATCGAAGACTCGGAGGGGAGGGGTTTCCTAGCCTCGCGAGCCTCGCAATGCTTGGTTCTGCAGCGTTTGGTACCTTAGTGTGCATTTTCCAAATCCTTAGCCGACCTGCCCGTCTAGGATAGCACGAACAAGTGTAAAAGAAAAACCACCCGTTTGACGAAAAAGAACCAACACTGGCGGTATTGCGTGTGAAAGTGATCCGGTCTCTGCAGTTGCCGTTACCACTGCCCCTCAGGCCGGCGAATGAGCTTGTCTCGACATTTTGGATCTGGACGAGCACTTGTTTGAGGTCGGACAGATGGCGGGAAAGCTAAAAGAGGTTGGACCTGACCGTAAAGCCTGGCGTTGATATACGAACATCACAGGAAAAGCTAAGTTGTGGAACGAAGAGCCTACCTACCTGGTACTTATCCCAACGGATACTTCACATGTTTTGACGAAGAGTTGATATCAATGTACCAAAAGCTCTCCACAACTTTATGGCCAGTATAGTGTACTATCCAGATCGCCACAGAAAGGCTTGAGGGTCCGATTCCGCCGTGATGCGTGAACCACAGAGGTAATTCGTGAAGCGCTTACCTAACCTGGCCTGAACTAACCAAAAGATCCCAAAGACAGAAGTTGTCGTAAGAACGGGTGTAATCCGGACTGAAGTACTAGGATGGCGTCAATCCAGTTTGCATGCAGGAAAGTCAAAAGACATGTATGCGCAAAGATAAACCGCCTGCGTCTAGCGATTGGGAGGAGATGGGGGTCAAAACGGCTCTGTAATCCATGTGTTGCCCGTCGAGGCTTCCATTTCTTGACTGGTCGGCCCGCGCTTCGCCCACCCTGAGCCACCTTCAAACAAGCCCTGTGCGTAACAGCGTCGTTCCCAAATACCTGCGGCTGGCGGGCTGGTCACTGACGCAGAACAAGCCCAGACGAGGAGGACGCCGGACAAGGCAGGCCGCCCAGGCCCATTCCCCTCGTCACCTCAGTCGTTCCTAGCGACAAACCTGCCGATTGACGAGACACGCAAAAGAGGCACCTAGTTCAATCAATCAACCCCCGCCCTCTCAACCTTGACCCCTGGTCGTCGCAAAAGCCCCTCCCCCTCCAGACGCCACCAGCGACAACCAACAACACCACCAGCTTTCCTTATACCTATCCTACCTATCTTCCTCCCTCGCTCCCTCTTCCGAACACCCGACAAGCCTCGAAAAAAAAAAAAAAAGAAGAAGAAGAACCGACCACACGACCGGCTAGTTGATATGGGCAAATCGTGAGTCCGCAATTTACTTTTCATCGTCTTGTCTCGCGCGCGCCGCGCGTTCCCTCACTTGCGAGCATGGAACGCTATCTTCGGAGGTTATCGTGGAGGACCAAGACGGACAACATGCATCTAGACGCCGCCGTCGCCGCCGCCGCCGCCTCCGCACCACCCGGGATGTCAGTCTTCAACCGTCGACCTCGTCGGCCTCCTTCCACGCCCGATCGATGCGCCCGGCATTCCTTTCTTTTTACTTCTTGAACCCAACGACGACAAATGAGCCCAGCGGCGGACTCCGGAAGCCGACGAGCCTTGGCGGTCGTGTGCGCGCATTGTTCCCTGGCTAATACTGGTACACCCTTTTTTCAGGCAGTCCAAGCTCTCGCAAGAGCAGCTGGCAGAGCTGCAGAAGTCGACGCACTTTGACAAGAAGGAGCTCCAGCAGTGGTACAAGGGTGTGTAAATGCAATGCAATACCCACCTCCCTCCTCCTTCCATCCCAAGAAAAGAGCCACCACGAAAGAGGGCATGGCGGCGGAAACAGAAAACAAGAAGAAGCTGGGTTTCTAATGACACGTCGTGCATGATTGCGCCCACGAACAAAAATAGGCTTCCTCAAAGACTGCCCCTCGGGCATGCTCACCAAAGAAGAGTTCCAAAAGATCTACAGGCAGTTCTTCCCGTTCGGCGACCCCTCGTCATTCGCCGACTATGTGTTTAACGTATTCGACACGGACAAGTCGGGTACCATCGACTTCAAGGAGTTCATCTGCGCCCTGAGTGTTACCAGCCGCGGCAAGATGGAGGACAAGCTCGACTGGGCGTTCCAGCTGTACGATATTGACGGCGACGGCAAGATCAGCTACGACGAGATGCTCAAGATTGTTGAAGCCATCTACAAGATGGTTCGTCTTTCCCCCCCTCCCTCACACAATCCCCTTCTTTCCATCACTCTCTTCGGTAATCCCACGTGCTGTATCCCTACCTTACACATGATTCTGGAGAGAGAAGAGAGTGTTGAAGAAAGAAAAGAGCAGAAAAGGAAGAAGAGAAAAAACAACGCTGACTGGCCATTCCGAAATCGAATTAGGTCGGCTCAATGGTCAAGCTCCCCGAAGACGAAGATACCCCAGAGAAGCGCGTAAGCAAGATCTTCCGCATGATGGACAAGGACGAGAATGGCAGCCTCGACATGAAGGAGTTCAAGGAGGGGAGCCAGCGCGACGAGACCATCGTATCCGCCCTGTCTCTTTACGATGGTTTGGTCTGAGTGATCGCGCGGGTATGTGTGCGTGCGCGTGAGGACCAGGGGAAGGAAGGAAGGAAGGAGGGCAGAGAAAGCTCAGTGTACCGAAGGTGGCGCTGGGGAAGGGCAAGCGACCTTCCCTTGCCTTGTCTCTCTCTGCTCTGGGTGTTAAAACGAAGCTACCTTCGTTACTCATATCCAGGGCGGGGAGGCAGCGGACTATGAAAGAGCCACCGACCGACGGAAAGAGAGGAGATCCAGGGGCGGCGGCGGTCGGAATGGCTAAGCTGAGTGAGGTTATGGAGCGGCGAGTGGCGAGCGGCAAGCAAACAATGAAGGAGATGAATGCAGAGAAGGGGGGCATGTTGCGGCGGTGGTGGTATTTTGTGCTGATGGTGATGGTGGTTGGGTTTCGATTCGGCGAAACGGTTTCTAATGAACTCGGCCAAGTTAACGGTGTAGGCGAGCAGTCAGGCAATGGGAAAGAAATGGCTTACTACAGTTACTATTATGGATAAACTCGTCCGGTTTTTTTTTCTTCTTCTCTTTTTTCTCCCACGATCGATCTACTGCACTTTTCAACCCGTACTCGCGCCTTTCGATTCTCGGGTTGATGCGGTAACCTCCTCGCCCTGGCCGAATGGCCCCCCGTCACACCTTGGGAGAACAGAACAATGCCACTAGTTGCACGGTTAAATAAGCAAATACACCGACACGGGACAGAGGTCAGACTTTAGATCCATATGGTTATCGAAAAACATCCATCACAAATACATTACTTAGGTATACTACAGACATCCAGAGACAGATAAACCAGACCAGACCGGACCAAGACCAGACCAGACCAGACCACCAAAGACAACCCATCCGTTATCCCCCCAGGCTCAGCATCCTCCTCCAACTTCAAGCATAGAGTTTCCACAATTGCCCAAGCTTGTAATGCGTCGCGCTTCGCCACCATTCATTCCTCCCTAGACGAAGATGGGGGTGGGGCGTAGGCGAGCGAGCACATGCCGACGAAGCAAGTGGATTGAGCCCGGGATTAGGGAAACTTGGAGAGTAAAAAGAAAAATGCCCAGTCACGGCATGTGGGGGTTTGCGAGCCAGTAGAATGGAGAGAAGGGGGGGGGGGGGAGGGGGAGGACAAAGACAACACGACGCTTTTTTTTTCTGGTGTGTTTTACAAGTGTGTTCGTTTAGCTGCTGGAGCCGTAGGCCTCGGCGATCTCCTTCTTGAAGTGGGTGACGATGCCCTTGCGGTTCAGCTTTTGCGCCGCCGTTACGTAGCCCTATACGTGATATGTCAGCTTTGGTTCGTTCGCGGTCCCAGGATGGTTCACGGGGGGGTCTCTTACGTTCTGCGGCGTCCACTCCTCGTCGGAGACAACCACGCCCTCAATGATCTCAATGCCTGACAGACCACCAGCACGACCAGCCGCCTGGAGCTCCTTGAGGACGGCGGACTGGACCTTCTTGTTGTGAACGAGCTCTTCCAGGCTCTCGCCGTCGATGCCGATGGACTTGGCAAGCTTCTTCAGCGATGGCTCGCCGGGAACGATGATAGCGATAGGCTTGGTCTTGGTGGTGTCGGCGTAGACGCAGATGTTGGCAACGACGTCCGCAGAGCGGTAGATCGACTCCAACTTCTCGAGCGCAATGTACTCGCCGTTGAGCGTCTTGACCAGGTTCTTCTTGCGGTCAATAATCTTGAGATGGCCGTTCTTGTCCCACTCTCCGATGTCTCCGGTCTTGAACCAGCCATCCTCTGTTATCGCCTCGGCGGTCTCCTTCTCATTTTGGTAGTATCCCTCCATCACGGTAGGACCGCGAAGCCAGATCTCGCCCTGAGGGTTCGGCTTGTTGCTGGCGAAGTAACCGGCGTCGGCAAAGTCAACAAGCTTTGCTTCGACAGACGCAGGCATGGCGCCGATGGACTCGGACGTCCACTCGTCAGGGTTCTGCAGCGTGCCCATTGCAGAGGTCTCAGTGAGACCGTAGCCAATAATCATGGGGCAGATCGCCATGCTGATGAAATTTTGCGTGTCCTTGGAGACGGGGCCACCTCCATTGAGGCACAGCTTCATCTTTCCACCTGTGGCTTCCTTGACCTTCTTGAACACAATAGCATCCAGCAGGCCCGAGCCAGGGAGGCCAGCGGCCATGAGACGCTCCTTCAGCGCCAATGCGCCCCAGAAGAGCTTGCGGAGCAATGGGCTGCTTGCATTAACCTTTGTGATGATTCCCTTCTTGACGGTTTCCCAAACGGCAGGGACACCGACGAGAACGGCGGGCTGGAATTCCCTTATGTCACCATTGCAGTTGCGCACCGAGGTGTCGGACAGTGTCTTGGGGTTGCCATAGCCCATGGTCGCTCCCCAGTGAATGCAGGAGTTCTCGAAGACGAACTCGAGAATATGAGCCAGGGGCAAGTAAGTCAACAGGCCATCACCGGGACCGATGAAGGGCTGGACTACAACACTGACACCGGCAACTACAAAGTACACGATTAGTCGCGGTTCGCGGTTTGAGCGGCGGCTGGAATGTACTAACCTGCAGCAACGACATTCTTATGCCTCAGCGGCACACCCTTGGGCACTCCTGTAGAGCCTGACGTGTACATGATGCAGCAGAGATCCTCAGGGCTCGGGGGAACAGGCTCGACAGGGTTGTCCTCTCCAAGTTTCCGCAGCTCGTCGTAGCTAAGGATGGAAATGTGAGGGTAGGCGGTCTTGAGCTTGTCGACATGGTCCTTGTTGACCTTGTTCTGGCTGTTCCAGATAACGTGTGTGATGTCGGTAGCCTGCTTGAGGACGTTTGTCAAGGTGGGCAGCAGGTGGGGGTCGAGGAAGATGGCTTTCGCCTTGGTGGCCACCATGGAGTGCTTCAGGCCCTCCTCACCCAGCGTGTCGTAGGCGGTGACAATGGGCATCGACTGCGAGGCTGCGCCGTGGGACAGCGACAGCCAGTTCTGGCTCGTAGCGGCGAAGATGTGGACGCGGTCCTCCTTCTGGAGGCCGAGCTTGCGCAAACCAGCACCGAGATGCAGAGTGAGCTGCTCATACTCGGTGAAGGTCATGTACTCGTAGGAACTGAGCTCAAAGAAGGTCCAGACCTTGTCCACCTCGCGCTCCTCGCCATCCACCATCTTCTTCACTTTCTTGGTCTCCTGGTGCGTGCGCACGAGCTTACGGGAGCCCATGCACTTTGCGTTGCCGTATTTTGCGCAGCTGACCTTGACCAATTCGTAGACGGTCGAGACGTTGGGGTCAGGCTTGGAACGGAGCTCAGACACTGTCGCAGGGTGACGGCGGATGGTCGTCTCGCCCTCGATGGGCGTTTGGCCAGGCACCTCGACAGAGTAGGGGCCCCTGTAGGCCTGACGAGGCTGCGGAATCTTAGTTGTCGACATTTTGGGTGAAGGCAAACGGTGGGAGTCGAGGGATCGAGATGAAGCAGGCAATGGACGGGGACGGCAGGGTGGTCTCGATTGTTGGCGGACAGCAACGCGTCACGGACGGCAAGAGCTGGTCGTTTCTCGTTCCGTTCTGCAGTTAAGTGCAGCAGGCCAAGAGCAGAAATTTCTCGCGGATCAGACTGGAGGATGGAATGAAGCCGTCGAGCCTTGTCGTGCACGACTTCCTAAAGAGACACAGAAACAGGCAGGCAGGGCAGCAGACAGCAGGGAGAGGAAGGTGGTGGACAAGATCAAGTCTTCGGACGGAAAAGAAGGAGCCGGGTGGGTTTTGGTCAGGGCGAAACAGGCGGGAAGGGGACCGGGAGGCAAGGAGGCAGGCAACTCTGAACCTGGAAGACGTGCAGCGGTGCGGTGCGGTGCAGGAGCCAGTGCACCAACGCGCCAGCGCAGGGCAGACCGGGGACAGCCTTCACCCCGGTACCGCCCCCCTCCCAATGCGATGCGCCTGCAGTCATTTGGAGAAGCGGGCAAGCCTTGTTTCTTGGCTCCAGGGCTTCCAGTGGTTTCTTGGTGCTGGCTCGCTGTGAAGTGGCTCGAGCTTCCCCTCAGCCCAGCGACCCTTCTCCAATCCCTCCGACGAAACAGAGTCGTCCTTTTGCTGTGCTCTAGCGCACCCTAACCCGTAGCTGTCTGTGAAGCTGCGTCAAGCTGCGTCGTCTAGCGTCACCCGGGGTTAGCTTCGCCTGGGCGTCCCCACTCCCAAGAAAACTCCAAGCACTGCGGCACGGTCACGATGTCACAACATCTCCTTTTGGTTGGTGAGGCGTCGAGCTGGAACTCTTGGTATGTGGTGTACGTGGAAAGCTCAGATTGAATGGCACGACCCGGGAAATGTCAACCGGCGTTCCTTGATCATTTCTCTCAGGTACGTCTGTGACCCAAGGTTTGGTAACCCACCTTAATCCGCCGGTCCATATCCTGTACCTGCGACGAGGACTGTCCATCCGATGTAGGACCCGAACAACCGACTTTTCCACTTCTTGGGTGGGTTTTTATGACATAGTGGAAAGGCACCAACTGCACGATGGCGCCCGTCATCCGAAATTATCGACAACTCTAATGCAACTATACCTCTTTCATACAGGGTTATTCCGTAACGATCGCGACTTTGATGGATGCAACGCGACATCAGGGCAGCATCCACTTCTCTGCAGGGCAAGAAAATAAAAATGCGAGACTGGAACAATGCGACACCGAAACGTGCCTCGGCCAACTGTTCCTACTACGTATGCGTACACCTTCGTGTAGGTGCATTAGGATCTGTCGCGACGAGGTCGCCCGAGGTGCACTTTGCCATGTCTGCTTCACAATCTCGATGCAGGGAGACAGACCACTCTCGGTTGGGACCTGAGTTACATTCACCACCACTGGGACAGCTGCATAACACCCAACCTCGGAGTCCGCTTGGCGAGCCGAGGCGCAGAGGTGGCCGATAACTCAGTTAAGGTTACCGAATTCAACTTGAATGAGCGGTTTTCCTCTTGGGTTTTATTATTGGGCTTGATTACAACAGAAGCATCTTGGCAACCCTTGAAGTGTCCAAATGGGGTGTTGGTCAACTTTCAAGGTCAGATACATAATTACCTGGTAAGTGCGTAATCGTGAAAGTGATTTACAACCTGGAATATTGCATTCAACGCCATCTATTGTCGATTGCTAAGTCGAAGAAACAGGAGGGAATCAATCGACCAGAACCAGGCCAACTCCAGGATCATGAGCAGAAGCAAGACAAGGAAGGAGCTACCAGAGCAATTGCCTCCATGACCTTTCTCGTATGGCTGGTTCAAGGCATCAAGGGCAATTAGATCTCACCGGTTCCTCCCGCCTCCGCATTCTGCGAGATGCCAAGACCTAACGCCCCCTGTCCAGCAAGCCAGGCAAGAATCGGCGGCAGTCCTAGAAAAAAACGAACAACCACCGCGGCGCGTTTGAGATAGATATCACCATCATCCATTTGACGAACACCAACCAACGACAACCACACCAAACCACGGGAGACAAAAAGAAACCAAAAATCAAATGAAGCTAGAAAGTCTTTTGCAGCTCCTCGGTGATCCGATCCAGTCTCCCGACGAAGGTCCGCAAACAATCGAATAATTACACATGTCCCTTCATTCTCATAACCCTGGCACTCAACCACTTTTGACCGCGCATGCATGCAATGAACATTACCTGACTCCCCGGGCCACCAGAGATCTTTGACCTCTTCGCCCAGGACCTGCCCTCGCAGAATCTCGGCTTCGTCGACGCCAAAGCAACGACGCTGGAGCTGACCATTGCGGACCGGGACCTGACCATCCATCAATCGCCGAGCATCCTCTCATCCACGCGCGCCGGAGGAACGACAGGAGCCGGTGCGTAAAAAACAAACCGGTCACTATCACCATCCATCCCACCGGTAAAGCACTTGAAATGAATCAAAACAAAATTTCACTGATCACATAACTCACACAACTCTTCTCACCCCACAACAGTCGTATGGAGAATCACGCCCCTCTTCGCGCAATGGCTCTGTCGGGACAGCAACCCGCTCTTCACAAACGCGCCACTCTCGCCCTCATCGCTCGCCATCGAACTTGGCTGCGGCATCTCGGGCATCGTGGCGCTGTGTCTTGCGCCGCGCATCGCGCGATACGTGCTGACCGACCAGCCGTACGTCGCCAAGCTGGTTCTTCAGAACCTTGCAGAGAACGAGACTACTAGCAAGCAGTCATCCAGCAAGTCGACAAAGGGCAAGAAGAGCAGCAGCAGCGGCAAGCACTCCAAGGCCTCTGGTGGGACATCAAACGTGGCAACGCCGGGCCAGATCACATTCACGCCGCTGGACTGGGAGACAGACGAAGTGACTCCCGCCCTGACGGGCTCAAGCAGCGCGAAGAGCTTCGACCTGGTCGTGGCGTGCGACTGCATCTACAACGAGGCGCTGGTCGAGCCATTTGTCACTGCCTGCGCAGACATCTGTCGGCTGAGGGCTGTTGAGCAACAACAGCAGCAGCAAGGCGGCACGATGTTGGAGCCGTCTGTATGCGTCGTTGCGCAGCAGCTGCGCAACCCGGACGTCTTTGAAGCATGGTTGACATGCTTTGCGAGGTCCTTTCGTGTCTGGCGTGTCCCGGATTCGATGCTGGACGAGGGGTTACGGTCGAATTCGGGTTTCGTTATTCACATTGGAGTGTTGCGGGAGGACTAGTCCTTCAAAAAAGGATCTGACCCCTTTATCCAACTACGTGCTAGCGTGTAGACATAAACCGAACAGCAAAGGCTGCTGAATATTAATATTATGAACAAAATATAAACATCTATAGAATGACCCCTTGATAAGGAAATCCCCTCCATCATTACGCCGTTAAAATCATAATTCATCCTGTTGCCAATGACCCACAACCGCCCCTTTCCACAGACGGCCATGTTACCAACACCCCATTTTTATCATCCAAGGGGCTGTTTACTGTCTCCCATTCACCCCCCGCCTGCAAAACGCCTAGACCAACTCCCACCCAGCCACCGCAACCATGGAATACCCACACCGCCCCTTCTTCATCGCCCACTGCTCCTTCGTCATCCCCCTCGCACTCTCCCCATTCACCGTATCGATGCCAAACAGCGTAATAGTCTGCCCGGGCGCGCCCAGGTCCCTCGCCTCCACATCCGCCCACAACCAATACCCATCCGTCTCCATAGTAACCAGATCATCCTTCCCCCCGCCCCGCCCATGTATGCTCAGCACCAGCAGCATGGCCTTGCCCCTGCCGTGCTTCTGCGGGTCCCAGTGCTCGCACACCTTGCTAAAGAGGAACCGCACCGTCTCGCCGCTGGCGACAGGGATCTTTTTCGCCTTGGGCTCAAAGGTATACTCGCTGAGCCCCTCATTCGTGCCATCGCTGAACCACGACGCCGGCTCGCCCTTGCTCGGGCCGACGATGTACTCCTCCCAGGTCGGGATGCGGCCGTCGCTGCGGAAAAAGTGCTGGCTGTCGGCGGGGAAGTGCTTGAGCCCGATCAGCTCGTTGGAGAGATAGAACATCTCTGGCGCGAAGCGCTTGTGGTAGACATTGTCGCCGAGGGCGCCGGCGCCCCAGCAGGCGTCGATGATCTTCCACTCGCCGCCGTCGATGCGGACCGCGTTCCAGGCGTGGCCTGAGGGGTCGCGCGGGGGAGGCCGCTGGCCGGCGGCGAGCGGGTGGAAGCCGTAGCCCTTGCCGTGGCCGCCGACCACGATGCACTGCAGGCCGGCGCGCACGGCCACGGCCTCGTAGATCTTGGCGTAGCCCTCGCAGACCGCCTTGCCGCTGAAGATCATCTCGTCGATGCTCTGGCCTGTCTTGATACACTTGTTCAGGAAGCCGTGGACATCGTATTCAATGTTGTGGTGGCACCACGTGAAGATGGCGCGGGCCTTGTCTGTGGCGGAGGGGAATGGGTCGCAGAGCACGTGCGCAAGGTAGCCGACCGGGTCCCGGCGCGGGAGGCTTTGGAGTGGGTATTGCGCTGCTGCTGTGTCTGGGCCGGAGAAGTCGCGGCAGACAAGGCATTGGTTGAGGGGTGGAGGGGACGCTGCGCTTGGGATTGATCTGGTGGAGACGGCTTGGATTTGGGCTACAGAGGGACGGGAGCTGAGAGGGATAGGGGGCGGGGCAGCCCCGTGTCCGCCGCCGCCGAAGCCATTCTGGAGGGCGGACTTGGGCTGGGAGGCTGATGGCTGGGGTGGAAGGCGACGGGCCGGAAGGGCTGGGGACTGCTCCTCGACTTGGGGGGTCGATGGCGACTTTGCTGGCCTCGAGGGAAGTCGAGGGGGCAGCGAAGGTCTTTGGGGGTCCGTGATGCGGGGGACGGTAGATGTAGAAGCAGATCTCGGCGGGAGCGAAGGGGATCTGAGGGCTTCTTGAGCCGCGGCTTCCTTCGCCTTTGCTTCAAGTTCGCGCCGGGTGGGAGGCAGGGGAGGGAGGTTTGCTTGGTCAAGCGTTGGTGGCAGCCTCCGCAGTGGCTGGTCCTGTCCTAGACTAGTGTGTGAGGATGACTGGCCCAGGGACAGGGTCGATATCGTCGAGAGGTATGAGATATCTGACGAGTTGGAATTCCGCCGGCCAGAGGGGAGGACGGGAGGGGGGAGCTGAGAGGAGGGCCGCCTCGAGGGCAGGCTGGGTGAGATCTGTTGCTGGGAGTTCCGCGTCGGCAACGGAGGAGGGGCCAAGGCACGACCCGGACCAGAACCCGGCGTGGGTGGCTCTTGGTTGTTTGTGTCCCGACGGGGGAGCGGCGGAGGAATCCTCTCGGTGGCGGCTCTAACTGGCCGCGGCGGGATCGAAGGGCTCTTCTCGAAAGACACATGCTGCGGCGGGGGCTGGACCACGGCCGACGGGGTGGCAGCGCGAACCGGAGGAGGAGGTGGCGGTCGTTTACCGACGTTGCCTGACGGCGGCGGGGCTTTGAAGTTCTTCTGCTGGTTCAGCGCGGCGATGCGTTCGGCCAGCGTGCTGAACTGCGGCTCCTCCACCTCGGCCATCTTGATGGTAGACGCGACCGATGGGGTCTGAGATGGACAATGGAAGATAGGGGGAGGTGGGGTAGTCAGAAGTAAGCCGTGAGAGACAGAGAGCGGGGTGACTGAAGTGTGGTGTTGGTGAAGGCGTCGCGCGACAGTGGCACGTATGATGGACAAACAATTGGATGTCGTCTCAAGAAGTTTGCAGTGCAACCTAACGAGGAGGAAGTGAAAAGGAAAAGGAAAAAAAGAGAGCCAAGAAAAGCGGCCCGAGGGAGAAAAAACAATGACCATGTAGCAATTAAAAAAACCTGAGTTGAAGGATTGATGTTAGTTACCTGGTACGGATGTCTGTGCCGGATGCCAGCCTGCCTGCGAGCAACACGACCTGCTGGTGGTGCTGTTGCTGCTGGTGCCCCTCCATCGACTCAGCCACTTCCCTGCAACTGAAACAGTCCGCGATGGGGTTTCTCGGGAGACAGGGAGAGAGGTACATGCACTCTGCAGATGTGCACTTTAACAGAGAAAATCCCCATGGTGCCAAAAGGTTAATTGGGTGGGAACGCGATGGGGCTTTGGCAGGGAAGCAAGCTCGTGAAGTTGTTGGTCGGTGGTCCACGTTCCATTCGTGCGTGCATCTCGCCGCCCCCACTTTGCCTTTCTCGGCTGACTGATTGCCTCGTCTGCCTGACTGCCTGGCTGCCCTGGCTGCCCTGGCTGCCTTGGGCTGGTACCACTCCTCCACTGATCGCCAGGGTGTAAAAGGTAGCCCTGTGCATGGTATCGCAAATGAATTCTCGAAAGCGCAGTCTCGTTGTCCAGGTCAGATAGATACATGTCGGCACGTAGTCTGTATATAGCACGCAGAATCCAAAGTGTTTACAGTAGTAGAGAGAAAATCTCACTAAACATGCACTTACACTATATTCTATGCTTTGGTGGAAAGCCGTTAGCTGCTTAAGTCCATTTTGGCTTAGCCTTCTCTTTCTTAATTCCATGATGGAACCATTGCCGCCTCGACGCCAGCCCGACCTCAGGAACCTACCGACATGCACGAGCTCACCAAACCACCTGCTAACAATCCAGATAGTCTATTCAACATTGCCATCTTCGTTTCCAGGTTGTTTTTTTCATGGTGGCGGTATGGTTTTGCCTTTGTAATCATCTTCATTTCACTTAGACCAAGAACCAGGTACCCACACAATGTGTGGGACGTGCTGGCGGCAAGGTGCCCCCTCCTCTGAAGAAACCCGCGGCCGCTGTCGTTCTCCGCGTGGCCCCTGAACCCGGCCAATGGTGAGGTGGGACGGGCGCGGGTTCTGCGCCAAAACCTCAGCCTCCCCTGCTTGCTCGCCCCACTCTGTGGGTTTGTCGACTGTGGGTTCCATGCCCATTCCACTTTCCAAACGCTAAAAGCTTTCCCCAGGCTTTCCACCCCCTGCAACAGGGCCATTCAATGCCGTCCGGGTGCGCTGATGAGAATCTGAGACCCTCCTGAACCACCACCGCCGCCGCACATCGCCTTGTGGGCCATGTCTTGAGATCGAACAACAACACACGAGTCCATCGACTTCCCGTTGCTCTTCTCACCAGAACCGATTTATTACCTCAAGCTACGGTCTCGCAAGGCATTGGCAGCTGGCCACGACTGGGCCACATTCCTTGGCGCCTCGATTCTTGTTCTATCGGCCTTTCCGTCCTGCCTCTCACTGATCGATCACTGGTAGTTCCAGTTGTACCGCTCTGCGACCACGACCGCTACCGCACCGCAAACCGCAACCACAACCGCAAACGTCAAGACTACCGAGATTTTCCCATCAGGTTCCTTCCGCCCATCGCACAAACCTCACCACTGGGCACGCTTCTCCCCTGCGCCCGTCGCTGTTCGTACCCCGACTGCTTCACCATGGCGCCCAACAACACAGGCGAGGCTTTCGAGAAGCCCGAGGAGCCCGAGAAGCACACACCAAAGCCCGTCCTTACATTCATGTCCCTGCCGCGCGAGGTGCAGAAAGACATCTTCAGCCACTGCCCACAGGGCGATCTCATCTGCCTTTCGCTGGTCTCGAAACACTTCCGACAGCTCGCCGCCGCTCAGCTCTATCGCAACTTCCACATCGTCTTCCCTGACGAAGACGACCCGGCCTTTGATTCGCCCATCGATGGGCTTGCCGGTGGCCTGGACACCTTTGTGGCCAGCGACTACGACTATGCCGGCCATCTCAGAGATCTGTCTCTCGACACCCTCAGCGCTGGCGACAAGGCCGAGACGGCCTACAAGCCCTACCTGTACAGCGTCAGCTGCGGCAAGTTTATGAACACCCTGCTGCTCCTGACGCTGCGCAAGGCCAGGGCGCTCGAGTCTTTCAGGTACGCTCGTTACACGGCCCAGTCCCCACCACCCTGCTCCCCCCTTCAGCTGGCTCCCCGGCATCACCATAGGTTGTGCGCCGGGGGTCATTGTCTCCGGCCCTCGCTGATTCTCTGACGCTGTGTCCCAGGTGGAATATTCGGGTTGAACTCAGTCGCCCCGTTTACCAGGCGCTCCACCAGATCAACACCCTTAGCAACGTTCACATAAGACTCCAGGCTGGCCCTTCACTGTACGAAACGCCGCCGCCGCTGCCGTACACCAATACACAACCGAGCACGGCTGCAACGTCGACACATGTGCAAGGCCTCCTCGCTCCCCCACCTCCTCCGCCGCCGACCTTTTCCATGCCTACGCCGCCCTCGGTCTTCTATGTGCCGACCTCCAGCGGCCCCCCACCTCCTGTACATAAGCCAATAACGAGAGCCAAGATCACCCGAAAGCCGTCGTCGACCAAGGAGCCGCCGACTCTGTCGGGGTTCAAACAGCTCCGAACTCTTGCCGTCCTCGATATTGACACGCTTGACGTCGTCACGGAGCTGAAAACGTGCATCAGGAACTCCTCGGGTACTCTGACAAAGCTCAAGCTTTCTTTCTCGGATGCGCTTGGGTCGCAAGCCAGGAAGCCTCCACCAGACCTCGATCCCGAAGACTCAGATCCCGACGATGAGTTCCAAGTGCCAACCCTGCCTCTTGCTGGCCAAGGGTATAACGACGACGCGAGTGGTCCTGCAAAGGCATTCCGTGCGCAAGAAGAGAGGAAGAGCCAGGAATCTGTGCTCGGCAGGATCTTTGACGTGGAGCCCTATGTGGTCAAGAAGCCTCAAAAGAAAACTCGGGACAAGGAGAAGGAGGCCAAGGAGGAGCCTGGCGCAAACCCGGGACGAGATTTTATCAACGCCATGAAAGCAGTCTCGGCCAAGCTCATGAGAGATGTGAATGGTTCGGGCGATTTTGACCCATCACAACAAGAGATTCTCGACACAATCGAGGCTGCGGCGCGCAAGTACGTTGCTTCGGAAGAGGTCAAGTCTCCTGACGCAAACAAGGACGCCACGGCAAGTGACACGACATCAGGCTCAAGCTCAACCACTGCCAAACCTGACACGACAGCGACCGAAGGCTCGGCTACACCAAGTGGCCCCTCAGTTAGCCTCTTTGAGCAGTCCTCAGCGACAAAAACAAAAGACAGCCAGAAGGATGCAAATCCTGAAGACATCGACATTGAAGAACCTGAGGAGCAGCTCTTTGTTGAATCCCAAGACTCCCCAGTCAACGATGCCCCGGCGTCCGAACCGTCGGCAGTTTCCGAGCCATCTTCCTCCAGGACGCCTCCGTTGACGAATGGCGGCTCGGTACCACCAAGCATTGAAAGGACTGTGGCCAATCTGGCCGCCCAAAAGGTTAATTACAACATCTTGGCTCAGAGGATGGACGTGTTGGAACGGGAGGCTAACCAAATGAACAAGGAAATTCAGCAGCTGAATGCGAGGGATGGGTCTTTCAAGATGACTGAGATGGGCGCGGCCGAGAAACAGCTCCGAGTCTTTAGTCGGGACATCCAAAACATACAGAGGGAGATGGATACCGTCGAGGCCGAAGTAAAAGATGTCGAGAAGCAAATCCCCGCTGCCAGCGCTAGCAAGGCTGAGCAGCAGCAGCAACTCATCAACGACTACCTACGCTCCACCAGGGGTCTGCCTCTGCATTCACTTAGCATCTACCTGATCCCGGTGAAGGCATCGGTGCTCTCTCGAGCTATCGATTTACGCGTCCTCCATCGCATCACGCTGCTCAATGTCGGAAATCAAGTGCCAATCTGGGCGCATCTAGCCAAGGAGAACAAAGAATCCCCCCTCCCACTCCGCAAGATCTTCACCGACAACGTCTCGACAGTCTTCTTGACGTTTGTATCGCAGCTCGAGGCGCTGGATGAGCTCTTCCTCCTCGAGAGGGACAACAAGTACAAGCCGGAGCCGTTTGCTCCAAAGACAAATGTCACGATTGAGCAGATACGCCGGCTCGTTCTCAAGAAGCACATAACAACCTTGAAACGACTCACTATAAAGAACATGTCCGATAACACCTGGGACATTAATGAGAAGGTGATTATGCTGCTGTGCAGGCGTGGAAAGCTTCTCGAGGAACTCGCGTGCAGCTTAGGCATCAAGGTGATAGTAAGTGGCCTGACCTAATATTTCTACGTACTAATGACGGGGGTGAGCAAAAGGCATATATACTAGGTATACTAACATCAACCGCAGCACACCTTTATGCAGCACCTCGCAGGGCTAACAAGCCTCCGCGCCTTGCACATCGTCCGCCTGCGCAACGACGACACCTGCGTCTGGGTCATGCGCGAGACGAAGCGGTTCCTCGTAGATAACGTCTCGCATCACCCGGAAATGAAGCTCGAGTGGATCTCCATCGACGAGGAGGACCGCGTCGACCGGCTCATCCGGCCCGTGGATTTCGCCAAGAAGGAGAAGAAGAAGACCAAGAAGGCCAAGGGCAAGCAAAAGGCCATAATCAACAACGGCGGCGCGACGGGGACGGGCAGCGACATGTTCCCGTTCCTGCCGCCGCCGGATAGTTGGGAGAGCGGTAGCGATAGTGACAGCGATGAGGATGTGCATGATGCTAAGATTGGCACGGTCGAGTTTCATTTCTATGATGTTTGTGGGGTGAGGATCTTTAAGAAGGAGGTTGTTTATGGTAGGCTTTGAGGAGGTGGTTGAAGTATCGAGGCTGCGAGCGTGTGCCCTCGGGGTGGGAATGCGTCCTGAGTTAGGTGTTGTTGATGTTGTTGACAGTGAAAAGGAGGGTCTCGGGAGGGGGAGACGTACCGTGACGTAGGCTAGCTAACCCACGCGTCGGGAGTTGGAGACAAAACTCTTGGTCTCAGTCCATGAAAAGCCAGGGATGGAGGGAACGTTTTTTGTATCTCTTCCAGGTTATTTTGTAATTCTTCTCTATTTCTTTTTGTCCCCTTTTTGCAAGTTTTGTTTTCCTTTCTCTTTTGGCTTTTTCTTTCTTTCATTCTTGTCATCGTGGGGTTTATTGGAGCGAAAACAAACCCACTTGCGAGTGCGTGCGTTGTGTGTGCGTTGCGGAATACCCTGAAATGTACCTACCTACTACCTATTATAGCTGGCTGATGTATGATATAAAGATAATTACCTGGTACTTGCCTACCTATTTACCTTACATGATGTCTCCGCCGTTGTGGCGTGCTTGAGGTCTTTGATTCGCTTTGGCTTTTTGTAAGGAGCGAAGAGTGAAATAAGAGAAAGTCGGCAGGGCTCGGGCCAAGGGAAGGGTACCCGACTTGACTGACTGAGTCTGTTGTCTGCGTGAGGTAAGGTACCAGGTACTTTACCCCCCCTGGCAGTAAAGGATGTTAAGAACGGGAATGGAGGGGGGGAAGAAAGTCCGTAAATTCACTAAGCATTACGATAACATAGAATTCAGGTGAAGGATTTGTGATTACTTGTAATGTCTGACAACTCACCGGACGGGTACTATAGTAGGTATGTAACGTACCATGTAATTACTACATAACATGCCGCAGTAGTATCAATCAGTAGTCATAACTGACAAAAATGCACCCGCCACTCCGCACTCGGCGACAAGTACAAATGAAAACGGGAACTGGAGCTGAAAGTCACGAGTCACCAAATAAACCCGGTGAGTATCATGCAGAGATTGATTTATCGCAAACGAGGTAGCGACGGCTTTGCTCAAGTACCAGGTACTGTAGGTACCTGATATAATCACCGCCAGCACAGTTGGTGTAACATAGGTAGGTACCTGGCCAGGCTCGAGCCAGGACACCGACTAACTGCACCTCACTTACCTAACTTGCGGTGTGGGATGCTCGGCATACGCATGAAGAAAGCCACACGTATCCCTTAGCCGGACTCCTCGATTAACGAGATCGCGGGTGAAGGCAAGTTAGATCGTTTTTAGAGGTTTGGTCCTTGGATGTGTTCAAATCGAACAGAGTTTGCGATCTATGTATGTATATTATAGATCTACCTATGTGTGTATATGTGTATATGTGTAAAGCTGTGCCTTAAAAACAAAAAAGATGAGTAATACCAAAAGGGGAACGCTGATCCAACCTCCCTTCCTCCAAAGAACACCAAAAGCAAGGCAAAAAACAAGGCAAGAAAAAAAAAAGGGGGTTGCCGCCTCCCATCGCTCCATTCATGTTATCGTGTTGAATCGTTATATCCACAAAGTCATGTAAAACAAAGAAAAAACAAAAAGAAACGAACGTCCCAAATTTCCGCCGCCTCCGCTGCCAATGCCTTTGCCTTTGCGTCCGTCCTTAATCCAAGCCCGGTTCCCTTTCCCAATTCCAATCCATTCCATGCCTTTCCATGCCATTCTCCCTATCGCCAAACGCAATGTAAATGCTCCAAATGTATATATCCGCCGCTCTCCTCCCTCCCAAAGCCCTCCGTGGTATACCTAGAAGTGTAGGCGGGTATATGGCAAAATCCACCGCCCCAGCCTCCGAATCCTTTTTTATGTCTTTCGTGCTCCGAAACAAGAAAAAGCACGACCTCCAAAACAGAAAGTCGAGGAACTATGCTGAGAAAGAGTATATAATATATAAAATATATCCATGTGTCTATCCTCTTTGCCCAAGAGAAAAGAGGACAGGCACTTCCGCACGCAAGCAGCCCAAGTCCAGCTCAGGCTACTTCGTACAACGATCACTCGCCTAGCTTCAACGGAAAACCGGCGAGGGTGTCATGCAACGAGGACGTCCCGCTCTCGTCCCAGGTTCCCTCCTCCTGGCCCGTGGCAGCAGTGAGGAGCTCCAATGCACGGCTTCGCACGTCCTGGTCCGTGGCATTGATAGCCACCAAACAAAGCGGGCCGACCACACCCGCGTCAGAGAACAAGTTGATGTGTAAGCGGCCGAGCCCCGTCACCGGAAGCGGCTGCGACTGTGACTGGCTTTCGGTGGTCTTGGAGGTTGTTGACTTGCTGCTGCTGCTGCTGCTGATGCTGCTGCTGCTACCGCTGCCGCTTCCACTGCCGCCGCCGCTGGTGCGAAGCTGCGTGCCGACGACAGACTTGTGGAGAATGGCAGCGAGGCGGAGAATCTCTCGCTGCGCGGCGGCCATGGAGCTGCTGGCCGGTGTGAAGAAGTCGACGCACATGATTCCCTTTTTCTTGCCCGGCTGCATGAGCTCTTGGTGGGCGGGCACAAGTTGCGGGTCCAGGTTCCAACTGTCGGGAGCTCTGCTTTTGCTCATATTGCGGTCGATGCCGTCGACGAGGAGCAGCGCGCACTGGAAGTGTAGGAGACTCAGGTAGAGACAGAAGAACTCTGGGCTGTCTGGCGGTAGTGACGACGCGAAGGGAGACGAGCGCATGAACTGGCTCACGAGGGCCTCGAGTCGGTCGGCGCGGGCCCGGAGGCAGACTTGCTGGCGATGCTGGGAGGGGTCGGCCCAGAAGTTTGCGTTGCTGGCATGGTGGCCCGTCTCGTAGAGACGCGCCATAACGTCGCGCTCGAAGCAGCGCATCGCACCCCTAGCCTCTCTGAGATTTAAGAAGGGGTTCTCGGCGGAGCCGTCGTCGAACTTGCGGTAGCTGTAGCCGCGCTCGGCAATGACGGGGCGGATGTCGCTGACAAAGAAGCAGGCCGAATACTCGATACGCCCGAAGAGGCGGACTATGTCGGTCATGTCACAAGGGATATTTAAGTTGTTGGTTTCCGGCTGGACGGCCCAGGCGTTTCGGTCGGCGAGAAAGTCGAAGATGGATGGCTCGAGAGTCTGCAGGATATTGATCCCGTTCAGGAGGTGGGACACGGCGCCTGCATGGTTGGAGCGCAGCGTCTCGAGACAGATAAAGGCCAGACAACAGACCAGGGTGACTTGTATACTCGGCAGGCTGGATGATCCAACATGGCGCTGCAGCTTGGATATGGACAGGTTGTACTGCTGTATGGTGAAAACGTCGAGGCTCTCGCGCGTCAGGCCGTCCGATGCGGGATCGTAGGCCGGAGACTGGGACAGCTGGTATGCGGCCCCGAGTGCAACGAGGGCGTGCTTCACGGCCTCGTCTTTGTGGCCCATCTGGGGCGCCACTCGGCTCCAGAAGGAGGCAAAGTCGCATCCATGTGCCGCTATAGCGCCATCGGTCGCAGCGGTGCGGAGGCGGTGGAAGAATTTTCTCTCCAGTTCGGTGCCTTCAATGTCAGGTGCGAGAGGCCGCATGTTACGCAGGGCCTCGTTCCCCTGGTACGTCTGCAGGAACTCTGTCCGCGCGAGCTCGGCCGGGTCCTGGGCTCGGTTTCTCGAGACGGCCCGGCTCTCGTAGCCATCACAGGTGCGGCCGGTGGAGGTGCAACGAACACAGGCGGGCTTCTCCTCGCCACATTTCACTCGTCGTATTCTACACAGGCCTAGGGTTAGCCGTAATGAGTCTGCCACCGGGGGTCGTATCGACCTGGGTAGCGTAACTGCTATCAGTTTGACCGCTTCGCATGAGCACTCACTTGCTAGCAGTACATCGACGTTAGCGGATTGTCAGCGGTCGGCTATGAGTGTGCGGGTGAAGGGACGATGGCGACTGAGACTAGTGTAGACCAAAGTAGTATGGAGGATCTAGTCGTACCATGTAATACAGCCAGTCCGGACCTTGGGCTTGCTTGCCCTTGTCCGCTTCGTTGGTCGGGTCTCAGGCGCCGAGGTGGAGGAGGATGGGCTCTCCGGCCAAGCACCAGGGCTCTTTGGGCTTTCCTCCATGATGCTTGTTAGGCCGCGCTATGTGCGTTGCGTTTGCTGGGGGGGCGTGCAGGTCGTGATGGCCGCGCAGAGCTCGGAGAAGGAGAGAATAAAAAACCGCCCAGCACCGTCGTGAAGGGGATGATGAGTAGAAAGACCAAGGAGAATAGGAGAGATAGGGCATGTGGCAAGAGAAGCCTCAATTTATTCTCGGCTGTGCTGTGTCGAGTCGATAAGGTAATAGTGGCAAGCCCAGCCGTAGGTATGAGTCCTGCTCAAGAGCATACACGGACTGGGCACGAGCATATCTGGACTGGACAAGAGCATATATGGACTGGGCAGGAGCACATATGGACTGGACAGGAGGAGCATATGCTCGCCAACATGGGCCGCCTTGGCAAGTTGGGCCTGGCATCTCTCTGGCCTGCCTGCCTTCCCTCACCTCCAAGTACGAGGACCCAGCACCCAGGACCGGCACCCAGCACACGCCCCGTCGAGCAGAAAGTATCTTTTTTCTCGAGGCGATGCCGGATTGGAGAATTCGCCCCATGGTGTGTGTAGGTGGGGACCCGGGACCTGGATTTGGCCTCGTTCAGGAAAAGGGTCACGCTGCAGGGCCTCGCTTGAAGCAAGTTCAGTAATGGCATAGCGGTGGCCGAGCAGGACAGAACCAGCCAGCAGCCCCCAGAGACATCGAGATGATGGAGGCAGGGACGGCGAACTTTGAGAAGGCGGCTTTCTGACTAAGGCGAAAAATACCAAAAGAAACGAAACGTTGCGAGTGGATGTGGCGCCCTGGTGGTGACGGACTGAGGTGATCTTGGAACGACAGCTAATAATAGTGGACAAAATAAAGATTGGTTGATGCCTGGAGGAACAAAAGGGGGTTCGTCGTTTGCCGTTGCTACTGGAGCTTCCTGCAGCCCGGCCGGTGGTATCGATCGAGCATGTTTGATGATTTGCCTGACTGGGGCCTGCAAGCCGAATTTTGATGGCGTTTCAGCAGCAGCAAGACGAGCAGATGTATCCATCGCGTATCTTTGTCCGCTGCCGGTATATCGCTGCTGCCATGTCGGTTGCCCTCCCCTCGACCCCTGCACCGCGGACATTTGTGTAAGTGAGAGCCTAGAGCGAGTGATCTGATTGCATGACAGTCCCCCTCGTGGCTTTTTGCATGGTGCTCACTCGAGCAAGGTGCCGGCCGAGGTACCTGTTGTGGGATACCGTTATGCCAGAGGGCACGCATTTAATAGCGACTGCCTGGGTTGGCCATCCCCATCATTTCTCATCCTTGACCGCTGACCGCCAGTCCCCGAATCCGAATGGGTCCATTTCAATTTGAAAAGCGCAGAATGGGCTGCCACCTCCAAGGTGTCGATTGATGCAAGCAGTAAGGTTGCCGGATTGGTGGGTTCATGCCCGCGTCATGTTGCTGCGTGGGTGCGGTGTGTGGTGTGTGGTCAGACTAGGGGACCATATGAGATCAGGTCGCCGCGAGGTCACCAGAATGTCACCAGGACTATCAGCAGCTCAACCGGTCTAGTGTACGGCACGCAGCACACGCAGCGCACAACTATATGCATCGGGTTTCTTGCATTCCATGTGCAGTGTAATATAAGTATCATGTACGCTGCACACGCTTCCCGTCCTGCTGCTGGCCTCACCTCATCGTGGCGGCGATTTGTTTCTGCTATGCGAGCAAAGCCAGCTGAGGTCGGGGGCGGACTGGTCTCGTTGGTCGCATGTGAGAAGGACGGGAAGGAAGAACAAGACGACAAAAATGAGACAAAAAACGGCATGGAGCGCACCGTCCGCCTGGGAATCCACTGGAACCCAGGAGGCGATCCTTAGCGCAGCGCACCTAGTGCACGGGGTTAATTCTAGTGTAACCCGTAGCGTCGGCATCCATCACAACCTGAGTGAGCACCCGCCAGTCTGGACACGCTCCCACCCCTGCCGGGCCAGAGGACGCCATCTGATTTGACAATCGACGGAGGATGCAATATCGAAGCGGTTCGTAATCTAGATTGGCAATTGCTCGTTTTGTTTGGCGTGATTTTGTGGTCTCGAGGTGGTGTAGTGAAGGCGAAAGCGTATTCGGCATGCCGTCCCGGCAATTCTTCTCCTTTCTCGGGGCATTTTCGCGGGGGGGGGGTGTGTGTTTGCTGTTTGAAGTTGAATGGAGTTGGACCTGAACGCAGTCTGCAATCTCCAAGAAAATCAGAAATCTCACAGAGCTCAAACCTTTGAAAGAGACCACACCGGTGAACGTCAACCGCGACCCGAGGCAAGGGCCCGCCGACACAAGATGAATGAGAGTGATGTCACACGACCCACTGTGGAGAAGAATGTTCTTCGGCGCCCCCTTGGCTTCGAGGCTTTTGCCTGACACCAGGCCTGGCTCGTGCTTATGCTGGGGGCTTGTGCTGGGAACATCGCTGTTGGGGCGACAGCGACAGCTGCTAGCGCTGGAGCGGCCGCTAGGCTCGGGGACACTAACAATGAGCTTGCTTCCATGCTTCCATGGATGGCGAGCATGGCTCCTTGGCTCCTTCCCGTCTCCCACAACCTGGAACATGGGAAGGTTCGAACCCGGAAGCTCCTTTGATGGAATCCGTCCTCAGGCAACCACATATTCTTAGGCTGGTAAGGTATGTGCCTATTTCAAGACGGGCCAGGTATTTACGTATTACGCTGCCTTCCCTTTAACCAGTAACTCTACAAAGGCTGCCTGATACCTACCAAAACAAGATAACGGCCCGGGCAGCCTCTCATCAGCTTCGCTGAATCATACAGAATACTCACATGACAAACCACTTATACTCAGAGACTTTTACCATCTTGCCTGCCTCACCTACGCAGTAGTGTCCACTCGCCGCCCGCCCGCCCCGTTGGAGCCGGGCGGCGCTGCAAGATGAGATAAGCTCATCACTTCCAGGCTACCTTATTTTTACCCACGGCCGTATAATCCAACGGAACACGGAACGCCGAACACGGAAGAACGAGTATGGCCTTCTTCCATGACTGACTTGCACTGCCGCTCGGCTCATCTACTCCCGACCGCTCTTCAAAGGCTAACCCGCGGACCTGGTGCCAAACCTGCAGGACGTCGCGTGCTGGCCGGGCTGTTTTCTCGAACAAGTTCCACGTCTGCCATCTGGACGTCGTTATGTGCGCTCCTGCCACAAGCCGTTGGGGTCCGGAGCTATCTGTGAGTCCCCTCTGGTCCCTTCTTTAGACTATCGTGCAGTAGAAGAGTCTCGGCGCATTGTGCACAACGAATGTGATACTCCCCACAAGCAAAGTCTTGCAAAGCCTCGCCTACAGCGTGAGCGTATGAGAACGTATATCGCTGTCCGAAGGTGGGCATGGCGGAGTAGGAGGAGTGCAGTAGCTGTGTTACCGTCACTGCTTTCCACCATCCACGCCTGTGTCAAATCATGGATCCGTTCACCATAATCGGGAGCTGAGAGACCTGCTTGGATTGGGGTGTTGCTGCTGGGCAAAGCGCGATATTGGTCACACGGTAGTAACGAGCGCGGGGTTCTCGAGTGTAGAAACTAGGTATATATATGAGAGCCTTCCCTTCCAAAGTCGACAGATCATCTTCACCTGCACTGTCTCTTTTCGACTCTTCTTGATCGGTCCACACCTTTTGTGCTCGAGCCCCAGCAAGCGCCATGTGCACGTATTTTTCCGATAGAATCAAGTACAAGCAGTGCCGACGGAACCCTAAACATCTTGTTACCGCACGACATGTCGCGAAATACTGTCCAACGCAGCTTGGTCTGAACTGCCCCGACCTAACCTCGGATGAGTCGATTTTCTTCGGCTCAAGATCCAGCGCCGGTCAATGTCCGTTGTGCCCTCAGACGTAGGACTATGGAAGGTAAGGATCCGCGTTCGTGAAAACATGGCATGCTGCTGATGAAGTGGCAGCTTCTAGGTGAATCGGGCTGCGTTGGTGTGTGCATTCTTTCTTCCGAGGGAACATAGTCTCGAAATGGCTGTTGAGATGCTTGGAAAGTCGAAACAGAAGTAAAATCATTATGGATGAATTTTAAGTAGTCAAACGCGAATGATCCAGTTATTGCCTAGTTTGAGGTAGCTGAACGATAAGAAGGCTGCTCCGTTATGGCGAGGCAGTTCAGGCTTTGATGGCCAATTGAGTAGACGATTTTCCATCCGCTGACGAGTTCGTCTCGATATCACTCGGCAGCGAGAGCCGGGTTTCCTCCTCCAAGCGCTCGAAGCATTGACCCAGATCGAGAGCCACCTCGTCCGCCGTCTCGTAGCCTTCTCCCCAGCATTTTGATATGACGGCCCCAGCCACGTTTCCCTCAAGAGGTGGGAACAAGTCTTGTGCATATCTGGATTCAATCTCTTCATCCTCGAGACCCGCATAGGGACGCTTCCACGTGGTGATCTCGTAGATAGCCGACCCGAGGGCAAATATGTCCCTCTTCCGACCAGGGCGGGTGTAGAACTCGCGGCCTCGAAGCGGCAGCTCGTATGCCGCCTCCTCGCAGTTCGTTTCCTTCAAACCCCGCCCATCGATCAGCGACGCGCCAAAGTCGCCCAGCTTGACACGGAGCCCTTCGAACAGGAGTAGGTTGCGGCAGCAGAGATCGCAGTGCTGCACGCCCTTGGAATGTATATAGGCAACCCCTCGAGCGGCTTGAATGGCCATGTATAAGCGGTCCTCCAGGGCAGGAGGCTCGTCGGGGTGCTGCTTAATGTACGAACGGACGTTGTTCAACGGGGCGCGTTCGAGACGCAGAGAATGGACGCCAGGACCAATTTCTTCGAGGCCGAGAAATTTCAGAATCTGATCGTGGTCGCCGAGGATGTTGTAGATGGTGGCTTCGCGCTGCACATCCTCCTCTCCAGACGTGTAATATTCGTGCTCGCGATTGAGCCACAGCCTGCCATCTTCCCAAACCTGGTAGCCTTTGCGCACTACCGCTGGGTCGTCCGTCGTCGTCACATAGCAGGTGGCCCCGAAGCCAATCGTGTCGAATTTATGGGCACGTTTCATGGGAAGAGACGGGTGTTGGAATCTGATGGGCAGGAAGAGCCGATCTAGTGTTTGGGTGGGGGACGCAGATGGGCGCTTGGGACCGTTGAATTGAGAAAAGGCAAAAATGTAACAATTGACACAAAGCTACAGCACTCAAGGAATTGAGTTTAGAGGCTGAAAGTCGCGACCTTAACAAACCGCTGGGTTGCGGGCTTCTACATCACGTACGAGTAACCGCTCGAGTCTTGCATCAGCGTGAACGCTGAAAGCTGAAAGGTAAAAGGGGATGTTAGCAGTGCCACCTAGTCTAAGCGCCTGGTTTCATCCTCAGTAGGGTTAGGGTTGCGACCGGCCACATGAGATCAGGAATGACGGTCAATCGGGCGGGTGACGATAATCGCGGGTCTGCACACCTGGATTTAGTCATCTTCTGGACCTCTCAAACCTGCCAACCAACCTTTTCTCCTTCACAGCCCAGCACTTAGCCTTCAACATCTTCAGCATCTATCTTGACAGAACATGTATTTTATGACAACAACATATCAAGATCCAAGCTTAGCTCTGAATACACAGCTGATTCCGGCCTTGCCTAGTCGGTTTTGTTTCTGTCCGTATCTTTTCCTCGTCGGCTCCTTTCCCTGTCCTCCCTCCCGTTTCTATATCCCTACGTCCCGCCCCCTTTTTTCTTTCTTTCTTCACAACAAACTCAAACCAGCAGCAGCAGTAGTGCCGAAGCTAACCGTCGAAAATATGTTCGTGAGTCGTTACTAGTGGAGAGTTCGTGAGCTTCATGGGTGTCCCCAGCAGGGAAACCGTCGCGATGCCCAGTTCATGACATATCCCGACCGAGACCCCGAGCTCCCTTCCCTATATCGGTCCATGGAGTAATTGGAATTGTACCTATGAATCATACTTGATGGACAACGTTGCAAACATCCAGGGTACCTAGGAAGGATGGTGACATAAACAACTTGCAATGGCGCATCTACCTAGACCAATTCCCTAGGCAGCGGCAAGTACACACTCACTTGTACCTAAAGGACAATCAACGACTTTAATATCATATACCCAGACCATTGAATGCAAGCTTGAACCACAAAGTCCCTTGACAGCAAACATACCCTCCGTGCTTTGGCAAAAAGAAGAAGAAAACCCCCGGGGAAAAAAAAGGAGAAAAAAAAAGGATCGACGGACCCACCTCCACCTCAATCATAACCCCTGACAGACCCCTTTTCTCACTATTTACACCACACACAATGTCCAGTCACCCACCAAAAATGACATCACCTCCATCCGTGTTCCAGTCACATCCAAACGCAGCATCCAGGTTGCCATACAATTGAGCATTACCAAACTTTTTTCCCATCAAAATACCTACCAGCAATCGAAAGCATCGCGCGCCGTCCGCAACAATACTAAATAATATGTGGTGATCGACACAACCGACTAGCCGGCCAAACACAAAAAAATGGACAGACCGAGCAAGAACAGATATGAAATAGCGCACAGAGTAGAAAAAAAAATATTCGTTTGCATCATACCGGCCTCGCAACCTGCGAGAAAACCCGTGCACCGCTCTTCCTCACCCCTTTTTCTTTTCTTGTAACATATCCATCCTCACCAATCAATCGGGTCCTTCACATCACCCCTGTTCGTCTTGGGAACCGGCACAGCCTTGGCCGCCAGCCGCCCGCTCTTCCGCTTCAGGTATCCGCTGCCATCCAACCACGGCGTCTCGATCGACATCTTCTTCTCAAACTCGGCGATCTTGTCCTCCAGCTGCATGGTCAGGCCGATATCATCAAGGCCGTTGATCAGGCAGTATTTCCTGAACTCCTCGACCTCGAACTTGCAGATGGTCTCGCCGCTGTCGTTCTTGATCAGCTGGTTCGGCAGGTCGACCTCGATCTCCTTGCCCGCGACCGCCTCGGCGTGGATGGCCGCCAGATCCGCCTTGTTGCTGATGGTGATGGGCAGCATGCCGTTCTTGAACGAGTTGTTGAAGAAGATGTCCGCGAACGAAGGGGCAATGACGGTCTTAACGCCAAAGTCGTTCAGAGCCCAGGGGGCGTGCTCGCGCGAGCTGCCGCATCCAAAGTTCTCGCCCGTGCAGACAATGATCTTGGCCTTGCGGTAGGGCTCCTTGTTGAGGACGAAGTCGGCGTTCTCGGTGCCGTCGGGGTGGAACCGCATCTCGTGGAACAAGGCGACTCCAAGGCCGGTGCGCTTGATGGTCTTGAGGAACTGCTTGGGGATAATGGCGTCGGTGTCAATGTTTGCCTTCTCCATCGGGGCGGCAATTCCCTTCAGGACAGTGTACTTGGGCAGGCCGGCGGCGAATGGGTTGTGGGGGACTGAGATGTTGACATGCGGGGAGATGTCCTCAGGCTGGTCCAAAATCTTCGCCTTCTCGGCGTCGTCAGTCTCGACACGCTCGTCAACGTGAGCCTTTTCTTGTGTGGCGGCGGGCTGCTCAGGGGTAACCGCTGCCTCAACTTGAGCAGTGAGCTTTCGAACATCGGCGATTTTGCCGACGATTGCGGCCGCTGCAGCCATGACAGGGGACATGAGATGAGTCCGACCCTGGGCACCCTGGCGGCCCTCGAAATTCCGGTTGCTGGTGGACGCGCAACGATCCTTGGGTCCCTGTGGCTGAATCAGTAACTGCTTTGCGATTATATGGCCTTTTCATGTAGGTACTTACCAGGATATCAGTGTTCATGCCAAGGCACATAGAGCAGCCAGCCTCGCGCCATTCCAGGCCGGCGTCAGTGAAGATCTTGTCGAGTCCTTCCTTCTCCGCTTGCTCTTTTACGAGTCCCGAGCCAGGGACGACAAGGGCGCGCTTGATGTTGGAAGCGATGGTCTTGCCCTTGACTACTTGGGCGGCGTTTCGCAAGTCCTCAATGCGGGAGTTGGTGCAGCTGCCGATGAAGACCACGTCGACTTCAATATCCTGCATGGGAGTGCCGGGGGTGAGTCCCATGTACTCCAGCATGCGACGGCCTGCCGCCTTTTGTCCCTCGGTCGCGAACGTCTCCGGGTCTGGCACGACGCCAGTGATGGGAACCGTGGATTCGGGTGATGTACCCCATGTGACCTTTCGCTAGTTAGTGACGACTTCTTCTAGCGTAAACCTTGGAATAGTTGCTCCTTACCGTGGGCTCGATCTCCTTCGCGTCAATAAATACATCAATGTCGTACTTCGCGCCAGGGTCCGAGGCGAGCGACTTCCAGTATGCAACGGCCTTGTTCCACTCATCAGAGCCGTACTTGGGAGCCAATGGCCGTCCCTTCAGGTACTCGATGGTGTTATCATCGGGGGCAACCATGCCGGCTCTGGCGCCAGCCTCGATCGACATGTTGCAAATACTCATCCGGGCTTCTACGCTGAGATTTCTGATGACGGAACCACAGAACTCTACGACAGAGCCGTTTCTATTGAGAAAGTTAGTTAGAGGATCAGCTCTTAGGAATCTTTAGGGGCAGCAATGCGAAGTGAACGTACCCGCCTGCGGTTCCGATCCTGCCAATGATGTGGAGAACCACATCCTTCGAGCCGACACCTGGAGCCAGCTCGCCGTCGACCTGTATCCTCATGTTCTTGCTGCGCTTGGTGATGAGGGTCTGGGTAGCAAGGACATGCTCGACCTCGCTGGTGCCGATTCCGAATGCCTATGACCGGTTAGCAAAATAGTTCTTCGATCCGGGACCAGTTCGGGGGAAAATCATACCAATGCTCCGAAAGCGCCGTGCGTGCTGGTGTGACTGTCACCGCATACAACGGTGGTACCCGGCAGCGTGAAGCCCTGCTCGGGCCCAATGACGTGGACAATTCCTTGCCGCTTGTCACTCAGGCCAAAGTATGTGATACCGAAATCTTTGACATTCTCCTCGAGGGTTACGCATTGTGTCCGCGAGTCGTCCTCCTTGATGAAGCTGGCGATGTCCTTCAGGGTCTTGCGGGACGTTGTGGGCACATTCTGCGACGAGAGTCTGTGGTCAGCTGTGGGAGCCCTTTTTAAAATTTTGCATATGGGGACAATGTTTCCACGTACGTGGTCGGTGGTGGCAAGGGTGCAGTCTGGTCTCCGGACCTTGCGACCAGCGTTCTTGAGTCCCTCGAAAGCTTGCTGCGCGGGTGTCAGTCAAAGTCAAGCAACATTGGTGGCTGTGACTATCGGAGGTACGCACGGGTGAGGTGACCTCGTGTACGAGATGGCGGTCAATGTACAACAAGATGGTGCCGTCCAGCTTCTCGTCCACGATATGGGCCTGGAGGACCTTATCGTAGAGAGTCTGGGGGGTGCTCTGGGCGCCGGGCATATTTTCTAGCTTCTGCGGTCTGGTCCGTGAAAAGCGAAGTAGAAAGAAAGAGTAGAGAGAAGAGGAGAGAGTCCCAAAGTTCCAGAACGGGGACGGCGCGGGAAAAGAGAGCGGTTCGGGACCAGTGATATACGACGTGGGGGGGCTGTTTGTCTCGGAGGAGAGAGAAGCAATCGGCGAATTAGAGGTTGCGGTGGTGCGGTGCAAGCCAAACGGGGCTGTGAGGGGGAAAGGAACAAAAAAAAAAAGCTGTTTGGCTTTCGAGGTAACGGTCCCGAGGCTCGTGATTTAGCGGTTTGGGGAAGTTTTGGAGGTTCGGCTGGCAGTTTAGGTGTATGCGGCGAACAGTGGCGAGGGGTTCGTGAAATTTCTTGTTTTATATTTTACTCCAGATTGGCCCCGTCTGCGACAAAACAAAACATACAACCAACAGCTTTCTGAAGCAAAGCTCTGCCTTCTAATCTCTTATACGGCCCTTTCCCTGCCCCATCTTCGGGGCCAGAGCAGTCTCCAACCTGGGAAATTCAAACAAATCGTGCCGGCCGATCTCGGAGAAGCTTCCCAGCTCCGGTCTCGCGGAACCCACTGCTGGGGGCTGCGTGGAATGCGGGGTTGGCGCGCATTTCGATTTCTAAAGTACGGCAGGGGATTGGCCAGGGCACGACGGGGATGGGGCGGCCTGGGTGGGGCGCAGGGCAGGACGCAGTGGGGTCGAGGCACAAGACCGCCCGGCTGCAAGCGGCAGGTGGGTGGGGTGGCACTGGGCGGTTGACTGTCCAGAGTCGACAAGTTTGGTCTGTTAGCTGGAGACTTTTGCATCACCTTCGTCGCATCGTCATGAAAGGCGGCTGTGGATGAAATGGTCTACCGAACAGCTTGTTTATTTGATCTACACTAATATCTACGATTCCGTCAACCATTTTCTCCATTCCAATAACAAAACAGACATTAACAGAGATCTTGTTGCGTTTAATTGTCTTCTAGGTTGACATTGCAGCCCGATCGCGAGTCCCTGCCTCTCTCCAAGAAACCGAACGAGGCTCCGATTCAAGCTGCGAAACTGCGTAGCTCACTAACATCCAGACCAGACGACAGACTGCACTACGTCAGGGCCGCAGAGGCAATGGATTCCACCATTCTCTCCATGACACTGTCATTGCTTGGCCTACCTTAGTCAGTCTTCCCGAAGCAGCCAGCAGCCAGCAGCCAGCCTCGAGTTGTATTGGAGATACGGGCTCGGTACAGAATGTTTCCCAATCAATCCTCAGCGAGTGTCCATGGCGGGGGAAAGCGCACGTCGCATCCCGAGGGCCGCCAAATCTTGGTGTGGACTGCATGTTGGATGGTGGACAATCTGAATGGAACAGCTTGATACCTATCTCAATCTGCAATCGACAACACAACACACTGCAACTAAACTGACCCCTGGATCCGAATCCGAATCTTCCCGCATGGCCTGAGTTGGTGATGACCCCCTCGCCCGACATCGTCTGATAAGGCAAGGGACTTGCTTTTTTTTTTCTCTGGCTCTTGTTCAGCCGCCTAATCTAATCCGACGCACGGCATCAGAAAATCAGAAACCTGGAACAATCTTGCCCAGCACACCGCACATCCAGACCACAGCCTTGACCACCCACAGCACGGCCGAGCCCGCAACCAGCACAAACACCCAGGCCAGCAACCACACTATGCAGTCCTCGCCCGTCGACTGGCCCCGTGCATACCGCTTCCGCAGCGCCGATCTGGGGTCAAACACGGGTCTGACCAGCTTCCAGAATGCCCGGACCGGGACCAGCTGGACGAGTTCCTGCAGCAGCGCCAGCCCCACTTGGCCCTGAGCTATGAAACGACCGCCGGTGCCTCCGGTGCCGCCTGGTGGTGCCAGACGACCCTGTGCTGGCGGTTGTGGTGGCGGTGCTGCTCCCATAACTTCCTCCCCGTCCTCCCCAGCTCGCGCAAAACCGTGCCGGTCCCGGCTCCGGTCCGACACCGCCTCCGGGGAAGCCTTCTTCCTCGCTCCTGTCCCCGCCCCACACGACACCAGCTTGGCGGCTGCCGGTGTCACTATCACATGCTGCACGTAAGCTGTCCTTGCTGCTCCCTGCACCATCGCCAGGTCTAGCTCGGCATCGCCCGGGACCAGGGTAGCGTTGGTTCTGTTGCTCCCGCTGCCGCTGCCGCTGCCAATGCTGCTGCCAGTGCTGCTGATGCTGCTTATCGTCCGGCTCGAACTCGGCCGGCCTAGCGGGGACGTAGATGTGCACATGAGTGACGATATGCTGCTTTCCGCCGTCTGCTGCTCCTTGCTCGTCCTCATTGTCTTGCGCAGCTCCGTTCGCGATGACGATACGTGACGAACTTGCCTCTTGCAATCCGCTGTGGGCGGCGCCTCGCTCGCCAACGTAGTAACGCTGGCTGGTGGTGGTGACGGCTGCGGCGGGCTTCCCATCTTCGGTGTGCTCTCTACGGTCGCTATTTCCAGTGTCGGGGGAGGCAGGCAGTCGAGACTCGGCCAGACGCTCTGTCGCATGCCGCCCGGCGGGGAAGCCAGCAGGTCCAAACAGGCGTTGCTGGGTGGCCCGTCCAAGGATAGGGGCAATGCTGGCTTCAGAGGTGCCATCCACGCTGCCATCGCTCGACCTTCGCTTAATCTGCTGGCCTTTTCTTCGCAGCCGCGATCCGCTTCCGGGCGAGGCAGACTGGGCTCGTAGCCAGTAGTGATGGTGGTGAGTGTGCAAGCAGATCGGGACGTTGTCAGACTCCGGCCATCCGTTTCCCTCTCCTCGTCGAATCTGGGCTCGAGATTGCCCAGGTCTCCTATCAGCGTGTTCGCCCAGAGATCCGATGGGTTCTGATTCTCTAGCTCTAGGATCCGCCCACTGGGTATCCTGGGAAGCGGCTGCCCGAGAAGTGATCTTTGGCCGTGAGGCTGGGGTATCGGCATGTCGATAAGCCTTCGCGGCTTCGGCCCGACCTGGAAGTCCTTGGGCATGCTGTTCATGAGCGACCGGATTGGATTTCGCTTGGGAACCCTCGTGAGAGTCTTGACGGGGCTTGTGTCCTTGAGGGTTGGGCCCAACCTGACCGGGATCGACGGAGGAGAGCGCAGGCGGAATGTCGTCGTCTCCGACGGGGATGAGATCACTGAAGCTTGGCTTCCGTCGGATTCCTGGCTGGAGCTCTGATGCTGAGGCTGATGTTGGTGTTGCTGCTGTTGGTTCTCCTGCTGAGTCTCTACGGCCGGCCCTGTGTTTGCCTTCGGTTCCTCGAGGGTGAGGCGGCGCTGGTTCGTCGCCGCCTCCCTCAACCCTAAAAAAGAGCTCGGCTTGCGATGTATGGTCGTAGACCCACTTGATTGAGAGGCGCTGCTTTTTTGGGACTGCGGGATGGGACTTAGGTTCGGCTCGGCAACCGATGACCATTGCAGCGTCTCGCGACGCCACTTGACCCGCTGCTGGGCAAGCCGGATGGCATCCTTGTGTCTCTCTATCTTGTCATGCTTTGCCTGTTCCCTCTTCTGCTGGGCTTCTCTCTTGGCCAACTCGTAGGCTTCCTGGGCATCTTCGGCCTTCCGAGCCAGTCCCGCGAGATACGGGTCTGCCGCCGGCCTCAACTCATCCGAGCTTGTTGTTGGGGTGAGTACGTCCATCTCGCCGGTGTAGGGGTTGACGCCCGTGACACCGAGGAAGTCACTACTTTCCTTCAGGGTCCGACGCTGCCGGCGTGCTTCCTGCTTGGCGAGAAAGAGCTCACGGGCTCGGTCCGACGACTTGACCGGGTCTTGGTCCGCTGGTGTTGGTGCTGCTTTCGGCAAGGGTTTCCGAGACGGGATTGCCCCCCTAATGCTGGATATATGAGAGGAATTGCTGACACCGGCAGGGATATCAGAGACTGGACTGGCTGGAAGCTCAACGGCCGTGGTCGCCGGCACATTGGCTGCTATCCTGCTACTGATGCTCTGCGACCTGCGAGGTATCGCAATGGGCATATTCCATAAACCCGGGGGTATGAAGTCTGCCTCATTATTATCCAGCGAGCCCGTACTCTGCCTTCTGTTCGTCGTCTGCACAGCCAACGACTCGAACTGGATGGTAGTCCCACCCCGTTCAGGCCGCTTGCTCGGCCGGAGTTTCGAGAAAAAGCTCGTCACAGACGTGGCGATGTTCCTGGCATTAGGCGATGTCGGTTTATCGGACCCTCTGGGCGGGCTTTTCACGTTCTCGGATACCCCTTCGTCACCTAAATGGAGTGCCGAAGACGATGATTTCCGAGACGAGCGGCCGCCTGCTCGAGTGAACGAGGCCATGATGGTTGGAGTCGTGTCTTAACGATACCCTTTCCGCGATGCTGCTAGACTGCTGTTGTATGCGGAGAACCGACGGCCCACGACGAAGGTATCTGTGCTGGAATGGATGGCAACATCAGGGCCGTCCGGTATAGGTAGGAAGCAAACAAAACAAGAAAAGAACTGCAGTCGAATCTCTCCAAAGTTGAAGAGTCCTTCAAGCGGTCTGGACGATAATGGTGGGTTGCCGGAACATGGCGTGATATTTTCCGACGTGAGGAAGGAGCAGACTGCTACAAGGGAAAGCCCATCTTGATTCTTGGTGATTATGTTGGGAGCGACGGGGTGTGTTACTGCTTATCGAATATCCGCTCGACATCGATTCGGAGTAGGAACGAGTGAAGGCACTCACTGCCCGGGGAGCGGACTCGCACCATTATGCAACTGCACAAAGAGAAAATGTCGAGACTATTATACTCGGGCCGGGCCTCTGTCAATCATGAGTCAAAAGATTCCGCTCACACTCATCCTGGAATGGAAATGTGCAGTTTCAGTTTCTCGGAGCCAGGAGTGGAAACCGCCGAGTCCAAGTGTCGGAGCGTAACAAACAGCTGCTGAACGAGATTTGTCTTGCCAGCTAAATAGCGACCTGACGACGTCGTAGCTGGTATAATCCATCGTTATCTTGATGAGACGTGTTCAGTCTAAAATACAGTTATGTGCCCCCGTCCCGCCGTGAATGCGCGCGCCCCCTTTCCCATAAAATAAACGCCCATGACATGCATAAAAATGAAATGTTTTGTGTCTTTCGACGCTCCTCCACGTTCCTCTCCCATATCTTGCGATATCGTACATATATATGCCACCCCATCCCGGATGACGCAAGCAAGGTCTTGCTATGAGTCCATCGCATCAGGCACTCGTTCCCATGATGCGCCAACTAACGGCAAGCTCAGGGTTGAAGCAGCGTCTCTGCTACATCTGCGCGCCTCGCTGACTAGAGCCGTCGCGAGGGAAACCGCTCCTGAGTCCAGCGATTAGCTCTAGCGTTAGCCAGTGTGCTGGGCGAGTGCAAAAATTCGGCTTCAGATGTCGTTGCCCTCCGGCTCTCCTTCAGGGGGCTGCTCTGGCGAACCATGCGATCTGCCATGGCTCTTTGTTCCATAGCCGCCATTTCCCGCGAGTTTCTTGGTGAAAATGAGGAATTGATACTCCCCATACTCGGCGCCTTCTTAAGCGGCGAGTGTAAGTGGGAATAGACCCCCATGCTTCCTCCGTATCCTGGACCGGACGTGTTTGTGTCCATGCTAGTACCTGCGCTCGCGGTCGTGGTTGAGGGCGGGGCGAGGTTTATGAACCCGGAGCTTGTCATTGGTAGGCTTTGTCGAAGTCCCGAAGGACGGTTGGTCGCCGGAGTAGTTTTGTTGGCTTCTGGTGTGCTGGGACGGGCCGAAGGCGTGAAAATGCCTGGGGACCTGGTACTCCTGGTATGGGGCACCACGGCGTCTGGGTCGACGAGTTTGATGTAGTTGGGGTTCGGGTGCGTCTGAAATCCCCGGCGAGTGACTGTCGATGGCGTTCCGACGAGGAGCTCGTCTTCTGTTCTTCCTCCAACCTGGATTGCAACATCGCGGCATTCAGGGTGGACCCGCGGGTGAACAAACTTGACGTCATATTCGTGCATGACCTCTCGTTGGACAATGGCCGTGTCTTTGGCCTGCTGAGTGAATTTGCCCTGCAGGAGCAGGAGCTGCGTCGAGAGAAGAGCCTGTATAACAAGACACTTGAACACGGTAACACTGGGCGCCGGGTCGAGGCTCGTCAAAGGCAAGAAGAGCATGTAGACCAGAATATGGCCAGGGCTGAACAGGCAGAACATGCGCAGCGTTGCCGGATATGGATCCCAAACAGCCATCTCCCACACATCGCGCGTCCTATCCGGGTGCGCTCGTGATTCGGCCGATTCGGATGCCAGTAGGTTTTGGATGACGCGCAGCGGGGTCGAGCCAGTAGGCGTGGAGTCGACGCGGACACGGTGTGCCGAAGGTGTCGAAGGGCCCCCGTTCTCAACGCTGGCCTCAAAGAGTCTGTATTGGCGTGTCCGCGTCATGGCATAGAACGCGTTCAGAAGGGATATGGGAACAAGCGTCCATACGAGGAAGTTGACCTAAGCGCACATTGTCAGCGGAAAACATCTCGGCAGCGCAACTAAGGAAACACTTGATCGCGTGGCAACTCACCACGAATGAGAAGAAGCCGCTAGCTTCCACATCTGAAAAAACATCGTCGACATCCTTCCGTGCGCCCGTGTTGGCTCTGGCGAGAAGAAACAAGAAATTGGCCACGAGGCCAAAGCGAGTCCCAAAATTGGGCGAGTCCCAGTCCAGCGTCTGGATCTCTTCGGATAGATACAGCCAAAGGTCGCCTGGATTGAGCAGCGACGAGATCTTCTCGCGCAGCGATCTTTGGCGCACCAGCCGCTGAGGTCGTGGAGGCATGGCGGGCGATAAGGCGTAGGGTGTCGGTGTCGGTGTCGGTGGTTCGCGCTCGGTTCTCGGAGAAGCTCGCTACATCCCGTTCGAAAGTGTAAACAAAAAAGATGGTGTTGTTGATCAAGGCGCCGCTGCCTAGGTCAGGTAGTTTGTCTGTCGCACTGAAGATGCCTGGCAGGCAGGCAGGCAGGCAGGCAGACGGGCAGACGGGCAGACGGGCAGGAAAGACTGATGGAGTGGTCTCTTTGTTTACTCTGCGACGGTTCTGGTTTGGTTCAAATTCGGGAAGGCAAGGCCCAGCGCGGGCTGGTCGCAAGTTGAAAAGAAATCTGTACTGACGGATCCGTAAGGCGGCTAGCCTGTCGAGCAGAGGTAGGGATCCTTTCGGTAGCTCCTGCTCCTGGCGGGTCCAAAATGACCTAGCTTCCAGTTGGGCGTGGGGTTTTATAGTGGGGAAGGAAGCACTTAGTTCGATGGTCAGAGCTTCCAGCCGTCAGGGCATTCGGGGGACGAGCCAGCGCGGCCAAGCAGGCGGGCGGAGTGACGCTGCGAGGGACTATCGAGGCAAGGCAGACGAACAGCAACACCTGCGATTTCATGTCACTATTCCGACTTCATCACCTACAACCCCCAATTCCCCCCTCGGACACACCGCAATTGAACTGCCGGCTCCCTTTTTCGGGCTGTTCGCCACTGCGCACAGAATACCAACATGTCGACCCAAGAATACAAGGACAGGCAGTTCCTAGCCGTGATTGGAGACGAGGTGAGCCGCGGGGCCGGCCCCTGGACTTGACGGGTTGCGCTGACGATGGGAACAGGACTCCGTCACGGGACTGCTGCTCGCAGGCATCGGTGTGAGTCCCTCGAGTCTGGCCCTCTGCCGCTCAAGCTGTCGGTCTAATCAATGCGCGCTCCGATAGCATGTCACCTCGCCTCCAGACTCGCAGAAGAACTTCCTGGTGGTAGATAACAAGACGGATAACGCCGCCATCGAGGCCGCATTTGAGCGCTTCACGAACGAACGGAAAGATATCGGAATCATCCTGATCAACCAGCATGTCAGTTGTCCCACGATAGGCACGAATATGCCGCCCGCCGTCTTGGTTTCTAACTCAGGAGCCCCACTAGATCGCCGATCGCATACGCCATGTCGTGGATTCCTATGTCAAGGCATTTCCGACCGTACTCGAGATCCCGAGCAAAGACCACCCCTACGATCCTGAGAAGGACAGCGTTCTGCGTAGAGTCCGCCGTTTGTTCGGCGAGTAGATTGGCAAAGTAGGGGTTGGAAGGAAAGGGACGGCGGTGAAGGCCGATTCGGTGAACCGCTTTGCGGCTGTCAGTTAGCCGTCTGACTTGTCTTGGATGGCGGCGAACAAACATCGAGTTTCATGCCCGGAGGCTATGGTGACAGAGATGCAGTGTGTATGTATATTCAGTATGGCAACCTCAGGACAGGCTATGCTTCCGAAATGCAAGGAAGAATCAGTAGGGAATAAACACATGGTCCAACTCCAGAAATAAGCCTATCAATCAAAGCCCGCTTCCCTCTAACTTGGCGTTTCGTCATCTCGCTCGTGTTGTGCTCGTTGCGGTATTACATTCTCCAACCCACTCCCAAAGACACCCACCCCGCTCTCGGCGCTAGGCTGGCGAAACCATAGTAAATATCTAAAGATCGATAAATGCCTTGGTATTTCTCGCGAACACGACGGTAGCGGTCAAGCAGGTGATGTGCTCGTCGTCCTTGCTGAACACATCCGCCTCGACCGTGTATTTTCCCTTTATCGGAGGACTGTGGTTAGCCAACTGCAGATATACGCATACAAGACACAGTTATCGAGCAGACTTACGGGAGGGATTTCCTTGGGCAAGTCAATATCCTTGACGATGGAAATCTTGCCCTGCTCAATGGGGCATTCAAGGTCGACATTCTTGATCTGTTCGCAGAGGTCGGCCTGCGTGTTGATGAGGCGGATGTAGCCGTATTTGACCTGCAGCTTCACGTATGCTCCTTCCTCAATCGTCTCCTTGACAAAGCCAGTGGCTTCGATGTTCAGCGTAGTGCCTCTGCATGCAATCAGTTAGATCAGCTGTACTGTACTGCAATCGCCGAGTCAAAGGTTTGGGGGGCGTACGCCTCTGGGGGGTTCGGTGTCAGAACAACATTCTCGATGACGATGATGTCTGATCCACGGTCGGCCTCGCAGTATTTCAAGGGCGACTCGCCGGGCACGTCGAGCTCGTCGTTGATGATGACGCTGTGCTCGTCGCCACGGAAGATGCTGAGAGCACTGGTGCTCGCCGAGAAGAGGGCGAGGAGGGAGGTGGTGGCGGAGAGCCTCATCGTGGCGGTTCGAGGGGCAGCGAGGAGAGCTGGTTCCCAAGTCGGTTATCGGGGTTACAGTCGATGATTCAGGATGTCTTCAAAGTCAAATGGGCTGGGATCGCGAGCGGATTTGATGCAAATGCCTGAACTGATCCAAGGTCAAACGGTCTCGAGACGGCGAGATAGGTGTAGGTCAGCCAAGGCAGGTTACACCGACAGCGCCAGTGACAAGTGACAGTGATAGCGACAGCGGCCGTGGATGGGCACGATGGGGTAAGTCGAGGCCAGGGTGGGATTGGTGGGTGGCGGAGGCGGAGCTTCCCACTTGTCACTGGTTGGATCCTCAGCAGGCGGGCGGCGACCTCCAAAGAACGCCGCACGTCATGGGAGCTGCTGGAGCGACCCTCTGGACCAGTGATTTGCCTTGGCTAGGCCCACACGAGGTGCGTCGTCCCTTCCCGTTGGACGATGCAGTCATTATCCGGGGGCGGGCAGGAACCTGGTGAGCCTGGAACACTCCAGTCTCGTTTGGAGCTAGGCTATCATGTGCCCGGACAAAGGTGGGGACCCCTGCATTGACCATGGGCCAACCACAGGCAGTCTTTGCGTGACTCTAAGAGCCATTTGAGCCACTGTCTGTGAAGGCTGAAGCTCCTTGACGTGTCAATGGAAGGCTGGCCGCGCCTGATACTAGAACTCGTTCAACTTGATGTAACAATTGAAAAGAAGCGCCTCTTCCAATTCTGCGCATGACAGACAAACACCCTCCTAGATACAAAGGTATGTATGAAATGGGCTGCTCACATCCTCGTCTTTGTCCTTCGGGTTGGCTTGCCAATAATTACATCCTGCGCGATGCTGCGGCGCAAAACGCAATCGAACGAGATCGTCCCCCTTTTTCACAACGTTGTTCATTTGGTATTGTTCGATCATATGGCTGCGAGCTGTTAGAGAAGTCCCACTCTTAGGAACTCACACCTCGACATCTACAGTCTGACATTTTGATGCAGAATGCAGAGCCTCTTCGTGGATTCGGAATCGTTAGCCTTCTTGTCACAACAGCAGACCCACCATCCAGACAGCACTTCTGCATGATACTACCTGGTACCTTTCTGTCGCTGGCTGCCCCGAGTAAACAACATGCAGCCATAGCTACCAGCCTAGCTATATGCCGCATCAAATCTTCATCGTCGCGTTGCCAGGCACGCAGTATGATGAGGATGATCAGACCCATGGACTCTGCACGGCGAAGTCCAATAATGCCGGATCACCAACAGAACGACAGGGCTTTGGGCAAGACAAGGAGAAGCAGATCAAACTTGATGGGTGCTTGCGATGGGACAATCCGAGTGCTTGTATCAAGCACAATTTATCTCCGGAGTCACTGAAGGTTTGTCTGCTACATGCAGTCATCAACGACGTAGGCGTCAGTGCCACCTGTCCCGCGATCAAAGAGACAAGCCTTTGAAAAGCAAGCCATCAAGTTCAGATTGGTTGACTATGCGTTGATGACGGTAATATTTCGAACTTTAGTTGATACATTGGTGGTCTAGTGTTACAGCTAACATGACGACATTGATCTCCACGCTGACGGGGCCAAGCATGAAAACACATTGTGTCCACGGCACAAGCACCCATACCGGACAAGTCACTCTCCCACAGGTTTTCACGGATCTGTTCTCCAGGCTTGGTTGCCTCGGCGCCGCCTCAACAAGCTGACTTCTGACGATTTTATCAGTGACTCCTGAGGGGAGACTGATTGTGGACTGCCTGCCGAGGGCTCCCAGTCAATTGAAATGGAAGTCTCTAATTCATTTGGTACGGTAGTTGGTGTGTGGCTGGGTCCACGCAGACACTCGGGCAACCAAGCACGCCAAGCTACTGGTATACAGGCTATGAGCGTTTTTGTCCTGCTGGCGATTGTCGGGATTCGAGACCCCTCGCCAGTGACTAGAAGTCGCCCGTACTTTGGAGGAATCGGACAGCTCGGAGCTCGGAGCAGGGAAGTTGCCTGAAGTGTGTGCGGGTTGAGAAACAGAAACAAGGGCACACCTCATTCATCACCGATTCCCCATCCACAGATGACCCAGGGCGGCGCATGTGCAATGTGCATGGCCTTGCGCAACCTGGCAATCAGGAGCCGGCCGCCTTGTGCGCTGTGCGCTGTACGCCGTGGGCTGGACCACACCACCGCTGGCACCATCTTCGTCAGGCTCCAGAAAAAACGGGCCGGATGGATGCGCTTCACCCAACAAAAGCCTTTCGTCGGCCTCGCCCAAACCATTCTTTTCCAGCAGCTCTTGTTGTTATCGTTTTACAGTTTTTTGAACTCTTCCCCTCGGTCCCCAAGCCCAAGCCCAAAGCCCAAGCCCTCAACCCTGTCGGTTATTCCCCTTCCCGCCTCCGGCTCCCTTTCCCTCCCTTCGTTTTGCCAGCTCCGTTTTCCCGGCCCGAACCTGAACTTAGATTCTCATTCTCCCCATCCCGCCAATTCTGTGCTAATCAGCATGGAACAAACCTTCGCACCTCCATCACCATCTCCATCTGCATCACCATCTCCATCACCACCCCTTTTCCTGTTGGGAGCTCCAGCCGGACAAGATACGCCCAAAAATCCGGAATCCAAATCCAAATCCCATCTTCAAAAATCGAAAACTCCGGTGGCGGTCGACCCTCGGGTCGATATGTCCCTAATTTTTGTATTTTTTTTTACTCTTCATTTTTGGTTTGTCTCCCCCCTTATATGTCACTAACTCGGCTGAGAGACACCATGGAACACGGCATGTGCAGATGGGAATGCTGCTGACGGTCGAAACCGTATAAACGACGACGTATTTTCTCCGCTTCCGGGTCCTTTTTGCGCGTGCATCACACTACCTCGCGCTGGGCGGTTGCGCGACTCGGCTCGGCTCTCCTGGCCCCTCCTTTGGCCCTTCAGTCCTCCTGTTCCATTCACGTCTCCTCTGGGCTTTTTTCCTGGGACGGCGGCCTTCACCTGCACTCACAAGTGGTGTCAACCGACCGCCGTGGCACGCCTATCTTCCCGCCAATCCAAAGTTACATCAAATCACCCGCATCCACCGCCTTTTCCCTCTCCATTCCTTTCCACAGTCTGTTCTGAGTTTAGTGCACTCAGGATGGATGGACTGCCGCTGCATCCAACATGGAACACACTCACTCAAACCTTACCACTGGAAGCTCGGCACACCAACGAGAGCCAAAAGAAAGTACATTGGTACTTTGCATCGGCTTTGTTAACTCACCTTACCTTTGCTCATCATTTTTCTAGGCGGACAGCCAGACACCTCCTGATCTTTTCTTTCGGTCCCTTTCTTGGTACCTTCCTAGTGGACGGTCCAGTGCGCAGAGAGGTGCGCTGCTTCAGGAGAAACTGCCCTGCCTGCCAGCCGAGCCAGGCTGCCTGGGTTCCAGGTAGGCGCAAGGCATCCAACGCTCCCGTCGCGTGGGTTCGCAGGTTCTTGGACCCCCATCGCGAGGCCACAGGGCAGTTAAGGTACCGCAGCCCGCCCATCCAGCGCCTGGGGGGGAAGCAACCTGGAACCTCCAAAAAAGATTGGCCCTCCACAGTGGGCTTCGGGAGGCTTTCGCCTCAGGCTTGCCGTGCGCTGATTGGTCCGTGCGCAGCACTGCATCCCTCTGCAGTCTGGGCGCCCGGTCCCAGCACCAGTCCCAGTCCCGCGCAGTCCCAGGGCAGTCCCATCCTTTTGGCACACACGGGGAAACACAGCACCACCTCAGCGAGCGAGCGAGCGCCGCAGCGCACTCTCTCGTCTTCTCGTGTTGTGGGCCCCCTCTCTCTTGCTCTTGCTCTTCTCACTCCTCTCCTTCAAACTCTTCCTCTCTTTATTCAACCCACTTTTTCGCTCGCGTCACCTCCTCACCTGTTCGGATTGACATTTTCTAGTCGAGCTCCTCGTTCGCGCGCTCGACATTTCAGTCCGACTGTGCCCTTGCCGCTTCAAGTCCCTTTGTCCTCGAGGCGCATCTCGTCTCGCCCCATCTCATTGTGTCCCGTCTCGAATCCATCGTGACGATCGCCACACCCTCTCGTCGAGCCGACGCCATTTTCTCGATTTCCACCCACATCCGCCCTCCGCTTTCACGACCATCCACCCAGTCCAGTTGTGGGCACCTATTGACGCTGTCTAGCCGACTTCACCATCGACGGCGACGACGCCTTCTCGATCTGTCCTTCCTAGCCGACCAAGCCCTCCCCACGAGTCCTTCTCCTCATCCTTCTCCTCGAGAGAACCGACTTCTTCGCAATCGGCGCACAAAAAACGGGTATACCGGATGACAGCCACGTCACAGCCTGTTACCCACGACGTGTTTTGCTTGGAATCAATCGCTTCAAGGAGCGCGCCAGCATGCCCTTCAAACCAGAGAGATAAACGACTCGCATCATTCAATCCCGCCGACACAATATCGCCTTCGCGAGGTCATTCCTAGATGATGACAGACAAGCTACCACCGCTGTCGACGCCGATCGTGCCTCCCCGTCAGACTCCGTTTTCTCTCTCCCCAGCCGCGCCCGTACAAGAGGCCCCTCGAAGGCAAGAGATAACAGAGGAAGAACCATATACCATCAAGTGTATTTGCAACTTCACTGAGGATGACGGGAACACGATCCTGTGCGAAAAATGCGACACGTGGCAGCACATCGAGTGCTACTATCCCGACAATGTCGAGGACGCGCTTCGTGAGGACTTTACTCATTTCTGCACCGACTGCAAGCCACGAGCTCTGGATCGACAACAGGCTATTGAGCGACAGACGGCAAGAACGGCTTTGCCGACCTTGGAAGAGGAAGCCACGGATAAAAAAACCAAGCGTCCACCTTCAAAAAGTCACAAAAAGAAGCCCAAGCCGACTGATCTCCAATTAAATGGTCAGCATGCTGGCCCTGAAAAGCACGCCAGCCCTTACGAGCATCCCCATCCTCCCAAGAAGCCGAAAACCTCTCATAAACCAAGCCAGTCGATTAGTTCGCAAGCGCCCAAACGGAGTCCTTCCTTTGGAACCAACAAGGCCAACCACGCTCACCCCCCAAGTCCTGTCACCACCCCGCCGGACCTTCCGGAGACCTTCGAGATTCACAACTACTCGACCAACTTCCTCTCTCTCTGCAACGATCAGGATGTCCAGATCGTTCGCACAAATAGCTTTGCCGGGCTGCAGGTGTCGAATACCATGTCGGAATGGCTAAGGGATCCCGACAAGATGGAGAAAGAAACCGGTCTGGTATACAGCGACGTTTTTCAGAAGCTTCCCCCCGATATCGATGCTCTGAAGAAGCCTCTGGACATTGAGCGCGTCGAGAAGGCCGTCTCCTCGACCATTACCCTACGGTGGCAGTACCTTCAAGCGCCATCGGCCATTGCCAAAGACGTTCCACTCATGGAACTGAATGGTCAGATTGGTTTTCAGGCTAGCTATTGCGCGAACCCGCAAAACCGCTGGGATGAATTTACCTCGCCTCTACCATTTGTTCTCTTTCACCCTATGCTCCCTCTATACATCGACACTCGCAAGGAAGGCTCAGAAGCTCGTTTCGTCCGGCGAAGTTGCAGGCCAAATGCCGTTCTCGAGACCTATCTTTCAGATGGTCGTGAATATCATTTTTGGCTTGTCAGCGATCGGCAGATTGCGGCAAAGGAGCAGATCACGATACCCTGGGACTTTCGACTTCCGAAGAAAGACAAAGCTCGGATTCTTGGCCTTCTCGGGCTCGGCGATGAAGAGACCAGCGGGACTGCAGATCCAACCATCGATGAGATTGAGTACCAGAGAATCGCCAGCTGGGTGCACCTGGTGCTCTCTGAACACGGAGGTTGCGCTTGCAATCTCGGAGCGGAATGCGCGTTTGCGCGATTCCACCGGAATCATCTTGCCAAGATGCAAATACGGTCGAATCCGCCCAAGAGCAAGAAGCGCAAACCAAAAGCTCAGCATACCATATCACCGACCAGCACAGGGCACGCAACAAACAGTCGAGCGGCGAGCGAAGGCCGCGCCGAAGACGGCCGCACTGAAGACGCACCGGAGAACGACGCTAGATCTGTGTCAGGCGGGTCCTCTCGCAGCAAGCCGCCCAGTCGCGATATGACCCCGACGCAGCGGCAAGGCTCATTCGATACCCTCGGCATCCTGACCGAGCCCACAGATCGTGACAAGAGGAAAGTGACGATGATTGAGGATTCTTTCCGTCGCATGGAGCAGCAGCACCAACAACCAGCGCCCCGCAAGAGGAAGCGCGTATCCGATGGCACTAGCTCGTCGAAAACCCCCAAATCTTCCAAGGGCGAATCCGCCAACCATACACCGACGCTGCCGAACGAGTTTCCCGAGCGGCATTATGTTGATGCTGCAACATCTAGGAGCAAGTCGGGATCTCCTGCTAGTACCACATCGATCCGCGCTGCCAAGTCTGCAATCTCGACCACGATGGCGTCCCGCCCAATCTCAGACACCCCTCGAGGAGTTTATTGTGATGCAGCAGTACAAACAGACCCTGAGAAGATCCCCGCGAATCCACCAAAGCAAAGATTTGTCTCATTGTCTAAACGGCTGCTAAGTAATCGGCATCGCGTTCGCGACGAATTGGTCGAGCGGCAGCCCCCGCCCTCGGCACCCGAAACTCCCCCGGTTGCAATGGATGTTGATACCCCGACCAGCCAGGATGCGCCGGTCGCATCTCCATTGTTAAAGAAGGAAGCAGAGCCTGCCGTTGTTACAGCTACGAACCCTCCTCTCGACGATACTCCAATGCCTGATGCACCAGCGGTGTCGCCCACTATCACAAAGCCCGGTGAGGTGCAACCAAAGGGGAAACCCATCAAAACCAAGTCGCCTGACTTACGGGTGCAAATGCCTCCTGTCCCTGCGTTCGGAAGCCCGGCGTCTGCCCCTTCAACATCAACTACACCACTATCTGCTGGAGCCTCCATAGTACAATCACCATTCTCGACCACCGGGTTGCCGAGTCCGTTTGCCCCGTCGGTCAACGGTGTCACTGCAACACCTAGCCCGGTCAAGAAGAAACTTACTTTGAGCGATTATACCAAGAGCAGGATGAATAAGGTGGCGGCGAGTCGACCGTCGGTTGGCACAACCCTGTTGAAACCTTTGGCTAGCTCCGATGAACCAAAATCGGCAGCGAGTGTGGACAACGGCGCATTGATGGACTCCCCTACGACGGAGAAGTCGACCGATACGCCGGCAGGCTCAGCTGCTTTGCCAGGTGCAATGCCATCGACGAACGGCTCCGTGTAAGATATATAGACCGAAGGTCTCGTGTTTATGTTTGAGCTATGGACGATGCCTTTGATGCTTGTCCTGGTACGACACGACATGCTCGTCGCAGCATCACGTCAGCTTACGACATGGGAAGATGGCTTGGCGTTTTGGGCTGCAGCCTTGTTTTTCCTTTCTCTTTTTTATTATTCTTTTCTTTTTGGGGGGAGGGCGGTTCGGTTCTCTTCTGCGTACAAAGACCACTACTACTCCTTCTTGTTTTACTTTTTCCTCTTCTACAAAAACCGCCACGCGCGGCTGATTCAGGGGTGGGGGTGGCAGGCATATCATTTAATGCGGCGTTACGGGGCAGTTGGACTTTTGACCATTCCAACTCTGTTTTGGAAGGAGAAAGGGCGGATAAGGGGAAACAGGTTGGGGATGGAAACCTCACACCTTGCTACGAGTAGGCAATTGGTTTTACTTTTTATTATCTTTTGTGGTAGGGGGGGATAGGGAGGGAAAGGGAGGGAAAGACGAAGATACCAGTTCGGTCCTTTTATCCTTATTGTTTTTTATGTTTCGGTTCGCGTCTCGTCACGTTCCCCCCGCGGTGGTGGTGGACGATGATATTGGCGGGACGTTGAAATGAGTATTGTTGTGTGTTGCTGAGATGAGCTGAGTTCCTTCGATAAATGGGATCCTGTCCAAGTTCTGTCGTCGTTGTGTTGTCGTTCCGAGCGACGCTGAGTTGGGTTGATGCCATTTGAGAGTAAAACAAAGTAATATCTTTTGACGCGCGTCTTGGATTGGGGCTCTGTACTTGAAGAATAATCTTATCCCCATTCTCGCCGTCAACAAGCGTTGCGTTGAGGCAGGCCGCCTCGGGACTTTTTTTGATTCTGTGTTCGGTGAGGTTTGCTGAGAATGTCGATCACCATGTTTGATGGTGAGTGTTCATATGCATTATGGATATGGCGTTGATGGATGATCCCTGGTGAAGGTAATAGGGTCTTCGCCCTTTCAATTGGCTGTGTCTGAGAGCTCAGTCGAGAAGGCGAAGGACCAGACCGGATGGATCCTAGATCGCTGCGGTGCCATCACGATGGTAGCAAGAGCGATACGGGAGAGATGTGCTTGATATAGCTCTCTGAAGTCTCCGGGGAATTGCTCATGGAAAGTATGAAAGTAGAGACCGACGAAGAGAAGGAGCCAAAAGGCACACATACCTACGATGGGATAGAGAAGTCCAAGGGGCAGTTACCACATAAGCAATGGATCTTGAAAGAAAGGAAGAGAAGAGGGGACCGAACGGAGAGCGCAAACGACAGAATAAAAGGGCATCTCCCACCCCGGTCACACTGTCACACCTCACAAGTCGCAACACGCCCCTCATGTACCGATCAATCTCCAACGTCCCGACGCTATCGACCTGAGCCTGTCCTGTCCTGTCCTGTCACACCAAGCCGGACGGACGTATATGATAACCTACCTGACCTTTGTTCTATCACCCATCATCCAGTTGGCACCTCCTACAGATCAGTCGAGCAAGCAAACCATGCACAACCTGAATCCATAACCCAAAAGAGAGAATAAATAAACCCAAAGATCATCCGCAGCATTAGAGACACAAGATCCCATCCATCCATCCACCCGACGACGCAACGAACAAACAATAGATGAAGCAACACCAACTCCACCAACAACAACAATTCCAAGACATTATATAAATAAAATTCCATTCCCTGCCACCCCGGTCCCGATCACCACAGGGGATGGAAATTAAATAAAATTACCCGATTGGCAGAAACTTTGGACTGCGCGCAGCCCAGGTTGGTGGCGCACGGCACGGGGGCGTCGGCCGGGGGGAAGAAGGTGCTCCAAGTCCGGGCGGGAGAAATGTCCGGTCTGTCGGTCCCATCCACTATACATACACCAAGGCAAGGTAAAAAGTAGATATATTTATGTATGTAATATTTCTTCGGCCCTCTCGCCAGAAGGACGGGTCGTAAAACGAACAGGACAGAAAGGAAGAAAGGAAGGAACAGTTGCGCTGTCCCCATCCCCGATGAGATGGCCACACGGCATATCCACGACTCCGATGTTCCGAGCTGGAACCTGACATTGAAAATAAATATAGTCGCCCCCCCGCTCCCCTCCCCCGCCTCCCTCGCCCTTGCTTGGAATCGAATTAATTAATCAGACTCTTTATACGTATTCGTCTGCCAAACTGCCGAGCTGAAAAGAGCATGAAACCTAGTCCTTGTCCAGCACCGCGCGTTGTTTACTCATCGCAGTGGCCATTGCATTTCGGGCCCGAGAAAATGCACCAACAGCTCCAATTCCTCATTCATACTAAATTACCATTGTCTAGTCGGGTAGGTAGCTAAGGTAGGTATAGGTACGCATCTAGGCATCTTGAAGTAGAGCAAGAGGAGAGCGGGGCATGTTATATGTCCAACGGTATAAAAAGCACCTAGTATACCTAGGCAGGAATAGTGACAGGAAGTCTTTCATTCATTCGCACTCTCATTTCCCTCAACTCGAGTCGACTTTTTGATTCTCGGGGTGACATCACCCGACGACGACGACGACGACGACGACGTAGATACGCCGCTCCCACGACCGATATTCGGATGCTCGAACCCATCAACCAAGCCCCTTGCCGCATCTCAGAGGGCCCATGCATGGAGGTGACGACGTTCTTCTTATTTACCCGGATTCATTCCCTCCAACCTGCGGTGGCTATAGTATCTCCTCGCCTACCACACACACTCCACAAACAATCCTGCATATACACAACCATTCCACAACAACCTTCAATTAGTTGGGCCCATAACTGGGAAATCATCACTGAGCCCCGGCTCCTTGCTGTCCCGGCGGCTGCGAGTAGATGTTTGGGTTGAATCCTCCAAAGCTGGAGTATTGTACCAAGTAGTTCCAATCCATCTGATTCAGGTCGGCATCCGGGAAAGACGGTCCAAACACCTGATTTCCTCCGTCAAACCCACCAAACATCATCGCGTCGTCCAGCAAGGGCATCCCCGGACCGCTCATCTGCGGTGCGGCCTCCTGCATCGGCTTGCTCGCGTACATACCAGCCGAGCTCGTCTCGCCTGTCGCCGGTAAGCCTGATGGCCCGGCAGCTGGGTGAGCAGCCGGCCCGGCCCCGCCGTTGTGGCTAGGAGGCGGGGGCATTGGCCGTTTGTATCGCGACATTGCTTGGCGCAGTCGGTGAATCACCTTGGGTGTCGGGAGACTGTGACCCAGCTGCATCTGCGCAGCCTCTCGGGCGTCCCACGCTTTGACGAGGAAGTGGCCGAAGGCGATGTGCAGCGGCGTGCGCGAGTTGCTCGTCATCCCACGGCGTTCTTGGTTCTCGATCATGGCGTTCCAGGCACGGTCGGGTAGTTCGCCGGTAGGTCGCAGCCGCAGCTCCTGCACCAAGTAGATGTATGCTGGGAAGGGGAAATGCTGGTAGGTATACCACCTAAAGCCCTGAAGGGTCTCGGCACTCTGGATCACGTTGTCGTATTCCACCATCCGGATGGCCTCAACGAATAGGCCGTCTCGTTCTGACTCCTCTAGAGTGTCCGTCGTAACACCCTTGCATAAAAAGTCGATGACACGGAGCTTACAAAGAGCTTGCCTGGTCATCAAAAGCGCAAAAAAATGCATGGGTATCTTGGGGTCGCAATGCTTCAGGTACGCGTTTTCGATATACGTGCAGAAGCTCTCTAAATCATGGGGAAGGTTTTGGTTGGCCACATGTGTGACCATGTCGGGGGACGACGGCGATGGACTGTACTGCACTCGCGGCTTGTTTATGGTGCCGCCTCCTGGGGTTGTAGCGATGGGCTGGATGCCACTACCAGGCGCTGCCGCAACTGTAAGCTCTATCCTGGTGAGGCAGAACAGCATCTCGGTCGGCCCGGGGTAAGGATTGGGGGGTCTTTGGCATGTATGTTTAGGTCAGTGTCGTTGATGTTCAGGGGAAACCTGCAGTCGCCACCACAGGTAGATAGCGCCGTGATAGACGACCCGGTGATCTCGGCAACACGCTTGTCAAAGATGACAAGCTGCCACCACAGCCGCCTTCTTTGCTCTGTCTCGAAAGGCGCCACGCCGAACTGAGCCCCGTCTCGATGGATGCCCAACCGCGTACCGATTCTCACGGCTATCCCGATGAGACAAAACAGGGACCGCGGATCGACATAGGGGCGACAACAGAGCTAGGGGAAATAGTCAGCGTAGGTTGCCAATGAGTACCGACAGTGGATATCTCACCAGATATAGCAGCAGGGCCTGGAGGACCATGAGCTCGGTGGACCGCATGAAGCCAGCATTGACAAGAGCTTGCTGTGTAGCGTTGTGATACTTGGTCAACAGCACCGTCTTGTCTTCGGCAAAGGTAGTGTGGACCTCCTCATCCGACATGGATGTGACGGCCGAGAAATATATGGCAAACATGAGGACCTCTAACGGCTTTGAGATCTTTGACGTGTTGGCGCCAGCGGTGATGATCTGTGACTGTAAAGTGGAGATGTGACTGAGCTTGAGCAAGGGATTGACATTGTTGATGTAGATTTGCCAGAGCTGAAATATCTGTATAGCTGATGGGTGGGCGGCGGTAACACTTGCCATGGAGCCACCAACGACAAACGGGAAACCGTCGTTGTTCTCGAACATGGTGTCGAACGCATGGTGAAGTGTCGGGCCTTCATACTCCTCATCTGAGGAGTCTTGGAGCATTTCGTCCGTGGTCCGGTACTAGGGACAAATGTCAGACGCAGAGGCCAATAGGTTTGGTTACCAGGATGTGTGCAGAAGCAGCAGCAGCAGCAGCAGAAGCAGCAGCAGCAGCAGCAGCAGAAGCAGCAGCAGCAGCAGCAGCAGCAGCAGCAGCAGCAGCAGCGGAAGCATGGCAGCGTTACACACGACATGGCAAGGAAAAAGCAAAGCGCCACGATGTCGAGGCGTGGCAACAGCTCCGCATGCATATAAATACAATACCTCGAGGGTTGGGGCACGCACGCCTACAAAATGTGTAGGCGTCTTACACCAACTAGCGTATCAGAAATGATAGCTTACCTCCTTGTAGTAGGGATACCATTTTTGTCTGCCGAGCAAGATCAGCCAGTTGTCAACAAGCGAACGAGGTTCTTCCCGAACTGACTTGTCATGACCGTCGGGTGAAACGTGATCGGCGGCGCTTGAAGGGGACGTCTTCAAACCGCTGAGGTCTTGCTCGAGCTCGGCAACGTCGTCACCGTGGTCGGAGGGCTTGAGGTCGTGGCCGATGGGCTCAAAGTTCACGCCATGCTGCGAGAGGAGCGTCTCATACTTCCGGAGACGCTCTATCAGGTCCCTCTCATGCGGCTTCTTCTTCCGGCGCCTCGGCGGGTGGGGCGGGACGACCCGACACTCGACCTGGGCCTTGACGCAGTTGGCGCAGGGTTTCTGCTTGTCGCAACGAACCTTTCGCTGTTGGCACAGGACGCACGAGTGCCCTCGCGTCAGCTTCATTACCGATGGGTCAGGGACGGGGAGCCGCTGAGGCGACGGAGGCTGCTCAGGGGGGTGTTCGGAAGCCATTGCGAATATGTATCTAGGTCCGCGACGCGAGCTAGAGCGCTGACAGGTACCGGATACGTGGGTGGACCGCTCGGGTCCGAGGTTGCTGGGTCGCCCAACGTGGACGAGCCTCCTGCCAGAGTCCGACTATTCCTGTCCGCTGCTGCGCGCAACAACGGTCGAGTATCTCCGCCAGGGGGGGGGAGGAGGGGTGGGCCAACTGGAGGCTACCGCCACTGCCACCTGACCACCTGGTAGACAGATGGGAGGGGGGTGGCTAAGGTAGGTGGGCAGCAGCACTGTGGGCGGCGCCGGCGTGTGGACGACCGACTGGGACAGAGCCGCAAGGCCCAGAGTGAGGTGGGTGTATGGATATGGGTACGGGTATTGGTGTAGTGGCTGGCTGGCGGAGGCGGCGATAGTAGTGGCAGTAGTAGTATAGTAGCAGCGGTAGCAGTAGTGTGGGATGGTACGGTACGGTGTGGTATGGTAAGGTAGGTATGGATTGTATGGGGCCGGGTCCGGAATAGATGGAGACTAAGGCAGGTGTGTAGGTACGAGGCTAAAGACGAGAGACACCTGCTGATCGCCACTCAGAAGTGCAGGCCGGACATGCGACTATGGGCCAACAGCCTTCCCCCTACTGCACGAGTCGGCGCAACGGCAATGAGGGATCACCGAGCTGCGACCTGCGAGCTGCGCGCTGCGATATGTGTACTGCTGCGCGCTGCGACCTGGCCTCCACTGCTGGCTGGCCTCCCGCGGGATGAGGCGGCCGAGCCGACACAGCAATCTGGGAAATGACAGCTGCCAACCCGGTGAGATGGATCGAGGCCCCGTCGGTCGGCGGTGGCTTGTGGTTGGGCTTGGGATATACGACCTTGGCACGATCAGGTCAGGTCAGGTCAGGTCAGGTCAGGTTGGCAAGGTAAGGAAAAAAGGTACGGTAACAGGTAGCGGTAGCAGGTAAAGCAGGTAAAGCAGGTCGCAGTCTACCCACGGTGGGCGGGGCGATGATGCGCACGCAACCTGGAACCTGGGACCTGGGACCTGGGACGATGCTGCTGCGGGTCTCAGAATGAATGCCGTTCCTGGCGTCTGGCCGCCTGGCTGTCTGATATTACGGCTTATGGTGAGGGTTGTCCGTGGTCCTGGTCCTGGTCTTGGGTCCTGGCCCTGGGTGTTGGTCCGGTGGTCCTGACGGCCGGGGCTGAGAATTGATGAGTGGTTGGAAGAAAACCGGGAGAGCGACGAGCGGAGGCGACACAAAGGCAAAGCGGGCAGAGCGGGCAGGGCGGGCGACGAGGTGGTGAGTGAGGAGAAAAAAAAAGAGCGCGCTCGCCTGCGGCTGCGGGTGAGCAACCTGGAAGCGGGAGGGCCCAGCCAAATGCCGGTCTGCGGCCAAGCTGAGGGCCGTTCAACGACGTTCGTTGGTTCCAGCTTTGACCTGGGAGTTTGAGGTCGAGTTCCAAATCCGCCGGGATTCACTTCAGCAAATAGCACACCGACATTGGACACTTACTTCCATCGAGGTAAGGCAGTAACCTGGAAGTAGTACCTTGCCTGAAAAATAGCCTTGCCTACTACTCAGGTCAGGTAGCAGCCCGGAAGTGCTGGTGCTCAGGTGTTCTGCTCTGGTGTTTGCTTCCAGTGCCTACCTACCCGACTTGTCTGTCTGTCATTGTGAATTGAGGTGGTGGGAGCCAGCTGGGTGGTTGACACTAGCCTTGAATGGGACAAAGGGACCAACCTGACTTGTCGTTGACGTATCTGAGGTACATCCATACCGTGCGGCCCGCCGAGAACAGGTGAAGGCGGGTACCCAGGCGAGCCTGGTCGGTAGCGATGTACCTTCCCTTCCACCCCGAACCATGCCTTCCATGGAAGTTCCTTCCAGAACCTGGGACGACCTCGGGGATAGGCACCGTTGCCAATAGCTACCTGACCTTTCCTTACCTGTATCTTCCCGTCCTCCACCTAACTTGGGCTGTCATGAGCGCAGGGAGGGAAAATGTGACGAGGCATGATTGTGATATGATGTGGGCGTCTCTCGGGGCTTGGTCGCTCGGCTTTGTTGAAGCTCGGCTTGCTGTACTGTGTACAAGGTCGCGCTTGCTGCATCCTGCCTTTTTCCCCAATGGCAAGGCAATCTACTACGTATGGACACTACCACCTACCGTGCCTTCCTACCTTGCTCCTGCCATCCGAGGTGCCCTCCGCCCTCCTTCGGCTACAATTAGATGGACGATATTGATAACCTTGAAGTTGGGTAGCGAATGAGCGAGAGTACGACAGAAGGAGAGCAACTTCGAGTTGGAAAGAATGCAAAAAGAAAAATAAATGGAAATGGTCCAAGGAACATTGGAGACATAGCGGGGCCGTACTCTTCGCACTGTAGATTGAGGAGAGGTGGGAGGAGTGGGATTCGGGACCGAGGGGCAGGCGCCTTTCGCCGAACAAAGGCCAGCCCAAAACTGCATCAGCCATGAACGGTCCCCAAGACGGGCAAGAACGGGCAGGGGCGTTTATGGCGCGCTAAGCGAAGATGGGACGGTTGACAACGGTCCGGGAAAGCCACATTAAAAGAAGTGCCGGCGCCGTTTGGGCTCGAATCTTTCGCCCATGCGTCTTGGGATCTCGAGGATATTTTGTATGCCACCCCAAGAGTGTTGGAGATCGCCAAGCATTCCACTTACACGCAGCCCGGCGTGGTGGGCGACAGTTGCAGGGGTGCGCACCGGACCCGATGGGGAAACTCCACGTCCCCTGATGATCTCCAAATATCAACCTCACACCTCATCGATCGCATCACATTGGATCTCAACCGACAGACAACACCTGCCGTACGAACGCACCTACCGAACCTTAACGTTCCTTGGGTATCCCCGACGCAGGCGCAGAGCCCTTCCTTCCTAGCTTGGCCACCCGTCGGTGGAGTTGGAGGACAGAGGACAGCTCGATGCAGCCCAGGTCGATCTCGGCTGGCTCGTCCATCCTTTGCATGCATGGCGGTCTGTAAAGTGCTGTGCTTGCAAAGTCCGACGCAGCTAAATTGGCCACGGGCCGGATAGATTGACATGCCATGCTCACGGTGGCTTATTGATGCCATGCGACTGGGAGGGCGGCCGCAGCGATGCGAGACTGGGCGTTCAATATATAATCCCAGGGCGCCAGCTTGGGGACCGGCCGAGCCATGGCTGCTCCTGCTCCTGCTGCTGCCATGTACCTGTCCTGAGCTGCTCCTGCCTCCCAGGTCTTGAGGTATGCCGCCCATGTCGGTGTCGTCTGCATTCCGGGGAATCCCACGACACTAGTCTGGGTGTCCGACATCGTCTGCCTCTCTGTGCTGTCGGACTGTCTCACCGTCGCCGTCCCAGTTCCAGTCCCCGGCTCAGGCCCAGTTGCACCTCACCGCGGGTCACAGGACTGAGGTGACGCCCACGACTCACAAGTATCCCGTACCTCCACGACTGGACCTCCTCCCACTCCGCACCTAATCTCAAATAACTTTAAGGTAGGAAGGAAAGAAGGAAGGAATGGGCCACCCGAGGAGATTATCAGTCCGGGCAGCAGCCGCGGCCCCTCCTCTCACGACCTCACCTGCCACCACCGGCACTACTACTACTACCACTACCGCTCCCGCTGCCGCTGCCACTGCCACTTCCCCTCGTTACCCTCACACCGCCCCCGCTGCTCGCGCTCCGCTCTCGACGTCAACCTCCTCTCTGGGCAGCAGCAGCCAGTCCGATCACCACATTGGCATTGGTATTGGTCGCGCCGACACGCCGCCAGCAACCGAGCCGGCTGCATATGCAGATATGGCCGACGTCGAGAAGCTCTCGCCGGCGGCGCCATCTGCCCCGCACCCCGGCAAAGGCAAAGGCCCGGACGACCTGTTCAAGCCGAAGAGCTTCCGCTTCTGGCTGACGCTCTTCTGCAACTTTCTCGCCCTTTTCCTCGTCGCCCTCGACCGAACTATTATCGCGACCGCCGTGCCGCGCATCACCGACGAGTTTGGGAGCTTGGGGGATATCGGCTGGTATGGCTCTGCCTACATGTTAACCACCTCTTGCGCCCAGCTTGTGTTCGGCCGCATCTATAAGTTCTATGACATGAAATGGTTGGTCTCCCCGCTGCCTCTCTCCCTCCAACCTAGCCCTGGCCGCAACGTTGCGATATGATGTGGCGCTGAACAAAATTACCAGGACCTTCCTGATTAGTATCATCGTTTTTGAGATTGGTTCTGCCATCTGCGGTGCGGCCCCGAATTCGACCGTCTTCATCGTCGGCCGAGCCATTGCCGGCATGGCATCCGCGGGCATCTTCTCCGGCTGCATGTTGATCATGATTCCCATGGTTCCCCTGCACCGTCGCCCCGCCTTTCAGGGCCTCTTTGGCATGGTTTTCGGCATTGCTTCAGTCATGGGCCCCCTCATCGGTGGAGGCTTTACCAGCGGTGTGACATGGCGCTGGTGCTTCTATATCAACCTCCCCATCGGCGCCGTCTCGTTGGTCTTCATGATCTTCTTCTGGAACCCGCCAAAGGAAGATCCAAGGCCTGCCGTCAGCTTCATGGGACATATCAAGCGTCTGGACCCGATCGGCATGATATTCTTTCTTCCCGGCGTTGTCTGTCTTCTTCTCGCCTTGCAATGGGGAGGCTCCACGTACGCCTGGAACGAGTGGCGGACTATCTTGCTCCTCGCCATCTTTGCAGTTGCAACGGTGGCCTTCATTGCTACTCAAATCTTGAGGCCCGAGAGTGCCATGGTCCCCCCGAAAGTGATCACACAGAGGAGTGTGGCTTTTGGCACGTCCTTCACGTTCTTTTTGGCAGGGTCCATGCTCATGATGGTGTACTACGTGCCCATTTGGTGTAAGTCCCGGATTCCCACCTCCTGAAGACCAGCCAGACCGCTGACAGCCGTATTATATAGTCCAAACTGTCAAGCAGGCAGACCCCATCAAGTCCGGTATCTATACCCTGCCTCTTGTGCTCAGCCTTGTGGTGTCCAGCATTGTCTCCGGCATCGCCACGCAGAAGATCGGCTACTACGTGCCCTCGATGCTCCTAGCTCCATCTCTCATGTCCGTTGGCGAGGGTCTCATGAGCACTTTCAACCGCGATACCCCATCATCACACTGGATTGCATTCCAGTTTCTCGCTGGTTTCGGCCTGGGGTTCGGCATGCAGACGTCGGGTCTAGCAATACAAACTGTGTTGCCAAAGGAGGACGTAAGCAGTGGAATAGCTATCAACTTCTTCGTCCAACAACTCGGTGGCGCAGTTTTTACGTCCGTGGGACAGGCCATCCTATCCAACCTTCTCGTCTCCCAGTTGGCTGGCATCCCGGGGTTTAACGCTGGATCTATCGTCAACGAGGGTGCCACGGATCTGACCAAAACCGTCCCTCCGGAGTTCTTCGATCAGGTGCTTAATGCGTACAACTATGCATGCCAGCGCATTTTCCTTGCGGCCATGGGCCTCGCGTTTGCGTCTCTGTTATGCGCATTTGGGATGGAGTGGAAGAGTATCAAGAAGGGACGTCAGGGTCCTCCAGGAGCCGGCCCAGGAGCCGGCGTGAACCCACCGACCGACGTGGCGAAACCGAGTGCCCACAAGGAGAAGGATAACAAAAAGAAGCAAGTGATAATGGAGGGCAGACGGTCAGGTGTCTTGACCAAGCCCGCCCCCGGGGGAAGCTCAAGCGCTCGCTCAAGCCTTCAGAGAGCGGGAGGGAAGAAGCGGATCTCGGGACCTGAAGACGGATCAAGCTCAAACTGGAGCCTACAAGACGGTACACAGGACCCGGTCAAAGAGGAAAAAAGGGGAGTGCCCTACTTCCAGGGCGTTTCTGCGAAATAATGAGGTGATCAGATGGTGACAGATGCTTGGACGGATGTCTATCATTTACCTACGGCGTCGGTGGCGTTGGACATGAAGAAGAAGAAGCGGATATAAAAGAGCTGGAATATAAGCAAAGGTCAACAACGGCTTCACATTTCCAAAGAAGATGAAGGATTGCTGAGACTACCAGCCTTCTTCAAGCTCAAACATAATACTTTGACTGTGTTGAGCTCATTTTTGTTTTACTAGAGATTATTTGTCACTTAGCATTCCCGGGGGACCAAAGTTCCTCATCCGGGGTAACGATGATGATGACGAGAGAAGTACAATTCAGATATGCCTATTTTAATTAACAATATTGACCATTATACTTCACGGACCACATGATGGTGTTGTTGCCGCCTTGAGTCGAATGCCTAGCACTTGCTCAGTCTGTCTCCTCTACTTTCCTAGTTGTTGTTGTTGTTGTTGTTGTAAGATCAAGGTATGCATCCTCTCAGGGCTGCCTTTCGTTACTCCATCCGCTCACAAGATCCGCCGCCACTTATCCCCAGAGTTTACCCCCCCCCCCCCCCCCCCAATTGTTCCCCAACCACCTTACCTGGTCTTTGCCAACCAGCCATGGAATGGTGACTTGTCCATCTATCTCATCCACGTTGGCGAACTGGTGGCAACTCTCATCGTCAAGATGACATGATCTGGTGTGGTACGCAATATATCCCACACGCGACCTTGGTCACGATGAGCTGAGACAAGCATTTACGGCCGGCCACACGACACCAAGACAACAAGATACCCAGACAACACACACTACCAGATCGGGATCTACGTACAGGTATGAAAAAGCAGGGAGAGCGAGGCTATTAAAGTGACCGTGTGCCTCTATAATATGACCGTGTCTAACCGGATCAGGCGCAACCCGTATAGTATTCTCGACTTCGCGTATTCTAGATGCTGTGTCATATATGCAATTACTGTGTATATTGGGATGAAAAAGCCCTGGGCGACTTTCATCCTATTCTTGATTTCTTAGTTTATCCGACTTTACGGTTCTCTCAGCCACCGCAGCTTAGAGACTTGCGTCTAAGGATTGTTTTAACTTCAACATAAAAGGAAGGACCAGAAGATATACGAGGTCTGCACAGACCACCAATGTCTGGCAGCTCCTTCCCAGTCCAAGTCCACGGCACACCGAAACGGTCACACCATATGGGTTAGAGGCACACGGTCACTTTAGCAGCGTCGAGGGAGAGGGGTGGTTGTCTGCGGGGGTGAATCATGATGGGGTTTGGCGAGCGAGTGCTCGATCTCTTGCAGGAGCGTTTTGGTCTTTTTTCTATTTCTTTTCCTTTCGTCTGAACGTGAGGTGTATACTAGGTGTCTCCGTTTCGGACACGGCCTCGCTTGTTGCTTGGAAGGTGCGGTTAGGCTGCGGTTAGTGGAAAGGGGGATGGCAAGGAGGAGATGATGGATGGAGGGGGTTTTGCATGCCCGCTTGCTTGCTTGTTTATTCCCTTTTCTATTTTTTTATTGCTGATGCATAGGCAAAAAGTCCCTATCCAAAATTGGGGGAAATGTAAACAAGAGCATTGATGAATGAATGCAATTACCCCTGAACGTCAATCAACATAGCAGTCAAACCCAACCCAATCTAGCCCAAACTAACCAAGACCAACCCAACCCAGCCCGACCAGCAAAGACATAATCCAAAAAAATCTCGAAAGATAGAATGTAACTCGAACTCAGTCCTCCCACACAGAAGCCTTGGCCTTGGCCGCCTCGGCCTCACGGACCTTGGCAAGCGCCTTCTCCTCCTCGCGGCGCTTGCGCTCCTTCTCGCGCACCGCCCGGTCGTACGCCCGCTGCTCCTCGGTCAGCCGGGGCACCTTCATGCCCAGGGCGCTGGCGATCATGCGGCGGGCCACGGCGTCGGTCTTTTCGGGCCGTTTGGGCTCCACAGCGGGGGAGGAAGTGCCGCTTGTGCTGTTGCTGTTGTTTTCGGATGGGATGTAAGCTGCGGATGATGATGGGGGTGGTGGAGGGGTGAGGCGGCCTGTGTAGGTTGGGTTCATTGGGGTTGGAGGAGGGGCGGTTGTGCCTTTTTTGTGCTTGGTGGTGGTGGTGCTTGGGAGGGTGGTCTCCCGGTCGGGGGAGGAGGACCGGGAGTTGGAGTTTGTGAGGTCATCGTCGGTGATGGCGGTGGGTGTGGCCTCGGGTTCCGAGTCGGAGCTGATGTCTTCGTCTTCCCAGCTGTCGGCGACGGGGGCGGCTTTCTTGGCTTTTGTCCCCTTGGTTCCAAGCGACAGCTTTGCGACGCCGGAGGCGAGTTGGTCGGATGATGATGACGTGCTTGGCGCCATTTTTGGCGGTGAAAAAAGACGAGTTGAGGTTGGTTTTGACAGTCGTGGTTCGTGGCGGTTGTGGTTGTGTTGGCTTAGTATTAGATGGAGATGTGTCTTTCTCGATGCAAAGTAACAACTTTTATGAAACGAGATTGTAACTGTTGATGTTGAATCAAGGTGTCGATGGCCTGAATGAGTTATGAATGAGTGAGGGCTGTATCTTTTGGTGGAGTGTGAATGTGTCGTGGGACGGACCGCACATGTGACGATCAGGTTGGGGTTCTTTATCACGCGAGTGGTGGTGGGAGGGGCCTTGGTTGGAGGTGAAAGGTTCCAGGTTGTCTTTGAGTGATCGAGTGAGTGAGTGCTATGTATGTCCTGACCAAACACTAGCTGTAAAGTACCTCGAGATGAAAATACTCAAAGCATGATTGTCCCTTGGTTTTAGGCGATTACTTTTTTAGGATTTGTATTAAAACAAGCAGCAGAACCTGCAGTCGGCCGCCTCGGTTTACTTATGCTTAAATAAGAACTTTACTCACACAGCGAGGTCGAAAAAAGGCTCAGATCTCCCGGTTCACTTCCGTTCGGGTTCCATCCCAGTGGAATGGAACTCTGGATTCGCTCACGGATGGAAACAGACAGCCCGCTGTTAGCACCGTGCGGGGGCTGCAACGGCCACCACCAAGCTGATGGGCGAGGCTGCCCTCTTCCCCGGTGGAGCTGGGGTAAAACCAGGGCCTGGGATTGGAGTAATCCGTCGTGGCTGGAGAAATGGTGCTAACGGCAACCCCTGGTCACCCGTAACTAGGTGTGGCTGCAAAGTTGAAAAGCTTTGGAGGATGGCGCCTGCGCTTGGCAGCCTGGCCTCGCAGCTACCGGCTGTTGGCAGAGACAGGCTCCGACCGAACCCGCAATCAAATGGAGCTCGACCTCTAGACACCCGTCGCGCATTATTCATCAAACATCATCATCGGCATGGGTCTCGGGCTTTTTGGGTCGTCTACTAGAAGCTGCGATTAGACCATCCACCAAGGCGGCAGGGGTTTTCTTTCCTCTCTCTCTCTTGTCCTTCTGTATAATTGTTTTACTTAGCCCTTTTTTATTCCAATCCCATCCCGCAGCTCGCAGCCAGCAGCAGAAATCATCCATCCACCCGACCTGCCGACCTGCCGACCTTTGCCCCCTTCTTCCCTCATCAGAGCGCCTTCTAGGTTTGTCTCCCGCCACCGCCGAGTCATAATCCACACTGCAGTCCAAGCTGTCTTGTTTGTCCGACCGAGGGACAACATCCGCATCTTCCAGGTTCTCCGGTTTCTGACGTCAAGCCAAGTCTCCCTCCAGTACCGCACAGCACCGTGGTGGCCTAAACCGCGACCCTCACCTTCGCCATGCTTCCACGACAGCGCCTGCCGCGGATACTCGCACCCAAAACCCTCGCCGGCTTTTCGACGACATCTAGCCGCCATCTAGCCCTCGGTTCCGCACGCGCGTCCATATTCTCCGGCCGATCGCATGCAGCACGGTTACAGGCATTCACCAGAAACGGTGGCCTGCCATCCATCTCCCATTTCTCGACGACAACCGCGTTAGGAAAACAAAAAAACCAGGGGTTCTTCGATGGACTGATCGACGGACTGGTTGAACCGCTCTCTGAGGAGGAGGCGAAGGCAAATCTCGACAAGGCCGAGGCCGGGGGGAAGGCCGCTGCCGAGGTCAAAGCTTCCACGTCAGATACACCATCCGGTGGCAATGGCAATGGCAGTGGCCAAAGCGCGCCGGAATCGCCCGACGGAAAGGGAAGCACTGCCGGAGGCGCCTCTTCGGGATCTGGGAACGACGGTTCGGGGGATGGCAAACGGGGTCGGAAGTCCAGTGATCGCGCATTGGCAAAGCCAGTCGTGCCTGAGATCTACCCCCAGGTCATGGCGATACCTATCGCCAAGCGACCGCTGTTCCCGGGTTTCTACAAGGCTATCACCATCAAGGATCCCAACGTTGCTGCCGCCATAACAGAATCGATAAAGAGGGGCCAGCCATATGTCGGTGCTTTCCTGTTCAAAGACGAGAATGCCGACGCCGACGTAATCACCAGCGCCGACGATGTTTACGACGTGGGAGTCTTCGCGCAGATTACCAGTGCTTTCCCCATGAACTCGGGGGGCGGCGAGGGCACCGGCCTCACTGCGATACTGTATCCTCACCGCCGGATCCGTTTGACCGATCTCATACCCCCCAGGACGGCGGATGCCGCCAAGGGGGCCCCTGACGCGGAGCCCACCCCTGAGCCGATACCCAAGGCTGTCGAGGAGGCCGCGCCCAAGGGCGATGTTGTCGCAAGCTTCGAAGAGAGTGCCGTCACGCCAAAGCCCGACAAATCCGACAAATCCGACGGGGCCCAGAAACAGTACGAACCCACTTCATTCTTGAAAAAGTATGATGTCAGCGTCGTCAATGTCGAAAACATGGTCGAGGATCAGTACGATCCCAAGAGCCAGGTTATTCGCGCGGTCACCAATGAGATCGTGAATGTCTTCAAGGAGGTCGCTAGCATGAACAGCCTTTTTAGGGATCAGATCTCCACCTTCTCTATGAGCCAGTCAGCCGGCAACGTCATGTCTGAACCTGCCAAGCTGGCCGATTTTGCCGCAGCCGTTTCTGCCGGAGAGCCGACCGAGCTTCAAGAAGTTCTTGCGACTATGAATGTCGAAGAGAGGTTGCACAAGGCTCTTCTGGTGCTGAAGAAGGAGCACGTGAATGCACAGCTGCAGTCCAAGATCACAAAGGATGTCGAGAGCAAGATCACAAAGCGACAACGCGAGTACTGGCTTATGGAGCAGATGAAGGGTATCCGGCGAGAGCTTGGCATTGAATCAGACGGCAAAGACAAACTTGTCGAGCGGTTCAAGGAGAAGGCTGATAAGCTGGCGATGCCAGAAGCTGTACGCAAGGTGTTCGATGAGGAGTTGAATAAACTCGCCCATCTGGAGCCAGCCGCATCCGAGTTCAACGTTACTCGAAACTACTTGGACTGGCTCACTCAGATTCCTTGGGGCCTGCGGAGTGCGGAGAACTTTGGTATCAAAAACGCCATGGCTGTCTTGGACGAAGATCATTATGGTCTTAAAGACGTGAAAGACCGCATATTGGAGTTCATCGCCGTCGGCAAACTACGAGGCACTGTTGAGGGCAAGATCCTTTGCTTTGTTGGCCCTCCCGGAGTGGGCAAAACCAGCATTGGCAAGTCAATCGCTCGTGCTCTCAACCGGGAGTACTACCGGTTCAGTGTTGGTGGTCTGACCGATGTGGCCGAGATCAAGGGCCACAGGAGGACATACGTCGGGGCTTTACCCGGCCGTGTTATCCAGGCCCTCAAGAAATGCAAAACCGAAAACCCCCTGATCCTGATCGACGAAATCGATAAGATCGGCCGCGGATACCAGGGAGATCCGTCGTCGGCCCTTCTCGAGCTCCTCGACCCGGAACAAAACAGCTCTTTCCTTGACCACTATATGGATGTTCCTGTGGATCTTTCAAAGGTACTCTTTGTCTGCACGGCAAATATGACCGACACTATCCCTCGACCTCTTCTCGATCGTATGGAGGTAATTCGACTTTCTGGATACGTCTCGGACGAAAAGATGGCAATCGCGGAGAAGTACCTGGCTCCGCAGGCCCAGGATCTGGCTGGCCTCAAAGGTGTCGATGTAGAGCTGAGCAAGGAGGCGATCGAGGAGCTGATCAAGTCGTATTGTCGCGAGGCAGGCGTGCGGAATCTTAAGAAGCACATCGAGAAGGTGTATCGCAAGTCGGCACTGAAAATTATCCAGGACCTGGGAGAGGAAGCTCTTCCCGAGGCTGCTGCCGCGACCGAAGAAGCAAAGCCTGCGCAAGAGGAGTCTGAGAAGAGCGAATCGGAAAAGGCCGCCGCGGAGGCGACTGAGAAGGAGGCAGCTGAGAAGGAGTCAACTGAGAAGGAGACGACAGACAAACCTCTAGTAGCCGTGAAAATACCCGACAGCGTCCACGTCGTGATCGGTAAGGATAACCTCAAGGACTATGTTGGTCCGCCAGTCTTCACTTCGGACAGGCTCTACGACGTTACCCCCCAGGTGTCGTCATGGGGTTGGCCTGGACACAGATGGGCGGCGCCGCCATGTATGTCGAATCGATCTTGCAGTCGACCTTGAGGTCAAGCAGCAGGCCATCGCTCGAGATCACCGGCAACTTGAAGACGGTGATGAAGGAGTCGTCCTCCATCGCCTATTCGTATGCCAAGTCGTTGATGGCCAAGGAATTCCCCGAGAACCGCTTCTTCGACAAGGCCAAGATCCATGTGCATGTCCCTGAGGGGGCGGTGCAAAAGGATGGCCCCTCAGCCGGCGTTACAATGACCACATCGCTGCTGTCACTTGCCCTCGACACACCAATCGACCCCACCGTCGCCATGACCGGCGAGCTAACCCTGACTGGCAAAGTTCTTCGCATCGGAGGTTTGAGGGAGAAGACGGTGGCTGCACGGCGGGCGGGCTGCAAATTGATCATCTTCCCAGAGGACAACCTGTCTGACTGGCTAGAACTCCCAGAGGTAATGCCCATTTCCGGACAAAGTAATCCGGGGGAGCCCCAATGCAGCCATGCTAACAAGGATCACAGAACATCAAGGAGGGCATAGAAGGCCGACCCGCACGCTGGTACTCTGACGTCTTTGACCTGATCTTCCCCAACCTAGACCGAGAAAAGGCCAACAAGTGCACCATCTTGGAGGAGAAGAAGTCCTCTGACACCGATAGGTCGGACAGCGACTAGAAGCTCCCGGAGTACCCCGTGACCAGTGGACTGATTATATACTCGCTTTTGGGAGACTGGCCAATGGTCATATCAAGCACTTGCTTTTGCCCCAAGCTTCCATCAAGGGAGGAAGGGGATAACGAGCGTAGAGGAAAGGCAGAAGGGAGAGCAATCGTAACATAACCACACATTATTCGCCATCATCATCACCATCATCATCAGACAATCAGCGGGATTGACCAGCCAATCCACCAACTCTCAGTACTGCGTTTCGTTTTCTATTGGGAAACTCGAACCGTATCCGGCCGCCTGCTTGCCTGTCTGCCCGCTTTGTCTCGGCACCTACTCACGGCCCCAGCCAACCAGCGCGATAGAGGGAAATCACTGGACAGCGAGCGCGGGGGGACGGGGGCCGAGGGGAGGATTGGATAGAAGGAGGGTGGAGAGAGGGAGGCGCCCCGGAGCATTGTAAAGGCGTTATTTTACAGGGAGGGAAGGAAGGAAAGGGATGGGGGGATTACCAACGACTCGATGATTTTCCGGGGCGAGATGGGGTGATGAGGAGGGGGAGACTCAAGACGAAATAAAGAAAGAAAGGGGAGGGAAGGGAGGGGCTCAGCGACGAAGAAGAAGAAGAAGAAGAAGAAAGCGCATATAACATGTCTTAGATACATACATATTCACATCCTCACTCTACGTAAAGCGGGTTGTTTTTTTGTCTTTGTCGGCGGGTGGTTGTAAAATACGTAGGTGGTTGGTGTACTTGTACTGTAGGTGTAGGTGTAGCGGTAGCGGTAAAATGTAAATGTTGTGGGAATCTGGTGGACTTGATGGCATTTGTGTTGTTGTGACAGAATGAGAACGTTCTTTCCACGTTCACAAATTATACACGCACTATTTCAAGACTAATTAATCTGAGGGTGAGACAAGTAATGCTTGCCCGTTGAGGTGAACCGGTAGATATCTGCATACAGGATAGCCTCATTTTTCTTTAATTTTTTTTTTTTTTTTTTTTTTTGTGGTTGTTCCCGTTCTGTGGGCGAATTATGCGGAATAACCACCTTCTGGATGCATATCTGTCTTGAACATGAGGTCGGGCGCAATTCTATCTGCCCAGGTAGGTACCTACCTGACCGAGGTAGGTAGGTACCTAATGGGTGGGCAAGAATACCTCGCTAAGCTGCTGAGGGAGAATGCGCCCAACAGGCGAGTTGCAGTTGCAGTGTAGGTGGTGCTGCCCAACTACGGAGACCTTTAGCTGCCTGGATGCATTGCATTGGATGGGTGGATGGATGGATACATACCGGAGGTGGGCGATGATTGGTAAAAGTGGGGTGTTGGTGTTGGTGGGTGGTGGTGATAAGACGGTGCTTGGGGAGGTTGTGGTTGTTTGGTCGCTTGGTCGCTTTGGTTGCTTTGGTTGCTTCTATGCTTCCAGTTTTCGCCAGTCACTTTTGTTTTTGGCTCTTGTCACTCCCCGAATATTAATCTTGGTGCATTCTTTAACCCCACGTGCAATAAGGTCGTGGAGTTGGGAGAGGAAGCTGAGGATTGATTCCGCCTCCAGCCCCGGTGGGGCCAAGACTGAGTCTCGGATTTGTTTACAAGCCCCTTGCCGTTGGCACTCGCAACGCACCAAACTACCTAGCCGGGCAGTTATCTACGCACTAATTATTTCGGACTTCGGTGCTATTGATACAGAGGTGTGGCAATCCAATTGAGAGAACTTTGGGGTATTGAACCTTGAATCAGTTCAACTTCTCATCGGGTTCTGTAGAGGCTGCGTGATTATCTGGGGAATCATGTGCTCTGCGTCTGCCTGCACCCCAAAGCCGAAGCTCGGAACTGCACCTGCAACGGACCAACCTGGAAGTGGATGACAAGATGGCCATGCATGCGGGCGGCATGACAGTGAGAGCAGAAAGGGCAGTGAGTGGGGGAACATCGAGTGAGAAATATACTTGGCTGGGTTGCCTGCAACGTCGTGTATGCATGCCCGAACATGCCGAATAATACCAAAAGCACACAAGGCAGAAAAGAACTGTTTGTGGGTTGCCATTACGACGTCAATGTGATAGACTTTTCAATCTGGGCATCCAAGGTGCCAGAAGTGCGTGCGTGCATATAACTAGGTAAGTAGGTAAGGTAGGGAATGTTTTCTTCCATCCCCCCTTCTTCCCCAGCTTTTGTGCGCCTTTCTTGCATTTTTGCATGTCGGCAGCGGGGGAACTCGAAATGGTGGGGTGCTAGCAACTCAAGAACACCGAGCCGAGTGATGAACCACCACCACTGGCCAATTGTCACTGGATCTCTAGGCCGCTTCATGGCAGCCTCGTTTCTGCCCTGGTGGATGCGTGTGCTGTACGGGATATAGCGTAGCCCCATCCGCTGCTCCTAGGTCTCTTGGGCACCAACGGGTCCCATCCAACCAACGATTGAATTCTTCGACGAACGGGAGGCAACGTGGTAGAGACATGACGTATTGGAGGTCAAGTATTGAAATGTGATGTGAATGAACTGCTTTGTAGGCTAGCTGGCTGCAGCCCAAAACGGCTTTTTATATGAGCTGGCCGGGGCTATATCATAACAGCTTTATGATAAGCATTCAATGGGGCTGACAGTAGTGCAGCCTCACGCGCTCGCGGCTTAAGCAATGTATACAAGCAGGTAATATGGAGGTGCTGACTTGTAAATGGGGATCGGGGTTTTGAGATGGGGCACAACATAAGTACAGGTGGACATGGAGACAAGAGTAGCAGTCGAGAAAAAGTCAATCAGTCAGGGGCTGCAGTTCATCTTAGCTGATCGATTAGCTACATTCAGAGTGAGGCACGTGGGAAACACAGAGTTTCCCCCTTGACCCGTATTTGCTTGGAGTAGGAGAAACCGTCTCTCACCGCCTACCAACTTAATGATATGCAAACTCAATTGCGAGACGGCGCCAGGGTTGGTACATATTTGATGTTTCGAGTTGCCGTGAAGATCCTTCACTTTCACTCTCGAAAAATGCATTGGGTTTGCTCAGGCACACATTGGGCTGTGGCACCGGCAGCTATCACCTGCTTGCCCGCCTCACCTCAGCCAAGTGTAGGTGAGTTGCCGTGATTTTTCGCCTGTCGTTGAGATGGACCGCCTGGAAGTAAGCTCTCCTTCCCGTCGTTTGGAAGTGGACCGACCGCCCAATTGGATCCGCCCGCCAGCGTCAAGGCTACCCGACCTGAGAGCCACCAGGCCGGCAGGCCCACCTCGCGTGCTCCACTAATTCCTTCAATCAGACGTTGAGAACGGCTTCCACTGCTCTCCCCAAACCAAGGTGACTTCAACAGACGATTCACGCACAACAACGCAACTTTGTGATTGACCTCGGAATGCTATGAACGGGAAAAAAATCGAAAGACCTGAAGAGCCTGGAAAGAGGGTGGTCAGGCCAGAGCCCAAAGGACCTAATGGCAATCTATTGGGCTGCCAGTTGGCCAACGGCCGCGGGACCGTCGAGGACGACCTGGTAGCATGCATCTATCTGCCAGACGTCCCATAGCACCGTTACACGTGTTGAACCCCACCAGGAAGATCCCCCAAAGAACCCAGCCCCCTTCACACCCGCTCCATCCTTGACCCGCGGGACCAGCCCATGGACCGTGGACCGTGGACCGACCCATGTTCCAAACATCGCGAATTCCCGTTAGTCCATCGTCCTCCTCTGCTCCCTTTCCCGTGCAGGAGCAGCATGCAGCAAGCGGACGGATGCACAGGCAAACGAGACCTCCTGCACCTTCCTCCCCATGCCTGCCGCAGGTTGTACCTTCCTCCTCGCCTCCTTGCCTCAGGAAGGTACCTTCCACTTGCTGCAATGGACAGCAGGTCTTCAGATGAGGCCAACTTCCGGCAGGAGGCCAAGATTCCAGCAGCCCGCGCATGTATCCTGTATGGCGTAAAAGATCGAGCTGGGGTTAGAGGCTGGAAGCTACTGCAGTATCCAAGCTCCCAATGTACCTTCCAGGTTGACGGAGGTTCCAGGTTGGTTTAGAAAAGACATCCAGAGCGAGCGAGCGACCTGGCCTGCCTGCCTGCACCTGAGCTGAGCTCGTCTGCTTGGCTAAGCACCCCCGCCCCTTCGTGGTGCAGCGCCGCAGCCAAGTCGAGTTCGGCATCAGGTCTTTCCAGGTTCCGTTCTTCGGGGGCCTCCATCTCCAGCATCCATCCGTTGCATCCAGGTCATCCCACTGCACCCGCGCTCACTCGCATCTCCCCGGCCATTCGCAACGCGCATGCGCCTACATACATATGACTTCGCCCTGCTAGTCATCGCCTGACGGCCCGTTGTTTCCATTGCAATCAAAACCTATCCAAAGGTCCTGCGAGGCCCACCTCGTTCTTTGGCTCGTGGAAATCGTCACCGAACCAAGCTGCAAGACAAGACGCTGGCCGACATACGGTGGTAGCTTCCCGACCTTACATTAGTCCAGGTTGGGTACATTGCCTACCTTAGACTGCGAAAGAGATCCCAAAAAAACGGCGCGGTCGAATGAGAGCACCCGATAGTCAAAGGTCACCTTCCGCCCGCCATCTCCTACTCGTCAACCGCCTCGGAATTGCCCAAGCTGCACCATCTCCCCTCCCGCCTACTCGGGCTGAGTCGAAACCTGTATACGCCCATCTGGCGCTTGTCCCCAAGGCTACGCGGTGTATTCGCATGTATTGATGTACTGATGGACTGGTTGGACCATCCGCCGCCGCATACATCTTGTCTGGTGTCCCTCGCGTCGGGTGTCTGCATGGTAGTCTGCGTTTAATGTAAGTCTTGCCCATGTCGCTCTCCATTTCGCGGCTCAAGCTGTACGAGTGGGAAAGGAAACAAGAAAGAAAAGAGGCGAGGGTTATACGGCATTCAGCCTTGTTGGTGTCACGCCCGCCTCGAGGTCATGCCTACATCCACAAATATCCCGCATCTCACGGCTGCTGCCTGTTCCTTCTGGGCGAACCTATCTCTGACCTTGAAAAGCTCCATCCCTCAGGTCCTGATGGCTCAAACTCACGGCGATCCCTCTGCCAGGGACACGAACGCGACATCGCCATCAGACAGCAGCACACAATCACAACCAAGTCTATGGCGAAGACTCATATTTGGGCGTGATAAAGACAATGGCGGCTCGAGCGCATCCGACGTTTCCTCCCGGGCACCAGGCTCGGAGCAACAAGACGATCCGAAGGCCGGCCTTATTCGACGAGTCTCTCGCAAAGTCGTGCCCGGTTTACCAAGGGCTCAGACATTCAAGAGGCAGCAGTCTGAGCTGCGCAACAACTTAGAGCCTGTCCAGCCTACGCCCGCCGAACGAAGAGCCGTCTCTGTGGACAGACGTGCCCATGCATCCAACAGCGCGTCCCAGTCCAATCCCCGGACCAGTGCTCCTGACTTTTCACGCCAATCCTTCAGTGCTACTGCTGCATCAGTTTCATCGCTACCCACCAATCCGATGGAAGAGTTGATGCTCGATGGGACCATGAAGTTGAATGGAACCTCAGAGCCAAACGGAATCTCGGAGTTGAATGGTGCCACAGAGTTGAACGGAACTGCAGAGTTGAACGTCACTGCAGAGTTGGATGGGTTTGAGCCAGAGCCGGAGGCCGTCCACGATGCACTAGATACCGCCTCCAACGCCGACGCCCATTCCATGACGACGTCCTTGTACGACAACATGATTCACGATGAGCTGGAGCGAATCTGGATCCTGAATCTATCAATGCATTTTCGCGATAAATCCAAACGGGAAAAGTTCTTCGTAACCTACCGAGAGAACAATACTCTTTGGAGGCGTGTGACGATCTCTCTAGACTATCGCGATGCCCCTGAAAACTCGCTCGAGCTCGAACTGGTACACACCAAGTTTCAGCGCGACAAGAGCGCCAAGATATACGAGGCCATACGCGAAAGCCTGGTTGACATTCAGTTCTACGAGACGGTTACCAACCTCAAGCTGCAGACAACGGACGGAAGACTACATGTTCACGTTGTGGAGGATGTCAATGTGCGTTGTCCTACGGTGACCCCACGTGAGACGTACTGACCCCGGGGTATAGGAGATCATCAATTATCCCACAGTGCGCATGATCCAGCATATGCGGTGCAGGCGGGTCAAAGAACGCGAAATCGAGTTTGACTCTCACATGTCTGGATTCGTTTACAAGGTCCGCGTCAATGGCGAGGTGCTAATCAAGAAGGAAATCCCTGGTCCCGACACAGTTGACGAGTTTCTCTACGAAATTAACGCGCTTAACCGACTGCGTTTCGCAAACAACGTCATCCAGTTTTACGGCGTGATCGTCGATGACAAGGAGGAGCATGTCAAGGGCTTGCTGATCAGCTACGCTGAGCAAGGCGCACTGATTGATGTGATATACGACCATGATCACTCAATCCCGTGGCCGACCCGGGAGATGTGGGCGCGGCAGATTGTGACAGGTCTGTCTGAAATCCACGAGGCCGGCTTTGTCCAAGGCGATTTCACCCTATCCAACATTGTCATCAATGACGACAACGATGCGAAAATCATCGACATCAACAGGCGGGGCTGCCCGGTCGGCTGGGAACCACCCGAGGCAACGCCCCTGATTGAAAGCAACCAGCGAATCTCCATGTATATTGGTGTCAAGTCCGATCTTTACCAACTGGGCATGGTTCTTTGGGCGCTCGCGACACAAGAAGACGAACCCGAGCAGCATGGGCGCCCGCTCCGTCTTGGCCCGGAAGTCAAGGTCCCTCCATATTATCGCCGCATGGTCGAAATTTGCTTGAGTGAGGAACCACGGTTTCGGGTTCAGGCGCTCCAATTGCTGTCACTTTTCCCCGACTACGAAGAAGACAGCCAGTATGGTTACCACAACGCGCCATCGATCTCTGTTGACGACGGCTATACGAAGCATGAATACGTTGTTGACAGCTTTCCTGGGAACGGAATTCCCAGGATCAAAACCGTTCAGCCACCAGTCGATTGGGCCTACGTCGGCTGGGGCAATGCGTCACATACCAACGCTGGGATATCCGATGACTACTACTACCCGACGAGAGGGAGATCACCACCGTCCCCGTTGCCGAGCAATGACGACGGTCAATTTGGCCCTCGCATTCGTCCGTGGTCAGGCAATAACCACAGTGCCTTAACCGCGCCCTCCTTTAGCGACGTCCATGATGGCGAGCTCGGACGAGCATCTGAGGCGAGCTCTAGGACGAACGAGGAGTATTCGGCCTTTGCGACGCTCGAAACCGAGCATGACGAGCCAACACCGATTGTGACAGAGGTGAACGGTGATACGGGTCTGGAGGAAGACTCGATCGCGGGGCTGTTGGCCCCTAGTCACAATGTCATCTATCCTCAGAAAATCCACGACGACGGGCTGCTTGTTCAAGAACATGAGGACCCGGACTCAACGCTCGAGCTGGATCTTGAGGACAATGCAGAGGCGCAAAATGACGACCTTTCGATTGATGGCGAGATTCCCGTGTCGAGGCAAGATGAAGCGGGGAAAACAGAACCCGACCTTCCGGCAAATGGCAACATGGGGGTTGCAGATGAATTGATGAAGGTAGTTCTTCAGACGGAGCCGACCAACGAGGCACTACTCGACAGCTCTGAAGTGCGCCACGGTGAAGAAAACGAGTCCCAGCCTCCGGGGGTGGACGCCCAAGGAGAGGCAGTGTCCAACATCGCCGCTCATTCATCAACGGTGGATGAACTTGCCCATTCAGCTGTGAAAGAATCTGTAAACCCAGTTGTTTCCAGCCAGGATATGGCCACTTTGACCTCCGACCATTTTGATGATTTGAAGGGCATCGGCTCGGCATACGACCTTGCACCCGAGAAGAGAAACAACGAAATCACAGACGACGACTTCAATGTCGATATTGCTTCTAGCTTGGCACCTGCAACAGTCGGAGCCGAAGCCACGGAAATAGTTGCAGGCATCACCACATCGACAGACGAGAACAAACTTTGAACGGTATTACGCCACACTTGTACATCTTTCGCTAGTTCTTGCTATATCTTACGCCATTTAACTTTTTTGGATATTTTCTGCACGAGTCATTTGGTCTTGTTTCTTTTTGTTTCTTGTCGTTATCCAGAGTATCAACGGCGCAAGCGAGGTTTCCAGTGAGGCATTAGTCCCGGTTGGCCTGGGCGGTATAAGTATATGCTTTGTTTTTTGGCGATATGCGAAGTAGGTACGCTCTCTTGGAGAGGGGAGTTCATCATGGAATTTGTTCACAAAAAAAAGGCCAAGAGGAGGATTGTTACTGGGGTGTATGTCTGGATGAATCCAGACGAAGAGGTGGAATATGAGGCCGGCGGGGAAGGCCGTTATCTATGCGTGGTGTGTTGTACATGTGTTGTAGCTTTCGAGCTATCTACCGGTACCTAATGGGCGCTCTTTTGCTCGACACATTTTCAATGCTGATGATTCATGACTGTATGTTTATATGGAAGACGGACGGGGCGGAGGGGTAGGGAGGGGTGCGGAGCGGGAGAGGAATCTGAGGTTTATGTCTCGAGCGCTTGGAGACCGACCCTATGTACACGAGAACGGGGCTAGGATTTTTGGATTTTGGTCTAGTCTAGCACATCATGGAAAGATAACCCGTAAAACTTGCAAAATGCTGTGTCCATTTGGCTTGTGCTTGGATCGGGAGGAGAAGGGAGTGGCGTATCTTCCCGCCTTGTGCGGGAGTGTCTACCCCTGCAGATCTGTCTTTCTAGAAGTCTTGGTGTTGCGGCGTTGTGGATGTTCAGTCACCACTTTTAACCCCCGAGCCCCCTTGGCAAGTGAACCTTGCTGGTCAACGCGGACGGACAGTCGGGGGTGGGGTGGGAGTGTTCATCCAAAGGTGAGGGTGGCAAGTAAAGAACGTACAGTGTACATAGCCAGTAAGGAGAACGGAATTGGAGAAAGGTGAGGGGCGATGGTTGGGAAAGTCTTGAGGTGGGATTCTTGGGAAAACATTTCGTGATACTGGTGGATTTTGAGGGCTAACAGATCCACGCGGTCTTTGCCACTGGGTTTGTTAACTGTCACTAGCGACATATGACGGGATTCTTGGGAAAGCATTTGGTGATGCCGGTGAATGTCGAGTCGCTAACAGATCCACGCGGTCTTTGCCACTGAGTCTGTTAACTGTCGGCTGGTGACACACGCACGCACGGCCAGTAGCATCCGACTGGCCGTCCCAACCTGCCAAGAAAGATACTTGGGTACCTGGTACCCCGTCCCGAGCAGCATTTTCCGGCTAATGACCGACCCCAAGTCCCCCAACGTGTCAAAAAAATGGAGAATGTTGAGAGTTTCTTCTTGACTTTTGCGACGGACAGTCGGGCGGACGGGAACGGGAATGCACGGTTCAAGTCAATGAATAAACGGGATCATCCTCTTCGTCTCCCCCGGAAGGGCTGAGGCCGAGGTACACTAGTACAATGTACACGTACACGTGTACTAGCCAGCACCCACTGAAATCCGAATCCGAGTTCGAAATCGAATTGCAGTTTTTGATCACGAATTGCTGTTGGGGTTCGGAACGGACAAGTTCGTCATCGCCGGTTAGAGGGCCCGGGGTGGGCAAGAGTTCGCCACGCAGCAGCCGCCGACCACCCATTCGCATCCCGTATCCATCCGGATGCTGCACGTAATTCTCAGTTCTCACCATAGGGCGGTGTCGATCTCGAATTTCCGATACACGTCACCAGCATCGCCCACAGCGCGTCCGTTTCGTAACAGGGTGAAACTGAAACAGATGCTTGCATGCTTTGGTCTGCTTCTGCCATGCACGAGGCAGGTGCATGGCTTGCAGATGGCGGGTATGTAGGGCCAAGAAAGGGATAATAAATATTGTTGAGTCCCAGACCGCGTGTTGATAAGTACGGTAAGTATCGAGCTGCATGCCTCACGTCGAATACATGGCAATTGCAAAAAGAGGCAAGGAGCGTCTCTGGAGGAATCGACTCGACATGACATGACTGCCCTGTTCCAATCAGGCCATGGCATTTTATAATGGGCGCATTGCGATGTGAAGAAGCGCGTTGCTTGAAGCGCTTTTGATCATGTTCAACAATGGAGGCGTGGAGACTTTCATCCAAGCCTTTTTTCGGACGTGGGCACGCGGGGCAGGGATGATGGGACCAACGCGGTGGGAGCCGCGTATCGGTACTTTTCCCTGCCACTAGCGTGCCAAGGGTGCCAAGCGAGACTAGCGCGCCTCTCTGAGGATTGCTCAGGAGCAAGGGGGCAGCCGGCAGCCAATCAGAAATGTCCCAGCGGTCGATCCCCACCGCCGGCTGCCCCAACATTTTGCTCAACAAAAAGGTACAAGGGGCCAATCCAACACTCACACATCCAAGTCTTCTGCGCAGTTTTGCGTCTGAGGCCAGCGGTTTCCAGGCAGTGAGGGAGGCCTTCACAGGCACAACGCAGGCAATGGCACCACTCACATGCAATCGTCAGCCGAGGCGCCGACCGTGCTCGATGCAATTGTGGAATCCATGAGCTGAGTTGAATAGCCTAGAGAGGCAAACTGACTCCAGCCCTGGGGCTCTCACCTCGGCCCATGCCCACCCTGCAGCACGGCAGCAGCCCAGAGTCTCAACCGATCCCCACCACTTACACCGGCTTTGCCCTGACAGTTCAGACTTCGGACCGCCCTGACAGGTGTTCATTGCACTGATTGCAGCCGCCATTGGCAAGTAGGCAAGGCGCGAGTGAGAGGCAAAACCCAAAAGAAAAGAAGAAAAAAACCCAAAAAGGTACAAAAACTAGAACCAAGCTTTTGCTAGCGGGGTACCCGGCCAGGAAGGACCACTGGGTGCCTTCCCAACCACAAACACGCCACTGTGTGCCAAGCTGGCAAGTACCTGCATATCACTGAGAAATTCACAACCAGGATCTGGAACGTCCCCGAAGGAGCCACGCCCTTCCTTCCTCCCACTGCTACGCACTGCCCACACTCCCCCCCGCCTCAACCTTCACAACTCACCCACTCCATCTTTAGCCCTTGCTGCTTCCATCCTTATAAAACTTCTTCCCCAACCGCTCTGCTCGACTTTCCGATTTCCTCGGTTCCCATTTCGTCCCCCGTCCCCCTTCGAGACACTGCAGCTTGCGTGTGAGAGGAACATACTCACACGCCACCGGGTCCCTTGGTTTCGATATCGACGACTGCATCGACTCCGAGTACCAGTCCTCCGTCCTGTCCGGAGCTGAACGACACACACAACCTCCGCCTCGCCATGGCGTCGTCGTCCACTCCCGTCCAGGCCGAGGCCTTCCCCGACGGTGTGACCGAGTATGTCCCTCTTCGGGGCAAGAAGTACGATCTCAAGAAGCCGCACATCGCCGACCAGCCGATAACGTTGCAAAACTGGGGTGAGTGATGCTCTCCTGCCTGTCCCATGGTTCCCTCCTCTCGCCGGTTCAAGCTGGGTGCTAACCGATAACCTCGTGCAGCTCAACACATCAACTGGCTCAACGTGACCTTCATCATCTTCGTGCCCCTGGTGGGCTTGATTTCGTCATACTGGGTGCCTCTGAAGTGGCAGACTGCCGCTTTCTCCGTCGCCTACTACTACTATGCCGGCCTCGGAATCAGTAGGCTAACCCCCCAGCAGAAGAACTCTCGAGGTTTCGGAAGACTAACACCGTTATAGCCGCCGGATACCATCGCCTGTGGGCACACACCAGCTACAAGGCCACTCTCCCCCTCAAGATCTTCCTTGCTGCCGCCGGCGCTGCCGCGGTGGAGGGCAGTGCACGATGGTGGTCGAGGGATCACCGCGCCCACCACCGTTACACCGACACTGAGAAGGACCCGTACTCTGTCCGCAAGGGGCTCCTGTACAGCCACATTGGCTGGATGGTCATGAAGCAGAACCCCCGCAGAGTCGGCCGCACCGACATCTCGGATCTCAACGAGGACCCCGTTGTTGTCTGGCAGCACCGCAACTACATCAAGAGCGTCGTCACCATGGGCCTGGTTGTCCCCACCCTTGTTTGCGGCCTCATGTGGGGAGATTTCCTCGGCGGTTTCGTCTACGCCGGCATCCTCCGCATCTTCTTCATCCAGCAAGCCACCTTCTGCGTAAACAGCTTGGCCCACTGGCTCGGTGACCAGCCATTCGACGACCGCAACTCGCCCAGGGATCACATGATAACGGCATTTGTTACCCTCGGCGAGGGATATCACAACTTCCACCACGAGTTCCCCAGCGACTTCCGCAACGCCATCGAGTGGTACCAGTATGACCCCACCAAGTGGTTCATCTGGGTCTGCAAGCAGCTCGGATTCGCCTATGACCTGAAGACCTTCCCCCAGAACGAGATTGAGAAGGGCCGTCTCCAGCAGCAGCAGAAGAAGCTCGACCAGAAGCGCTCGACCCTCGACTGGGGTATTCCCCTGGAGAACCTCCCCGTCGTCAGCTGGGATGACTTTGTCGCCGAGTCCAAGAACGGAAAGGCCTGGGTTGCGATTGCCGGTGTCATTCACGATGTTGGCAAGTTCATCGCCGACCACCCTGGCGGCAAGACCCTGATCACGGCCGCTATCGGCAAGGACGCCACTGCTATCTTCAATGGCGGAGTGTACGAGCATTCCAATGCGGCGCACAACCTCTTGTCTACCATGCGTGTCGGTGTCCTTCGCGGCGGATGCGAGGTAGAGATCTGGAAGCGTGCCCAGTCCGAGAACAAGGATGTCGCGACCGTCAACGACACTACCGGCCTCCGCATCGTTCGTGCCGGCAACCAGGTCACCAAGGTCTCCCAACCGGTTGCGACCGCCGACGCAGCATAAACGATGAAACAACGAATTTCCCGAACCAGGGATATTTGCATGTTTTCGAATCGCCTATACATCACGTCACAACTTGAGGCAGAGGAGCAACTAGACTGATGCTCCTGTGTCTGCGGATTGTACCGCCAAGTTTAAGAATAGAGGGAGGCGCATAATGGGATGAACTGGAAGCCAATTAGATGGGGAAGCTGCGGAAGCGTGATGGAGAGTGCATCAGCGGAAGGACCGGCGCGTCCTGGCTACAAAAAGCTCACATGCTTCCAATCTTTTTTCAGAGGCGTTCACGAGTTGCTTGCTTGCTTAATGGTGGCAGGGAAGATGGCTGGGGTGGGGTGGTTTTTGATTGCAGTTTTGATAGGGAAGAAGGCACGGACGGGGCTTCTTTTTACGCATTGATGACAAGTCGGGTCCCGAAAACGGGTCTGAGAGAGAGTGAAGACTGAAGATATAGATTCGCTTGAGCGGGCTGTGTATATTGTCAACGCCAAAAATTACATATTTTTTCGCAATGCCCTGGTTCTCTTGATGCTGGGTTGATGAACTTCTGCGCCAACCAACAGTTTCTTTTGTCTTGCTAAGGCCCCCCTTTGTGCAGCATTGATGAACCCTGTGCATTATCCAACGGTTTCCTTTGCCTTGGTAGTCGAGACTCGGGATTGGCCGAGCACAGTGTTGGATTCTTTGACTTGCCCTGCAACTAGCTGTTCGCCCCTTTGTTTTGTCTTGCTTCGTGGACCATCGAGATGCAGCACAACCCTAACCCGAGAGCCCGACTTCTCTTGGCCACATCGGCCAAAACCTTAAGTTGACATGGCACGCAAACCAGCCAGTGGAGATGGCCGTCGCCAACACATGGGCCCATCCACTCATTCATTCTACGTCACCAGCCCCCATCTTTCTTTCTCTCTCGCCCCTTTTTTTATGCCATTGCGAACTCAAGGTCAACGGACGACTATGAATGAGACGAGCAACTAATTTCACCAAACCAAACGAGAGAATGGAGGTTTCATTGACATAAGGGAAACCAAGTTCGACTTCAGGAGAAGAAGAAAAACGGACGATCTCATTCACCTTTATCATTGTCGTTATTTTCATTCCTCCTCATCACACGCCACTTCACACTCAAAATCACAATGGGCCTCCTAGTATGGCTCCGCCTCCGCCGCCCAAACAAATGGGAACCCCCCACACCCCTAGACCACATCCTCTCTTCTCCCCTGCAATGGCTCGTCGCGGCGCTGTATAGATTCATCCTCGTCCTCCGCGGCAGACCGTTCCATCCCCCCACCTCAGCACCCCCGATCCGCGTTGTTTGTCTGTCAGATACACACTCACAATTCCTGCCGAAGGAGAAAATATCAGAGGGGGATCTGTTGATCCATTGTGGCGATATGACGGATGATGGTTCAAGGGTGGAGATTCAGAGGCAGATTGATTGGATGGCGGGGCTGGGGGGGTTTAGGTATAGGGTTTTTGTGGGGGGGAATCATGATCGGTTCTTTGATCCTGATGCGAGGAGGGAGGAGGATTTTGGGTGTGATGGGGAGGGGGAGGGGGGAAAGGGGCTTGGGTTGGACTTGAAGGGGTGTAAGTATTTGGAGAATAACGGGGTCACGTTGGAGTTTAAGGGCGGGAGGAGGCTGAATATTTGGGGGGGCGGGGCCGTGCCGGAGTGTGGTGGACGGGAGAATGCGTGAGTTTTTTTCTTTTCATTTTCCTCTTAGGGAGGTTTCTGTTATATGGGGTTTGTGTGTCGTGTGCTGATGGTGGAAATGGCACGTATGTAGGTTCCAGTATCTGCGGCACTTGCATCCGTGGAGGGGGATCGTGCCTGACGAGACGGATGTCCTCGTCACGCATACACCGCCGGTGAGTCTTGTCTTTCTTTTTCTGTTATTCTCGATGTTGATGAAGGACGGGGCTAACACTTCGCGATCATTACAGCGACACCACCTCGACCTAGACCTCGGCTGCGCAGGCCTGCTAGAAGAAGTCTGGCGCGTGAAACCCAAGCTGCACGTCTTCGGCCACGTCCACTGGGGCCATGGCCGCGAGTCGGTTTACTACGACGAGTGCCAGCGGGCCTACGAGTCGCTCATGGCGCGGCCCAAACGGGGCCCCATCTACGACCTGCTGCCGAACCCGGGTTGGGTCGATGCGTTGTATGTGCTCTGGTACGGACTGAACAGCGTCGTGTGGAAGTGGATTATGCTTGGTCCTGGGGCTAACAATGGCGCGCTTATGGTCAATGCTGCGGTCATGCATGGGAATACGGGGAAGGTGCGGAATCCGGTTATGGTTGTTGATTTGTGATGGGGGTGGGCTGGGGTGCGGTCGGGGTTATTGGGGGGAGGATGCATCCGTGGAAGTACCTATGTAATAGTGTAAATACCTGAGCTCGGTCAGCCTTTAATTCACCTTGGACAAGAACAGCCGGGTTCTCGTAAGGGCATATATGAATGTAGTCTGTGCCTGCAGTCTACAAGTTTCATTACTACACAACCACGGAGTTAATCTCCGCCTTCACTGTCTGTGGAAGTAGGCACCTCACGAAAGTCGTCATCAGGGCAGGGCTGGCATCCAGTGCTGCGAGGAAGGTGTTCTCTTTGAGACTGGTTGCTATATGGCTGGGCTAGTTGTGAAATGAAATCAGTACCTAGTAAAAAAAGAACAAAGGGAGAAACTGAAAAGAAACGAGGCCATGAAAGTGACCATGTGCCTCTATAGTGTTCCCGTATGTGCATATCTGACCAGACCAGACCAGACCAGACCAGACCCACGCACTCGTTTTTGCACAGTAACAACGACCACCAAGTTTCGCGCATACGGGATAACCACCATCAAGTTGTAAGAACATTCATTCGTAATCGCAAGCAGAGTACTAAAGCACGAAAAGGGAAAATCGCGGCCGAAAAAAAAAAAAACCAAGAAAAAAAAAACCCCCCCCGCAAAAGTTATGACTGCCCGACCAACGCCGGGATTGAACACACTACCCCGTAAAAAGGGCGAGCTTGAACCCCATACCACGCATGAGCTAGCCAACACCCTCTGGCCTTACACTGCGCAGCTGCTGGTCAGTTGCGCCACAGGACCAACCGCCCAACACAGTGCTTGAGGTTGAATTGCTGGGTGGCGGATCTAATATATATACCTGCTGGGAAGGAAGGAAGGTCGCACCTTCCGTGCCTGCCTGCCTAAGATGGTCAACGCAAGACAAGGCAAGGCAAGGCAAGCGCTGCTACACATCATCCCTTCTGCACTAGAACTACCTAGTGCAGACTGAAAAATAAAGGCTCCTAGTAAAGCCTGCCCCTGTTTGGATGCCGGGGAGAGCGCGCAATTGAGGCATACACAGCTACACGAACACCAGAAGACCATGATCTCTAAAATGCACCGGCCTCGAACCACCAAGGTAGCATGTACAAAGCGCGCTTTGCAGCTATAGAAGTCATTCGCACAAGAGTGCCTTAGCATCTTTGGTCTATGGCATGGGCATGGGTAGCTCCAACCACGATGCATGGTGTGCAGTTGGGCGATGAGTTGAGCTGCTATTACCACAAGTCGAGCATATTACCAATTCATCTATCGATGAAGTGTCGTGCTTTATTTTTAAGGATATGTCCTGGCTGCATCCATCTAAATAATATGTACAGAACTCGCTTGCACCCCCTTGGCAAAAGGGGGGGGCTGGCCAAGCGGACACAAACTGGTTGGGGTCAACGAAGCTGATGATACCGCATATCTTGATGCGGACCCATCTCGCCACATCTGTATGCATATCTGTACATCTGTTCGAACCCCTCCGCAAAGCGCGTGCGCGCTCCCAAACGCCTTCCTATCGTTATCCATGCATGTATGTGATATATAATTATACAATGACGCCCCCCATCAGATCCACTTAAAAACGCAGAAGTCTCACAGCAAACTGGGCGAGCCGACGGCCCATTCCTCAAACCATGATCCTCCTTAATCCCTCAGTTCCGCCCAGGACACGCCGGCCCGTGACGGCACACCGACCCTCACCGCTCTCCCACTTCGCCTTGCCGGCCTTGTCGACCAGGGCCATGAACCTCTCTTGCCGCGCATGCGTCCCCGTCAGCCACTTGTGGATGCACGAGTAGCAGTAGACGATGCCCGTCTGGCATGCCGTGGCGGTGGTAATTTCGTCTTCGCAGATGGGGCACAGGTCCGAGCTGGCCGGCGCGGGGACCGTGTAGATGGGAAGCAGCGACCCCGAGGCTACGGGGGCGTTTTCCGGGTCGAGTTCCTTTTCCCTTTGCGCCTCCTCGTCCTCCTCCTCTTCCGTCTGTTGTTCTTTCTCGGACGTCTTCGCTTGTGGTTTGGTAGACGCATCCGGCATCCCCGTCACCACGGGCGGGGGCAGCTCCAAGTTCTCGGCCGCTTTCCGGGAGAGCTGCTTGGCAAAGTCCGACGCGTACCACCACTCGAGGAACTTGAGAGCAAAGATGCTCGCGGGCAGGACCATGGACAGGCTGCCTAGTGCGCGGGCGCTGATGTTTTGCGGTGAGAAGAAGGATGTCGGCGCCGGTCGTGCCCCCGCGGCAGCAGGCTTCGGCTTGTCGAGCGCTTCGATGGCGCGGTAGTCGGCGGCGTTCATGCGGCGCACGCGCGTGCCGATCAGCCACATAAAGGGGTTGTGGTATTTCGAGTTGTCAAAGAGGTAGGCCAGGTTGAAGGCCAGGATGGCAAAGTAGTAGGCGGCGTTGACGCTGGGGTAGACGTTGCGCAGGAACCAGCGGTAGTAGTGCAGGAAGCGATCGCGCAGGGTCGGGTTGGGCGGGAGCACGTTGTAGGCGGTGCCCAGCAGGGCGCGCGGGGCGTTGACCTCGTGGGCCTCGTCGAGCTTGCGCTTGAGGTAGGGCACGCCGACCATGACGGCCAGGTTGCGCCAGACGTCGGCGCGCGTGAGCCGCAGGGCGTCGCGCACGATGGCCGGGGCGGCGGCGGCGGCGCGCGGGATCTCGGCGACCAGGGCCTTCTCGCGCTTCAGGCCGTAGAAGTGCTCGGTGAAGGAGCCGCCGCGGGTGCGCAGGTAGTGCCGCTCCACCACCAGGGCCGCGAGCGCGTACAGCTCGTCAAACCAGTTGAGCCCGCGCAGCAGGTAGCGCGGGTACCGGTGGGTCAGCACCGTGAGGAGGTAGCGCACCGTGGGTGGGAGCAGCCCGGCCAGCTGCTGCTCCGAGAGGAGCTCGAAAAGGGACGGTTTGCCGTCATCGAAGGTGCCGCGCAGCGCCGTGACAAACTCCATGGTGCTGGTGCTGGTGCCGCAGCCGCAGCCGCAGCCGCATTGGCCGAGGGTGTTTGGTTAATTGGTTAGTTGGCTGACTTGACTTTTTGCAGCGGTGCTGGAATTGCGTTGTGTTGCGTTGTGTTGCGGCAGTTTCGAGATGAAGGTTGTAGTATGCAGGTCCAAGGTTTGACGTTGAGTTGAGTTGAGCCCTCCCGCCGCTTGGTCTGACGTGCTTGCTTGCCCGCGCGCCTGGCTTCTCTAGGCTTGAGCGGGCCGAGGCTTTGGGGCGTGGAGCTATGCTGCGCTAGTCGCAGCTTCCCCAACTTCACCCTGGCTTGACGCTTCACCCCGGACAGGGTTAGAGCCTGCTTGGTAGCTCCCCACCGTGCCTTCTCAATCCATGCCGAGGTCCAGGGTGAATTGATTACAGGGGAGTTTGACGACGTGTAAAACAGAACGACAGGAAAACCGTTTCCTACCTCTCAAGTCAATGATGGAGAATGCCAATTTGTAATTGAACCTACATGACGCAGACAAGACACATTATCATCATTTATCAATCAACACTTTGCCAGCATTCAGTCTTCTATTCCAACACCTGAACCAAGCTTGACCCTCATAGCCGACCCCTCCTTGAACTCAACGACACTCGACCGTCCAAAAGGGACAACAAAATGTCCCAATCCAACGACAACAACGGCACCACCACCACCACCACCCCAGACTCACAAGCACCACACACCCACTGGCTAGTCGACCCAGCCCTCCTCCAAATCCCAGCAGGCGAAGCGCGCGTCCGCGAACTCAACCGGCGCTCCCTCCTCAACGCCCAGCCAGACCCCTCCACGCCCCCCGAATCCCTTAAACAAGACTGGACCTCCTCGCTAATCCCCCACCTAACCCTCCTCCCGATCCCGGCCTCCGCTCTCCCGCCCAACCCGCACCCGCACCTAACCTACACCTACACGGTCCAACCATCGCACTGCAACGGGCTGCGCAACCTGCACGGCGGCTGCATCGCCACGCTCTTCGACTACTGCACCACCATGCCGCTGGGCCTGGTCTCGGCCCCGGGCTACTGGCTGTACCTGGGCGTGAGCCGGTCGCTCAACACGACGTACCTGCGCCCGATCCCCGTGGGCACCGAGATTCTGATCGAGTGCGAGATCCTGCAGATTGGCAGGCGGCTTTGCTCGCTTAAGGGGACTATGCGCCGAGCGAGCGACGGCGCGCTGCTGGCTACGTGTGAACATGGGAAATTCAACACTGATCCTGCGCCGAGCAACATCTGAATGCGATTCAGAGCCCTCTATTTGGTTTATGTTCTGCTGTGTCTTTTTTGGCCTGTGTCTAATAACCTACCTATGGAAGCTGGGTTTCCTTTGCGAGCGAGATGCCTATATACACAGACATTTGTATATATGATATGATACCCCTTGCCGGCGAGCCTCCCTCCCACACGAGATACCCAATGGCCACGGCATTACGTTGCAAGACATGTTGAATTCGGTTGATAAGAAACAGCGCCCGCAAGAGAGAAATCGATAAAAAGGAAAAAGGAGCGTAAGTAGAGAACCGCATATCTCGTACACCACCTCAACCATCATTATCGCTGTCGAAGCCATGGTAGTGACCATGAGTGATGACATCGACAAACTCAACATCGCTGAAATCCTCGTCGTCAATGTATATCTCATCGTTATAGCCATACTGGACTCCACCACAAAGTTAGCTAATATTTCTTCCCCTTGCCATTCTATCACAGTCATCAGCAAACATACCGGTAGGAAGAAAGCCATGCAGCAGCCCCCGGTGGTCCCCGTCCTTGTTGGGCTCGTTGTCGGACACCTTCCAGAAGGCCGTTGGCCCACACGGTCCATGCGGGTCATATCCACTAGGCAGGTCAGCAACCGTTAGCATAAAGGGGAAAAAGAAAACAAACAACCAAGTCACAGAATATAAAAGGGGCAAAAACCAAAAAAGATATCCATACTTGTCAAACCAGTTCCCCACAACCCCTCTCGCCGACCTGACACCTCCAAGCTGTATCCCCTCGCTGCGCCACCGATCCTCGCCATTAAAGATGGAAAAGGTAGTCCAGCGAACCTCGCCCTCGGCCGTCATGCTCGCGGTGCCTGTTGTCCAATCGTCAGCAAAATATATTCATTCCTTTCATTCCTCCAAACCTCGGGTGAAGAACCACAAAAAAAGACAAAATGAGATGAATGTTGTCAAAAAGGAAATATCACCATAGGCATTGACTTCACCTCGGAGGTCTGAATTCGCATTCTCGTCCCACGACCCATCAAACGATCGTGAAAACCCGGAGAAGTGCACGATGGGGTGCTGCTGCTGTGTATCGTTCTCGTCGTCGATCGGGTACTCGATCTTGGTGACGGCAATCTTCATCAGGATCAGCCTAGTGGCCTCGCCGACGTCGAGTGCCGGACGGGGCATGTTGGCGGGCAGCCTGCCCTGGCCGATGGGGAAGTTGTAGTTGTCGAAGTCGTTATAGTCTTTTGTTCACGTTAGTATCGGCATGGTCACCCCACCTTCCCCTATTTCTCTCCCTCAATATAAAACAAGGGTGGAAAAAGGAAAAGAAACAAAATAAATAAACGTACCCAAAAAACACACAACCCGTAACCACGTCCCAGTAACATCATAAGGATCCTCCCTCCTCAATCTCTCCTGCTCCGTCTCCTCCCCCTCCCCCCTTTATTCCCCACCTCAACCCCCCCAGCAGCAGGCCACGGCAGATAACTCCCCGCCCAACTGCCCGCAAACGGCGCATTCCACAAGCTCCCAAACACATCAAACTTATCCAGCCCCTTATTCCCAATATTCGTCCTCAGCACAACCAATATCGCCTCCACCTTCTCCCAATCGGCCCTCCCCGTCCCGTCCGCCATGAACGGGCCCCACATGCTGCCCGGCGTGTACTCCCGCATATCATATACCTTGGAGCAGGCAAACGGGTACAGATGTGTCGCTGAAGAAGCTGCCGCTGACGTCGCTGAGCGCGTGCGGTGGGCTACTCGCTGATGCTGCTGGTGCTGATGCTGGCCTACTGCCCCGTATAAGCTGTGTAGCTTGGCGCTTTGCTGGTGTAGCCTGCGCGGCGGGTTGGGAAGGGGTCTGGCTTCGCTACCGCCGCGGGCGCGCTCGCATAGGAATGAGCGGTTGAGGAAGGCTTCGCGGGTTGCGTTGGACGCGAAGAGGGAGCCTAGTAGCGCTGCGTTGCGGGATGGGGGGTATGTGCGGGTTTGAGTGGCGCGCGCTGGGGGTGAGGAGGCTGAGGGGCTGTGGGAGGCGTTTTGTAGGAGGCGGGCCACGGTTGTGTAGACGAAGGAGAGGAGTTGCTCGTGGTTCTGCTGGCGGTTAGAACACTGGGGGCTCCCCCCCCCCCCTTTGTTTAGGTATGTAGATGATAAGTAAACTCACCATATCCTCCGCGCTCACATTGGCGCAGATGCGCTGCAGCCACACAAGATCGCGCAGCTCCTTCTCCCAGTCGAGGTCACTGCGCGGCGGCGCGTCCAGCGTACGGTAGTATACATCGCGAGCCAGGGCGCGGTTGCCCTTGGTGAAACCATACAGATAGCGGCAGGCCCGGGAAGCCTCCACCAGGTCCCTGGGCTCCACGAAGCTGAGGATGTTGTGCAGGATCTCGGGAGGCAGCTGGATGAGGAGAGCCATGATGGCCGATCGATCCCTTATTTTTTTGCTTGGGAGGGGGGTAAAGATGGATAGATAGATAGCTACGATAGATCGGTCACCGCGGGTTTCGAACCGGAATCCTCGGAATTGGTCGAATAAATTGATGAGAAAAGAGCAAAGAGGCTAGAAAAAAGCTAAGAAGAAGTCGGTGCGATGAAAACTACAAGGGAAAGTGCAGTGCAATGCTACGGAGTCAAAATTGAGATACCAAGAGCCGGTGGTGTGAATGGGGCAAATAAGTCACGACAACGACGACGACAATGACAACGCCGGCGCCGCGGGGGCGGGGGAGCGAAGATGCGATGGAGATTACCAGATTTATGTCCGACAAACTCCCCCACAGCTAGGTCCCGGAGCGTGCACGGCACAGACCGAGGCCTGGCTGTGATAAGGCGGGATGGAGGTTGATATGTAGGTACCTATGGACGGCAGACGGGACTGAACGTAAGATCGGGTATACTATCGGTCAATCAATGTGGTCGGTGTGGGTGGTATGGTCCGTGAGTTAAATAGGTACCTACAGCTGGCACGGAAGGGACGACGACCTAGTTATCTAGGTAGTGCAGTGCAGTTCCCGTTTTGGCATTTGCGGCTCGCGCACCAAAGGATTCCCAGGCACAGATGCTCGGACAAAGGTCAGATACCAGAGATAGATAGATATTTGGGGGTGGACGGGAGATAGCTGCACGGCAGGTGTGGCAGTTTGCTCCTCTGACGGCAACGACGGGTCCGTCAAGGCTCATTCTGGTAAGCCGGGAAAAGGGTGTGAGAGCTGAGCTGGGAGCTCACGGTGCTTGTGTAACATTCATCCGAACTTCCTGCTGTGCAACCCACATGATATGCCTGACCTCCATCACTCTACTCCTCTTTCGCCCGCTCGGTCCGCATTCCGCACTCCGGATTCCGCATTCCGCATTCCGCATTCCGCATTCCGCAGGCCCCTGCCCACCCCCCGCACCGTCCGGGTATCCCCGAAGGATATTGCGACATCGCCAGCCATCAAACTCGTCTTCCATCAAATATATTCAAATAAACTAAAAATCCTGTCCGGGGAAAGCAATGGGGTATACGAGCTAACATCAATGTGCAGAGAGTAATGCTGTCCAGCTGTGGGCAACACCGAGCCCACCCAAAAATTCCATCATGTGCTTCCATCATCATGCCTCGTCTCGAGGTAGTCTTTTCAATTCATACGTGCCCCCCTCCATACTTCTCCATAAAATCCCGTCCTCCGTATATGTCTCCGCTTCCACCCAAAAACATCCGCAGAATGCCACCGTACAGTTCAGTACAATCCGGTACCATCATGCCGAGACATGAGCCCCGGCGTTGAGGTTGATACAGTTGTCTAGCAGCGTTGCTCCTTCGTGAAGCAACTCCCATCTCGTCACTTCAAACGTGTCCTTGAGCACCATCAGGAGCGGAGTATTGTTGTTCAGCCCCTTCATCGTTTTGAGCTCCTCCGGCGACGACACATTCCCATACTTGATCAGGTACTCGCGCATCTTCCGAATCCTTTCTTGCGGTGAAGTCGGAATCGCCGTGCTCGGGCTTGGACCCTCGAGTGCAAACCCATAACACCACACCACAAGTGTTGCAAAGTACAGAACCCAAGGCCGGTTGAGGAGCACATCGTCTCGGGCCGAATAGGGGTCATCCACGTGGCTGAAGCCGTTCGACTTTGGCGTTCCTGACCCATCTGAGAGCATGACCGAATGCAAAAACTTGAGCGCATAGTAGGTGGCATCGCGAGCCTTCGCTGATGGCGCCCAGATGTCCTTCATTCGCCGTTGCGCGCTGCTGAGATCCTGTGCTCCGATTGCTCGGCCCAGGAGCCGCTTCGCACGCGCAAAGATCTGGCAGTCCACAATGTCCACATGCATTGCCATGTGAGCCAGGTGGTGCAAGACAATCCGGCTCTCAAATACAACGTTCGCCTCGTTCCGGCTCCGTGATTCGTAGTTGTAAGGGTCTGTCGACAGATCGCCCATACCCAGCGTCTTATCAAAGTCGCTCTTCCACGAATCAAAGGCCCGCGTCAGCGTCCCTCGCCATTTGTCGCGTCCACCCAGAGCTTGCGAAACACCACCTCCTAGCGAGTTGACCTGGAGATCTCGCTGGTTCATGTGCCAGCTGACGCTGAGCAAGCCCGCCATCAGGATCGTTCGTCCAAATGAGTTTGTTTGTACTTCGTGCCCGCTGAGAGTTCGCTTCAGTCCCTCCAGGAAGGATATCGGCTTGTTGCCGACCGACAAAAGGTTCGCTTCGATCCTGCCCACTTCAGCCCCGCTTGTTGCTTTCCAGAGTTTGTCGTCGCATGGCAGCGGCAGGCGCATCTCGTGGGCCACCATTACCGTCGAATGGCCAAACATGGTGGCGTGGGTAGAGTCAATCACGAATGCCGCAAACGCCGCCCTCCGAGTCGCTTCGTTTGTGATCCAGTGGTTCCACCACTCGTCTGGGGTGTGGGCCATGCCGGATGTTGAAGACTGTCTTGAGCCGTTGGTTTTGTCGTCCCGAGGATTCGGGGGCGAATCCAAAGCCGACTTTCCAATCAAGGCTCTTCCGCGGCGCATCAGAGTTATGGTGGTTGCGTGATGGATATGAGCGCGTTCGTGAAGCTCCCTCGTCGAGTACATCTTTTCATACAGCTCCAGAAGCAGGAAGGTCTGGAACACCCAGAGCTTGGCCGGTGGACGGCAGTTTGGATCCTGGAACATCTCCCACCTGAGGTGCCAGGCAAGGAAGTTGGAGAGCTGCGCACCGGCCTTGGTGACCTTCTGCCCATGTGCCTTGTCCAAGCATGCTGCCCCGATAGTCATCATAGCAAGCAGGAGTAGATTTGGTGTCTTGTCGGGAATAAATGTCGGCTTATGGAGAATCGGGACTTGGTCGCTGAAGTGTAGCCAATAAGATCCGATGTATGCTTGCATCATCTTGCGGCTCAACATGTGGCTGTCGTCGTTACGGTCCCCCTCGATGATGGTTTCGCGTTGCCGCTCAACGGGCGCGTATCCATTCTCGTGGAAGCGCTCCCTGACGAACTCGAATATTTCGGCGCTCTTCTCGTCGGAGATGACTGATTCGGGCAGATTCTGATCAAGCAGATTGGTAACGGACATGACTTGCTGCGGCCCTGTCGACGGAGGGAAATAACCCATCTGGTTGGGGTCGTTATAGTAAGGCATGTTGTATTGGTTTGTGGGGAACTCCCCATAACTGTATCAAGTCAGCAACGCGCAGAACAGGACCAGGCTGCATGAGTCAAACTCACTTGTAACCTTGTATTGGTATTCCACTCATAGGAGAGCTTTCTCCCGGCGAGTTGAATAGGTAAGCCATAAAGTCCTCAGGCATCCCGACGTAGGGAGACTTGTTGAGGATGCTGTCGGTTCCAAAGACCGGCATTGTTTGCTGCATGCTCATTTGGTCTAGGAGCATCATTTCACCAGAGGCCTGCGGGTTATGATCCGAGTACTCGCTGGAGGTTGGGGGCGGGTATGGTTGCTGTTCTTCCTGGCTAACAGGCACAGCAGACCTTGACTGAGAAAAGTCTGAAGGAGGAAGGCTGAATGGGGGGAAGTTTTGTGGTGGTACATATGGCATCACATTGGCAGACTGAGGTGTGTTGGTCGGCTGGCTGTGGTACCCAGGCAGTGTAGAAACAGGAGACAACACCCCATAAGAACCGACGCTGGTTTGTACGGATGGCCGCGGAGGGCCAGACGGAGAATGAAGCGGAGGCCGCTGGCCAGACATGTGGTGGTAGCCTGCGTCATGGTGGTGCATATAGTCCATACCGTTCGGAAAGCCTGTTGGAGGCGTGTTGGTGATAGGTGTATAGGGACTCCCCATGACATCCTTAGGGGATTGATACTGCATAGTCAAGGGCCGCCCCTTGCCATATCCAGTTCCTGGCCGGTTGAGTTCTGGGGAGGCGGAACCCGCAGATGCAAAGGGGGGCCGGCCGTCGGCGATGGGAGAAACCTGCCCGAGCAACGAATCTTTCCGATTCAGAGCGGAACCTTTGGCAGTATGGCGGTCCTTGTGGCGGTTACACAAATCCAGTCGGACAAACGTCCTTTGGCAGTCTCCGATGCCGCACTTATAAACTTGCTTGGGGTTGTGATTCAATTGGTGGCGGTAGCTTCAGTCGCGGTCAGCAAAGACAAAGCAAAGCGGGACAGCAGGGGATGAAGACGCCGTACAGATGCTCAGCTCTGGAGTAGCTTTTGCCACAACCCTTTTCGGGGCACTCAAACTTCTTGTCCAGGCCCTTGCGGCTCCTCCTCCGCTTCCGTGCGGGCCCTTCAGAGTTGGACGAATGGCCGTGGTTCCCATCCTCGCCATCGTCGTCAATGTCGAGCCCATCGATATCATTGTCGTCGGAGCGACTGCGAGGGCGGCCTCTCTCGTGGTCGTCTTCTTGTTTGATGTGATGGGGAGGAGTGGGTTCCTGGAGTTGCGGCATGGCGTGCTTCGTCCGAGGAATGGGAATCGAATGTTTGATATCAGGCAGTTGAGGGGTGAGAACGGAGGTCATGGTTCATCAACTTCCAATCGGTATTCCCTGGTGTAAGTCGATTGTAGCCGTGGTTGGACGACGTGATACGGACCGGGAAGGGATGTTTCGGCGGTGGCGCAACGTCAATTAGAATGCTGGAACGCTGGACAGCGGCAAATCAAAACCGGCCGTTGAAAAGCACCGGTTACACGGCGCCCAGAGGAAGAAGATCCTTTTGAAGATGGCAATGTGGTTTGGCGATGGAGGAAAGCGGTCGCCGTGCTGGATATCGACCGCGCAAGTGGTGTGCGTCGTTCAGGTCACGTCGCGAGCGGGCGATGTGTCGGGGCTCGCTTCTCTACCTCGCCTAAGCAGTCTGTTTTCCACGAGGCTCACGTTGTCATGGTGGGCATGCCCGTTCGCAACAGGCCCTCTCGCTGACAGGAGTCAGGGTGGTTTTGAACAAGACGAAGTCTTACACGTCGGAGGGGCCTTGTGTTAGTCTGGGGGTCAGGTGCGAGGTCCCGCCAAACCAGTCTCCTTTTCTGCGGTTAGCTGAGTGGCCGGTTGATTTCCCCTCTCACAAGCCGAAGAATTTTGGAACAGAAAAGCAGCGACGAAGATCATGGGAGATGGCAGCGGTGCAGTGCAGTGCAGTGCGGTGCGGTGCGGTACGGTACGGTGCCTGCCGCCCCCTGCGGGAAAATGAATGGCTGCTCCCTGCTGCAGAGCCCAACTGGGGCGTGGGAGCGCCTGCCCATCGACGGGGAGGAGGGACCTGACCTTGACCTGGGGGAAAGGAGAGGGGAGACCAGGGTCGGGTAGGGAAGAAGGAGGGGTGTGGTTCGAGCAGCTGCAAGCAAGCTGGTGGACCAAGCGCTCGGGTGGAGTCGAGGCCACCGACCGACAGGCGACCAGGGGCCAAGCAAGCGACCGACCGGCGACAGGCGACAGGCGACAGGCGACAGGGAAAAACGAGGGATAAAAAGACCCCCGGTTTTTGGTCCTGGCGATTTCATGAATGAATCGAGACAACGGAGTTTGGAGGTTGGTTACCCACCCAAACAAGCGCATTGTCAGGGATGTGTTGGGCAAGAGCCATGAGTGCCTTGGCAGCTTAGCTCACAGCTTTGCTTTGCTTTGTGCAAGACCAGACAGACGCCAGACACCAGCGCATTGTTTCCAGGTTTCCTATCAATCGTGGTGTGGAAGCTCTGGATGCACTGCACTGCACTGCGGTGGTGGGGCGGCTGGCGGAGATTCTGCTGCTGTAAGACAAGAAGACACCACCATCAAGTAGGTGCTCGGAGCAGAGTTGTCCGACAGGTGGACAACGTCTTAACAGCAGCAAGCAACTGCCGACTGGCAAACTGAGAGCTCTAGACATTGCCTGCCCGAGACAGGAGTCTAGTTAGGGGGGGGAAGAGGAAGGGAAGGAGATAGCACAGATTCCTCTCTCCATCTCCTCCATGGGAATATGGCACGCCGAAGCCCCAGCAGCAGAAGAGAGGTGAACAAAACGGAAGGGAAGTAGGCTCGCACAGGCGTGTGCCATGGGAATATTACTATGTAGTTGAAATAGGACATACTTGGATTGGGGCTATTATGCGAGATATGGATATCGAGGATGGCGTATGGCGATAGTGACCCGGGCTGGTATCCAACAGCTGAAGATGTGGATTGCGACGACGGGGCAGATCGAAGGTGGGGAGCGTGGAGGGCGGAGCGGGTTTTTGCAAGTTTGGCTCCGTGGCAGGCGCCCGGGTGCGATGCGAAGAACGGTGCGGAACGCGAGTGGAAGACGCGATAGAGGATCGCACAAGGTTTCGCCGTGGTGTGGAATTTCCCCAGGATAAGTGTCAGAGCTTTCCTGTCCGACCTTGGCCTCCCGCGGGTCAGAATGATGTTTCTGGGGAAGTGGGATGGAGGAGGAGAATCTGAGCGGCGGGAGGCGGGAGTGTGGGGGTCTTATGGCCAGCGAGTTTGTATAAGGTCGTGCGGCGCACGATGGAACCTGGAAACAAATCCCAGAGGAAGCTCCAACCTAAGCCCCCAAGCCTCCATGTCCCCTTTAACGCAGTGCCCTGGAGCCTGGGCAGGCTTCTCCACAGTAACGAGAGGGGACCTGAACAACCACACCACCAACACCACGACCTGACCACGCGGGCAGCATTCTGTGTCCTGGACATTGCCTCCACATTGCCGTCCAGTTTTGGTGGTCAGGCCGGGAAGGTAATGTGAATACCGGCATGCAGTGTAGGTACCTACCTACTTCAGGCCTGAACCCGCAGTGCAGCATGGCCAAGGAGAGGGGCCGCGCAGGCACGGGAGCACGCTTCAGTCCAATTCACCACACGACGTCCGACATCCCGCCATGCCCAGATGTTGAGTGGGACTTTGAGGCAAAGTGATGAACAGAAGCTTGCCGTCAGAATGCGGATGCGGATGCAGTGATGGACGGCGCCACGGACATGGATATCGAACGTATACATACCTACAGTTTGTGTAATGTCTGCAACCCGTACGGGTAACAGGTTACCTGACTGGTCAGGAGGCAGGTGCTGGCAGGCAAGACCGCCGCCAGACCTGCCACATCACGGCCCCGCGTGTGGGTACTACGGGTTAGGCACCTAGCATAGATGTCAGCTACCTAGGCAAGCACGCCGGGGTGCGCGTTTAGGGCTTGCCCAAAATCAAGTAGAATACCAGGTAACTTCCAGAACATAGGCAACCCGGAAAGGAAGGAGCAAGTCATCCAAACTGATGTTTTTTTGCTAGATACAAATTAATGCTGGCCAAACCACGAGGTTCTGTCAAAGACAACAAACTCCATCGCACCACAAGGGCAGGGTTCTCCTTGTATAAGGCGCAGTTCCTTCCCTCTTCTTCCCCATACGCTGCATCCACCCAAAAAAGTTTCCCCAAGTCGCTCCAGACCTCCACAGCGGACATGCTCGTGCGGTCCACCGCCAAGAAGCGCCTCAAAGAAGTTATAGCGGGGGTGCGGGTGGGCTCACCTTGCCTTGGTCGATCTAGTCTCCAACGGGGCAACGTGAGCGCATGCCTAATTCCGCTTACCTTGGAGCTTGAGCCTCGAGCCACTTCATAATCCCATCTTGGCGAGAGAAGATGGAGTTAGACCTCCGGCTGGTGGAAGCCTTCCAGGTTGCCTTATGTAACAAGATCAAGATCACTGTTGCGCTGTTGCACGGCCTTTTGCAGGCCCCGTCCGTCCCGTTTGCCATCTTCCCTGTCGACCTGGTACCAGCTTTCAACGAATTTATGCGCCCTGGGAAAAAAAAACAAGAAGGAAAGCAGCCACAGCGACGGCACGGTTCGTGGGACACAGCATCCTGGCTGGCAGCTTAGTGTAGAGTATTCTTATTCCGGCGCGCTTGAAAGATGAAAATAGCCCACCAACCGACCATCACTTAATTCCGCATTTGAGGTCCCGCTCTATGTAATGTAGCTACTGGAACATTAGCAATGTGCCTTTTCGTTGACTTCCACTCCTCCGACTTCCACGCACACGCGCCGAGATCCACAGTTGGAGATGATGCGCCCACCCAAACTGGAAGTGGGCTGCGGGGGGCTCCGATGCCAATTGTCAAAGACCGACAAGACGTGCCTTGCCGAAATAGTATAGTCTGTGACGAAGTGCTCGTCCGATCGAGCGTTGAGTTTCCTGCTTTGCGCGTGGGAGCAGACGGAGACCTATACGCGAAGAATAGCGGTGTTGTGCTGTATAAGACTCGACGCCAAAAGATGTTGGGTGCTGGTCCGGGTCGTTCATCACCCGGGCCGTTAAGGTACCCTGTTCTCGGAACGCGTGCTACGTACAGGATACTTCGCCCACACCCCCAGCGGCCCATCTGACTGCTTGTGGAACCTGCCCCAGGTACCTACCATAAGGTGGGCCTTTGATTTCTAATGCTTCTCGACTTCAAGGAACAAGCCGGCGTTCAAATTTTTAAGTTGGGCACGTGTTGGGCGACTACTGCGCGCACTACCGTCAGCAGTTTCCATGAGAGTTCCAAAGCTCTCCTGGTGGGTGGGATAAGGGGTCCTGAGACGTCTTGCCCTTTTCACCCCCCGATCGACATTGTATGGAAGCGTGGGCGTGGGATGTGCTCTTTCCATTCTGTGTCCCGCAGCATACCCTCGACAGGGATATCCCTGTTAGACCAAATCGATTCCCTAACCTAGCTGCTGAACACTAGCGATTTCTGGGGACTGGGGAAGGTGCGTCTGATTGGCCAGCATTGGTTGCTGTCTTGGAATGGAAGGGGGGTTCGAGACTCGAGACTCGGAACTTTGGTAGCCTTGAGCAATTTTGACCGCCGCCATTATTAATAACCTGAAGGACATGAATCGAACGAACGTCCGTTCCTATCCTGGCCTTCTTAGTTTGTTGTCGTCGGTTCTTTTTATTTTTGTTTACACCGGTTGCCTTCAAACTGGTGTCAGCTTTCCCTGTTTTCCATTCCCCCTCGCCAACACGCTATTATAGAATGTGTTGAGCGGAAGCCATTCTTCATCTTTGGGAACTCTCACAAGAGCGAAAACCACACCGATCACTCCTCGACATCCCCGACATCAAGCATGTCTCACAACCCGATTCTAAACCCGACCGCTATTCTTTGTTGTGTTTGGGAGATTTGGGCAATACCAACCTGCTGGCAACTTCCATAACTGCGGGGGTCAGAAACACCATTGGATGCTTCTTTCTGGGATTCCGACTCACTCGGGCCCAAGTGCCGAATCACCCCAGAATCCTTACGCCACCCCCAACCTCTCGCGGCGTGCCCTAGCAGCGTTATAAGCAAGGTTACGCAAGCGTTTCCAAGTCTTTGCAAGTTCACTCATTAGACACGCAAAACTCCGTGGACTTGCCAAGAGATTCAGAGCGATATACATGATTGCCTCAAAGATGACCTCCTCCTGACCCGGAGGCAAATGCCGTTCCCATCCGGGCATGCCGACTCGGCTCGGGCTGGCCCAAGCTGCTGGCATACCTTTGGTTTCCAAACGTCGATAATGTTATTCAGCATCCTCCCTCGGTCAGGTTGAGCTTTGGCTAGGGGGAGGCCGAGTAACGAATGTCAAACGTCAACAAGACAGGATGTACCCGTCGATTCTGCTCGCTCTGTCAAGATTTAACGTTGCTGGAAGGAAAGGCAAAACCTGCCAGACTTTAGGTCGCGTGTCCAATTCCAGCTCTCAGCCGTCCTGTTTCACCGATCTGAGCCATCGAGATCAGCCACAGGCTAGTGTTGCTGTTTGTTCTTGTTTTAGCGTGCGGGTGACGAAGGCGCCCCAAGATCTCAAGACTGCGTGGGATAACCCGTATTCACGTTGATCACGAACCCGCGCCCCTTCACCGGTCTCAACAGCCTTACACGTGCCTATGTGTCTTGGCACGACTTTTGTGAGCTTGTGAGCGTCATCGCCGCCCCCCTCGGTGAGACGAACCGGAGATTTCGAGTCGACAGGCTTGGCCAGAAGAAGCCCGAATGCAAAGGTCATGTCTCTCGATTCGTTGAGCCTGGCACCTGACCGGATCCAGGGAGACTGATTTGCGAGGCCGGTAACCCCCATACCCCATACACCCGTACCCCAGAGCCCTGTATTGGAGGGCGCGGCGGAAAAAGCAGAATGTTGCGCCACTGGCGTGCGAGGTGGCAGTCTCGAATATGCACGTCGACGAAAAGGTATTCTCCTGCATGCCAGGAAAGGAGGTGTGTCCCACTTGGAGAAGCCAGCCGGGGGCCACTCAAGCGAGTTAGGTCTAAGGATCCAAAGAGCGTCCGTTTCTGTCTGGCTGGGGCAAACGCTCTGGTCTGAGAAAGTGAGCGAATAACTGACATGTCGAGCCAGCAAAGCCCAAAGATCTAATATCGGGCCCCGATCGTGAGATCTGGTCTGCCAATTCCATTGCTCCCACAGCACGGGATCCAGCTGATCGGACCTCCTTCGCCATTTCGCGGTGGGAAAGGGTGGGGGGTGCGAGAAAAAAGAAGGCGAGTGACAACAAAGTTCGTTACAGCCGCTAGTGTATGTCAGCTACCTGACCTTAGCCCTCCTGCACTCTACCTGCCTTAGTACCTAGCGTAAAACTGAGGTGCGGCAAGGTTAAGACATGTGCATACACGTTGGTACGTACGGAATACGTTAGGTAAAGTAATCACCCGTAACGTGTATTCAGGTTGAGGGCAACTCGTCGACTTCATAGTACCTCACGTGTCGATGCACTCTGTACTCTGCACGTCAATCCCGAATTGACGAATTACCTTACCAACAAGGCAAGCTGCCCGTCGGACTAGTCGGGTGTACTACGCGCAAAGGGGGAATGGACATACATGCAAAGCATGGCGTGGCATGGACACTGATGTTTACTGCCAACCCCTCACGCGTTGAAGCATCCATCAGCAAATACACTAAAGTCCAAACAACTCAAAGCACCTGGCCTTTAACGATGTCTTTGTCGAAGAAAGGCCGCATCTATTCGCGATGAGCTGAGGCAGACGGAAACTGCTTTACCTGGTAGGTAAAGACAGCTCGACATTGAGAGACGTTGGTTCTCCAGCTGCCATTCCGTCTTTCCCGCATCGAAACCGAGAGAAGGCACTTGAGGTGCGAGCTTAAGGATATAGAATAAGTGACGGGTCACACGTTCAACCTCAACGACCTGCCAGGGAACTGAGCGATGAGAATCTCCAACTTCGCTATGGAACGGAGCTCATTGTGCAGACAGGTCGAACAATGTCTGATTCATGAATGTAGACTCGAAAACGGGATATCAATGGCCAATGTCGTTGCCAGTGCCTCGGGTCCTTGATTCGGCGGAGAGCTGAGGGGGGCAATGCGCCCCGGCAGGCAGTGGGCCGTTGCCGCTTGGTCTACAGAATATTCCCAACCACGCTCGTACCAGTGTGGGCACTGTGCGGGTGTCGTCAGACTTTCAGGGATCTGCAGTCGAGCCTTTCGCCTTTCGCGACAAGGCCTCAATCTCTTTCTTTTCCGGCTCATGCACCGCTGCTGCTTCAGGGCTCTCCAATTTCTGGCCTCTACAATGTGATCGGAATCCACGAGCATTGCGCATACTCTCCCCGGTCTCCCGTATATACAGCCTTTCCCGCGCGACTTCTCGACACCAAGCGCCTCAATTCTTTTCTCCATTCGCTCACGGCGCCCGTCGTCATGGCACCGGCGAAATCTGCCCGAAACGGCCAGGACGACTCCAAGTCAGAAACACCAAACCCAAAAGAAAAGAACGGTCATGCACATGTCCAGCAGTCAAACGGCAAGCTGCGGCGGGTCGCGAGCTCGACGGGCTCCAATCTTCGCGAGGTGACGACCGCCACCACGGCCACGGCCCCGGTGCCGCCAGCCTCGACTGCCGCCGCCACACAAGAAGCGAGCAATCCGGGAGTACTCAATTGCCCTTTCCCCGTCCTATGCGCGCTTCGGTTCTTTGTGTTCCGCAGTCGCTAACCTTCGTCGTTGCACAGCTCCAATGGCCCGCATTCGAGAGAGACGTGCTCCACGCCTACCGACGAGCCTATCGTCTCAATACCCCGACAGCCTTTTCCAACGACTACCACCAATGGGTCCTCACCCAGCCTGGGAGCGTCGGCATCTACTCGCCGACCATCGCAAGACAGAAGGAGTTTCGGAGGCAGAGCAAGGACCAGCTGACGGGCTCGGTGCGCAAGCACTTCAATGGGCTGGGTGTTCAAGAGAACGACATTATCGTCGACTTTCTCCACAAGATCAGGACTCAAGGAGTCTCCAAACCAAGACCGACACGGAAGGTGGAACATATACCCAGAGGCAATGAGATCATATGACGGCGGCGACGAATGTTTTCTGGAGCCAATTGGCGGCATTGTGTCGTGGGCTGGTGATTTGAACATAGGACTGGAGGCTCTCCTGGGGCGCAAATCGGTCAATGAATGGTGATGGGATGCGCCGGTACTTATGCTCGGTTTTTTAGGTTGGCGTTTAAGGGAAGGGTCTGGAATTTACATCGCACGACAGATTTTAGGTTACCGTTGTGCGAATGTGCCGATATAGCTACAGGTATGTAGATACGAGACTAGGCATTGGTACACTACGATGAATGCATTGGAGCATGATAGCATCTCACATCGCCTCTCATTGCATTCTCGTGCTGGTCAAGATGTGACTCGGGACTTTCAATCCCCGCCCGAGTTATTCTGTGGACCCGGCTGAAGAGTGTCCTCGCGCTTGGTCGCGCTCAGCGCGTGGTGGGGCGGCTTCCAATTAGCACTAGCGTAAGTGCACCGAGCAGGGTTCTGAATTGCTCGGCTTCCCAACCCGCGTTTTTGCTCTTTCGTGCCTCAGGCGCCAAGCCGTGTCTATCCGCGGCATTGGCCATTGGCCATTGGCCATTGGCCCAAGCAGTTGGCAAATGCGCCGGGGGCAAACCGGCGGCCAGAAAAGTCAGAGCTCCAGTATCAAAAGCTTCATGCAAGGTTCCCTCCAAAATTTTCTCGGACGCTGTCGGCGCACACACCACATACCGCAACATCATACTCAGCACGTCCGTCAAACCCGCAATCCGCAACCCGCAACCGGACCGGACCGCTCCTGTCGCCCATCACATCAACGCGCCTGATCTGATGTTACGGAGCCGCCAGTCTCGGTGAGCTCAGCGCTTCAATCCACCAATCCCATCCCCATCACGTCACCATGAATACAACCATTATACCGAAAGCCGCCCTGCCAGTCCGCCAGTTCTCCACGGCGCAGATATGTCGGCGCCAGCAAGGAGCAGCTAGAGCCAGCGGGTGCACCGCCAGGAGCGCATCGACATGCAGCTTCTCCGTGGCTGTTAGACCGCGAGGGGGGCGTCTGGCGACGACGAAGCTTCCGACACACGCTGTTACGGTCCGGTCAAGGGTATGTCGTCACCGATCTCCATTCCGGCGCCGCATTTGTTCTTTCGTTTATTGCTGGATAGCGCATGCTGACTCTAACTCAACCAGGCATTCCACACAACACGACGATTGCTAGCAACGCCCAAAGACCCGTACGGCGCCCTGGGCGTGAACAAGAGCGCCTCGGCCGCCGACATCAAGAAGGCCTACTACGGCCTGGCCAAGAAGTACCACCCGGACACGAACAAGGACCCGACAGCCAAGGACAAGTTCGCCGAGATCCAGTCGGCTTACGAAATTCTCTCCGACGCCAAGAAACGCGAGCAGTTCGACCGGTTCGGCGCCGCAGGCTTCGACCCGAACGGCGGGCCAGCCTCCGGCGACGGCCACCCCTTTGGCGGCGGCCATCCCTTCGGTGGTGGCAACCCCTTTGCCGGGCAAGGCGGATTCGGGTCCAACATCAACTTCGAGGACCTGTTCTCGGCCTTCACGGGCCAGCAAGGGCCGTTTGGGGGCCGTGCCGGTGCCGGCGGCCGGGGAGGGCCGTTCCAGCAGGAGATACTCCAGGGCCAGGACATCGAGGTGCAGGTCAATCTATCGTTTATGGAGGCGGCAAAGGGGGCCAAGAAGACCATCACCACGACGCCCATGGTGACGTGCAGCACCTGCAGCGGCAGCGGCATGAAGGCGGGGGCGAAGCGGTCCACCTGCCAATCGTGCGGCGGGTCGGGAACAAAGGTCCATTTCATGGCGGGCGGCTTCCAGATGGCGAGCACATGTCCCACCTGCAGCGGCAGCGGCATGTCGGCACCCAAGGGCTCCGGGTGCGCGCCCTGCGCAGGGGCGGGTGTGGTGAGGGGACGCAAGACGCTCACGGTGGACATCCCCGCCGGCATCGAGGACGGCATGAGGTTGCGTGTCAGCGACGAAGGCGACGCTCCTGCGACGGGCAAAGCGGCAAGCGCCAATGCCAGGTTGTCCAATGGCGACCTCTACGTCTTCATCCGGGTCGCGCCAGACAGCAAGTTCGAGCGCCAGGGGTCGGATATTCTGTACAAAGCGAGGATACCACTCACGACGGCACTTCTCGGCGGCGAGGTCACAATCCCGACACTCGACGGGGACGCCAAGGTCCGCGTCACCACGAGCACCAGCACCGGCGACAAGATGACGCTGGCCGGGAAGGGCATGCCGAGGTTGGGCGGCCGACGGGGCGGCGTGGGCGATCTCAAGGTCGAGTTCAAGGTGACGATGCCCAAGTACCTAACGTCGAACCAGAGGGCGCTTTTGGAGATACTGGCCGACGAGATGGGAGATACAACGGCCAAACGCGTCATGAACGTCGGGAAATCGTGAGAATCCCCCCTCCCTCCCCCCTTCCCCCGGCAAAGCAACCGGGTTTGTCATATATATATTTTTTTTCGTTTGTCGCAGCTAGCTAACCAGTGTGTGTTTCCCTCCTCTCTTCAGGTCCGGAAATGTCGATTCCCAGGATTCGCACAAGAACGAAGGCTTCCTCAAGTCCTTCTGGCACCACATCACCAACCAGCACAACGACACCAACAAGTCGCCGCCAAAGAATGACTCTGCCGCTGGCCCAGACGCGAAGAAGAAGGAGGAGGGTAATAGTGACGGGACTGGAGGCTCTGGCTCTGGTCCTAGCCTTTAGCTGAGAAGCATGAGCCGGCCTACGCTGTCATGCTGTATGTTTTGTCTGTACGATTCGAAGTGGTACGGTACGTGCGTTCCCTCATTTACCTTGGGGCGCTGTTTGGGGGTGTGTGTTTGAGTATATGAGTATATTTGTATCTATTAGTTTTTTTCAATAGAGAAAGAAGGGGGGAGGAGGGATGGGAGGATGGATCATTTGCATGTGAAGCGGTGTTTATTTGTTTCTTCTATATTTATCTAACTGTGGAAAAGTGGAAAAGATGGAAAGGAAGGAGGAGGAGATGGACTGGGGAAAGGGGGAGGAGGCGGAGGGTCTCTGCAGAATGCATGAGCTGCCGTGTAAACTACATCACCTTAGCTGGAAGGTTGTGTGTGTGTGTGGTGTGGAAGTATATAAAGAGTTGGTCTATGAGGGGGCATGGGCCACGAGATGCCAGGTGTAGAATATGGGGAAATATAGGACTGGACCACTCTGCAATATTTAATTATCTACAATGCCAGGCCAGGTATCTTACCTCGGTATATCTATGCGTGCCTCATGGCGGTGGTCGTGGTAGTTGTGAAGGTATCAGGTAGATTTTGGGAAGACTGCCCACGTACCTACCAAGGCGATGGGTATGGGAGGGTGCGAATCACGGATGTTACCAGGTAAACATGTGGAAATCTGGGAAGGTGAGTGAGTTCATGGACAATGGTAACTTTGGTATGTAATAGGGGATCTGCAGCAGGGGACCCGGTACCCCGGAGCTGCGGAGGTCATCGTCGTCGTCGTCGGTCAATTTCTCGGACGCTTCCCACGCTACTAGACTTGGTAGAGTCGATTTTTCGGGCCAATTGCAATTGAGTGAGGCCGAAGTCGACCTGGCGTGACACTCTCCAAGATGCACTTTTGCTTTTGCTTTTTTCTCTTTTCTCTTATTCTCATCCTAATTATCTCCGTGGACGTTGCACTGCTTCTGGGCGGCGTCCATATGTCTTCATTGAGGAAATCGCCGAGCTGTTGTGCAATCAATATGCCTGCGTAAGGTAAGGTAAGTGCATTCAATGCTTTCACTTCCAGGTTCCTTCCGTCCATGCAGGAACAGCTGGGGACTGACAAATGGTGTGAAGGAAGGAGCGCCATGACGATCATCGTTCAAGGCAGGTCCAAGCATCAGGTACCTGGTAGGTAGGAGTGGTTCACCCCAACACCCCTAGAAGGCAGGAACGAACCAAGCCATACTAATTTCTCCACCTCGACTGTTGACGCGCATAACCATTCCCCGCCCTGATATATTTGCTCCATCGATCTCCGATGGGCTTCTCTTCTTTCAATCGATGTGATTCTACACTACCTGGTAATGGATCCTGGATCGAATCGGACCGCGCAGACCAAGGAAACGTTCGACCTGCAGCAGCCAATCGCGGATGCTAGCTCTGAGTGCAACGGCGGACTGCATGCGGTTTACGCGATGGGATGGGGATAGCGACAGGGATGCATGACCACCAAGCGCGAAGAGGAAGAGAAGAAGGCCCTTCGCCGGCCTTGACAGATTCGCGTAGTGGGGGGAGGTAAGGTAGGTACAGATGCGGATGCTACCCCAGGTTTTTCTTGGCCCGGTCGGTGCTTGCTTTGGTGGGTCACCCTGGTGAGTGACACGAGAGTCATGGATGGTGATGGTATGGTCATGGGGTGCTAATTATCATTCTTTTTTTCTCGGGAAATCAACACACACGCTCGAGCATGGGCAGGCATGCACATGGCCGCCCGGTATACCACCCCTCAGCCATAACGATGGCCGCACGATCTCAGCCTATCCTTTCGCGGGGAGCTCCCCCCAGTCGAAGAGATGGGTAAGACGACATATATACATGTATATAACACCAGGTGGAATGCCACAGGTCCTGCATCCGTTCCTTTCGGTGTGTGCGCGTGTGTGTATGTGTATATGCTCCCGTCTCATTCGCAATCCTTGTCCCGTCTGTTCCTCTACTCCCTTAGGCTGGCTTAATTGTCGGGTCTACACGTGCCAAATTGGATAAAGGAAAACAAGATCGACGCCCGCCGCCGCCGCCGCCGCCGTCATGATGTTACGCAGCTCCCGCCTCGTGCTGGCCAGTTTGCTTTTGGCCAGCCATGTTGCTGTTGCCGAGTGGCCGCAGAGTGTGAGCCTCGACTCGTTCGTTGCTACAGGTATGTTAATATATACATTCCGTGTGACAAGCCCCCTTTTGCTATTCAGTCAAGCTAACTACCACGGACTACAGAGCAAGAAATTGCGCTTCAAGGGGTACTCGCCAACATTGGCCCCGACGGGACCAAGGTTCCTGGGGCTGCTGCTGGCCTTGTGATTGCTTCTCCGTCCAAGACGAATCCCAACTGTGAGTCGTGATGATGGATCGACCACCGTATATAATCGATCATCTGAACTTTTCTGACAAGCTGGGAATTAGACTTCTACACATGGACGCGAGATGCCGCCCTGACTCTCAAGACAGTTGTGGATGAGTTCATGTTCGGAAATACGGCCCTGCAGGTGGTTATCGAGAACTACATCCACGCACAGGCGGCTCTCCAGACGGTCACGAACCCATCCGGGACACTGCTCCCCTCGGGTTTGGGTCTTGGCGAGCCAAAGTACAACGCCGACGGAACACGATACAACGGCAACTGGGGCAGGCCACAGAGAGACGGCCCAGCCCTGAGAGCCATCGCGCTGATCCAGTACAGCAACTACCTCATCAGCCAAGGCGAGACAGACAAGGTTAAGACCATCATCTGGCCCATCATCGCCAACGACCTGTCCTACGCGGGCCAGTACTGGAACTCAACCGGCTTCGACCTCTGGGAGGAGGTCTCGGGCTCCAGCTTCTTCACCACGCAGAACCAATACCGCGCCCTCGTCGACGGCGGCAACCTCGCCAGCACCCTCAACACGCCCTGCATCGCCTGCGCTCAGGCGCCCCAGGTCCTCTGCTTCCTCCAGTCGTACTGGAACGGGAAATACCTGGTAGCCAACACCAACCTCGCCACCTCCCGCAGCGGCATCGACGCCAACACGCTCCTAGGCGCCATCAGCGTCTTCGACGTCAACGCGCCCTGCAACAGCCCCTCGCTGCAGCCCTGCCACAGCCGCAGCCTGGCCAGTTTCAAGGTCTTTGTCGACACCTTCCGCAACCCGGACCTATACCCCATCAACGCCGGCGTCCCTGCCTCCGACGGCGTCGCCCTGGGCCGCTACCCCGAAGATACCTACTTCACCGGCAACCCGTGGTACCTGATCACGCTCGGCGCGGCCGAGTTCCTCTACGACGTTGCCGCGCAGTGGGACACCGAAGGCACCATCACCGTCGACGCCACCTCCTACCCCTTCTTCCACGCCCTGTACCCATCCATTAGGGCCAACGCAACTTACACCAAGCGCTGCAAGCCCATCACCTTCCAGAAGCTCATCTCGCTCACCACCGCCTACGCCGACTCCTTCGCCGCCGTTGCGCAGAACTACACGCCCGCCGACGGCGCACTAGCCGAGCAATTCCTCAAGACCTCCCCCGGTACCCCAATCTCCGCCGAGCGGCTAACCTGGTCCTTCGCATCCTTCGTGAGCATGGCCCACCGCCGCGCAGGCAAGTTCCCGCCAAGCTGGGTATCCCCCAACACCACGCTCCCCACAACCTGCGAAGCGACGTCCGCCAAGGGCGTGTACGCCCCCGCGACCGCTGCAGGAGCACCAAATATCACGGCCCCGTGCACGTCGACGGTGCTCTTCGTCGTCAACGCAACAACTTACTACGGCGAGAATATTTATCTAACAGGCAACTCGTCCGACCTGGGTGCGTGGAACTTGGACAATGCCCAGCCCATGCAGAGCAGCAAGTACTCGGCCACTCGACCGGAGTGGTTCGCGGAGATCCCGCTTACGGCCGGGCAGACGGTTAGTTATGGGTATGTGCGGCAGGAGGACTGCGGGCAGCCGTGGATCTGGGAGTCTATTAATCGGACGTTGACGGTGCCGGCGTGCGTGGAGGGGTCGACGGCGGTGTTGGCTGAGACGGATGATGCGTGGGTTGGGAGCGTTGGGAGTGGCGGGGGGTGTTAGGGGGAGGGTTTCTCTTTCTGTATGGTGGTTGTTGGGGGGGATTGTACATATTTTACTTTTTCTTCTTTAATTAAATGTAAACACCTTGTTGTTGCTTTCTTTCAATGCGCTCTTTTCTCTCGATTGTTTCTGTATGCCTGTTGCCCAGGTTCGTCCGGTATTTGTTTAGTAACCATCTGTGTAGGTAGTAACTCCATCTACAGCTGTTTGTTTACCCCCCCCCCCCCCCCTTAATCACCCCCATCCCGTCCGCTGCCCCTTAAACCAACACACTATTGGAAGAGCCAATTAGATTGGACCGTAACCTCCAAGCAGCCTATGCGCTCTGTCAACTAGGAGCATCATATTTCTACAAATCACCCTCAAGTGGGTTAAGCATAATCAGCCAGCCGTCATCGAACAAAGGATGCATCATCCACCGCGGCAAGATCTGCCACCCCCGCCTCAAACACACACACACACACACACACAGAGGGAGAGAGTGAGAGAGCCACACAAGTCACCATGACACTGACACCACAGACAACAAAGGCCTCATTCAATATTTATAGCTAAAGTATATCCTACTTTGCCATGTACATGGTTAACTCGGCGTGTTGCGTATGGAGTTTGACCCTATTCAACGTCAAGTTTTCCCCTCTTCACAAACAAAGCCCATATGTATGTATGCCCTCACCCTAGGGTGCTTAACTACCAAACTAATCAACAACACCGACCCAGACATACAAACTCCAAAAGACCTTTACCCAGAACCGATGCATTGCCTACCCAGCTGAAATGCAGACGAAGAAGAAACCCCCAAAAGGCCAACTGTCTCTGCGAACCCACTAAGGGTAACCACGATACCTATCCATCCATCCAATCCCGACGTTGTCACCGGGCGCTCGCCAAGTTTAGTCCGCCTTAATAGCACTGCAACACATCAAATCGTCAGTCTCATGTCCATCACAAAGTAGAAAATGGGCAATCACAAAAAGGGGTTGAAAAGGAAAACAGTTAAAATGGGGGAAGGGGAAACAGGGAGAAAAGGGGGAGGGGAAGGAACTCACCCATATATCCTCCGCACAAAAGCATAAGCAGCCAAGAACCCGACCGTCCCCGTAAGCAGCCCATAAACACAACACGCCATAAAGCTATAGCTAAAGAACAGCAGCCCGCTCAGGAACCCCGTAATATGCAGCTTGACAAAGTAATACCACACGCAGTACGCAAAGACCCAGACCGCGCTGCCCGCGCCGACCGCAAAGCTCTGCCACCACCAATTGTAATTCTCCGAGCACAGCTGGATATAAATCGTCACGACCGTGACCTCGGCGATGGTCAGCACGAGGATGGTTGAGACGACTGCCAGGAACCCGAATACGTAGTAGTACCCGCTCTTGTCCTGCCACACGCTCTGGAACAGGAAGAGTAACTCGATGAAGATTACCGCGAAGGGTATTAGCCCGGCTAGGGCTACGGTGCGTACACCCTTGATGTACCATGCCTGGCGGGGGACGGGGCGCGGCGCAAGGCTGGTCTTGGTAGGGTGGTCCCAGGCCGGGAGGCGCGTGAATCCCGCCCAGGCGCCGACGTAGACGAGCGGGACTTGGATGCATAGCCAGAGAGCGACGATGGCGACCAGAGTACCAAAGGGGATGGCGGTGCTTGACGCCTGCGCCCAAACGAACAGGTTGAGTACAAACACGGCGCCAAAGAGTAAGCCGGGGACAAGCAGCGCGGTCACGGCCATGTTGCGCCGCCAGTCTTGCCCACCAAACGTCTTGTACACGCGCGCCGAGAAGTAGCCTGAGAAGAGACCCGCAAAGACGAAGAGCCCAACGCCGAAGCTGATGAAACCCCCGCGGAAGCTGGGGTTGAGTACCCCGAGCGCGCTGAGCAGCACCAGCCCCGCCGCCATGAAGAGAAGCTGCATGCCGGAGCCGATGAGCGGCGCAAGCAGGTGGCCGTGCGCGGGTGTGCGGAACACGTCGGCGTGCAAGAGTTTCCATCCCGTCACGTCCTCCAGCGCCTCGTCGTCGGACGAGCTGTCGCCATCGGCGCCGGTGGGGGTGTCGAACCCGCTGCTGCCGGGTGTTTGGTCCAGAAGCCCACCGATCGCTGGGGATTTCTCTCCCCGGGTACTGCCGGATTTCGCCTTGCGCCGGAGCGAGAGGCGCGCCTTGCCATCCTCGCCTGACGATGATGACGACGCCTTGATGTCGCTGCGAATCGTCTTGCCGAGGATCATGAGCACGATGCCCGTCAGCAGGCCGCAGATGATCAACGAGTTGACAATCGCCAGCCAGTGGATCTTGGAGCCCTCTTCCTGATTAACGAAGTAGAGATCCCACCGCTTGCTCCATTCGATCGTCCTGTCCTCGCGGAAGTAGACGCTATACGAGTACGGAATAGTCAGCGTGGCGTCATCGTCGCCGTCGTCTAAGCCATCGTAGGAGAGCGGCTCTTGCTCCTTTGGATAGTACGACGACGAATGCGAAGCCTCGACGGCGGCGGGCCGCGAGGTGGTGGTTTTGTTCGGCGCCATGTGCAGCTCGAAGCTCTGCGAGATGTCGCGCAGGTCGGCCGGGCAGCCGGTGGGGAGCCGCTTGTTGTTGGGCCCGATGCTCTTGGTGTAGACCTCGAAGCCGACGACGACCTTGCCGCCTTTGTCGCCGGCTCTCCCGGGAGCCCGGCGGTACCGGATCACGATGGTGTGGTGGTTGTTGAGGAAGTAGCGCGGCCGGCCGGACGAGTGGTCCGTGTAGCCCAGCTTAAACCCGGCGGCGTAGTACTTGCGCGTCTTGTCGACGGTCACGAAGCTCGTGGCGCCGGGCAGGTTGTCGACGATCCACTCGACCACGTAGCCCTCCTTGACCATGTCGCGGGCGCGGCGCAGGTCGCGCCGGCTGACCTCGCGGTTGCACAGGAACGCGCAGGGCGTGTCCTGCCGCATGACCAGCGACATGTCCGAGGCGACGATGCGGTCGCCTCGCAGCACCTCGCCCAGGTTGAGCGGGATGCTCTGGCCGCTGAAGAGCCCGTCGCCCAGCCGGCGCTCGCCCGTCGGCTGGCAGACGAAGGGAAGGTCGTAGTAGGCATACTGCAGTTGCGTGTTGTCCGAGTAGACCTTGTTGACTAGCAGCGGGATGGATTCGTATTCCTTGTAGCTCTTGACCGACCACCCAGGGATGTAGAAGGCGTCGACGACGGCCTGGCTGAGCACGAGCGCTGACGCGATCCACCGCAGCCCGGTCCTGATGCCCCAGTCCACCATTGTCCTCTGCTTTTCCTTGCTTTCCAAGCCCAGTCTCTCCGAGATAAGACGAGTCGAGCCGGTCAGCGCATCCAGGGAGGATTCGATTCGGTTTGATTCGGAAGCGGAGGTCCGGGGTGGGTAACGACGGGGGAATCACGGGCGAGCGAGATCGCGTTCGCGTATCGACGTGTCTTATCTTGTCCGGTCTTGTCCGTGTTCGTCTGGACTCTTGTTGTTGGTCGGCACAGCGGGGTGTGCTGCAATCACTTCGGCCGACGGACGGGACCTGGCAAAGTACGCAGTGTAGGTACGTAGTATGCACGTTGGCTATTTTCCTCCAGGGTCAGTCGGTCGGCTTTTAGAGGGGGAACGGGCGTGAGCCGAGAAAGGTTGTCCGCGTAAAGTGCTTTACCTGACGTGACCAGAACAATAGATCCCAAGAGATAGACGTTCTCGTAGTCTGTCGTCGTTCAAAAACGAGTGTAATCGGCACAAAAGTACCAAGATAGCGTGTCAATCGAGTGCGTGCAGCAAACTCCAAAGTATTATGTATTGCGTGCGGTGAAAGATAAAACCCGCCTGCTGCGTCTGGGCTCTGTAGTGTAGCAGTGTAGGTGTCAAGTTTCTATTTTGTCTCTGCGTGCAGTCGGGTGCAGCAGTGCAGCGGAAGGATACCAGCCTTTACCTGGGTCGGTTCCGTTCCTGACCTTTGACCCATGTGCTTTGATTTGCCGCCCGACCGCCACCATCCAGGACCCGGCCGGGGGCAATCCAAGTCCTGTTCCCGTCTCCCTATCGAGCAAAAACGGCATCTTAAAAGTTAATTGCCCTTTAGTTTTAAATGACTCGGAAGGGGCTTAAGGCCACCACCGCTAAACCGAGCGTCCGCAAAATGCTAAATTTAGCCAGAGTTTAGGTTGCGGGGGTTTTTTGGCTCCACCGCTCCCGCTTCAATCGTCAGGGGCAATTCCAGGTTCTCCCACGTTGGGACCCCGCCCGACTGTGATACCGGGTTAGGGTTCTGTGCATAATTTGGCTGCTGTGAACCCCCTTTTTCTGCTGGGGAGGGACAAGACCCAATTTTATCGAGATCTCGCAATAACAAGGGGAAACGCTATGTAAAGTGAAGAGCCACCCATTTCCATGGCTTTTTATATTTATTCTGATGTTTCATATACTCCCGGGTACGCAACGCCCAACTTGTCCGTTGACTGTAGCATTGCTTGTTTGCAGCTCTCAGAATCCAAAGTATAGCACGAACAGACGCAAAGGCTCAACTGAAAGTAATGTGTTGACAATTCCGCGAGGAACACAGTCTGAATACCTCTCTAATTAAAAATAAACACTTCCGTTTTCTTGCCCCTGTTGACAGCCCGCTAATTTTGTGTTCCCCGATGTTAGCCACGCTACAGTCCAGACTTGATTAGTCTGGCACCAAAAGACAAAAAGGAACATCGACCATTATGCCAAAAAGAAAAGAAGAATAAACCAAAACAACAACAAAAAAGCTTAGAAATGGGTATCCTCATAGCAGAAAAGCAAGGAAGGTATCTCCAAAACGTGAAAAGAAAACGAGAATAATCCAAACGCCGCCATGAATACTTTTTCATCCGCTCCGCTGCTCCCCCCCTCCATCATGGCCGGCTTTATCGTACCCCATCACCGATCTCCATAGCCCGGCAGCACACTCGTTTCGATGAATTCCCTCTGCGGGACTGACAAGATCCTTGGCCTCAGCATGTCACTCGCCTCCGCTTCCGCCTCTGCCTCCGCGTCCCGCACCGCCATCTCGAAGCTCGGTAGATCAGTCCCGTGCAAGTCGTTCGATTCAACCGCGATCTGCAGCGGCAGCTCGAGGGTGACCGTGGTACTCGACGACCCGACGCCGACGGCTAGTGCCAGACGCAGAGAGTATACTCGCGATACTATGCACGAGTGAAAAGTGGGGATGAAGCGCTTCTTATGAACCGGGAGTTCGATCGGGATGTTCAGCGTCGTCGTGTGATAGATTGGCGAGGCGGGTTTCCTCGACTTGCTGGTACTGAGTTGCTGTGGTTGTCTCTCGCTTGAGGCATCAGCCAGGTCTGGGCTGCTCGGAGGGTGGTCGGTAGAGTAACCCGAGTCGCGCCTAACGGCAGCCGCCAGTGTTTGCTTCCAAGGCGCATGGGCTACGGTTATTGGAGGTAAGGGCAGGTTGTCCCTAAACCACGACGGCCTATCACCAAATGGGGCGGAGCTCGGGTCGTCGGAGAGGTTGGGGAAGGTGGTTATCGGGAGGGAGTGGTAGTACGTGTGGGCGTACAGCTTGCCGGTTACACTGGAGATCTTGGGTGGGACAACGTCTGCGGACGTAGGCTCGAACTTGAGGCTGATCTGGGCAGATGTGGAGTTCACGGTGCCGAGACCGTCCGCGCGAAGGACCACAGCGCCAGGTTGGGTGCCGTCCGCGGTAAGACGACCAATCTTGGACAGAACGTTCTTTCGGACTGATTTGGAACTGGACATGGTGTACAGCTTGTCGTCCTTGGTGACGTTGAGAGGTGGTTCCTCGAAGGATGCTGGGAGGACCTGTATGGATTCCATGGCCTCCATGACCCTGATGTGCTTTCCGGTCGCCTCATCCCGTCGAAACACTCTAGCCTTGATGGAGTATTCTACCCTGGCCATATCCGGGGATAGATCGTCTTTCTCCCATCCGCCCATTGTTGGAGGAAGGAGAGTGTGCTGGTCTTGGAGGTGGCCATAGGTTACGTTCTGGTGGTTGCACGCGTTGATGGTGAGCTGGCCTGGGATGACAAAGTTGAACGGAACCGTGAGGGTATGGCCTGGTTCCAAAATCCGTGGGATGGGGTATGTTGACTGCGGAATCGGCATGACTAGCTTGAGGAACGTGTGGGTAACCAGCTTAGGAGAGCTCACGCCGTCGGTCTTCGTTCGAGTGTTTCCCACCAATATGATCTGAACTGACTCGAAGCGGACCTCGCGCTTTGTTGTGATTGTCACATTGCCGGTGACGGGGGAGGAGGATGTATAGATCTTGGAGCTGAAGTGATTCTCCAAGTTGACCTTGATGTCGGACTTTGGGAAGACCATCCTGGCGGCGTGGGAGTGTGGATCGCTTGCATCGCTGCGAGTTGAAGCTGCGGAGGAGAACAGATCGATGGCCTGCCCGTGTGGCACGGCGGAGAGGTGGTTCGATGCCATCGGGAAGGAGGACATTGGAACAAAGACCAAGCCAAGAAACCCAAGAAGCAACGAACAGAACAAAGAGAAGAGGTTGTGGGTGTAAGTGGGAAGGCACCGATGATTAGGTGCCTGGTAAGATGGCAGGTAGTGGTTGAGCAAAATAAGATGCTTGCTTGTGAGTGGTTGATGTCACGACCCGAGCCTTGCAGTGTGATGTGCTACAACCAACAACTGTTTTGAACCTCGAGGGCGTTCAATCATATATGCAACCTGCCTCACCCCAGGCATGGGTCTGGGAACCAGGAAAGAATCCCAAACGAAGCAGCATGCAGCCTACCCGTCACCCGCAGCCGTGCCACGGATGACGGCCAGGGCCTGACATTGGCACGAAAAAGAGCAGATCTGACTCACTGAGAAGACAAACCAAGACAGGCAAAGCAGCCAGCACTAATAGCATGCGCATCTACTATCCTGTATGTAGGTGGGCTGGAAATGCAGTGTGCTTGTCTAGCCTCGTTCTTGGGTGGTCGTGGAGCCACCATGGCTTGGGTCAGGGGGTCGTGGGCATGCACCTCTCAAGTATTGATTGGCGCTTGGCGAGAGACGAAGGGTGGTGCACCACCACAATTAGGTGAATAGTAGGGTGGAAAATGGGGAGAGGGGCGGGCTGTGGCTACGAAAGACGAAGACTCTGGATCGATGTCCATGGAACCATGTGTTGTTGAGAGGGTGTGACCAAGGCAGCCAAGGAAGCAAGGCGAGCCGTAAATGGCCTTGCCGGCGCGCGCCTTGCGTCGACTGTGCATTGACATGATACTTTGAATTGAGCTGACATCGGGTGGTTACGCAATGTGAAAACGACAGGCTTGCAGCCCCAGGTTCTGTCACGATACGTAAAGTACCAGATATCTAACATGCCTGAAGTACCAACCGTGAAGGTCCAGGTTTGGGCGACTGGAAGCTTATTGGGTACCTTATGGTTCCTCCTGCCTTTTGACAAGAAAAAGACCAGGAACGGCAGGAATGACTTCCAAGGTGGCTCAACTCGCGGTGCGACTCTGCGGAAACCGTTCGGGGTCACGGTCTCTCGTTCACGGTCGCTGCGACCGGCTGCCGTGGGTGTCTGCCAAAAGGCGCGCTGGCGATCGGTTGATCACCCAGATCAAAGCAAGAACCCCGCTCCCTGGCCCAACCGCCCACGAATCGGCCACCCATCAATCAACGCAGTGAAAAAAGAAAACTCAACTTCCCAACGGTCATCAGCTACCAACTTTAGTCGCCCAGTGATCCATAAGGTCAGTAATAACCCGCCTGTAGCGTTGCCTCTGTCCAACGAGCTGACGCAGCTTTCAGAGAAACCCGCCGGTTTCGGACAGACGACTTACACACGCCATGCACGGTTCATTGTGAAAAGTGACCAGGTAAGACGCTAGCCGTTCTCCAATTGAGCTTGAATTGAACAAGGGAAGGGTGCCCTGGCAAAAACTTTGGTGACTCGCAATTGATCGCAGTGGAGAGCGGGGCTTTCGCAGACATGCATTGACGACTTCTCCTCCCTTTCCCCACCCCCGCAGCGCCTCCAGAGTCACTACAAACAAGACACCATCCATTGGGTGATACATTGACACTCGACTTTCGACATTTCAAGTGTACCTGATTGTGGTCCGTGTAAATACCAGGCTTGGTCGGTGCGAGCACACTAGCCCGACGGTATCTCTAGCGACTTACACGGCGGGAGCTGCGTGTTGGCTGGTTGGCTGCTTCGTTCCAGATCCGGGAATTAGAGAATAATGGCCGCGAAACCTCAGCTGCTCGAGGCACTGTTTTTCTGGCGGCAAAGCAGCACGGTACCTGGTAGTCACGAGTCCACTGGACCTCTTGACCATTAACAAAAGCCATTGACCAGAACGAGCAACGCACTGGTCTTGGGCCATATCACAGGCTTCACAGCACACCTTTCTAGACACCCTCCGCATCCAAACACCCATACTCGGGGTACACTATAGATGCTGGGTTTGCAGAAAAAGCCTTGGTGCCGCAGGAACCTCGACGGTCTGCCGTGCTGACCAAGCACAGTGGGAGTCACCAAGACGTGCCACGGAGAAAGGCAAGACAGAAGAGAAAAAATTGCTTCGTTCGCAGCGGGGCTCAGCCATGCCAAGGATCACCAAGACAATAGATGGGACGCCCGCTTGCATTGGCGTTTTCTTCTCACCCGGGCGACTGGTTCAGGCGTTGAGCGCGTGGATACCTTAGCACCTCAGTCACAGAGTACCAAAGTTTGGATGATTCACATGAGCACCACGATCCCACCCAGGCCCCGAACTAAGGCACCCAGGAACTAACTACAGTACCGCTAGGCTTTTCGACGCAAACAGTCATGGCGGGACAACCCCATATATCCGTTTCAAGCCCGGGCCGAGTGAGGGCCAGACAAGGAACGGATAGGATTGCCGGGACCGCAACAAGGACTCAATCTCACCCCTGCCCGCGCCTTTCGCTCGACAAGACCCCATCCGTCGTCCATCGGGTATTTTAGCTCAAGCAGCCTTCGCGTGGGACTCGATACCCGAGTTTTATTCACGCTAGCGGCTACAGCAGAGCGATCCTTCGTTCGCACTCTGGTGTGCACACGCCTGCACCCACCACACGAACGACAACGTGCGTGGACTAAGCTTCTGGCGTTTCGCTACCACGTTGCGGGATACTTGCGATCAAGGAGGCTAGCAAGTACCTCTGTTACGTACCTTTACTTGACCCTAGGAGGAAAAAAAAGTGCAATGTCGCAATCCGAAGCGGCAAAGCGGAGAAAACAACTCGGCTCCTACCCCGAACACTACCAACTAGCCCTCGGACTGACGACGGGACACCACCACGACGCGTTACACTGCACGTACCTGTCAGCAAAACAGATTATTAATGCTCCCTACCCATAAGGTTTGGCCGAAAGAGTCATACCTCTCCCACGTAGCCGCCTCAGTTTCCAGGTCCTCACGATGTCCATCCAATACTACCAAACAGCAATGCCATTCACTTCATTTATTACTTGAGGCAGTGGACTTCTTTATTCCCCCGTCACCGCCATTTGCTCCCGCCGTTCCCTTGCTGTTTGAATACGTGTAGTTATTATTATTTCCAATCGGTGAGCCCGCTTTACCATGCAATGTATGGCATGTCGACTTCCCATCGTCTTCTCTGCCTCCTCTTCAGTCCCATTCTATAGTATAGTCACACAAAACATGCATAGTATACAGTTCTCAACCAGACAACCCAGCCCAGGGGACGCGGCCCATCGTCTAACCAGTAACACGCACAAGCGCGGTGACACTACCCGCGCTCCGCTCTGTGGAAATTACCCACCAACGGCCCTTTGCACTTATGATTACAAAGCGCAGTAAACAGAGGGCAATTAGTCATGCCACGAGATGAACAGCATGATGCCAGCTCCCAACGCAATAGCAGCAAACTGAACCAACGTCTTCCTAACCTCAGCGGCCTTGTGGGGACCTGTCTCCAACAGATCAGGGATGACAGCAACGGTGCCGACGTAGAGGAACGTGCCGGCCGTGAAGGGCAGCAGCATGTCGCCCCAGTTCAGGCTCGTGCCCCAGATACCCGCAGTCCTGCCCATGGGCCCGTCGCTGGTGGCGCCGCCGCCGCCAAACTCTTGGACCGCGATGCCGATGACGGTCCCCAGAAGCGCGCCGACGGCGGTGACGAACTGCGCGCCCATGGCTTGTTTCTTGGAGAAGCCTGATTGCACGAGCAGAGCAAAGTCACCGACCTCGTGCGGGATCTCGTGGAAGAAGACGGCTACGGTGGTCGTTGCGCCAATGGTGGGTGAGGCGTAGAAGGAGGCGGACATGGCGAGGCCGTCGGTTATGTTGTGCGTGAAGTCGGCGCTGAAGACGGGACGTGTTAGTATATATGCAGTAGGTCAGTCTGGGGAGGGTGTATGCGCACATCAGATTCAAGTAGCCACCAAGCTTCGCAGAAGGGTTGACCTCCTTGGCCTGCTTCTTGTCCTCCTTTGCCGCAGGAGACTTGCCGCGCTTCTTGCGGTTGGTGGTGCCCCTGGCTCCCGACGGTAGGAGAGCGGTAGACTTTCCCTCAGAAGCGGAAGCAGAAGCAGGGTCAGCCGACGACTCGTGTCCATGTCCGTGTCCGTGAGAGTGATCATGTCCCGCACCGCCCGTCGCAATCCGGAGCCCCTTATCCATAGCCACAAACGTCATAAACCCAACCAGGATGGCGACGCCCAGCAGCAGGTTGCGGTTCGGCTCGACCAGCACGAAGGCCACGCTCTCGTGCGTGTCCTCGCCCAGGAAGATCTCGGGCAGCAGGTGGAAGAGGGTGTCGCCCAGCAGGCCGCCGACGGCAAAGGCTACCATGACGGAGAGCGATGAGGGGTCGATGTTGGTTGGGCATAGCGCCAGGAGGAAGTTGGGCGGGCCTGAGATGTACAGCGTCGCGAGGAGGGCGTTGACGGCGGGGGTGCCAGGGAAGAGGACTGCGAAGACGCGCGAGAGGAGGGTTGATGTCTCGTGCGAGTGCGAGAGCTTGGCTGCGTTGAGGTCTTGGACGATGGCGCATTTCTGGGAAGAAAGGGGGGGGCGGATGTTAGCTATCTGTAGGTATGGATTGTTTCGTCCGATGTCTTCAATGACGTAGGTTGGGTAGCTTCGCGTTCCCATGCGCGTTCCCGAGTAGTGTTAGGGGCAGGGACAGGGACAGGAACGTGAAAGGATTGAAGAACTGCTCGCTCACCTGCAGCTGCTCATCAACCTCCTCCAAGCTTAAGGTCGACAGACGCGCATGCTCCGCGGCGACATCGCCCTTGGTCGCGGCCCAGACTTGCAGGACCGCAATTGAGGCCAGCACCAGGAGGAACTGCCATCGGCGCGAGACAGCCATGGCCAGACGACGTTTTTTTTTTCCTCCTCGGTAAAAGAAAGAGGGGGTGCTGGCGATCAAGGAGACGAAGACGCGCAGGGGTAGTGCGTCGGGTCAAATAGGCAGGTAGCGACAGACTGGAAACCTGAAACTTTGAGGTTTTGGACTTTTTGGATTTCGATGGACGGAAAGGGGGCAGATCCGGCACCGTGTCACGAGGACAGTTTTTGGTACGGGGCCACCATCGCTCCATTTGTCTCTCCACGTTCAGCCAGGGGAGGTCCGTAGGGCTGATGCAGCAGAGACGCTATCCTTGTTGGGACCTGCGCTCATCTTGGGTCGGGTGGTGCTTTGGCTAGGGGGCGAGCGTCAACTGCACAGCTGCTGTGCGCAACCGACTTGAGCTGAGTGGGATGACGAGGATCAACACTGTTTTCTAAAAACTGCATATAACTTTATTTTCAATGGCGCGTGCCTGAGTTGCATCGTCGGTATTGTCAAACAATTTAACGAGAGAACTACCAACCCGGAACTGTGAACCTTAACTTGGGTAAGGTGCCTGACCTTCCTTCCTGGGATGAGCTAATCAGGGTCAAAGCTGCTGGGTAATACCAAACGGGAGTCTTGGCCCATGACCCGTCGCTGGGTTGAGTCCCCCGCCTCCCTCCCTGATCGACGGTCGGGGATGGTGGGGTAATTGATTCCGTTCAGGCACACGTCTCCTCCAGTTCGTCATTCATCGTCCCGGAGGCGGGAATGTCGATTCTGCTGCAAGGGCGGGCACGGTTTCCTGAACTGGCGATTCTTTTACATTCTTACCTTTTGCTTAGTCTTTTTGAGCTCTTGTGTACTTGAATTCGCCCAAGCAACCCGTGTTTTTGTGCAATTCAGATCGCTCCGTCCCGTCGCGTCCATCAGCCGTCAACTGTCTCTTCTCAACCAAGCCAAGCGGCGCGGTTTATTGCCCTCGTCCCTTCATCGGTCAAGTGACTGACTGCATTGGTATCAGATTAGAACTAGACAGGACAAAGAAGCTCAGCCACTACCTCCACACGTGTGCCACCACTACCCCATCACTGGCCTCGGAGGGCGGGCAGCCAATTGATTACCCCTCCTAACCTACCTGTGTCTCACTCGACTATTATCATTATTTATTTCTTGGATAAGCAGCAGCAGCGCCACTTGGCTTATTAGGAGGTTCAGCTTGGGACCGGGAACGGGAATGGGAATGGGAATGGGAGGGGGCCTCGTCACTGCAATGGATCTGACATCCCTCCAACATCTGCACATCCATCTAGATCTTTGCCAACCACCGCCCGAGCTGACCGTGTCCCTCGAGGCCAGTAAAGCCATGTCCTGGGTCCCGCACGGCTCGTCAAACTCGGGATTCATACAGACTTCCCACCATGGGCAGTCGCAGACCGTGCCGGCCGTTGCGGTGCAGCGAGGCCGGCTTTGGTGCATGTGGACCGACCTCGACGGCAACGTATGGTATGCCGTCACCGAAGCCGAGGGGTCCTTCTCCCCTCGCGTGGCCTTTCCAGAGCGCGGCCTGCCCGTCATGGCCAACTTGAACGGCCATCTGCACGCCGTCATTGTTCTGCAGTCCGGCGACATGGCCCATTACCTCTTTGACGATGAGGAAGAGCTGGCCTGGGCCTGTTTGGGGCCCCTGAGCATGTCAGGGGCTGCTGTCACGCACTCCAGCCCCTGTCTTGTTGCTTTCCACAACAAACTCTTCCTCGCATTCCTCAAGGGAACCGTGCTTTACTACGCCGTCTGGACAAACTCCACCGCCCACCCTACTTCGGCGTCAAATCCCGCCGGGACTTGGTCAGAGCCGGTCAGGGTTACTGAGAACAGCCAAGCGTTTGACGGGATACCGGCTCTGTTTGTGATCAACGGCGTCCTCCATCTCCTCTGCGGCGCCGCTTCAGCCGAGCACGAGATCCTATGCTATTCCTACAACTACATCAACTCTACCTGGCAACAGACCTCCGACGTCAGCGAAGGCCGCGCAGCCCGCGGCGTCAGCGCAACAAGCTACGGAGACAACGCCTACCTAGGCTTCATCGCCCCCAGCCCGGACAACCAAACCAGCCAGGCCGTCTCTATCGCCTCCTTCACCAAGTCACAGTGGCAGCCTCACGAGTCCATCGACAACCAGACGGCGTCCGACCCGCCCCAGATCGCCATCCTCAACGGACGCATCCACTGCATCTTCAACGACACCACCACATCCAAGAACCTGCGCTGGTACTCGCGGCCCATCCTCGCCTACAGCCTCTCCTCATGGATGAGCGCGCTCCCTGCCTCCACCCTCGTCTCCCGCCTAACTATCCCCGGCACCCACGACTCGTGCGCGCGAAGCAACATCCCCTTCGTGCGTACCCAGTACCTGAGCATCACGCAGCAACTCGCCCTGGGGATCCGGTTCCTCGACCTGCGTCTGCGCAGGCGCAACGACGGCCAGCTCTTCTGCTACCACGGCGGCGTGCCGCTCGGCATGCCGCGGCGCCTCTCCTTCGCCTCCGTCATGGACGAAGTCTGGAACTTCCTCCGCGGTCCCGAGGGCACCCTCCCCGCGACCGAGACCGTGCTAATCTCCATCAACAACGACGACAACTCCGCCTCGCAACGCGAAAACCCAGAGACGTTCTACCGCGCCGTCGAGGACGCGATCGCCTCCACCCCGCCGTATCCCGACGGCACGCACAGGTGGTTCACCGAGCCCGTGACGCCTAGGCTAGGCGAGGCCCGCGGCCGCGCCTTGCTGCTGAGACGGTACCAAGGTGACCCGGTCGTGGCGCCGGCGGCGCGCCAGGGCCTCGACCTGAGCGCTTGGGTCGACGACAGCCCCGAGTTCACCATCGTCACACCAACGGGTGTAAGGGTGCATCTGCAGGATAAGTGGAAGTTTGCCGAGCGGATCGCGCTCAAGGAGCTCGTGGCGGCTAAGAGCGGCTTCGTCAAGCGCCTTATGGCGTGCGCGGCCGGGGAGGGGATCCTAGCAGGCCGCGAAGAAGGAGGCAGCGGCGGCGAGGATAGGGATACCGTCTACCGCGACGAGGATTGGTACATCAACTTCTGCTCGGCCGTCGGCGACCCCGTTGAGCGCGGGGAGATTGCCGAGGCAAAGTGGATTGCTGTTGGCGCACATTCGAATTGGGTGGGGAAGTGGGTTAATGGGATGAATAGGATCACGAGGGAGTTTTTGAGGGAGCAGTTGAACGAGGAGGGCGAGGGCGAGGGGGATGAGTGGAGGAAGTGTAGGTTGGGGATTGTCAACTTGGATTATCCTGAGCTGCCGGAGGATAATGACCTCGTTGCGTGTTTGATTGAGACGAATTTTTCGATGTAGAAGGGGGCTGGATATCATGGAAAAAAGATGAGTGGTTGATACGTGCCCTTTTTGAAGAGATTTCTGGTTTTTCCGGTTGGCATGGCGGTTTTGGGTAGCATGAGAAGATGTACATTCAATCAAGAGATTCATAGAACTATTGTTGAGGTCAAGAAGGAACGTGTCAGTACCCGGTAGTGAGTCCAACAGTCTTTAATCAATGCCGATCAAAACTACTACTAGTCATGCTGCTGGCAGGATTCATACACTAACCACTACCTAACAGGAAGGTGCCAGGTAGTTATGTTGAGCTGGATGTTTGCTTGGCCATTCCCAGGCTTCATGCAAATTATTTCGTCAACTAGACTCAGGTAGCCGATGGTTATCCGTATGTTGGCTCGAAGTTAACAGTTCTGCGTAGTGTCAAGGAACATCGTTGTGGAATAATCTCAGTTATTAAAGAAATCCTTGGAACCAGTTATTTTTTAAACCCCTTTGAATGATCGGCTTCATTTCTGACCGCAGGATAATTACTTGAATAGGTAGCCAATTCCACACTTTGTGACAACAGAACTTGATTCTGATACTTCTGAGTTGTTGACTAGGTAGGTAGGTATAATTATGTTCTCTTGCTAAAACCCCACCCTGGACAATTATTTATTTGCCTTTTCCCCAGTCTCCTGCGTGTCCCTTGTTCATCTGTCTTCACAAGGCGTGCGGCAAAATAGGATCCCACCCAGACCATTTTTTATAATCATGAATTACACTACTCTAGTTTGTGACTGCTCTTCCGACTCCTTATATCCTTGATCTCATTCTCCATCGTCGAAAGTCCATCTCCAAATTCCTTACGGCCAGGGCATCAGTCCCAAATAATATGGATCCCAGTACATACACAACTGAATGAATACAGTATCAACCAATGACCTCTTCCAGCAGCAATCTTGAGCTTGGGACATCAGAGAAAGCCCCGACATCTCATCAGAATGATCTTCCCGGCCACAACTCCTTATCGCCAACGGCCGACTAGCGCACGGTTATGCGCCGCCTCCGAATAATCATCCCAGGAAGCCCAAAACGCCAGTGAAGATGAGTCAACCTTGCGTCCTGTGAAGCTCACTCCCGCGCCGACGCAGAATAAATCTGTCACTATCCCAGTGAAACTCGCAAGCATCTGGTCGTTAAACTTCATGGTCCCCTTCTGTGGTGTGAAGTCGACCTCTCCCGTGCCCGTGTCGGAGCACTTTAGACAGAAGAAGTACTCAAGGCTGTTCGCGGGAGGATTCTGTTTCTTTTCGGGAGGTTGTCCTTGGCTTGTGGGTGCCCTTTTTGTCGTTCCCGCGTCAGCTTTTTCCTCCTCGCTGTCCTCGTCCTCGCTCTCTGCGTCTTCGTCCTCGTCGCTGTTGTAATCATTTCGAGACTCCAGCAGCGAACAGTACTCGTCCAGAGCGACTTTGTCGGCGCTCAAGATCATTATCCCCTCGGTAATGCCGAAATCAAATGTAGCTTCATATATGCCGTTTGTGGACTTCTCGTTGGAGATTTTAATTTCCAACGTCATATCTTCTTCAGCTTGCTCGGGCCAACCCGACTCGATATCCTCGCAATCGATGATGTAGTGTCCAATGATGGAGTATTCTCTGGCGCCATGGGCTTGGTTGGTCTCCGAAGCAAGAAAGTCTGCATGCTGAGCGGCTCGCTCTGCCTCTCGCTCGTCCCTCTGTCGTTGGTATTCCTGAGCTTCCTTGGCGCGATGGTTATCAGCAGCCTGGTTCACCGCGCGTCGATCCCAACCCAAGTATATAGTCTCTGAGAGACAGCCCCTTTCAGCCGCTTGGTGGAGGCCAGGGACACGGTCGGCAGCGGCTTCCAGTCTGCTGGTATTGTAATGGCTGGAAAAACGGCCGAACGGGACGGAAACAACCGTCGTTGTCTTGGTGGGGTCTGGTTTCCCGGACTGATCAAGGAAGTACTTCTCCATGATCCACCTTGGGTGTCGCGCAAGATCTTTGGGAGAACAGTGCGCCAGCCACTCGGCATGCATCTCAGACCTCAGTCTTTGGATGTGGTTGGGGACTGTGTCGCACTATATTCAACGTGAGCAGACCAGGAACTTAAAGTTAGCATCTTGTAAACTGGTGATACGTACGAGGCCAGCCTCAAGCGCCCTCTTGAGCAGGTTGGTGCCGTTTCCAGTAAGTTCAGTTGGATCATACTCGATCCCATAGTGCATCAACTGGCTGCGGACGAAGTTGGCATGGTGATGTCTGAGCAGATTGTTTGCTTCTGGTGTCAGTCTTGGCAGAAACATTCTTTCCAGCTCGGAGCCATCAATGCGCTCCACGTTATCATCAGTATAGAATCTGCCATAACAATATCTGAATCCATCGCGAGCGACCTCGTCGTCCATCGGCATTTTCTCAACTAATGACCAGGCAGCGTCCACACAACGATGAGCGTGAGCGAATAAACATGCACGGACGGTCCGGGAGAAGGTGATCGGGTAAGTGTAGGTGCCTTCGAGATGGCATGGAGGAAAACAGGAGAAAGAAAAGGAAGAAGGTGCAAGTGCTTCATTTTATCGGCAAGCTTAGAGACGGGTGTTCACGCGACCTCCATGTGGGCCCATTGCCATCAAACTTGTGATTGATGACGTCTTTCTTCGGGTTTTCGGGTAGGTGGCTTGGTAACTTGAGAAGGTACAGATATGCGGTAAAGAAAGCTGCCTTCCACTGGTGTGAAATTAACTCCTCAGCATCTCAACTAACGCCCGCTTAACCTCGGGATCCTTCTTATCACCAACACTCCCATGCTCTCCAGTATAGAACCGCCTCAGCCCCCCATCCAAGATGCGCCCCAGCTCTGCTCCCTTTTCCCTTGCCTCATCCGTCGGAAACTGCCGCGCCTTCTCGCTCTTTATCCAAACACCCTCGGGCAACTTGAAATCTCTCTCGAAGAAACATGCACTTGTCGCTCCCCGGCCATCCCGGCCAGGAGCCCCCAGACGCAAACAACTGATTTTGGTACTGTCCTTGCCCGACCAGCGCAGGCTCCGCACGTCGACCTCCTCAACCCACCGTCGATTATCAGCCAATATATAGACAACAACCAGCCAATTACCAACCTGAGCCCGCGGATCGGCCCGACTGTGCTCCGAGAAAACAACCCGCCGTCCCCATGTCGGATGTCCATGACCGCATGTGCAGTCATTGATACAGTATTCGCCATGACGAAAACACGCGACCGCCTTCTCGCTGGGACTTGAAGGAGGGTGGCCCCGCCACGGGGCTGGGTTGGCCGCGTCGATCATTTGCGTGGGAAAGTCCACCAGCAGACAGCGGAAGTAGAGTACCCACGGCGATATATTCTTCCTCGCTTCTGTCCTTCCATACCCATGAGCAAAGTGCGTCGACTCGATCAGCCAGCGGAAAGGGCGCGGCCCCGGCACGGGAGATAAGAGCCGCGGAGGACGCTTGTATAGCCTGGCTGTCCAGAACCGTTTGCGGCTGCAGCGCTTTTGCGCCTTGCGGTTGCGCTCTGTGACTTCCTTCACGAGCTCGATGTTTGCATCTTCGGCCCACCAGGCCATGGCTATTTCCACCTCGTCCACCCGATCAACATGGCGAGGCCGGGGCTGGCCTTGTGCTCGCGCTCGCGCTTGGCTCTGGGCCAAAGCTAGCATGGTGATCGTCGTGGCATTCATCGACAATATTGAAGCAGTACAGGCCGCATTCATGATGTCAGTCCGGGTACGAGTTGATCAAGTTCGTTGTCCGGTTCTTCTTGTTGTTGGGCGTGAGGGTTGAATAATGGAGTTGAAAACAAAAGGGAAAACAAAGCGATTACCGCCCAGGGGCCGAGAAGGGCAGGCAAAGATTGAATTTATAATTGGTCGCTTGGGAGTGATAAACTTTGTGGCATATATCATCTGGTCAGGTTCGTTTAGTCATGATATGCTCGCTCGGCGGCTGAAATTCTATCGACTTTCCACGTTGCTTTAAGGTAGATATTTACCGAGATAAACAACGGCAATTCAAACTTAGAGTCTTGAGTCAAATCCAAACCGGCACTGGCAGTGATTTCCAGTTTCTTAATTCAGACAGGCGTAGTTGAGATCTCCCGCAGTCTAATTTCCTGCCTGCCTATCTTCATCAAAGACTCCTATGTGCTAGCTGTCGAGCCGGCGGAACTGCATTGGTCTGCGACATTCGCTACACCCCGTGGAAAAATGCCCTGGCTGGTTGTTTTGAATTCGCTTTCACCTCTGGCACAGAGAGAATGTATCTCCTCAAAAGGGCTCCTTTTTTGCTCCTTACGGAAGGTAATAAGCTTGCTATGCCTTCGATATCTATGACGATCGTTGTAGCCAATAATTAATATGTTACTACTAATCAGCGTTGAGGAGGACAGTCGTTGGTATTTGTTTACTTACCCCTTAAAACCTGGGGGCAAGTCAACCGATAATTATCGTTAACAAAACGCGGACCAATTTGGTGCGACCTTGTCGCCCGTACGTATAAATTTGAATTAAACCACCCGTGACTCAGGATGCAACAACCTTCACCATGTAGAGTGACAAGTCATCGTCCACTTCGCAATCCATGTGGTAAAAGAAATGCGCAAAACGCTAAGCATGCTACTGTAAGAGCAATGTGGCAAAGGCACGAGTTTGTATCCAGCTGGCTGAATCAATTGTCCTACAGGCGCTATTATTATAGAATAGTAACTCAGGGATCTCGTTAACGGTACACGAGTACAAAGGGAGTGTTGATAGGATATGAAGTGTAAGAATGCCATGAAAGACATCATGCAATTCACAAGTCGTTGCCGACCCCTTCACCAATTGCGTGAAGCCTCCCCTCTTCATTTCCGAGAAATCTCACATGCTAATTATTACGCTACCAGTTGTCAAAAATCCAGCCCGGAGTCCGCGGGCGAGTGCGCCCGCCCGATTCCCAAGGCCAGAGAAGGTAAAGAAACGAAATTCCAAAATAATCATAAGCCACTCATTATTTATGTGATGCGTAATCTGCGTTTCTCGTTATGCCGTAACTAAAATCCCAATGAGAAGAGAAACGTCGCAAAGTTAACCAACGATGCGGGAAAAGGAAGCCGACCAAAGCTACTCGCCGTGCCGGCAGATATGTTTTTCCTCCCTCTGCACCCAAACAAACGCCAACCAAAAGGAATGTAAGACCAAAAAAGACTTTTGTGGTTTTTGGTGGAACCATACACCGTGCAAAAAGAGCGTTAATTAGATGGCAAGAATGGCCATCAGAGCAGCAGCAAACGAGGCACCAAGCGAGCCAGAGACGGATCCCGCACCAGCAGTCACGGCAGTAGAGGTGGGAGAAGCCGACGTTACCGGCGTGCTGGTAATAGTGCTCGTGGTATCGACAGTGACAGTGGGGGTGGACGTGTCCTCAGCGCTGGTGCTGGGGGCAGTTGTGGATGAGACACTAGCTTCACTAGAGATGGTCGAGGTGCTGAATGATGACAGGATAGAGCTGAGATGAGAGATGCCGCTGGCGGGGCAGCCAGCAGCGGACGTTGTCAGCGTGCTGCTATTTGGGTAGAAGGGTGCGGTCACGGTGCTGGGTAGAGGGGTTTCTGAGCCTGAAGAGGGTGCTGCTGACCTTGAGGTTGAAGCCTCCGAGCTTGAAGCGGAGCTGGTTGTCGAGCTTGCAGACGATTCTGTCGAGCTAGAGAGGGAGGAAATAGTTGAGCTTGAATGCGAAGTTGTCGAACTCGATACGCTGCTCGAGGTCGTAGAGCTGGATGAGGTAGTGCTGGAGGAAGACGTGCCGCCGCCGCCGCACGAGAGATCAAAGAGCGGCTTGTACGAGCTGTCGGTGACACCAAAGCTAACAGCGGCTCCCTGGTCATTGAGGGTGTACCACCAGACGTTGACCTTGTCGAAATTGGCGCACCCGACCTGATCCCAGTAAAGCTTGGCATTGGCGACTGAAGGAACAGCAGTCCCCGATACTTTACCGGCAGCAGGGAAGCCGGTCTCGGTGTACCAGAGCTCCTTTCCTTGAGCAATGCTCTGGACCTGAGAAATGGCGTCCTTGAACAGGCCAGAGGCGTGGCTGATGTCGTTTGGAGGATGGTCACTCTCCCAGTAAGGGAAGGCATTTACGCCTAGGAAGTCGCTGGCGTCGATGACCTTTTTGTTCGTTCCGTTGACCCACGCAGTCCAAGTGTCAACATGGCCAACCTTGATGTCGGCAAAGGCGGTATTCTTGATGGCATCCTTGACTTGGCTGATGTAGCCAGCCAAGGTAGTAGGATCCAATCCAGCATCGGTGTTTCCGTGCGCCGTGGCGGTGTCGGTGATGCGGTAGAGATCCTCATTGCCGACAGAGATGCCGGCAACGAGCCCCTTGAGATCCTTTCCGTACTGGGTAATGGTGCTCTTCAGGGCAGTGAGCTCGCCTGCGAATCCGGCCGCGCCGCCAGAAGCCCAGAGACCCAAAAGCAAGGAGGTTTTGGTCTTGATGGCAGCAGGGACGGCCGCAATTGGATCTGTGCCATCGCCTTGCTAATTGATGAAAGATGATCAGCAACATGAAAGATAGATATGGTGACCTTCACTGACCCTCATGGTATAGAGACGGGCGCTGGTGAAGCCAGGAGCGCCGGCAAGACCCTGGGCCGCCTTAAATTCGGTCTCCCACTCCGATTCAGACTTCCCCCCAGCAGCATCATAGTTGAAGCCTTTATAGACAGCCATGGCAGAGGAGAATGTGGCAGCCAAAGCCACCAGAGTTGACGTGACGTGCATGATGAGTCTTGTCTGGGACCAACCAGGACGATCAAGAAACACTAGGTGTTGGGGGTAATGATGGTGGTGATGATGATAACGATGGAGAATGTGTGGATATAACCAAGGTCCGCACGGAGTCGTGGTCCCTTTTTCCAAAGCAGAGAGGGGGGACAGTGGCAGAGGTTAGGCAAAGCGATTGTTATTTTTTGCTGCAAGATCAGGTAGTATTCGGTAGGTTAATGTATCTAGGTGGGAAAGCGAGGGTGGGCCGTCTTATATAAACGAAAGAGGGCAGTCTACAGCACAGAAACAACGAGCGGTTATGATTCCATACGTATGAACCACAAAGCTGTGTACAATCATAAGACATATGACCTTTTGGGGAAGAATGAGCAAGGAGACCAGGGGGGGAAGACGGGACTATAAGCAGGTGATGTAGTTTTTGTTCGTATTCCTCCAAGAATGTCTGCAATGGATGGGACTAGCTGTGGGCGAGACCAACTTGGCGTCGGTCCCTGATGCATGATGGGTGGTGTGTGAGTGAGTTGGTGGGTGGGTGCCTGCATGGGTGCGTGCCAAGGTGGTGGTGGTGCATCACCAATGTCTTTGATGACGGGGTGCAGGCAGTGTGGGTGCTGGTTACCAGAGGCCGGAAGTTGTCATGACTGACTGCAATCCATCCGTCTGGGGTTGGTCGATGCCGTTGGTACCTTGCGGGGTGATAAAGGGTCTTGCATCTCCTCCACCCTCGGTCGACCTCGGGCGGCGAATTGAATGAATTATTGAGTGAGTGCCAACTGCCAATGCGTGAGGCATGCTCCCACATGGCGGCGCTAGGTGATGTGGCGTGTGTGCCATCACAACCCCGCATTTCATGATCGACAGCTTGTTTCTTTTCGCCCGGGCGGTCGTTTGTTCCTTGTTTCTGGCAGGGAGCAAGGTTCGAGGTTCGAGGCTCGAGAATGACGGGCACTCCCGACTTGCACATTGGCGCTTGGGTTATTGGGGACTGCAGTTGAGCCATTATTAGCAGCAGTAGCTCGTCAGGCTGCGGGAAGGGGCGAATGCGTGTTACGTCAATACGAAAAAGATGCTCTTGCCGAGTCAATCAACTGATAGCGACGGGAGCTCGTATTCAGACAAAGCCTGGGTGCAAGGCACGGCAAGCGCGACCTGAACGTGCCCGGTGATACAGGTCACTCACGTGGTTGCTCCTGCAGAAAAGTCAGGAAGTTGCCCATCGGATTCGGTGCAGCCAAGGTAATGCGACCTTGTGCGACGAGATTCCAATCCCGCCCCAATAAATGCAGTGACTCAAAGTGCGAGTGCCTGGTTCCATGTATATTCGGTGCATACCTGTGTATCCAGCACTCACCTTGAAACTGACTTGCTGGTCCTTTTTGCTCTTGACGCCCAATGGATATGTAGATCGATCTGATAAGATCAAACCTCGTCGCCCAGACTTTTGGTGCCCGCCTGGGCCTTGCTTTCTGTGTTTTGAAGGTGGGCTGCACCCAAGCTACCCAAGGTAGACCTCAGCCGTGCCGCGGTATTGCATGCCGTCTCTTTCTGACCATTCGTCTTCATCAGAATTGCACCTTCAACTGTCGCCTCGGCACTCCAACCGTTGGGCAGACAAACTGCCTGTCAGCCTCATTTATCGATTAATTGGTCATGGCGCGCGTCCTGGAATCCTTCTGGCTCCTCAGACATGCCGGGCACGGTCTCGAGGGGCTGAGAGCCGCACAGTTCAAGGCCCACGGGCGGGATTCTGTTCCCAGCCTGGGCGATTGGGCGGTCAAAGGATGACTTGTGGATATGCCCTGGCTTTTGCGATTTGCCAAGGATTCCCACAATCGCTCTCCCTAGGCGGCCATCAGTGTATGCATGTGTGTGTGGGTTGTGTGTGTTATTCCCGTCACCGCAAGTCCTGGGCGAGAGTGAATGTGATGAGAAGACCTTCGACATTTGATCCTGGTCGCTCCGTTATCTCATCTTTTTTTTTCTTTTCATCGTCTTCATAATCTCTGACCCCGGCAACCTTGGGGTTTTTTCTTTTTTCTTTTCGATCTCTAACCCACAAACTTCCAACATCAGAGCATCGCGCGACGCTCAACGGCGCATTTCAGTTGCTCCTATCGTCCGGCGAGCATAAGATGAGCAACTGGTTGTTGGCCCTTCATCATATCAACGATGCACTCTGCACTGGAGTTGCTCTTCTGGCCGGGCCAGGTCATATCCGAGACAGCCTTTCGCGCCTTCGACTCAAGGTACCTATGTGACAACCTCAGACTGTTTACCATGTCTCGCTGCTAACCCACTTCGAGCAGTCCAAGCGTTGGATGGATTGACTGGACTTCGCAGTTCGCCCGATCTGGTTACGCCCAGGTTGCTTCGGTTGTCATTTTGCTGCTCTGGCTTGGGGCGGGAATCTACGGTCTTGCTGGATCCCGGGTCGCAATTGGCAAAGGCAAAGCCTCCAGAATTCGCCTGCGCTTTGAGATATGCTCCCAGGTTGCGCGTGGGACAGCATTGGCCTTCACCATCATCGCGGCATGTCGTAACCCAGGCCAGTGGTTCAACGTGCTGCCCGTGGGTCTGGCCTTCGTCCTCGGTCTCGCCCGACCTGCAACCAATCTGAAATGGCGGCATATCATCCTACACCAGCTGAATTTCCTCCTCCTATCCGCCTTCCTCACGTCTGTAGCAGCCCATCTTCTTCCCATCCTCAAAATCGAGTCGCCTTACAAAATCTCAGGGGCTGATCTTGGCGCGCTATGCGGGCTGGCATCGTCCCTTGTCATCGCCATTGTCACGCCTCGGGCGTGGACTCCTCCGCCCCTAGAAGCAAGTATCCGCGAGCAGGTCGCCGAGATCGAGCCCAGCCCAGAGGAGACATCCAGTTGGCTCCTTGGTTACTTTACCTATGGTTGGATAACCTACTTGATCGTTAAGGGGTTCCGAAACCAGCTCGAGATCGATGACTTGCCAACCTTGCCATGGTATGATGAGCCCCTGTTGCTCCTTGCCAAGATAATGGATGCTCGAAAGAGGCAGGGACGCTGCGGACCATCTTCAGCTTCCAGAGCACAGAGCTCCTAACCATGTCCTTCTTTGTCGGCATATCGTTCGCCGTCGAGCTAGTGGCGCCGTTTGCCATGTATCAGCTTCTCCAGTACATCTCTGCCCCTGACGATGCCGTCTTGCACCCGGCCCTCTGGCTGGTGCTGCTCTTCATGGGCCCAATTGCCAGATCGATCTCGTTTCAGCTATACATCTTCACATCGACTCGTCTCGTTGTCCGCATGAAGTCGGCCATGACCCAAGAGCTGTACCAAAGAGCCATGTCTTCCATGGAGCTCGAGGAGGACGTTCTCAACCAGGTTGCTGCGACAAAAGAAGACGGCCCAAAGACCGAAAGCACATCTGTCGGAAGGCTGGCGAATCTCATGGCCAGCGATATCGACGCTATATTCAACGCGCGAGATGTCGTCATTGGAGCTGTTGGCATACCTATTGGCATCGCCATCACGCTCACTGGACTCTACAGAATGATGGGGTGGCCGAGCCTTGTTGGCAGCGTATTCATGGCCCTGTGCATTCCACTGCCTGCTCGGATGGCCCGCATGATGGCCCGCTATCAACGCAAAGTCAAAGTGGCACAGGATTCTCGAATATCGCTTATTTCCGAGTACCTCGGGTCGATCAAGGCGATCAAATACTTTGCATGGGAGGACAACATGGTCAACCGCGTCCAGGACGCCCGTGGCAAAGAACAAAATGAGCTGTGGCATATTACCGTCCTACAGACCTTCATAGGTGCAGCTGCCGCCGTGATCCCTATTCTCACGGTGCTGATCATGTTTACCCTGTACGTGGGCGTTCGCAAACAGCCGTTCTCCGCCTCTGTTGCCTTCACAACTCTGTCCTTGATACGCACCATGACACGCAATCTCACCATGGCAATGGGAATGACACGAAGAGCGACAAACGCGCTTGTCTCGATAAACCGCTTGGATAGATACTTCTCGAGCACCGTGCCGTTAGTGCGCCATCCTTCAGGACCTCTGAGGATTGAGAAGGCCATCTTCCGTCGTAATAGGACGGCATCTTTTCTCCTTCAAGATATATCCATCGATTTTGTCGAGAACGGCCTGAATGTCGTCTCTGGGCCCAGCGGTAGCGGAAAGACCACCTTGCTCTTGTCCATACTCGGCGAGACGATACTCGAATCCGGGTCTGTAACCAGACCTGGCGACGTTGCCTTTGCATCTCAGACACCCTGGCTTCAAAGCGAAACTATCCGTGACAATATCCTATTCAATTCCGAGTTTGAGCAGGCCAGATACGACAGAGTGGTCAAGGCATGTTGCTTAGAGCTCGACTTTGGCGAACTGCCCAAGCGAGACAAGACCGAAGTGGGAGAAAATGGTGCCAGTCTCTCGGGCGGCCAAAAGTCGCGAGTCGCGCTAGCTCGAGCCCTGTACTCAAAGGCACCTCTTATCCTCCTGGATGATGTCTTCTCTGCCCTTGATTCTAAGACGGCCGCATCCCTATGGAGACTTTGCTTCTGCAGCGATATGCTCGACGGAAGAACGATCGTGCTCGTCACACAAGTGCCTTGGATCGCTCCCCAGGCTGATCTCAGCATTACCATGGAAGATGGCAGGGTTAGGCAAGCTGAGCAGAACATCGGCGTCATCCGCAAGCCGGTAGCCCTAGAGCGAGAGCAGTCCGAAGAAGAAGGCCAGGTTAATGGCAACGCAGCCCCTGCACAAGCAATCAAGCCTGCCGACACTGAAGCTAAGCGCGACGACATCTCGGACGAGATGAAGGCTAGCGGAGGAGCAAGCCGATTTTCCTGTGAGCATGACCCCCTGAGCATTTCCCAAACCAAACGTCCGCTTACAAACGCGCCATGGTTCTTCAGTACATGCTCTACTACGGCAGCCCATTATATGTGGGATTTACGATCCTGACTACGGTCCTTTTCGCCGCTCTGACCCTGTTCAGATCCTACTGGGTCTCGCTCTGGGTCAGTGCCTACGATGACTCAGAGCCCGTGAATGTGCGCTTCTACTTGAGCGTGTATGCCGGTATCAGCTTTGTTTCCATTGTGGTGGAGGTTGGCAGCTTGCTGGCGTACCAGAGGGGAGGCTGGGTTGCAGCCCGAACACTACACAAGAATTTGGCCCATGCAGTGATGAACGTTTCGCTGACGTGGTGGAATAAAGTCCCTGTTGGGCGTGTTGTGAACCGGTTCAGTCGCGACATGAACTCCCTGTAAGTCTTGACTTCAATTGCCTTTAACTTGTTCTCCATTAGCCGCGGCGATAACTGATCATTCTCTTCATCAAAATAGTGACAGCAGCCTGACCAACATGTTGAACTGGAGTCTCGAAGAAATGGTGGCGTTGATTTTCAGCATCGGCGCCATCAGTTCCATTCTGCCCATCTTCATGGTCCCAGCTGTAGCCATCATTTCGATTGGAATATTATGTGGTGAGATGTACACAAGAACTGCCGTCACGATAAAGCGGCTGGTCTCGTCAAGCCAAAGCCCAGTCTTCTCCCAATTCGGTGACAGCATGACTGGGCTGGCCATTATTCGCGCCAGGGGGGAGATGCCCGTTCTGTTTCGCAACAAGTTGGCCCAGAGAATGCGCCCTTTCTCTAGATCCCAAGAGGCCCAGTTCAATTGCAATCGCTGGGTGGGTGTCCGGGTTGACTTTGTCGCTGCCATGGTTAGTGTCTCGGCCGGTATCATTGGTGTTTGGAAGGCTGGTGTTTTGCCAGCTGGGTTGGTGGGCTTCTCGCTGGTCTATGCGAACCAGCTGAGTGGCACCATCTTGGGACTTGTGAGATCTATGAATGAGATGGAGGTGGAGCTGCAGAGCGTAAGTGCCATGACCTTTTGCTACACTACCCTTTGCCCTGGTGGAGACGGGAGACTAATCGGAAAAATAGTTCCATCGAGTTGAGGAATACGCCAAGCTTGAGCCCGAGGAGAAGACAGAGGTTGACCGGAAAGAGAGCCCGAGCGCTGCTACTGTGAGCAGTGATCAGTTTGTGTCCGCAAACTGGCCGCAAACAGGAGCTATCGAGCTGCGCCATGTCACCATTCGGTACGATCCTGACGGGCCGGATATCCTCAAGGACATCAACCTCAAGTTTGCTGCCGGGGAGCGTGTTGCGATTGTGGGGCGGACAGGCTCCGGGAAAAGCACGGTATGTCTGGTTCTCTTGAATATGTCTCGCAGATTGCTAACGTATTACTTCTCAAGCTGGTCTTATCCCTCCTCCGATTTACACACGTAGTCGCAGGCCAGATCCTGTACGACGGCGTTGACATCACAGCCATCCCACGCAAAAAGCTCCGCCAGGCACTGACCATCATCCCCCAGGAGGCAACACTCTTCAACGGAACCGTCAAGGCCAATCTCGATCCTTCGGACACTGTGCCAGCTGATGTTCTAGAGAGTGCACTTGAATCGTGTCACGGGATAGCGTCCTTCAAGCTCCGGAGCCGTGATGCTTCCATCAACGGCAACGAGAGGGCCAGCGCCAGCAATGATGGAACTGCCTCCTATTCTGAAGCCACAGAAGTCACGCCTCTCCTTCTCAGCGCCGAGACGGACAGCATAAACAACGGCACCATCACCCCAAATTCCACGACCACACTGGCGAAGGAAGGAGGCGGCCTCTCCCTGTCAACGGTGGTCAACGCCAAAGGAGAGAACTTTAGCCACGGCCAGCGTCAAGTGCTGTCTCTCTGCCGTGCTCTGGTGCGCAAGAGCAAGCTCATGCTTCTCGACGAGGCCACAGCCAGCATGGACTACGAGACGGACAAAGCAATCCAGGCCGTGCTGCGCGAGGAGCTGAACGCCAGCGGGGCGAAGGATAGAACGCTGGTCACTATTGCGCACAGGCTGAGGACGATTGTGGACTACGACAAGGTTGTGGTCATGGCGGGTGGCAGGGTCGCGGAGGTGGGATCGCCCAGGGAGTTGTATGCTCTCAAGGGGACGTTTTGGGACATGGTGGAGCATAGTGGTGAGGGGGAGGACTTGGGCGGGTTTCTTCTTGAGGAAGCCGGGTTGGAGCTGTGATGGATAATTTGAGGAGGAAAATATACAAGGCTCTCTTTGTGGCGATTTAGAGAAGCGATCAAAAATAGGAGGGTAAAGCTTTCATGGTTCTGTTGTGGAAGAGTCCGCATTTAGACATGCCAGTCTTGTATGTGACTGAGCTATCGCAATGGAGGGCGGCAATCAGGATACACACTGATGGGAGACACTATTCTCACTGCATAGCAAGAAATGGTGTTGCTACAGTTTACGGATACAACAAGACGCAACGGCCAAACATGTCATGGATGGTTGTATGTCGTCTAGTCACACCAACAAACAGTTATTAGCGTCTGAATCACTAGTTGATAACAAAAGTCAATCATGACCTCTCCATCTATCTCTTTCTATAAATACCCCTGATCTGTCTGTCCGTCTGTCTGAATGTCTATTAATACCCTCCAGAACAACAAGACTAGACGAACACCGTCATCCTCACCGCCTCCACTGCTTAGGTCTAGTATCTGCTGTCTTAGGTGTTCTCAACAAGTCACCCGCAGCAATGCCTCCCAACCCAACCACGCCCACACCAAATGCATTGGTGACACCAGCCCCAGGCAAATCGCAAAGACAGACACGGAGTGCACGTAAAAGCAACACGCAACTCCGACTACTCTCTCAGCTGCAGGAGCAGGAGCAGCAGCAGCAACAGCAGGCACAGCAGCAACAGGAGCATCAGCCACTGCAGGAGCACCAGCATCAGCAGCAACAGCACCAGGGGCACCAGGAACAACAACATCAATCCCCACAGCAGGAACAGCAGCAGGAACAGCAGCAGGAACAGGAACAGCGTGCAGAGCAACCTCAACCTCAACCTGGACCTCAACCACAAATTCACAACAAACAGCTCGCCAAAACAGACATAGCCAAACTCCTATCCACCCTCGAGAAAGCGATCAACCACCTCAAGAAGCACTCAGAGCAAGACCTCCTCACCCACCTACGCGCCATTACACAGACCCAGACTCAGCAAGAAGAACACGAAGGGCACAGAGTAACCAGTAGCGACGGAGCCACAGTCGAGGGTGTGATCGGCCCAGTCGAGGCTCTGATCGAGCGGCACCGAGTCATGACGGGTAGGCTTGACAAAGATCTGCGGCGGGTGCGGGAGTTAAGGGGCGCGGTGCTGGCTTGGCCTGATTTTGGAGATGGGGTTGGCGTTGGGGTTACGTTTGGGGATCTTTTGGGGTGGGAAAAAAAAGGGGGGTCAACCTGAAACTTGAGCTGGGTTAATGGCTGGGAGGGGGAGAGGGGATGTGGGATATGTTGATAGGTTTTTGGATGGATGGACTGGTGGTGGCGGTCAGTTTAGCAGTTGATTGCTATTGTTGATTGTTTGGTTGTTAAACAGACAACGGAGGCATGGACATATTGAAATTGAGTCTACGTTTTTGTTACGAAACTTGTGATCTATCATGTTTTGTTGTTCTTGCTGTGATATCAACCCCCTTCTAGTAGGCTGCCTTGGGTCACTGTGAGTTAGTCAGTCACCTATATACACACCATAACCCAAGTGAGATAGATATATGGGTAGACGGGAGCCCGATATGATATCCAAACAACCCCCTCCACCCACGCGAGCAAACAGGTTGAGCCTCCAGCCAGACGTTTATTTATATACCCCTTAACCATAACCAAAGCAACGCTAATAAATAAAAAAAGACTCAATGCCACTCCCTCACTCACTCATCATCTCGTGATATCGAGACCACCCATCCAAAATGCAATCCATTCCACCATCTATCCCTACCCACGAATATGCACCATCCCATCGCACCCCATCCCATCCCAAAAACACTACAACATATACCTAAACCTCTCCACCTCCCTCCCCCTCCCCCTCCCGCCTCCCCCAACAAGCGCCTCCTCCTCCTCCTCCCCTTCCTCCTTCCCACCATCCCCCTTCCCCTCCTCCTCCAAATCTAACCTCCGATTCAACACCCCAAGGTACCACCTCAACCCCCTGCTAACACCGCCACGCCCAACATCGCAACAGCACAAACCCCCATACCAACCACATAATACGGCGCATCGCCATCCGGATACAACCGCGTACCAACAAGCGGTCCACACTGGCCCACAACCTGCATCAACGCGAACCCACCTCCCTGCCGACTCTCATTGCGCTGGTTATTTATACTCCACGCAATAGTCAACACCACCACATTAAAGAACCCTATCGCGGCAGGGTAGACAGCCAGATATCGCCACATGCTCCCTGGGTCTAGGCGAAGGAAGCGTGTGCCCGCGAGCGCGAGGACAGCGTATCCCCCTGCCGAGGCGAGGGCGTGCGCAATCAGTAGCGGGGCGCGCGCGCGCATGCTATCGCTTGCGTGGGCGGTGGCCAGCACGATCAGGAAGGCGGCTAGGTAGGGCGGGGCGGCGAGGGCTTGGGCTGAGAGTGCTGTGTGGCCCATTGCTGTCAGGATTGTGGGTAAAAAGACGGGGAGGGAGGAGTAGGCCATGTTGGTTAGGAAGAAGATTAGGGCGGTCAGCCAGGCTACGGGGTCGTGTAGGACTGCGAGCACGTCGCGGGATTTTAGCCCTGATGAGGAGGGGGAGGTGGAGGAGGACGCGGGGCGGTTGGATGGTGGTGGTTTCTCGCGGCGGAGGCGGAGGCGGGCGACTTTCTTCTCGCGCTTGGTCAGGTACCGGGCTGTCTGCGGGGAGTCGGGGATGACGTTCCAGGCAATGATGGCGATGATGACGGAGGGAAACCCCTCGATGAGGAAGAGGAGACGCCAGGGAGCGACGGGGCCGGTCTCGCCAAGCTTGATGATCAGCCAGGCGAGCGACGAGGCAAAGCTGGTGGCCAGCGGGGCGGCGGAGATGAAGATGGCGGTGCGGAAGGCCAGCTCGTGCCGCTTGAAGAAGAAGGAGAGGTAGAAGGGGATGCCGGTGAAGCCCGCCTCGCCGATGCCGAGTAAGGTCCGCAGCAGGATCAGCATCGGGTAGTTGACTGCCACGGCTTGGAGGGACGCGATCAGCCCCCATGATAAGACGAGGACGGAGATGTAGATGTGTGCCGGGATTAATTTCCACAGCAGCGACATCCACTCGAACGCGATGTAGGCGATGTAGAAGGCGCTGAGCGCCCACTCGTAGTAGCCGTTCCGGCGCGGGACGGATTGTAGGTCGTCGTCCATGCCGGCGATGCGCGCGTTGCCGATGTCTGTTGGATGCCGGTGTCGCATGTTAGTGAACTGCATCTCGGTGTACACAAGAGAAGAATAAGGGCAGGACATACTCGACCGGTCAAGGAAACTCAGCATGTACAAAACAGCAACAAACACCACCAGCCTGCGATCGAATTTGCGCACGACAGCCCTCTCCTCGTCGGGTGTGTAGAGCTGGAAACTCGCCGTGGTGCTGATACTCCCCCTCCGCCCGCTGCGGCCTCGTGGCCTCCTGCTGTCCTCCCCATCAACAGCCTCATATCCAGCACCACCACCAGCACGCCTCCCAGCCGTCTTTTTCTTCCGCAACAGTTTCTCCGAATACCGCCCCTCCATCTCATAGCTCTCCCCATCCCCACCAGGACTAACCCCACCAACCGCAACATCCCCCTCCTCCTCCTCACTGTCACTCTCGTCTTCCTCCCCGTCGTCTTCCGAGTCCGTATCAGGCGTCATGCGGCACTCGCTCGTCTGCGCCGAAGACGATGACGTCGGCGGGTCAAGCTGGTCTTGCCATGCCAAACTCTCGTCGGCGCGGGGCTCAAGGAAAGCCGTCGTCGTAGCAGCAGCGGCAGCAGTCCCCCCAACGGCGGGCCGCGGTCTTTGTTGGTCTCGGGCGGCGGCACTCATGTTGGCATGGGCATGGGTATAGGCTGGTTCCGTCCGGACATGTCGAATCGGAATCGAATCTCAATCGCGCTTTGTCCCAGCAAATGCAATATTCTCCACAAAGCGATTGTGTCTCGATCTCGTCTCGTCTCGGCTTGGCTTTGACTGAAGTCGATAGTGCAATTGGAGACGGAAATGCCGAAATTCAAGACCTATTGCTAGCAACCTCGTGTATCGAAAGTGTCATTGCAGAGGTGGATCGTCCTGAATATTGGCTTTGATTTGACGGTGTTGCTGGCGTTGTCGACAAGTTCATCTCAAGTCGGGTCCAGCGTTACGGGATTGGGATTTGGGGTACGGCGTTAGCTGAACCTTGGTTCATCACTCAGCTACTACACGGTACGTAAACACCCGTGCTCCACAGGCACATGCGGCTGACAACCCGCCCCGTGGTGGGTTTTGCCAAGGCTCGATGGGCCCGCCGTTTGATGTAGCGATGGAGCCACTGGGCGGGCCACCGCTGTGACAGCTCCCCATATTTACCCCTGAATTGAATGGATGCTAGCTACGGGATACGGGTCCAGCACCTGCCTCGTTGACACTTCCTCCACTCTCGCATTGCATGACATTGACCTGCACTAATAAAACCAGCAATTCAACTTGCAACACGATCCTGGCCATTTCAAAAAGTCAATTCACATTTCATACGTAATAACAGACAAGCGGAATGAATGCATAGGTAATCAATCCAGTCCAGTCTGCTGCTGCAGTCGAGCCAGGCCAGGATCATATCGTGTTCTCTATTTTGTCGTCAAATGCTTTTACAGTAGGGCAACAAAACAGCAGAGAAAATATCTTATACATGGATGGTCTTCTGATGGAAGTACTGTAGGTACCCGTAGCCAAAAAATTGCCCAGATCCACACCGTGTAAAGCCGAGACAAGACAGCTCGACGGCTCGCGAGAGCCTCCGTCCATCCCTGGGTTGTTGCCTGCCAGTCTGCTGCTGCAAAACATTGCAGCAGCAGCAGCAGCCGACCAGCAAGCTTGGCCCAGTCACTAGATTGCCTCAAACTCTGCCCACCACCTCTCCCCCTCTGACTCTCCTTCTCCTTTTTGCACCTACATCTCCATGCAGAACATACGCCAGCCACCACGCCCCAGCGAGCGGACGAGCTGGCTGTCCCTGGAGCAGAAAAGAATTAATAATAAAAATACCTGGGTCACCAGACTGCAGCCGCAAAACGTGGGCTGCGGTCCTCGGCGGTGCCCAGGGCTGTAATAAGGACAGCAAGGCTTCACACGAAGCCAAGTCTGTCGAAGAATGGTAAAAATGACAAGCAAAGGAAAAGGCGCCGATAAAGAGGCAATCGCTCAAAATCGGCGTCGTCTATGATGGGCTTCTTCTGGGGAGACCGGCCAACGCAAACGACGATGCCGTGCCCGAAGCAGAACAGGAACCACCCAGAGGGTATCGAAGATAAAACAATATCGGTTTCAAGTCGTTGCATGTAGGAAAAAGATGTCGCCATGTATATTCATCATCAGTTCCAGCCGAGCGAGTTCTCCGCCGCGACCGGCGCCGAGATGTACGCTGTCCGTGAAGACGTGTTCATCCCGCTCCTGCCGCTGCCTTGGCTGTCTCGCCCACCAGCGACCCCGGCAACGCCTCCGTAGTTGCTGGTGAAGTCCCTGCTAAGCAGCGCTCCTCCCATCAGCGCTGGGCTGCCGCGAGACTGCTGCATTTCGGATGGTGTCGTGATCGAGCTAGCCCGGCGGTGCGCCTGCCTCTTGCTCTTGTACCGGCGTGCGAGGAGGAACATGGCCGCTCCATAAGCGGCGGCGACGGCAACCGAACCCACCACAATGCCTGCCGTGGCGCCCTTCTGAGATGGGCTCTGGGTGCTGTCCGAGCTCTCGCTGCCGGGAAGGATGCCGCCGTTGGGGGTCGAGGGCGAAGAGGCGCCCGTTGTGCCATCACCACCGGCCGAGCCGGAATCACCAAGATACGATCCATAGGTGATATCGATGGCCGGGTTGATCTGCATCGTGAGGTTGTAGACGAGACGGTCCGGATTGCCGTAGAGCGGCGAGTTCGGAATCTTGATATCCATGCGCAAGATATCCACCAGATTGGTCGGGTACGTGACAATGGCAAGCGTAGTGATGTATCCCAGCGAGCCGGAGGTATCCAGAGGCATCAGTTTCCTAATCTGAACCTTGGTCTGGTCAAACCCACCAGCATAGCTGAGCGCCTGGGGAAGGAGGTTGAAAATTTGAGCAGCAGCCTTGTTGTTGTCGACCACGAAGAAATAGTTCAATGGGCTGTTGAATCCGATTTGAATGATGGTGGTGTCCTCGGGCTGCTGTTGAACCCCGGTATCCGGCGTGATGGCCTTGGGGAGAGCCGTTGGAATCCCGCTTGCGCTCGTCGGCGCTGTAACAATGCTGACCGTCGTCGGCGTCGAGTCCACCAAGATGGTGCTGGGAAACCAAGGGATCGAGTTAGTGACAGTGCCCGTTGGGCTAATTTCCGTCACACCCGTCTGGGTCTCCGAAGCCGTGGTGTGGCCTTTGGTGGTGGTGGGCGCGGAAGAAACGGCGACAGGCAGACTTGTGACTGGCTCGGTAGCCTGCGTACCGTTGCTGGTCTGCGTGCTGTTCCCGGGAACGTCGGTCACTGTCCCTGTCGGAAGCGTTGTCGGGCCATTGGTTGTCGTCGGAACAATCGTCGGAGGAACTGAGGTCGTGACGTTGCCATTGTCTGGCGGGAGCGTGCTCACGGGTGGAGGGGGCGCCGTGGTTGTAGTGTCGGTACCGTTGCCGATAGTCGAGACTCCGCCTGACGGGGTGACGACGGGTGGCAGCGAAGAGACCCCGGTGCCAATGGACGGGGTGACGGTAGGCGGCACCGAAACTATCGTAGTAGTCGGATCGGTGGGCCCAGCCGGAGGCACGGTTGTGGAGGGAGGTGTTTCACCAGTTCCGGTTCCAGTGCCCGAAACGCCGAGCGGCGCAGACGTGGGCACAGCAGTACTTGTAACACCAGCAGTTTCTGTGACAGGCGGGACTGCTGTGTCGGTGACATTTGGGGACGGGAGAATGTCAGAGACAATGCTGCTGAGCAGGGAGGTGATAGGGTCTGCGGGAGGGCTAGAGGTCACAATTCCGGTGGGAGCAATGAGAATTCCGCTCGTGGTTGTAGGCTCAACGGGGGCCGCAGAGGTGATGACGACATTGCTAGTCGTGGGGAGTTCGCTCACAACCGTCGCATTTGCCGTCGGCGGAGTCTCAGTGGTTGCCGGTGTGGGATCGGTAGCCGTTGGTGTTGGCTCGCTGACTGGCGCCGTAGTCTCAACAGCCGTGGGGCTTGGCGTCACCTCCGTCACGTCGCTGCTGATCCGAGTGGTTGGCAGCACAACGACGGGGGGGATCGTTCCCGAAGAAGCAACGACATCCGTCGTCGGGGTCGGTGCTGCGCTAGAAACAACGGGGGTTGTCGCGTCGCTGGTTGCGATGACTGCTGGGGTGCTCGTCGCGACGGGCGTATCGGTGGTGACATCGCTGACAACTGGAGCCTGGGTGCTCGTTGCGACGATAGGCGTCTCGGTTGTGCTGTCGCTGACAACTGGGACCTGAGTGCTAGTTGCAACAATGGGCGTGTCGGTCGTGGTATCACTAACCGGGGCCTGGGTGCTGCTCGCGACGATGGGCGTGTCCGTGGGCGTGTCCGTGGGTGTATCGGTCGTGGTATCGCTGACAACCGGAGCTTGGCTGCTGGTCGGAACAACCAGCTCGCTGGTCGCGACCGGTGCAGACGACGCGGTGTTCTCGGTCGGGGTGGGCGTGGATGTCGGGGTATCGGTCGGGGTATCCGTAGGCGTATCCGTGGGCGTCGCCGTCGGAGTATCTGTGGGTGTATCTGTGAGTGTATCCGTGGGCGTATCGGTAGGAGTTTCTGTTGCAGTGGCAGTATCGGCCGTGCTCAGAGAGTCAGTTGCCGAGCCGCTTGTGCTCAGCGTAGGGTCGGTAGAAGCGCCCGAAGAAGGCGTAGATGCCGAGGGCAAGACCCATACTGTGCTCGCAATCACCACTGTCGTCACCGTGGGAGGATCTTGTACGCCAGTGTTCGCGTCTGTGTTGATAAAAGAGGCCGGCAAGGTATGGGTAACGCTGTCCAGAAATTCACTGAGCGACGATTGCCTCCTTGTTGTCTGCAGCGTAGTCGCTTCGAGCGATGATGTCGAGCGCGGAACCGAGGACTGGGCGGGTGTTACCGTGGCATTCGAGAATTGGCGCTTGATGTGTCGCGGAAAATAGATCCTAGGCCTTCCTGTCTCCTCGCCAGCTACGGACGAGGTCGCCACCAACGCGGCGACCAGGACGGAGGTCGTTCGCATTCTCTTCTCGTCTCCCAATTGGCATGCGCTGTGGGTCTGGTCCTCCTATATCAATGAGTTCGAAAGCCGGATGTGGTGTCGTGTCGACGTAATAAGTGCAGTGTAATTCTGCTCCGGTAAGGCGTCAGCGCCTTCATCGACGGCAGCGACGTGGTGGAGAGACTCACTTGTCAGAAAATATAAAAACGAATGTACTTGACAAAAGATGTCAACGAGTGTGGTCTGGTGATCACAGCTGGGTCAGTCAAACTAAACACTCCACTCCGGGTCCTGCGCATGAATGATCCACACGATCGTCTCTTAAAGGCGGAAGCAAAGTCGGGCCAAGGCAAGGAATCCAGTCTCTCTCCGTCCGTCTTCTCCGCGCGTCCACCGGTTGATGCGCCTGAAGATTCATGCAGCCAGGTCTTGTGGCCCACCGATATAGTGGCCGGTACTCACATTGAATCGTGAAACCGGGAGCTCGTAGTGGGCTCCTCTGGCAAGGATTTAATTGTTGTTGGTTAAAAGAGTGACTTGACGAAAACTCGTCAGAGGGATGGTTGCGAAGTGACCTTCACGGCTGGGTTTTTGAGAAGCCGCGTCGTCGATTTCATGACAACACAGGCATCGGTATCCAATCGAACCCCAGCTGATTCCCCAAGGTCTTTCTTCGTCCCAGTCGAGTAGCAATAAACCGTTTGGAATAACCGTTCGAGAACGTTGCGGCTGACGAGTCGTGAGGTCGTTAAAAAAGGGACGACGTCGTCGGGGGGCAGAAAGACAGTACTGTCTTTTACCGGGGATAGGATTGTCGACGGAGCACAAAAAAAGAAAAAGAAAAAGGAGCGGAGGGTGAGAGTGAGGGTGAGGGTAGGGCGGAGGTGAGGGTGAAGGTGAAGGAGCGGAAGTGGTGGTAGGCTGGTAAAAGGTACAAACCACGGGTCGAAAAAGGGACGGAGGAAACAACGAGGAACGCCCGCCTGGAAATGGAAGGGGTGGAAGGGGAGAAGGGGGGAGGGGAGGACTGAGGCGGAGCTCTGCAAGGGTGTGCATTCGTTCGTGCGATCAGGGAAGCTGCGAAGAGGGTCAGGGGAGTGGGATATTACCGATCCAACATGGCCAGGGCGCACCGAGTTGGGCTGGACCTTGCAGCCGCTTGGAGCGTGCCGCCGTCGAATTCGATGGGGTTACTCCGCTAAATCAGCAGGTACCCCCCTCGTCCCTGATATGCGGCCAATTGGCGCCATTGTGCCTGAGCAATGCATGCCAGGGAACTCTGGGCCTAACAGAAGGACAGAGAGCAGCACTTGGCGGCCACGATCCCCTCGCCCACCGTGACCGTGACACAGGGTAACCCGTCCAAGGAATTGATTGATTGCTTGATTGATTGATTGATTGATTAACTTTGTTCAGCAGCAGCAGCAGCAGCAGTAGCATCAGCAGTTCCATGTTTCCCAAAGCCTGCGGGTGTCTTGTCTTGTGTTCACCTACTCGACGCCCTACCTCGCTGCGGCATGATAGCAATATTTATATGGATCGACAGCTGAATTGAGCGTCATCCACATCGCATCGTCAATCGCGACGCACGCTGGCTGGCGCCGACGACTGCATGGAAGGGTGCGGTTGTCCTGCACCTGCCTTGCCCAGGATCGGGTGGGCCATGGGGAACTGGAACCGAGCAGAGGGCACCAGGCACAGAGGACTGGCTGTTGGCCATTCCACCATTCCATCCTCGTCGCTCGCATCCTGAATGCTGTGGGTGCGTTGGAACTTGAAAAGCGGTGGGACCCTGACGAAGCCTGCCTGGACAGCCGTTTCTCCCCTCTTTTAGACGTACACCCACTAGTAGTAACCCACCCACCTTGGCGATTGAAGGCAGGCATCGTCCAGGCATGGACGCGCGATTGTGACTGGTGCATTGGTCGTTTTCATGGCGCTGAAGTACCTACCTGAGCCATGGGTTTGCACACGCTTTTCTGCACTTGCCTGGGCTTTTCTGTACATAGATCCTGGGGTTCGCGGCGGTGGTGGTGGTGGTTGTCGCTCGAGGATCCGATCCTGCCCACCACAAGACGCTTAAGATTACGGCGCCATCCAAAGGGGCAAGTGCCTAAGGACGCCAGCAGGCCAGCAGACGGTGGCGCATGGTCCGGGCCTCAAGTTGTGCATGTCCTTGTCCCAGGTACCCCGTTCGCCCGATCTTGGTTGCTGCGTCCGTCGGCGCCAGAGGCACAGTCTATCAGGTACCCGAAACCTTAGGCTCGGCGGAAAGTCTTGAAGGAGCGGCGGCCCACCTGAGGGGGGCTAACTGGGGACCGGGGACGTGGTTGGCTGGCTTCGTGGAGTTGGTGCCGCCGCTGCGGGCAAATCCTCCACACCCACCCAAGTCCCACCCCATGTGGTGTGTCCCTGAAGAAGACAAGATCGGTGCGTCGAAGTTGCATTCAATTCAACTACGCTGTCGAGTGTCGACGCTCGAATGGCGCCTGCCTGTTTGTTTTGTCAAAGACTCCAACAAACCCGCAGGCCCGAAATTGGCCTGTCAAGTGCCAAGTGCCAAGTGAAGTGCCCCTCTCCCTCCTGGCGTGTGCATCGTGCATTGCATTGCTCACTGACTGGGCTTGGCAACTGGCAGTCGGCAACTCGAGCAAACAAGAAACGAAACACTCACAAACGCATACAGAATTACAGATGGCAGACGACCGTGGAGGTTGTCGGCCTGTTCAACGGGTCCAATGGGCCAAACCATCGGGCCACCGACCGATGGCCGCCATATCGGCATTTCTGCCTCCTTCTCCCTGTTCACTCAGCTTCCTGTCCCTTACTTACCTTGAGTAACCTATAAGAGCAGGTCGATATCCGGTATCCGTTCTATCGGCCGGCTGTCTGTCGTATTTTGCTCAGTGCAAACCTGCTGTGCATCAGGAAAGGTGCAGCAGCTTACGACACAACACAACACGACACGACCTCCTATGGCTCGTGCAAAGAAGACCGACCATCTCCGCGAGCACAGCCACTTTACTTACCTGCAAACTGACGCGGCCCGTGGATGAAAAGAAAATCCAGACTTCAGACAGTTTGCCGCCACCAGGACGAGGAAGGACGGGAGGGAACATGAACATGCTGCAGCTCATCAACACGACTTTATTCACCCGCGTCGTCTGGGCCGCCATTGTTGCGATTATCCAAATATGAGTTAATTAATTTTTTTCTGCTGATCAGCCCGACCAACTGCAACGCGAGCCACCGCAGCTCAGAAGCGGGGTTGCTCTCCATTCCGCGACGGGACGACCATCGGAAATAGTGTATATGCTGTGGTGGTGTTGTGTCCTGTATCCTGTATCCTGTATCCCCTACAGCCAGCCTCGTTCTTTGCGCGCGCCCATCACTCGAGGTGATACATGTCGGTATCTCGAGCCGGCCTCGTGTTTTTCGGTCAACTTTCCCGAGTCCTGGGTGGGTATCAACTTCAGGTTGCTCAGGCCACGAAAAACCTTGCCGTCGTCGTCGTCGGTGTCGTTATCCATGCCACCGCAAACGCAAACCTGGTGGTGGGGAGGAGGGCCACCGGGAAGGGAGCTGCTGCAGATCCTGAAACTTTGTCTGGGCAGGCTACCCGGATATTTCCCCATCTCCGTACCTACTGTACCTTGCCTATCTTGCATCTTCGGGTGATCTGCCTCCTGGAAAGTCGGAATGCGGGAGTCTAGAGACCGATCACATACCTACGCAGCGACTCCTACACCACAATACACTACGTTATCTTGCTTGTCCCAACTCCCAACTGGCTGAGCATTCGACGAGGCAGGCAAAAACACCACAATCTGCATCGCCAACCAACCACCCGTGCCAGCTGAAGGGATGAAGAAGTTGCGGCAAGGGGGTAGGTACACTACGAACTGTGCGTGGCCGGAGGGAGGGAGGATTCAGATCCGCAGTCTGCACATTCCACAAGCCATCTTCAAGGTCCAGCCAGCGTCGGAGCGGCACATTGAGTCAACTTGACACAAGATGGGCTGGGAAAATGCCATTGTTCTTCAAAGTCTCCGACTGCCAGTGCCGCGGTGCCGAATTCCGCCGCCATTTCAAACATTCGCAATCCCCGTAATTATCGATGCTGTCTGTCTCTTCTAAGCCAATTTCAAGAATGACTGTCTGAAAGCTAGGTGTTCGCACCGACACTTTCACAATCAACCACTCTCCGAAGAGTCCCACTCAAACAAGGACGACTCGGACCCCAAAAAGGATCCAAACATCACACGTGTACCACAGTAAGAAGAGCTCACAAGACCTCCATACACAGAAACCCGTAGTGCCCCTGGCTTCGCCGTCAGCCAACATGCCAGCGTTTATCACCAAGCAACTTGCCCGTTTTGATCTTTTTTGCTCAGCACTTGCTCAATCAAGCCCCATCCAAGAGCCGCCCAACAACTCCCATGCGAGGCCACTAAAGTGACCGTGTGCCTCTATACGTAGTAGTGTGACCGTTTCGTGGGGAAGGAGCTGCCAGACGTTGGTGGTCTGTGCAGACCTCGTATATCTTCTGGTTCTGGTCCTTCCTTTTATGTTGAAATTGAATCAATCCTCAGACGCATGTCTGAGAAAACCGGAACGTTGGATAATCGAAGAAAGTAAACACTGGATAAAAGTCGCCTAGGGCTTTTTTATCCTAATACAAACGGTAACTGCATCTATAATACAGCATCGAGAATATGCGAGGTCGAGAATACGGGTTGCGCCTGATCTGGTTAGACATGGTCATATTATGGAGGTACACGGTCACTTTAGTGGCCTCGCTCCCAATCACGACACCACCACCGAATGTATTTGTGTGGAGCGGGCCGTAGTATTTCCTGTTCCTGACCATCATCCATCATCCATCTCACCTACATAACTGCACGCACTGCACGAGCCACATGTAAGCTCTAGTGATGCCGGAAGCCACCCAACATGGCATACCTACACACGGTACTTCGTATATAAATAAAATCCACAGTAACTAGTCTAGTGCTGTTGCGTGGTTGGGCTGACAGGAAGGCTGCTGCGCTGCGCTGTTGCTGCTGCTGATGCTGCAGGAACGAAGCGGCGGGTCGACCATTTTACTCTGAAGGTATCGTATGTGCCGTGTGGGGATTGGGGAGTGGAAGAAGATGGGACGATGAGTTTGAGAGATGAGATGATACCCAGCTAATTCGACTACCTGATGATGGATGAGGAAAAAACCGCCGAGCCTCATACGAAAAATGATGAATCTGATCTCGGGCGTAGTAATTACTGAATGAGTTTAAACACTATCCACTCGCCATTTTATTTAACCCGGACACCATCTAGTGATGAGTTCGGGGGCCTCGGATTTCGTAACCTGTACTCACATTCACATCGATATATCTGCGGCCCAAACCGACACTCACACTCACCAACCAAAAACCCGCCGGCCTATGTAGCTGTTTTGTATGTGTATTAGCCCGATGTGTGTAGGAGGTGTCTGTTTCCGTTCAAACCTCCATCCCGTTTCATCGCCATTGCCTTCACGGCCGAGAATGGGTGTTCGCCGCCTCCCACCCTCCCCGTTGCGGCACGGCACGGCACGGCAGAGATGACAACCTCGTTTTTTTGCCTTCTCACTTTCTTGAATTTTAGATTAAATACGGCACGTCGTAGAAACTAGTAGTATCGATAAAACAAGTTTGTCGTCGACAATGTCTTCCCTTCCTCGGTAACAAAAACTAAGGAGGAAGTAATTACCTGGTAGGTAGTTGAGGTCCTTCTTTCCTCATCAAGTGCCTTGCCGAGCAGCCGCGTCAACAATAAAAAAGGGGGCATGTAGATTTCATCAAGTAGGAACAAGAAGCAGATGCAATGTAAAGACAAGCTGAGCTGAACGAAAAGACTCCAGCCCACCCGGCCATGAAACAACGTAAGGTACCTTGTATGCATCAAACTCCCGGAGGGGAAAGAGATATCTGCTGTGCGTGCATAGCCCCTTTGTCGATCACCGACCCTTCGGACAAGCAGGAGCTCTATCTAGGTAGTATGTGCAACTTCTTGAGACGCAACCACAGCCAAGGCTTTCTTTCTCTCTCTTCCGGTGATACCATGACCCGTGAGTGCGTACCTATTTATCTTTGAGCAATGCATTCAAGCACTTCAAACTAAGGGAAGCCAAATACGTAAATATATCTAATCATCATACTCGGCCCAATCTCCCGGAGAGGTTACTTGCTCAAAACCCTCCCAGGGTCCATATTCTTTCTCTCCTTCCACTTCGCCTTCCCGCATTCCAAGGGGCAAAAAAAAAAAAAAACCATTGGCAAAGCAGTTGGTCTCGTTCCGGCCTTGCTGCAGCAACGGCACGTGGTAAATAAATCGGGGTTTTCTTCCGAGCGATTTCTACCTAGCGGCATCGGCAGTCAGTCGGTCGCCTGCTCCACATGGCTCGCTTGCTTGACCCCGTAACCCGTACGGGTGCCAGTCCAATTCTTCGCTTGACTCCTGAGTCGGACTCCCACCGCCTCGAGTGGTTGACCGCGCTGGCTTGCTGCGATGTTGCTCCTCCCCACGGCTTTCGTCTGCTCAGCCTTTCTCCTCTTTGTTTACGTCTCAGCAACATCTCCTATCATATTCCCAGGTTTGGATGAGGGGATGGGGTCTCTTTGCTTCTATTCCTCCTCTGAACCGTCGATATCCGTCCCCGAGGACATTCTCTTTCACCGATATCCCTCGGAGTGGGGGACTTCTCCTCCTCTTCCTCCTCCTCCTCCTCCTTCTGCTGCTGCTTCTCCTTTCGGCCCCCCTGTCTGTTTGTCTTGGCTACTGGCTACTGGCCGCTGACGCGGCGAGTGACCTGGGCGGGCAGCGACGATACTGGACTCAAGTGAGTCCGGCCCGGCCAGGTCACCTTCGCGATCCTTCCCACCGGGGGACCAGCCTCTTTTCGACACAAGTCGGTTGTCTATCTACCCGAACGGGACCGGGGCGCGGTATGAGGGTGCATTGGTCACAAGTGTGACGACGAATGCGAGGGGAGACAGCCTGCGTCTGCCTCGCATTTACTTGTCCCAGACAAGTCTGGATTGACGAGACAGGATGCAGGCTTTGGCTCGTCAGGAAAGTCCCGTCCGGCTTGCATGGTCGCTGGAGAGCCAGACAAGGGTTTGAATGGGATAAGAAACGGGATTGGGGATGGGGAATGGGGCTGCCATCTTCCATCACCCATCCACCCACCATCCATCGTATCCATCCACTCCGGTCCCACGACCAAAATCCCAGATGCTGATCAAAAGGATCTGACCAAGGGTCGAGGACGACGCTCCCAGCTTTATCCACTTGAGGGGCTCCACGTGTTTCCCGGTCTCCTCGCAGACTTGATCTCGATCTCTTCAGAACAGTGGGCGTGGCCAATGGCGGCTGAGAGATGGTCCCGGCTCTCCAAAAACTTCTTACCGCCACTTGGCCCGGGAACCCATGGGAGGACAAGGTCCGGTGAGTGAGTGGGTGGGTGGGTGAATGTCGGCTGGATTCGGCACCTTGCCTCGCAGGCAAACTCGAGGCGGTCACGACATGAAAAGTCTCTGCCTCTCTACTCACTAGCCCGGATCGCACGTCGATGCAATGGAGATCCTTACTATCAGGCGATTCACGATTGGCGCACTGACAGCGGTAGCCGCAGCGGCAGCGGCAGCGGCAGCGGCGGCTCTGGTTCGGCCGAAGGACAATCTATAAATCTCGGGATGCATGTTGCGCATCGTGGGATGAGATCGATTTGTCCAGGAAACCGGTTGGTTACTCGACCGAGTGTGTCAGCGCCAGGGGTGGGGGGGAGGAAGCCAGCACTGGAGAGAGCAGACGAAGGGAGGGTACGGCGGCCAGATGAATGTGTGGCTAGGTGGGTGGATGGACGGATGGATAGATGCCGTATCTCTCTTGACTCCATCCCACGAGAGCCCCCCAAAACAACGCTGGTTCGTCGGGTATGGTTGCTTCAAGGGGGACTTCACACCAGCCCTGCGCCTAACTGCTAGTCACACCAATCTATCTGGCATAAGACTCGTGCTGGTTGGCTTCGAGACACCACAGATGGTGGTTGTGCAGATCGAGACAAGTCCTCTGCCATCGCCCGAGATGGACCCTTGTATTGCATTTGGTCCCCGATTTCCCCCCTGCAATCGTGGGAGGGGCGGTATTTGCATGCAATATTCTGTCTTGTCAGGCCGCAGGTCTCTGGCCGTTGCTTGTTGTTGCACGCTTGGTTGTCGTGCTGGCAAGGCAAGGCAAAACGGTTGATCTGCTCCTTCTCCTCCCTTGTGAGACTGAGCGAAAACTGCCCTGAAGGACGCTGTTCAAGTCCGTCTACAACAACGTCCTAGGCCTTGGTGGGGGTCGTGGTCAGTGTATCGGGCGGCTACGTCATTGTTGGACAAAGCCTTTGCCAAATACTCGAGCGAGGTGCCATGGGCAAGGGGGGTGGAGGGGCACGAGGGGACAGAACAGAGTCTGGTTCCCTGTCTTTTTCAGCCTTGGCTCGAGCAAGCATACAGGGAACGATGGACAAGGGGAATTTCATGACGGTTAAGCTGCCAGCTACTGGTGCATAGCATGGCATGGCATATCACGGCGGGATGCATGCTTCTCCTCGCCGCCGTTCTCGCGCGTAGACGAACGAAAGGGGGTCACCGGGGGGAGGACGGGAGGGGAAGCGGACAATCTTGTTTGTTGTCTGGCTCTGTTGGGTTTGCCGCACTCGACTCATCTGCGCCCAACCATTCTCTCATTCTGCAGAGTTTTGTCCAGCGGCTGCGGGTCGCGGGTTGTTACCCGTCCTTTGCTGATATCTGATGCTGCGTGCCGACTACTGTTTGTTTGTCTTGCTTTGGCTTGGCCGGTGTGGACGGTCTCCCGAGTTCAGCACGCCCATGTGGAGGCGAGATCGCAAGTAGTCCCGAAAAGGGCGTCGGTCGGGCACAGGCAAGCGCAACGGTTGGACTGCCGCGAGGATCTTTCTTGAGCCTTCGATGCATCTCATACCCGCGCTGTCACGCCAGACGAAAATGAGATGTTCCTGCTCCCCGGGAGTGAGTTCCAGGTTTGCGCCATCTCGGCCCTAGTTTCGGAGCCGGCTCTGGCTCCTTAGGTCTTGGAGGAAGTGAGTCAGGGGAAAACGGCCAGTCGTGTGAGCGTAAGACCTGGCTTGGTTTGGGGTTCCCCTTTTCATTGGGCTACCAACCCGCAATGGCTTCCCAGATTACCATGTAAGTCTAGGGCAGGTCAGGGTGTCAATAATTGACTTGGACGCGGGGTATGATTAAAGGGCCGCCACCACCAACGGCAGCAGCAGCAGCAGCAGCAGCAGCAACAACGACAACAACAGTTGCAGCAGCGGCAACAGCAGCCGGGAAAAGACGTGATGCACACCTTACGGTACCTCAAGTACGTGATGGAGGGCGATGATCCACGGATGAAGTAATATGGACAACCACAGCCCCGGAAACGAGAGCTCGCTCGCGCTCAAAGCTTGCCGTGCCATGCCCTGGCCTGCCCGGACCACCTCCCAATGTGCCAATGTACCACGACATGTTGTCTTCGACCGTGGCACTTGATCTGCAGGCAATTCATGTGCAAGAGCGAGAACTAGCGCATGCAACCCTCGTTGTAGACAGCTGCAATATCTGCGGTGCATCAATGATGTGTGACAGGGCCCATGTCGACGTGATGGCGGTTGCCAGCGGTGCATCGCTCCAGGTCTGGCGGTGGGTTGCTGGGTGGGAACGGCGACTGTCCAGGGTCCCCGTCTCCAAAAACGATACAATCGAACCCCACGGATAACCCCGCGCGTCAGATCTGGCTCTGCGTCTCGCTGCATCTCTGCCTCTGCCTCTGCATCTCTGGCTTGGCCAACCGGGACAGCCCATGCAACTTCGCCGCCTTGCCTGAAAAACCGTGGCCGAACGAACTCCCGCCAACGCCCCGGGGCCACATGAAGATTGGCTATATGCCAAGCCTTCCGAAGCTCAAGAGGCTTCCCGGCCGAGGGATCGTCCATCATCGCTGCTACTGGCCTGTCTCAATACCGAATCAGATGCCCGGCGCATACTTGTAGCCATGTAGATGTACCGCACTGTCCATGAGGCAGACTGGTCCCGGAAGTCCATATCTCGTCTCGGCTTGTCTCGTCTTCAGGGCTTTGTAGATAATAGAGGGTCCTGCCCCCCTAGATATTGTCTCTTTCTCTCGCCCTGCCCTCAAATACTCTTGCTTCTTCCCCGTGGCATAGACTTCCTCACCCACCGCATCAAGGACATTTTCTTAGCCATCCCCCGTTCATCGAACCTTTGCATCTTCCACCTTTATCAACACATCTCCCCTCATCGACACCCTTCCAGCACACCTTGGCTTGGACTCCTGACTGGTCGTTGTCTTTCTCCTCAGGCTCTGTCAGCACGGAATATCCACGTCTCGAGTAAGCCTTGGTAGCTCGTCTCGAAGCATTCATCATACCCGGTGTCACTGACACTCTTCGAAGCCGAGAAGCAAACGAGTGCTAGGAAGATACCACCAGCCGCCGCCCATCAGCCCGCCAAGCTAGCCAGCCTGGGCGGACTCCGACAATGGGAGTCGTGAAGACCACATACACTGAAGGCTCCGGGCCAACGCCCAGGAAGGGACAGAAGGTAGTTATCGCCTATACAGGCTGGCTGAAAGACACAAGCAAGCCGAACAAGAAGGGGGAAGAGTCAGTCACCACGGACCAGAACTCCATGCCAGCCGCAATTTGACCTGCTGACCGTATCCCCTCACATACAACAGATTCGACTCGTCAATCGGCAAGGAGGATTTCGTCACGGAGATCGGAGTCGGCTTGCTCATCAAAGGTCTGTCCCTCGCTCCCTCCCGCTCTCACTCCCCTTCGCGTGTCCACCCAAGGGAGGTCGCGTGGTGGTTGGGACATGGGGCAAGTTGATGCTGATGACGATGTCGGTATCGCTAGGCTGGGACGAGGCCGTTCTAGACATGCGAGTGGGTGAGAAGGCAACGCTGGACATCACCAGGTGGGTCCCCAACGGCGAGATCGCAGCTTTGCAGCTCTGCCTCCATGTACGGCGCCGGGGTTCGTTCGCTAATCGTGTTTGCTGCGGGTAGTGACTACGGCTACGGAGAGCGGTGAGCATCCCCATGATCGATAGCCCAATGCCTCGTGGACAATGAAATCGGCCGGGATCAGGAATAGAATCAGGGTCAGGAACCGGGCTGGATCTGGATCAGCGAGCCCCAGACCGCTACGTTAGCGTCGACCCCATTCCGCCTCCACAAATGACCCGAATGGTGCGGTGCCGAGTTGCGCAACGCAATGCAGCCGGCCGGCCTCTTGGTGCGAGCAGCCTCGTGGACGATCAGAGTCTGACTGTGGCTTTTCATTAGGGGCTTCTTGGGGCATATTCCGCCTTACGCAGATCTGATATTGTGAGTACTTCTGCTGAGCAAGTTGGGCAGGGAGCCAAGAGCTGGTGACCGCCGCCAGTTTAGACGTCTGGGCATGGGTGCTAACGGTTGTATTGCTCCAGCGATGTGCATCTGAAGCAAGTCCACAATTGACCGGACGACCGAATGAGCTGTGCATTGCCTGAGCGTTGTCTCCAGATGGTTCAGTGCGATGGAACGGAATGGCACCGAGCAAGCAAGGTATTTGGGAGACCCGAGAAAACGCAGACGATGCCCTCCATGATGAAGGACGCTGAATGCTGGTCGGTGATGCTGGACGCCCGCAATGAAGCGATGGAGGGTCTGTTTGGTAGAGGGGTTACTCGCCCTCCTGGAAACACGAATGAATAGGAGGGATGTGGCGGCTATTGCTTTTTTTCAACGAGTTTGGCCCGGATTGGCTGAAGAATAGCATTCAAGTGACGTGCCCAATCGCCCTTTGCGTGCTTGGTTGAATCTGTTGTGAAAGATGGCGACACCTCTGGATTGTCACGGCGTTTGCAATCAATCCAAACCCATCAGACTTTCAGGGAAGGTCCGAGAAGGCTTATGTAAGTCATCGTCATTCACTTTTGGTGCCTGCCGGGTCGTGCACGGGCCCTTGGGCTGAGCAGGGATGGATTGTGCAGGCATCAATGCGGCTGGTGAACACTAAGCAAGGTTTGGTTTAGAAATCAGTGTCATGGATGATTACTGCTCCAGTGGAAGCTTCCCGAGCACCGTCAATCGTGGGCGGGCAAAGGAAGGGAGGTCCGCAGCTGCCCTGTTACCAGGTTCGCCGTTGACAGAAGGCGCCCCTCCAACGACAATCTAATCCGCCCACCACGCGCAGGCACCGTACCTTACCTCGAGCTTGCCGCCTCACAATTCTTCCTGGCCGCTCCCATATCGTGTCTCCGTACACTTTTAGTAAACTTCACCGTAACTTGTAGATTTTGACAACTATTGTAATAAGGTGCGTTTGCCTGAGCGCCTTCGTTGCTCTTGCATTCAGAGCTCCATCGGTGCTGGTGCACGCTTGGTTGCCTTGCCCTGCCACCTTGCCTAGAGCCTGCCTATCATCCCCGCAGTTCCGTCCAGCGTTGGAAGCTAGTGGCGGGGCTGGCGCTTCAGCGCCGCAGCTGGGCTCAACTCGACTTCCCGTCCACCTATCCGCACCAACACCAGCCAACCTCCACATCTTGACGTGAACCAAGCCGAACACAACTACTCTTCGACACTCCATCTCTCCGCAGATTCCGCGGATTTAGCATCGAGAAACACTGCCAAGCTGGGGAAGCGAAAGATTTCAGACGGGGACCTGCCTTCTTCCCTCAAAAGAACCATGACTGTGAGCGCCCGACTCCCCGTCCCCTTCCTCGTCTCCCTAGATTGCCCGCCATTTCCATCTAAGTGCGCGGAGCTTTGAGCTAACCCGAGATGCTTCTTCTTAGGACACGAGGCTCCCCGAGGTTGACCTCGTCACCCGGATGCAGGTCGACGAGTCAGTCGCTGGCTCAACCGAAATCGACGAGTCCCTCTACAGTCGCCAGCTCTATGTCTTGGGCCACGAAGCTATGAAGCGCATGGGCGCCTCCCATGTACTCATCGTTGGCCTCAAGGGTCTCGGCGTCGAAATTGCCAAGAACATCGCTCTTGCAGGCGTCAAGAGCCTCACTCTCTACGACCCAGCTCCAGTTGCTATCGCCGATCTCTCTTCCCAGTTTTTCCTCCGAGTCGGTGACGTCGGCAAGCCTCGCGATCAGGTTACAGCGCCCCGTGTTGCTGAGCTCAACGCATACACTCCTGTCCGCATCCATAACTCTACCGGGTACGTATGAGCCCCACCTCCGTCTCTCCTCAAGCTGGCCTGTGAGCTAACATGTGTGGTCGGCTGAAGTCTCGGCGAGAACCTCTCCCAGTTCGACAAATACACTGTTGTCGTCCTCACAAACGTGCCCCTAGATCTCCAGATCACCATCGGAGACTATTGCCACCAAAAGGGAATCTATGTCGTTGCGGCTGACACATTCGGACTCTTCGGCTCCATCTTCTGCGATTTTGGAGAAAAGTTCACCGTCATCGACACGACCGGCGAGAACCCCGTCAGCGGCATCGTTGCTGGTATTGATGAGGAGGGCCTTGTCTCCGCTCTTGACGAGACTAGACACGGGCTAGAGGACGGAGACTATGTAACTTTTACAGAGGTCGAGGGCATGGAGGGTCTGAACGGCTGTGAGCCGCGAAAGGTCACTGTTAAAGGCCCCTATACCTTCTCTATCGGTGACGTGTCTGGTCTTGGCCAATACGAGAGCGGAGGGCTGTACCAACAAGTCAAGATGCCCAAGTTCCTCGACTTCAAAACCATCTCGGATGCCTTGAAAGAGCCCGAGTTCGTCATATCTGACTACGCCAAATTTGATCGTCCTCAACAACTCCACATCGGTTTCCAGGCACTGCATGCCTTTTCCAAGAAATTTGGCCGCTACCCAAGGCCGATGAATAAGGATGATGCGGTTGTGGTTATTAAGTCCGCCGAAGCCTTTGCAGAGTCTTGTGGCCTCGAGCTTGAGTTTGACGAGAAGCTCCTCCAGGAGCTCAGCTACCAGGCCACAGGCGACCTCAGCCCCATGGCGGCGCTCTTCGGAGGTCTCGCGGCTCAGGAAGTACTCAAAGCTGTCTCGGGCAAGTTTCATCCCGTGGCGCAGTACATGTACTTCGACTCGCTGGAGTCGCTCCCGCTGGGATCTGCGCGCTCCGAGGAGCTGTGCAAGCCCCTCGGCACTCGGTACGACGGTCAAATCGCGGTTTTCGGCAAGGAGTTCCAGGACAAGATCGCCAACATAAAGGAGTTCCTGGTTGGCGCTGGCGCCATCGGCTGTGAGATGCTCAAAAACTGGGCGATGATTGGTCTCGGAAGCGGCCCCGAAGGCAAGATCACCGTGACAGACAATGACTCGATCGAGAAGAGCAACCTAAACCGACAATTCCTGTTCCGCCCAAAGGATGTCGGCCAGATGAAGAGCGACTGCGCAGCAAAGGCGGTGGAGGAGATGAACCCCGATCTCGTCGGCCACATCGTATGCCTAAAGGACCGTGTCGGCCCAGAGACCGAGCACATCTTCAACGAGGACTTCTGGAATAGCTTGGATGGTGTCACGAATGCGCTAGACAATATCGAGGCGCGAACCTATGTCGATAGGCGATGCGTGTTCTTCCACAAGCCCCTGCTTGAGAGCGGCACACTCGGGACAAAGGGAAATACACAGGTGGTCCTCCCTCTGCTCACCGAGTCTTACTCGTCTTCTCAGGACCCCCCTGAGCAGTCGTTCCCGATGTGCACGCTTCGAAGCTTTCCCAACAAGATCGAGCACACCATTGCGTGGGCACGCGAACTGTTCGAGAGCTCCTTCGTCAAGCCGGCCGAAACCGTCAACCTCTATCTCCAACAACCCAACTACCTGGAGACGACTCTCAAGCAAGGCGGCAACGAGAAGGCTACGTTGGAGATGCTGGTGGACTATCTCAAGAACGAGCGGGCGCTCACTTTCGAGGACTGCGTGCAGTGGGCCAGGATGCTGTTTGAGAAGCAGTTCAACAATGCTATCCAGCAGTTGCTCTACAACTTCCCCAAGGATTCTACCTCATCAAGCGGAACTCCTTTCTGGTCGGGACCCAAGCGGGCACCCGATGCGATCAAGTTTGATCCCGAGAACCCGACACACTATGCGTTCGTCGAAGCGGCCACCAACCTTCATGCCTTTAACTACAACATCAACGTAAAGGGCAAGGGTAAGGCCGACTACCTCCAGGCTCTGGACTCGATGATCGTCCCTGATTTCTCGCCCGACTCCAACGTCAAGATCCAGGCCGACGAGAAGGATCCTGTAAGTAGCCACTGCGGGAGAAAATGAAGTGGGAGACGCATTTAGACTAACACAGATTTACAGGACCCGAACGCCGCCGCCCCTGTGTTTGACGACGCTGCCGAGTTGAACAATATCGCAAAGGAGCTGCCGGATCCCAAGTCGCTAGCCGGATTCAAACTCACTCCTGTTGAGTTTGAGAAGGACGACGATAGCAACTACCATATCGACTTCATCACGGCCGCCAGCAACCTGCGGGCCGAGAACTACAAGATCGAGCAAGCAGACCGCCACAAGACCAAGTTCATCGCGGGCAAGATCATCCCGGCGATTGCCACGACGACGGCGCTGGTGACGGGCCTGGTGATCCTGGAGCTGTACAAGGTGATCGACGGCAAGGACAACATCGAGCACTACAAGAACGGATTCATCAACCTGGCCCTGCCGTTCTTTGGGTTCAGCGAGCCGATTGCCAGCCCCAAGGTGGAGTATAACGGACCGAATGGCAAGGTCAGCTTGGACAAGATCTGGGACCGGTTCGAGATCGATGACATGACGCTCCGCGAGCTCATCGATTACTTTGAGGCGAAGGGTCTGTCCATTTCCATGCTCAGCTCGGGCGTCAGTCTGCTGTATGCGTCGTTCTTCCCGGCGGCGAAGCGGAAGGACAAGTACTCCATGCGGTTGAGCCATCTTGTGGAGACGGTTTCTAAGAGACAGATCCCGTCGCACCAGAAGGAGGTCATCTTTGAGGTGGTTACGGAAGACGTCGAGGGCGAGGACGTCGAGGTGCCGTATATCAAGGTCAGGCTTGGTAGGTAAGGATGGATACATGGTTACGAAGAAGTATATTTTGTCTGTCTGTCTGCAGTGGTGGGAAATAGATTCGGGTTGTCTTTTTTTTTACTAGGTAGTACTACTTACAGTTCTTTTCGGCTCAGGAGGGGGTTCAGTTGATTGCAGCGACTGATAGGGGAAGCCGTTGAATTGTACAAGCGGTTGGGATACGTACCTACCTACCTTTGTGCGTCGTCGCCCGCGAAAGGTTGAATGAGTGAGGTATTGGCTTATTTTCTCAGCTTTAGTGTTTACCCATTACAATACAAGCGACCTGATGCGTATAACGCCGACACAGTAGACCTTGAATAGGTGCCTAACTCTCGTCTGCACTGGACTGACTACCAGCTAGAGCCAGTCGTGCGCCCGTCTCCAGTTCGGTTCATAGCTTCAACAGCAGGTAAGGTTTATGAAAGTGATTGTTTTAGTTTACACAGTACAGTAGCGTTATCTTGAATCTGATTTCGGTTGAGCATTGCAGTGCGGGGGTTTCAACGCTTGTGCTTGGGTCTGACTAAGGTTAACCACGACGCAAGCAAAAGCACTAAAAGATATTGCGGGGCTCTCCCGTCCTCGTTGGGGCCTTCATCCTCGGTTACGTCATGGACTATTATTTGTCACGGCTTACAGACCTGAAGGGTATTGAATGAGAATGTCGCATGTTTTTCAGCATGAGAACAGAAGTAAGGTCTCAGGCTAGAAGGTGAACATACGAGCAGAAGAACATCGTTGAATAACGTACGGAGACTTTGGTAATTGATGTCTAAGCAGTGTGAAATGGAGTTGATTACCTGAGCAGGAAAACACCTGAGCGAGTGAGTTAGTGAGAGTCAGCGGCCATGTGGGAACGAAAATGCCTCCATTGCATTGATGTCGCGCCGTCGGTATTCACTAGCGGCAGAACGCATCCGGGCAGGCATGGCATGGCATGGCAGTTTGTCAGCGACGTGCCTTACGCAGCATTTTGAATGAATTGGATCCAGATGAGCCGATCAATAAAGAGATCGAGTTTGGCCAAAGGTTCATGGGATTAAAAAGGAAACCAGATTTCTCTTGCTTCACTCGATGAATCTACTTCTCTGTCGATCAAAACTAGCATCGTCTCGTATCTCTCTCCTCTGCAAGGGATCTTCTTCTCACTTCAGCACCAAGAGAGTAACATCATCTTTCAACACGACGACGACGACACAGCAAATATTTATCAATTCGGGGAATAGAGAATTCCAAACAGCAGCAATGGTATGTCGTGTTGGAGGTTTTCTTGTGTTGGCTTCAGGTTGCTTGTCGGACCCAAAAGCGGGGGAAGCGATATTCATCCGTTCATTCAGTTAGAGTTCAGCGCCTGCAGAAAAAGGGGGGAGGATAACAACAACAAAAACAAACCCCTTTTGAACACTTTGCTGACAAAATCATTTCTTCAAGGCCGAATCCAAGATCACCGAATGGGTGCCCAAGGGCGATAAGACGGGCGAGTTCAGGCGCCAGCAGAGCTCGTTCCGCAACTTCATCTCGAAGGAGAAGGGCGCCCAGTTCCCTGCCGAGAAGGGGCGGTACCACCTCTACGTCAGCTATGCCTGTCCATGGGTGAGTGATTCCCTACCTTAGATGATTGCTATTTTCACATCATGCTGACGGAAAGGCGTTGTCCACAGGCTACCCGCACCCTGATTGCGCGCAAACTCAAGGGCCTGGAGGACATTGTCTCCTTCTCTGCCGTGCATTGGTACATGGGACCCAAGGGTATGTCCACCCCATACACAGACCAAAAAGCAACCGCTACTAACAACACCTCTACCCAACACAGGCTGGCGCTTCCCCACGCCCGAAGACACAGACGCAGCAGGCGAGAACGTAACCCCCTCCCCAGTCCAAGGCCACGAGAAATACACCCACATCCGCGAAGTCTACTTCCAAGCAAACCCACATTACGAAGGCCGCTTCACCGTGCCCGTCCTCTACGACAAGATCCAAAAGACCATCGTCAACAACGAGAGCAGCGAGATCCTGCGCATGTTCGGCACCGAGTTCGACGACATCATTGACCCACGCTACCGAGACATCGATTTGTACCCCGCTGCGCTACGCAAGGAGATTGACGAGGCGCATGCGTGGCAGTATGATTTGATTAATAATGGCGTGTACAAGGCTGGGTTTGCGACTACGCAGGAGGCGTATGAGCGGAATGTGGTGAAGTTGTTTGAGGCGCTGGATCGGGCGGAGGCGCATTTGAGGGATGGGGAGGCGGAGGGGCCTTTTTGGTTTGGGGAGAGGATTACTGAGGTTGATATCAGGCTGTATGTTCTTTCCCCCTTTCTTCTTTCCTGGTGCTTATTCCATAACAGTGTGCCATTGCTAACAAAGGAAATACACAGATTCGTAACCATCATCCGCTTCGACGTAAGTCCCCCCATTTTCTCCACCACAACAACTATACCAGACTTCAGGTAGCTAACACGTCCGCCAGCCCGTCTACGTCCAACACTTCAAATGCAACATCCGCGACATCCGCTCAGGCTACCCGGCCATCCACCACTGGATGCGCCGCCTGTACTGGTCCGTGCCGGCCTTCAAGGACACGACCAACTTCTTGCACATCAAGAACCACTACACGCGCTCGCACACAAACATCAACCCGCTCTCCATCACGCCGCTCGGGCCCGTGCCGGACATCCTCCCGCTTGGGGACGAGGTTGCTGCTGTTGGTGCTGCTCTTGGGGCTAAGGTGAGGGTTTAGGGGAGTGGCTTAGGAAGGGGGTTATGAAAGGGGACAGCCTATGGTATGGATTTGTGATGGGTATGGGGGATTAAAGCAGGTTGATACTGCTTGAGGTTCCGAAAGATTTACAGGGACTGAAAAGCTCTTTACTTTGCTTATTTCGTCAATCTATAGTTTGTAACTGTCCAAAGTACCTAAGTACTCGGCCTATTCTGCGACTGAAAATCCACTAAGTTTCGCTTGGTTGCAAGTCTTCTGTTTCAAAAAGCAACGTAGGTAGGTACGGACCGAAATCGTATTTCTCTCGTCTCAGTAGTAATATTGTTATTTCTGTTTATTCCGTTCACCTCACCGTAAGTACCTATTGTTTCTAGTCTTGATTTCCCGATGCAAAAACACAAACATATAATTCGTAATATTACCCTTATCTTTCCGTTTACGGCTATCCCGGCATGTGGTCGTCACAAACCATTTTTACTCTTGCTCTTCAAGTTTTACATTTCCTTTTTTTCCGGCTTCTGCATTCTTGCATCTCTCAAGTCGCTCACGAGGGCCACGAGGCACCAAAACCATATTCTGCGAACTTCCTCGAGTGTTCATCAAGGTAGGTAGGTAGGTACTCAGTCGAGCTTCGTCAGTCGACATAATGTCCAAGGACAATTTACTCTCTCTCGTGCCGAAGAAAAAGAATAAAGAGATATACATCGATTGATACGATATCCGAGTAAGGGTGGTCAACCGAAACACTAAGATCCGGGATACCCGGGCCCCAACCCAACTCGACCCAACGCAGCGCAACCCGATTTCTTAAAGTCACCTAGAACAAGATTCAAGGGTTGGTGCTACCTCCCTAACATACTGGCTACCCGAATGATTACAGTTCAATTTCACCCCATGCCAAAACCAGGATATGTTCACATCCATATATGCCATGCCTCTTTTTCCCCAGCCCTTTCCGCTTGCCTATCCTAAGAAATAATACTCTTTGCCGCTGCGGACAACACTAGCAGGTACACACACAGCCAGACCTACGAACATAAGAACAGACAGCCGGACAATGCAACATACATGGAAAAAAGAGACAACATGAACAGATGCAATTAAATTAGAGTAAAGAATTTATAAAGGAAAAAACCGACACACATACAGATAGACAGACAAACACCCCCACAATACAAAAAAAAGGAAAAATGTTATTTAGCATGGCGCGATGCAGTGCAACCCAGAAACAGTAAAAATATTTCCCTTTCCCTTTCCCCCTTTTTTATTCAACACTCCACTTCATCCTCCTCCCTTTCATTTGATAGGGGTTTCCTCTCTCTCTTTCTCTCTCTGCCCCTTCCTGGCTGGAAACAAGACTCCGCACAATGAATACTCTATAATTGACCAGACAGGAGCGCTTCCGTTGCTGTGGGGTGAGATAATATGTTAGCAATCGTTTCTATATATGATGCGAGGGGCGGACTTGAAACATACCACTGCTGATGTACGCCCTCCTCGAGTCCAGCGGTACGCCGAACCGCTTCTCCAGCTCCAACTTGACGCCCTTCTTGGTCACCGTCATCAGGTCGGCAGTCCGAAGAATCTCGCGGATCTCGGCCAGCAGTGCGTCGTCGGTCGGCATGCCGGCCAGGTTGGCCATCTCGAGTTCGTTCTGCGAGCCGGGCGAGGGGAAGAACTGCGACCCGCCAAACTGGCTCGCGCGGTTGGACGGCATGAGCATCTCGGAGGCAGCGAACGACATGCGGCTGGGGTTGGCGTGCATGGCGGGGGTCTTGTCAGTGTATACGCCGCCATTGTTGTTGAGCGGGTAGCCTGTGGTGGAGGCGGGCCGGCTGGGCGAGTAGGCGTACTCAGACATGACGACGGGCTGCTTGGTGGCGTACGAGAAGCCCGAGACCTCGGACTGGGCGTCGTCGCGGGCCGTCTGGGCGTCCCACAGCTCGGCCTGGTACTCCTCCCACTTCTTGCGCGGGATGCTCGCGGGGTCGAACTTGCCCTCGTCGGTGATGACAACCTTCTTGCCCTGCTCGCCGGCGATGACACGCGTGTTACCCCAGTTGAAGTCGTCCATGTGCCAGAAGGCGTACAGCGGCAGGCCGAAGCTGAAGACGGGGATGGCCAGGATGTACAGCACCATCCAGCCGATCATCTCCCACTTGCGGCGCAGGATGAAGATGATGGCCTGCAGGCCGTAGATGGCGGCCAGCAGCACGAACGCCATGACGGGCACCACCGTCGTCCGCTGGATCACCAGCACGATCAGGTAGACGATGTAGGCCATGGTCACGGGCTGGATCAGGGTCGAGAGCAGGTCGATGAAGACGATGAAGCGCATGCTGAAGCAGCAGAAGCCGCACAACTGCGCCAGCGGGATCAGCTCCATCAGGTTGTGCACCGTCGAGTTGATCCAGCGGCGGCGCTGTGACAGGAAAACTTGCCAAGAGTCGGGCGCGATGGTCCACGCGTGCGCGTCAAAGATGTACTTGGTCTTGTATGTGTGGTGGAACTTGAGCAGCAGCGTCGTCAGGTAGCGATCCTCGCCCAGGTGCAGCAGGTTCTTCATGTGCAGCGTGTCGACGCGGATGGTCGAGTAGGCCTCCACCACCTCGCGGCTGACGAACAGGGGCTTACCCGAGTCGGCGGCGCGGATGCGGTACATGGAGAAGCAGCCGGGTAAACAGGTGACGGACCCAAAGAGCGACTCGAAGGCCTTGGACAGGTTGTGCGAAATGTAGTACTCGTACACTTGGATCATGGTCACGAACGACGACTTGGCGTTGGTAAGCGCCGTCTCGCCGCACACGGCGATCAGCCGCGTGTCGTCCAGGAAGGCCGACACCATGCGCGTGGCCGAGTCGGGCGCCACCACCGTGTCGGCGTCGATTTGCAGCATATACTCGTAGAAGGTTGGGTTGACCCCGATGATGTTGCGGATCTGGTGGTACATCTCCAGCTCGAGCGGGCTCATGGCCAGATTGTAGTGGACGCGGTTGAGGAAGCGCATAATAATCATCTGCGAGTCACGCTTGCCACGGTTGCCGGGGCGCGAGACCTCAGACGGCTTGCCGATCTTGACGATGACCAGGAAGGGCACGATATGGCCCTGCACCTCGTACAGGCCCGAGTAAACCTTGCCCATGTTGTGCTGCTTGAGACCCTCGCCCAGGGACTCGAAGCTGAGCGGCTCCGGGTCGACAGTCTCCGAGACGCCCAGAATGTCGAGCACGATGCGCGGGGTCGGCCGGTCGTTGCCCTGTCCAATGATCATACCGTCGCAGACCACCACCAGCAGTTTGCGCTTGTCGTCGTAGCGCATGCGGGCAGCCGAATCAATGGCGCGGCGGAGCGAGTCCTCGTCCTCGGTGTAGGCCGGGATCTGGCACATGACAAACTTGTCCAGGTTCTCGGGGATGTTCTTGGTACCGAATTGCAGCGCAGCGAAGAACTTGAAGCCAATGACACTGGCAAGCATGACCGAGATGGCCAGGATCAGGTACTCGGCAAACTGGCAGCGCACAGAGTTACGCGTGTCCAGGTCGCCGACGTAGAAGAGATTGCCAAGACACGTCTCCATGGCCTTCCGCTGGTCCCTATCGAGGTTGAGGGCCTCCCAGAGCTTGGTTACGTCCTCGCCCGACTTCTGCTGAAAGAGGTCCACGACCAGCTGGTTCATGAAGTTGATGGCGTCCGGGTCCGTGGGCTTGGGCTCCCCGTCAGCGTTCAGCTGGTGACGGCCGCCGGTGATGTAGGTGGTCAGGTCGTAGATCTTGCCGTTGAGGATGGCGATGGCGTTCTGCTGCTGCGCGAGCGTCCACACGTACTCGGGCGAGTAGCCGATGTTGCCCTTCTTGTAGCTGGACCGCAGCATAATCAGCTGCTCCTGGAACCACTGCGGCCGCTTGTCCTTCTTGAAGGAGCGGAAGTCGTGGTACTTGGAGTTCAGGTCCTGCTTGTTGATGACGGCGGCGGACCCCGTGACGTTGACCAGCCGGTAGTCGAGCGTGACAGAGTCGTCGATAACGCCATTGACACCGCTGCACAGGGCCGACACCTGGACGGGGAAGAGCGAGGTGATGTCGAGCCCGCCATACTGCGTGATCTGCTTGGTGGGGAGGTAAGGGGGGTAGTGGCGGATCGAGAAAGCGCCAATGTCAAACACCTCGCCGCGGATGGCAGCGTAGGCGGCGTTGCCGTCGATGCCGTTGTACGTGGTCAGCTCTGCGGGGCTGAGGACGTACTGCTTGGGGCAGATCAGCATGGGAAAGACAACCATGAAGAAGGCAGCCGCGAGGATGCTGAACCAGATGATGATATTGATGGCCAGCTTCTCCCGCCATGCCATGCGCACGTCCTTGCGCGGCATGCGGCCGAGCAGCCGCACGAGAAAGTCGGGCACAAACCAGGTCAGCAGGTAGACGATGAAGATCCAGCGCTTGCGGCTGGGGCTGTCCTTGTACTCCTCCACCTCGACCATGTCCTTCTCGTTGCCCCGCTCGGCCATCTGCTCGCGCGTGTCAAAGTTCTTGAACATGTCGCCGCCGCCAAAGGCAGACACGCCCGCCTCGGACCGCGCGTCCACGTCGTTGCTCCCAAAGTAGCCGCCCTTCTTGTCGCTGTACACCTGCGGCGTGGCGCTGTTGCTGTTGGACCCGATCAGGCGCTCCTTGGACATGCCAAAGGGGTCGGGCGTGATGCCGTCTCCGCCATCCGAGGGCACGCCGTAGCGGTTCGAGTGCGACTGTGACACGTTCTCGCCGAGCTGGGCGATCTCCATCCAGCACCGCTCGCTGAGAAAGACACCTGTCGAGCCGATGGCCACCTCGTTGCTCGGCCAGCGCTTGTCCTCAACCACGATCTCGACCTTCTCGCGCTCGCTGCCCACCAGGCTCGTCTCGGCCTCGGCCAGGCCCAGAAACTCGCCGAACGGCAAGAACACGCTGAAATCGGCGGAGCGCAGCCGCTGGCTGATCTCGGCGATGCCGAATGTTTGTAGCTGTGCGCGCACACACTTGCTGTCGAACTGGTTGGCGATGCGCCTGTCGTTGGGCTTCAGACAGAAGACGAAATAGCAGTTGGTGCCGGGGGCCGTGAACGAGCGCGTGACATTGTCCAGAGCCGACAAGAACTGGCCCGCCGCGCCCTGCTCTGACTGCCGGGCGTTGGTGGACGGCCTGCCGCTCTCGCCAGGGTCGCTGTTGACGTCGACAGATACCTCTTCTCTCTCGGGCCGGAAGCGGGAGGTGCGGGCAGTGGAGGGGCGGCCACGCCGCGACATGATGCTGGGGGCACGCATCGGCTTTGAGCTGACCGACGCCTGCATGACCGTGGTCCGTTCCTGCGGGTGGACAACTGTCTGGAGGGCCTCTTGGCCAAAGAGACGGGCCACAAAGGTGCTCTTGCTCGAGTTGATCAAGTTCATGAGGTCGCCCGAGATCACCTCGCCGTTCTCCTCCACCAGCCCCTTTACGGGGTACTCGACCTCGCCGGCGTAGTGTTTGATGGTAAAAGTCGCGGCCATGTTCTCAGTGAAGAAGTTGCTTCCGGGCAGCTTGGCCGTCGAGGAGCCCACCTGGATGGCTGGGTTCTTGCCCTCGAAACGCTTCCGCAAGCTCTCGAGCAGCTGCATATCGGTGCGGTGACGGCGCGTCTGGTCGTCCAGGATGCTGAGCAGGCCGTTTCCAGGCTTCAGCATCCCCTTGACCGCGTCTGAGTTGTCGAAGTAGCTCGTTGCTGGGACGCTGACCTCTTCGGTCTCGAGCATGTCTGCCTTGCGGTCGAAGAAGTTCTGCAGCGTCGAATTGTACAGCGATTCGGTGGCGGCATTGTTGAGGAGCTGGTCGAGTTGTGAGCCCGTCGAGCTTTGCTGCTGGAAACCGGGGAAGTCGATGATGGAGATGGTGTTGACGATGGACTCCTCAGGGGCACACAGCTTCTGGTTGATAGTCTCGATGACGTAGGCCACGAGCAGCGAGTACAAGGTCCGGGCCAGCTCGTTTGCGTTCGCCCGGGCACCCGTGGGATCCAACATGACGGTTACCCTCTCCTTGTGGATCATCTTGGTCTTGTAGCCCAGCGTCGACTGGAGCTCCGCAGCGCCAACCCCCAGGAAGGCGGCAACAATGGCCAGCACATCCTTGTTCTTGACGGCCGTGATGGTCTGGCCACCCTCGTGGGAGAAACCGCCGCTGTCGTCTCCAGTGGCCATGGTGTTGGACGAGCTCTCAAACTCGAGCTGGCCAATATGAAGAATGCTGGCCAGGATCTGGCAGATCTCGGCAATCTCGCCGCGGGGGAACTCGAGCTTCCGCAGGGCAGTCTTGAAGAGCTGGAAGCCCTCGGCGTCGTTGATGCCAACTTTCATCTGCGTCGGGTGGCCCAGGTACCTCCATCGCTTTTGTGCCGTGCCGTGGGGTTCCTCAAAGCCCAAGTGCTGCTTCTCTGCGCTGCTTGTGCCAGCCAGGAGGTAATACAACACGTGGAAATTCCGCTCTCCCGTGGGCACATCCGCTATTCTGCTCCTCTCCAGCCGGTGATCCAGCAGCTTGGCACCAATCAGAATTGGGCTGGTGGTGGATGAGGTGTCGTACTGCAGCTCGTGAAATAGACCCGCTTTCGAGGCTGTCGGGGTGGTGGCTGTCTTTGTGGTCGTGAGCGTGTCGAAAACGTACGCCGCAAGTGACACCTTGCTCGAGAGTGGCGTCGTAGACTTGTTCAGGATCGAGGTAAGGAAGTGAGATCGAATTGTCGTTTTGCCAGAGCCCGATTCACCACTAGCAGTCCCAGTTAGCACCCTCATGAACACGCGACGTCTCGAGATCTCGTTGGGCCCACGTACAGAAAAAGGACAGCCTGGTTCTCTGATCGGTGGCCGAGCCGGATGTAGGCTCTGTCGGCCATGTCCTCGGCGCCGGCCATGGCGTTCGAGTCCTTGGAGCCATCGCCCTTGGAGGAGCTGGTGTAGGTATTGATGGCGATGAGAGCGTGTGACGAGAGGCGAGATATAGGTAGCGCTACGTGAAATCGACTGGCGAGATGGGCCGTCAAGTGTGTGTCGGACTGGAGATGGGCAGGAAGGGATGGGAGAGACGGTTGAGTGTGAGCCCCTCCGCCGCCGCCTCCACCTCCACCTCCGCCGAGGGGAGGAAGGTTGAGAGCCATATCGATGGCCTTGTCAGAAGCCGGCTATGACGAGCCTTGGAACAGGTGTTGACGGACGCCAATCGGTGTTCTTGGGCGCGAGGGTCGGCGATGGTGTCGATGAGGTTGAGCGAGTGCTCAAGGGATCCCCCAAGATCCGGCCGGGTGGTCGCGTAGCTTGGTTCGCCTCAATCAAGACCGTCTCGGTAGGAATGGGCGTTCGGATTGTGAAATTTGGGACCGGAACACAGACGGGGCATGGACTGGGCTTCGGTCAAAGATGGGATGAGAAGAACAACAACAAAACGAACGTCATGTACAAAAACGTCTAAACGAGCGTCAAAAAGAAGACAGAACGAGGGGCTAGGGGCTAGGAAGAAAAACACAGCTGTCGAGTGAAGCTTCTTTCCCTCTCTTCTGGCCACTGGACTCTGATCTCACAGCAGGAGGTGCTGTAGTTACGGCGCTTCTCCGATCGTGTGGGCTAACGGATGAAAAGGGGAACGGAGGGTTTTCCTCGAGTTCTTCCACTACGGCGGCCCAGAGGAGCCACCTGCGCAGAGATCCAATACGAAGTACCTCCTGGCGTCACCACCTGATTGGCGACATGTCTCGGATCTAAGCCGGGCATGGCCCCAAATGTCGCGATTCAAAATAAACAATGCCAGGAACGCACCATCACGCCTTTGCGGTCTTCTAGCCAACGTCTTTTAGCCAACGAGCGAGGCTGGCAGAGATGCTGCGCAAGCCTCTCGGGGAAGCAGTCAAAGACAGCCTGCCAGCATGTTTTGTTTGGATGAACCTGTGAATCGCCCAGGCCCGTCACCCGATTGACTTCCAGGAGATCTTTTGATCTTGGCCCATTAGCCGGGAAGACCCCAGGTCGACTGGCGCGTTATGACAGCATCCCTGCCGGGGGTCCCAGCCAGCTTCGATTCCCTGCTCATTCCTATATCCGTGTCGGCCACCCCTTTTACAACTCATCCATCCATCCCCGTATGACTGACTGACTGATGGATTTGGGGGCTGTTGCTGCGGCCCAAACACACGACACCTTTGGCTGGTGGGTATCTTTATGCAGTATGCCTTTACGAGGAAACCTGCGCCTCGCCGCAACTACCTGCGTGGACGAACATGCTGTCCTTTGATCGCAAAACCCGTAAAAACAGCAGGGTGGCGACAACCGACCCAACCATTCGGCTCAGCCCAGTCGAGAGGAGGAAGAGGAAGAAGAAGACTTCCAACGACAACAGCCCGCACGCCAGACTCAGCTGCGAAATTTGTAGTGTTGACTAGGCAAGCACGGGGTACTGGTAGGAAGTGCAAGTCGTTCGCACAGGCCGCATTGGCTTCCGGCTTGTGACTGTTCCTAGGGCGGCTCCCGGACAGGACGAGACGAGACGATGCGGAATTGGGCACTGCTCACTGGCAGGCGCTGGAAGCCCCGTAACTTAGGGCCCGTTTTGTCCTGCCAACATGGAACCTTGGGCGTGCATTTGCAGTTGCATGCATCGGACCAGCGTCTCGCATGTGTGGCCAAAATGATGGTGATGGGGTAAGGTTCGGTTTGGCTCATAGAAATCTTCCTAGCCAGTCGCCATGTCACGCCGGTTCTGTTGGCAGTCACGCACCCACGACAGCGTGTGCACTGGTGCCATTTTTGCCTTTGTTAACCCGTGGGAGAGGGAGCACTGGCACCTCCTCAGACGACCTAACGTGGTGCGCGGGAGAATGAGCCTGCCAGCTTGGCCTTCTGTCCGTTTCATCGATCAATCAATCTTGCCTCGAGCTTGCCGATCCTCTGTGATGGTGGTCGCTCTCGTGAGTCCAAAAACAATGGAAGATGGGTCGACAGAATTATGCCTGTAGCGAATACGATGCAGAGGGGCGATTCAAAGACTTTTCTGTTACGCGAACGAGGTGGGACTGGGAAATGCGGGAGCAAGGGGAAACGCCTAAAAAAAGAAAAGTCCCGGTTGGTGGTGGATGGCCTGGTGGAGAGTGTGGAGGATTGGTGGTGGTGACACCGTGACACGTCGCTGCGGTTGGCTGGAGAAGGGCGACGAGTTCGCCTTTGCTGTTTCGTGGTCGAATATCGGATTAAACACAACATGCAGCAATCGGTCAGATTCAATTTTCGGTCAGATTCACCTATGGGCTGTTGGGCACCTTGAACAGTCGAATGAAAAGCAGTGGGGTGTCTCCAGTCTCCATCTTAACTTCGAACCTGGCGTGGCTGACAAACTCCACGAGCACAGTTCGGTGTTCACAGCTCACAGTTCGGGACGAACGGTCGGACGCACCTTCTCCAGGCGGCTGTGCGGGTGGCGGCTATCACATCGGGCTTTCCGTTTCTGTCAACTTCTCACGTTGCCGACTCGTACAAGCTGTCCCTTCGTATTCGGACAGCATCTGGGACCTTCAAATAGGTAAACTTAATCCTCAGTCGTCAACGAGGATGAAGGATGACTTGCAGCCGTGGGGGAGGGGCTCGCTGCAGCAAAAATAAGGCATAAGATGGATACTGCTCGTATTGAACATCCGATCCTCCACCATATGGCAAAAGTCCGTTCATTGGGCCTGCCAAGCCTCCCAAGTTCCGGCCTGCAAAAGCAGCAGCTCTGAGAATGACAGGTCTCGCGCCACGCAATTGCAGGCCAACGACCTGCTCTGTGGTGATACAGCGAAATGCACTGGCGAACAGCATGCCTTGGCAACCTGGAACTCCGAGTTGGCGGGATCATGCTTGCTGCAGTGTCTGTGTCTGTGTCTCGCCGGATGCAAGATCACTCCCCGACGGTATCCATCTGTTGCTTCATGTAAGTTGGATCCAGTCACCGAAACAGGCCTGGAGTGCTGAACGGACAATCAACGACTGAGATGAGAAATCCAAACGGAAATTGAGGGCTTCATTCTCTTCCAGGTTGTCTGTCGAGTCCCCACGCCGCCTTGATCAGCGGCACTGGCCGCCCCCCTACGTGCCTAAGCAACAAAAAAGGTCGCTGAGGGCAGGAAGGCATACCCCTGTAATTGCAAGCGACTGCCGGCCAAAGTGTTCAACAGCGGCATCATGCGTTGGTCCCGGGGAACCCCATTCCAGATCGACCTCTTAACCAGGATAGGCCCAGCAGGGGTGTCCATGGCATGGCAAATCATGCACATCTGCCTCCACATTTTGGGGAGATGGGACTGGCCTGGCTGCGCAACTAGCCGTGTCGCCCGCCGTATGCTACTTCCCGCCGAGAGGTACCTGCCCTGACCGGCGTCCAGGGGTGATCTTTTCTAGACACAGACGGCCCTGCCTTGGCTTGATTTTGCTCTGCGCTGCGTTGCCTGCTTTCGTTTCCCTGCCCATGTCATCCGCCTGTCTGCTGTTGGTTTCATTCCAGCTGCTTGACTTTTTGGCTGTCTCTCCACGCTCGCTCGCTGTCCGTGGGTGACGACGATTCTCGACATTCGCTTTTTCCTCCTTGCTCCCAAATCACCTCACTCGCTTTGGTGGTTTCTTAATTCAATCGTTAATTTTACCTTCTTCTTTCCTAGTCGAGTTCAACTCTCGTTGGACCCTTTTTTCGTGAAGAGAAAAAACTAAGTCCGTAGGCGGAGGCACCGACGACCACCACCAAAACGCCGACCCCCCCAATCGCCATCGCCATCACGTTGCTCAGCGACCAACCCGCATACCGCGTGCAGACGCATACAGCTGCCACCCACCCGAACCCCTCGAACAGTGTCCCGCCAATTTATTGAAGCCAATCCGTGATACTGGGGAATTTCTAAACATTTCCAACGAGCAACCTCTGCCCTCAACATTGGGCCACGACTGAAACTCAGACGAAATCAAGGCGTCGAACCGCCAGCTTGGTCGACCAAGCCAACAATCCATTCCCGCCTGGGCTGTGTCCCCAGCGCGACGGGGCACCTGAATTGCACTCGCATCGCAGTGACGACACGCCCAAGATGACGAACCGCATGTCCATGTATTCCATGGGCTCCGAGGCTGGCATAGGGCCGGCTCGGGGTGCCGGACAGCAGTCGACCCAGGTTTCGACAACCACGCTGCTGAACGCCATACACAACATCTATCTTTCCTCCCAGCCCTACAGACTCGACGCAGGGACGAGCCTCGTGGTCAACACGTGGTTGACTGCTACACAGGCTGGTCCAGATGGGAGTGTAGGAGGCACCGTCGACGGAGCTTTGGCGGCAAGGGCATGGGAACATGCTCGCCGCCGTGCTGAAGATGGATGCATCATTCTAGGGTGGGTGGCTCTCTCCCTTGTGCAAACAAGGCTGCACGAGTGTTCTTCGATACTGACTGATCCGGCAGGTCCTTACATGAATCCAACCCCTCTCTGCTCCGGCCGTTCCTTTCATCTCTCCCCCTGTCGATTCCGTCCTCGCTCTTCACGGCTATCCAGGCCATTGAGCCGTTCCTCCGCTGCGTAACTCCTTACAACCCTTCAACGTCCAGACAGACCGCCCTAGCCGCCACTTTGACCCTCAATCTCGCAGGAAACTTGACAGCTGCTGCCCTGGCTCTCTCGCAAGGTGGCATCGACACGGACAAGGGCTTGCTCAACATCCCCTCGGAGCCCGGCTACCGTGCCTTCAACGTGTTTTACTACCTACTCACGTCCGCATCCACGCCCGCCGAACGAGAGTTCCTCGGCCTCAAGAGCGCTTCCAACTATACCTTGTTGGCCCGGTCCGGAACCTATGACCCGCCTTCCTACCTCCCAACCGCCGATGACAGCGCCGCCGCGGACGATTTCCGTAACGCTCTCAAGGAGATCGGCATCAAGGGCTCGGCTCATCGCGACTTCATTTCGACCCTCGCAGGCCTGTTGAAGCTTGGCAACACGATTGACTACCATATTGACGAAGATGCATTGGATGAGATCTGCGAGGATGTCGGTGGCCTCCTTGGAATGGAACCAGATGTGCTCGCCAAGCAATGCACCACTGAGGATCGCAGGACGTTTATTGGAGGTCTTTACGAGGCCTTGGTCGACTGGGTGATCAAGAAGGCCAACGAAGCCATTGCTGCTCAGTTGACGCGGATCCGAGATGGAGATGAGTCTAGCGATGGTGGTCGAGGATACAGAACCCCAACTACCAACGAGGACAGCAGCGATACCGTTTGTCTCACGGTCCTTGAGCTGCCCGACCCCAACCTGGGTAAGGCTGTCGCGATGCGTGGCATCTTCGACGACTCGCAAGGCATCAACTCCGAGATGAAGGCGGATACTGTTGAGGTGGCTCCCGTCGGAAGCTCTGTTCTGCGAGAAATGCAGAATGCCGTAGCTGAGTGCGGTCCCGAGCTAGGAATCATGGTCGGAACCATTGGCCGTGAGAGGCAACGTGTGCTGGAGAAGCGAGAAGAGATTCTGGAAAAGATTGCTCTGTCTGCTGACGATGACGGGTTTCTCAAGAAGCTTCTCTTCCCAGTGCCTGCCGAGGGCATCAATTTGGGCCGCAACGGCCGTGTTGACCTTAGCTCCATCCTCAGCAGCAGCCGCGCTTGGTATCATCTCTGCATCCACCCCACGGACGAATCACCAGCCAGCCTGGCCTCCCTGCCATCAATCACCTCGGCCTGGTCTGCAGGAACCGTGTCACGCCAACTTCGGGCCTGGAGACTACCCGAGTGGGCAAACAGGAGAAACAAGCATCTTGATTTCACCGCCGACTTCGACCTGGAAGAGTTCGTCCAGCGCTATCGTGCTCTGGGATGCTTGGATGGTCGTGACGGCATCGAGAGCTGGATTCTCGAGCGCGGTTGGAGCAATGGTGAAGTCGTGGTTGGCAATGAACGCGTTTGGCTCAGAGAAAACGCATGGTGGGAGGCGGAGAGCATGTTGGACCTGAAGCCCTTGGAGGGGGAGAGACTAGGGAGCATGCCCAATATGATGCCCCCCATGGGTCTCGGTTCTGGATATTCCAATACCGGGAGTGGCTTCTTCCCGCCGCAGCAGTTCGTCGACACCACCCCCAACGGGAGTCGCGAACAGCTGATGCAGCAAAGAACCATGAGCATGCCGCATAACATCAATGCGCCGTCCATTGCGCCCACTGCCATGTCCGGCATGCGCAATGCCAACCCTGGCGACTACGGTCTCGGCTCAAAGGGCGATACCTACAAGGGCCAGGTATTCTTCAACAGCGAAGGCGAGTTTGTCAACAGCTTGGACCCTGACCTTGCGGCAGGCAAGCATATCGAGGAGCGGCCCTTATCTGGTACTCGAAAGGCCTGGGTCGCTCTCGTCTGGGCTCTCACCTTCTGGATCCCCTCGCCTCTTTTGCATTACATTGGCCGTATGAAGCGGCCGGATGTGCGCATGGCATGGCGTGAAAAGTTCGTTCTCTGCCTCTTCATCGTCATCATCAACGCCTTCATTGTTTTCTGGATCATCTTCTTCGGTCGTCTGCTCTGCCCCAACTTCGACAAGGCGTGGACGCAGGTCGAAATCTCCAACCACCAAGGCGGCGATGACTACTGGGTTAGCCTCCGCGGCAAGGTCTACGACATCTCAAAGTTTTGGCGGTTGCAACACAGCGACAACAACATCGACACCACCTCGGACCTCATGATGCCGTATGCCGGCTTGAATTTGGATGGATATATCGCTCCTCACCTCTCGCAGAGTTGCCAAGGGTTCAATATTGACGATACCCGCATCAAACTCGAACCCAACGAAACCATTACGATGCCTGAGGGCCTGCACACTTACGGCGCTCTCCAGCCCAATCCCAACAGCAAGCTACGTGACGACAATTGGTACTATGGACGCTTCATGCCTTACATCAAACAATACTACCATGGAGACGTTGTGTGGGACACCGGAAAGATTGCCGAGGATGGAAAGATCAACAACCATCCGTGGTTCATCTATGACGGCTCCGTCTACGACCTCACTGACTACCTGCACACGGTGAAGCTGTACCAGGGTGACACCAGATACGAATTCCTCGACAATGACCTCGTCAGCACAGTCAAGAACAACCCCGGCCAAGATGTGACGGATAAGTTCCGGACTATCCTCAAGAAAGCCGAGAATAATGCCACCACGAAAGCCACCACGATGAACACCATCACTTGCATGAAAGAAACCTTCTACATCGGCAAGCCCGAGTTTCGCTTCTCGGCCAGATGCCAGGTCAACAACTACATCCTCCTCGCTTTCACCATCTGTATCTGTGCCGTCATCGTCGTCAAGTTCGTCTCGGCCCTGCAATTTGGCGCCAAGAGACGCCCCGCGCCCCAGGACAAGTTTGTTATCTGTCAGGTGCCAGCCTATACCGAAGGCGAGGACTCGTTGCGCAAGGCGCTGGATTCGCTCACCGCTCTTCAGTACGATAACAAGCGGAAGCTCATTGCTGTCATTTGCGATGGTGTTATTGTCGGCGAGGGCAATGACCGCCCAACGCCCAAGATCGTCCTGGATATCCTCGGCGTTGACCCCAAGGTCGATCCCCCTGCCTTGCCCTTCAAGTCGGTCGGCGCCGGAAGCGAGCAGCTCAACTACGGCAAGGTCTACTCTGGTCTGTACGAATACGAAGGAAACGTGGTCCCATACATCGTCATTGTCAAAGTGGGCAAGGAGTCGGAGCAGAGCAAGTCCAAGCCCGGCAATCGTGGCAAGCGTGACTCGCAGATCCTGCTCATGAGCTTCCTCAACCGTGTCCACCACCGCTCCCCCATGAACCCCTTGGAACTCGAAATCTTCCACCAGATCAACAACATCATCGGCGTGGATCCCGAGTTGTACGAATACCTCTTCATGGTCGATGCCGATACCAACGTCCGCGAAGACTCCCTCAACCGACTTGTCGCAGCCTGTGCCAACGATGCCAAGATTGCTGGTATTTGCGGCGAAACAAGTCTGCAGAATGAGGAACGCTCGTGGTGGACAATGATTCAGGTTTACGAGTACTTCATCTCTCATCATCTCGCCAAGGCCTTCGAGTCCCTCTTCGGCAGCGTCACCTGTTTGCCAGGATGGTAAGTTCCCCCTCCCCCATTGACGGCCCGAAATGTTCCCCGACTAACCAACCGACAGTTTCACCATGTACCGTCTGCGGACTGCTGACCGCGGCAAGCCGCTCATCATCTCCGACGATGTCATCCGCGAGTACAGCGACTGCCATGTGGATACACTCCACAAGAAGAATCTGCTGTCTCTCGGCGAGGATCGTTATCTCACGACTCTGATGACCAAATACTTCCCCTTCATGTCGTACAAGTTTATTCCCGATGCCTACTGCCAGACAGCCGCGCCCGAGAAGTGGAGCGTTCTTTTGTCCCAGCGACGTCGTTGGATCAACTCCACCATCCACAACCTGGTCGAACTGATGGCTCTCAAGGAGATGTGCGGCTTCTGCTGCTTTTCCATGCGCTTCGTCGTCATGATCGATCTCGCCGGTACCCTCATCCTTCCCGCCACTTGCGTCTACCTCGGTTACCTCATCTACGCCGTCGCCACTGGTACCGGGCAGTTCCCCCTGATCTCCATCATCATGATAGCAGCCGTGTACGGTCTCCAAGCTCTGATTTTCATTCTCAAGCGTCAATGGCAGCACGTCGGCTGGATGATCATCTACATCATCGCCTTCCCCATTTACTCATTTGTCCTCCCGATTTACTCCTTCTGGAACCAAGACAATTTCTCGTGGGGTAACACACGTATTGTCATCGGTGAGACCGGTAAGAGACAAGTCATCGCCGTCGACGACGAGGGCTTCGACCCGCGCTCTATCCCGCTCCAACGCTGGGACGACTATGCTCTCGCAAACAACCTGCCCGGGCGCCGTGGCGGCCACCCCGAGAAGGGCGGCATGGAAGGTGCTGCAGGCGTGTATGACGAGAACTACGAGCTTGACGACATGAAGTCCATCTACTCGTCGGTCCGCCAGCCCTCCGTGCTGACCGGCCTCCCTGGGCGCGGCTCTGGCGCATTCATGCCTCCCCACAGCCCCGGCACTCCCTTTGGCAATAACGCCGCCATGAACCGCACGAGCACCTTTGTCGGCGCCACACCCTACACGGATAACCCGCTCGCCCACCGCCAGAGCATGGCCTCGATGGGCACCATGGCCATGGCGGACATGCAGCACCGCCAATCCCAATCCCAGTCCCCCTACAACGACTACACCGGCGTTGCCAGCCACCGCGCCAGCATGGCCAACCTACGCGGCATGACCAATACACCCCCCGTCCTGGGCGCGCGCATGTCGACTATCACGCTCGGAGGCAGGCCCGGGATGGGCATGCACTCTGACAGCACGCCGTCGTTTGACTTCATGAGAGGTAACGTCGGACCTGACGACGCCATGATCATCGAGGGCATCCAGAGCGTCTTGAGAGAGGTGGATCTGGACACCGTCACGAAGAAACAGGTCCGCGCGCTCGTGGAACAGAGACTGCAGACCGAGCTGGTAGGCGAGAGGAGGACGTTTATGGATCGCCAGATTGACAATGAGCTTGCCAACATGTAGACTGTGGCAAAGCCTTGTGGATATAGGGATGTGTTTGGATAGTTTCTAGTAACTGGTTGCGATGTGACGTGGGTTCGTACATCGTACATCTGCGAGCAATTTGGCTGGTTTTGGGTTTCGTTTTTTCGATTTTCTTTTCCGGTTTATCTTCTCCTGTCATCTAGTGTCTCGTTTGTCTCTCTTTGTTTTATGTGGATGGGGGTGGGAAAATCATCATCATTGCATGCATGCTGCATATATTACTCGGGTAGGGTACCTTAGCTGCTACCTACCTGGCTTAGTCTAATTATATTTGGGGTTCACTATCTCTCGCTCTTCCAGTACTTTGCTCTCGTGTAATGTGCTGTATTTAAGTGGCGGTGATATATATCTGGGACCGAAGAAAATACAAAGAGGAGAAAGTAAGTGATATATAGATTAAAAGTCCGTCCATGTTCATCATCTGTCCGCACTTTACATGTGTTGACCTAGAAGGCTCGCCAACTTAACTGGACGAACAGTTTTGAGAATTCTCAGATACAGTGAGCGCTCTCAGCTGTTGTAGTTATTGTCCTCACATCAAGGACCTTGGGCTGCGCGCGGAGTCCAGTATAACTCATGGCTACCAGGCACCTAGGTATACTACCTAGTGCAGTACTCTCGTGAAGGAGACTCAAACTTATTTTGTCCGAAGTCTTGCTGAGGGGGGAGGAAGGATGAACACCAAACGCCATCATTATACACAAGTAGCTCACGAGGGATAGCGGTTCCTCGGGGCTAATCACCATTTCCGAATGAAGAAAAAAAAAAAAGAAACATGTCAGGCAGGAAACAAAACACACCAAACAACTCTCTATTTCGTACTTCGCTAACTGATCCAATCTCAAACACGTAAAAGGCGTTCTTAGAAGCCTCGCTATCTTGACATACCCCATGTCCATGTATACCAGGTATATTAAACCATCGCTGCTTATTGTTAACCATCCATTTGTCCCGTATCTTTTCTTTCCCTTTACCTGTTTTTTCGCGTACATCTCTCCCAGCTGTCCTAATCTTCTCCTTCCACCTTTTGGGATCAAGTAGAACCAGTTGGCGAGTGTGTAGGACCTAGAAAGGAGTCCAGACTCTCAAGCCTTAGGGACCGTATCTTCTGCGCCACGGATATTTTCAGGGACTGTCTCCTGTCTGTTGCAGCAGGATGATTAGCCCTAGTAACGTTCACATAGCCAGCCAAGAAAGACAAAGGCTCTAGACTAAAAACAAGATATCAAACTCACTCGATCCTCCCGACGCCCTTCAACCTCAAGTAAACATCGGTGCCCCACCCGTACAAGCTCTGCACCGCAATCCCGCCACCAAAATACTCGGCATAGGCCCTACTGAGCGGTAACCCGTACCCCAGCCCGGCAATGGTACTAGCGCCGTTGTTACCGGAATTGGCGATGGCAGTCAGGGCATCGTCACTGCCGGCGCCGGGGACATCGTCGTCAGCGTCACTAAACGTCGTGAACGAGTAACCCCAGATGTGCGGGAGCACGCTGGGGTTGATGCCGCCGCCGCGGTCGCGGATGCGGATGGTCACGCCGGGGGCGTTGTCGTCGAGCGGGGCAATGGCACCCGCGCTGAATGCGCCGCGCGACTCGGCGGGCAGGTTCAGGTGCGCCGCGGTGGTGTCCGTGGCGGGTGCGGGCGCGATGGTGATGACGATGGGCTCGCGGTTCATGTTGTTCTCGACCGTGGCGCGGAACGCGTTCTTCAGGAGCTCGGTGATGATGTACTCGAGGTGCGTGGGCACGAAGGCGAAGGTGGCGTCGGGCGAGCCATTAATAATCCACTTAGGCCGCACGCCGTACTTAAGCTCGCAGATGTCGGCCACGTAGCCCCCACAACTGTCGATGGTGGTCGCGGGGCGCAAGGCCGTGTCGATGACGCCGATGTAGCTGGGGTACTCGGGGCAGGGCGTCGGGCTCGCGCCCGGGTCGAAGTGCGGCGTGCTGCTGAAGTGCAGCGCAATATGCTGCTCGGCCACCAGCCGAGTGCCGATCCGGGCCCGCAGATGCTCGTCGAGGAAGCGTGTGACTTCGGCTGCGGAAATGTACTTGCGGCATTCGAGAAAGCCGCGGGCGAGGGTGGGGATGGTGTTGGTGTGGGTGTGGACGAGCTCGGCGAGCACCTCGGTGAAGCGGATTTCGTCTTCGAGGTTGGAGATGGTCCGGCCCTGCCATGGTAGGAGGGTTGAGAGCGAGTGCTGGTAGTTGTTGTAGATCTTGGAAATGTTGGGGTTGGACACGACGATGTAGGGCAGATTGCGCAGGGCCTGAATCCTATGGGCGAGGCGAATCGGGAGGAGGGAGAGGGCGAAGCGCGCCGAGGCGAGGAGGGCTTCGGCTGAGAGCGGCGGGCGGCCGTGTCTGGGACGGGGAGGTTAGTAGATGGTGATGGTCTACGGGGATGGAGGGGGAGGGGAGGTTACTTGACCAGGTCTGCCAGGCTCAGCGGGTGCAGAGGCTGTTTCGCCAGATAGGGGACATCGTCGTGTCCGTCGGTGCGAGGAGCATTGTGATGGCGGGTGCGCGATGGCGAGTGCTTGGCATGGCTGTGCGGCAGCTGCGGCGTTGATGAGGATGAGGATGATGATGATGAATCTATTGAGTATGATGCTGTCTGTCGGTAGCTATAGCTCTGTCTTTGCCTCGGCCACGGAGGAGCTGTCTTGGAAATGACGGGCAGCCTGATCGGCCGCAGAATTCGTTTCATATTGGCATTGCTGGGTCGACGGTGGTCGACAACAAGGTTCAAGCCGGCAGAGGCACGAAAAAAATAGGGATTCAAAGACACCAAAACACGAGATTCTAAGTAGCCGAAACAGCTGAATGCTTTGTGTGACCTAATGACGTCCTAGCTGCTTAAGCTCAGATTCAATAAAACCCAATGATTACCGTGGATCAATAAAAATCGCAATGAACGAGACACTCTGGTTTTGGAGGGACGAGAAAAAGGGGATCAAGGCGAAATGCAGGATACCACACTTCATGGACGGCAACGATGTCGCGGCAGGTGCGATATTACGAAGGTCGCATGGAAAGGCGACGATGGGAAGTCGCGAATGTGATCATTAAGCTCCTCGCAGCTCTGCTAGGCGCCCCTACCTCAGCTCAGCCCCTGCCATGGAGAGTCCCGCGACACCCACTGGCTGTGGTTCGCTACCCCGCGATCCAAGGAGCCATGCCCCGCATTCTCAATCTCTTCCATCCCAAACATGACATGAGAATTCCCCGGGTATTTATTGCGTCTTCACCTCACCATCCTGCTCGACCTCCTTAACGTGCTCGTTCTCGGACAGTGTCTGGACGGAGCCCTCGGGGTAGGATACTCTGTTTAACCTTGTCAGCTTCCTGTGCTTGTTTCATCGTTGGGTGCTCAAAGGCGGGCGCTGTGTGACGTACGAGAAGCCCTTGATGAGGGTGTATTCATGGCCAATCTTGCCGCCCTGGTCCCTGGCCTGCTGCTTCGCACTGGTATATATCAGCATCAGATGCATAGGTATATATGTGTTTGGCCGTGGATGGGTGTCTTACGCCTCAACCTGCTCAGGGGTAGCGCTGTCCTTCAGGGTCACCTATGACGTCCCAGGCATGTTAGCATCACTAACAGTCGGGGAGTTGGAGCCGAAGCCAAAACTTTGTTGTCCGCGGATAAGGAAGTGGATATAATTACAATGTAGGAAGGCATGGTTGCTGTTTGGTTTCTGATGGTTCTAGAGAGGGATTTTGCAAGTGTTTGCTGACTTGGGAGTGTTTTGAAAATGGTGATGGACGGAAGGGTGATGTTGATGAGGTGCTGGGAGCGTGTCTAGCCTGGGCTTTATGTCCTCTTTATAAATGTGTAAAGCGGCGCTTTGGAAGGCTGAGCAATGCTAGGTACTTATTAGGGAGGTATTAGATGGGCACCCCGAGAGTGACGCGACACCAGGCCAAACAAGCGACTGCGCGAGGGAGTACGTCATGCCGCCAACTTGGGTGCTGCTTGGCAGGCCGGTGATGGGTTAATCGACTCTCATCCCATCGCACTCCATCTGGGTAGTACCTGGTATCTTGCCTTGGGTTGGTACCTCTACGGTTACTTGCGGCACGCTTCAACACTGCCTCTCAATGTCGACATGCCGCGGGACGCGCCAGAGTCCCCGCATCGCATTCGCACATCGCCGAATTACGTATGGGTTTGGAGGACTGCATGCACTGGTCAGATCACGCCAATCTGACGCTTGTCGCACACTACCTGAGGTTGCGGCGGGTCTATCTTGCAAGTCTCTTGCTCTAGTCCTCAGGAGGCCTCGTTGTTCTTCTCGATGTTGTCGCACCGTCCCAGCAGCAAGACAATCTTCTTATCTCCAACATTGACACTTTGACAGGGAGACGAAAGATTATTGGGGCGACCTCTCGGATGGATATGTGAGTCAATACTCCGGCAAAAAAAGAAATAGTAGGTCACAGTGGGATGTCAACATTGCGAGTAGGAAATCCAAAACTTCTGAAGAACAAGAAAAAATCCATGCATCTCAGAATTATGGGTTTATCACTGAAGTCCCACATTTTCAGGAGGCAATCAGGTGCCCCGAGTTGAGCGCAATCCCTTCCATCTGATGAACTGGGCTCGCGTGCCTGGCTGTTGGAGTTTTGAACCCCGCCATGATTGCGATGCGTTATGACCCGCTGGGATGGAACCCCACATGCTAGGCAGGGACCCGCTGTAAAGTTTCTTATCGATAACGAATATCCAGCCGCCGAAGATCTGCCGTCCAAAAAAATAATTCTGGAGCTGCTGCATCAAGCCCGTCTCCAAATGTCCAATGCGACAGACAGGCCTTGCCGTGTTCTGAGAAAGACGCCGAAAAATTCCACAGGCAAGGCGCAAACATGGACGGCCAAACCAACAAGCCCCATCGGGCGTCCAAAAAGTCCAAGGACGCGAAGAAGGCTGTACATTCGGGCGGTCAGTAATTTCTGTTTATTTCTTTTCCAATCAATTCTTGCATCCTTCCCAGCATTGTCGTGTTAGTCGCCGTTGTCGTCGTTGTCGTTGTCGCTAACTCTTCATCCCAGGCCCAAACCCAAAAGCCTTTGCCTACGCGAATCCCGGCAAGCTTGCAAAGCAGGCGGCAAGATCCAACGATATTAGAGAAAAGCGACTCCATGTACCCCTCGTCGACCGGCTCCCCGAGGAGCCCGCCCCGCGACTTGTCACCATTGTCGGACCTCCAGGTGTGGGCAAGACGACCCTGCTCAAGTCCCTTATCCGCCGATATGCCAAAGAAACGATTTCCGATCCCGTCGGGCCGATCACCATCGTCACATCCAAGAAGCAGAGGCTGACATTTGTCGAATGCCCGAACGAGCTCGAGGCCATGGTCGACATGGCCAAGGTGGCCGACATTGTCTTGCTGATGATCGATGGAAACTACGGCTTCGAGATGGAGACGATGGAGTTCCTCAACATCCTGGCTGCGACGGGCATGCCCGGCAACGTCTTTGGCGTCCTCACACATCTCGATCTCTTCCGGAAACCACAAGCCCTGAAGGACGCCAAGAAGAGACTAAAGCACAGGCTGTGGAGTGAGCTCTACGCAGGCGCTCACCTCTTCTACCTCTCCGGTGTCCTGAACGGCCGTTACCCCGACCGCGAAATTCACAACCTTTCCCGCTTCCTCTCCGTCATGAAGAACCCCCGCCCCCTGGTCTGGAGAAACTCTCACCCATACACCATCATCGACAACTACCGCGATATCACCCACCCGACAAAGATCGAGGAAGATGAGAACTGCGACCGGTCGATCGAGCTCTCTGGCTACTTGCGCGGAACCAATTTCTCGGCCCAGGGCCAAAGAGTACATATTGCTGGATTGGGCGACTTCACAATCTCGAGCATGGAATCATTACCGGATCCTTGCCCGACCCCGGCCATGGAGGCTGCCATGTCCAAAGCCGCCGGCAAGACGGGAAGGAGGCGTCTCGACGAGAAGGACAAGAGGCTTTACGCGCCTATGGCCGACCGAAGTGGTCTGAAAATCACGGGCGACCACATCGTTATCACTAGAGAAAAGGGCTTCGCTTTCGACAAGGATGCCGAGGGTGTTGAACGAGGCGAGGGCGAACAGCTTATTATCGATCTTCAAGGCGAGAGACGTCTGCTCGGTCACACCGAGCAGGGTGTCAAGCTCTTCGCAAGCGGCGACAAGATCACTCAGGTGCCCGAAGAGAATGACACGGGAAGAAAAACCCAGAGAAAGGCGCGCTTCGCTGACCGGGGAGAACTGTCGGATGGAGATGATATGCCAGAAGATGAAGGCTTTGTCAGTGGAGAGGAGGAAGAGGGTTCCGACATCGAGACCGAGTTCAACGAAAAGAAGCTGGGCAAGATGTTCCGGAAACAAGACGACAAGGGCACCGTGGACGAATTTGCCTTTGCCGATAGTGACTCTGATCTGGGCTCTCTCTCTGGTGACGAGGATGAAGATGAGGAGGACTCGGATGAAGACGAGGACGGGTCCGACTTTGATGAGGATGATGCCGCCGTCAAATGGAAGTCTAACATGAGGGAGCGCGCGAGCATGCTGCACGGAAAGCGCAAGCCTTTCCGCGCTGCGGATCTCGCCAGATTCATGTACGACGAGTCCTTGACAGCAGCAGATGCCCTCAAGAAATGGAGAGGCGAGGAGGACGAAGAGTCGGAAGAGGAGGACATCGAGCAGGACGATGACGAGGTCTTCTTCAAGAGGACTGGCAGGGAAGTTGTGGACGAGGAGGGAGAGGACCGCGCGATCCCCCGGTTTGACTACGAGGCGCTCTCGGCAAAATGGTCCAAGCAGGACAGCATCGAGGCGCTCCGAACCAAATTCGCCACTGCCAACCTGGTCGACGAAGCCGAGAACCGAGGCAGCGACGACGAGGATAACGAGGGAGAGGACGAGGACGAGGACGACGAGGGCGACGGCGCATTCGAGGATCTCGAGGACGAGGAGGCAAACGGCGGCGAAGACGCAGGCTCCGGAGAGGAAGCCGAGGAGGAGACCGAGCTGAACTTGGAGGCCGAGCGCGAAAAGAACGCCCGTCGCAAGGAGGAGCTCAAGCTCCGGTTCGAAGAGGAGGATCGTGAGGGTTTCAAGAACGACAAGGCCATTGCGAGACGGGAAGGCGGAGACCAGGAGTTTGGCGAAGACGACTGGTATGAGGCACAAAAGGCCAACCTCCAAAAGCAAATGGACATCAACAAGGCCGAGTTTGAGGCTCTCGACGAAAGCCAGCGGGCCAACGTCGAAGGCTTCAAGGCGGGCAAGTACGGAAAGTTTGTCATTGAAGGCGTTCCGGCCGAGTTTGTCACCAAGTTCCAGGCACGGATTCCTATCGTCGTCGGAGGGCTTTCCGCCACTGAGGACAGAATGGGCTTTGTTCAGGTCAGAATCAAGAAGCACAGATGGCACAAGAAGATTCGTAAGTTTTGTCCTCTACCTACAAGACTAGGGCGGACACCCTCTGCACTGCTCAATAACAAATGCTGACGATACTGCGCAACACAGTCAAGACAGGAGACCCTCTCATCTTCTCTCTCGGATGGAGGAGGTTCCAGTCGCTTCCTATTTACTCCATCTCGGATTCCCGGACGAGAAATCGGATGTTGAAATACACCCCTGAACACATGCATTGCTTCGGCACCTTTTACGGGCCGTTGATTGCACCCAACACGGGCTTCGTGTGCTTCCAGTCCTTTTCGTCGGCTAACCCCGGCTTCCGCATCGCCGCAACGGGCACTGTGCTGAGCGTAGACGAGTCTACCGAAATCGTCAAGAAGCTCAAGCTCACCGGCACGCCGGTCAAGATCTTCAAGAACACGGCCTTCATCAAGGACATGTTCAATACGTCTCTAGAGATCGCCAAGTTCGAGGGCGCAGCCATTAAGACGGTCTCAGGCGTGCGCGGCCAGATCAAGCGGGCGCTCTCCAAGCCGGACGGGCACTTCCGCGCCACGTTCGAAGACAAGATCCTCCTCAGCGACATCGTCTTCCTCCGCGCCTGGTTCCCCATCAAGCCCCACCGGTTCTACAACCCGGTCACCAACCTGGTCGGGTGGCAGAGCATGCGCCTGACAGGCCAGATCCGGCGCGACCAAGGGCTCGACACGCCGCAGCTCAAGAACAGCCAGTACCGCAAGATCGAGCGGCCGACGCGGCGCTTTAACACGCTCAAGGTGCCGCGCGCCCTGGCGGCCGAGCTGCCCTTCAAGTCGCAAATCGTGCAGACCAAGCCGCAGAAGAAGGAGACGTACATGCAGAAGCGCGCCGTGGTCGTCCGCGGCGAGGAAAAGAAGGCGCGCGACCTCATGCAGAAGCTCACGACTATTCGCAAGGAGGTGGCGACTAAGCGCCGCGAGAAGAAGGAGGAGAAGAGGGTGGAGTATCGGAAGCGCGTGTCGGAGCTCGAGGAGCGCATGGAGAGTAATAAGAAGAAGGAGAGCAAGGCGTACTGGGAGCGGGAGGGCAAGAAGAGAGGGCCTAGCGATGGTGGTGGTGGCGGTGGAAAGAGGAGGAAGTGAGTGAGTTTTGGTGTATACTAGGCTGGGGTTATTTAGGTGGGATCAAAATTTTTAAGTATATAAACAGCTATGGAAACATGGGATTGTTTTGTTCTCGCGCATGGTTTGTCTAGTCGATATCATACAGGTTGGCGTCTTTCGGCAATATTTATGAACCCACTTTATATGTGTATGTATGTGCGGTCAACGGCGAGGCTTTCGAGTTCACATAGTGTCGGTAGGAATGGTGAGAGCGTACCCTCCATTCCGCGATCTCGTTCCTCCGGTCTTTCAATCTCTCCATTGTGCACTTCCAAGGTATATACCGTGTTGCCAATGGGCTGCGGCATGTGTCATGCACTCTCTGGTATTGATCACTTGCATGGACCTTCCTTCCTTCCCGGCAGGTATATATATCAGATCCACGACCCCCCAATTCAACCTCAAGCACTGTGTTGGGCGGTCAGGTCTTATGGCTCAACCAGCAGCTGTGCAGTGTAAGGCCAGAGGGTGTTAGCTAGCTCATGCGTGGTATGGGGTTCAAGCTCATCCTCGGGGTAGTGTGTTCAATCCCGGCGTTGGTCGGGCAGTCACTACTTTTGCCGTTCTTTTTTGCATCACCACAGCCTTTCCTTTTATTTTTAATTTTTTTGTACATAGGTATCATCAAATCTTTGGCTTATAGGGCGTGGAAGCACTCGTTATCTTGACAATTTATTTTTACCACATTGGATTATAACATGAAATGGGCGCATGGGTGGATAGGTAGCGGGATGGGCTCTTCGGAGGCGGGCTTGGCTCCCGATCTGATGGCGGCAGGACGATCTATCGGTCCGGGGAGGTGAAGATGAGGAGAGACCCTTCCTGTTCTTGGCCGCCGGTGCCGTGAACACTTTTGTCCTTTCATTTCTCGCGATCTCATCTCTCGGCCCGGCCTGAGTAGGCAGGCGTTTAACCTCTCGGGCAGGCTGATCTGTAAGTGTTTCTTTCTTCCCTCCCCCGTCAAAAGGCGATGCCCCTTCCCCCTTAGATCCACCATCGTCCCCGCCCCCTCCTCGGATCTCGAACGAACCGCGAATATCACCACGCGCGGCGACAACATGCCCCCCATTCGGTCCCGAGAGCAGGTCCGGGGAGTTGAGAAGACAACCAAGAACCAGCCAGAGCATCCCCTCTCCAACAGACGGGCTCCCCTCTTTGTTCCCAAGGCCTTGCCATTCTTCCTCCACCGCGCGCCCGTGCGTGTGCCCACGTTTCCATCCGAGGGGCACCGCGCGACAAAGACAAAGGGACATAGATAGAAGCGGGCAGACGGCTTCTAGAACCCGTGTGTCTGGCCCAAACACGAACCGCGCTTTGTTCCTGGCGTCACACTTCCCAGCCGTGGCATGGAGAAAGCCGTTGGCTGTAGAGACAAGAAACGCATAAAATGGTTGGGAGGACAAGATGGATGGGATAGATCTCGATCTCGGTCTCGTTAGGGTTTCCCTGTGTCTCCTGATTTAATTTGAGCCTTCAATTTCTTGTTTTGCACATTTCGCTCTGCAAAGCCGAACACGCGCGAGGCCCCCCCCCCCCCCCTGAGATCGCTTGCCCCCTTTCGGTTCCGACCCGTTGACTGACCGACTGACACCATGGACACAATCAGCCCGCATGGAAGGCGGTGTTCCACCCCCGTGTCGCCGACGAGCATGCCGAGCGCGGTGATGCAGGAGCAAGAGGATTATTTCCATGGGTTTGAGGGACAGGCCAACAAAGAGCCAGAGCAAGAGGAACAGCAGCAGCAGCAGCCTGCCACCTCAGACAGCAGCGACACTCGTCGACGGCCACCACTACTACACCTCAACACATATCCAGCCGCAACAAACCACGCCTCCGCAGCCCCTCGACCCCACCGGCACTCCTCAGCCAACCACATGCCCGTGATCAGCAGTCTCGACCCCCGCCCCTTAGAAGAACTACACAACGAGCGCTCCTACCTCCTCTTCAACCTACAACGGCAAGAGCAGCGCGCAACCCGGCTCTTCCAGAAATTCGCAGCGCTCGAGCAGCGGCTGCCCGAGGCGCACAGCACCAAGGAAGCGCGCAAGATCAAGAAGGAGGCGGCGGTGCTCAAGAGCAAGATCGGCGACAACACGCAGCAGGAGCAGCTGATCCTGCTGCGCCTCGGCGAGATCTACGTCGAGATGCAGAACCGGGAGCGCTGGGTGCAAGTGCGCGGCCAACAGCAGCAGCAGCAACATATCTTGCCATTGTCTGCAACGGGGATGGCTGGTGCCGTGCAGTTCCCTCCGTTCACGCACGGGGCTGCTGGTGGTGGTCACGGAGGCGGGCTGAGCATCCAGGGCACCACGTACCCGACCACGCCTTCGTCTTCACTGTCGATCGAGTGCGTCCCGGCCTCGGCGGCTCTGAGTCCGCTATCGCCTTGCTTTGTCCCCAGCGGGGGGGTGCAGTTCAGTGAGAATATCTGGGGTCGTGCATCCTCGACCGACCAGGGGCAGCAACAAGATGTAGAGATGGAAATGGAAGAGGAGGAACCGCCGTCCGCGATAGTAGTGCAACAGAAGAGAGTAGGAGAGAACGGGGACTATTTCAATGCCAAGAGTGCCAGGGGAACAGAAGAAGAGACGAGGGAGGATACAGACATGCAGACTAACGGCGACGCCGACTGGAGCAGCGAGGTTGACTCCGAACAGGGCGACGCCGGCGTCTGGGCGGCCAACGCACGCAGCAGCTTTGCCGTGCAGACGCCGTACTCAACTAAGGCCAGGGACAAGCGCATGAGCTTGCCGTGCTTGCGGTCCGCTTTCTTGACTCCGACGCCGTGAGAACCACGGCTGCTGGCCTTATCGTGAGGACAGAAGGACAGAACAAGAAATAAATAAAAGGAGAGAAAACAGATGGGATGGCATTTTGTTTTTTCGTCTCTTTTTTCGTATTTCTTTCCCATAGACACGAATATCGTCTCTCAAACTCCGTTATGATGAAAAATAACCGGTTTGGAGTTTGGGCGTTGCCAAGATATTCAACACGTATCATCCGTTTATTAGGCGTCTCGGTACAGGTAGCTATATCTTCTCCAGGCGCACACGGTAGATGCGCGGTTGTTATGAAACGAGGATTCGCTCGTACCCGGAAGAAAGTTTTGGTTATATGTATGGGGGAAGGGGGTATCCAGGACTTCTATTATCATATATGCAGAAAAGGAAAAAGGGAAAAAGTAAACAAAAAAGAATAGAGGTAACTTGGTATTTACCTAGCATTATAATCAACACCCCACTCACGTGCTTGCTCTTTCTTCGTCTTCTCTTCTTTTCCAGTGGTTGGAGAACATTGGAAAACAACGGGTTGCTTTTCTTTTTCTTTTTGTAATCCACATTTCTCCTCTCAAGCAAACTCGCCAAACTGCCCGTCGTCAAACCCCAGCGCTTGGGCCGATATCCTCCGCCGTGACTTGACTTCCTTTGCGCTGGGCGGAGGCGGAAGGAAGGCATTGCCGGCGGACGAAGATGTTGAAGAAGAAGGGGGAGGTGGCGGCGGCGGCAGGGCAAAGGACGAGAGACTGGCCGTCTCCCCACCTGACTGCTGCGCCGCTGGCCGAGCTCCTCTCCGACCAAACTTGGTCCCGCTCAAGTTGACCGTGATGGTCTCGCCTTCCTTGAGGCTATAGTCCCTCTTGACCTCCTCCTTGGGCTTGGCTTGCGACGCGCCCCCCTTGGCACCGACTGGGGCGCCGCGGCCGCCATCGATTAGGCCCAGGGCTTTCTGGGCCTCCTGCAGGGCAATGCTGAAGTCGAAGGCGTCGCTGCGCTCCTCGAAGCCGATGCCCAGCGTGGCCTTCCTCCCGGCCGGGTCCTGGACACGCAGCGCAAAGAAGCGGCTGCTGTCGGCGGCGGGCTCGACTACGGCCGCGGTGGTGTAGGGGGCTGCGGCGAAGAGCTGGCCGGCTGATGGGTCTTCGAGGACAATGTCCACCTTGACGCTCTCGGTCTCAGTCTCGGTCTCGCTGTCGCCTGTGGAGGAGGAGGAGGTGGTGGCCGTCTCGATGATGCGTGCGCGGCAGGTGAAGATGTGTCTCTTGGGATCCTCGGTCCAGGATGCGGCCATGTGGCCTTTGGCTGACGTCTGGGGAGGAATGTTGTAGACGTGCACTGTCTTGGCGATGTGCAAGATGCGCTGGATGGCGTCCGCAGGGAGGGGACGGCCAGTCGCGGGATCGATGGTTGTCTCCATGGTTTGTGTATTGTGTTGTGGTTGTGTCCTCTTGCTGTCCTGCTTCGTCCTCTTCCTTCTCGTGCGTGTCGTCTGTGTTTGGAGAACGAATAATGCAGGAGGAAGTCAAACTCGACTTGGACTGGGGAAACCGGGTGTCTGTTTAGGCAGCTTTATTATCTAGGTACCAGGTAGCTTTAGTTTGTTAATGGGGAACCTTAAGTCAAGTCGGTAAGCTCCCGTTCCTTATGGGATATTAGCAGGGTAGGTAGCTGCTGCGGTCAGTTGGCGGAAGGTGTCCGCATTGAGGGGCACGTCGGGGGTGGGTGGTGATGCGACGAGACAGGCACCAGGGGTCCACGGCTTGTCATCCAATGACTGCCGCGGACCGCACCACGTCCAGCTGCATTGCCCCACCCATCAAACCCCTCCAGGAGGGACCTCCACAAGCGTTTCAACCCCGCGGTACGTATTCAGGCGGTCTAGCATGGCAGATCACCAAGCTTTGGTGGGCAGCTACCGGCCGGCAATGCTTTGTCTGATTGATGGTCGCTCGTTCATTTGCGCCTTTGACTCACATCCCATAGCCGACTATTCGAACTCAGGTACAGGTATTTTCTGCCCGACAGCACAACAGCCGGTGACCTCGAATTCAAACGCTACGGCTCACACGATTAAACTTCTCTTTGGCCCCCGAAATATAAGGACCGAAAAAAAGACAGAAAGACAAAAAAACACCAAACCAATCGCCGATTCGAACGCCCAAGTCGAGGACGACCTGCATGCTCTGGCGTAGCCCGCTCCCGCATTTCATAGCTTCCGTCCACTTCACAAGCACCGGCAGAATGGCCACAGACTCGCCCACCAGCAGCACGGCGCCGAAGCCGCCGCCGTCATCCTCCACCACAGCAGCAACAAGCACAACATCATCAACCCCGGAACAGCTCCCCATCCGCCCTCCTCCCTCCCAACAAACCCATCACCAAGATGGCTCGGCAGCCTTCGAGTAAGCCCACCACTAACCCATCTCCTGACAAACATGCAACCCCCAAGCTCACCACCCCGTTCCCTCCCGCAGCATCGTCCGCGCATACCACGACCTCCTGGCCACCGACCCCGACATCACAATGCCCGTAGCGGCCATAGAATCGCTGATCGAGCTCCTGCGCGCAACGCCCTCTACAACCGCCATGGAAACAGTCGAGGTAGTCAAGAAAGAAAAAGCCCGCCTCCTTGCCTCGGCGCCGAACCCGCTTCCCTTGCTGGCAGGCGCCGATCTCTTCGAGCAGTACCTCCTCCGCTCGCTTAGAGGGCAAGCGGCGTCGGCCTCGGACCCGATCCTCAACTTTGACGAGACGCGCGCGCACCTGCTGCACAACAGCCAGCTCTTCGCGCAGCGCGCCAAGGCAGACCGCGACAAGCTCGCCCTGGTAGGATCCAAGTACGTGCACGACGGCAAGGTGGTCCTGGCCGCGGGCGGGTCGCGCGTCGTGACCAAAATCCTACTGCGCGCCGCGGCGGACCCGACCAAGCACTTCAAGGTGATCCTGATCATGGACGGCAGCCCGCGCAGCGCATCCAGCGTCGCGGCGCTACGCCACGCCGGGCTCGAGGTCGAGACCATCAGCCCCAACAAGGTAGCCTACGTGCTCAAGGACCAGAGCCAGATCGACCTCGTCCTAGTCGGTACCGAGGCCGTCCTGCAGAACGGCGGCATCGTCTCGCGCATGGGCACCTTCCAGCTCGCCCACCTGACCAAGCACGTCAAAGGCGCGCTGAAACGCTTCTTCGTCGCCGCCGAGACCCACAAGATCGTCCGCAAGACCGCCCTCGCCCACCCCCAGGTCCTCCGCCTCGGCGTCAACCAGAAGGACATTAGCCGGTTCGAGAACGTCGGCCGCGACAGGGGCCAGATATCTGCCGCTGCGCACGACATGGTTGCTGAGCAGGACGAGGTCGATTATACCGACCCCGAGTTCATCGACGGCTTCATCACCGAGCAGGGCGTCAAGATGACGACGCAGATCTGGGAGATGATTGACGATTATATTTGAAGAGGCGCTGGAGTTTTACTTTGATGAGGCTGGTCAAGTACTCCAGTTGGAGTCATCTGCCCAGGGTGAAATCTAGCCGCTTCTCTCACTCTCGCCCCTTTCCTTGGGGAGGGTTGTTGACTCTCGAAAAGAAACTAGCAACCGACAGGGGACAGTGAGGGTGACACGCCGCACCCCTTTGTCTGTCTGCCTGCGTTGCACGATGGAAGTGGAAATCCTTTATTCAATAAGTATACCGTGACTGGATCAGTCAATCGGCATAGTCTGTCTGTCTGTCTGTAACAGCATCTTTAGGCGTTTGGTCCATTTACACAGGGCAGGCAGGCGGGGAAAACGGATAGCTGACGCAGGGCCCATGCGGGTGTTTAGTTTTAGTGTTCTCTCTGATGAGATTTCTCACGGTAGATATATGGATGGGTCACTTTTCACCCTCGCTCGCCAGAGTAGAACTGCAGCGAAGTACTCTCTCACTCACAGTCTAGCGCCGAGGGGAAACAGCGACAGACCTTTTATCAATATCTTGAGGTCTAGAATAGACTGAAACCTCATTAGAGATACCGTTTGTCAGACACGGTGAACAAATAGCCCACTTCTTCCCGAACAATGATTGATTTTTAAGGATCATAAATGACCCGATATCCTATCTTGATAAGATATCTCATCAGGTTTTCACCACCTTCCTAGTCAGTGCTGGCGGCAGAAACCAAAAACAAAACAAAACAACTTTTGTTGGCTTTGAGCCGATCAAAATCAGCTAAGCCATGCAAACCAAGAACGAGTATGTGGTCTGGGTCCAAATGAGAGGAGTGTAAGAAATGAGAAAGTTCGAAAAAACAAAAAGCAAAACCTTCCAATATTTTGGCCCATCTTTCTTGAAACTTTTTGACCCGCCCCCTTTCCCCCCACCACCTATGATGATGAACCTTTTTGATGATCCGGAAATAACGGAGGACAGACATGACATGACATGGCGTGTATGATATGATGCATGTTGTCCGGCTTCCTGAACCCAGCCCCAGATGATTTCTTCCCTCTTCTCTGTTTTTTGTCTTTCTTTCCTGTAGTGAAAACCAGTCCCAAAGCGCCCCCGTTTCTTACCATCTTTATCTTTCCCCCGGTGCCCTCCTTTACCCCTGAACACCTCCTTGACGTATGCGTGTATGACCAGCCAGTCCTTTGTTGTCCTCTAGGTTTAGTAAAGGCGAGAGTTTATTGCTCGTTGCTTGTTGCTCGTTGCTTTTGTGGTAAAGAATGTGCTGTTTGTTGATCTATTAAAACGGAAATGGGCGAGAGAATGGGATTACCATGCGAATGACTTGGTATGCGGACTCATGGGAGATGAATGACAGTTTGGGGTGGTTGTGATGGAAAAAAGCAGAGTTCGGATAACCGGAATCTTTCTGAGGCATTAGACATGGACATGTCCCCTTTCTAGTTCAGATCGCGAACTAGGCGTGCACCGACCCAAGCGTAGTCGTAGTTGCGCTGGTACCAATTCACACTTTTTGCTGGTCAGCTGGGGGACGTGGCAGTTCTGTCGCGTGCAAGTACTCACAAACTCTTACGCCCGGCGATGCGAGGGTGCGTCGCCCAGGAGCCGCCTAGAACAATATTGTGCTTTTCGTCAAAGAAGTCGGCCGTGTACGCAGGGTAGAGCGACATGGGTTGGAAGCCGTCCCAAGGACGCAGGACGGTGCTGGTCCACTCCCAGACGCCGCCCATCTCAGACTGGCCAGCCAGGATATTACCGCGTCCCGTGACTGCCACCGGGTGCCAATTCTGGAATCCGACGTTGGCGCCGTCGAGGTCAATGTAGAGATCTTGCGCTTTTCCATTGACCACCTCCCGGGGGGAGGCGACGAGCTGCTGAGATGGCGGCGTAATCTCCACGCCGTCGTTGGAGAGGTGGCTATATGGGCGCTGTTAGCGACGCATTTCCGACACGGAGCATCAACTGTTTGATGTACATAGGTGCAAAATAATATAAAGCGTACCCGTTAACCGCCGGCACGGTTTTCCCAAGCTGTCTTTCAGCCTGCTTCTTCTTCTTTAGGGCTTCAGCGTGAGCATAGATGCTCCGGGTTTCCTCAAACGTTGGGATACGTCCGCCCATCCAGGCTGCGCAACCGGCTAGTTCATCGTATGATGCAAACATTGGCCAGTCCAGTGCATACTTCAGGGGAATGAGGCCGTAGACCGTGCGGACAGCTTTGCCCTCGAGAAACGACTCAGGGAGCGACGACGCGCCATTAGCATGTCCGCTGGTGTGCCCATTCTTGTAGCCATTCTTGTGACCATTCGAATACCCGTTCGAATGCCCGTTCGTGTGGCCGTTCGAGTGCCCATTGGTATGGCCATTGCCATTAGCATATCCATTACCATGACCATTGGTGTGGCCGTTGGTGTGACCGTTGGTGTAACCGTTTGCGTGGCCATTGGCGTGTCCATTCGAATGGCCGTTGGTATAGCCATTGGAGCCGCCATTGCTGTGGCCATTGACCCCGTTGCTCACTCTCAGCGGCGCCTCGCTCGCCTGTGCCCAGGACGCCGGCAGCTTGGTAATGTGCTCACTGTACATATAACCCGCATACTAATCCGGTTAGGCCCGAGAGCAACTCAAGGGGGGGTGACCGGGTGACCTATGTACGTACCTCTTCGTTGCTGATTGGTCGGCCTTGAGCCTGAAAGGCATGGACCTCGACATGTCGGACTGGTTTCTCGTTGTCCCTGTGCAGCATGATTAGTCAGACGAACAGTAAACAAGGCGAGAAAGGGGTGAGTGAGGGTTACCAGCCAAAGTGATGCTCTAGACCAGTCCCGTCCTCGGGATCATCCATGCCCACAGTGATCTCCTGGGCTGGGATCTCGAACCACTCATTGGCTACTCGCTCCAGGCGGGCCTTGGCAGCCATCTTCGCAAAGTCTGGGGGCTGAACGTGAGGTGGCGGCAGCGTCCTGTAGCTCTGGAGCATCATGTACAAAAGGGTCTCGATATGCATGAGCTCGTGCTCAAAGCCCACCCAGATAGCCCTGCCCACATGCCGGGGGATCTGGCCACCTGCATAAATGCTGTGCAACCGAGACCGCACTCGGTCTTGATAGGCCACAATCTCATCCACGGGCGGCCATTCGTCAGGAATCTCTGAATGCGAATGGCACATCTCCGGGTTGTCAACGTCAGGGTCAATGCCCCGCTCAAAGATGCTATGGAAGTAGGTGGGTTCGGTGGAAGCCTTCCTGGTCGTCTTGGTCAACTGGATGTCGAGAAAGGCAGGGATGTGGCCGAGGTAGAAGATGCAGGCGTTGCGCAGCTTGATGGGCTTCTCGAGTAATTCCTCGCGCGGCAGCATCTCGTGCGTGACCACGTCCCAGGCCGCCCACAAGGCTCCCCAGTCGCCCAGGTCGGGAAGCGCGGTGCGCGCGTAGACCGAGGGGATCAGGCTGAAGGACATTTTTGGTTTGGCAATCATGTGAAGTCCTGTGACGGGGAGTGTGGTCAGTCAGACGGTGGCCTCGAGCGCGCGCGCACACACAGATAAACCAGTTGGTCCGGGCCGGGGATTATAGCCCAAACCCCGCAGCCCAACCCGACACCATCAGGAGAGCATGACAAGGAGCATGTCAAGGAATCTTCTTGAAGGTGCCTCAGTGAAACCGCAAACATCATACGACTGGTCCCACGTGTTGGGAAAACGTGGGGGACGCACGCAAATCCTGATCGGACTGCCCGAATGGGAAGTGGCCCCCAGAATTCGAGACTTGAGAAGAGGCGGGTATAAAATCGACTCACCATACTCGTTCCCGTGCCTCCACTGGCCAATCTCAGTCATACAGGAGCGACTCCAGAGCTTCTGTGTCTCGGCCGGTGAGAACTTCAGGCTATGCTCCACTTGGATGCGGTCGCAAGGCCTGATCAGCTCGCCCATGACGATGGTGTCACGAAGAGGAGCATAGAAGGCTTGATGCCGCCCTCCCTCGCTGTCGAAGACGTACTCGCCAATGACCCGCCAATCCCTCTCGATGAAGGTGGTCTCGCCGAGAACCCTATTGGCGTGGCGGAGTCCGTTGAGGACGAATCTGAACCCGTCAGTGCCTATTCACAACGCCTGCGCATGACTGGGAGAACAAGAAGCGATGTGCATACTCATGGGTGACTCCCTCCTTGTCTGCGATGGATGACGGTTTGGAATCAGCACAGCTACATCACGCGTGGGTTACACATACCATTGTACGCATGGCTAACTCTTGTTGTCAGCGAGGAGGGCTCGGCGGGGAAGGGTGGGAAAGGGGCTGGCTTTGCACATACTATACTCGAGCCGGATTGTTGCACGCGTCAAGCCCAATCAGCATTGTGTCACCGTGGCCAAGGACATCGGCGAAGCCCTTGAGGAATTCGGACGCCTCGTCTCGCTCAAAGTTACCTAACCAGGTTGCATCAGGCTCCGTTGGCAGTTCGTCGGGCGGGAATCTGACTCACCAATGCTGGATCCAAGACTCAGGATGCACTTTTGCCTCGAGGTGTTGGCTGGGTCCTTGAGCCACTCTCGGCCGTCGTCATAGGTGCCCAGCAGCCCATGAGCCGTGACGTGCTGGTACGGCGGGAGCTGGGCAAGGGTGCGCTCAAGCTCTTGCAGGGACAGGTCGAGGGCGTAGTAGTCGACCTTCTTGCCGGCATTCTCGAGGGCCTGCAGGAGCAGGTTGACCTTTCGAAGATTACTGGAAGAGACGGCAGAGTGAGCCTCGGGATCGACAGAGCGCTGCCGGGGTAGCTAGATGTGCCTGGGATGCCATATACGTACCCGCTGCCGAGCTCGATAACCATGGCCCCCAAAGGGATGGACTTGACAATGTCGGCGGCCGAGGACTGAAGTATCTGGATCTCATCATTGGTCAAGTAATACTCGTCCAAATATGTAATCTGGACGGGTTAGCGCGAGCACGCAAGCTGGGGCTATGATGGGCAAAAGCCTCACGCTCTCAAACAGCTGTAGTCCCCTCTCATCGTAGAGCAATAGTGTGGGGAGCTTCCTCAGGCCATCCTTGGAGTGAAACAGCGACAGAACCTCAGACTTGAGGCTGATCTCGACCGAGGTACGGCGGATGTCGATGATGTTCAAGCCTGACCTGGTGGTAGTGCTGGTGGTGTTGCCATGTGTGTTGTTGAAGTTGCACCTGGACGTCGACATGGACATGGCGTTCTCCTTAGCCGTTTTGGGTGCTGCGAAGGTGCCGATTGGCACAGCACAGGGCTCGTCGGCGCTAGGCATTTTATGGATTTCCTTCCGTCCGTGTACCTAGAGGCTGATGCAAAAGCTGACCTGTGGTGTGAAGGAAGGTTTGGAGATCCGGAGACGGGCTGGGCTGAGCTGGGCTGGAATGGGGGACTTATATCGAAGTCGAGCTCGAGACGGGAGCAGGTACGGGGGTACCTGCAGGACAAAGAAGAGATGAAGTGAAGCTAGGAAATGACCTCGAACTCGACGAAGAGCGTAAAGATGTCACAGCAAACGCTAATATACCTGGGTGGTCTCCCTGGAAGGCTACCAGGTACTAACGTCGTCGATAGGAGGGCTACGTGTGCGGGTATTGTAGCTGGGGCGATGGACTCATGACCCCATCCAGCGGAGCTCCTGGGATTCTGGGGCTCCCATCCATAGATATGACATGGGGGACGGGATGCGGCTATGCCAATTAGAGCAGCAGTAAGGCGTCGTTGGACCCGAGACTAAGGAAAGCGTAGAAGAGCAGTGGAAGGTGCCGGGTCTGAAACCGAGAGGACGACGGCGGCGGATGAGGTGCAGATGGACGACGCGGATGGACGACGCAGATGCAGACCGACGCAAAGGGACCACCGCCGCTGCCGTTCCCGTCAGAATGTCAGAATGAACACCAGGTACTCATCCAGCGAGCGAGCCAGCCATCCACCTCTCCGCTGTGTCGTCCGTCCATAGGCAGAGAGAGTGGTGCCGGCAGTAGCAGCAGAAGCAGAAGTAGTAGGATCCATCTCATTCCGGATTTCGCATTCCAGACAGTGCCAAGTCCAATTGGCTGACAGTCAGTTCTTTGAAGAGGAGGGCAGCAGCAGAAGGTCCAGGACGAGTGACGAGGGCGAGGGGACGAGGGAAGCGTGAGACAGGTTTTCCAGACGAGTTCGCCGCTAGCAGCGGGTGTAGCTCCATTGTTCTCCGCTGCTGCGGACAGGGCGGACAGGGCAGACAAGGGCAGCCCATCATCATCATCAACAACAGCCGTCTTTCCTCCCATCCATACTCGTATGTAGTACCTGGTCGGCACGGAGCATCGGTGAAGTCAGCCAGCAAAGGCAAGGAAGGAGCCTGTAGGTGAGAGGCTGGTAGGCATCATGAATGGAGCATGCCGTGGCCAACGTGCCGTAACAGGTGCGCAGCAGGTAACCCGTACCGCAACGGCCTAAAGTACGGCAATGTACGGTCAGGTAGGCCAGAAACGAAATCCTTTTGTCATGGCATGCAGCGCGCGCCGGCTCGCCCTTGGTCGGTCTTGGTCATCCTTGGTCGAGAGTGGGAGTTGTCAATCTTGTCGATGCAAGGAACAAATCACGGGGCAGGAAAGGTCTTGCGGTAAGCAGTTCATGGCAGGCAATGGAACAGGGAGCCCCACGCCCTGGAAGCTTGGGCTAGCTGGCGGGGTGCTAGCGCCCCTCTCGTGCATGAGAAACCCATGGTGGGGAGGAGCGTCTGTTACAGGCACCAGGGAATGGTGTGTTTGTGTGTGTGCGTGCGTGTGTGTGTGAGTGGCAGTTGTGTGGTGCGTTTGTGTGTGTGTGTGTGGGTGGGTTGGTGGTCGTTCCTGGCGCCGACACACGAGACACGACAGCCAGATTCCTTCCTCCACACCCCGATGCAGCCATGATCAACGACACGAGGAGGGAGCCCAAATCAAAAGTAATCAGTGAAGCCATCGAGATGGACCGGGTTCGCGTTTGGTTGGTGGACCAAACTGCAGGTGGACCAAACCGTGTGGGCCCCATCGGCCGTGCTTTCCAGATCTCCAGGCCCGAATCTTGGAAAGTGCCGTGTCGGCAACCCAGCAGCTCATGAGGGAGCCGGCTGCACCTTCCAAACCTAACCCCGTCTGTGGTGGTACATGATAATTATACACAGCTTTCAAGCAACGCACCTGCCTTGCGAGATGTTGAGAACCATGCAGCAAAAGCAGCCCGTAATTGCCCGTGTCTGCCAGTTTGAATGGGAAGATGTCCTAGAGGAAACGTCGTCATTGGTTCCGTCCGTAGGCTTCAAGGTTCTTTCACCTTCCGCATTCACGTAAGACATCCCGTTCCCATCCATCCCCATAGTGAACCATGCTGTTTTGAAAACGAACATGGAGTGGAAGCCACCTCCACACTGGCCCATGCAAGATAGGTGGTTACCCTTGACCGCCACCATCCCAAAAGCCGCCCAGCACCTGGACCAAGAGAGGAAGAGTAAAAAAAAAATTGGGAAAGGGCGGCGAGCGACATGGTTCTCCCGCGCGCACACCCACACGAATATCAGTGCACAAGTGGTGTCCGGCAATCCGTAAAAATCAGGTCATGATTAATCCCATGTGCTCCGCGTGCATTGGATAGTTACAGGCAGGTTATGCGTATAGGAGATCCAGAAGGTGTCTGATGTATAGGTCCAGTATGCGTGTCTGCTGTGCGGGGGTCTGTCCATTCTTGCATGGCCCGACGGATTAGCTGAAGGCATCCATGACGCTATCCCTGGTGGTGCCTCGACGGTTTCCCTTCTTTGATTGGATTACCTAAGGTATTGCCGTGGTCCCGTCCTTCACCCCGCCCTCAATAGAGTTTGCCCCTACGGGTTAGGTGCGTAGCATGGTTGGTGGATTTAGTCCAGAGTCGAGGCATGCTTGGAGGTGGAAGGGGTGTCCGAGCCCAAAACACCATCGATCTGCTCAGCTCTTTGCCAAGTTGCTGGTTCCGGATGCCTCATCTCACTGCTTGACCGTCATTTTCTCCCACTCTTCCCATGACTCTCCAACAATTACTGTCCCCTTTTCTACCAGCTGGCTGCCCTGGCTACCTGTACGAAGCATAGTAGATCTGACCTGTCGTTTCTGTCTCACCCCACCCCACTTGAAGCCACCAAGGTACCTACCTGAGATGGAGGCAAGGTACTCTGGCCTCCCCAGGACCGAAAGCGCGACGCTTGCGATCAGATGGATAAGATAAACCGAATGACAGACCGCACGACGGCCTCGAGGGTGTCACAAAGCTGCCATGTTATTGAGGTTGCACACGGGGAGGAACGGGAATGGCCGACGTCATCCACCAGGTGATCAAAGACAACTCGAAAAGGCGGAAGACGGATGCATGCCCTACCTCACCACCTCACTACCTCACTGGCTGAGCTGCCCGACTATTCATCTCGCCATTCTCCTGGAGGAAGCCGGCATCTAGTGAAGTGGCCACCACCCGGACGCCTCTCGCGGTTCCTATCGAGATCGGGCTCGGATTCTTGGCCCATCCTGCGGCCAGCGAGGATCCTCCGGGCTTTGGATGCAGGCGGCTGTCTCCCAGAACGACAAAGCTGCAGAGAATTTTTCCTGGGCATTCATGTCGTGTCAGAGGCGCCGTTTCGTGTCGACCACTGCTTGCAGCCTGCCTTGCTTGGTGGAATGATGCTTGCATATCTGGGGTTTGCGGGGAAGCCTGCCTGCCTGCCTGTCTGTCAGTCTTGTCTTACCCTCCGGCAACGGCCATGATGCCCAGGACCAGTTCCGTCCGTTTTGTTCCGGCCTGCTGGACAAGAAGAAAGAGCCCTGGAGAATTCGCCCCGCGCCCCTCCCCCAAAAGGGAATGTCTCACCTTACGGCGTTTGATGTTCGCTTAAACGCTCCTGCTCGAACAAGTCCCGGCCAGCCGCTCCCCCCTGGCTGACCATTCTCGCTCGTCCGTCCTAACTGCCAGACTTGCAGGACGGGTTGAGGTCTGCAAGTCCGGAGTCCGGACCATGCCAGCACACACCGAGAATGCTGGTCGGTGGCTTTTGATCGCACGTCACCTGATGCATGTTTGACTGCCCTTGCAGACCGACACGACGACCAGAGACCGGGATGACCAGGTCCTCTCGGAGCACAGCCGGCGCGGGTTCACCGTTCCACCGCTGCAAATATCAAACCCGATCTGAAGATCAGCAGGTGCGCATGCTAGTTCCCAGCTAATCAGTGCCGGCTCCGCATTCATCTCTCGTAATGTGTCGCACGGTGAGATGACCTGTCAAGCAATATTCTCCGATCCGGTTGTCGTGGACTGCCCCTTTCTTGGAACAACCCCTGGCCTGTGCAATTTTCTATCCGGTCATGTGGGCGCCTCTTGACAAGTTCCTGGGACTGATTGGGCCTGTCTAGGACAGGGGAAAGAAGAATAGCTCGATGCTGACGGTTCCAAGCCGACTTCCGTCAGGGGAAGCATCCGATCCGGGCTCGCTCTGCTCCACTCACTTGCTGTTAGGTCGTCCCGGCGGGGCGGAAGACACGGGCTTCATCCGGGGGCCCGATCCCGACCCTTCCGCAACCCCACAACTACACTGCATGGCGGGTGACACGCGGGATGTCATAGCACTCTGCGTTCGTTATTACGGCACAGTTCCCAACGGCTTCTTTGGTCCTTTCCATGCTGCATCGGCAACACAAACAACGACAACCACTCGCTCAGACAATAAGTCTAGATGATCATGAGACACACACACACACACACTCCCACATACACATACACCCAGGCCGAGAACAGATCATGTAAATTCCGGCTCCCATATTCCCATGTTCCCATGTCCTCTCGCCGCTGCTGTCAGTTGTTACGCAGCAGCCAGGGAAAGGGGCCATGCCGACGGAGTTCCGAGTCTTCCGGTCTGACTGCCGCGTTGTTCAACAATCTGCGCCGTCCTTGGTCGTTGGCCGGTCAGCAATCTCAACAAAAAGGTTGTCTCCCTAATTCCCACCGCCCGGACCGTGCTTTTCGATGTGCCCTCATCAAACTTCCCCTGCCAATGAGTCACCTGACAGCGTGCAGTTTCGCGATGCGGGGCCCAGACCATCATTCACGCTTCGCGTGTTTTGTCGCGAGCGCCACCATTGCAAAATAGCCAATAGCATCACGGCCCAGAGACACAGGGCCCCGCGCTAAGACAGTGAAGCTTTGTCTCCCGTAACCTCCGCGGTGGGATTTGTTTGACGCCTGCATGGAAGGATGTTATCGTGGCGATGGGATAGGTTGAGTCGTTCCTGCGTGCCGCGCCTTGCTGGAATATCAGGTAGCGACCAGACAGGGTTAGTTTCAACAGCAAACAAAGTCCGGCGGGGTCGTCAGCACGGTAGTTCCTGATATATATTCATCTTTCTCTCGATCATCCCGCATCGTCCCACACTGTAGCTGATCCTTCTTCATTATTATCATAAAAACACATTTTTTCACATTCCCAAACGCAGCCTCGCAGTCAAAAAATTATCATGGCGGATACCCAAGACCAAGAGCAAAAGGTGAAGGCCTACCGTGGCAACTGCCACTGCGGCGCCTTCATTTTCGAGTTCAGCATGCGCGAGATCACGAAAGCAAGCACTTGCAACTGCAGCATCTGCAGCAAGAAAGGATACGTGTGGCTGTTCCCAGGTGAAACCTTCAAGGTCGTCAAGGACGAGGGCACTCTGGTCGAGTACAAGTTCAACGCAGGAAATACAGTCCACAAGGTGATCCATATCCATATCCTGCCATGGTCAAACTCTTCGGAACAGCCGTCTAATACGGATTTTATTCACTAGTTCTGCGGGACGTGTGGAACTGCCATCATGGGCTTCAACGCGACGTACCCGGCGGGCAACCAAACCGCTATCAATGTAAGAGATCCGTTTGGGTGATTGAGGAAGGGTCCAAGAACTGACAGCGTCTCTAGGCCCGTGCCGTCCAGGGCCTGGATATCTGGAAGCTGGAGACAAACACGTGCGTATCTGTCTTTCCAGGGACGACGAAGGGTCGACCAAATTATGGTTATTGTAAACTGACAGTCGTGGTCCGACAGATTCGACGGCGGCAAGTTAGAGCCCCAGTACCAGGCGCCTGTCTACACTGGTCCCGAGCCAGCAACCACCGCGCTCGACGGCGGCAAGACCTACCACGGGAGCTGCCACTGCGGAGCTGTCAAGGCTGCCATCAAGGTCAGCCATGCTCTCGACAGCGGCGAATATAAGGGCAGAATTGCCGAGTGCAACTGCAGTCTCTGCATGCGTGTAAGCGCCCCCCATCACTGTGGGAAGAAAAAGACCTTGCTGACCTGCATATCTTCGTCCCTAGGGCGGCTACGTCTGGATCTACCCCAAGAAAGATGAGATCGCCATCGAGGGCGCTGAGAACCTGACCAAGTACGCCGCCGTCAACAAGTCGTGGGCCAAGGCGTTCTGCAAGGCGTGCGGTGTGCACGTCCTGAACGACCTGAACCCCCTGACGGACGAAGAGGTTGCCGCGCTGCCCGAGGGGGCGCGCAAGCAGCGTTTGGGCTTTGGTGAATACCGCCCTTTCAACCTGCGCATCCTCAACGACTTTGACCTTGGGTGCGTCAAGCCGGAGCACCTGGATGGATGGAACGCGGTCAAGCCCATGTATACCAACCCTTAGAGCGGCGTGGCTAGTAGAAGGACTTGCTCTGTCCTACCCTACTCCCGTTTGTGCTTGTCGTAAAATCCTTAGTGTTCCATAGGGTATATAATATGAATACAGATTCATTTGCATTGACTCGCAGCGTACCTATATGCTATTTTTCCCCACTAGTTAAGTCTCAAGTGACCACTCCTCTCATGATATCTCCTCCCCTCCTCCCTCCACCAGTCTCACATTACAACAACTCATCCCTCCAAGGAATAGAATCCTGCGCGCCCGCCCTCTCCACCGTCCGCGCCGAAGCACGATTCGCCTTCCGAACCGCCCTCTCAACATCAAACTCCTCCCCCTCCTTAACCGCAACCGCCTCAAGCGCATACTGTCCAACAAACGTATCCCCCGCCGCCGTGGTATCCACAACCTTTGCCTCCTCCGCAGGAACCAACCCCTTCTTTCCTCCCCCCTCACTCATAAAATACACCCCCCGCCCTCCAAGCGTGATAATCACATTCTTCACCCCCTTCTCCACAAAGCCCCTCGCGACACTCTCCAACCCCGCCTCATCATCAAGTACAGAAACCTCGCACCCGCCTAGCATCGCTGCCTCCGTCTCATTCACCACCAGGTGTGCTAGCCCATCATACGCCTCGTCGGGGAGCGTCTGTGCAGGGGCAGGGTTAAGCAGCACGTTGACCCCCCTTTCTTTCGCACATTTCAGCGCCGCCAGGACAGCAGCAAGCGGGATCTCAAGCTGCATAATCAGCAAATCCACCGATCCAAGTCCCCAAAGCTTCCCCCCAAGTTCACCAGCGACATCCTCCACCTCGCTGGCAGTGATAGCATGATTCGCCTCCGGAGATAAAATAATCCGATTCTGCCCCGTCGGCGCATCAACGACGATAAACGCCATGCCCGTCTTCAGACCTGCCCTTACACTCACGCCGGAGACATCGACACCGTGCGCGGCTAGGTTGGTCCGTAGAAGCGTGCCGTAGGAATCGTCGCCCACGGCGCCGAGCATGGATACGTGCGCTGTTGCGTGGGTTTCTGCGTCGTTTGCTCCTGCTTCAGTGGAGGAGGAGGAGGTTGAGGATGAAGGTTGGGGACGGGAGCGGGACAGTTTGGCGCAGGCGACGGCTTGGTTTGCGCCTTTGCCGCCGGTTGAGACGGCTACGCTGTTCGCCGTCAGGGTCTCGCCTGGTAGTGGGTGGTGCGGGACGTAGGATACTAGGTCGATGTTGAGGGAGCCTAGGACTGTGATGCGTGGGATGGTGGTGGCCATTTTGTTGTCTTGTCTTTCTCTTCTTTCTAGGGTTCGTTGTTTAGTTCGGTTTATGGCTTGTGAATTGGAAATGTGGTGGTTTCTTTTGTGTGCGTTCAATGGTTTGGATGGCTTTGGTGATGTCTGTTGTCGTGAGTTAGGTTGTGTACCTGGTACGATGAGTGTGCTCTTGCCGTGAATAGGCGGGGTAAAAGGGGCAAGACTGTAGAACTAGTGAGGGGTTACATACATTGAGCTGTAGCTGACACAAAAAATAGCAGCTGAATCAGGATAAAGTAATTGAGATACGTCTCCTCTAGAAATGAGAAATTTTAATAGATAAGAATGAATGGAGTTGAGGCGATCTTGCCAGATATAAATCAGCGTGGCCGCGATTCTCAGTCGGGAAGGTATGAAGTGGTATGATATCCACCCACCAGCAGCCGCACTCATACGTTAGGCGATCAGGCACCACCTAACCCCAAACATCCCCAACTAACGCATGTTTAGGTGGTCTCGTGCCGGCCGTCAGATGCCCATCTGTCTCCGCCATGGCAGCTCCAACACTTGGCATTCATCGGACTGGCTGGCGGGGTTGTAAAGGTAAAAGCTGGGTCTTTCCATTTATTCAGCGCTAAACACGCCGACGAGTATTCTATCGAACCTCTGTTCTACTTGTAACCCAGCATCACAGCACCGCAACCATCCATATGTAACCCGTAGCCTTTTGCGTGCCTGCGCTTCGCCATTAAATCGGTACTCTTAGCGCAGCCTCTCTCTCTCCTATGCAGGTGCTATTTGTTCCCGATCCTGTTCTGTTTCTAACCACCGCAACTCGCTCCGCCATTGCCCAAAACCAAATATCCAAATGCCCAAAAAATCAACCCTGAACGCCCAGCCATGCAGTGGTATCTCAAGACAAATATATACGCGCCAGACCTCCATATACAAGGGTCCGTGTGTCCAAATAGCGCCGTAGAAATGCAAAGGGGAAAAAAAAAAAGGAAAAAAAAAAGGGCAAGCCCATCAATGCTCAGTCCGGGTCCACGCTTGCAGTAGACTTATTCAATCATCATCACTGTCGCTGTCGCCGCCGCCGCCGCCGCCCACCATCACCTTCACTCATCGTCAAGCGCCACCTTCTTCCTCTTACTCGGCCTCCTCGGCGCCACCGACTCCTCGCCGGAAACCCAGTGTCCCTTCTCGATCTGGTGCTGTCGCAGATTATCAGGTCGGTTCTTATACCGGCTCGAGCATCCCGGGAAAGGGCACTCGTAGATTTTGGGTGGGTCTTGGCTGTGCTGAAGTTTCTTGTGCTTCGACATGCTGCCCTTGAACCATTGAGGGTCGCCCTTTGGTTGGTAGTCGCAGAGGTCGCAACGTGAATATGGCACCTCGGCTTGTTGGCTTGGAGATTGGTCTTGGTTGGATCCCTCTGCCGTTGCCGGTTGCTGCCCGTTCTGGTCGGGATTTGCGGGGCTGGACGTTTGGGAAACGGATCTCGAGGGCTCGGGAGGTGTCGTTATTACTGTTGGAACTTGCAGCCCAATCGAAGTGCTCGAGAAGCTGGGCGGGCTTAGGAGGTTGAATGGCGACTTGATGTCCGCGAATGGATCGTTTGAGGCATTGTCACCATCCGCATCGGCCATCTTGTTGAAGAACAACTCGTCCAGATCCTCATGCTCCTGGGGTAAGTCACCTGAAAAGGTCCCGGTCAAGGTATCAAACTCGGGTATGATGTTCTGGATCAACGAGATGCCGAGATCATGATATACACCGCGCCTCGAGGTTCCCTCGCGATCATGCTGCTCGTATATCAAGTCGCACAACCTCTTAACTCGAGAAGAAAAGTTGCCAAAATATGTTGCAGAAGGCATGCAGTCCTGCCGTTCGAGTGTTAGCTTTTGAATGGAGATGTAATAGCAAGTGAGCCACTCGTACCTTCCCGGCGTGCAGCACCTCGATCTCAACCCTCCGAACACTGGAAATGGTGCCGTTCTCGACCCGCGGGTAGATTGTATTCAGCTTCTCCGCGAGGTTTTCGGTTGCTGCAAACTCTTCCCTAAGCATGTCCAGCACATACTTCACCGTCATGGGAAAGGCGAAGTGTATCGAAGTTCCCGGGTTGGTCTCCTGAAGGTGTCTGGTGTACAAACCACACGTCTGAATCTCGGGAGAAGCGGATATGTGTCCCAGGAGCAAGGAGCCTTCAAGTTCTAGATCCAATATTAGCTCGACGCTTGCTTGTTATAGATGCAAAGTAATCTCAAAATATTGAAAAAACCTACCATCAAGGAAGTTCCTAGCAGCAATGAGGAGAGAGTCGGCATCAAGGTCCCGGGCGTCGCTAGTGGTTATTTGCGGTGATTTCCCTTTTAAGCTCGAGGATCGGCTCATTTGGCTCGCAGGCGTCACTCCAAGGTAGCTGTTTATATCTGCCTGGGCGAGATCTGGATCCCAGATGACATAGACCAGCTCGGAATACCAGCTTTGTTCCTGTCTTTGAAGGCTATGCGTGTAGGTCAAAGCCTGTAGATAAAAGTCGTTGGACCTATGCGAGGCTTCCTGCTCATACACAACCAAGGAGAATGCATATATGAGATGGACGAAGCAGAGCGTGTCAACTGCTGACGAGGGTTGGCCGCCATCGAGCAGAGTGCGCAGGGTTTGGAGACCAGCAATGGCAATCGTTTTGGTCGACATGCTTCTGAGATGATCCGCTAAGGGATTGTTGCGTACATGCTGGATCTTGACTATCGACGAAAGGAGATGCTCCTGGAGAGCATCCCAGGACGAGCCGATCATAGTTTTGACCTCGGAGCAGCAGATGTCGGTCTGTTCGACCACCAGCTGGTTGAGATCAATCAGATCGTTTGAGCTGTCCTCCGTCGTGATATTGTTACCAAGCGAAACGTTATTAGAAGTCGGGATCTCCATGTAGAATAGAGGGTCAGTAGACATATCCTCGGAAGAGTTGGGGGCGGTAGCGTCTTGCGGGAAATCAGCCGGCAACTCTGAGAAAAAGTCGTGAGGGTCGAAACTGGAGCATAGGTTCGCTGTTGCCTCCGAGAATGCGTTGTCTGTTAGGAAATCATCGACTGGCGACGTCAGGTTTGTGTTTACCCCCGACACCGACCAGACACCGCTCCAGTTTGACGCAGGAGAAATCAAAGAGCTGACGTTGCTCGCTGTCGTGGCATTGGTGTCGGTGCTCGCGTTCGACCTGACTGATGAGCTCGGCGATAGGCCCTTGCTGCGAGGCACAACGGGCAGAGCTGGTCGGGGCGCATGACGGCGGCCTTGCAAGCCATGTGTATCAACCTGAAGAGAGGGCTTGGAGCTTGGGCTTACGCCTCCGCTGTCTTCGAGACCTGCGGCGGCGGCGTACGGAGGCGCTGAGTGGATTGATGTTGGTTGCCACGGCATGAACGCCTGATTCGACATTGCGGTCGAATCCAGCTCGGGGAGAAACGGGAGCGGCATGATGGGTATATGGAGTGCCTGAGGGTCAATAACGGCGTCAAAGGGGGAGGCAGCCGTGGTCAGTGTTGTCTGTGTTGTCCGTGTTGTCCGTGTTGCGGTCACCTCCACCGAGTCGATCTCCATGATTTCGTCTGCCGACAGCTCTGTTGGGTTGCTTTCGTTGAGTGGTGTGATACCAAGCGAATCGTAGCTCGGCGGTAGCAGTGAGGTATTGTCGACATCGAAGCGGTCACCATGATCCCCCTTCTTGGACTTGTGGCCAATCGACTGGAAGAAGTTCTTGGCCAACGATAGCATCTTTCTCCGCTTTGACGGATGGCCTAGACAGCGTTTACACTTCACATCGTCGAAGCGCTCAACTCTCGAGTGGTTGAAGCACCAGTACTGTCCGAGAGCCAGGCGTTCGCAGACAGCCAGGTGCTTGAGCATGGCTTCGTGGTTCTGAAATTGGCGCGGGCAGTTGTACAGGGGGCACCTGAGGCGGTCCTCGGGAGTCATGTTGGAAGACGAGTTTCGCTTGACAGCAGCCCAAACGATAAATCGATGGCGCGCACAATCCTCATCAGACGTCTCTCGTGTCCTAAACGGCCAATTAGACTGATTCTCTCTGGCGGTTATGTTGGACGAGGCAGGAGACAGGGGACAGGAGATGGGAGGGAGCGACGCGAGACATACACACAGGACAACGAGCTTGGCGAAGTGGTTTTGTTGTGAGGGTCGAAGGGGATTCGAGAGGAGGTTGCCAATGCGCTCCCTCCATCCCCACTCCACAGGAGGCCATTCCTTCGGAAAGGCGATTGCGGCCGGGCAGCTGAGGCGGCGGAGCTTGGTCTGCCAACAGAACTGATCCAGTCATCCTCCATGAGGGAGGCGAGCGGTTTCTTGTAATCCATCCTGAATCTCTCTCCAGCTCTGGCTGGCCACCTGAAGGTACCTCACCAAGCGGTACGGCTCTGGGGTTGGCCCTGTTGCCCTCGGCCCTAGATGGATGGATGGATGGATGGATATCTGGCTACCCGCCTAAAGTGTATGGATCTCACCTACAGGAACTTGATTTGGCCGGTCAGATACAGTGGGGAGGTTGGAAGCGCAATGAGGCGAAACAACGGATGAACAATGGAAACGACAGACAATGAAATGCCATGCAGGCAGGCAAATCAGACGAAAAAAAGAGAACCAAGACCGGCCCGCACCATTTTTGTTATATTCTTGTCAGGCTGAGGTGGTGCAGCAGCAAATGTTGGCAGACGAGGCCCGTGGGGGCACTTGCAGTTGTTTTGCGGCGACCTAAGGTCCTACTCATCCCACGAGAGGTGCGTGGTGATAGCGCGGGGAAGGGTTTAGGACTTGGGCCGTGAGGTGTAGGACTTGCCAGAAAATGGGAAGGCACCACCTGAGGTACCGGAAGGTTGGCGTGTGTGTAATAACGTGTGTTGGTTGTTGGGACTGGGGAAGGCGGCAGGCAGGCAAGCCCCGTAAGGCGGACCGGGGAGGGGGAAGTGATGGGATTGGTACCTGGTGGGCTGCCTCTCCGCGAAACAGTAACGGAACGTCCACGAAGCTTGTATACGTACACAAAATGGAAGGTGCAAAGCAAACTGAATAGACTACAAAGGTGATGACGGCTGCGACTGGCACCGCTCTGGCTGCAAGATGATTTAAAGGAAAATCGAGCAAGATAACGTACCTTGGGGGAAGGGAATAATGGAATTGAGCCCGAGTTACGGTGGGTAGCAGGCGCGGTCGGTCAGGTAGGTACCTGGTGGGTGTCGCGTGCTTCCAAAGTTTCGAGGATTGAAGTATCTCAAGAGAAACTCGACATCTTGATCTCATCCTGCTTTCGCCTAATCTTGGATTGTTGTGCTGGGACAAGGAACGAAGCGGAAGGCAGCTGTTCCTTCTATTTCTCTTCCCTCTGCGGACGCCGGATTTTGGAGTCTGCCTTTTGTCTCTTGACATGTAGGACTGGCCAATAAGGCTTCGAGGGCTGAACTGACAAGGCAGATTTTCGTCTTCCGCCCGCTTTGTCCAGCTGAAATACGGGTTTACGTGTACCTCGACCGCCAAGCTAAGGCCTTCGCTCAGCAAGTCGACTGACCTGACCGACCTTCAGGCAAGGTAATATTCAAGGCGGCGCTGTCACCGGTCACCAGGTCGCCCCAGGCTGAAGTATCCAGCCTCTAACGATTCTCAACTAATTTGCATGCTGCGAACGTGCAAATTTGTTCACATCAGATACCGCCTAGGTACGTACCAGCGGCGGGACCGTACGACCGATTTCGACGTTCTGCACTGAATTGCGCCTTAACCATTAGGCAAGGCTGGCTGCGGGCGTCGCAATTGGAACCTTGGGGGTGAGTGACATGGTGGCTGGCTTGTGGCGCCAACGAGCAAAGGCCGCGAAGCTGCAAACCCCACGACAAGAACTTTAACGCTTCTGAGGAGGACGAGGAGCCCGGGCAAACGGTCCTGCGCGGGCAGTCTGGGGTAATCGAGAAGTCCTGCATCTGGGGATCACAATGCTGATGTGCTTTGCGTCACCGCCCCTCAGAGGGTTGGACTTTTGGATACCGAGCGTAAATTGCATCGGTGACGGCGATGGGAATGCAAAGATGAGTACAGAACAGGAAACCCCCCCGGAACTGGTCGGGATGGAAATATCTGAGAGCCTTCCGCTTCTTCCCTATACTGTGGTAGGATATAGGGTATACCTGTCTTCGTAAATAGCACAACGACCACCTAACTATGGGACACTCGATGATCTACGGCCCAAAAGCGCTCAAAAGCCTCAATGAAAGTGCAGGTCCCGGTAGATATTCGTCAAATGGAAGCTGTCATCGTCGGAAAGGTGTCGAGCGGTGAGGTGAGGTGAGGTGGCTCCCGCCTCCCGCCTTTTCCCCCGCGCATTCGGCTCGATTCTTCTCGTCAGTGAACCAGTTCCCCACAGCGGTTCCCAGCCTTTGGTTTGACATCCAGTGATGGCGGGGATCTTCCCGGGGACGGGCTGCGCCGTGTTGGAGGAACTGCCTCGTATGCACTCATTCCAGGTTTCGGGCCTGGGAACCTGTTGATTGATTGATTGAGCTGGGACCGACGTGCCACAGTAGGTTCAATAACAGAAAGCAGCAAGCAGCAAGCAGTCCCGTGCCTTGGTTTTCTCAGCTCCGACGCCGCCTCGGAACTTCCGTTATCTATTTCCTTCGCCTCTACAATGTCGAATTCTGGGCGGCACAGTTGGAGTCGTCGGCCCAGACCGATTCGTCATTTCTGCAAAACGTCTTTATCTCGTCAGAATGTGATGCTGCTGCATCAGGGTGTGGGCATTCCCGGCCATCACACAGTGGGAGACGCACGCTTCCCTTCCCGAGGGGCATGGGATGGAGGGCGGCAGGCAGCTTTGCCTTATCAGAGGCTGTCGAGGTGATAACCGACCTTCACACTTATCGCTTCGGATTGCTCGGGTGCGACCCGACCTGCCTTGGCCATGTCGGCGGGTAGATAGCTGTCTGCTGGAGCTGCTGGCAGCTTACTTTTTTGGTGGTGTTATTAACCCTTGTAAAGAGAACACGCTCTGAAGCAGCAAGGACTCCGGGTGGTTTCTGGAAAATGTAGTTCACATTTGATGTTTACACGACCTCAAGGTCCAGACATCAGGGAACCTGGAAGAAGGGTCCGCTTTGAAGAGTCGGGGGTTGGTGGTGGGGTTTGGGGTTGGGACCAAAGTCTGGGACATGCAACGGTGGGTTAGGGGTGGATGGCTTTGCCCGACGCGACGCACAGAGGGGGTGCCAAGGTGGGGCCAATGTTTGAGGTTTAGGTAAGCTTTCGGCTAGCACTCAGAGGAGGGGCACTGACACCAAACAGCGCAGCAAGCCTTGACTGAAACATTGGTGCTGGCCAGCATCGCATTGTCGTCTGCTTTTTTTTACTATTTTTCACCTCAAGCCTTTAAAACCCACTGGGTCCCTTTGTTTTTTGAATCCCGGCACCAACGTCATCCAAATGCCCTTTGTTTCTGCTAGACTTCTCTGGAGTCAGCAAAGGTCCCTTGCGGTTTCGGATTGATCGTCAAAGTAACCCCTCCACCCATCGTCGACGGCTTGTGGAAGGGGGCTGGCCTAGCCTGGCAAGCGGTGGGATGATGATGATGGGGGATCTGCGATCGTCCTTGGATGGCCATGCGGCGCCCGTGATCTGCTTAGCGTCCTCACTCAGTTCGAAACCACAGGTCAGCCCACTTGGGCGTTGGAGGGACGAAAGCCCATTCGCTCTCACCTGGTGCTCGCGGCTTTGAGACGAGCAGTCTAAACAGACGGCGCGCACTGGGGGGTGGGAAGGTTCCACACACGCGCCAAATCACAAGCTGCCGCTCGCATCATTCATTGCATGTGCAGGCCGTGGATAGGATTTTTTTCTTCTCCTCTCTTGCTGTGTGTCTCCAGTCTCCCGTTGCCCGCTGCCCGTTTGGCCGTTGGCCCTCCCTGCTGGTCCTTGGCTTGGCGGGCGTGCATACGCATCAAAAAGTCTTGTCTCTGGACCTTGGGCCGTGGTTGGCCGACGCGGCGATACATGTCTTGCAGAACCAGGACGGCTTCGAGTCCCTGATGCCCTCGCCCATTGGTCTGGGACTCTCGTCTTATCGCGTTATCAAACATGCTCTGCAGAGATCCGTGGGACGACCACTTGGACGACATGGATCGGCTCTGTTTTCTTTGGCTCGCAGTCTCTGACAAGGAGCCCCCCCGGCACTCCGACGTCGTTGTCTGAGCGGGTGCCGCTTTTGCTGGGCTTTGCACTTTGCTGCAGCATGGATAATTAACCCCAAGGTAACCCACAAGGAAGCGAGTGGAGGCAAGGTATATGGTGGTAGGTCCTGTCGACAAGAGCTGCAAGCTTTTTGTCAAAAAATTGCCCGAACCCCTAGACCTGGACCTGGGGACCTGGACTTGGACCCTGTTCGTCAAAGACCCAGCCAGCCAGCGAGACGCGAGACACAAGGCTGGTGGTGCAAGCGGTCTTCTATACCGACTAGGTTGTCGTCGAGTGGCCGTCCTGTTTCTTGTTCCATATAACCCAACCGCTGCCCCCTACTGCTGGATGCCAGCCTCCGATCCTTTTCTCCAGGATTCGTCCCTCTGACATCTTGTTTACCACACACTACCTCACTCCAACGCCGCAGTAATGTAAGTTTCCAACACCCCGAGACCCGATGACGGCCCAGACGAAGACCGGTGCTGCTGCCCACTCCCTACCTAGAGCCCAGTGCCCCCACACACACACACTCTCGCCCTCCCGCGGCAAAAAAACCCAGTGCTGCCCTGCCTGTGTTTAATTATATCCTTCCTCATATAACGAGCATGCCCAGCAATATCAACGTCGTCAAAACTCAGCCCAGGACATAGTGAATGTTGATGAGGCACGAGCAGATCCGGAGACAGCTGCTAATATCCCCTGCTTCTCGCCTAGGCGCTCCGGGCCCGTCCACTGCCGGCGTCCGATATTGTCGGCCTCGAAGACGTTGAACTCGAACCACCCCGGTAAAAAAACCAGCATCTGGCAGCGGCCTCGGTCCAATGACATGGACGGCTCGCACCACATGGCTTCCACCACCACCGTGACCGAGCTCGATTTGAGCGCCTGCCATCCAAATACGATTGCAGATCGAATAAATGCAGTGCCCGGATTGAAGACTAGTACTGGTAGGTATTTTTATCACCTGCCTTTTAAAAGGAGCTCGACTGCCATGCACGCCCGGAATTGCCTTCCAAGACTTTCCCATTGTTAACATTGGACCCTTTAATTGCCACAACTAACACCCGTCGCCAGCATTCTTCACCTTCCTCCGCGCCAACCTCAACCTCCCCCACTCCGCCATGTCCTCCAACGTCTCCACGCCCAATCTCCTCCCGCACACCTCCCAGACCCTCCCACCCATCTCCCCCTCTCCGCTCGCCACAAACACACCCCTAACCGCGCTCGACGACATCCCGCCCCTCTCCCTCGACATCCTCACCACTCATGATGACAAAGTCTCGGCCCTCAACCTCGTCGCAGACAGCGTGGCCCAGCAGCGCCAACGCGCATCCTTAAGCCTCATTTTCAACCCGCTTCTGCTCTCCGCCCTGTGCGTCCTCCTCGCATGCGTCTACCAATTCGCCTGGGTGCGCCGCGACCGCGACCTCGGCATGGTCCTCACCCTCGGCAGCGGCGTGATCATGTCCTATCTCCTAGGCATTCGCTACGTCACCTCAGGGTACATCCAGGCCGCCGAGGGCCTAAAATGGGACTGGCTTGTCGCCGACGACGGCGAGGAGGACGTGGTCATCGGGACCCGGTTCGGGACGGAACTCATCGGCGCGCTGGTCCTGCGCCTGGAGCCCAATCCGTCGCTGGTGGGCAAGAAGAAGAACCGCACCCTCAGTCTCAAGGGTGGCAAGGGCGTCATCAGGGCCTGGACCACCAAGCTGCGGTACCGCGGCAAGGGCGTCGGCGGGGATATGCTCCGTGAGGCGGTGCGGGTCACGCGCGAGAAGTGCGGGCGCGACGCCCAGGTCGGCTTTGCGAAGGAGCACGCGAATAGTGCCACGGTGTTACCCGAGATGTTTAATAAGGTGTTTCGGCGGGACGAGAGGAGGGCTGCGCAGGCGCTGGAGACGGTGCTGGGCGAGTGGGAGAAGCGGAAGAGGTGATTTGCGTTGCTGTTTGCCTCGATGTGATGAGAGGGATATGTGGATTGGCTTTTGAGCAAAATCAAGAACTGGGTCACTGGGAATAGGAATTCATTGGTAATAATACTTTGGCGGGTTCCGTCTGACCTGCGTGAGAGATGGGATATATCATGGGACGCATATGGCATTGGATACCAGGTACGGCATGGGGTTTCTGGGCATTGGCACAACGGATATATATCCCTTTATATCCTGACTGGAATAGGGCGTTTCACGCAACACGGTCAAACTATCTTTGACGGCTTTGGGGAACTGGTTTCGGGTCGCTGGCTGGTCGGTCGGTCTGTTTCTTTTGATGATACCACATAGACTCTCGTTTCGCGGCATACCTTACCTTACCAAGATACCTACTAATGGATCTACCTCGCCATGTCTGGCTGACCTCTGTGTCTTGATTTGCGGCTTGATTGATGCTGGAGATTTGCTAAAGTAGTCGGTCGACAACTTGTTTGTGACTTACTTCACCTCCCGACGGCGAAGATGTTCCTACCTGTCCCACGGGTCGAAGAATGGGGTTTTCCCCAAGGTTGAAGTAACCTTAATCATGGCCCCGATAAAGCCGTCGTGCAGTTTACACGGCATGCTTCATGTGACCAGGCTGTGCCCGCTCAGTGCGACGGTGACACTACCATAGTAGACACAAAGTCCACACAGTCAAGTACGAGGAACTGGGACGAGCAGGGATAGATTACACCAGAAGAGACCGGAATATCGCGACACGCCAAGAAACCTGTTTATACAAGAAACGATGATATTAGCGAAGAAAAACATAGTCCCTTTGGTCCCGAGTTTTATATACAGCCGATTTATCCTCCGTAAACAAACCCATGACCCGAGTCCCAGACACGACAGCGAAAAGCGTCCACCGCAATGATCTTCGAATAGAAAAGCAAACGCCCTGTACATCTCTGCTCGGAAGTCCATCAGTCCCCTTGCCCCAAGAACGCAGCCATGATCAAGCTCCGCTTCAGGACAAGGTATAATTATCACCCACAAGCAAACCACCCGTGAAACATATACATAGACAAAACCCAGCAGACCAAACCATAGTGACCCGAGCGACCCATTCCCTGTCCCAAAGGAAAAAAAAAACAGAAAGAAAATATGACATCCCCCGCCTTGGTACCACAGCAAAGATAAAGCCAGTCCACGACCCCTCCCCCGACAATATAAAAGGAAAGAAAGCTAGCCCTATCCCCGCGGCCGTGGCCATATGTTACTATACACGTGCAACATCTTCTCAGTACCTTATGTACGCCTGCCATCTGGCTCCATGTCCCCACATCGGCAACCTCGTCGACATCGAGAAAATTGTACAACCCAAAGCGAGCGCCGGTCAAGGGCGGCTTATACTGCGGAGAAACATTCGATCGTTGGTGCCAAGACCCGACAAACCCGAATGGCAGAAGGCTCAGTCGTCGTCCTCTTGCGACATCAGTCCTTGCTGCCTCTTTGTTTTCGGCACATATGTCTCCGGATCGAAGCCATATATCGGTTTGCCGATCCGCTTCAGTGCGAAGATGACCTGCGGAGCTCGTTAGTAATGGGTTGAAAGGTTTCTTATTGAGTTTCCGTTACTTGCATCGGTTACCGTTACCGTCTTTGCTTGGCGGTACTCGGTATATGAGACGCAGTCTCTCAGAATCTAGATGGTTTGTGTTAGATTCCATGCATATGGAGAAGATACGAAGGAGGTTTCATACCAGCTCGAGACGCTGCTTCAAGGCTGCTCTAACTTCCTCATAAATTCCCGCTGAAATTCTCTTTACACCACCACGACGGGCAAGACGACTAGTTTGGCTGTTAGCAAAGTTACCTGGCTGGCTGCCGGGAAGAAGCATAAGTGACAACGAGGCATGGAAAGTGGCGTGGCACCGGGCGGACAATCCATCCGGCTTGACGTTAAGTTACGGACCGGTAGAAAGGTACCTTAGAGCTTAGGCACGGAGAGGAAGCGACAAGCCGGGTAAGAATAAGGTGCGTGATGCCGTGATGACTGCCCGGGCCCGAAGGCGTTGAGCGGCGGGGTGTTTGAGATATGGTGAGGCTGGATGGAATGTGGAGAGGTATGGAGTATGCGGGTGAGATGCTGATGCAAGCAAGCATACTTTGGGTGAAACAACGACATAAGAAGGAAAAGGTAGAGATAAAAAAAGAAAAAACCGTAAATCTTAACTTACCGGATGGCAGGCTTGGCTGGAGATCAGAGTAAACAAACATAGAATCAGCCGTCTGGATCCTCCTCCCACCCCCGCCAAAAGCTCAACAGGGCGCAACGATCAACGGTGTGGGCCGAGCTTACTGATGCCTTTGATGTTTTCCTTTAGAATCTTGCTATTGTTGCACCGAGGTCCAGATTAGCTTTTCTTCTTTTTTCTATTATAATTCCCCAACATCGCACGTCCACCCGCCTACAACGAGGACGACGACGGGACGAGTGGGATCACGAGCGGGCATAAGACATACCGATGGCGCTTCACGCCTAACTTTCCGCCAACCGATCTATGGCCCAACACGCTCTTTCCGCCAACGGCCGGACGATTTCGGCTTCCGCTAGGACCGCCTCGTTGCGCAATAGTCGGCGGCATTGTGTTGTTCGTCGATGTTGATTCCTCAGCGTTGGACGAGAAAGTGCCGATCTGGATTGTTGATTGAACTTGAAGAAAGGCGGATCGCTGCGTGAGTGAGGCCTACTGGCTGCACAGGTGAACCGTGGGGCCTAGCCGCGTGCGGGAAAGGCGGCCCCCACGTGAATGCCATGGCTGCGCAGTGGCTGGGTTGCTTCAGCTTTCCGCGGGGAAAAGTGGAGACGGGGAGTACAGGTACCTAAACGCATGCATCGTGCGGGCAGGATACTGTGCATATGGGTAGGTGGCTGCGCCTTTCCTTTGTTCACTTTGAGGGCATAGTGAACTTGGCTTGAGCGTCGTTATGCTGCCGATCTTTATAGCATCAATGTTATGGATGGGATTTTAGGTGGCCTGGTAACAGTAACACAGTTTGAAGACCAACAAACCCACCACTGCACAGCGTGGTGGCCGTGTCTGCTTCTGTGATGTGCGGCTTCCACCATCTGAAGTGATTCTTCGTCTCGAATATTCCCCCAAAATCCCACTTACTCCTTGATCAAGCCTCGGAAGGGGTAACGACACCAAAATCAAAACGTATATATTAAGAGAGTTCTCCGGAAACGAAGGTCTTGCCACAGCCCATTACCTCGATGTGCTAAGTATCCATCATTTAATTTTGAACAGAGTGAGCTGATTATCCCCAGAAATGATGACGCAGAAATTATTATGAAGTCTGTATATGCGGTTATGCAGTCGGGCGAGTGACCAATTTCTAACAAGCGCAACGCCGATCCACGACTACCTACTTCTACAGTGGTGTATACCCAAACCAGTGAACCCTATGCTGCCGAACCCGTGCCAAGTGCAAATTTATTCTGAAATGAAAGTGGCCTCACTGAACAGGAAGCCTTCCTCTGTGATCTCCTCGTCGCCGATCTTCATCTTCAGCGAGAGCTTGTGCGGGTGAGGCGCGTACTATTGTTGATATGTTAGTATGGAGGTGATGCTAACCATGAGAAAAGCGAGGGGACGAACCTGGTAGATGTAGGGCTTGGTGCCCGCAGTGTTGGCCACGATCTTCTTCACGAAGCCGGGAACCTCGGCCATGACGTCTATCCTGTCCATGATCTCACCGAGATTGCCTTCGACCACGGCCTCGACGGGCTTGCCGTCCTTGGTCTTTCCGCTCCAGGCAAACTTGATCACCGTGGGGGTTGGCCATGCGTTGTCACTATCACTCTTCGTTTCGAGATGGGTAGCCACGTTGGAGCAGCCCGCTGTAATGACCTCGCCGTCCTTGACGATGCCACCGACATTCACCACGGTCGAGCCGTACGATGGCGGCGTTGTGTATTGCATGAGGATAGCCGAGTACGTTGGGCTCTGGAAATCACAGAAGCTCCACTTGGCCGCGGCGTGGTGAGGCTTCATGCCCTGGAGGGCGTGGATGACGAGGGCGCGGCCCTTGAAGTCGATGGGGCCATCCTTCGTGGTGATGGTTCCCTCGGCGGCACACCTCGGCCAGAACACGTGGCGCATGCTGCCCCATGGCTCGTTCAGATCGGTTCCGTATAGTGTCTTGCCCGTCTTGCCGCACTGGAATCCCGGGGCCACCCGCTTCACGGTGAGGTTGACGATGGCCCTGTCGTCGTTCATCGACTTGATCGTGTATGTGGTTCCGTCCTCCGAGAGCTCAACGGCGCAGTCGGTCGCATAGAAGCTCGTCATGTCCTCGCTGAACTCGACGTTCGAAAGGGGGGTCGAGCACCAGAGATGCGGCTTCGATCCGTCCAGGGAGAAGACCTTGGAGTTGAACTGGCAGGTCGTCTTGATGCCGCTTCAGGGGGCCGTCAGCAAGGAGGAGGGACAAGACGCAAGCGGCCGGAGGAGCAGATCTTACGCCACGTTACTATAGATGACCTGGGCAAAGCCGAGAAGACCGGCGTCCGACATGAAGTAAAAGCTCTGGGTCTCGACCGACGTCGAGTCCATGGCCTTCCATTTCATGTCATCCTTGGTGATTTCCGTCCAGGGCGTGGTCGCTGCCTCCTCGGCGACGGACCTGATGGCTGACGGGCCGTAGATAGGCTCCTGAGTACCCGCGACATCGGCCAGCCTGGAAACGAAGACGTCAGTCAGCTGGGCTGGCGAAAATGACGACGGACGGGATGATGGTGGGGTTCGAGAACCTTGCACACGTACTTCTGTTGCGCCCACTTGAACATGATGGAGGTTTTTGAGTTTGTAGGGAGGGGAGACGGATGCGGAAGCGCCAAAGTGCTAAGGAGCGGAGTGATGTTTGTAGTTTTTTTTCTTTCTAGGGAATGGAGGCCGCAAATAGTGGAAGGTAGATTAGGTTGGGAGTTCACCGCCGTCGAGGGTTGGATTTCGCTCTGAACCTGTAGAGTGCTGGCTCAGGGACTACCGCAGAGGCGGGCACGAGGGGCGGCCACTAGCCCTGCTCCCAACGTACGTAGTACCTAGCAGGTCCTTCCAGGATGCTAGTGGCGCGGCCTGAACTGCCAGCTCTGAGGTCAAGTGGGTGGACGTCACCGCACTTCTCCCGCCTCGCGTCGCATTCATTTGCATCCCGTATCCGGGTTAGCGCTGGAAGTTATGCTCTTGGCGCCGGAGCCTCGGATGGGGCCCTGCATAAAGTGGTACGTCTGGCGACACGGGCACGGTCCAATGTGGCTGAGTCACCAACAGACGGGCTGATTTGAAGATAAGGAATCCTTATGAGTTGCAGCCTGCAGCGATGCGCCGTGTGTGTGGCTAGTGCGGCAGCTGTCAGCACCGATAATTTTCTAGCCGAGCTCATCGTCGCGGCGTGTCGCGAGGGCTAGACATCCGGAGACAGCTCTAATCCCCATCTCCGAATTGCACGATCACACACGCATTGCACTACCACCAACCCTCCACGCGCCAATCGGTTCTCCACGAGCGTACGAAGTCGAACCGCCGCCATGTCCAAGGGTCGCGGTGCTGCCGAACAGGTGGTCAAGCTCATTGTCGGAGCCGGCCAGGCGAGTCCCAGTCCGCCCGTCGGTCCAGCGCTGGGAAGCAAGGGCATCAAGTCAATGGACTTTTGCAAGGTCGGTGCCGCACTCTCATGCGCGCATACGGAATGCGCAGACTGACTGACGTGCGCCCATACGATGCAGGAGTTCAACGCCAGGACAGCACACATGATCACGGGCACTCCCATCCCCGTCCGAGTAACCGTCAGGCCCGACAGGACGTTCCAGTTCGAGACCCGCACCCCACAGACATCGTGGCTCCTCCTCAACGCGGCTGAGGTAGGTGTCGGAAAGAAGGGCAAGAGAAAGGGCGCCAGCACGCCCGGCACGGAGACGGTGGGCACCGTGAGCCTGAAGCACGTCTACGAGATTGCAAAGATCAAGCAATCTGAGCTGAGGCTCTCGGGGCTGCCGCTGGAGGGGCTTTGCCGATCCATCATCTACCAGGCAAAGTCCATGGGCGTTGCGGTCGTTGCTTGATGTTGGGGATATCCAACTGGGCTGGGAGCATAAGGGGCGTTACGGTTGTTTTCAAGTGATTGAGTTGGACACGACTGCGAAATCATGATGACTTCGAGAATGTTTGCTCATGCGCTCTGTATATCCTTGTTTCCATGTACTACTATTGTATCTAGTGAAGGTCTCGAACCAGGTGGTGTTGCTCTGCTGCTGATACCCGCGCTCTTCCGGTTAGTGAGCTCCGCACTTCTAGGAGCCTCGATCTACGATCAAACTTGATTTGCAGATTGGCTGGCTTCCTCGTCTGCTGGGTTGTAACTATGATATATCCGTGGGACGTTCTTGGGCTTTTATTTTCCATGGGCTTGGTTCCTTTTCAATATGTAGATCGAACCGGAGACGAAAGAGTGATATCGGTGGTCGGGTGCCCGTGATAAGCTGCCTGAGGTACACATAGGTCCGATAATGGCGGTCGCTTAGTTAGAAAATGCAGGCAAGATAGGCTCACGATGCACGTGTGGGAGAGATTGTATAGCTCAAGAGGCAAAAAAAAGTTACTGTGCCCAAGCATACATTGCGTGAATGCCCACCCGTTTTAACTTTATATACCACACTAAAACAAGTTATAACTTTTCAAACGGATATATTTAAAACTTTTCGTTTCCCAAAAAAAAAAATCTTCAACTCGTACGCAAGCACAACGCCTCCAAGTCTTTATCCGTCATCGTCATCGACGGCCTTGCAGGAGACGCCCAAGGCCAGCCGACGGCGATAGATTCTGGCGACGTGATTGGTACGCGTCCAGGCTCGGCTCAAGACTCTTGGGGCCACTGCGTGGGATGGTGGGTTGCACGATGGCGGCCCACTTGTGGAAAGATTGAACCTGGAAAAAGACTCCAAATCGGCCTTGGATCGCTCCTCGGGATCGTCGCAACCCCCGCCGCTTCCATGCCGACTCCAGTCCTTCCGCGCCCTTCCGGCACTGTCACTCACTACACTGTGGAATCTGCGGATGAGGGGCAGTCCAGACTGTCCGGGTCAGTCTGTCGGCTGACAGTCAGGATTATTCCCGCGGCGTCGAGTGGGATGCACCAAACATTTCGATTGTACGCGTACGTGCGTACCTCAGTGTCGGTAAGGTAGACGGCTCTTATGTTGTTTCGGACATGTCCTGCGTCTGACTCTCGTCCAAACTGGTGCTGCTTCAATTGATTTGTCCCTGCGAGTCAGTCCAAACCGCACCCGTACCTAACATGGCAGTTAAAGGTGGTGGTGATTATGTCTCCATAAAAATACCTGAAGCAAGTCCGATCAAGGATCGCCATTGAAATTTCAAAACACCCTAGCTGGCCACCAAGCACATGTCACAAACGAGTTAATAAGATCCACACTCACCTTTACTTTCTTGCCTCCTTCCGGGGACAACCTGCAATTTTTCTTGCGATCAGAGGCGAGCCCCTGGAAACCCTGGATTCCCAGCATCTGGAAGGATCCTGGCGGGGACAACGGGTCCCCAGCCTTAAAGCTAATCACAGCCCGTACCCTAGGGCTCCTTCCATGAACCAACCTTCTGAGGTAAGGTAAAATGTAAGGTAAAGGTAAGCCGGCCAAGCCGGCAAAGGCGCTTGACGGGTACCTGTGCCTCCCCGTCGATGACGCTGGACATGGCGTGTGCTTCATGTACCTCTGCCGTACCTTGAGCTGAGCCCCGCTGTGAGTTGCATGGGAAAACGGTCCCCTCCTCAGCAACTGCAGTGGCAGCGCAGCCGAGCATCCAGCCATCATCCATCTTGGACCCGATCCAGTTCTTTTTTACTTCCCTTCCGCCGCTTCGTAATCTCAACTCGTACTTGCTCCTCGCATCGCTGTGCTTTCCTTTCCTCTCTTCTCAGTCCGCCGGCGTGAGGTGTCAGCAGCAACGGTTTTTTTGGGTTTCTTGTTGCAGGTGGCCAGTTTTTTTTTTTTTTTTGGACGTGGCGTGCAAAGCAACACAGACATGGCGACTGCTGTTCAACAGTCGGAGCAGCGCCCAAGCGAAGGTAGGAAACAACACCTGAGCGAAAACCGCAGAAAATGCCCCTCCATCCATGTGACGAAGGATGGCGGGACCCCCACATCGTCACGCCTGTCTCGGCCCAAAACACGACGAAACTGAAGCAATCACAGCCCGGCTTGCTAACACTTGCTTGGCGCCTTCCACAGAGCAGTCGCAGGATGCCCCGGATCTTGCTGGCAACCACAATTCCCACTCGCATCTCGCCGTGCGCTTTAAGTCCACCATTGAAGAGATCGATCCGAAAGATGCGACAAGCGGCATCCCACCCGCCGCCCACATCGAGCCTCTGGGACAGCCGGGCAGCATAACACCCGACGACCTCCGCGACCTTTCCAAGAAGCTCAAGGCGTGCAACAAGGCTTGCCCGCTACAGGAGCGGAGGATGAATATATTTTCCTACGAAGCCTTCTCGCTTCCCGCATCCAGAGTATGTTTACAGCCTCAGCAGTCTGCAGTTATTCCGCTCGTTCTCGTTATGCCGTCATTGCACTTCTTTCTCTCTTTCTCCTAGCCGGAGTTCTCGGGCCTTTGTTTCTTCTACAAGGCTAGTGCGACTTGATTGTCGGCACGTCGCTTGGCTGTCGCATATGTCGGCAGCCCTTGTCCCTCTCTCTTTGTCGGGTCGGCACCCGCGGCCCTTCCACCTCGGCTTTTTGCGAGTGAGCGAGAACTGATCTTGTACTCCATTAGACTGCTTCTCATGATGACGATTCTCGCGAACCGTCCCGTGAGCCGACACAGACCTCAGTAGGTCGCGGCTCACCCCGCCTCAACCCCAGCCTCAAGGGTTCTGAGATGCACACGCCACCTCTCACACCGGCCGCAACGGAAGCAGCTGGAGGGGAGCTTCAGCGCGAAGCTGGCATCGCCCACAGCAAGCTAGCCAACACACCCGAAACCATCACGCCACAAGATTCGACCCAGGAGTCGACCCAGGAGTCGACCCAGGCGTCGACACCCTCATCTACACGCCCGACAACGGCGCCCACAGAGACCTCACGGAGGTCGGCCTCCTCGGAGGACAAGGAGATCTTGCAGATCGCAATCAACGACCATCGAAAGGGCCTGTTTACTGGCGGCGGCGGAAGTCGCTCTCCCAGTGGTTCATCCCCTGTGTCGCGCGAATCGAGTCCGTCAAGAGCAGCCGCCGCTTCTCAGTTCTACACTCGGCAAGCTCTACCATCGGGCGAGGCGAATGACCCGTACGCCGCGAATAAACGGCAAGCACAGAAGGGAATTGATCCCCGCTTCATTTTTTCGAGGAAAAAGAAGCATACGTCGCCAAGCACCTCGACCACCAGTCTACCTCGACTCTCGTCTGATAAACAGCCGTGCGGGAAGAAGAGCGATCACCTCCAAGTTGATGAATTTGGTGCCCACAGCAGAAACACCTCTATGGCGGACCTGAAGAAGTTTTTCAAGCTGGGCCCCAAATCTAAGCGATCATCGTCTCCGGCGGCGTCCCTTCGGTCTGGTGCCAAAACCCCTCCGGGGTCCAAATCGTCCCGGATTCCGTTTGGCGATGACCACGGCCTGACTTCCAAGTACGGCAAGCTCGGCAAGGTGCTGGGTGCGGGAGCCGGGGGTTCGGTGAGGCTTATGAAGCGCAGTGAAGACTCGACAGTCTTTGCTGTGAAGGAGTTCCGTCCCCGCCATTCGTACGAGACGGAGCGTGAGTATGTCAAGAAGCTCACTGCCGAGTACTGCATGGGATCATCTCTGCACCATGGAAATGTCATTGAGACTCTGGACATTGTGCAGGAGAAGGGCAAGTGGTACGAGGTGATGGAGTACGCCCCTTTCGACCTTTTCGCCATCGTTATGACAGGCAACATGTCTCGGGAAGAAGTTAGTTGCTGCTTCCTGCAGATCTTGAGCGGTGTCACATACTTGCACAGCATGGGACTTGCGCATCGGGACCTCAAACTCGACAATGTGGTTGTCAGTGAGCATGGTATTATGAAAATCATCGACTTCGGAAGCGCCCATGTGTTTAGGTATCCGTTCGAAAACGGCATTGTTCTTGCCCACGGTAAGTCTCGTGTTCCTAAAGCTGAAACGCGCCAGTTCCGGCTGCTAACGGGTGTACAGGTATCGTAGGCTCCGACCCCTATCTTGCGCCAGAAGTTTACGATGAAAAGAAGTACGACCCGCAGGCAGTGGACATCTGGTCACTAGCCATCATATACTGCTGCATGACACTGCGGCGGTTCCCATGGAAGGTGCCCCGCCTGACCGACAGCTCGTTCAAGCTATTTGCGTCGGATCCGTCCCCAGGCCATGATCCGAAAAAGCTCACGTTCCCGCAAGCCAATTCTACGACCGCCCTGGGAGAAATTCCCGCAAGAGACTTCGATCCGACGGCACCCGTGCCCGGTGAGAAGACGGGGGCCCACGATGACAAGAAGACGGACAATAAAGCAACGCCAGGATCGGGATCGACACACACAGCTGGGACGGGCGAGCCGGCCGGCGAAAGGAAAGAGGTGGTACGGGGTCCATGGAGAATCTTGCGACTACTTCCCAGAGAGAGCCGAAACATCATTGGGCGCATGCTGGAGCTGGATCCCAAAAAGAGAGCGCAGATGAGCGAGATATTAGACGACCCCTGGGTGGCCAACACGGTTATCTGCACGCAGATCGAGCAGGGAGTGGTTGTGAATGCGGATGACCACAAACACATCTTGGAGCCCCCTGCTTCTAGTCCCAGCAAGTAGGTACCATGGCACCACGCGTCTGTGGAATTGTCAAAATCAACAAAAACCCTAACTGCTGGGGTCTTGCGGTTGGCTCTACAGCCGGCATATTGGGATGGAGGAAAAGGGGTATGATATGAGGGGAGAGACATGGTTTTAGGGATGGGGCGGACGGACGTGGATATATGGTCCTTAGAGCACTGGTCGACATTGGTGTAGAGGCTGGGCTGGTCGGCTGTCATCTCTTTTCTTGTAGGATATTGGGTTCCATTTTTCCCGCCTGCTTCTGGATATGTCGCGCGTATGCGGTTTGCTTTTTTTTCTTTTTTTTTGGCCTTCGGGATGGAGCGTCTGGTACGGAGTTTCAAGGGTGGGCGGGAAGAAGCGATTGAGGTAATCCGTGTAATCCTGGGTATATCAGGCACGGAGCCTGGAGCACGCACTCTGATGGGTGGGTGGAGGGTGGAGGTTAGACGTTGGGTAGGGCATCCATGCATTAATTGCTTCCGTCGTGAAGGGAATTCTAGATACATAGTACTTATTACTCATTTGTTTATAAGCTGCAGCTTTCCATTCATCTCGGAGACTTTGGTTGAAGTACCTAATGCACCTGAGTTCGACAGCACGACGTGTCCACGTTGATGAAGTCACAGCATTTGTGTGTATGCGGAGTGCAGCTACAGTCCTTTTTTTTTTTAAGTTCAATTTCTTCCAGCAAGAGACTTGGAGAGCGTATGTCTACACAAGTTGGACACTTACACAAGGCCCGCAAAGACATTTCATCCTGGTCAGATGTTACCCCAAAGTGCATCAGCCAATAGAAGACGCCGAGCTGATCAAATCTGGCACTCGAGCTGTCCCCCGGCTTGTGCCCCCCGGTCACTGCTCCTTCCCCAGGAATGGCTGCGGCTTCGGCAGGGGAGAAACAAGAGCTCCGGGTGACGGGGGACCCAGAAAAATTTGGGAGGTCTTCTAGATGCCTGTAGAAGCTCGCTCACCCGCCCCCAGCCGCGAATCCCGTCTCGCTAAATTCGACTCTCGATTGACTTGACTCCATTCTCCATTTCAATTCCTCGACGCCCATTCTCACGATCTCAAACCTCAACAACCGCAATCAACAGCACCTTCGGAACCGCCTTTCCTCGCCTACCCAAATCCATCAAAATGGTGAGCCGATTATTCCCAATTACCCTGCCCGCAAGCAATCAGGAACGCACGCAGCCGAAGCAGCGCAATGTCGAGGAACCAAGCTTGCTCCGGCGCGCTGCTGCTGCGAGTAGCTTGCGCGACAGAGCAGGTTGGCGGCAGATGCTAGCTGCTTGGATGGAGGGATGGATGGATATCTTGCCTAGCTCGTCGGGCTCGACTCATGTCAATTGAGCTCGATGCATGGCATGGCATGGCGTGATATCGCATCGCATCACAGCGCTTGCATCCAAAATGATTCCATACACACGACCGAGAGAAGGGAGAAAGAACCAGACACGCTAACGCCAGCTTCCTTTGCCACCGACACTAGTCCTCCACCATCCGCTCCATCCGCTCTCTCGTCCCCCTCCTGGACCGCGTCCTCGTCCAGCGTGTCAAGGCCGAGGCCAAGACTGCCAGCGGTCTCTACCTCCCCGAGACCGCCGTCAAGGAGCTCAACGAGGCCAAGGTCCTGGCTGTCGGACCCGGCGGTCTCGACCGTGAGGGCAAGCGCGTGCCCATGGGTGTCAACGCTGGTGACCGGGTGCTGATCCCCCAGGTATGTTGTGCTTGTGGTTGTGGACTGGGCAGTGTGTGATGTGACACATGCTGTGGGACGGGAATAACAAATGCTGATCTGGATGGACATTATAGTATGGCGGTTCACCTGTCAAGGTCGGCGATGAGGAGTACCACCTCTTCCGGGACAGCGAGTACGTTTTGTCCCTCTCTATATCCCCCTTTCCTGCTGTGGACATTGACGTGCTGCGATGATGGCGTGACTGACACATTTTTTTTGTTTGTAGGATCCTCGCAAAGATCAACGAGTAAACAGCAAAACGATACCCATGACATCACAATCTCACGAACCGTGTACCATAGATAATTTGTACCAAAAAAAAGCCCAGGGCGGGACAGACATGTACGAGAGGAAAAAGAGGATATTTGAGTTTGCATAGGCCGGTGTAATTCAGGTGTGCGCGTTTCGGGTGCTCAGCATGTGTTGGTGCTCAGAAGAGACATATCTGCGGACATACAAAATATATATCTCCACTTCTTTTCCAGTGGCTTTTTTGGTCTTACTGCCAGCACATGGCCGAGAGATGATGCGTCTAGCTGGATATTCCGTGTGGTATAGTATGGTTTTGTTTCGTTTCAAGCTCACTCAGTCAAAGGGACAGATTCCGGCCGAGATTCACAAAAAACGGAGGGGGGTCTCACGGGAATGCAAAGGGTTTGCGGGCTGCTGCAGGAACGTTCATCTTGTCTTCTCGTGGGGACCAGTCGGGTGTGTTTTTTTTACCTCCCAAGTTCCACAGGATATCTTGGGCTGAATGGGGGAAAATCGATTCGCCCAGGATCTCGGGGCATCTTGTTTCGAACGTCAAAGACCAATCACATTCCGTCGCCCCTGGCACTGTCAGAACTGGCACGGCTGGTGGCTGGACGCCGAATGGCCAGTGACGATGGACCAGACGACATCTCGACGCAGGCACAGGGCAAGAGGGGCCGGGACCGGGGACTCGGGAAAGATGATGGAAGGAGAAACACATGTTTCTTGTTGGTGGGTCCGCGGTGACGATCTCCCTTTTCCCCGACAGCGACAGCGACGGCGACAGGGACATCGCCGGCAACGACGACGGCGTCGGCTACGGCATCGACGACGACGACGACAACGAGAATGGCGACACACCTGCAATGCATGCTAAGCTTCTGACAAACCCTCCGTACTCCCCCTCCCCTCTTTTGGTCCAACACTCTCTCACGGGTCCCCAAACTAATTAGTACTGTTGCACACGGAGTACATGTTCGGCCGTTTCTTCTCTATTCTCTTTGCCGATGTGGCCTCGAGGCACGTATCCGCGCCCTTGGCCTAGCACAACAGCAAGCGCCGAATAGGGGGCATATTGAAGGCTTGGCACAGGTTCCGGTACCCTGACCCAGGTCGCGTCTGGACCACCCGACTAGCCATGAAGACGTGAGCTGGTGGTCTAGTCAACCTCAAACACTCGTTGACGCCTGGTCTTTGTCTGTGTTTTCGTTCTCCTAGACAGGAGCTAGGGTGTGTGTTGCGGAGGATGCCGATCTTCTTGGACGAAGGGGGACGATGGTCGGATCGGGTATGCTGCTTGCTTGCTGTCTGTCTGTTGCTTCACTCGGACTTGGCTGCTGCAGTTTTTTGTCATCCTGAGGCTCTCACCAGTCCTTCAAGCTCTCTGTCCTGCCTTGGCTTTTTTACTATATTATCCCATGTCCTGGAAGGTGGGAAAGAAGCCTGTTTGCTTCAGGTTCTCAAACGTCCTTCATTTCACAAGCAGAGTGCCGGCCTGGTTCTGAGATCCAGTCATCTTGCTTATTTCATCCCATCTCTTGGCCCTGGAATACAAAAACAGGTCACTCGCCCCCCAATATCTCCATACCTTCCTTTATAAAAGACCACCTGCTTCCACCATCTTCCCTTCCCCTCCTTCCTTTGCAAAGTCCCTCCTCACTTGGCTCACCGTTCACTCTTTTCCAACCCCGTCAAGAAAACAAATCCACGTTCTTTACAGGCACTTGCCGACTCTTCTTTGCTCTTCTTCATTTATCGTCGCTCATTAAGTACTGCTTTAAGAGCTGGTAGGCAGGCTAGGCCATCGCTGAAGAGCTTGACGATGCACACTTCTACTTTCTTACTCGGCCTGGCGACCGCCTTCGCCTCGGTGTCGAGCGCGCACACCCTCTTCTCCAACATCTTTATCAACGCCGTCAACCAGGGCGATGGAACATGCATCCGCATGGAGATGACGGCTAGCACGGCTACGTATCCCGTCCGGGACTACAAGAGCAAGGAAATGGCTTGCGGTAGGTGGTCAACACTTTCGACCCGCCAAGGATAACACCATGCTGACCCGCCCTCCTTCAACCACTACAGGCAGGGATGGCCAGAACGCCGTGGCCTTTACCTGCCGCGCCCCAGCCGGCGCCAAGCTTACGCTCGAGTTCCGCGAGTACGTGGACCTCGCGCACCCAGGCGCCATCGACCCATCGCACAAGGGCGCCCGCGCCGTCTACGCCAAAAAGGTCTCCAACATGCAGACCACCTCCGCGGCCGGCGGCGGCTGGTTCAAGATCTGGGACGAGGGCTACGACGAGAAGCAGAAGCTCTGGTCGACCATCAAGCTCAACAACGCCAAGGGCCTGCTGAGCATCCGTCTCCCCTCGGGCCTGCCGTCAGGCTACTACCTGCTCCGCTCCGAGATCGTCACGATCCAGAACGTGACCAACGGCGTGGTAGCCCCGCAGTTCTACATCGGCTGCGCACAACTCTACGTCCAGGGCGCCGACGACGCGGCTCCCATCCCGGACTCCAAGACCGTCAGTATCCCGGGCCACATCCACCCATCCGACATCGGTATCACCTTCAACATCTACGAGGTACCGCTCAAACTCCCCTACGTCACGCTCGGCCCGAAACCATACATCCCAACCTCATCAACCTCCGCATCCTCCATCGCCAAAGCCGCAGCAGTCCCCTTTACGGGCGCGGTGCCAGATACATGCCTCCTCAAAAACGCAAACTGGTGCGGCATCGAAGTCCCCTCGTACACAGACGAGGACGGGTGCTGGGCTGCTTCGTCCAACTGCTGGAAGCAGCAGGATACGTGCTACGATATGGCGCCGCCGACGGGGAGTAAAGGGTGTGCGGAGTGGGATAAGAAGAAGTGTACGGTCATTCAGAATAAGTGCAAGGCGGGCGACTTTGTGGGACCGCCCGATAAGGGGGTCAAGTTGCCGAATGTGGATGCGGATAATGTTGATGTTAATGCGCTGCCGCCTGTGCAGGTGGAGGATGAGAGTGAGAATGAGGAGGGCACGGCGGCTGATGTTGTTGTTGATGGGGGTGAGAGTGGGGAGGGGGATGAGACACCTGCTTCGGCTTCGGTGTATGTCACTGTGCCGGTGGCCGAGGCTACGGCTACGTCTGCTCCTGTTGCGGCTGCTACTCCTGGCTGTGGATGTGGTTGTGGGCGCAGAGTGCGTCAGTGAGGTTTCACTGTTATGAATGGGTGTGATTGTGGTTCTTGTTTTTCTTTTCTTTATGAGACAACTTGTCTGCACAGGGTGGTGTTGCTGACTGTCTTAGCGGTCTTGATCTTGTATGGCCTGGACTTGCTTGCGGAGAAGGACAGTGTCATGGCTCTTTCCTATTCTATCCTTCTTGTCTCCTTGAGTTTTTGTTCAGCTGGTGGAATGGTGGTCGCTGGGCTTTTCCTGGCTGTCTTTCTTTTCTTAAGGAAGGGAGTTGTGCCCGCTGCCCTGGCACAGACACGGACACGGACACAGTCGGTGTTCTTCCCTCCTTCCTGCCCCTTATTTTATCCTCACCTTCTTTTTCCGCTTACTCGGTCATGGTAACCATTCATGTCAGTTTGTTCAGCACCATCGAAATGGCGGCGGGTGGGGAAAAAAAACACGCGGGGATCTTTATGAGACATGATTATCTCCTTTTACTTTTCTATCTTCGTCTTCTTGGTCTCATTCTTTTTCAGCTTTTACCTTTGCTCTGACTACCTGTGTAGGTTAGGCAGATGGGTGAGGCAGATGGAGTCAGGTGGGACCTGTTGGGTTCTTGATGGCTCGTTTTCGATTCTACTTGTGTATATGTTTATTCTTCTTTGCCTTGCAAACCGTATATAACACAACTACCTAACATAGGTGTCGACCTAGCAATCAAAAAGTCATGCGCTTTTATCGGATATTTCTCCAAGTGATGGATAATGCCCAAGATAATACCATACCGATGAGCTCTGGGTTCTGTCGGGTCCCTCTAGCTGGTGATCTTGGAAAGTCATCGTTTCTGCCGAGTGTGTGCTGGTGTTGGCATCTGGGAGGTGAATGCACATCTATATCTTCATCTTGCTGAGTGCCCTGTGTCAGAACTTTTACTCGCAGTTATCTTATCATGTCTGCCGGTGGCCGGGCCAACGGTTGCTTACGATATTCATCGTTGTGACAGAAACTCTTCCGAGGTAGGTAGCGAGTGAGCGTCCCATGCTTCGTCTCGAGCAGATACAGACAGACAGATGAAGACCTTACTGCCCAATGCCCTCGATACCAACCAAAATATAGGACCTAGTCTTGCAAACTCACGGTTTCTCCCATAGCTTCCGAGGATAAGGGAAAGTAAGTTCGTATGTGGCGGCGAGATGTGGAAAACCCAAATGGCCCACCCCCGAACTTGAACTCAGTCACCACTTGACCGCCCACCCAGCCGCCACACGGTATATGTACGAAACTCAGTCTTGCAATCCATAACCGCCTCTGTCTGCTGTCGCCTCGTCCATGGCGAAGTGGCAGTTGGCAGAGGCGGGGGCCCCCATAGGTTGTATGTTCGAGTCCCGTTGTAATCCGTCCTTCTACCCCCCCTAACCACCTCATCCCAGGCTCCTTTCCTCTCCTTCCTGCACTGGCTCCTGTCCTTCCTTCCTTGCCCTCATCGCCTCTTTTCCCCCCTCCGGTCCTTACAACTTCTCCTCTCCTTTCCATCACCTTCGGGACTCGACATACAACCTCCCCTTTCCTTCCCAATCCCCCTTCCCCCTTGCTCATCCCCTTCCCCTTCCCCCATCCTCCCTCCCCTTTCCTTCCCCTTCCCTTTCCCCATCCTCTTATAATTTTCTTTTCTTCTTCTTTTTTTTCTTTCTTTTTTTTTGCGTTCTTCTTTTTTGGCGATTTTCACTTTCCATCGCCAGCACGGCTTCCCTGATCACACCCGAAATCCAACACATGTCCCCGAAAAACGTCCACAAACCTTCCCGCCCACATCAGGTACTTATCAAATTATTCTTCTCGCAGGCCCTAAAAGACTCAAAAAGCTGGCGATGCCCTCACCCACCCTCACTTGCAGCCAATTGATCAATCACCCGTCGTCCCGCCTGCTTGAACTCACCCAACCCAGCCGAACCCGAGCCGCAATCCCAGATGCATCATGATCATGCCAGCGCACACATCACATATTACACTGCAGTGCAGCACGCCGCGCCGCGCCGCGCCGCATCATACCGCAAAACCGGTTTTTTTATTTCCTCACCTTGCCAAACATGCATGCATTTTCCCCACGGTTCGGACCAAGAAAGATGTATTAAATGCAAGGGAAAACGGTACATCCGACCCAGATGAGAAAGATGCCCGCCAGCACATGGCATGGCATGGCATTGCGTGGCATGGGCAGCGTGCAGACACTCTACGGTAATACCGTGCCATGAGGTGTCGATATCGACGATGCCTGTCAATATCGTCAAAAAGGAATTTGTCGATGCAAGGCATGCCGCCGATCTCCCGAGATTTGTTTATTTCTTTCCATGTAACCGGATTCAAGTTTTTCTCTTATCTTGTCAACCAGGGATAAATGGTAGAGAAAAACCTCTATTTTGACGACATTCGGGCATTGACCTGACCTGTCAGTTCGGTCAAAAGATAACTCCAAAGACGATATTGCCGCTGTCCAATCGCAAAGCGATACCGAGCGTGTGGTACGCAGACAAAAACGACCAACGGAACATTTGACATGTGAGTTGGTGCACCCAACCACCACACAGCCAAGGAAGGCTACGCCGCACGACGTCGACTGTGCCGCGGGGTTATCTTTGCAATCCATTGCATCATGCTTTTTTATGGCAAACATCTCTCGGAAAACTATCGAGCAAGATCGTTTCATGATATCTTCATCCTTCGATGGCAACCCGATGGCGACTGTGATGCCGACTACAAATACCAATGAATAAAACACAACATTCACTACGCTCGAGTTCTGGCTAGAACCACTTCAAGTTCCAACCAAGCACCATTACTACCAAAAGCTAAAATACATGGACCCATGATATACACAGTACACAAGACAAGAATACACCCATCTATCCAAGTTTCACTTCGCTTTCCCTCCGATGCTAACGCAATAACTCAACCATCCCAACCACGGCTCGCAGCCATAATGACCAGAGCATCACATCACCTATAACATCGACGTGATTAACGAGACAGACATGCAAACCACACCGACATAATCCAAACGACATTCCAAACGCGTTACAACCAATTGATAACAACAAGAAAAACAACGAGCTCAAAAACAAGCAAAATCCGAGCAAACCCACGACGATATCCCCCAACTATCCATCCCTCGACGCCCGCGTGCCCAAATTTTCTTCCGACCAACCAACCAGCAATACCACGCACCAAAATCGAAACATGACAGACAGCAGAGGCTTGCATCACATGCCGTCACTGCGCGATAACAGTTTTGCAAACTCGTTAGCGCTCCGACTCTCTCGCTCATTATTTGAAGCAGCAGCTCAGTTTCTAAATATCGGCAGAAAAATAATATGAGTTACACGTCCTTTTTTTATTGTCTTTAAGGCGGATCATCAAGAGAGAAGTTAGGATTCGTTGTTTTTTTTTTTCGATGCGCGCGGCGCCATGGTTCCGACTTGAAGCCACGCGCGCACGAACGCAAAACAGGGGACAGACAGACAGGTGTGGGTGGGAAAGCAAAAAAAGCAAAGAAAGAAGGGGGAAAAAGAAGGAGAGGCGATCACGTACAGTAGTGCGAGCGTCAGGTCACCGTGGATGTGCGCCTTCAGCTCAATCTCAATCTCGAGGTTCAGATCAAGTCTCAACCTCAGTGGGTTCTTGGCGCCGCCGCCGCCACCGCCTTGTTGTGCCTGTTGCTGCTGCTGCATCATCATCATTTGTTGTTGTTGCTGCTGCTCCTGCTGGTACTGCATCCTTTGGCGTTCGCGGTATGACATCTCGGGCTCTTCCCGGCGGGAGCGGCCCTTGGTCGGGCGACGGCTGGCGGGACGGTCCAGCTCGCGGTTTGATGTGGATTTCTTGCCGTTTTTCATCCACCTTGGCTGTGTTTCTTCTTCAGACTCGGATTCAGACTCGGACTCTGATTCGGACTCCTCGACGACAGGCTTGGACCGTCTGGACTTCTTCTTTGGTGCTGGCTCAGGCTCGGGCTCCTCTTCTGACTCGGATTCCGATTCTTCCTCGACCACAGGCACGGGCTTTCTGGACTTCTTCTTCGTCTTCTTATCGGCAGCGGGAGCGGGAGCGGGGGTAGGGATGGGAGCTGAGTCCTTGGGGGTTGGAGGTTGATCATCCTGGTCATCAGGAGACTGCTCGTCTTTGCCTTCTGCGTCGCTGCCCTGGAAGTCGTCACCGAGAGCTTCTTGCTCCTCGGCCTCCGGGTCATCTTCGTCATACTCCTCCTCGTCCGCCGGTGCTGCCGGTGCCTCCACTCCTTCTGCTTTCTCGGCACCGTCAACGGGTGCGGGGAGTTCGTCATTGTGAACAGTATCCGCCGCAGCAGGAGTCTGTTCTGCGGTGTCTGGTTGTTGAGGGGCATCAACAGTGTTGGCCGCCTCCTCTGGCTTCTGAGCCTTCTTGGCGTTCTTTCGTTTCTGCACTGTTAGTGTTCTGACCTATAAAGTACGGAGTGTAGGTTTGATGTTTACCGATGCCATGATTGCGTTGGTGGTCTGGTGGTTGCTGGTGTGTTGTTCTTGACTTGCTGTTCTGGGTATGTCCTCAAACAAAAAGATCTTTGGAACGAAATTTGGATGAACAACTACTAAGAGTGGCAAGTGATGCTGTGATATAAGAGCGAACTTTGAACAATATTTCCAAGGGTCTCCCCAGAACCGTTGGACCCTTATGCAGCATCATGCTTCGCATCGGAGAGGCCGCGGCCAGCCTTCCAGAGAGCAAGCTTTCACGCCAGTGACGACATTGCACCTGGACGGATAATCCCAGCAGGATTTTCTGGAGACAGGGAGCACAGCCATGCCGAGCCAGGCAAGCTGGAACGTTCACCCCGGAACAGTTGTGGACATGGAGGGCAGCGATGACGTCTTTCCTGCATCGGGGGGTCAGGCAACAAGAGAAACGGTCTGATCAGAGGTTGAAAATGAAACAAAGCCTTGAGCCTCGCGGGTCGGATACTGCGAATAGTATGCAGCGGCTGCATGAAAATGGCCAAGGCCATGGATGGGACCCCGAGGACGGGGGTATGTGGGGGTTGCATTGGTACGACCAACTCGGCGCATGTGCATAACGGACAGCTATCCGGGTAAAACGGTGAGGTACGGCCGGTCTCGACCGGGTATTATATGACGACGGCACTGGCCGGTCGACTGACTATGCCTTTGAGAGAGAGATGGTGAAGCGAATTGTATCAGCTGTTTGACATTGCAAACCATCACATCACACCGACACACACACACACACACACACACACACACACACACACCACACACATACACTTGAGAGAGACACACGCTTTCAGGTTCGACGTCGCAGTCTCTCGTATATTCAACCGCCCGAGACCCAACCGAGCACAGAACAACCAAGCGACTACCACCAAGAGCACACGATGGTCATCGGGCTCCTCGTCATCGCCGGCATCCCGACGACCATCGGCGTCTGCGAGGCGCTGAGCGCGCAGAAGAAGGCAGATGCCGCAGCAAAGGAGAAGGCCAAGTTCAACATGACGGCCACCGTTTCACTTGACGGAGGAGAGCCTGTGGAGTGCTGGTGTGTCTTGAAAGAAGGGAGGGTGAGTGCAAGGAAGTGGCTTGTTCTCCCCCGGTCGTGGGTGTTTGGGGGTGACCGAAAGGATATGACATCAGTCGCGGCGGACTTCGGCCAGCGGGGGGGAAAGAGTTCAAGTTGAGTGCGTGCAGCTGAGACAGAAGGAACTGACGACTTCATACAGCTCTGGGTCGACCATCCAGCGTATCCAATACCAGGACACAAGTTTACGGGCTACTACTTCACGTATCCGTCCGAGGCGCAACTTCTAGGCATGGTCAGCACCATCGCCGACGACCCGCCCATGCTAAACTGGATTTTTGTCGACAAAGACAGCCACATGGTGCGGCATGGAGGACGGCAGGAGACCTTGGGGGGCCACGTCATTGGGCCGTGGCATTGGAGCGCCGACGAGAAATGGCTGACTCTCGAGGGGAGTGATTCCGACTTTGTGGCTGTCCAGGTGGAAAACAGGAAATGGGCAATCGCCTGGGATCGAGATGGAAGCATCCGGAGCGGTGGGAACGAGTTTGATGGCGAGAGCGGAACCGAAGAAGAGGATGAGAAGGAGACCGCTGGCGACGCGCATAAAGAAGGGGAAAGCGCCCCCCGCCCTCGAAAGTGGGTCTCGGTCAGGCTGCGTCGAAAGTTGAAGATGGGCATGGAGAGCAGCTACGTGAAGGGCGCGAATGGGTGAAGAAAGCACCGGGGTTCCTTTCCATTCCCAACCCGGCAGGAGCGTTTCCCGGTGTGAAGAGGGATTGCGAAAAAGTATGCGGTGTGCGCTAGTGTAACGGGGAAGAGGAAGGAATGAATGAATACGTGGAGAGCGGCGTTTTGGGTTCTGTCAGTGTCATTCGCGGTTTCTGTTCTTAGTGTTTTCCATGTCTTGGCGAATCGCGGATGGGGTACGCCTGCCGCATGGCTGGCGTGGCTGGCTGGGTCGATCAAAATTGATCCGCACACGCCCCCTCCATCTTCGCTCCAATGTCATCATACCCCGGAACAGGGGCGCGGCTAGGGAAAAACTCACCTCCCACTTATGGGCCATGACATTGGACGAAACGTCGGTCTCGGGAAGCCGAAAATGAGAGCAAAGGGCAGGGCGGTCATCGAGTCTCTGACAATGTCCACAAGGGACGTTCGAAGCCGATGACTTCATCCTCCGGTTGAACCCTGTTTTTTGGCCCCTCGAGTTCTTTGCAGTTGCTCCAGATGGGTGTCTTTAAGACGCCTCCCATCTCGATGCTGAGTTTTGAAGATGCTTTGGTATTTCCATCCCAACCACTCTTACTAGACTTGTATTGGTGTATTGCTGTCGTCTTTTACACTTGATACCCAAGTATACCTACCACTCAAGCACTCAGCAGCAAACAAGCCCCTTATACCACCACCACCACCACAACCACCACATTTAATTCACAATGGCGTCCCGAAGCAGCTCAGACGAGAAGAAGCCCAGCCGCAAGCAAAAGAAGCAGCAGCAAGTGTCCGAGTCCGAAGCTGAAGAGTCCGACTATGCGCCTCCCCAGCGGAGACGCAAGCAGCGCCAGCAACAGGGCCCTCTCGATGGCCTCGCGCTCAACAACGTCGGCAATACGGCCCAGGGGCTCGTCGGCGGTGCCACCGGTGTCCTAGGCGGTGTCGCAGGCGGTGCTGTCCAGCAACAAGGCGATGGCGGCAAGGGCAAGAGTGACACTCTGCGCCTCCGTCTCGACCTCAATCTCGATATCGAGATTACACTCAAGGCAAAGATCCACGGTGATCTGGAGCTTGCTCTCTTGTAAGTGACCACTTTTTGTTCTTCTTTTGCTCTTCTCCCTTTCCGCTTTCCCCTGGTATCCAGCCCCTAGAATGGACACACCATTCTCGATTTATCCCTCCTTTCCTTTTGTCCTGTTTCTTACGCCCGGGCTAAAGGACGATGTAGAGAAACTTGAGATTTTCAAGAGTACAGAAGGCATCATGTCTTTCTGAAGCAGAAAGACACGCACACACACACATCGCAGAAAGAGACGGGAAGAGGGCTCATTCCATCTGAGCCCGGGGTGTTATCAGGGGTGCACGTCAGCGTCATTGCAAATCAACGTCGGAGCTGTGTCAGTTGGTGCATGGGGCTAATTGCTTAGGAACTGAAGCTAGCTTTTCCGGTTCGCAAAGTCTTGGGGGAGTGGGGGGTTTGTCATATTTGTGTCGGCAGGGGGAAAGAAAGAGGAGGCAAGGGAAAGGTGTTTTGTGCCATTGGGAAGGGGTTTGAACGTTTGGACTTTAGACACGGTGGTATTGTCTGAACTGGCGAAATTTAGGGAGTTTTTGTTTGGGTTGCAATCACGATAGCTTTTGTATCTGTGTAATATCATCTTGCTTACAATTGTGTACTTGTGTCAACTTTGTCTTGGTGTTGTGGGAGACAAGGGGACTTGGTGACAGGCATGTTCATCCATGCTGCCGTAACATGCTCTTGACATTTTGGCCAGGTGACACGGCAAAAGGCAGTCGAGCTTCGTGTAAGACGATAAGGCACTGGTGGTCACCTTTGGTTCGGGGGGTGTGCGTGCATCACGGCATTCGCAGGTTGTTCGGATCTTCGATCGACTTATTCGTGCAGAGCAAGTCTGTGATTCCGATGACTGACTGTCACCTCGCCTGGTCGTCGAGCCAAGTTCTCCACACACACAGCAGAAGCATACCTACACAGCACTCGGACCGTTTCCTTGACGCGGCAGTTTAGGGCAGTTGAAGCACTCGCGGACATTGTTGTAGTACCGCCGGCTGAGGTGTTTAGGGGCATCGATGGAAATCTTGGCGGGGTGATGGGGAAAAAAGGGGTGGTGATGGATGCCGATGTTGCCCTGCAGTGTGCAGTCAGATCTGGAACGAGGTCTTAATGATACCCTGGGTGAGGAATTGCTGCGCGACGTGACCCTTGAGGTTCCCTCCGTCGTCCATGGGGTGGTGTTCCATTGTGCTGAGTGTCTGGTCGTGCAAATAAACTGCGGGGCCCATATCGGCGGTAACCGTCAGGGGGGGGCCACACCAAGGGCTGCAACTGTGCCATTGTTGAACCGCAGCAATCCATGCTGTTGCTCCCGCCCGTCCGCCCGTCCGCCCGTCCGCCCTGCGCGGCGCCAGGGCAGATGCTGCCATCCGTGTACATGGCCGGAAGTCTCATTTAACCATCATCTTTCATCCTGCCGGGAGCAGTTTGACTCCTCAAACTTTCCTGCCAAAAATATGTCGAAAAATGCAGTTTCCCTGATGTCGTTCAAGGAAATGAAACGAAAGAAAAAGAGCAGAGGACATGGCGCGGCTCTATCACGGACCTATGCGGCCAAGACATGGAGGGCAAGAGCAAGACAGAAGCCGTTCCACATCACGAGCGACCCGAACCGCTGATGGAACCGACCGCGACCGTGCAAGGCAAGTCGCCAACGACCGACCTGTCGACTGAAGGCAATATGGGTAAGCACGTAGGGTAGCTGCAGCAAAACGGTAGGGCGGTGGTCGCTTAGATGAAGTGGTGATGGTTTCTTCGGGTCTGCATAAATCAACATGCAAGTCTGAACCAACACTGGAGCACGAGAGAGTGTGCCATGTCGTCAAAAAGACCCCCCTGTCAGGGCGGGCAGAAGGCAACAGCGACCAGCCTCAACGAGACCAAGGTAGCATCGCAACCCCGCTTCCGTGGCTTGGCTGCCTATCCGCCCTGCTAGCGCGCTTTCGCGAGCGACTTGACGGGGAACCAAAACCGGTTTTCTCAACGGGCGTCGAGCACGGTCCCGCAACCTAAAATCCCATCCATCCATCCAACAAAGCAACCGCGACGGGAGCGTGAGAGAGACAACACCACTCGCCCACTCGCCCACTCGCCCACTCGCCCAGCGACCTCGCATCGCCCATCGCAGCCATTTCCCGTCAGTCAGGTCATCGGACACGGGCTGCATCGAGCCAGCCACGTCAGCTGCCAGGTTGCGGCAAGGCCCAATCGAGTTGGAGAAGGCAGTCGAAAGCCACGACCAATGCCGGCTCTTTTCCGTTGTTTCATTTCATGCAGGCAGCATAGCTACCGGAACCAACCCTTGTCAGAGTGACACACGTTACGGGTTACCAGTCCTCGACTCCTGGCGCCTCACCACTCAAGGGGCTTGAAAGCCCGCACACCCCCCACCGCTTGCCCATCCATGGAAGGATCAACGATGCAGGACGGGCTTCATTAGTGTGTAGTGTGTGCATAAGGCACGGAGCGCGGAAAGTGAGGACATGGAGAGCAGCGCCTCTGATGTCATCTCCTATGCATCTCCGAAATAACGAAACACACGACTGGATCGTTGGATCGTGGATCGCGATCGCGAAAGCTGTTGCGGAAAGGGATTGTCAAGCTGACACCGCCCGACTGCCTGTCTGCCCCGTCCGTCTTGTTTGTTTCGAGAGTCTCCGTTCTGTTCCCAGAGCCAGAGCCAGAGGGCCAAACCGCCCTCCCCCTTGATCTTCCATTTTTTGCATCCGTTTCAATCTGTCATTCGCGGTACACGTGTACTACACATGTATGTTTTCCGCCAGTGCTTCGACCTCTTCACGCCTTTCAAGGTTTATGTTCTTGGTGTTAGCTGACTGGGCTGCTGCCGTGTGTCTCCTCACTCCTCCTCACTCCTCACTCCAAGTGGCTGGAATCCCTGTCTTGTGACGTATTCATCATATTCAAGCCGAAGCCTTGCTTGCTCTCACTCTCAGCCTAGCCGCTGCCCACCAGCTGGCATCCCTTGGAATTGAGAGAGAACAGAGGGACCTAGAACCCAAGGTGGTGGATATACACCGAGGCCTGGTGCTTGTCTGATCCGCGCCGTCACCGTGAAAATAAACTTCACGCTGTTGAGACTTGAGATTAGTTCAGCATTGCCGCATCCCCTAGCATACTCCACTTCCCCGGGATTAGTGAGCCCTACTCACAAACCTCGCCCTCCATGGTTATGGGCAGATTTGGCTCCTTCCTGTCCAATGGTTCACGGCGGAGCTCGTTCAGGAGCTGGTCTGGCAGAGAAAAAGCGTTGAGCTCTTCACAGCTGGGCAATATGACATCAGAACACCGCCCCTCGGATGAGGAACCTGTCCGCACGCCAGGAACCTACCCAGTCGACGCCCGGTCACAGAACAGCACTGTTGCAGAAGAAGAGGAAGAAGCAGAAGAAGCAGCAGCAGCCAACGACACCTCGGAACAACAGCACCAAGACATCCCGCTCAGGAAAAAGACCAACCCGCGCGATCCCGCCTATGTATCGCCCATCCCCAAAATAGGGCCCATTCCGCCCATCAACCCGGACATCGGGGTGGAATTCTCGGGCCGCCCTAAGCTCCCGCCCTTTGTGGGCTCCTACCTGATGGGCAAGCCCGTAAACGAGTACGGCGACATAGTAGATGACAAGACGGGCCAGTTGCTCGCCCGCGCGGGCGGAGACCTGCCGTCCATGGTTGGTCGGCACGTATCCAACCGCCAAGGCGACATCCTCGGCGACGACGGCGAGCTGCTCGGCTACGTCGCCGACATTGAGATTGAGAAGAAGAACGGCCCCCAGTCACCCAAGAGCCTGTTTGAGATAATGGGCCGCAGCAAAGCCTCGCTCATGGTGGACCATCAGGGGAACATCCTCGATGCCGAGGGAAACATCGTGGGTAAGTTCCACGACAACAACAACCCGCTCCACAGGGCGGCGAGGGAGGAAGAGGAAAAGAAAAGGAAAGAAGAGCCCACGCCAAAACAGCCAGAGAGAGAACCCCCTCCTCCACCTCCACCAGCGGCGACGGCTGGACCTGCTTCTTCTTCAGAGCAGGAACAGAATGCCACTCAGCCTCCTGAGGCGGGACAGGGGAAGCCCAACCCGCCCAGGAGGACGGAGGAGGAAAGGAGAGAGAACGCCGCGGCGTGGAGGAAAGAGAACCCAGGCGAGAGCCCGTCAGATATCTTTCTGGATGTCAAGTCGACGACGGAGGGGATCCAGCTGACCATACGGATCCCCACGGTTTTCGGCAGTCAGCAGATGCGGCCGAATATTTCGTTTTCATAGCCATGTTGTGTGTGTGCCGTTGTCTTGGGTCATACGCGGAAAGGGGTGCGCCGGGCAAGAGGTAAACCCCTTTCATGGATGGGTCAGTTTGAGCACCGTGGGAATCACCATGTACATAAAAATGGCGTCTGGGGGGGAGCGGCGCGGGGAGTCGGTTTGAAGAGATGTTCAAGGATATCAGTCATATCACAATTAAAGGGGGGCTGAATGAATAGCAGAAAATTCGGCCAGTTTTGAGTGTAAATACGGAGAAACGGAGAGGAGAGGAAAAAGAACGGAAAATCCGCACTAGTGTAACAAGCAGAGAAAAAACCGGTGCTTGTCAGAAACGACGGACAGGGTCACCCATCGCGGTTTGGCACGTGTGGTGTGGGTTAAGGGCGTGGAGGCAACGGGCGGCCGGCCTGCCGGGGGAAAAAGAAGGATTTGTTCGCGCAGAGCGTGGGGACTGACTACAGGAGAGAGACTAAGGCACACACCCACCGGGCATACCTAGCCCGAAAAAGCAGGGTTTGGAAGATCTGGAGGGTGGAACTGACTGGACTAGTGTGTCTGAGAGGGCTGGAGATGGGGAGCGGACGGGAAGTGTCCCGGTGTAAGTGTAGGTGGATGACGTTGTTAGAGAGAAAAACGCCACAGTTTTGTGTAGAATTAGTGTAGGGAGGTGGTGCATAAGCCTCAGTTTGATACCTTGGCTGAGCGTACGTACCTACATGTTTGGCGAGGGTGTGTGTGTGGAAAACGGGATATGTGGCTTACGATGCAGGAAGGAGGGTGTAAGTGTAGATCATTACGCAAATGATAGTCGGTCTCCAGCCACTCACAAGTCTCGACGGCGATGGAAACAAGATTCCCAGCCACTTTTTTACAATAAGGATTGGTGTGGGTTTAAACGCCTTCGACTTTCACCTTGTTCTTGACAAGAAATAACCGACTTGTGGCTCGGTGAAGGGGGCAGGGGCGTGTCTGTAGAAAGGCAGCGTAAGTTTCGACATCCAGTGCACTGCAAGTGACTGCTGCTGATTCGCCACATGATGAAGCAACAGCCAGCTTCTATCAGGATTTATTCCACCTTGTTTTCCGCGCCGAGTACGCATCATCCCGTCTGTACGAAAGACGGATTCCCCTTTGATCGGTTTCCCTATCTGGTTTTTGGTGTTCCCCGAGACAGGGTTCCGGGTGGAAAGGGCTGCCCAATGACAACTCTCAGAGCCTACGCCAGCCTACTTTTCTCGTTGCCAATCGATACCATCTTGGTAGCTATACAGAAGACTGAAGAAGGACGAAGACATCCCTCGAGTTGTGTGTGCCTTTGTTTATGCACGGCGAAGGGACTGGGCGGCTGCAGGTGATGAAGTCATATCCGTTTCGAGGCCATCTCTACGTGTGCCAACTCCCCCCGATCCTCTTCTTCGGAACAGTTCCTTAGCGCTTCCCATGACAGCTACGGGATGTTCATATCGTGACGTAAGGTCTAGTGTGATGATGACGTCCCAATTGTTACCGGGCGAGTTAGAACTCCCAATCCCTGAACATGGCAAGCTTCGTTATGCGTGGGAAGACAATATATAATAAGACAACAAATCATCGGGCGTGCGTAAGGAAAGTCTAGTCTAGACCATGATCTACAAAAATTATTAGCAACACAACACTGTAAACAAGCGATACAATACCCCCAAAAAGCCATTCAAACTGTTTGTCATTATATCCTCAAGTACTAGTAAACAAACCCCAACCAATCTCAGCGACTCGGACGCTGCACAACGCATGCCGGGTACCCCAGATAAAGCTCCATATAAGCTCCATCACGACAACGTCATGAGCGACATCGCCAAGAAGACGCTTCCGCCGGGATCATGGCCCGGCAGCAAGGGCGGCGCTAAGACGGCCGACACTGTCTCCGAGGCAGCAGTCCCCAAGTCTGCTCCCTCACCTCCATCTCTCCCCCGGGATGCAAGTGAAGGATCCGTCGACGAAAGCCCAAGCCACTACACACACCAAAAGGAAAACCCGCTTAACGACATCGAAGAAGAAGAAGGAGGACCAATCAAGATGAGTGATACCGAGACTCCCAGAACCGGCGACGAGAGCGAGAAGTTCGCCGAGACCAAAAGCCCTGCCCCGGAGTCAGAGAGTCATGCCCCTGAAGCAGAGGAGGGTCAGCATCTCGAGGACAATGTGAAGCAGCAGGGCCAGGAGGCGGCGAGCGAGGCCGACGACAAGGCCTCCTCTAAGCGCTCTGAGCTCACCGAGTCTGCCAAGAAGGCCTTTGACGCGGCGTCTGAGAACCAGCCCACGACCGAGGCGCGCGAGTCGTACCTCAACACAGCTAAAGACGCCCTCACGACCGTCACGGGCCTCACCAAGGGCACCGCGAAGGACACCGAGGCGCCAGCCACCGATCTCCCAGAGAAATCCCTCGACGAGCTCCAGCAGCAGGCCGAGACGGGCTCCAAAAAAGACATCCCCGAAGGCGGGGAGCTCACAGAGCCAGCCGACAAGCCGGCATCTGTCTCGGGCAAGGCGCCATCCAATCTTGGCGAACAATCCCCAGTTGACACTCAGAAGGCGCAAACTGATGCGCAGGAGGCAGCCCCAACCGAGGCTGCCTCGCAGGTTCCTGACAAGGCAGAGAAGATTCCGCCTTCTGAGCCTGACTCTCAAAAGGAGCCTGGTGAGGGCAAGGTTATTCCATCTGAGGCCGGCGAGGACGTCGAAAAGGCGGCCGAGGATGCTGCACCGGAGGGGAAGAGCGTTACCTTCCAAGAGGATCAACAGCTCCCTGAAGGCCAACAGCTTCCCGAGGGCCAGCAACTCCCCGAGGGCCAGCAGCTCCCAGAAGGTCAAGACTTCCCTCAAGGCCAGAATTTCCCCGAGGGAGAGGTCCAAGACCTCCCCAGAGGCGGGACCGTGCGCGGCGTCTCCTTCGAGCCCGGCACCTCAGCCCAAGGCGAATCTGAACAGCAACAGCAACAACAAGGCCCGCCCGAGTCCACCTACCCGCAGACGGAGAACCAAGAGCCCAACTACACCGAGGCGCGCTCGTTCCCGCCCGGACAGACCTCAGTCACGGTGCCCGAGAACCTCAACTTTTCTGTCCTCAAGGACGGCACTGTCAACAAGGGCGGCAACGTGATCAACCCGGACGGTAAGGTCGTCGGCCGCGTGACGTCCGGCATCCTCATGTACCTGGTCGGCAAGAAGGTCGACGAAAACGGCGACATCTGGGCCGAGAACGGCAAGGTGATCGGCAAGGCTGAGCCCATCTCGGACAGCGAGCGTGACGCCATGCTCCGCGAGCCGGCACCGTTCGAGTCTTTCCCCGACGCGGTCGTCGACGGCAACGGCATGGTTGTCTCCAATGGTGAGTGGGTTGGCAAGGTTACCGAGGGTGATTTGAAGGTCCTGCGTGGCCGGCCGGTCGATGCGGATGGCGACATTCTCGACAAGGGCGGGAACGTTATCGGACGCGCCGAGCGGTGGGAGCCGGAGCCTGAGCCGGAGCCGGAACCCGCGCCTGAGATCGATCGGTCCATCCTTGCTGGCAAGCGCGTCAACAAGGCCGGTAATGTGGTCGACAAGGCCGGCGAGATCTTTGGCCGTGTCGTTGAAGGCGATGTGAAGAAGATGATTGGGCGCATGTGCAATAAGAACGGCGAGATCCTCAGCGAGAGCGGGGATGTCCTTGGCCGCGCCGAGGTCGTTCCCGAGGGTGAGCGCGAGGGCCTGAAGGAAGGTCCCTTTGCTGAGCTCGAGGGATGCACGGTTGCCAAGGACGGGACCGTCGTCACGCCGTCTGGCGATATCGTCGGCAAGCTCGTGCAGGGCGACCCCAAGCTGCTCTTCGGCCGCGCAGTCGACGAGGACGGAGACGTGCTCGACCGCAACGGCAACACCATTGGCAAGGCCGTGCGCTGGGAGCCTGAGGAGGTGGAGCGCAAGAAAAACCCCATGTCGGGCCGCAAGGTCAACCGCGAGTCGAATGTTGTCGATGAGGAAGGCAACATCATCGGCAAACTGACGTCGGGCGATCCGCAGATCTGCTCTGGCAAGGAGATCGACGACGACGGCGATGTTGTCGACTACAAAGGCACGGTCATCGGCCACTGCACGCTACTGGAGGATATCCCCAAGGAGGAGGAGACGGAGGAGGAGAAGGCTAAGCGGCTGCAGATTGAGCAGGACAGAAAGATTGCCCAGCAGATGTCGGTGTGTGTCGAGCAGTGCCTTGACAAGATTCGACCCATTTGCAAGATGATAACTGAGGTAAGTTCTGGTGCTGGTTAAGGTTGGGCGACTGGAGATGTTACTGACTTCTGTGTGTGATTAGAAAATCGACAAAGCCGAGCGTACGCCAGAGGACGAGCGCGACGAGGAAGCTCTCGTCAACGAGGTCCGGCCTCTGATCGAAGAGGGCGGCCGCATCCTGCAGGAGGCCAAGGGCATTATCAAGGGCCTGGATCCCGATGGGCGCATCGCAGCCAACGCCAAGCACAAGACAGCTGCGCGCGAGGCTACTCCTGAGGAGTACCACCTTGCCGACGTGCTCAAGGACCTCACTGGCGACGTGACCGAGTGCATCGAGAATGCCAAGCGAAAGCTCGAGGACATGCCGCACGCAAAAAAGGAGCTGAACCCGCTCTGGGGTCTGTTGAACGAGCCCCTTTTCCAGATCCTGGCGGCCGTTGGGCTGCTCCTGAGCGGAGTTCTGGGACTTGTGGGAAGATTGGTAAGTACATCGCCGTACATTTTAAGCCCATAGGACTGAGAGCAAGTTGCTAACACACAACGCAGTTGAGCGGTCTTGGTCTGGGCGGCCTCCTCGACGGCCTGCTTGGTACTCTGGGCATCAACCGTGTCCTCGAGGGGCTGGGAGTTGGTTCCATTACCGGCGGCAGCAAGACCAAGAAGAAGAATGGTGGACTTCTCGGAGGGATCCTTGGAAAGTAAAACGCATGCGGCGCTGTTTGGCTTTGATGCTGATGATCGATGTAATGATACGTAATGATGTGTTTTGATCAGAATGTTTTCTCTTTGGGAGTGGAGCCTTTTCAGGGTATCTGTTGGATAGGTACCTGTAGGACTTAGATTATAGCCCGAAAATATGACAGTTCGCATATTATGTAATGGTCAAAGTACCGTATTACTATCTTCGTGACACCTCAAAGTGACAGATGCCGTAACCAAGGATGAAAAATGGTTCGAGGATGTTCTCACTGTATAGCCGGGTGGTCATGTTCGACGACATCAGCCATACATATCTGAGCACACGCCTTGCTGACACAGTCCAGGGCAGCCAGGGGCAGGTACGGAGAGCAGGTGCGGGATCTCTTGTGGTGGAACCACAGCACTCGAGACAAAGGACGGGTTGGTTGCACGGCAGAAGTGTGTTGTCTGCGTGGCAGAGAACGTTCATCGAATGCATGGCATGGCGGTGCACAAGGTCCCCGGGGGAAGAAACCTGAGGTTCCGATTGAAGAAGATTGATTGGGATTTTGATGAGGTGGTGCTTCCCCAATGCAGGGCTGCATCACGCAATTTTCAGCGAGGGTTTGGTTGTGGATGGGATTAATTGGAGTCGGGAATGATAAATTGAGAAGAAAGATGAAATAACGGGCGATTTCATGCCATTGGATACAGACAATGCACGTCGTCCAAAACCGACGATCGTCCAAAACAAGTGCAGTCGGCAAGATGCACCCAAAGAAATCGGGAGGACAGGCCCGATCAAGTGCGACGAAACATCGGTCCACGCTTTGTGCGAGGAGCCTAACCCGTACAAACCCAGGGAAGGTGCACGCGGGGAGAGTCAGCCATTAGCCGAGCTGGGATTGGTTGGTTGTCTTAGTCATCTCCCCGCAAAATTCGACAGATCCTCGGTCTTGGCAAAGGCATCACACGATCAGGAGCCATTCAAAAAGCCGGGGCCACTTTTAAGAGACGGGGCGTTTCTGGTTTTGCGGAGGTGACTGGTGAACCGGGAGTGCCCTGTGTGAGCGGTGATCCTCCTGAATTCTGGAATATGTGAATCCACATTCCTCTGTGCTGGGTGTAAGCTAGCCGTGGCTGCCTCCCGAGGTGCCGGCACTGGTGTTGTGTGCCGTTTCGGTGTGCAAAGGTGAACATCTCGAAAGCAAACAACGGTCCCAGCAAGTGCAAGACTAAAACCCACGAAGAGAGGAAAAAAGTGGAAAGAAAAAGGATCCAAGCTCCGCGACCAGGCTTGTTCGTCAATCTGAAAAGAAGGTGAAGAATCTGGGCGCGACCCAATGGCCAATCATAGGCCGCCCAGCCCAACGCTCCCTTCCGACATCGCCACCAGAAGGGCAGTCTTTGGCCCGTGCAGTGTCCGGTACCCCACAGTCTTCTGGCCAATTTTTGGCGGCTTGTCGACTCATTGCCCCAGTTTGGTGCAGCAGGTCCTCGCCTCGCCAACTTTCCAGGCGGTTTCTTTCACGGCCTCAAATTCTCCCCATTCGACTTTCTTGCCCTCTGCAACCCAATTGACGATCCGATTGCTCATGAACGAGGCTGCCCCTTGCCCAAGTTCGCACCCCGTAGCAGTTTGAACTGTTGCGCACATTTTTTCTTCTTCTTTTTTCCTCTTCCTCGCCGTTTGTGCAACTCTCCGCTCTTTCGACTTTCCTTCGACTCCAACACCATGCTCCGCTCCCGCCAGGCCACCCGCGCCCTCAAGGTGCTGGCCGATTCCCAGCCATGCCGGCAACGCACAATTCTGGCCTCGACAAGGGCATCCGCCGTGACAGCCAGACCCAATGGACCGTCAAACGTCAGGAATCATGCCACGTCGGCTGCGCAAAAAGCTACTGCTGCGTACGTCTAGTTTCCTCCCCCTCAGCGCTTCGTCTTTGGTGGGTGACTCACCGCTAACATCCGTGATTCACACAGCGAGGCACGCCCCATACCGAGCCCGGCCTTCAACCAGGCGGCGCCCAAAGACCAAAGCCATGTTCAACCTCTGGTCGCCCCCAAGAAGAGTGAGATGGACGAATCGTATGTTTGCAGCCGCCGTCCACCCCACTTCGCGGTCGCGATCCCGGCAGCACTAACAACCCCAACTTCAGGTTCATTGGAATGACTGGAGGCGAGATCTTCCACGAGATGATGCTCAGACAGGGAGTCAAGCATATCTGTATGTATTCGTCCGCTTGCCATTGCCTTCGCAAGATCCCAGCGACGGCAGCTAACATGTCACCACAGTCGGCTACCCCGGCGGCGCTATCCTCCCCGTCTTCGATGCGATCCACAACTCCCCACACTTTGACTTCGTCCTCCCGAGACACGAGCAAGGAGCCGGCCACATGGCACAGGGCTACGCGCGGGCGTCGGGCAAGTGCGGTGTCGTGCTGGTTACGTCGGGCCCCGGCGCCACCAACGTCGTTACCCCTATGGCTGATGCCCTCGCCGATGGCACGCCAATGGTGGTGTTTTCTGGCCAGGTCCCTACATCTGCTATAGGAAGCGATGCCTTCCAGGAGGCCGACGTCATTGGAATTTCTCGGGCTTGCACGAAGTGGAATGTCATGGTTAAGAGCGTGGCCGAGCTTCCCCGGAGAATCAACGAGGCTTTCGAGATCGCTACGAGCGGAAGGCCGGGACCGGTGCTCGTTGATCTCCCCAAGGACATCACCGCTGGCATTCTCAGAAGGGCCATTCCCACCGAAAGCGCCATCCCGAGCATTCCCAGCGCCGCCTCCCGCGCTGCCATCGATCTGAGCCGCAAGCAGCTGGACGCCTCGATTCGCCGTGTTGCTCATCTTGTCAACATTGCCAAGAGCCCCGTCATCTACGCTGGTAACGGAGTCATCAGTTCCGAGAACGGCGCAGCCCTGTTGAAGGAGCTTGCGGACAAGGCCTCCATCCCCGTCACCACAACCCTCCAGGGCCTCGGCGCCTTCGACGAGTTGGACGAGAAGTCCCTCCACATGCTGGGTATGCACGGTTCAGCGTACGCCAACATGTCGATGCAGAAGGCGGATCTTATCATCTGCTTGGGAGGTCGCTTTGACGACCGTGTGACTGGCAACATCGCCAAGTTTGCCCCCGTCGCAAAGGCGGCAGCTGCGGAAGGACGTGGAGGCATCGTCCACTTCGAGATCATGCCCAAGAACATTAACAAGGTTGTGCAGGCAACCGAGGCCGTCGAAGGTGATCTTGGTGCCAACCTCAAGCTGCTCATCCCGCAGGTAGAGGCCAAGTCCATCGCCGACAGGCAGCAATGGTTCGATCAAATCAAGGAGTGGAAGGCGAAATGGCCCCTTTCTAACTATGATCGCGATGAGAGCAATGGCTTGATCAAGCCCCAGCTGCTGATCGAGGAGCTCAGCAAACTCACTGCCGACCGGAAGGAGAACACATACATCTCGACTGGCGTTGGGCAGCACCAGATGTGGACCGCGCAGCACTTCCGGTGGAGACACCCTCGCACCATGATAACCTCTGGTGGCCTGGGAACCATGGGTTTCGGTCTGCCCGCTGCGATCGGTGCCAAGGTCGCCAAGCCCGATGCCCTTGTCATCGATATCGATGGCGACGCATCATTCCAAATGACATTGACCGAGTTGGCTACCGCCGCGCAGTTCAACATCGGCGTCAAGGTCATTGTCTTGAACAACGAGGAACAGGGCATGGTCACGCAATGGCAGAACCTGTTTTACGAGGATCGTTACTCGCACACCCATCAAAAGAACCCAGACTTCGTAAAGCTGGCTGATGCTATGCGCGTGAAGAGCAGGCGCGTGAGCAAACCCGAGGAGGTTGTCGACGCCTTGAAGTGGCTGATCGAAAGTGACGGCCCCGCCCTGCTGGAGGTTATCACCGATAAGAAGGTGCCCGTGCTTCCCATGGTTCCTGGAGGATCAGGCCTCGACGAGTTCATTTTCTGGGACGGCGGTACGTCCAAACCCCCTCTACTATTTTTGTGATTCATTTGACTGACAGCCGCAACAGAGAAGGATAAGAAGAGGCGTGCGACAATGCGGGAGCGCACAGCTGGTCTTCACGGTTAAGGAAAAGCTTTGGAATGGCGCGCAATAATCTCGAGGGCCCGCCATCTTGCTCTTTTTTGCGTTGGTGCCCAAAATTGGATTGTTTCACTCGAGGTTGCCCTCTTGGTGACTGACGTTGCAATCGAGCTTCTGGAGCTTATATACGGGGGAGACAAAAAAGTCGGTCGAGTTGGCGGTTGAGCCGATTCAAGCTGCATTACCAGGGCAGACAAAAAGGCGGTTGTGGATCCGGGGGTGTGTTTTGGTTCGGGAGTGGCCTCGGCTGGGTGTTTGCATTGTTTCCTCCCAAAACCACCGTGATGGTGGACTGTACATATTTATTCAATGGATACCATGGATTTGAGCGTCTTTTCGCGACGTCAAGATACTCTGCCTTCTCTTAATTTTGTCGTGTGGGATGGGCTTTTTGATGTTGTTGTGCGGCTAGTGGGGCTGGTGCTTGGGGGTAAAAGTGGGCCCTACCCCTTTCTTTTTGTTGACTAGATACTCGCTTGTGCCCCATTTATACCTACCGAAGCAATGACCGAGCTAGCGTTGGGCTCGGTTGACCTCTTCGCAACCTCGACGAAGTTGAAGTATGAGAGCTTGCAGATGACAGACGGAATTGATGATGATGGTACATTATCCATGCCTTCCGGTAGAAGTATGTACCAGTCCAATCACAAGTGAGGTGTTTGGTCCATCCGTCTTTAATTGAGACTTCTCATAGGATTGTGGTAACTTTGTGGAGGACGGGAATGTGTTGGTTGGAGACGTTGTGTTTAGTCCTATGTCGAGGCATCGTAAGCTCTTGCGAGAGTCGGAGTCGACTTGGTCCATGACTCGCTTCAGGCGAAAGCTTGGGCGCATCAGTTGTAGACTAGGGGTGCAGACTAGGGGTGTATGCCAGCGGTTCGAAAGTATCTTGGTTAGCGGCAGGTTGAGAACTTGGGTCTTTCTCTCTTCTTCATTCTCTTTTATTCTCTCTCTCTTCATTTTTTCCTTTTCTCTTTTCCGTTTTCTGTTTTTTTTCCTCTCTTCTCTCTTCTCTCTTTTCTTTCTTGTTTCTTTTTTCTCTTCTCTTCTTTCTCTTCTGTTCTTTCTCTTTGCTTCTTTCTCCTTCCTTCCATCGTCCGCGAGATTGCGTCCTTGCAGGTTGGACTAGGTCGGCTCCTTTTCGCTAGAGATTAGGGTAGTAACAGAAGCGGGTACGGCGGAGAGGGCGGCTTAGGTTCTAGGGCTGTGTTATCTTGTGAAGTCTTTCCATGGTGGTAGAGGAGGGGTGAGGACTTACTATAGACACGCTTTGCCGGGCAGTGATTGTGCCAGGTACGGGTTGAGACAAACATCGGAGAACTACTCCTCTGCGCGATATTGTGTAAAAGCCAGACAATGAGGGGGCTGGGCTTGCTTTGAATAGCAACGCTCCCGAAGCCAAAAGGCGGTGAGCAAGGAGACTTGTCAGGCTGGTGTGTTTCACGTATACATACATGTACACGTATACCGCAGGTTTTCAACCAGAGCAAACATAAAGAAAAACGTACCCTAGCAAAGCGCTAGCAAAAGGCATGGATGGGTCGTCAGCCCGATAAGTCGATCATCCTTTTCACTTGACTGGAAGGATAAGAAGGGAAGAAGAAAAAGGAAAAAGAAAGAAGGGCGCTCCTATGGCTTATCTCGCCAGATCTGCGCCGTCCGTAATTTGGGGGTCACGTTAGACGAGCCGTGGCGCGAGAGGCAAGAGTCATCCAAGAACCCTCTATGCATGCATGTAGCTGGTACTTATACGTAGTGGACGACGTCCCGGTTGACCTGCATTCAATCCTTCAGCAAGGTTAATAATTGGCTCGGGGAGCCGTTGGTGTTGGTCCGGGAGGTGCTTGTGATCCTTCCGTCGATTGGGTGGAATACGAGCTGCTCTCGGAACCTGAACAGAGTCCTGGGTCGTTACACCACGAACAGTGGGCGTGTATAATTGGCACAACAAATCGTTGAAGGTTGGTCTCCAGGGGTTTGTCTTGTTTCGACTTTGTGCAGCGAACCCTTTGGCCTGTCTTATCAGCGCTCCTGGGGGTGCAAAAGCGTGCTAAGTCGGACTGATCCTAGAGAATTCCACATTAAGCAAGCAGCGCGGTCAATGCATACGATACAAAGCTTTGTATATTTGTTAGTGCAGTACACTTGAACGCCACCAAATTAGATTTATGCACTTGATAAAAAAAAAAGGGGGTTTCTCTCTAAAAATGCAAGAGTTATATTAGACAAGGGTTAATATATGCGCTAATTAAATTGAACTATAAATACCAGGTACTCTTTTACACAGTACCTCGGACTGTGAGCCAGCCACCTAGCTTGGCAGCTGGCTGGCTAGCGCACACGCTAGTGGATTTTAATGACCCCCGATTCGCTAACCGTGATTCAGCTTACTAGTCCGTGCACTTCTGCAAGCCCAAATACACGTGTACAACGCAGTCTCCTGAGACCGATTTTCATTTTAAGTCGTCCCCTTAACTGTGGATTAGAGACTCTTTTACCAAGACTGCCAAGAGCTTTGTAGCTACTTTGCAAGACTTAATTAACTCTAAACAAGAGGGCTTTTTACTAGGTCGTCATTCCCCTTCCGTGGGGCTTGTAAAGTAGCTAAATGTACTGCCAAGCTGGCATGGCGGAATGCGGCACTTCCGACTGGCTTTCCCATGGCCTTGACCAAAAAGTCCCTAATCCACGGTCAAGGGGATTTATATCCGCGTGGGAATTGACCTTTTTCCCCGATCGCGCAGATTTTCCATTTCCAGCGAATGGGTCGGGAACGGGTCGGGGAACTTGCACACCGAGCAAAACAAAACAAAGGAATACGAGCAAAAGACTCCCATAGGCTCTGATCAGAGCCTGGGCGATATATAAGCCTCCCTTCAATCACGGGGAGGTAGAACCACGGATCATTGGTCCAGACGAAAGGAAACAGAAAAAAAGAAAGTGGTGATTTCTCCGATCACCCTCTTTCTCTTCCTTCGAAGGAAGGGAGGGACAGGTCTACTACGTCCTACGACGCAATCAAATTCCAGATTGCTCGACTATGGTGACTGCTTTGTGTAGTTAAGCGCCTAAGGCTGCCTGATTTGACGGTTCGCTGCCCTGCGTTGAAGTGGAAGGTGCAAAGTGCAAATGCTGAGGCTCGGGCAAGTGGGCCGGAAACTCTCATAACAGTGACCTGTCGCGAGAACCTCTCGCTCCTTCGGGTTGTCATTCTCAAACGTCGGCCGGCAGACCCGATGTACACCAGGTACAATCACACAGCTATCACCAACCCGTCACAATGCAGAAGGGGTGACCATCTTGGAAAGGAGCCGGGTCATCCGATTCAGGAAGTGCGGTACGAAGCCGAAGTGAGATGACGACGGGGGAGGTTTGAGAAGGAGCTTTCGGTGCTCACCGCTCACCGCTCAGCTGAAGCGGGTGGCTTCAAGGGAAGGAGCCTACCTACTACCTAAAGATGCTGCGTGCACAGTGCTATCCGCCCCCTGCTGCCTTCCAGTCCTCCCCGCGACCCCAACAAGCCGTTCTTCAGCCTCAGCTCCAAATTCCATCCCCCTGGGCCCCCACAAACGTCGGAAAGAATTACCACCAAGACAACAATAGAGGCAAGTGCTTCCCTTTTTTGTATCTGATTTCACTATGAGGGTCACCTCTGTTTCATCAATGCTTGCAGCGGCTTGACGCTAACCTCCAGCAGGGCGTGTTTTTCGGTTCACCTCTGCGCCTTTCGACCCCGGGGATGAACCATCAGACTCCGATGCAAGAGGCATCCGTCTCTGCCAGGCATCTGGTCTATCATCTGCGGGCTGCATTTTGGCTGCCCCGTTCAAAGCCTCGACGCAACCTACGCACCCTCCGAGAGGCTCGGGTCAGGAGCAGGGCGTGCCTACCAGGGATCCACGCCATGGTGCTGGGAACTCTCTGCTCGAACAACACGTAGGCACCAAGTACCAGGTACCAGGAGGTACAGGTAGCCACCTCAACCTTCTGCATTGCCAGACGCCTTCCATGGTCAGTTTCTTCCAATATCGGTATCTTGCTTGCTGCAGCGCACCAAATATCTGATGAGTGTATCATCGCTAACTAACGAGACCACTACCAGGGAGGGACCGAGTAGTTCATTGCCTGGCCTTCCTCGGGGCTGTCCATCGACCATCGTGAAGGATCTGGAGTCCTGCCAACATGCCTCACGCCGCCCGCCATCCAGGCCTTAAATACTTTGGATCATGGCGCCCGCATGCTCTTTCATATCTTCACTGGACTGTCTTCATTGACGTGCGCTAAAGTCCCCCCTCCACAGCTGAGCAGGGCAGTCTTCCTCTTTATTTCTATCAACTTGTCTTCAATCCTTCCAAAGATTCGTTCCTAGATTCCTTCACCGTTGCCACGACCACTCAAGATACCGCCCTGCCCGTTCATCACAATCCTCACCCGTATACTTGAAGCAACCACCACACTTTCCGATTGCAATTCTCGCGAATCCATTGCATTACGCCAACCGGTTTTCCATAATCCCGTCTCCACGGTTTTCAGGAGCCCCGCCGGGAACTGCTATGGAGAGGCCAAACCCCATCACGGTGCTTTCGGCCCGGTACCCCCCTGGTGAGGCAACTGAGATCCTGAGAACCCTCAGCCCTTTTCTATCTCAAGATGGAAGGGCTTTGGCCCCTACGATGATTGGCCCTCAGGTTTCCTCGTGTAAGTAGCAGTCACAGGCCAAGTCCACTTGGAACTGATACTAACTTCTGGCCCTGACCTAAAGATTCGTCCCCACCACCACCTATCTCGACGGGTCCAAATCAGCTAGGGCTGGCACCTGCTTCTAAGAGGGGTCGAGGCAGTGTTTCCGATATGCAGGCCAACACGGGGGTAGCATCATCAGCATCGTCAACGGGCGATTCAGCAGATGCCCCGGGATTCCAGTGCCCTTTTTGCTTCGAGGCGGGTAACTTTTCGTCTACGAAGCTCACTACGAAGCGGAAAGCCGGCCTGAGAAAGCATTTCAAGGCCTTTCATATGGCCAATGAGCAATGGATCTGCCTCGGGCGGAAGCCCGGGGACTGCATGACATTCGACTGCAAGCAAGCTTTGGATTCCCATGTGAGAGAGGCCCATAATCCCCGAGGTCTCGCAAAATATACCGTGACCAAGCTATGCCCTCAGGTCGTATTTGCCTGTGGGTTCTCCCACTGCAGATTTGTTCTCGAGGCGTCTAGCGAAGCCGATGCCCATGAGTCGGCATTGACGTACTTCAAACATGTCCTCGGTCACTTTGACGGCAACGTCACGCATCGGCACTGGTCATATTCGGTCCGCTTCCGCAATCTGATGCGACAAACGTCTGTCAATCATCACTGGAAAGAGCGCCGAAAGGGCAAACAGCATATGAGCTGGCAGCCATTCACCTCGAGTGGATTAAGGAAAGTGCTGGAAACTCGACATTTCTACAGCATCCCCTTGCTCATCGAATGGGCTGTGCAGCTTGGGTCCGTCCCTGACTACAATCCTCGTTTTTCTCTTCCGAGAGATCTGCCGCAGGAATTACACGCCCCTATGGGGAACTGTTGCCGTTTCGTTTCGGATCTTGACCAGCATGATTCTATGCCACAATATGTTACGGTACCTGGGCAGAGAAACGCCTCCGAGGATGAGCAGCTAGCGCCACTGATGAACACTATTTGTCCTTCAGACATTTTCTTAAATCCAACGGTTGCCGATGCTGCTTCCTACGGTCAACATCTCGATACGAATCTCCAGCAACAGGAAGCCTGGATGCCTCAGACAGATACGGGGATGCTTGCACCACAGCTCTTCGCAACCCAGACTGCGCCTTCTCAAGAAGATTACCGTACATCATGCGGTCAACGGATCTCGGAACCTCCGCTTACCAAAACACGATGGACCGTTGGCTTGACAACTCCTTTGGAAGCTTCGATGCTTGGCGAACCCCCAGCACTGATGCACCAAGAACCAGAATATCTCAACGAGTATGACGCCCAGGGGCACTAATGATGCGAGGTTCACCATCTCGACCATAATTTTAATGTTCATTTCCTCCTCCCTTTTCTTCACTCCTCTTTCATCTTCTTACGCTTACGGCGCCTAATATTTACTTCTTCCCGAGCTACTTTGTCGTTTTGACACCGGTGGGGAAAAAAGATGGGGAGGGGGAGACACCAAAAGATTTCCTTTGGAATTTGTACGGGTTGGCATGGAAAAAAAGACAAGGGATAGAAGGAAGATAATGTCACGATCAAAAAGGCGCATCTAGTGGCACGATGGAAGGCAGATAAAAGTTGCCGTCTTCTGGATAGGTGGAAAAATATAAGTGAGATGCCCCCTTATGTGGAAGCACGGTGCTTGGTGCTACCAATTCCAAGCCGGTTTAAACAGCGGTTTGCTTTCCCAATGCAAGCAGACTTTCAGCATTTTGTCACCCTTTTGATCCTTATCAGGTGCTGTTTGTGTCATTTTGTGCTGGCATCAGAGGGCGACGAAAGGTGTTTATCAACCTGAAGCTGGGTACCAAGGTCAACTCCTACAAATGACGTCGGACGACTACATTGACCATACATGTGAATCATCCATCCTCAATCCGATGGCATAGCCGCTTCCTCAAGGACAAGCAAGCGTTTCCCGTCATTCCAACCAGCCCATCCCTTCACTTGCACGACCCGCAGTCCATGGTCCGGTCTGCGAGCGCGACTGACTTCGTGTTCTCTACTTGGTATGCGCCTGCGAGAACGGCACGGGGTATATGTCAGCTCGTGTTGTGGCGGTCAAGGTGCTGCATTATGCTAATGGATGCAAGGTAAGGAGATGGGGGGGGGACGTACGGGACAGTTGGTGCAAGTGCATTGGCCGGCAGCACAGCTGCAATTGCCAGACGAGGCGCATCCGCAGCCTTGCTCAGGCATGGTGACGGTGGGGTTTGTTAAAAGGGTATGTATATATGGGAAAATATATTGCTTTGCGTTGTTGGGATTCTGGTACGGCTGGTGGTGATGGCTTTATTCAGTCGTTCTTGTTGATCGGGATTTGATGTTGTTGTTGTGAAGGTTCAGAGAAAGGTTGGAAAAGGGAGGAGCTCCGAGAAAGAATTTAAGCAAGACCGTCATTCCTGCTGCTCTAGCTAATGCGCGCTGCCCTTAAAACTTTATCGGGCAGTCCTACAGTGAATCTGACTGACAAAGAAAGGCGGCGGGGGAGCAGCGTGGGGAAGCTCGCGGCGTCTGGATGACGTCGTCATGTCGGCGACGGGCGTCATCGATGGGGTGAAGGGATGCACTTGCATTGCTATCACTGGTTGCGTTTTGGGGGATAGAGTTTGGGAATTGGAAAGCTACGGATGAGATGTCCGTTGTCGTCTCGCCTCATGTTTTTGTGGTCATAAGATTGGAAATTGATGTCAAGGTATTCGGGATGAGCCGGCGGTAGGATGTCACGGATGTGAAATAGGACAAAGGAGTTAGAGGTGACGGATGCAAGGTGCAAGGAGGGAACCGGATGAGCTTTGGGGCTTCGGGCAAGCTGGGCTTGAGCTGCGATACGTATAAAGGTGCAGCCTTCACTCCCAGGTTGGCCACGTTGTAAATAAAGGGACGTAAAGCCCCCAATATGCGACAGTGCTTGCCTTACATTGGCTTGCGAGGTCAGGCAGGCACGGAAGGTGCGACCTTCCTTCCTTCCCAGCAGGTATATATATTAGATCCGCCACCCACCAATTCAACCTCAAGCACTGTGTTGGGCGGTCAGGTCTTATGGCTCAATCAGCAGCTGCGCAGTGTAAGGCCAGGGGATGTTAGCTAGCTCATGCGTGGTATGGGGTTCAAGCTCGCCTTCGGAGTAGTGTGTTCAATCCCGGCGTTGGTCGTGCAGTCATTACTTTTTGTACTTTTTTGCACCCCCCCTTTTTTTTTTCTAGGCCGAATCACCTGCATTCCCGTACGTCAAAAGCGCATGGGATGGATGCCCAATGTGCAGTAAGTGTTGACTTGAACGTTGAAGATAAAAAATAAGGAAGCAGCGGCCCGTTTCGCTTCCATGTGCTGCATGTCTCGGGGGTGCACTTGTCCTACGCTGGTGCTGCATCCTCAGCTTCTAAGCCTCAGCTGCAAGGAACACGGGGATTGAGACAAGTGCACCAAAGTCAACAAGCCCCTGTCTCGGTCGACCCACTTCTTTTCTAAAGTCGCTGCGTGACTGACATGCAGCGAACGAAAGGCGTCGGTCGGCTTTCGCCCAGCGTGCAAGTTGCATCACGAACGTGTACTTTAGTCTCCGTGTCTGTGGTTTTTGGATTTCACCATGTTATTCTTTCGGTAATCGGCAACTAAAGACTTTTGGACGAGCAAACTCTGGGAAGAGGGGACGTGAGCCAGGGCAGGGCAGGGCAGGATTCCGGTTCTTCTTCTTTTTTTTTTTTTCCTCGAGAAAAAACTAAAAAGGAAAACAACGCTGCATCGACGAGAGCTGAAGGCACGAGACCTCAAGCGCATGACGAACTGAATGACAACGGACTGCCAGGTAGCGACCTGAAAGCTGGAAAGCGATATCGCTTCAGTCGTCACTGCTGTGTTGCAAAACGCATTCTGTGATTGGTGCTGCTGTCAGAAAAAGGAAAGAGCAACCAGCAAGCGACATTTGATCACGGGATCACGCACCGCTGCGACCAGGATCTCGCGTCCCCCCACCCATCAGATCCCGTCTCCAGCACCTCGGGTCTTCCCCTGTTTGCACCCTCGCACTCTTTTCTTCCCTCTCTGTTTCTTTTCACCACAGTCCATTTCGATCTTGGTTTGGTTCATTGGCTCTATTTTGGACCCGATTAACCAGATCAATTGAACAACTCAAACCCCATTGCATTCGACCACTCACCTCATAAACCCTGGTTTTAGCACAGGGTGTGATCGATCGCTGGCGCGTGTCCACTAAATTCCTCCACTGTCTTAGGCGCATTGTCCGTCAGACTGGTTGCCGCAATGCCGCGTCCACGAGGTCCCGCCAAACGGGCCCGTGAGCCAGAAGTCGACAGTCTACTAAGCGACGACATTCAGAACGGTCAGGCCAGCGATAACATCAATGGTGCCAATAGCCGTGCCGCCAAAGCACCGCGCTACGCGTCCTCCTCATACAGCTCGCAGCCACCGGCGCCAGGCCCCAGCCAGCCATCTTCTTCAATCCCTTCATCTTCAGATGCGAGACAGCGGGCCTCATGGCAGACCCCTACCTACTACGATGGCGAGCCCGAGGCTATCGATCTCACTCAAAACAACGACGAACCCGTCCGCGAGCTGTATGGATCTTTCGGTGGGTTACCTCCTCCCCTTTCTCTTCGCTGAAGCTGTGCTGAGCGTCTCGGCAGACGGTAAAATCGTGGGCGTGAGATATTATAATGGTGTGGCGACTATGGGAGAATTCGTCATATGTCGAAGAGAGCCCTCTAACCCGTACGACTCGAATGCGATCCGTGTCGACAATGTTTTCGGAAACCAGATTGGACACATTCCCAAGACCGTCGCGGCGAAGCTTGCTCCTTATCTTGTAGGCCCACCCAACCATCGGAGGCTCAGGCCGACCTGCATTCTCACATTCGATAGGACAGCGGCGATCTCGCCATCGAAGCAGCGCTCACTGGGCCAAAGGATTACTACGACTGTCCTATTCGGATCTTCATGTACGGAACCGGTGCGCCACTTGCCCGAGCTCGGCTAGAAGAACGCCTAAAGAAAGATAAGCTCGTCAAGGCGACCCAGCTTAAGCAGACCCGGAAAGATATTGATACGCAGCGGAAGGCGAGGGGCTTGAAGAGTAGCCGCTCGATTGCTGGACTTCCATCAGACGGCGAACCCGAAGTCTCGCTGGAGGAGCTAACACAGATTAGCCAGGCTGTAAACTTCCGCTCTGTTGGGGACCTCGCGCAAACGCTGGCCATGGGTGAGGATCAGCTTTCTCAGATGCCAGCGGCTAAGCAACCTGAACAGCTCATTGCACAGCTGCTACCGTACCAGCTACAAGGCCTTGCTTGGTTGAGGGACAAGGAAAACCCGCAATTTCCCCAGCCAGGCTCTCCCGAATCGGTCCAGCTCTGGAAGCGCGGCTCTAAGGGCCAATATGTCAACATCGCAACCAGCTTTACCGTCAAGGCGGCCCCGAGCCTTCTGTCTGGAGGCATCTTGGCGGATGACATGGGCCTGGGCAAGACACTCCAAGTCATCAGTCTGATCGTGACTGGAGGACCGGGTAGCACTCTCATCGTCGCCCCTGTGAGTGTCATGAGCAATTGGGAGCAGCAGATAGAGCGCCATGTTATCGCAGAGCACGCACCAAAGGTGCTCATTTACCATGGAAGTGCTCGACAAACTGCCGCCAAGTCATTGGACAAATTCGACGTTATTGTCACGAGCTACGGCACCTTGACCAGCGAAGCAGAGTCTGGTCCCCTTTCCAAGGTTGACTGGCGTCGTATTGTGCTTGATGAAGGGCACATAATTCGCAACGCCAAAACCAAGACAGCCCTAGCAGCTTGCAAGCTCAAGGCACGGTCGAGATGGGTTCTTACCGGAACACCAATGTATGTCTCTTATCCCGTCCATCTTTTCGTCGCTGATCCTAATATGCTCCAGCATCAACAACATCCGAGACCTCCATTCCATACTCAAGTTCCTTCACATCACTGGTGGAATTGAGCAGCCCGAGGTGTTCAATGCGCTCATTACCAGGCCGCTGGGCTTTGGCGACCCGACTGCAGAGGTCCTCTTGCAGTCGCTCATGAAGGATCTTTGCCTCCGTCGCAAAAAGGACATGAAGTTCATCGACCTGAAACTGCCGCCAAAGACCGAGTACATTCATCGCATCACCTTCTGGGCAGACGAGCAGAAGAAATATGATGCGTTACTGTATGCTTTCCCATTGACATTCTTCTGGCCATCGCTGATCATCATTCACTAGTGCGGAAGCGCAGGGTGTCCTGGAGGCATACAAGAACCCGTCGAATGATGCCAAGAAGAGCGGTTTCCAGAGTGTTCTTGAGAGGCTTTTGCGCCTTCGCCAGACGTACGTATCCGGCTTCTTCCATAAACATATGTCTCGCTGACGATCCTAGGTGCAATCATTGGACCTTATGCAAGCAGCGCATCGCGGACCTCCTCAAGGTTTTGGAGGATCAAGATGTCGTCCCACTCAATGACGAGAACCGCGCCATCCTGCAGCAAGCACTGCAACTTGTCATCGAAAGCCAAGAGGAGTGCGCTGTCTGTATGGAATCCATGACCGGCCCTGTCATCACTCATTGTAAACATGTCTTCTGCCGAGGCTGCATCACCAAGGTCATTGAGATACAGCAGAAGTGCCCAATGTGCCGTGCTCCGCTCTCAGAAGACAAGCTCCTGGAGCCTGCACCGGAACACTCGGCTAAGGAAGAGGAGGAAAGTTTGGACCCGGAGACAAAGAGCTCCAAGACGGAGGCGCTTCTCAAGATCCTGCAGGCTACCATGAAGAACGAAGGATCCAAGGTCATCATATTCTCCCAATGGACCTCATTCCTGACCGTTATCCAGCGCCAACTGGAGGAGGCAGGCCACGGCTTCACTCGCATTGACGGCAGCATGAACCCCAACCAGCGTGACGCAGCGATTCGGGCCCTCGACCACGACCCTAACACGCGCATCATGCTGGCCAGCTTGAGCGTGTGCAGTGTTGGCTTGAACCTTGTCTCGGCCGACACTGTCATTCTCGCCGACAGCTGGTGGGCACCGGGAATCGAGGACCAAGCCGTCGACCGCGTTCATCGCCTTGGTCAGACTCGGCCCACGACGGTTTGGCGGCTGGTAATGGAGAACACTGTTGAGGAACGTGTCCTCGACATCCAGGCCGAGAAGCGAAAGCTTGTCGACAAGGCCTTCCAGGAGAAGCAGGGCAAGAAGAAGAAGACGAAGGAGACCAGGATGGCCGACATTCTCAAGCTTCTTGGTTAAGATCACGACACGTTTAACTGTCTATCTTAGCGGCAATTTATTTCGGCACATTTATCAGGGGTTTTCTCAGCTATAGTAGCTACCTCGGGCTTGTGGCTTTTACTTCTATTCGTTGCTTTTGGCGCTTTATTTACGGAGTCTGCATAAAGTGCTAGGCTGGCAAAAGATGAAGGGCGTGGAGATATTTGTTCGACAATGGGTTCAGATGTGATACTAGTAGAATAAATACGAGAGTAGTATAGATTGTTTTGGCTGCAAGGCAAACTGGAATCCTCTTAGCTGGTAATACAAGGAGCAACCATTTTCCCCCCTTGAACATGTCTGCATGACATGAAGCCGAATGCCTCCCCGTAGCTGTGATCACTGTCACTGAGAAACATGCAACGCATCGTCGGCTTCTAAAAAATGTTGTAAAAATTGAAGTATTTACTTCTATTCTCATCAAAGGATCGAAATCGCCAGTTTCCCTCAATTTGGCGTCACGTTGGTGTGTTAAAGGGGTTGATGTCTCTCACTGTTTACATGGTTGAGGACGCACCGGCCGTCGCAGCAACAGAAAGGGGCTCGCGAAAAAGAGAAGGGGCAAACGGACGCAACTGGCCAAGCATCCATCCAGTCTAGCTTCGGGCCAATTCTCGGGGATGACGGGGCCGGAAGACCCACTGCAGAGCTGCAGTGGCACACCGCACGAGGCGTTAAGCTCTCACCATTGACCACATAAGCATATCAGTCAGTTAAGGTGAAAACTGAAATCTACATATAGCAGGGCATCGGATGCATGTACATGTGGGTTCCGCGCGGATGGCCAGTTGGTAATGGGGGGATGGGGAAGGGGAAAAAAAATGGTTGTCGGTTCGGGAGAGGATGCTGAAAGCCTAGAGGAGGGAACTTGGAATCTTGGCGGATTGATGGAGAGCTTGGTTGTCGTCATGGGGAAGATTGGTGGGGATTGGGGAACGTGGGGTTAGGGGAGAGGGGCGGCATGCTTTTTGGCTGAACGTTCCTTCCTCCACTCCGCAACGCATCCATCATCACGTCTCATCCAAACGCGATTTTAAGGAAAGTTCTACCTGCATCCCTTCCGATGGAAGCCAAGAGCATGGAACGTGGGAAGCTGAAGGGAGGTACCTTCAACTTTATTTTGGCATTGTGCGACTTGGACCGAGTCTAGAATTTACCTCGATTCTCGTGCACTCTGCACTCCGCATCCCCAGTTTGCTATTTCCCGTATCAAACCGTCGACAACAGTGCGGGGCAACTGTTCCGTGCAACGGCGGGGCAGCTTGTGAGCTCCTGCTGATCACTGCTGTCGTCTGATCACTCAACTCGTGTTGCTGCTTTGCTTTCTCTGCCTGCATTTTGTTTTCTTTTGTCCTCCGACCAAAGCTTTCCTCCTTTCATTTTTACTCCTCCCAGTAAAAAAAAAAACCGGTCAATCGTCCAATATGGCTGGCTCTGTCCCTGTCGCCCGTTCCCTCCAGGACATCTACACCGACGATGCGCTGGCGTCTCAGACGAAACGATGGGCCGCCCTCGTCTCTAGGTTCGAGTCCATCTACGGCCACGCGCCGGAGTTTGTCGCCCGGTCACCCGGCCGCGTAAACATCATCGGCGAGCACATTGACTATTCGCTGTATGCGGTGCTGCCCATGGCCATCACGGCCGACGTCCTGCTCGCCGTCTCCGTCGACTCCTTCCTGAGCACCAAGAGCACCTACAGGATCCAGATCGCCAACGTCCAGGACGCAAAGTTCCCCGCCCACGAGTTTGATATCCCCCACGATGCTGTCGAGATCGACGCCACCGTGCATGAGTGGACAAACTACTTCAAGTCGGGTCTGCGGGGCGCGCTGGAGCTGCTGCGCAAGAAGCATGGCGCTGATTTCAAGCCCAAGGGCATGCGCATCTTGATGGACGGCACGGTGCCTGCGGGTGGAGGTTTATCCTCGAGCGCCGCGTTCGTCAGCGCAAGTGCGCTGGCTGTCATGACCGCCAACGGCGAGCATGTGGTTGACAAGACTGAGTTGACCGAGCTGGCTATTGTCAGCGAGAGAGCCGTGGGTGTGAACTCGGGAGGGTAAGTATACCGCGGAGACTTTCGTCCTTGGCAAAGCTGCACCAACTAACACCCACCCGCAGAATGGACCAATCTGCCTCTGTCTTCTCAGAGCGCGGCTCAGCACTCTTCGTCTCTTTTACACCAACCCTCAAGGCTCGCCCAGTCCACTTCCCCAAGACCAACCCCGAACTCACCTTCCTGATCGCTCAGTCCTTCGTCACAGCCGACAAGTTTGTGACCGGGCCAATTCATTACAACCTGCGTGTAGTTGAATGCAGCCTGGCCGCCGCCTACCTCAACGCCGTGCTCAACCCGCCCGGCACGCGCCTCCCTGCCGACGCCGCGCCTCTCGGCATCAGCTTGCACGGGTTCCACGAGACATACTTCGCCCTCACCGAGCACGCTACCAAAGCCTCCTCGAGCAAGCCCGTGCCCGAGCAGCTCAGGGAGCTTATCAGCCTTACAGAGAACGCGCTGACCAAACAAGAAGGCTACACGCGCGAGGAGATTGCCGCCGTGCTCAACATCACCGTCGACGAGCTCAACAGCCAATTTACTTCGCGCTTCCCGGTACGCGCGGACAGATTCAAGCTGCGCCAGCGCGCGCTGCACGTCTTCAGCGAAGCTCTTCGCGTGCTGCAGTTCATGGAGCTGCTCGAGGACCCTGCGCACCATCCGGAGGCGGGAAGCGACACATCCGCGTACAACGCCAAGCTGGGCACCCTCCTCAACGAGACGCAGGACTCTTGCCGTGACGTGTACGAATGCAGCTGTCCCGAGATTGACGACCTTGTTACGATTGCTCGCAAGGCGGGGAGCTATGGCAGCAGACTGACGGGTGCCGGCTGGGGCGGGTGCAGTGTTCATCTTGTGCCGGCGGACAAGGTGGCTGCGGTGCGCGAGGCGTGGGAGAGGGAGTATTATAGCAAGCTCGGGTTGACTGACGAGCAGAAGGAGGCAGCTGTGGTGGTGAGCAAGCCGGGCAGCGGCAGTGCGTTGTATCTAGTGAAGGAGGGTAACTTGTCATAGCTGGGATGCTAGACCGTAGACTAAGCGAGTTTGACCATGGCCTAGGGCATAGGCTAAGACGACGATGAATATATTATGTCGAGAATCGCCACATCATACGGATCTCAATTGTGGCATTATGAAACTTAGATCAGGTCACTGGCCCGCCCGGCTGTATATAGCCACCACCACTCTACCTGCGTTCTCATGTCCCGAGAAGGGATGTAGTGGAGATGTGGTGGTATCGCCTGATACCCACAAATGGAACTACACAGATGCAAACTACCTATCCTCCTGCAACATCGCGGGAGAATAGCCCTAGAAACAATCATCCCCATCCCTCAACAGCAAAAAACCGTCAGCATGTAGCTGTTCCGCTTGCGAACATGCAATGAAAACCCCCAAAAAGGAACTCCAAAAAAAACCCCGCCGCCCAAAAGGCTGAAAACGCACCCAGTCAAGGCTCATACTCATATGAAGTCAATTCAATCATTAATTACCCTTCCCATATCCATACATACATACACACCCTTTCCCCCCCAGAGAAAGCGACACCCCCACTCTCTCACACCGTCCCTCAGCTACCCCCTGCGCACCTTCTTCTCCACATTCCGCACCTTGCGATGCTGTTTCACCTGCACCCGCCGGTACTTGGCATACAGCGCAAAGGCGTCCTTGAGCACGACGAAAAGACACCCGCCCACCAGGCTGCGGCCCCAGCGCTGCTGCAGCAGGCCCGTCGGGAGCCGTCTGTAGCCACGGGGGGCGGTCCACGCGGGCGGCGCCGCGAGGCGGATTAGTTCGCCCATGCCGTAGGAGATGCTCGGGAACATGAGCGACGTGGCCACGCTGCTGATTATGTCGGTTATCAGGGAGCCGATGCGGTTGTCCTCTGGTTGTGGGGGTGGGTTTTGGGGTTGTTGTTGTTCCTGTTGTTGTGCTCCTTGTTGGGGTTGTTGTTGTGGGGCTGCGGGTGGGATCTGGTTCTGGTTCTGGTTTTGGTTTTGGTTTTGGTTTTGGTTTTGGTTTTGGGGTTGGTTTTGCGGTTGCTCGTGGTCGTCGTTGTGTCGCTGCTCCAAGTCTCTCTCTGCTGGGTTTGCCTCGACCGCTGGTCTTATTTCAACCTGTGGTTCCAACGGCGGGGGTATTTCATCCCCCTGCCACTCCTCTTCTAATTCGTCAAAGGCGAGATCGTCGTCAAAATCGTCCTGAACGTTGCCGACGCCGATCCTGACCTCAAAGTCAAGCTCGCCCTCCACGGCGGGGCCGTTGCCGAATAACCCGACCACGGCGTTGGCTAGGGCTATTGTCGTCGCGAGGAGGCCGGGGTCTCGCTCTTCGGCTTCGCCCCCGGCGGCGGGGGCGGCGGCGGCAGGTGGCGGGGCATTCTCGGCGGGGCCTTCTCTCGGGGCTGGCAGTTGTTGTTCCTCGACCGGCGGTCGGCCGCGGAGAGCACGGTTGAGTCGCCTCTCGAGAGGACCGAATAGGCTGTAGTAGAGGTTTCGATAGCCGATATGAACTAGGGGCATGAGCGCAACGGCCCATTCGGGGGATGGGGGCCAGGTGAGGATCTCATCGCGGGCGATCAGATTGACGGTGTACTGGCCGTTGGGGGTCGTATGTCAGCGATGGCCAACGGGGGGCTTGGGGAAACGTCGATAGGAGAGCAACGCACCAAGAGCGAGATCGGGGTGGTCAAAAAGTTGCCCAGCCACGGCAGCCCGCGGGCAATGACCAGACCAGGCCCAATGCTAGACAGCGCCAAGACCTTGAACAGCGGGAAGGTCTGCAGCCGCCCGCGGGCATTTGGGCCGGCGCCGCCTTCCACCCAGCTCGCCACGGCCTCGGGGCCAGCAAATATGGAGGCAGCTGACGCGCCGTAGCATGCGGACCCGGCGATGCTGCCGCTGGCGACCATGAACAGGACGATGATGGGCGCTGCGCGACCGTAGCGCCGGCGGAACTGGTTCTGCAGGTCGACGATGAAGTCCGAGGGCTCGTCGACGGTGATGACGGCGCGGCAGGCCGGACACAGCAGGCCCGACTTGTTGCGGCCCGTGTTCTGCTCCGTCTCGGCTACCCACCGCAGCATGCAGTCCTCATGCGCCTCGAGGCTGCACGGGCACGGGTTCACCCATGTGGCGTTGGGCGTGTCGACTTCGTTCTGGAGGCAGATGAAGCACACGTGCTGGTCGCCCGTCGCGATGGGCGCCGGGGCGATCGGGTGGTGCGGCTGGGCGGTCGCCATCGTTGGTTGCGCGGGATGTGTTGGCTGTTTGCCGTGTTTCCCCGGTACCAAAGGGGAGGGTATGTTGGCGGAGGTCGTTGGTGTTTGGAACCTGGAATCTAAAAAGGGAGGAGGTTGTTGGGGTAGGCTGCGCTGCGTGTTTGTGAGGTGAGCTTGTCGAGAGAGTCAATCAAGGATGGCGGGACCGAGGTGGCCAGGGTCTACGTAGCAGGCTATGGTACTGTTGGAGGTGGGAGGCAACGGGAGTGACATCAGTGAGGTACTTCGGAATACGTAGCCAGCCTAACGTGGTGCACCCGCGCAGTGCTACATGTAGGTACAGAATATTACTGTTAAATGCCCCTGCTTTGCCTGATTTACTGTAAAGTTTATCAAGTTTCAACAGCTCCCAGGTTCCAGGTTGACTGCCCCGCAAAAGGTAGCTCCCCCCGTCCCACAGGCCAGAATTCTAGAACCCTGGAGCATGTCCCACATCCAATGCTGCCCGTGGAACTTGACCCCTCCATGCGCCGACGTGCGTCGAAGCCAGCCGACAATCAGAGGGGGGGCACTGAAATCAGGTAGAAATCCGCTGTAGCAATTCCGTCGGTTCGTTTGCCCGCCAACCTTTCTCCCACCTGCGAACATCCCCCCCCCTTCTCTCACGACAAATCTAGTTCTCGACGGCAAACATTCTTTCGACGCACCACGAGTAATAAGACAAGACAACAAAATGGTATGTCCTCCCCCGGCCTCGACATGCAATCCAAGCTGTAGCAAGCTGTCTGGACGAACTAACCGCGGGGGTGTTTCCCACAGGCCACGACTTCCAAGCAGCGCCTCGCGCTGGCCATTTGCGACTTTCTCAACACCTCGCTTACCGACGGTACTCTGCCACAAGACGAGAAGGATTCGATCGATGTCGCCGTCAACTGCATCAGCGAGGTCTTTGGCGTCGATCCCCTCGACAAGGCCGCCATGTCGCAGGCCGTCGGCTCCCAGAACCTCCTCCAGATCTACTCTGTCTACGAGAAGCTCAAGAACGCGGCCCCAAAGCCCGCTGCCGCCGCTTCCACCTCCACCGCTGCGCCGACCGAGGAGCAAAAGAAGCAGGCCGAGTCGCTCAAGTCCAAGGGCAATGCCGCCATGCAGCAGAGGGACTACCCCACCGCCATCAACCTCTACACCCAGGCGCTCGCCCTGAACCCCGGCAACGCCATCTTCCTCTCCAACCGCGCGGCAGCCTACAGCGCCGCCAAGGACCACGAGTCTGCCAAGGCCGACGCCGAGGCCGCCGTCGCCATCGACCCCAAGTACACCAAGGCCTGGAGCAGGCTGGGACTCGCGCGCTTCGCCCTGGGCGATGCCAAGGGATCCATGGAGGCGTACCAGAAGGGCATCGAGCACGAGGGTAACGGCGGCAGCGAGGCCATGAAGAAGGGCTTCGAGACGGCCAAGCGCCGCGTCGAGGACATCGCCGCCGAGGAGGCAGATGCCTCTAGCCCGACCGCGCGCGACGGTGGCGCTGGTGCCGGTGCAGGAGGCATGCCCAACCTGAGCGATCTGGCGGGCATGTTTGGCGGCGGTGGTGCCGGCGGTGCTGGCGGCGGCGGCATGCCCGACCTTTCGTCCATCATGAGCAACCCCATGTTCGCCTCCATGGCGCAGAACCTGATGAGCAACCCCGAGACCATGGCCAACCTGATGAGCAACCCGCGGCTGCGCGAGATGGCCAACCAGTTTGGTAGCGGCGGCGGCGGTCTGCCGGATATCGGCTCGCTGATGCAGGATCCTAGCATTGCGGAGATGTAAGTTTTGCTTTTGTTGCCCTCTTTCCCGGGCAGATTGATATGAGGATTCATCGCTGACTTGGAGATAGGGCTCGCTCTTTCATGGGCGGTGCTGGCCGCGGTGCCCCTGGCGCTCCCGGTGGCGCTGATGGAGCGGGGAGGTAATCAATGGGTGTGATGTGTCTTGGTCGATTTGGAGTCGTTTTGCGTCTGCTGGCGGTTATAGGGCAGCACCTATCAATATATCCTAGGAGCCCCAAGAGTCTCTTGGCTTATGAACCAAATGACTCTTGTTGATGAGCAATGTAGATGCAGTGACCATCCGGTTCCCTTCCAGGTTATTTTCTTTCCTTGTGTTGTCGGCCTGGATCCGCCCTATTTGACTACGTTACCTGAGATGCAGGAATGGCTTCAGTCCAATTCCAGTTTGGACCTTGTTGAAATAACCCGTACGACGGGAGGGTTTCGAGAGGAAGGCGCAACCCGCAGCCATGTGCTTGTCAGTCGACGTTATGGCAGGCGCTGCCGAGGACTTGACATTTAGGAGGATGGTGGTCAGAGATTCAACTACCTGGCACCTACCTGAAATTGAAATTGAGCACCACACTTTCCAGCTCCGTCGTTGTCGGCATTATGTTTCTTCCCCTATCAATCCAGGATCTCTACCTGCACTCCCATCATCGGGGCTGGAAACAGTGTAGACGCCTGTCCTGGAGTGAGAGGCATCCAGATTGAGTCGAACTCCATTCCCAACTTATCCTCCATTCTCTCGCAGGCCCATCCCTAATTCGGGGTTGCTTTCCTCATTTTGCTGTCCACCTCATCCCCCGCTGAGCCCCAACCTCTCAATGCGACCTTAGATATCCCATTGCTCGTGCTCAGGCAGCAACCGGCAGCCTTGCTGACACCATGTCAGACGTTGCTAACCTCTTCATGAACACGCATCTCGCGACGCAATCACGACGTAATAACTGCCATAACCAATCCATATGGACGCGGCCTCCTTGAAACAATGGCGACACAGCAGAAAGCACCACCGGTGATCCACGAGAGCCTGGATGTCTATCACGACGCTGGCGGTGATGCTATTGTTGAGTAAACCAAACCTCCCTAACGACTTTTCAGCACAAAAGCTTACCAGAACGCTCACAGCATCGTCGCCATCCCGGGACTGGGTGCCAATCCTGTCAAGAGCTGGCAAGCAGAAGCACCAAACACCTTCAACTGGATCACCGACAAGAAAGGTACTGCCGATGACAGAGAGGTTGGTGGTCTCGCCAACGACTTTCCTAATTCCCGCGTGATGCTGTATAACTATGCATCAGCATATCAAGGTTAGTAGAGTTGCTGCGACGGAGAGGATGGTCGATATGCATGCCCTCTAACCTCTCTAGAAGGCCGGTTCAAAATCAAGCAGTTTTTGGGCAATATTGCAACGATATTGCTCGACCAGCTTCAGTTGAAAAGAGGTGTAAGACATCTTGCACTCATCTTGCACAGTAGCTGGCTGACGATCTTCAGAATGACTCTCGACGGCCCATCGTCCTTATTGGTCATAGCACGGGGGGTCTTGTCATCGCCAAGGTCTGTTGAAAATACAGCCGCTGCCAGATCATAACTCCTTTACTGACCTTTCATAGGCCTTGATTATAGCTGAGCAGCAACGGGAGATCTACCCCAATATCTACGAGTGCATATCGGGATGCGTCTTCTTCGGCACGCCATTCTCCGGGGCGCCCATCGCTGACATAGCCAAGATGTGGACAACCATCAACGAAAAGATTGGACTGGCGGTAGACTCCAAGCTAGTCGATCTTTTGGTGCCGGGAAACGAAGCTCTGAGAGAGCTGAAGCATGACTTTGTTCGTTCTGCAAACAAGTTACCTCAGAAAGTGGAGATCCATTGCTTCTGGGAGCAGAGAGAGACGCACTGGGAGGCGCTTGTTGCCAAACTGGCCAGCCAGGACTTTCCTAGGGATGCGCTCGGCAAGTTAAACCTTCAAGTCCGTATTCTTGTGCTTTTGATCTTCGCCACACAGGTTACCGAGCAAGCTGACGCTTTTGCAGGGATACCGTGAGTTCGTTTCAAGAGACTCGGCAACCCTTCCGGGAGTAGGTGACACTGGCCTGGCCCGAACCCACCGTGACTTGTCCGATTTGAAAGCGCCAAAGACCCGGAGCACCAGCTTGTCAAGGCACCTCTCCGGCGCATTGTGAACTCTGCTCTACTTGTCGCGAAGGGCCGCCTCAATTCTGCGAGTCAGTCCTTGATCGATCGGACGACATACAGGAAAGTTCTGGACCTTCTTGCTGGAGCTGAGCTTCAGAAGAAGTACAGGGATCTCATCGGTCGCCCCAACGCGGACGCATGGATCATCAAGTATAAAGAACCTGAGTACATCAGCTGGCTAGAAACAGAAACTCGACAGGACGACTACCTCTGGATCCATGGACCAGAAGGCAAAGGCAAGAGTGAGACCACAGCGGCGATTATCCAGACCATCGAGACCAAAATTGGAAAGCTCGAGGAAAGCTCAGACAAAGCCCCTCAGCTCTTGGCACTGTTCTTCTGTGATCAAACTCCAGATCACAACACAGCTGAAGATGTGCTCAAGTCGCTCCTTCGCCAGCTTTGTCTCCGGTATGAAATACTCGCCACTTACGCTAGCCATTTTATCGCGAGCAGATCAGAACGGGCAAAGCTGAAGGCCAATCTCAGCATCGAGAACATGTGGCAGTGCCTGCAGGATATGCTTGGTGAGGGGTCCGTTGGGACCATTTACTTGGTCGTCAATAACCTACATCATCTCACCGACTCGCCTTCCACTCGAAAGCTGCTATCCTTCATTCAAGCTGAAATCGAGAGAAAATCCCCGAGCATAAGCAACAGGGTCAAGACCAAATGGCTCATCACAAGCCGGAGCTACAAGGAGATCCGGGATATCTTTGGCTCTAGCACCAATGTTCGCGCCATCAACCTCGACGACCCTAAGTACGGTGGTCACCAGCAACAGGAATTGCAAAGCTATGCGCGGGCGAGGGCAGAAGAACTGCGCAAGAATAAAGGGTATACCAGGGCTCTAACCTACCTTGTTGGAAGTGTCCTTGGGAACCGTGCAGGTAATACCAAGTGGATTGACATGACCGTTGTGCAACTCGCAGCATTGCCGGCCGATGCGAGTGAGATAAGAGTGTAAAGGATGTTGGAGAACGTGTCGCAGAATTTTGAGGCGCTACTTAATGCTGTTTGGCTCTCGGTATGTGTGTTGTTTTTTTTTTTTTGTTGCCCATTCCATGTTGCCATCAGCGAAGCTGTGGCAGAGCAGGAGACGCCTAGTAGAATCAGTTGATGCTGACCAAGTCTCAGGTGCTTGAACGATGTGACGATGATATTGACAACATCAGGGAATTGCTCCGAGCCTTGGTGCTTACATACCGGGACCCAACGGAAGACGAATTGCTGGTCATGGTCGGCATGGCCCCAGACAAAGTTGATGATCGAGTCAAGCTCAACATGCAAATCGACAAATGTCGGCCGTTAGTTGTCACGCGGAAGTCTGGCGGCATAGTCGAAATCGGATTTGTCAACGACGACGCTAAGAAGCATCTTTTAAGTCACTCAAAGCAGCTTCTAGACATCTCAGATGAGTGGATTCAGTGGCAGCATGGGCTCTTGGCACTACGGTGTTTCTCGCACGTTGTTCAAGTCCTTGAAAAGGTTCCGGACGAGTCTGAGGAAAATACTAGTCGTCCGCCGGCGGAGTTTACGCTTAGTTCGATAGAGCCGAAGCCAGAACTGAAGACTATTGACGATACCAGTCAAGATGTTAAAACAACGTCAGCGCAATATGCCATAGGGGGCGCAGTCGCGGACCTTCAGCCACCGCCACAGCCACAGCCAGATCTGGCAGCAGAGTTAAGATCTGTAGCCATCGACGCTCAAATCGAAACATCTGTACCAGACGAGACATCCACTGAAGACAAAAATACATCGGCGAGTCAGGAGAAGCAAGAGAAATCGCTTGTAGCTCTTCCATACGCTACAAAGTACTGGCTCACCCACGCCAGTGACGCAATGAGTGATATTGTCGAGCTGCTCAGCCAGGAAAGAATATTCTGGGAGCCAAAATCCAAGATACGCCGCCGTTGGTTGAAGGAATACCATGTCATGACTAGGTCCCTGGACCTGTTCTCGTTCGCACTTGAAACGTGGACGGCACCCCATGTTGCCTCGTCGCTCGGATTTGCACATCTTGTCGTGGCACTCATCAGGCAAGGGCACAAGGATGAGATCCATGAGTATGAAATATGGTCAAATCAACCAGTACGTAGGCTCGCCTTTCCCTGGTGATGTCCAGAAAGAACCATTTAAAGCTGATTGTAAACGTTTGTTAGCTTCACCTAGCTGCACACTTTGGAAAACTCGAGATTATCGAAGAGCTCCTAACCGCCGGTGCTGATGTCAACGCTATGGGCCCGAATGCTGATGAGCCCAGCCCTCTAGGAATGGCTGCTTATGAGGGTCGGGTATCAGTGATGCAAAAGTTGATCAGCTGGAATGCCGACATTAACGTGTCACCGAAAAATGACATCTCAATTCTAAGTTCCGCCATACTTTCTGGCAATCTGGATGCGGCCAAGATGCTCCTAGAGAGAAATGCGAAACTTCGGTATGGCTCTGAAAATATAGCGAAATCTCCGCTGAACATGGCAGTCTACTCCTCGGATATGAATATCCTCAACACCATCCTAGAAGCGGGGGCAAATTCGCTGCTGCCTGAAGATTACGACGCCGCACTATTGCAGGCTTGTTCCAAGTCGGGTGGGAGCGTTGAAGTCGTGCGCCGACTTCTCCAATTCGATCATGAGCCGCATGCATACCAAGATAGTTTGAAAGCTGCTGCGCTCCAGCTACAATGGGATGTCGCTCTTCTGCTCTTGAAACATCAGCCCGCCCAGGGGCTAGACTGCGACGACGTGTTATTCCGGGCAGCAACAGGAAGCGAGACGCTGTTGGAGGTCATTCAAGCGTGCTGGGATAACACGGACGGCAAGATATCCAAAGAGACCCTTGACAATTCTCTATACGAAGCGACAGACAAGGAAAAGGAATCCACGATGAAACCTCTCCTCAAGCTTGGAGCCGATCCCGACGCAACCGGCGAAGCGTAAGTTGAATGGATGCCGCTCAATTTTGAGATCAAGTTGTTATGGGCGAGACTGACACCCCTTGTTTACCTCAGGTTCGGAAACGCTCTTACCGCCGCCGCTAACGACGGCGCCGAGAAAATCATACTCGCACTGCTGGAAGCTGGGGCCAGGGTAAACTCATCCAACGGCTACGCCCTGCAGATTGCTGCCCAACAAGGCCACGTCAAGGTAGTCGAAATCCTCCTCAAACACGGCGCAGACGTGGACGAAGTGAATGACCGCCACGAATGCCGAACCGCCCTCCAAGCCGCCTGCGACTATACACGCCTGGAAGTCGTGAAACTGCTCCTTGACCATGGCGCCAATCCTAACCTCGGCGGCGGTTCATTTACGCGTCCCATCTTCAGCGCAATCTTCGCGGGAACGGATGTCCTCACTCGACTCCTCGAAGCAGACGGCCTCGAACTCGACGTGGTAGGACTATGGTCATTAACCCCGCTTTCAGTCGTATGCTGGATGTTGCCCGCACCGTGGCTGGGCACCTTTCTCGAACACGGCGCCTCTGTCGACTTTGCCAATCTAGATGGCGAAACAGCATTGATCTCCTCCGCTTACGTTGGCGACGAGGAGTGCGTGAAGCTGCTGCTCGAGCGCGGCGCAGACTTTCTGCGTGTCAGCGGCGAGCATGGCACTGCCTTGGAAGGTGCCGTTAAGCGTGGGCACACGGCTTGTATTAATCTGCTATTTGATCGAGCGAACGTTGTCTTGAGAGCGGTGCATGACGCGGCGGAGAAGAGCGAGGGGTTTGCGCGAGAGCTGGTTGCGAGTGAGAAGAGCGGGCGGAAAGATGCGATGGCTGCTGAGGCTGTGGCGAGAGAGAAATACGAGAAGGAGGTTGCTGAGGCTAAAGCAAAGCAGAAAGCGGAAGCGGAAGCTATGGAGAAGGCTGATCGTGAAGCTGCTGAGGCTGGACTGGGGCAGACGGGGGTGGCGGTGGATATTTTAGGGGAAGAGGTAGCGGAGCCGGTTGTGGCGGAGCAGAGGGGACCTGATGAGAGCGGCTGAGAGAGGTGGTGTCGATGAGGAGAAGCCCGTCTAAGAAGCGCAGCTGACCATGAGGGTTGGGTTGCTTTCGAGAATGTAAGTCCCGTATAATGTTGGTGTCTTTAGTATATTCACTGCTTCTAGTAACATACGAGTTATCGATGTGAATGCCATTGCCAGCGTGGTCTTTTCTAGCGTGCATCTGGTCGAAGCGGGAGTTGATGCTATGCTGTGAAAAAAAAAAAAAAAAACGGTTAAGATACGATTGAATTTTCCAGTACGGATACCGAATGATCTCTTTGACATTCTAGCATTGTAGTTACACCTGCTGGCATGGCTTAAGACATGAAAAAGAGTTCAAAGTGAGAACCCGCTGCTAAAGTCTTCGCACTTTAAATCGGTCAATATCATCAACGGTCCGGTAGCTCTACTAACTCGTGGCATCCGGTTTGGTCTATCGGTCGCCACTGTTGCCTCGGTCAAACGGGGCGGTTACAAAAGCTAATTACACCGTAGAGTTAGGAGACTTGGATCATAATTAATTTCCGCTGGCTTTAAGACCTGGCAGCGGCGGTGGTAGGAACTGATCTTGGAATTTCGAATAATTCATTAAACATTAAACATCGGGCTAAAATCGGCGTAGTCGAGGTTCAAGGGAGATAGGGGCTACCCATTCACACAGTACCTACTTATTCATACTCATTGAGGGGCTGGGTCTACCCACTCAGTTGGTGAATGTGATTAGGAATTCATTGGCTTTTAACGGTGATTTACATGAGATGGTCCGTGCTTGTGTGAATGTTCGTGGCGGGTCAGTTTCAAGTTCACCACTCTAACGTCGACGTAATCAGCTTTGCCGGGGAAGAATACGTGATTAAAGAATTCCTGAGCTGAAAACAAAACAATATTGATTCACATTGCCACTCCAATATCTCTAAATTCGTCAAAGCTCACTTTCAAGCACTGTCTACGTAGCAACCATGTCACTGGCCGTCCAGATGAAGCGCTTATGGCTTAGACCTTGCATGTATGATATGAATGTTAGGTAGCTTAACTTTCTGTTCTCTTGTTAGAATCTGTCGTTAATTAGGTACCTATCTGTTGACATTAGCTGGCTATAAGCGTCATGCTCTAACACTCTACGCTATCGTGTTGTCTATGAAAGACCTATGGTAGGCTGAGCAGTGCCGGATGGTGTGCTAGACCCAGCTCCCCTTCGACAACAAATGCGTGCTTATGACGGGAGCCAGGCTCGAAGCCAGGCATGGAAATCTAGTGTTCCACGAAAACTTTGTTATGGGCTGTTTAAATTGCTTGAGGGTAGGATGCCGTTGCTTAAGGCATTAAGGTAAAGCTCTACTAACACCTCTGAGGATATGTAAAGCTGGGCAGCGGGCCGAAATATATCTCGTGGTGGTTGAGTTCTGCTGGTAATAGAACACGACCAAAAGTAATACCCCGTTGGTGCGAGCAAGATCTGCTAGAGTTGATGGAGCACGCGATGCCCCCAGGATTCTTACCATGCCAGAAGGCCGTGGCTTGTCAACAGTCCTTCTATCCCAGTGGCACTCGGCGTAAATCATGTGGTCAACGAAGAGCAGGAAAAAAGACGAGGACCCGTATCATCAACCATACTTCAAGAAGTTTAAGACGAGGGCGAGCTTCAAGGCCATTACAAGCAGGACATAATGGAGTTCAAAGAATCGAGCAGCTAGGCTGCCACTGCCACTCGCCGACGGGAGGGTGGTCAAGATCAAACCGAAAAACCTCCCATTACCAGTGGATACGGACGCAGTCAACTCATAGAGGTACTATCGACTCTAGTAAATTGAAGTATTCTAAAGCAGTATATACGAGCATCGAGCTGCATTGCTGCTCATGGCGTTCTAACTCTCACGTCCCAAAAATGACACGCCGTTTTCACCGCTACACCGCGTGGAATATCAGAACTCTTCACCAAATGCACGAAGCACAGTCAGTGATTGTACTGATCTAGAAAAAATAGAGCTTGGAGCAGTACCTACCCCGCCAAGACTCTGGATGTTTGCTCATCTGTTGCTAGGCAGGCAGAATGGGTCTTGGCACGCGTCTTGATACTTCACTTACACCGCGTCGACACGCGATCCGCCACTTCACGAAACATTCACCCACCACGCTGAGCGCGTCAATCAGTCAACAGCAACGCCCGGACCACTGCTCTCAAGTTCTGGTTTATTTCTCCCACCACGCGTCCCAGATATCCAAACCTCCACACAACTTCCTCATCATAACCACAACACCTCAACACAAAAACCTCATCCCGCACGCACACCAGAACGAGAACAACTCAACCTGCCTGCAACCTCAAGAAAGGACACTACAATCCACAATCATAAACATCTACAAGATGGTGAACCGAAAAGTCCCCCAGCACCACTGGTAAGCACAAACGCGCGTGAGCGCACCCTCCCACTGCACAGCCCCTCCACCACCACCACAACCACCACCACCGCCATCACCAGATCACCTCCACCGCGACCGACGACAGCGCCAGCTAACCCGCGCTCTCCTCCCACAGCCCTACCTGCAAGGTAGTAGCCAAACCTCGCTGCGTACAGCTGGGCCACATGGTGGTCTGCGACATGCATGGCAGTTTCCACTCAGTCAACAGCGAATGCATCCAGTGCCGCGGCGCCCGCGCGCGCCTCGAAAGAGAGGAAAAAGTAAGCCATCAAAGATCCTCCTCCCCCTCCAACCAACGCCTAATAATAATCAGAAGCTAACTACCTTCCCTGCGCAAAACAGGCCAGACTCGAAAACCCCGACGATTAGGAATCTAAGGGCAAGGAGGGCAAGGGCTCAAAGGGCAAAGGAAAGGGCAAGGGGGGGAACAAGGGGAACAAAAAGTAATTATAGGTCTCTTGCTGTAGATAGCTGCCTGGTTTGGCGCACGTGAAGAGATTCCTGGGATGGTGAGATCCGACAAGGAAATATAAGGGAGTCGGCGTCTGTCTTGGTTTTGGACGTGGAGGTTTTTGGGATCGCGACACATGATTATGTGCTGAGCTTTCATGGAGTGATCAACGGGCGCGCACAATGCCTGAGCTGCGACCGCCTCCACGGCCTTGATTCTTGTTTTGCCTGTTGTAGATCATGATTGGGGCAACCCAGAGCAGCTATGATGTTGGTCGATTTGCCGGTGTTGAGGGTGTCTTTCTAGCTAGCTATCTATCTCTCTGTAGAAGAAAAAGTGAATGATCGAGAATTGCTCTTGCGAACTCTGCTGCTGCCATCGATATATTTGCAGAAGGATTGATGTGCCGTAGAATACGTCTAGCGTGGCCGTGGGTTATGATCTTCCTCTAATTTTCCTTTAAGCTGATGAGCGAAGAGGTTGATCCCTCGCTGCTCGCTGTACAGACTCGGCAAGGACCATGACCAAAGACCATTAGATTTGATGGCCGGAGACCGAATACAATAAATAAATGCTAGTTAAATCTCTCTGTGAAAACGCCGCCGTATCCCACCAGGCCGCTGCTTTTACCGAACATTTCGACAAGGGCCACAAGAAATCCATCTGATTCAATGCCTACCGCCGCGTTACTTTATTTACGGGCACTGGAAGGAGTCAAGTTCACATTGTCCGACCTTATTGCTGTCTGTCCGCGGAGTAGCTTAAAGGTCAAGATTCACTCCCTGTCTACCATCATTGTCGCGATCAACGCGACAGCTTATTTCACGCGTACAAACTGGCTAATCCTTCATAAACAAGTACTATAATCAGTTAATAGTTTAGGAAACGTTTCACCTTAATAATATATCGATAGAACTATGGCTAGGAGATAAGATCTCAGATGTTCAATGAGTGCGAGTCAAATCACGACCAGTTTTTTTACCCTCCGCCATTTCGAATGTTTACTTGCCCCTTTACCACAGATTCACACTCTACTATTAGCTACTGTCCGAGCTCAGGCTCGGCATTACCAGCGGTAACGAGCTGCCGAAGCGGGTACAGTTGGTGTCGTACTCTAGGCCTACGGTCCAGTAGTTTGGAGTCTGTTCCGTAAGTACCAGGAATTATATCTGTACCCCGTTTACTACGACGGCCCGGACATTCCACACTGGAAACTAGATCACATAAGCGGTTCATCTGGGGCGACGCACTCTAACTGTACACAGTATTCACATTTGGATCTGCGGTTATTTCCGTTTATCAAGATCTTGGCAGCCTGAGGAGGAAGCAGTGGTACCTACGTAGTAGTCATCTTGTTGGCTACCCCTTTTCTCCCCTCCGTAATGGAGATCGCCGTGTGAATGTTACAGAGTACCCACCCTGGTGCGCTTTCCCTCGTCCTACCGTCGTGTGGCGCCAACGTTTTTCGAGAGCACGCGAATCCTTCATAAAAAAGAACAGAGATTTTATGTTGCACAACTCAACAGACCTTCGCGAGTCGCTACAAGTCAGCAGGAGCGAGGCGCTTAAGTTCGACATGCAGGATGCATAGACTTCGCCTTTGCAGCAGAACGGGAAACGGCGCCAAAACGGTAGGCAATCAACGGGCGGGCCATGCAGATTCCAGACTGCAGCGGCTGAGCAGGGGTCCGCTCGCTTAGCATGCCTCAAGGGTCTCTGGTTCATCTAATCTATGGGCTTTCATTGGTCTTCTCGGGATCCAAGTGGGGCTTTCGAACATGCAACTGCCTGCAGTGGCCCAAGCTTTTCACATCGGCCCAAAATGCAAAACTGCACAAGTGCATTGCGGCGGTGCTTCGAGACACGACACACACCCAGTCACCTCCGTAAAATCCTCCGTCGCCCTCCAATGATACGCCCCAGGATCAGGGGACGAGGGGGCTGGGGCAGCCTGGGGCTGAACGGGAAAGCAGCAGATTTGTGCAGAAACGCTGCCACGCGAAAAGGGGATGGATGGACGAACCGGAGGACCCTGACCTCGCGCCCAGCCCAGCCCAGCTCAGCCCAGCACCACCAGCCCAGGGAGGGAGAAGTGAATGGCCATGCAGGGATCGTGCAGCGTTTTACTCCCCATCTTTCCTCGTCAGCCTCCCTGCACCCCCTGGACTCCTTCTCCCTCTTCCGCCCTTCCCTCCCTTTCGTTACCTCTGCACGACGACACATCACTCTACGCCTGGGAGGCATCACGGAACCGGGCGCGACCGACAGTAACATCGACAGCGACAGTGGTGATACCGACAGAAAAATAAGAAAAAAAAGAAACCCAAAGTCATGCCACACCACCCGCAGTAATTAGACCGCCCGTTTGATCTCCCGAGTTCCCAACGTTGGCGCGAACCAGTGCCCGAAGCCCGCCCTGAAGACAAACAGAAAGCCGAACGATCGAAAGAAACGCCGTGTTCCACACCCTCAACCTAATACCACCCTAATCACTTCCCACAATGCGTCTCACCTCGGCGCTCCTCCTCTCCGGCGGCGCGCTGTCCGCCGCTACCGCCAGCGTTGACGACCCCCAGGCCACCAGCCAGATCCTCGAATGCCTCCACAGCCGGAGCCACGAGCTCTCAACCGCCGCCTCCTGCGGTGACGTGGGCTCCATCAACTACTGCCTCTCACACGCAACCACCCCAACCACCCCTCTCACCTCCCTCCTCGAAACCTGCTTCATCAACGCAGGCTGCACCGCCGCCGAGGCCCGCATCGAAGCCTTCTGGACTCTCCACCGGTGCGAGACACCCGCATCCGACCTACGCCGGCGCCGGGCGAACCCCCTCGCCGCGATCCCCCGCGAAGCCGCCGCCCTCCCGCCCCCACTCATAACCCTCGCAGCACGCCAGGACACCACGGCAACCCCGACCCCCGCGGCCGCAACAACAACCAACGCCAGCCCCTCCCCCTGCTTCACAACAACCGACGTCTCCATCTCCTCCTGCCCAACACAATCCACCGGCTCCGACGCCGGCAAAAAACTCTCCTGCTTCCCCACCACCGTGCCCTCGTCCGTCTGCGCAGCCGGTCTAATCTGCCACTCGGACGCACAGGGGAACCCCTCGTGCATGTACCGCCAATCCGAACTCGGGACAGCAGGAATCATCATCGCCATTGTTTTCGCGGTCGCCATCTCCGCGTCCATCTGCGCCATCTGCTTCCTCTGCTGCCGCGAGAGCCGCGTGCAGAAGCGGCTTGAGCGCGCCGCGGAGGCGGCCAAGATTGCAAAGGAGGCGAAGGCGAGTGCTGTGTTGAATGCCAAGCGTGGCGTTGGTAGGGGGGTCGAGATGCACGAGGACCAGCCTCTTATGCAGCAGCAGGTGGCGCATGATTTGCCGCCTTTGCCGCCTATGCCTATGGCTGGACAGTTTGGTGGTAATGGTGGTGGGTATCAGCAGGGGGGTGAGGGGGGACATAATCCGTTTGCTGATGATCCGAGGGATGCCCATCCTTTGAGGTGATTACAGTCGTTGGGGATCCGAGTGTGGAGGCGGGGAGAGCAATGCTGGTGTGCGGGCCGGGCTGGGATCTAGGGCACCGAACGGCGGCGCTGGTTGCATTGAGATCCTTGGTTTTAAAGAAAAGAAAAAAGAAAATGGAGCATGTGGGGGTCATGGCATGTCTGGGTAGCATGTAGGAGTATCTCATGTATCGTGGGTGTGCCTGTGTGTGTGTGTGTCTGTGTGGGAAACTGGATGGCGGAGTTGGATTTTGTTTTGTTTTATTTTGGTGCATGTATGTCTGTCTGTTTATCTGTCGGTTTTGCATATCACTTTTCTTCCCTCTCCGTCACGTAGAGCGAAAGCGAGCGATCGATGTGTTGTATGTGGATGTGGTTTTTGCAAGTCCCCACGCGGTCACATATAGATAGGAACAGAGGTCATCTCGAGTCATCCATTGTTCAGTTACAGCTTGAGGAGATTCGCGGCTAACATCGCGTAAGTGAAAGATACGGGCTGGTGAGGTTGCTTGTATGTCTTTGCCCTGAGAACATCTCGCCAGACCAGCCTTGAACTCGTGGACATTGGTGCCAGTATTTTGTGTGAATGCTGCTGCCACTGGACCATTCATTCCCTGGGTTTACGACTTCCCTTGTCAGGTGAAATGCATCTCAGCAAACGCCAGACGAACTCACTCACAAGGCATACACCACTGCACGCAACAGAGGACACACGAGCGAACACCTGAGAGAACCAGAGGTAACCGAATCAACAGCCAGCCAGCCAAGCTTGCCAGCGTCCAGCCTCTCTTCTCATGCATGCAAATGCTCACGTAGCTTTCGATAAACTACTGTTACAATGTAATCCCACATATCGTCCGTCCGTCCGTCCGTCCGTCCTTCAGTCCTTCAGAGTAAAACCGCCATGAAGCCCGTCCCAACCTCCCAAAGCGATCAGTTAGTTAGTTTCCTCTTCATCCCTCTCATCTCTCTCTCTCTCTCTCTACCATAATTGCCAAAGTTCAACAGCCGACAAACAACATAGAAAGAAAACGAGCATTCAGTTTAATGAAGAAAAGCCTGTGCATGTGCGAGGTAATTCTCTCTCTCTCTTCCCTTCCGTCATTAAACCCGGTCTAAGCTTGTAAAAGTCATTGGTTGGCCACCCCCGGCCATCAAGTGACCGACACCTGCGTCCATGAGGTTTTTGTTCTAAAAAGGGCGCAACGGGGCCGATACAGACGAGGCAGAGGCCAGTCAAGAAAGCAAGCTTGGACAGCAGCAGTCATCTATGGTGAGAGGTTCTCTCTCTACCTTTTGACGTTACAATATTCCAAACAAGCCCATGTGCTAACGACTGCCGAACGAGCCTCCACCCACAATGGGGCTGCCAATCTCGCTCGGTGCTCCGACTGCTCGATGGAGCGGCTGCGCGTTTGAATGCGCGTTGCTCGCGACAAAGCGGATCGACTTCTGACCCAACCCATCTTCACGCACATCAAAGCTGCCGCCACCGTTGACCTCATTGCCCTCGGTCTCGCAAATGACTAGCAGCTCATCCTCGTCGACGGCTTGGCCATAGTTGAACGCCTCGACGTGCTTCTTGATGCTCTGGAGCGGCACAAAGCAATTACTTGGCTCGACCGTGCCATTCATCTTCTTGCTGTCGGCACCGGCGAGCTCCTCGCAGGCGCGGCGAAGCATCTTGCGAAGCGCGACTGACTGAGACTCCTGGGGTCGGTCCATTCGTATTTGGCCACCAAACGTCGTGTTCATTGGCGCCGGAGGACCCCAGAGCATTGGGCCAGGACCGAAACCTGGAGGCGGCTGCTGGCTGAATGTGTGATGGTGTGCCATGAGCGGCAAAGGCGACGCCCATGGGTTGTGCGGCGACGAGTACATCTGATCCATCCCATAGTTGCCCAAGGGAGGATATACCGGTCCCAGTCGGGGCCCTGATGACGACAGATTCGACATACCTCTGGGGTAGGGGTTTATAAAGTCCTCGTCCGTGTCGTCTATCAGTGCCCGGCTTCCGAGATGCGCGTCAACCTCATGCTTGGCATTTCCAGTCGAAGGCGATTCACTCTGTCTTCGCTGGCCATGGACAACGCTGTCTGGTCGTTTGATCGGTGTCGGGCGGCTGATTGGCTGTGATGACGGAAGGGAGGTGCCCATTTCAAAGTTGCCGGAGCCGTGCCTCTGGTGTGAAGGCAATGGACCCAACACATGTGACATCCCTATTCCAGAGTCCAATGGTCCGGGTCCAGGGAAGCCAGGCGGAGGGTTGATCGGGAATCCGCGACCTCCACTTGGGGCATTGATCCCGGGCGGCATAGCCATCATGCCCGGCGCGGGCCTGAAGCCATTCAGAGGAGGAAAGCCTGACTCTCGATGCATGGGATTGCCGAAACCCGGGGGAACCTGAGGCATGCTGTGCGGAAAGGGTACACCCATTGTTGGGAGAGAGAACGGGCTCGGCTGAGATGGCAATGCTTTGCTTGGCACGTTCATCGGTGACGTAGAGTGTGACGACGGATGCTGCCCACTCTGTGTGCTGGTGCCGCTGCTTCCCGACTTGCTTGGCGGCCCAATAGGACCCGGGCTCGCATGCACGGGGGTAATGGGGTGAGGTGATGGATGCTGGCTTGGCGCCGAGCTTGATTGAGAGGTTGCTCCGGAGGACGAGGAGACAGTAAAGCCACCTTGCTGAGAGGCTTGGCGGGTGCGCATCGGTGTTGGGTTTTTGGGGAAGGCCGGCGTCGCGACCGGAATCTGCGGCGAGGCGAAAGACGTGGCGGTGGCGGGCTGTTGCGGTAGCGCCGGTACTGCTGCAGCGACGGAATGCGGAGCTGGGCGCTTTGGAAGGGTGACGGGAAGCGGAACTGCCGTGACGGGAGCCGCGGCTTTCTGTGCGGCCTTCTCCTCCGGCTTGGATTTCTCCCGACCGTCCTTTGCCTCACGCTCCGCCTTGGACTTGACATCCCTGTCCCGTTTCTCCCGGGTTTCACGCTCTTTCTGCTCGCGGTTCACCTTTTCCTTGAGGCGAGCCTCTTCCCGTACCTTCTTCTCCCGCTCTCTGGCTTCGCGGGCCTTGCGGTCATTCTCTTCTCGTTCCTGCTGTTTTCGCAGGCGTTCTGCATCCCTCCGCTTGCGCTCCTCCTCCTCGGCCAGTTTCTGGGCTTCCCGCTTCTTTCGCTTCTCCTCGGCCTTGTGACGTTGCTCTTCGGCTTTTCGGGCCTCCTCAGCGATACGGGCGGCTTCTTCGGCAGCCTTCTCAGCTTCCTTCTGGGCCTCCTTCGCAGCTTGCGCCTCCCTCTTCTTGGCGGCCTTGTCTTTCCGTTTCTGCGCCTCCTTGGCCTTTTTCGCCTTGCGCTGAGACTCTTGCCGGCTCTCGTCCTCGAGCTCCTCGATGAGCTTGGCTTGGCGCTCCTTGGCAACCTTTTCTCGGTAGGCCGTGAGCACTCGCTGCTCGAACATGCGGGCCGCGAAGATCTGGAACATCCTCCGGCCCTCTTCCATTCGTTGCTCTTCGGTCATGGTGTCCTGTTCATGGATTAACAACCCCACGCAAGAAACGGCTCAAGAAGGCCCATACCTCTTCCTCCTGGCTGTCGTACTCTTCTTCGTCGTCGTACTCTTCCTCCTCTTCCTCCTCCTCCTCGAACTCTTCCTCCTCGTCGGGCGGGGGGTGATAGTGGGCGCTGCGTTCGCCACCGCGGTCGCCGTTCGTGTGGGCATACGTCCGCTCAAACTGCTCCCTGGCGTCCTCCTCGCGCGCCATGCGTCGCTCGGCGAGCTGCTCCATCATTTCGATGAACTTCTTGCCGTCATTTTTCAGCAGGTCATCGGCAACGGTCAGGATTCCGCCTAGAGAAGATGAGCCATAAGCGTTATTGCCAGTCCCTGAGAAGGGATAACTCTGCAGAAAAGACGGAAGAATGGGGAATCTGTCCCTACCCTGCACAGTCAGGCTGTTGCCGAAGTTGAAGAAGTCTGTGGCATAATCGGGCCGGTGCAGTACTTCCTCGGGCTCTTCCTCGCTGTAGTCGTCGTCGTCGTCGTCCTCCTCGGGATCCTCTTCGTCGCTAAACTCTTCCTCCTCCTCGTCAACGTCCTCCTCCTCTTCGTCTCCCAGCTGTTCCACTATTTGTCCGCGGATTGCATGGTGATCTGGACGAGGCCCGTATAATGAAGGGTCTCCAGGTTGACGTATGCCGTTAATCGTCGTGCCAAACGATCGACGACGCGCGCGCAGCATTGGCGGTCCGTCACCTTGGGGATGGTGAGCATATTGCTCCAACTCTTCGTAATACGCATCGTAGAGGCCCTCTAGCTCCTCCTCGATTGCTGTCCGTTTCCTCCCGCACACGGTGCAACTGCACGTGTGCTTCTGCTGCTCCTTCATCTTTTTCAAAACGGCGTCCTTCTCGACCTTAACGAGAGACTTTCGCTCGCTTTCACTGAGCCCAAGCCAGAACTCCTTGATGCGCTCGCGCTCCTCCTGTGAGCTCGTGTTCCATATCTTTTCTCTCGAAATGCCGGGGCGATGGTGTTGCGTGGGCGGGGTAGGAGCGGAGACGCGCGCATCGGCATGCGAATGCGGGTGGGAGTGTGCGTGAGAGTGAACATGAGAGTGAGCATGCGAATGAGCATGCGAGTGAGAATGCGGCTGTGGCATGGGTCGGTGGCCGTGGTGGTGGACTTCTCGATGCTCGTCCGCATTCGTCTCTGCACCGCCCTTCTTCTTCTTTTTCTTGGTCGCCTTCTTCGACTTTGCCGAGTTTCCGTCAACAAAACCGTTCTGGTGCTGGGCGTGGTGATGTCGGGCATTTCCGCCGCCGTAGTTGTCGTCCTCGTCGTTGCTGTAGTCGGGCTCCGCATCTACGGACTGGTGACCGTGCGATGTGGGCGTACTGGGCAGGTTGTCCGGGGAGTCATGGCTCTGGCCCTGCTCGGCAGCTGCCTTGGCCGCAGCCTTTGCGCGCCGCTTCTGCTTCTTGCGGTTTATGGGCTGTGCCTGTTCCTGAGCACCTGCTCCGGGTACGGTTTGTGGGGTTATCTTGGCGTTCGCAGCCGGAGCAGTCGTCGGGGAGGGCTGGGAGGAGTCGACGGGCGTGGAAGCCTTCGGGACGGTTATGAACTTTGACCCATCCTTGTTCGTGTACTTTGCGGTGGCTTTCGAGGTCGGCGAGAGGGGTGCCGAGTTCGACGCCGCCGCCGGCGGGTGGCGGACGTTGCCCTTCATGATGGTGCTTCTTTAGTGCGACGCGGCGAATATCGGGGTCATGTGTATGTAGTGCTGTTGCGGCCAGTCTAATATGAGGTGATGAGTCGAAAACTAGAAGCTGAGAATAAGTGAGCCCACGGTCACCAGTTCCGGCGTGGAGGAGTCATTGACGAAAGTGAGTTGGTGCTGGTGGGGGTGAGAGCGAAGTGGGGAGACGCGGTAGGCCGATCGGAGCAAGAGCGCGCGTCGGAGGTTGGAGGGGAAGAAGCCAAAAGACGGACGGGGTGGTGGCATGGAAGCAGCTCGACAAAGGAAAGAACATGAAAGAGGGGTTGACGAAGGATGTCCGCGATTAGAGCTCGGAAAGCTTGAGGGGCAGGGAAGGGAGGAAGGGGGAGAGGGAGGGGAGGGGCGAAGGCGAGGGGGAGAGAGGGGCGGGCAGGGTGAATCAGGTACTTTGAGGGGCGCAGGGCACGGGGCACACATCGGGGCAAGATGGGATGGGATTTGGGATATGGGACGGGAAGGGATGGGATGGGATGGGATGGACCAGTCTGCGTGGATGGGCGGATGGATGTATGGGGCATCGGGAGGTCGAGACTCGAACCGGGGACCTGTCGCCCAGGAGCGGCCTCAAGCGGGCTGGTGGACGAACATTCGGGCAACTCACGGGTCGAGAGCAGCGGCGGCCGAGAGAAGGGTCGAGTCGAGTCGAGACGACGCAGGACGACACGAGACAGGCCGAGAGGTGGTAAGGTGGGGAGCGAAAGGCCGGCGGACGTTGGTGCTGGCAAAGGCAACAGTCGGACCGGGTGGCAGCAATAATATGATGTGGTTCGGCAGCGAAATGCTATGTGCGCTTCATTCAAGCAGCGGCGGCGGCGGCAGCAGCAGCAGCAGCAGAGCAGGCGGGTTCCAGGTTAGGTGTAGGTTCACCTCAGTCCAGCGGATGTCGAAGATGCACCGGCCAGCAGTGGGTTCCAGGTTGGTTTGCTGGTGGTCCCGCTTTACCCCGTCCCGCTCATGGCCTGTCCGCCCAGCTCAGCTCCCAATTGGCTAGCCACGCGGCACGTGATGGGCCCCCTCAGCCTCGCTGTTGCCCGCTGTCCGCTGCCAGCAAGTCTGTTGGGCTGCTAGGGGGGGCTGCTGGCCTGAAGTCTGGGGTCCTGAGCAGTGGAGGAGCCGCCAAACTCCCCGGCAGTTGCCAATTGCCAATTGCCAAATCCCATGTTCAGGCACCTCAGAGCTCCGTTGCACCTTCCTTCCATGCCTTATTGGTGGCCCGGCGAAATATCGCGTTGATTGGCCCTCCTTCCTTCACTCGATCCAGCGACCAGCTAGCTATGTAGCTCCCTGAGGCAAGTGCGACTTTATCAGACGGAGGCTTTCACTCAATTGCAATCTTGTGCGGGAGCGGGCACTCGATTGCTTTTTTGCATGTGCATTTGGACAGTCCAGGTGGTGGGCTCTGCAAAAGTCAATTTACTCCACAACCTCCCCGCTGTTATCCATGCTGTGCGTGCCCGCCAACGCCCCCATCCTTCACCTCATGTGTGACTGTCGTTCATTCGCAATTGGATGACAGCTTTGGCTTTGTGTTCCTGTCCTACTGTATTGTTCTCTAATTCACGTCCCGCATATACTACGTATACCCGGGTAGTTCATCATTCTGGTCAACGATGATGGTCCCTTGGCCAATCTGGTATTCATCTCGCTCGAGACACCAACCTTCTACCACCTTGGCCATTTACTTTACGCAAGATTGATGTGGTGCCTGTGGCGGGTCCAATGGCATCTGCGCCCAGAATCCAAAAGATGCATCCAGGGTAAACTGTCTGAGCATGGCAATCGCCACAGATTCCTGGCAAGTGTAAACTATACGTTACGTGGGGACATGCTGAAGCTCTGGCGTCACATCTTGTCCTGGGTTACTCCCATCTTGTCGGTGTCTCCGGCAGCCGATGAACTGACGACATGCCGATCTGCAGCCTGTATGTAGAGCTCCAGGAATTCCAGGTTTCCCCTCAAGTCTCGATGCCATGTGCAAGATATGCCTCAGACCCGAGGTTCTTCAAGTTTATGATACTAGAGGATACCGTGCGGATGATACGCTCGTATCCGTGCTTAGAGAAGCTTACCTTATGGGCTACCTCCCAGTCAGTCATGGTGTCGGCCAAATACGAGTTCCCCGGTACTAACACGTAACCATGTCGCTGCAATCCATTGCCGTTCTTTGGCCTGTTAACCGACGAAATGACTGTGCCTCACTTCCCGCGACCCCAAGAGTTTCACTTGAATGCATACCAAGTACCTAGCTTCTACAAAGCTCAATGTGCTAAAACCATGTGAACAGGTACCCGGTGGTTGTTGGTTGTTATGCTATGCTTTACGGATCTCCGCTATCCTGTATATCATTATATAAATACCTTTCAAAGTTGTGATAGTAACAACAAGGAGCCCGATAGCTTTGGAATGTTTGTGGCGGCGAAAACGGTTGCACCCCAGCCCCTGGCGTTTTGTCGAAATGGACGTCTCCACAGAAGGGCAGGCGCTATAACGAGTACAGAAGGATCCATTGATATGTTTCAGAATCGCATGCAGCATGCGTGACGATGTCATCTCCCAAAGAACAACCATGCACCAAAAAGGTGCACTGCGCGTAAATAGAGGACGGAGTGCCTTGTCCCTTTGATACCATGAGGCGTGATACGACATCTCGCCAATCGAGTCAGAAGTCAGACATGGAGAGCCATTTAGACGATCCGATTCTCGCAGGATTTATCCCGTACCAGGTAAAGCACCCGTCTTTGGGTGGTAAGTTCACCTCGAGTTAAAGATACCCTCTGTACCGGCCATATTTGCTTTGCCTTTGGTCCTGGATGGCCGAAGCTGAACCCCAAGTCCCACGCTCCGTCCCTATCCCGGCGCTACTGACCCAAGATATGCAATAGTCGCCAGGGAGGGAGACCCCCTCCATTCAACCTCCCCGCCTCCGAGCCGCGTGAGCTTTGGTTCCGTTATCCGGGCTACCTACCTTACGCTAGGGCTGCCTTACCTTACCCTTGCCTCTTTTTCCTTGCCGTGCTTGCCTTCCTCTTCTCTTCAGCTCGTCCGTCGAAACCTTCAATTGATGATGCAGCAAATTTGGGCTACAGACTGGTCCATCTTCCATCCCCCATCCAGCATGGTGGTAATCTGCGCAGCGTGGCCCGTAGCTAAGGAGGTACCGCAAGGAACAATGCTGGCGCGTTATCTGTCAGGGCGATATGAGGTCACCAATCCCAAATGGTTATTTTCGCCCATCAAGGTTCGAGGCCGTCCACTTCAACGGCCCACAGCCCGCCATCCAAAGTTCAAACCGCCTAGCCCAGCGCCCTGACCTGCCCGATCGACCAAATGCGGGAATGAAAAGACTCCCAGTCTCCAAACCTGGGCCCTGATCCATCATCGGTCCCTCAGCAAGCACGCGCCTCACATGGAAGGACCTTGTTGAGCTCGCGGCCCTGAAGCCGAGCGCGGGGATCGACAGCTATGGCGACTTCCTGCTACAGTAGACTTGCAAGACTTGCATTGTAACCTCGGAAAAGAACTGTCTGCGGGAGTCGCAATATCCCAATCAGACGGGTCAATTAGAGAATGCCAACATGCAAACCCCGTAAAAACCCATGCACGCGTTGTGGTTTGCGCTCATCGGTGCGACGAAAGCGGGAAAAGGACTGGACCTGGCTGTCTGCAACAAGGAGGCAGTGAGAGTTGAGAGTGCGGTGAAGTGTGGAGCCGCCTCCACTAGCAGGTAGGTACTGTACATTAGGTACGCTGGATACCGGTAGCATGCTGATGGGCCCATGCCCTGGGATTCGTTTCGCGCCAAGAATACGGACACTGGACCGCGACCAGGCGCTGCGTCAATCGACGTGGACGTCCGGGTGCGGGTGGGCGACCAGACGAAGGGGGGCCTGCTGTTGGCGTTATGTAATCGCTCTGTTCCGCTATCAACCCCGTCGTTCCCCTCGAAATTTCCTGGCGCCGAGCTGAGGTGCTGTGCTGTGCTGTGCTGTGCTGTGCTGTGCTGCGCTCGTCCCAGGTTGTATGTAAGCCCAAGATCCAACGGCCGGTTTCCACACTGCCTTCCTCCGTATCTTACCTACCCACCTTCCTAGCTATTACTTATTTCCCATGCTCCAGGCAACTCTGGACTTCTTTTCCCTCCCACCTTCCTCTCCACGACGATTGCCGCTCCTCACCCTCTTCCCATTGCGCAGGGAACACGACTTCCGTTCCTCGAGCTGAGCTTGGTTCGGACAACAGACGACCATGTCAACTCCAGCCGCCGCCAATGTTATCCGCAGGTGAGCACACTTCCATTTGCCGGCCCAACAACAGCCCAGCCCAGGCATAATCCCGCCTCCCGCCTCCCGCCTTCACCTCCCAATTCGAACTCGTCTCGCGCCTGCAACACCAAGCAGTGGCAGCAGTAGCAGCATCAGCGAAGCAACTACAACGGACACTACCGACCGACGACAATTCGAATTCGAATCTGACTCGCTCCCGTCTCTTTCCGTTGCAAGCCAACATGGATTGTCTGACATGGCCAAACACCTAGGAAACTCGTCATAATTGGCGACGGTGCTTGCGGCAAAACCAGTTTGCTCAGTGTATTCACACTCGGATTCTTCCCCGCCGTAAGTTTAAAGCTGCTTGTTCCTGTCCCGGTTGCACTTTGACGACCACACCGCTAACATTGGCTTAGCACTATGTGAGTTTGATCGCGAGAAATTTAACGAGCCATGACGCCCCTGCCGAGAAAGACGAGCGCCGCTCGCTGCTCCCCCCCACCGTCGATTCCCGTCCACCCTCTCGATTCCCAACCCCCACACTAACCGACTTTCGCTACGCCAGATACCGACAGTCTTCGAGAACTACGTGACCGACTGCAGAGTAGACGGCAAATCAGTCCAGCTTGCACTATGGGATACAGCCGGGCAAGAAGACTATGAGCGGTTACGACCTCTCGCATACTCCAAAGCCCACGTCATCCTGATAGGGTTCTCGATCGACACACCCGATTCTCTTGACAATGTCAAACACAAGGTGGGTGGGATCGAGCCTCCCCGACATTGCAGCTTCTGCCTCCGCGGCTCCCTCAGTGCTGCCCCGTTCCATGCAAACACTCTTCCCCGCTACACGTGGCCGTCATGTGCGACGTTGTCACACCACGCAATCCTTCACCGTTCTATGGCTCCACCCCCAGTACACCCACGCAGGCAGAGTGCTGACTGACATACGTTCGCCGCACAGTGGGTCGTAGAAGCACAAGAGAGATGCCCCGACGTACCGATCATCCTGGTTGGCTTGAAGAAAGACCTGCGAGGCGACCCGGTCGCTATCGAGGAGATGCGCAAAAAGTCACTCCGTTTCGTAACCGAGCAGGAGGGCGAGGCCGCCGCCAGAGAAGTCGGTGCCCGCAAGTACCTCGAATGCTCCAGTCTGAGCGGCGAGGGCGTTGACGACGTTTTCGAGGCAGCCACCAGAGCGGCATTGATCATGTTCCAGAAGGGCGAGGGGAGCGGCTGCTGCGTCATTCTATAAGAGGAAGACAACAAAGCGATGGTACCTCCAACGGAAATGGGAATAATCCAAGCAAAGCATCCAGCCACGATCGTCATACAGATACGCACACCCACACGAATCTACACACATACAGACACATCACACACATACACCACACACACAACACACACCATACTGGATTCACGGTTCTAGGTCGTCATCAAAATACGGGAACACATGGTTTCGAGGAAATGGATGCATGGCATGGATGGAGTTGAGCTTGGCAACAGCTGGCAGCCCACACCCGGTAACCACCTTTTTTCTCTAGGCTCTTTTAATGCCTTTTCGCGTCTCTTTCTCTTGTTTGTCGTTGCATCGCTCGCATTGATGAAGAACGGGACGACCTTAATGACTGAGAGGCAGGGAGTCTTTCTTGCCAACCAACCACGGCCAGGCTCAACCTACACATGTATTAATACGCTATAGACTTTTGGTTCCCTTTGTAGTTTCGTGCTTTTCTTTTTATTTCCTTTTTTTTTTTTTCACATTTTCTTTTCCGAATCGTGTCCATGGGAAGCAGGAGAGACATATAGTGAATGCCCAATTATCAATGGCATGCTCCTCGGTCTAGGAAAATGTAGGAGTACTCAGACAGAGACCGGGAGGGAAGGCACAGGGTCAAGGGAAGAGATAGGGAGATGTAAGAGACGGATAAATAGGCCAGGTAGCTACGACAAAAGTTGAAGGCAGAGAAAGCTTTTGCCTGTCTACTACCTTATTCTCGCTGAATCAACTATACCCTGCACCCCAACCTACTTCACCGCGTAGCTACCTCATATGTCTATGGTGAGGTTTCTAGAAATGAGAATGACACGTTGACACATTATATCAATTCTTTTGGTGAGATGAGTGATGGATATAATATTTGCATGAGAGCAAGCACGGACGACAGGTACTGTAGCCTGTATATTTCCCTCGCCTGCCATGTGTGCTGTGTTGATGTACATGATGTGTTACAATTATGTTCTCGAGTCTTTCCCATGTGGTCTCAAGCCGCATGCCCCTCGAAGGCCTCGACCCTTGACCGTGATCTTGATCACCAGCTAGCGGATGGTTTCCACAGACCCAACTTGAAGAAAATCTACCAATACAACAACCACTGATCCTCCTCTCTCTCTTAATCGCACACATCCTTCTCTCCCTCTCTAACCCCCCCCCCCCCCCCCTTACAACTTCCAATCATGATTCCACGCAACCTTAGCCGGCGTCTCCGTCTGCGGGCGCGCATACTCAATCGGCACGCCATGGTGTCCATACACCCCCTTCTTCTCCATCGCAACACGATAAAGATACCCCGTCTCTCGCGTGCCAGGACCATCGCTCATCCGCAGCTCCTCGCACGCCGCATACATGCCCTGGTACTGGCGCATGAGCGTGCGCTCGCGGTTCTCGCGCTCCCGTCGGCGGAAGAGAAGCCATGCGCGGTGGATCGTCCAGTGGCGCAGGTGCCTGTTGCGAGCCATGCGGAGAGGGGGGGGGATGCGCCGGGGTGAGAGGACGGCGAAGTGTTTGAGCATGTTGATCATCTTTGGGTCGCGTTGTTCGGTTTTGCTGCCTTTTTTGGCGGTGCGTTTCTGTTTCGCGGCGAGGCCGGCTTTGCCCCCGAAGGTGTTTGCACCGGCGTCGAAGCGGGCTAGTTGGGGGGGGAGGGTTGAGAAGGGGGCCATTGTGGTGGTGGTTGGCATGGTTTTGGGGAGGGTGAAGAGGCGGGTGGCTAGGCCGCGGAGGTTGAGTGTGAGAGACATTTTGGAGTAATCGTCGTGGTGGTGGTTTGGTTAGTCGAAGAAGAGTTTCTCGATTGAGAGTTGTTTCGGCTTCGAGGAGGATGATCTGCGCTTGGCGACTCGTCCCTTGGGCACCGCCACGCCCCTGTCGCCGATGGTTGGTCGTCGACGGGTTGATGTGCTGCTTCTGGTCGACGACGAGGAAACGTTGTTGCGGTCGCTGCTCGACGAGGATCGGCGGCTGGGTGGTGGTGTTGGTAGTTGTTGTGATGATGATGGAGGAGGTGGACGAGGGCGGATTCGCGGCTGCGGCTGCGGCTGCTCAGAATCGGATCGAGGTGCAGGGTGGTCGGCGCGGCGGTGGTGGTCAACAAGCTCCTCGCTCCGCTGGTAAATTTGGTGAAAAAACGAGCTCTGGGCCGGGTCCACATAAAGCAGCTTGGCAGCGGCCCGCCATTGGCTGCCGTGACTGGGGTCGCGAGCGGGTCCGTGGGGTGCCAGGGACGACGCTGCAGCTTGGGATGCACCGGTCCAGCACATCTCAGCCGCATTCCTAATTGAACGACGAGTACCAGGGCGGCCGCCATGCACGTCGTCTGCGCTGCAGTACACCACGACGGAATCGGGATCGAGTTGCAGGGCTTGCAGTCCCTCGGCCTCCATGTTTTTCTGGTGCGTGCGGAGTAGTGCGATGAAGCGTTGACCGCTGGCGTATTGCAGCAGGTCGATCAGCCAGTGCCATTCGAAGGGCTGCTGGTGGTGCTCCGGGGAGCGGCGGAGTTGGTAGATGAGCCAGGCTGCTTCGGCATAGGTGCTGGTGCTGTTTGTTGCGTGGGAGTCGGTGTTTGAGTTGGAGTTGTTGTTGAGGATGGCGGACATGGTGTGGTGCAGGGTGTGAATCGGTGTGCCATCGTCGCGGCAGTCGGTAAACTTGCACTGCCAGATGCGCAGCAGCAGAGCCAGGTCGTCCTGGTCGATGCCGCCTCTCTTGTTGCGGATACGTCGAAGCTGGGCTGGGATTCGCTGCGCATTGCCTGCCATGGGACGGAACGACAGGAGGCTGACGACCGAGTCGACGACATCCGGCAGCACACGGGTCTTGAACCGGTGCAGGTAGTCGCAGCCGGGCCGAGGGATCTGGCCCTCGTACTGCAGACACCCGGGGATGGGCATCGTCTTGAGGTCTTGGGACACCCGGAAAATGTGGCTTCCCGCCGCCAGGTCGTGTCCCATGTTGGAGAGATCCGAGTCCTTGGCTAGGACCCGGGCCACGATGATCTCTCCCGACCATGGCAGGGTGATGGCCATGGCTTGGCCGCCGTTGCGCTGTGGCCGAGCGCTCTTCGACTGCTCGCCGGTCGGGTGGCTGCTGGGGTACCGAGCAGCCTCGGTCTCGACGGCTCGCTTCCATGCCGCAAACTTCTCTCGTCGGATGAAGGACCGCCAGTGTGTGGCGACCTCAGGGGTGGTGTACTGGCACGCGGGTGCCCAGTACTTGCGGACCATGGCCGCAGACCAATCGGCAGCAGACTGCATCGTGACACCAGTTGTAGCGGGTCTTGATGCTTGCTGTCTGAGTATAACAAGGGGTGGGTGGGTGTATTCTAATGGCAAGCTTAATTGCCAGTAACGAGACGTGGCGGGGATAGGTGATGGGCAAAAGAAATGGGGGTGGCGACGGAAGTGGTGAAGGTTATGTCAATCAGGCCTTGGTTGTCGCTGGGTTGTAGGCCAGGTGCAGGTGTTGGTTTTCGGAAAACTGGTTGTGGTGTCGGGTCGAGTGCCTGTCACGGGTACGAATGGAATGGGTTACGAAGGATGGGAAGTGGCAGACAAGCTGGGGTGAATGTCGGGCTTGACGCGTGCCTATAGGATGGCGGAGAATCAGTAAAATCAGATCGAATCCTCCCTATTCCGTTTTGGGTTGTTCTTTATCGTGATTTGAGGTGTGAATTGTACAAGGTTGGCCATTTATTCGTTAGCACAGGGTTTCTGCGGTTGTTTATCCTATCGTTGACATCTATTGATTAGCTTTTCTATTGTTCGGTCAGAACGCTGCCGGGCGTCGTTGAACAGTCAATCAGTCCTGCGTCCTTGCCCTGACCCCACTTGGACTGTTTCCAAGACTGATCATCTGGCACCATGGGCATGATTTCTTTGGGCGTTTTCATCTGAACGCGTTGGCCATTTCCAAATCATGGCAGTCGTATTCGCCCGCACGATCACTCGGACCAGTCCCAATAAAAATGCCCTCGGCGACTGGACCGAAGCAACAGATTGCGATTTTGGTTGAAGCTAGACAAGAACTATTCGCGGAGGATCTTGCAGCGACAACGGCAGAGTGCCGCGAGAAAGGATACAGTGGGTGGGTAAGGGTGATATTGTCATTGACCATTTCCAGAAAAAAGTGATAATTCTCGCGAGTGACAATGCAGACTCCGAATTTCGCAAGCTCAGATGCTTGTTGAAGCTGGACCGCCTCTTCCAGCCATGTGGATTTGCAACGGTTTGGGATCGAGAATCACCACGAGTGGATGATCACAATTAACATAGTGTGCCTGATTTGCAAAACCGTTGCAGGCCAGATTTAATCGGTGTGCTCGGCGTTACGGTCGATATTCGGTGGCTGCTCGAAGCTTAAACTTTTCGGCACAACCTGAGTCACCACAGTACCAGATAATTAAGAAAGCAGGCAGCTACTCCCAAGTCCCTGAAAGTTTACCAGGCAACGGTTGTTACCAGGCCTCGGCCAGATCACGCGCGCCGTTATCCTCGGTTCAATCGGTCCATTGCCAGCTCAAGTTGCCGTGGCCAGGTACTAAAAGGCAACCACACACAACATGACGTCCTGCCACTCTTGGCCGACAGTGCCTCCATCTCGAATAAAAATTATTCAAGGCTTCAAACAAGACCAGTTGAAATGTGCCCGTTGTTTAAAAGAGCCTTTTCACGGCTAAAAGGTCTTTTTACTTTTCGCCGCACAGGGCCGCAGTCACGAAAGAGATTTGAAGTCGACGCCGTAGCCCCGGGGCAGCCGTCACCCGAGAGAGCCACCGCCCCAACCTCAGAGTCTCGCGCAAAGGCCGGACCTGCCATGATGTACGAGAAGGGGTCGTGAAGACGGAGAGCTACTTCTATGTTGGCAACACCTTCAGCAGTATGGGGAAAGAAGCGTTTCAGGGCACCTCAAACGCTACCAGGTAATGACTGTAGCGTATTTCCCTATATGGCTTGTGATCATGCCGGCAATAATACGTGCCGGAGTTAGATGTATTTTTTTTCTTCGGTGCAATGGTAGAAACCACAGTCAAGTAGGTAGCTTTCTGTACCTTGATGCTTTCTATCAACTCGGGTCTCACCTGCTCCTACTCAATCAATTCTTCAAAGTTTACGGATTGTAAACAATGGCTTGGCTGGAGATCACTCGTAGCAACTCTTTATGCAGACTCCAGCACATGCAAGAGAGGTGAATGAGGCACAGGTATGCGGGAAACTATTCCCTGAACCACAAGGAAATTTTCCCTTGCTAATCTCATAACCAAAACCTCAATTTTGCGGTTTACGATGATTTTGTTTCCTGGCTAACCTCCCAACCTTGGCTGTCATGATAAGCCGAAGCAATCTCCAACCCTGTCCCAGCCGTCGCGCCTCTGATTGGCTCACAGATCGGCCCCGAAAGTCGCCAGTTGCATTCGGGCCCGAAGCAAAACCCATAGCTCTGATTGGCCACAGCAATCCGCGACTTAGACGATATAATGCCCATCACCCATCCGCTCCTCAACTTGACATTATGGAACCATTGAAGCACACACAGTCAAGAAAGTCCACCGACATGGCTCAATCGACAGAGAACCTGACCCCCTCCTCCCACACCGGGAACAGCTCAGACCGAGACCTCGAGGCAGCCAAGCCCGAGACCAAGTCTCAATCTCAATCCCAACACCAAGACAACACGAACACAAACACCCCCGACACCAAACCGCCCCCCAAGCATGACCCAGACCTAGTAACCTGGGACGGCCCAAACGACCCTTCCAACCCCAAGAACTGGCCCAAATCCCACAAATGGAGCTACACCTGCACCGTCTCGCTCTTCGTCTTCATCTCGCCCGTCTCATCAGCCATGATCGCGCCCGCAATGGCCAAGCTGGGCGCCGAACTAGGCATGCAGACCGAATTCGAAGTCTACCTGTCGCTCGCCATCTTCATCCTCGCCTACGCTGTCGGTCCGGTTTTCTTTGGTCCCGCCTCGGAGCTGTATGGGCGCGTCTATCTCCTGCAGGCTAGTAATCTGTGGTACCTGGCTTGGAACCTGGGGTGTGGATTCACGCATAGCAAGGCGCAGTTTTTTGCGTTTCGGTTTCTGGCGGGGATTGGGGGGAGTGCGCCGCTTGCGCTGGGTGGCGGGGCTATTAGGTATGTCATACCAAGACTTATCATACTCACCTCGTGGAACATGAAGCCATACTAACCACTCCACTCCCCCTTGTAGCGACGTCTGGAACAAAGACGAGCGCGGCAAAGCCATCGGCCTATACACCCTCGGCCCCATGCTCGGCCCCGTGATCGGTCCAATCGCAGGCGGCTTCATAGCAGAATACACGACCTGGCGCTGGGTCTTCTACTCGACCTCCATCGCGGCCATCGCCGTGCAACTCCTCGGCCTCCTCTTCCTCCGCGAATCCCACCCAGGCACCCTCCTCCGCCACAAACGCGACCTCCTCATCCTCCAAACCGGTAACACAGATCTCCACACCCCCCAACCATCCGAATCCCTCACTTCCAAACTCCTCCACGCTCTCATCCGCCCCGTCCGCATGTTCACAACCCAGCCCATCGTAGCCTGCATGTCAATCTACATGGCCTACCTCTTCGGAACAACCTTCCTCATGTTCGCCACCTTCCCCGACATCTGGACGGGATGGTACGCCGAGACCCGCGATATAGGCGGGCTAAACTACCTCGCCATCGCCCTGGGTTCTCTCATCGGACTCATCCTCAGCATCAGCCTTGCGGATAGGTTCTACAAATATCTCACATCCACCAACAACAATACATCGGAACCCGAGTTCCGGATCCCAGGCATGGCAGCTGGATCCGCTCTCGTCACCGCCGGTCTGTTTTGGTACGGATGGAGCATCGAGGCGAGACTACACTGGGTTATGCCTGACCTTGGCGCGCTGATTTTCACGGCGGGCACGATGTTGTGTCTGCAAGGTATGCAAGGGTATATTGTCGATAGCTACGAGACGTATGCGGCTAGTGCGCTTGCTGCGGTTGCGATTCTGAGGAGCTTGGCGGGGTTTGCGTTTCCCCTGTTTGCGCCGTACATGTATCGCGATTTGGGGTATGGGTGGGGCACGAGTGTGCTTGGGTTTGTGAGCGTTGGACTGGGCTGGGCGGGTCCGGCGGTTTTTTGGTTCTTTGGGAAGAGGTTGAGGGCTAAGTCGAGGTTTGCGGCGGGGTGAGGTGGGTTGGGTTGGGTTGGGTTGTCTTTGGACTGTTGCTAGGGCTCTCGGCTCTAGCAAAGCTTGAAGGGTCGTTGGGTAAGTCGTGGGAGGGAGGGATGGTAAGTGGTAATGGGTGTTACACTTATGGGTACTTGTTGAGAGTAACCGGGTGTGCTGCGCGGACGGTTCGTTGGCATTGGGCGCTGCTCTTCTCTTCTCGATGTTCGTTTCGTTACGAACTTGCTAAACTTAGAACTGTATTAATTTTACTCGTACTCCACTCCATATTTTAATTCCTTTACAAATCTCGTAACCCCTTTAAAGGTACAAAGATGACGTCGCCTTGGGAATGTGACGAGCTCAGCATCCTGGTAATTAAGTTAGGCTTTTTTACGGCAGTGGCTCAGGTGAAGAAACTCAGACTCTCTCGGTTTTTATACTTTGAGTTTTTTTTGTCCACTGTTTTAAATGCTACTATATTATTACACCTTGAATCTCTAGTTAAAAATACTTCAGTTTCATACCGGTGTCTGACCCGTCAGAACGGACATACCCATGTATTTGGGAAGCATTAATTCAGGGGTAAGTGGTCCGCCATTGTTGACATGCAGTCATGTGATTAGGTAATCAAACATGTGCTGTGCCGCACCCTCATTGGCTATCTCAACCTTTTCTTTCCCTTTTCAAGTTCAACCTCCTTAAACACCTCAAACCATCGTCCACTTGTGTTGTTACAGCCATGTCCAACACAGGAGTCTCCAAGTCCACACCCCTGAGACTTGCTCCCGCCCCGAGCAAACCTCTTCCCCAGGAATCAAACAACGATGCATCTTCACCGCTTCAAAATGATATGCAGACACACTGCACGGAGATGTCGTTCAACTGCCAGTCGTGTGTGCGCAAAAAGGTGAAATGCAACAGACGCACACCGGCGTGCTCAGCCTGCACCAAGTCCGGCCTCGAGTGCTGCTACCGCGCGCCGCCCCCGCCGCGACCCCGCAAGCGGAAGCAGACCGACGCTGGCAGTCCAGCTGGCACCGAAGATGCTGAGGAAGATCATCATTATCCTCATTCTCATAATGATGCTACCAACATCACACCCTCCTCTGCCGCAAAGACAGGCAAGCTACTCTCCGCCGACGGCAGGTCGCGCTACATCGACAGCCGACTATGGCTCGACGCGGGCGAGGCCAGTCTTCGCGAAATGTCCGAGCACGAACAAGACGACCTGCTGGCTGAGACCGAATCCGCCCCCATCACCTCCAACAATAACATCCCCAACATCACTGCCGCACACCTCCCCCAAGACCCCCTATCCGCCGCCCTCATTAGCTCAGCACCACAAAGCCTCCTCCCCTTCCACCCAACCCACGACGAAGCCATGAAACTCTGGGCCGCACACGTCGAGAACGTCGAGCCCCTCTGCAAAGTCCTGCACATCCCCACCACCACGCAAATGGTCACCACCATCTCCCAACAACCTTCCTCCGCAACCCGCGCGCAAGAATGCCTCCTCTTCTCCATCTACCACTTCGCCGTGCTCTCCATGACCGACGACGACTGCCTCTCCACCCTGCACCAGCCCCGCCCCTCCCTCCTCTCCCGCTACCAACACTGCGTCCGACAATCCTTCGTCAACGCCTCCTGGCTCCGCACCACCGACATGGCGGTAATGCAAGCCCTAGTCCTCTTCCTCATCGCCATGCGCGCGCGCACAGACCCACACACCTTCTGGATCCTCACCGGCGTCGCCGTCCGCATCGCCCAACGCATGGGCCTGCACCGCGATGGGACAGCCCTCAACCTTCCCCCGTTCGAAACCCAAATGCGCCGCCGGCTCTTCTGGCAACTCTTCCCGCTCGACGGGTACGCAGGCCAATTCTCCGGGACGGGCATCACCATCCCGCCCGACAGCTGGGACACGCAAATGCCACTCAGCCTATCCGACGACCAACTCCACCCAACCATGTCTTCCTACCCCTCCTCCCCCCTTCCTCAGCAACAGAAATGATCTTCACCCTCTCCCGCGCCGAGCTCTCAGAATTCTACACCCGCACCGGCGTAAACTCCAAGACCATCGGGCCAACCATCTCCCTAAAACCCTCCACCGAGCTCGACTCCCTCATCGACGCCGTCGAAGCCCGCATTGAATTAAAATACCTCCGCTACTGCGACATAACCGTTCCCCTCCACTTCCTAACCCTCGCCGTGGTCCGCTCCGCCGCCAACGCCGTGCGTCTGCGCAACCGCATGCCGCCGCTAATAAACCAAACCATATCCGACGCCGACCGGCGCACCCTCGTCTTGCTCGCGCAAAAGATCCTCGACAGCGACTGCGCCATCTATCGCGAACCGGGGCTGCGCAAGTTTCATTGGCAGATTAAAGCCTTTTTTCTCTGGGACGCGGTCATGTGCGTTGTTGCAAGTCTGGCGAAGCCTGGGTTTTTTTCGCCTGCCGAGTTGGGTGTTGTGTGGCGGAAGATGGAGCAGGTGCATGCGAATCATCCGGAGATTGCCGAGGGGAGGAGAGCGCTGCCGGCGTCGGTGGGTAAAGCGACGTTGAGGGCGTGGATTGCGAATCCGCCGCCTGGTGTGGGGGGGAAGGAGGAGCCGGGGTTTATTACACTGCTACGGGAGAGAGGTTCTCGGAGGGGAGAGGGGCTGGGGAAGAGTGCTGTGATGATGGCCCAAGGCGGTGGGGATGTGGTTGATAATAATGATAATGTGAATAATACGGCGGCGTTTGGGTCGTCGGGCTTGGATGGACTCTGGGGCAGCGGCGGTCTTGATTGCGTTGCCGGCGCGGATATGGACTTGGGGCTGGATGGGGAGTTTGATCCCAGCACAACGGACTGGATGTTTTGGGACCAAGTTTCGGGTTCGGAGACTGGGGCCGGGCTGTACGGATCGAATCTTGGGGAGTGATTTTATCGGGTCCCTTTTCATAAGTTGTGGGATACTTCTTTTCTTGACTTGATTCCAGGATATCTGACATTTTCTGTCGGGGTACTACTAATATTTGCAGCTCCTCTGTAGATGTGATTCGACGTGGCAATGATTATACGAATTCAGTCTGGTGTCTAGTAACATCAATGCGGGATAATTAATTGCCCCCAATGTCAGGGGTTGACTGGCCCTTCGTCGCGACGGTTGTTAATAGAGGTGGGCTGCCTCCCTGAACGCGGGTCAATAACACTATCGCAGCTGAACTTGGAGAGTCCACAGTCTTGTATAACAAAAGTCTCCGGTCCAAATTAGATCACGATATGACCAGGTCGTTTTGAGAATGCAATAAAATTCGAGTTTCAGTTTGTCTCGAGACGCAATGCAACCCATGATGATAATGAAACCAAACGAAAAGATAAGATACCTACCTGCCTACCTACTATTTTTTCTGCCCCCACCAAAAAATCCAACATGCAAAACCCCCATTGCATAACCTACCCCACCCATCTCCGCGCGCTCCTAAACATCCTCAACCACGGCCCAAACTCGCCCCACTCAGCAACCTGATCCGCCGGCAGATAGCTCGCCACATCCGCCATGATCGTCCGCTCAGGATGCGGCATCATAGCCAAGACACGCCCATCCTTGCTGGAGACACCAGCGATACCGGCAGGGCTCCCGTTGGGGTTGTAAGGGTACACCTCGGTCGGGTTGAGGAGGTTGTCGACATAGCGCAGCGGGATCGAGCCAGAGGCAGTCAGAGCCTCGAACGAGGCGGGCGAGGAGAACTCGGCTCTGCCTTCGCCGTGCGAGACCACAATCGGGAGGCTGGATCCGTTCATGCCGTTGAAGAAGACCGACGGCTTGTTGGGGTTATCTTCGATCTTGACCATGCTGACGCGCGCCTCGAACTGCGAGGAGGCATTGTTCACGAAAGTCGGGAAGTCTTCGGCACCTGGGATCAACTCCTTCAGTCGTGAAAGCATCTGGCAGCCGTTGCACACGCCCAAGCTGAAGGTGTCCTTGCGCTGGAAGAAGTCGGCCAGCTCGCGCCTGGCCTTTTCGTGCAGCAGAATGGACTTGGCCCATCCTTGGCCGGCTCCGAGCACGTCACCGTAGGAGAAGCCGCCGCATGCTGCCAGACCAACGAAATCGGCGAGCGAGCGACCGGCAATGATATCGGTCATGTGGATATCGACGGGATCGAAGCCCGCGGCCTTGAAGGCAAACGCCATCTCAGCATATCCGTTGACGCCCTGCTCTCGGAGAATAGCAACGCGAGGCACCTTGCCAAAGAATCCAGAAATAGACGCTGTCAAGGGGACGATGTTGTCGGCCGGTGAGAATGTAAGGCTGTATGAGAGGCCAGGGTCCGTGGTATCCGCGATGGTAGCGTACTCCGACTCCGCGCACGCCGGGTTATCCCTCAGCTTCTGCATCTCGAAAGAAGTCTTTGTCCACCATTGCTGCATCTCACACCTGTCAAGGGTCACGAAAGGCGCTCCCTCTCCGTGACGAATGACCAGCGACTGCTTCGAGGTTGGCTGAACAACCCCGAACTTCCTGATCAAGCCGGCCGGAGGACCGCAAGTGGCGAAACATCTCTTGAAGTTGGTCTCATCAGAAGCCCGCACCTGGAAGACGGCACCCAGCTCCTCGTTGAAAAGCGCGTCGGTCATGTCTGCCAAACTGCCAGACTTCGAAATGGCATCCATCATCAAATCAACGCCGCATCGGCCTGCAAACATCATCTCCGCCACGGTTGTGATCAAACCACCGTCGGAACGGTCATGGTAAGCAAGGACGATGCCGCTCTCGTGCAGCTGGGCCAGGGCGTCGAAGTAATCCTTCAACAGGTCCACATCGCGCACATCCGGCGCGTCGTTACCAATCGCGCCGAGGGACTGCGCGAGGGCCGAACCTCCCATAGCCTTGTGGCCATTCGCCAGGTCAACAAACAGCAGAATCGTCTCTCCAACATCTTCAACGCGCTGGAGCTGCGGTGTCCATGTGCTTCTGATATCTTCCACAAGTGTGAAAGCGGAGATAACCACTGAGACTGGCGCAGTGACGGTCTTCTTGACCTCGCCATCCTTCCAAGAAGCTTTCATGGAGGTCGAGTCTTTACCAACAGGGATGCTGAGGCCGAGTTGCGGGCAAAGTTTCATGCCAATGGCCTCCACGGCCTCGTATAATGCAGCGCCCTCACCAGGGTGGTTGACGGCGGCCATCCAGTTTGCAGAAAGCTTGACGCGCTGAAGGTCACCACGATGTGCGCCTCCCATGATATCCGCCGCGCCAAGGTTCAGCAGGCTCTCGGCAACTGCCATTCTTGCCGAGGCAGCAGCCGAAATGAGGGCGATAGTGGGCTTCTCGCCCATGGCAAAGGCCTCGCCTGTCTTCTGGCTACCGATGCTGAACGAAGACGCCGTCACAGCGACGTCAGCCACCGGTGTTTGCCAGGGGCCAACCATCTGGTCGCGGATTGTGAGACCGCCAACGGATCGATCGGCGATCGTGATCAAAAACGACTTGGATCCGACAGATGGCATCCAGAACACACGCTGAACTGCTTGCTTGAAAATGTCTGCGTTGCTGGCCGAGTCGGCGAGAGCCGCTTTCAGGCTGGCGACAGGATCAAACGCAGGCCAGGTAGGCTTCCGGGAGCTGACAATTCTCTCCAGCTTCCGTCCTTTGGGGAAGAGCACATCCATGGGGACATCGATGGGGCGCGGATACTCCTGTGATTCTTTGTCGGTGAGAATGAGCTTAGAAACTCCGTCCGCCTCCTTTTTGAGGACGGTTCCGACATCCGAGAATCCGCAGCGTTCTCTCCCTAATAATGTTGTTAGCGACAAGGAGTAGAAACGGCGCAAACATTCAAACTTACTGCAGATGCTCACAAATCGGTCCATGCCCTCGCTGTTGACCAGGATAACGTATCGCTCCTGCGCCTCGTTGCACCAAATCTGGAGAGGGCTCATGCCCCTGTCAACGCTTTCAACCTGGCGAAGCTCGAATCTGCCACCAAATCCGGCGTCGTTGACGAGCTCAGGGAGGGCATTCGAAAGACCTCCCGCACCCACATCGTGAATCATCGCGATGGGGTTTTGAGCGCCCTGAGCCACACAGGTGTTAATGACCATCTGCGCGCGTCGCTCCATCTCGGGGTTGCCGCGCTGCACACTGTCAAAGTCAAGATCCGCATTGCTCTCGCCCGAATCATTGCTTGAAGCCGCACCACCGCCCAGGCCAATCAGCATTGCCGGTCCACCGAGAACAATGACATGGGCGCCCTCGTGGACATCCGACTGGCGCTTCAGGGCATGCTTCTCCCGCACAGTGCCGACGCCTCCAGCAATCATGATGGGCTTGTGGTAACCGCGGAACTCTCCGGCGATATTGGTATCCTCGGCCGTGAGGAGAGTTCGGAAGGTGCCAGTGAGGCAGGGGCGTCCGAACTCGTTGTTGAAGCGCGCACTGCCGATGGGAGCCTCCAGCATGATATCAAGACTGCTTGCATAATGCCCAGGGCGGCCAACATCGAGCTCCCAAGGGGCGGGGTGGTTGGGAATGTGCAGATCAGAGACCCAGAAGCCGCAAAGACCAGCTTTGGGCATGGAGCCTCTTCCGACCGCTCCCTCGTCGCGGATCTCGCCGCCCGATCCCGTAGCTGCTCCTGGGAAAGGAGCGATGGCGGTCGGGTGGTTGTGGGTCTCCACCTTGGTCAGCACATGCACCAGCTCTTTGTTCAGCTTCCAGGAGCCAGTTGAATAATCGGGAGCCCAGAAGTGCGAGTTCGTTCCCTGCATGACGGATGCGTTGTCGCTATAAGCGGACACGGTGAACTGGGGAGTCGTCTTGTGGGTGTTCCGGATCATCTCAAAGAGACTCTTGGCCTTGGAAATGCCGTCAATGGTCCAATTGGCATTGAACTGCTTGTGACGGCAGTGCTCCGAGTTGACCTGAGCGAACATGAAGAGCTCGATGTCATGGGGCGGCCTTCCAAGCTGGGTGAACTTTTCCACCAGGTACTCAACCTCGGATTGGTCCAGAGCCAGGCCGCGGGTCTTGTTGTAGTCGTTCAGGACCTGGAGCGGAGCTTTGTTCTCGGCGAAGATGTCGACAACCTCCAAAGGCAGAGGCTGGCTCTCGGCAAACATGACATTGAGATCGGGGGCGTCCGTGCTCAGGATCTCGGTCATGCGGTCGTACAAGACATCCCGGAAGGGGATAGTCTTGTCATTGTAGGGCTGCTCAAACTCGATGGTGATGATGCGTCCGCGCTCTATGCGGTGGACTTGCTGTTCAAAGCCGCAGACGTGGGCGATGCTGGTGGCCTTGGTGCTCCAGGGCGAGTTGTAGCGCGGCGTCACGTACCATTTCCGGTCGTGGCCAATGTGCGCCAGGTGCGGCGTCGACGGCTCAGAGGCATGCTGCAGCGGCAGCAGCTGGGCGAGCTTGTCCTGCGCGGCAGCTGCGTCGCCCTCGATTCGTGCGTAGTAGACCCAGACGCCCGACAGTGTGGAAACCGGGATGGGGGCTCCCTGGTTGATCTGGTCCTTCAGCTTCTGGGCTTCCGACTCGGTGAAGCAGGAGTCCCCGGTGAGCGTGAGGTACTCCATCTTGAAGGCGTGTGCGCGCACAAAAGGACGACGTGGGGAAACGTGCGAATGTGAGTTGCGATGGTGCAGCGGTGGTTTGATGTCAATTTGCAGAGAGCCAATGCTCACCGAGATGGACGGGGAGTCATCATCCAAGACGGAAGAATCCAGGTTCAAACAACTCAAACTGCACCCGGCGACGGCGAAGCAGGAAAGGGCCAGGCGGGTATGGCGGGGTTGGTGGCCAGGTCTGAATTTTTTGGTGGGGTTTGGTGGGGTGTGCATGACGATCCACCTGCTGCCACCTCCTCCCCTTGTTGCGGTCAGCCGTTTGATTGGCCAATGACCCCTGGCGCAGATCTGTGCTCGGGGCTTATCGTTTATCGCAGCTCTGTTGAGCTATTAACTGCTGGAACCAATGCCATCCGACCTTCGGCCATGTGTGTCAGTTAAATTGTCCGTTCTGTTTCCAAGCGGGTATTTGACGTAAAATGAAGTGATGGCTAGACGGACGAATTTCTCGCCAAGAGATATTCATTTCCTCGAAATGGCACAAGTTTTTCTTATAACATTTATCACGAACCAGGTGTTTGAGGAGGTTGCTGGGATCGATGAAGCTTCTAACAATGACGTAGTTGCACAGATCCGAGATCTCGGGTGTCTTGAGGACACAACGGTTGGAATGCTGCGCCGGCATTATGTTGGACTTACATGCAAATCATTCTTTCCAGCCCACCAACTACCTATCTAATGTTGTAAAAGAGCCTCGAAGGTCGGCTTCTCTCAAGTTGGTGAAGCACAAGGAACTCGCACGGCACCTTTACGCAGCCATTGACCACGCGACAAGTGCAAAAGTCCAATGCTGTCTTGGATAAAGTCAAGAGTTTCCTTGTTTATACTATTCTGGCTGATAATTTCCAGGATTTGGTGCTAATTTCAATCCAAAGATTTAGGTGCTGATGAATTTCCTTTCACTGCAAGTCACAGCTAATTACCTAGACTTGTCTCGTGGATGTGACTTTGATTCAGTATAAGTACCTTAAGAAGCATAAGGTTTCACAGGTTGCAGTGCTGACGTGAAAGAGCGCCCGGGTTGTAACCATTGATAGTCGCTCAGATACAGTCTATACAACATAATAGAATTAAGGCTTCTGTTCTTGTGTTGCCGTGTCAGGTGTATATGTTCCACCTACGCCGCCGACGCTGTGAGTTTATCGCCTTTGGCAACCACTCGCGAAGGGCGAGTTAATGTAGGCGCCACTGACATTGGGCTTTTTACTATAGAGAAGGATGACTTCTGTTTTACTCATGAACAGTGCTTCATTAAATGCCGAGATGATTTCTTCCCAACATTTCAGTTGTTGGTATTTTAGTCCCAAAAGGCGTCAACCTTTACACATGTGAATTGCACAAGTAGACATTTTCGGTCTTGGATAGGTCAGGTAGATTCAATGTGAGGGCACAAGGTATGGACTTATTTAACACGAACAGCGCCGATCAATGTTGATAGCGGCATCCCTTGTTCAAATCAACCACCGTCGCCAGTTCAAGCTGCTCAGACCTCATGGAACATAACTTGTCTCAGCTTCTTACCGGTTACCAGCCCGGTAGGCACTTACTGGTACTGCCCTGGTCATCTCTGACCCACCCGAGTCCCCAATCCTTATCCCTCGCATAGGAACCTCGTTTCGGCCCTCCATAAGTCGGTTCAGGGTAGTACCGTAAATCGCAGATGACCTCGCGCCGGGAGATGAACATTCCGGTCTCATAGTTCTCGCCTTCGTGATCACCGTACTTGACGAGGGAAGGGGAGACAACTAGATCTACCTGGGCACCGCGCTCGGGCTGCTTGTCCATGATGATGGGTTCCATCTGATCTGGATCGAAGGAAAAGCCATGGCAGGGGACGCGTCTCAGGTATTCATCGATATCCTTCTGTGGATGGAATTTGGTGTCCTCTAGCTCGTGGTACATGAAGACGCGGTAGAGTGCTCGGCAAGCTACAAGCTTGGCGTCGAGCTTGGTGGCTTCGGTGAAGATGGCTCTGAGATCTGCTGCGAGCCTGTTGTTACGGGCGGTGTAAGTGGAGTAGATGCGTAGCTGGCTTTCGAGCTCATCAGTTCTGCGGTTCATGTTGGGGGCAGTGCTGCTTGGTGTGCCGCGCTGGAGGAGCGTGGCAGTGCACACTTCCCATTCCTTGTACTCCTTGATCGATATCCGCGGTTCTTTTTCTTGGTAGAAGGCTGAGTATGATTGAAGAGGCGGTTAGATGCAATCTCAGTGTAATAGGTTCTGCGTGACCAGACGAACAGGATATATGATACGTACAAGACAAGAGAGTACGGTTGCGGCCCAGAGAAAAGCGTACTGTACTGGGTGCCCATAACTGCCCACCGTGACTAAACACGTCGAACATCAGCTCCCTCCAGATGAAAGCGCGGATCAGGTATGCCCTCGACTTTTCGCGTTCCAGCAGAGATGCGGGGAAGGGCGTCAGGTGGCCAAATGTTATTTCCCCGGGTCCTGACGTGACCGTCAAATTCAAAGGGTGCGAGAAGTGGTCCACCACCAGTTGTCTAATGCTGTAGTCCAGTGTATCCCACCTGGACTTCAAGGTCGAGTCGTCAAAGCTCATATTTGGCACCATCCTCGAGGCTAATAACTCCTCTTGGATCTGCTCTAGCTCTCGGTGTTGGCGTTCCAGTTGATTCTTTAGCCCCACGATGGTGTTTTGTTGGCCCTCGATGATACTTTGTGTTTCACGATCGCGTCGCGCACTGTCCAAATCTGCTTTTTTAAGTCGACTCTGGTGAAGACGTATTTGCGTCGGGGGCTTGGCCTCTCCTCCTGCGGGATCATGATTGACGCTTGGGTCGGGGGGGTTTGTTGGAGCATTCGGATTCTCAGGATCGTTGCAATCAGCCATCGGCCTGGGCTCGCGCGCGCTCTGTGGGCTCGCCGATGCTCTTTCCGCCTGGGCGTTGCTAATAATAATTGATCAACACATCCCAAGGACCTACCTAGGCAGTCACACTTTCTAGCTCGAGGGCACTTACTTCAAGTTTGTCATTTGTGGCTGCTCAGGTCTGTTGTCTAAGCCCTGAGCACCGTCCACGATCTCGTCCATGTCGGCAGGCTACCGAACGTTGAGACAATCTCCCTGGTGGTTACTGTATCTACCTGAGTCACGGCGGCACTGAAAGGTTGCCCTGATTTTCTGGGGAATTTGGTCGGTGGGCTTCAGTTTGTCTTTGAGATTTGGGACCGTGGATCAGGTGATGATACCCGGAGTGAATCCTCAACAGCTGGCCAGGCTTTTCGGACAACAGCCAGTGTGGCGGGGCGAGAGGTTCTGGTTCGATTACTGCAGACAAAAATATTATCGCCTGACTCAATTGTTCAGGTATCTAGGTACCTGGTAGACACGGTGGTTCATAATGGGTTTGGCTGTGATGGCATGCTGCGGCACCTGTTCAGTGTCAATAGCGCGTGTCTCAAAGGGACAAGCTGAAAGAATGCTTCTCTACTTCTGCATGAAAAAAGCGCCACCCGACGCACGATAGGCCGAGTATCAACAGCCGTCACACCACCTTGAACCCAAGCATCCGACCGGAAGTAAACATTTGAACATGGCGGGTGGTCTACTGTGATACGCCATGCTGTGCTGGCTACCTCTTAGGTTCAATGCTTAAATAAGGCGCTGAAGGAGTGTGTAATTTTTATTCCCAGCGTTGATCTTGAACGACATGAAGCCGACCATCTCCTGCGGACATGATGTAACTGGTCCAGTGACGACCTCTGAATGGAATGGCGCCACTGCGCTCAGCACCCCAGTACCGGCAATACAAAATTTACAATGATTGAAATCGCAAGTCCCGCAAACGACGCAAATGCCGACAGGGCCCGGGTCTTGCTGAAATGGCCATCCGCCTTGTCACTTTCCACCCTCATCTTGATCTGGCCCCCCAAGTCCGTGCTAAGCTTAGCTTGGGTCTCTTCGATTCTCTTTTCAATTCGCTTCTTCTCATCGGTGGCGCGCGCAAGATCCTCCTGGAGGCGTTGGTGCTCCATCACGTTATTGATCCGTCTTGGCCCCATGATTTCACTGTTGAGGTCGGCGATGGCCGCCTTCTTGGCCCGAAGATCAGTCTCGAGTCGCGCGACAACCTGGCGCCCTGCCAGTGTCTCGTCCAGTCGCAGACCATCTTCGATCAGCTCCTTCTGGATCTGCAGAACCACTGGTTTCTTGCTGAGAAGTCGGCAGACGAGCGCCAAAGCCATGCCCGCGCTACCGTTGAACTGCCGGACAAGAGAGCCGTGGTGTATCATATCAGCCCAGTACTCGGCGCGCAGCTGCTGCTGCCGCCGTGCTCCGACTGCCTTGTCCTTCAGGAGATCCCACATGGTGGTGCACAGCACGACGTGGTCCAGTGCTGCGTCTCCACAGAGCTCGTGGAACATGTGGAGGTTGGAACGAGCTGAGCCCTGCATCCGCACATCGGTGATCCGGTGGAGGTATATGATGCCTCTCAGCGTGATGCCATACGCATGCTGGGCGCCGAGGAAGCGCGAGATCTTCTCAAGAATCTCGCTGTCGCTCGTGTACGCGTCATCAAACCCCGGCGTGTCAACCACATGCACAAGCTGGTTCCCGATGACGATGTCGACGATTGAGCACTCGGTCGTCTCTATTTGTTCAAGGTGTGCATGTCAGCATTGCCCAGGGTAAATTCCTGACCTCGGCTGGTGTAGTCAATTCCAAACAGTGTACGAACCTCCGTGAAGATCAGCGCCTTCTATGGCTGAACCGGCATGTAAGAGGTTGACAAAGTGGGATTTGCCCGAGCCAGTTAGCCCCATGACAAGGACTATGCCAGCATCAACTAGGTCCCCATCAGTCGCCATATTGGTGGTCCGGGATGGGTGGAGGGAACTGGATCGTCAGGCAATAGTGTGGTTCTTTTGGGGGATAATCATTGAAGATGGTGAATCTCCCTGGTTGAACAGTCGCTTTGAAGGCAGTATTAATAAACAATCACTTTAATTCCATCTCCATTACCAGGAACAACATCTCCAGAGACAGCTTGTTGCTGCTTTCTTGACATTTCGGTGCGGCTTGCTCGTCAAGCATGCAAGGCATTCAGCTTAGGCTCACAGCTGAGGGCGGCTGGCGCTAGCAGACTCGCCACGCCCGAGGCGGAATAGCGACGTCTCGTGAGGTGCTTATCACTGCCCCTCGTCACCGGCCCGAGCCACGAACTTATGATTATGATGTGACTCATTCAGCCACGCTCCTTAGCTGGCCACTTGATCACCTCTTGGTTCTTCTGTTGATGTGACCCCATGTCCATGCCAAAGGAATGCTACCGGGCCCCCCTCTTGGAGTCTCGGGAGGTAATTAACCAAGATACCGTACATACCTGGTACCTGACCTATGAATTACCAGTCATTCCAGTCACCAAGGGAACCTCCTCGACCGTCCTGAACAGTCCGCTGTCCAGAGTCCCCAACCTCAACGACCAACTTGAAGATATTCTAATATCAGAACATGGCAGTCGTGCCAGTTTCCGAGTCGAGCATGAGCCTAAACAGTGACGCTTCAAGTTGCCCGAGTGTTTGCCCGAGTGTTTGCCCGAGTGTTTGCCCGAGTGTTTGTCCGAGTGTTCTGGTCTTCGGTATTGACTTTGGCACCACGTAAGCATGAATTGTCTCTCAATATTATCAGCCTTTTTGCGCGGAACTGAAGTTGACGCAAGCTAACCACCGGTGCTCCTCTCCATGCAGATATTCCGGGGTGACATGGGCATGGTCCAAGAAGCCAAAGAACGTCACCACCATCGCGAATTGGGCCACCACACAATACCAGAACTCTACAAGGGAGAAGGTTCCATCTGCAATATACTACGACAGCGCTACCAAGAATGTTGCGGGGTGGGGCTACAATATACCGCTTGAGGCGGAGCCCATTCGGTGGTTCAAGCTGCTGCTGCTCAACAGAGACGACTTGTTCAAGTATCTTCACAAACGCAAAGACTTTTCCCGGATCGTCGAGGCCACGGAAATGATCAAACGTCTGGGAAAGACGGCCGTGGACGTGATCACCGACTATCTGCGCCTGCTGTGGGCCCACGTCATGGCCAAGGTCACGAAGCAACTCGGGGCCAAATTGCTCAGCGGCATCCCCTTCAGCGTTGTCATGACTGTGCCAGCAATTTGGAAGCCGTACGCATGCGCCAACATGATGAAGGCGGCCAAGGCCGCCGGCATCATCAGCGACCGCGACTGCGGCCCGACCACACTCACCTTCATCTCGGAGCCCGAGAGCGCTGCGAAAGCGACATTGGCCGACATGGATGTGCGCCCTGATATCAATGTACGTACTTGAGACCATCAGTTCTAGGTACTGCTGCCACACAAGCAGAAGATGCTGATCATTATCTATTACTACTTGCGTACACGGCTAGGTCGGCGACTGCATTACCGTTGTGGACTGCGGAGGCGGCACAGTAGTGAGTAGTAACACGCACTTGTCGAAACATATGTTCTTATTCGACAAGACACCTTACCTACCTACCAGGTAGGTACTTATGCTCACCTCCATGTGTAACAGGATATCATCAGCTACCGCGTCGAAAAGACCGAACCTTTCCAGGTTAGCGAATGCATCGAGGGCCAAGGCAAGTCACGGCTCAGTTCTTGCGGTGCATATCTCCCGTTAACTAGTGCAACGGGGACAGGAGAACTATGTGGTGCCATTTTCCTGGACGAGGGATTTAAATCCTTGCTGAAGAGCGTGATTGGAGATTCATTGTGGAAGAAAGCATGCCCAGAAGACATCAAAGCCATCATGGAATCCTGCTGGGAGAACGGCATAAAACAGCAATTCAGCAGTGAAGAAAAATCATGGCCCGTCAGACTGCCATATGCCATAGCCAAGAAGCTTCGCAGAGACCAGCTGGTCCTTCAACAGTAAGTCTGCCACCAAAACAGCACTGTGTTAGTGGATGCCACCCCTGTTTGACGGGCAGTCAACGGGTTCAGGTTGACACAAGAAACTGAAGCTGTTCATCATATCCCAGCGGCTTTGTTCTAGAAGTCTTCGACTACGTAATCACTCAAATCGAAGACATGGTCGCTCAGCAAGCCAGCAAAGTGGAAAAGAAAACTGGAAACCCGCCAAAGGTGAGTCCTTAGGCTTGGACCCGCAATTTCCCTCGAGACTCAACCACCAAGGAGTCAATGAACTCTCCCACTAATAGTACTTGGCACGTCCTTACCTAACGTGTGTCTGTCCAGTTCATAATGCTCGTCGGCGGCTTTGGGAGATGTAAATACCTCTTCGAGAGGATGTCAATTTTGTTTGGTGGCAGCACCACTGAAATTTTACAAGGCGAGGGCGAGAGACCGTAAGTCCAACCATCAATGAACTACCTATTTTAGAAAATTTCTTCACTTGCCACATGACCCAGGGTGGGATCTAAGGCGGATGAAGATCACTGACATGCACAACCAATGCACCTAGCTGGACTGCCATCTCTCGGGGTGCCGTCCTCAGCTCGATCTTTTCGCCTGTTGTGATATCGTCGAGAGTATCCCGCGCCAACTATGGGATAGTTATTAGGGATTACTTCGTAGAGGGAAAGCACCTGAAAAAAGACAAGGTCTGGGACGAGACGATTTGCGGATATTTGGCCCACCATCAGATGAGATGGTTCCTTCTCCGGGTAAGCAACCTACACGGCATTCTCTATACGCCGGTCCTAGAGACAGACTAACGATAACACTCGCACTAGGGGGATAACACTGATGAGAAAAAGCCAGTAAAGATGCCACTCTCAACCCATTTCTTGGCAACGGACACGAACGAATACACAAAGGCGTTCGAAATCGCTATTTTCACTTGCGAGGAAGAATCCGCGCCGTGCCGGTGTGAAGATTCGGTCAAGCGCCTGTGCAAAATCAGTCTGGTTCAGCCAGTCCCATTCGAAGATCTGCCGTCATCTATCAACAACGAAGGTAAAACCATCAGAACCTTCTCGTTCACCGTGGTCATGACGAGCTTCGGTTCGTCGGTTCGCTTTGAAGTCGAATACGAGGGTAAGACTATCGGGGAATCCAATATCGATGTCGTGTTTGAAGACAGTTCCAAACCAGCCTTCAAGGTCAGCGACGAGCTTGCGCTGCCCATGGAAAGGACGAGTCTGAGTTGAGAGTTTAGGATTCAAGGGTATAATTATCCATCAGGCCACGTTGGGTAGAACAGACAACATTCAGTCCTACTCACCTGCCTATCAATTGACTCACGGAGCAATGGTTGTTACTGGGACGAGGCTGGGAACATTCTGTGGACAGTTCATTTTTCATTACCTAGGTACTCTTAGACGGTAGCTTACATCGCTTGATCATGTCTTTCACACACAGTCGTTACCAGGTACCTGGTACTTATGTGACCGTGGCTGTCACTCGTTCCACAGGTTGTTTGTTGAGCCATGGCATCAAGCCTGAAATCAAACATGATGCAGTGACGCATGATCACTTGAATTACTGCTAACGAGAGCTTAACATGACGGAGACTCTGGTAACCAGTAGCTTCAAGATGGGGTTCGATTATGGACTGTGCCTATTTTTCAGCCCTGTGTAAGAAAGTCAAGAAACCCCTAGCCCGGGAGGAAGTATCCGTCGTTCAGAAATGATGAAGGCAGACACCTCAGGTACCTACCTGGTGCCTTGGTAAATTATAGCACTGGCAACTTGCAAGGCCCCAGATCAATTACCTGACTTACGCTAGGCGGCCATCAAGTACCCCAAGACACAAAATATCCCACGTCTCTTGCCTCGATTGACGGACGACATGAAAATCGATGGATGAGGCGTCATGTCAGCTCTTGCAGTTGCACCGTCGGCAGCGCTGGGGTCTCATCTGAGTCGCGTGGGAGGATGATACAGACTGTGAATGACAAGCGAGCTGTGCGGCCTGCTGGTTGTTCCATCTCCACTTTATTTTGGTTACGCTGCGAAGAAAACAAATCCCCTGAACAGGTAACCTAGGCAACACATGTCGAATACATGAATCAGCAATCAATACCAGTCTAGATTCCAAAACCGATAATAACGTAACGCAAAATATGGTAGTGCACACTTCCGAAATCAACTGCAAAACCAACATTTTCTCACATCATTGATCCCGAATATCCTGTTGTTATCACCGTTCAACGTCTGTAACGAAAAGTAACCACTCCCATGCTCGCTCTCTTCCGACTATAATTGCCTGAAACCAACAGGGGGTGGAAATAATAATTAACCCCAAAATCCGTGGCACTGGGAAATGAGCGCGTGAATTTACCTAGGTACCTGGTAGTGTTTGTTTCACACGACTAAGCTGTAAGTTGAAAGTCAACCTGTTACAACCTCCCTACGTAATGTCGAGGGTGTCGGTAACGTGGGTGGGCACCTGCTAATTGGCGGATGAACTAATTAGTTAAAACGCGAAACAGCTTGTTCGGGTAGACGCGGGCGTGGGTCAGCAATGCAACGGCCTTCACTAAAATGCGGCAAGCCTACGTCATCACCCAGATCACCTCCTGCAACATCATGAGAGGCAGCAAATTCCATCCTCGACATCCCTTTACAAAGTGCATCCACACACCTCGCAACACAAATCCACAAAACTACAATACAGCCTCACGAACCTTTTCTGCACACATCACGCACAGCCAAAATGCCTCTCGTCGTCCCCGGAGTCACCACCAGCTCGTCTGACAAGACGGAGGAATGGAGCAACAAGCTCGTTGGCAAGAAGCTGTCGGAGGAGGCCTCGTCGGAAACTGTATGCGCCTCCTCAGCCTGGACTGCGTGGCCATCTGCTGACCTTTCTCCGTCGTGTCAGACATTCTGCAAGACCGAGCTGCCCCAGCAGACGCGCATCGTCCAGCCGGGCCAGATGGTCACCAAGGATTTCGTTCCCGAGAGACTCAATGTGCATGTCAATGAGGACGGGACCGTGTCGCACGTCGTCCACGGTTAATGAAAGAGCTGTCGGTCGTTGACTGATCGGTGCTTATCGCCAGGGTTGTTATCGGGTCGAATGAGGGGCATCAGGGTTACACTCGTATGGGGGAAAGGGTAGGCGCCTAACGCTGTTATGCTCTCTGGGCTGTAGTTTAACGCTTTATTTTTGAGATACTTCTCACGATGTGTTTATTCGTTCTGGACGAGGCCAATGAGGTGACCGTGTGCCTCTATTATATTATGACCGTATGTAACCAAATCAGGCGCAACCCGTATTCTCGAGCTCGTGCATTCTGGATACATGGGATGAAATAGCCCTGGACGACTTTCATCCCAGACTTGATTTCTTTGTTTATCCGACTTCACGGTTTTCTCAGCTACCGTCGCAGCTTAGAGACCCGCGTCCAAGGATTGATTCGACTTCAACATGAAAGGAAGGACCGGAAGATACACGAGGTCTGCACAGACCACCAACGTCTGGCAGCTCCTTCCCGGTTCAAGTCCAAACGGTCACACTATAGAGGCACACGGTCACTTTAGTTGCCTCAGTTCTGGAAGTCCATTTTTCCCTCGCTCAAGCGACCACGAACGATCGTCCTCGCACTCATCGCATGCTTTGTCTTGGCATCCCAGCAGTGACGACATTGCTTGGAACCAGCAAGTGGTCAGTGCTCGACAGGGGTCCCCGCCAAAGTCTTGGCAGTCCAGGCAAAAGCTTCCTCCAGACCAGACAGCTCATCCAGTTCCTGGCTCCACCGCCCGCACCACTCTCTCTCACTACCCCGCTGCCATTGAATTCCCATCGCGGGGCACATTTCCACACCAGCCCACCACCACTGCTTCGCGGTGCCTTCAACCGCGACAACAACCAAACAAACCACAAAACAAAACCACCAAAAGAAAAACCACCAGACATCATCCGCAACGACAGCTCGTCGTGCCCAAACGCCCAAGATGTTCAAGAAAGAGTAACCCACCTCCCATTTCCACCCACCTAACCAACCAACCCCAAACCGCAAGGAAGGCAAAAAGGCTAACCCGTTTGCCCCCCCTCCCTCCCCCTCGAAGCAGCATCACCGCCTCGCCGAAGCAAAAGCTCAAATCCTCCATCCAGCGCTCGCTCCGCCAGTCCCTGTTGACGACCTACCCGCTCCTGACGCCCTTCATCGACGAGGTGCTCCCCAAAAAATCGCACCTGGAGCAGATGAAGCTGCCCGACCGCGTGATGCTCTACGTGATGGAGGGCCAGCCGCTCTTCTTCGAGCCCGACAAGGCCAAGGTGCTGCTCCCCCACCTGCGGCTGGTGCACCGTTTTCCTCAAGCCTTTCCTACCATCCGCATCGACCGCGGCGCGATTCGTTTTGTGCTGAGTGGGGCTACGCTTATGGCGCCTGGGCTGACGAGTCCCGGTGGGCGGCTGCCTAAGCCTGTTTCTATTGGCGGCGGGGCCGCGGGTGTGAAGAAGGTGGAGAAGAAGGAGGAGGAGAGCGAGAGTGAGGAGGAGAGTGATGAGGAGGAGGAGGATGAAGAGGAGGGGGAGAAGAAGACTGCTGCTGCGGAGGGCGCGGTGCCGAGCGAGGGTGTGGACGATGATGGGCATTGGAGCAGAGAGCTGGCTAAGGGCGAGCCGGTTGTTGTTATGGCTGAGGGCAAGGAGGAGGCGTGTGCGGTGGGTATACTGGTTATGGGGACGAAGGATACCAAGGAGAAGGGCAAGGGGCCGGTCATTGAGGAGTCGCACTTCCTTGGTGATGGGCTGTGGCGGTTGGATGTGAGCTAGAAGGGGGAGTTGGTTATGGGCCGTGGTGTTGGTGGTGATGGGAGTTTTGCGGGTGCGAGGGAGTTTTTCGTTGCTGCTGTTGTTGCTGTTATTGTCGGGTGATGGGCTACGTCAGGTACATAGGTATTCATCACTGGTTGTTCGTACCTAGGTTACGTACATGTGCTGGTGGTTGAGAACTCGATCGTGAGAGTATGCTGGCTGGTCTCCTGGCTGGTGTGTGAATTCATATGAGATGATTGTGAGGTGTGCAAGAGGCTACCCACCCGGGTCTTGATGACATGATCTCTTGTGTTGGTTTCGATCGGATGTTGCACTCTGCCGTTCGAGTCTGTTGATTAGGGTCAACTTCGAACCGGGCATTTGGTACACGACTGATCGTGAGGGAACTCCATCAGGAATATCCATAGCCCATGGATGGGTGATCTTGAACTGCCTGAAATGCCCATTCATTGAGGATCAATGAATGGGGCAACAACGATTCTGGAATCTTCACAACAAATCAATACAGAACCACCCCAAAAGATCGCGGCAACATCACACATCCAACAGGCGAGGCTGCGGGATCACGTGGATGGCGGTGTCAGCGACCCAAAAGAGATATCATGCAATATCAATTGGGAAGCCACGGTTGGACTGCCAACCAACCACCTCGTGGTGGCGGCCAGCAGGCGCAAAACTCACCCCAGGGCGCACACCGTTCCTTCCTTCCTTCCTTCCAGTTTTTCCTTCAAAACATGAGTCCTCGGGATCCTCGATTGCAACCCCACAATTTTGCAATTCCCAAAAGCGACACAATCACCGACTGCGCAGACACCAAAGATGACCACACACGACCGGGAGTTGTCGGCTGCCAAGGCCTCTATGATTGATCGCTACACAAAGGCGTTGAATGAGCAAACCGCCCTCCACATCAGCAACGAGGAAGCCGCTTTTGAAGGGAGAAAATCTGCGCTGGCGAGCGCAATAGAAAAGGGAGAGGAGGAGTTAACAAGCATCCAGCGTCAAATCAAGTGTCTGGAGCAGAGCAGAGCAGACCTTGTCCGTGCGAACGACGCCAGGCTCAGGGAGCTGGACGAGCTGGAGCGTGAATCCGGCAAACGGAGAATAGAATGTGTCAAGAAGGCGGATGCAGATGCCATGGCAAGTCCACCTGAATTACGCCCTCGCCTACCCACATCGTGCATGGAGGTGTCGACCTACGTTACTAATGTTGTTTTTGCAGATGAGAATTTTACAAGAGAAGCATGGTCTTGAACTACATGCGGCAGAGGCAGCAGCAGCAACAGCAGCAGCGACCACCAGAACGCTTCGAGCCCGCGATGATGCCCATTCTGGCGACGACATTTACTCGGCCACACCCATTCCAGACTCGGCTCCCGCCGAAGGACAGCCCAGTTCCGAGGGACCGGCAGACCCGACTCCTGATTGTCGCTCCATTCGAACTCCCAATGCCAGCGTACGTACCTTGTGAATGAGGCGAAGCGCGAGAGGAGAGCGTCCTTGTTTTGGTTGCTGCCTACATACTTAATTAACAAAACCCTTTCTGCAGCTCCAAGAACAAGCCAACAGCAAACGCCCATATAGGGAAGTCCGGAACCACGGCCAGCACCGGCTCGCTGACCAACACGATATGGATGACATGATACGGATTAAGAAAAGGAATTTGGGCAGGACAATTTCCTTCGCTGAGGTCTACCGAGACGGGCGACCTCAGTACAAGCACACCATAGTTGAGCACCCAAAGGGCAGCGGCGAGTGGTATATTCTCCGCTGCGATGAACATGGCTACCACTTCAAGGACAATCCGCTCCCGGCGGCATCCAAGCATCTGAATGGCCAAGACCACGACTTCATACCCAGAAGTTTTGACAGCGCTGTTCAGCACCTCGGCTTCCGCGTTCTGGGGTGCAATGCCGAGAAGGCCAACATGAACAACGAAATGTGTCGGATTGCTTACGCTGCCAATTACCAACCGCCAAAGCCTGCTTCCAAGAAGTCGAGGAATACCACATCCAGCACAGCGGCGGCGGCGGCGGCGGGGGAGAGTTTATCAGGGACGGGGCCCGGACATGAGGAGATCGGCCCTGAGCCCGAGACTGAGCTGGAGTCCGAGGCCAATGCCAACGGCCACAACAACCCTCATGCCACTGGTAGAAGCCCAGCGCGCATTGCTGAGCCAGTCGCGGGCGGCTTTTACCGTTACCTCTACCAGACCCGCTGGTACGTAGCGCTTGTCCTGCCGACTGAGAGCCTTGAACCGGTGGGCATGGCTGGCAGCTTCACCGACATCAACGATCGCCCCCCATCATGCTACAAATACGACAAGGAGAACAAGAAGATAGTAGGCTGGGCCAAAGGGTATGAGGACAACGGACCTCGGATGGCCGAGCGCAAGTATCCCGTCATGACCTTCTACAGAGATATGGTCATACCGATGACAGGCGACTTTGAATATCCCAGAAGTGGTCCGCCACTCCTCAGCTGGGCATTGTCCAAAGAGCTCAGGGATCCCATCGACCTCAAAAACCCCGAAGGTGGTCTTATAGGCTATCACGCGGCGCGCAGGCTTTTGGCGAGGATGGACTTTCAGAAAAGTCTACGGACATCTAACGCGACCAATGGTGGGGCCGCTCTATGTTAGTCGCTCCATCCAACTCTAGTTCGGTGCAAGTCTTTTTTCTTGAACATTATCGGCTGGCTCGCTCGAATTATACTGACAACCCAGCTTGGCGGCAACCAGCAGATACAAACGAGCCAACGCCAGCCCCCGCCTCGTCGCGCCAGGAGTCCGCGTCGCTGCAAGCAGATATCGCCGAGCTCGCTGCGACGCCGGAAGAGAGCACGGAACCAGGACGCGACCTCGACGAGGTCGGCCTTGGAGGAAACCCTACCACAACACACAGCGACGATCCCGCCCAGTCACTGCACCAACAGACTCATACCAGCAGCAGCATTGACACCAGTACGGCTGCCGCGCCCAACTTGAACAATGAGCCTGGCGCAACGCAAAGCTTTGCATCCAACGCAGTGCTGGCTGCTAAAGAAGCATTGGAGCTGAGCTTTAGCCTCTCTTTACCGTCTGAGTCTCCGTTCGTCGCGGCCCGAGCTGAGCCTCAGAGGGTGTTGCAAGGGCTGGAAAACTGAATTAGGGTGAATATAGAGGCTGCAAGGTATACTTGTTCTGGTCAGGCCTCACTCCCGTGTCAGGCGTGGGTACAAAGTTTCTTTGGGAGAAGCCGGGCAGCGTCAGGACACGCAGGGCTGGGTTGGATATATATCATGATTCGTGGGCATACCACACATAATTATGCACTTAGTGCCAGGTGGATAATATGGGTCAAGATCGGATTTGGATTTCGGGTTGGAGGTAATAAGGTGAAGGAGGTAATCAGGTAAATAGGAATGATTGGATAACTCTCTTCACGTTTCCCTGCGATAATTACATCATGAGCACACTCAACTCGTTCGCACCGATTATTCCCGAATGTAGGTAGCGATATTCACAATCTTCATGGTGAATTGGATTCCCTGGTTCCTTCACCATGCTGAGGTGGCATTGAGCAATATTACCTAATTCAATCCTTTGACACCGCTCCTATCGTCCATTCACGTGGACTGAGGCTTACTGCAGGCTGGCTGCGGCTTGATTAGACCGACGTGTTTATATTGCTTACCTTATCGATTTCTTGGCTGGTTCTAGGTATGCATGCTGGGTGTAAGACTGTGCATGCGGCTACGGGTTGAATTCGCGGTAAATCACTTGGCGGAGCGAGTCTGCATTCTTGCGGAGCCTATGTTGTTCTTGGCATCGTGCACTTACAATGACTTGGCTATGGTTTGCTTCTCTCCTACCAAATATAACATCCTTTTCATCCCTCCGTTCATTTTCTCAGGAATCGAGAAACCGAAGCCGTTTTTATATCTTGGGTTTGGAAGCGATCAACACAGTAGACACGGTTTTCTTTTTCTTTTTGGTCCACCTTTCAAGTTGTGGCTCAAGCTAATTAATCGATCCGTTCCCTTGAAGCTGCAAATGCCAACCAGCGTCTCATCAAACCCAAGACAAGAAAGGCAAGATATCAGGCAATTATCATGTAGCTTACTCTGCATTTCGTAGCCTCGGGGAATTAAAGTTGTCCGGCAAACCGTTGCGGTTTTGATAGGTGAATAAGTCAACCGCAGCCAGCAGCTGTTGTGAGTCGCCTGTCGCTTAGCGGCGCGGTGCTGAGCGTCCCGCCACGCTTAGATCGGTGAGACGATACTACATCAGACCAAGCAGCATGCGTCAATGTTTGTGAGATCTGAGATGCGTGTTGAACCGTTACACTGGGATTCGATCCTTCCAAGGTTATTGCACGACCGTAGCTTAGCGGCGGGAGCTAGCATTTTTGATCATACAGGTCAGGAAGGGACGACTGCAGTGGATGCCAAGCAGGTGCATGTGCTGGGCGCCGAGGTCAGGTTTAATCACTTCACCGCTAGATGTGGCATGGGCTCTTGCATGTATAAGAGACAAATTCGACCTCAGCTTCAACTTCACCGCTCACATCAGTCCAAGTCGCACAGATTTCTTCAATTTCAAATTCCACCTCACCTCACTCACTTCAATCTTCAACACCAACCTGGCTGATCCAATTCTTGTTCCAAAAATGACAGGCCTCCTCGACCTCGCCGCCGAGCTTCTGCTTCAAATCCTCGAAGACCTCGGCCCAGAGTTCTTCCGCCAAGATATCCGCCGGCTAGCCATCTGCAAGCGGTGGCACGCCCTCGCATGGCCGACATTCATCGCGGAGCTCAACCTCTCCTCCTCCTCCACCTTGCGGCTCACCTACATCTCCAAACGAAGCGCGTTCCTCACACCCCTCCGCCACAGTGTCAAGACAGCCCGTCTCTCACTCCAAGGCGACAACGACTCCTCCTTCTGTTCCTCCGCAAATCCCTTGAACCACCCAAAAGCCCTGGAGAGCTACTTCCAAGACGAAGTTACCCTCGACGAGCGCAGTGCCCGCCTCAACGCGCCCCTGCACGCTCTGGCATCCATCCTTCCTCCAGACAGCACAACTCGCCTACGCAGTTTGCAGCTTAGAGTCCACGGGGGGAATATCCCGCCCTCTTACCTGCCTTTACACCCCGCGCCAGTCCTCAGCCTCGTCTCCATCGTGTCGCTTACGTCCCTCGACCTCGATCTCGCCGGGCATGTAACTTTCTGGCCGGAAGAGAACCGCATGCCCGAGGTACACCTCTGCGCGGTGCTTAACAACCTTCTCCCCCAGCTCGTGAGCCTGCGCTGTAGAATGGGCTCCATGTGCGAGCACTTACTCCACCCGCCGACATGCGATGACCACGAGGGAGGGAAACCGCTAAAGAGGATGAAGGAGCTGATTGTGAACGCAAGTATTCCGACTGGCGCGCACTATCGGTACCCGTTTGGATGTCGCAGGCCGAGGGTGGATGTCAAGGCTATGAAGCGGCAGATGGAGAGGCTGGTGGGGTTGATGGAGAATCCGCGGCTGGTTAGGTTGATGTGTCATGCTGTTGAGTATGATGTATATCAGCTTTATGCGAGGGATGTTGTGCCGAGGGGAAGGTGTTTGGTTATGAGGGCGGATGAGGCGTGGGATACGGAAGGGGGGAAGAGGATGGTGGATCCATTTGGGGAGGACAAAGATGGGGGGGTGGTGGGTGAGGCTGGGTTGTAAATGTTCTTCTTGTGGGAAGAGAAGAATCTAATCTGACTGTCTGCAGGCCAGTGCTGTTATAGTAACATAATACCATATTATCCCCCGTGTATGTCAACATGGCGTCTATCCATCACCCGTTGTATATGGACCTGCTAGCGGGCATTCTGTATAAGTATCTACCCAACAACAACGCCAACCAGCACCCCAAGCCCCAGCGCGGCGCCCACAGAAAGATACAAAGCATCCGCACCCGCAATCAGACCCGTCGCCGCAGGGGCGGCGGCATTCTTGGAGCTCGTGCTCGTCGCCTTGACATCCCCAGCCGTGGCGGTCGGGGTCACACCAGTGCCAGTGCCAGTAGCCGGAGCGTCGGTGGTGACTGCGCCGTCACCCGTCACAGTCGGGGTGGCCGCCGCGGCGGGGGGCGTCATGCCCACGCACGAGGTCGCGCGCGGGTACATGGTGAAGAAGTCGGTCTTGTCGCAGTTCTCTACGTAGCAGCTCGACATCTGCGAGAGGGTGCTGCAGACGCACGACGAGCGCGCCGCGCCCGGTGTGAAGATGCCTTCGCACATGGTCTTTGGGAGGACTTTGTCGGTGCAGGTCGAGTAGGGGCTGTATGGTGTTTCGCAGTGAATTAGTGAGTGAGTGTGCTGCTGGCATGAATCACGTCGCGAACTGTACGCCGATCCGTCATGGAAGTAGGGCGAGGCCGGGAACTTGAACTCACGCGCCGGAACTCCAGCAGTTGGTGGAGTGATCTGCCTGGGCGATACCACCGGCAAGAGCCAGGACGGCCAGACTGAGCAGGGGGAGGGAAGGCATTTTGGCTGTCGTGTTTAGGTTCCGGGCTGACAAGGGGATGGTCGAAAAGAGGGCGGTTAGGCGGCGTCTAGCTCCGGCATGGAAGAAACAGAAGAGGAGGAAAGGCAAAAAATGGGATGGAAGCAAGTCAAACGTCGGCAGCACTGGAGTTTAAGAACGACTCCCGTCCATCACCCTCGAACGGAAAGGACGGGGATCTGCTTCCGCCATGCCCAAGCTCCGAACCCCGTCCTGGCGATAAGAACCGTCCGCAGGTTCAATAGCCCCTATCTACACATTTCGCACCATATTCGCATCCGGACATATCTTTCCGCCCATCGTCCAATCGCATCCCCAAAAGCTCCAAAGCGAAGGATCATGGCTGCTGAGCAGACGAGGAACGATCTCCGAAAACCTGCATGGCAGTTCGAAAACAAACACAAGGGCAAGTGACGTGTAACCCGAAACACAGGCTGTGGTTCAGAGCCAAGACTCTTGGCTTTCGAGCGAGGCGCGCCCTGTCGTATCGCCACGAACCACGAGCGCGGAAGCCCTGCCGACGGCTGAAAAGGCCAAGGACGCCTCACCGGGTGGTTGGTACCGACTAGACGGATTCGAAGTAAGTGCCTGAGCTAGGGGCCTTGTAAGGCGTCGTGGCTGCTGAAAAAGAAGCGAGGTCGTGGCAGTGGCTTTCTGTTCAGGTGACCACAACGCTTGAACTAACGGTGTGTGTTGCAGTTCGAGAACAGCTGAGTCTTGTGGAGGAAGATTGCGATATTCAATCACAACCACACCTATCTCGCTGTTATCATTACCAGGAAAATAGCGCTTAAACGGGGTTTACCAAGCTGCCTGGGAATGGATCGGATTGTTTGAATGTGTGTGTGGTTTACAATTGTAACGGCCAGGATCAACGAGTTTATTAGGGGCAATCGAGCAAGGAGCGAGTGCGTGACCGCCATACCGTCCTTGTGTTGCAGACGGAATTCCTCACTGTCCTGAGTGCTATAATCCAATAACTGCCTTAGAAGATTATGATACAAGAGAAGAGGATCATCGAGGCCCGGATCAACGCTGCAGTACATGTAACTGGTAAGACTGGTGCTAACTTCGCACTTGTTGACGAGAGACAAGATGCAAAAAAAAAGTCCATTAAATGGTATCTCAGACGTGTAGGAGCAGGGAAAGGGACATACGACCCATCCATCCAAGGAACAAGATATCCTTTTCCTCACCAGTGAATGGAGGGACTAATTGTTCTGGATTGTATGGTAGCTGGATGAATACCAAAACGGATGCTGAACGGAGGACAACCAGGCCCAAGCTCTTACCCAAAGGTTGAGCTTCTCCTGCACACTTTTACCTTCCTGCAGTCAGAAACGCGATGAACTTCCACGTGGCATGAGTCTCGGGTAACTTCGGATAGGTGCCAAGTAATCCAGGTTCCAACATTATTCTAGAAAGATCAGTAGACTTTTTTCCGATGACGTTGAAAAATCTTGAAAGCCCCTGGCTGTTCCCTGCTAGGAGCTCAGAAGAAACTCTACTAGACCTCGTGGACCTGCATGATGATGCGTTAATAGTGCGATAATTGCCGACTTACCAAGCAGCTCTCGAAGCTTCGACAATGAACCTAAAAGTGTGCTTGGACAATGCACAAGGAACCAGGTGCTAATCACTAGTATTTTCGGAGCACAGGTCCGAACGACTCGCCTATTTAACAGGGGAACCTATAGAAAAACATGAGGAAGCTCAGTGCTTGCGCAGCTCGCCGCGCGCCGGGCGATGATCGACAGCTCCAATGTGCTCGAGCTCGTCAGTGCCATGATGCCATGGCACCCTATGACACCACGTTCCGTTCTAGGGTCTTGACTCGCGAGTGACTCGAGCCTCTTTGACAACGGCGAGACCCCACTGAATGAAAGACAGCGCCCTATATTTTACTGCTTCCCTACGCTAGCGGAAGTGCCATAATAGTGGACTTCTTCCCCCATTCTTGCTTTCCCCCTTTTTCCCCCCTCAACTTTCACACACCAAACCCACCGGACATGGCTCGTAGCTTTCTTCACCTTCAGGTTAAGACCCCAACGCTCGGTCTCCTTCAATGGTCGTCATCCCGCATCTCACATCTTCTTCATCCACCACCCAGCAGTCCTCGCCCTCCTCCCCCTCCCTAACCAGACCATGGCCACGGCAATGGCAGTCCCAAACCCCGCCCGCTTATACCCCTACACCCGCCCCTGCCCCTGACCCCGACCCCTTCCAGGCGCGCGGCACGTTGGTGCCCCCCTGGTACCAGCAGCACCTACCTCTACAGAGCGACCTGCTCCTGGCGACCTTCCTCTGGGGCTGTACTATCACTGTCAGCTTATTTGCCGCCGCTAAGGGGGCCAGCCAGACGTATAGGTCGTGGACAAGGACGCATAGGCTCAACGCATACATCGTTATGATCTGGCTTGAGTGGTGGTCGTGTCTGATCACGTCGATTATTATTTGGTTGTTTCTACAGGAAATTATTCCTCCTAGGTGAGTGCAGCTTTTCTCAAGAGGAGAGTTGAACAACACTGACACGGATGGTGGTCATGTCGCAGTTTATGGTACTTTGCCGGCATGCGTACGTGTTCAGCTCTCTCCCGTCCATCTCCCATCCGCGGCAAGCAAGCAGTCATCGTATCACAACGGGACCTCACTAACAGCAGGACACCCCGTCTCCTTCACCAGTTGTCCTATGGACAATCCAAGTAAGCAACATGAAACCACTCATCCACACTAGCCCAAGGGCAACATCAACAGCAGCCACCCTCCAAGTTGCAAACGAACTAACACCCCCACCCGCAGATCCAATGCCTAATGCAAATAATGACGAACCGCATCTCCCTCGTCATGTACAACCCCGACAGAGCGCGCGCGCTGCGCATAGCCGTCGGGATAGCCATCGGCATGGTCAACGTCAGCGTCTTCTGCATCTGGATCCCCGCGCGGCTGCAGATCAGCCCGCGCTGGATCCAGATCAACAACGTGTGGGACCGGGTCGAGAAGTCCATCTTCCTCCTCATCGACGCCAGTCTGAACTGGTATTTCATGTGGCTGATCAAGTCCAAGCTGGTGGCCAATGGGTTGACCAAGTACCGGCTTGTGTATCGCTTTAACTTGCTTATGGTCTGCTTGTCTATCTCGCTTGATGTACGTCGTGGTCCACCTGCCCCTTTACGAATCTCGACCGTGCTTGCAAACTAACCACATGCTATTAGGTCCTGATAATCGGCCTCATGTCCCTCCCAGATGACGCAGTGTAAGCCCCCTTCCCCCCTCTCCTCCCATCCCACTTACCCCCAAGTTACAAAATCCTAACAAACCCTCATAACAGCTACATCCAAGTCCACCCACTAGCCTACATGACCAAGCTCCACATCGAAATGAACATCGCCGAGCTCCTCGGCAAAGTCCTAATGAAATCCAACCGGAGGCGCAACTCCTTCTCCACCAGCGGACAATGGTGGCGACCCGACTGCAGCACAAGCGAAGTCTTCAACCGCGAATGGGGCGGCCTGCCCAAGCGCTGCAAAAAGCTCATCATGCCTTCAGGCGGACAGATGCACGAGCTCAACACCGACATCCTGCGCGACGACTACAACAACACCAACAATAAAAACAACATCAACAGCAGCAACAGTGCCCACTCGTGCTGCGGCGGCGGCGGTATCTACGGCACGGATCTGCCCGGTGCAGAGGACGATGATTACAACGACGAAGGAAGAGATATGGTGGACCTCGCGACGCCGCCAGAGATACATCGCAAGGGCAGCAGTGCGTGGAATTCGCTGCATCCTTCGATCCCGATTGATGCGGCATGGGCGCAGCGCAGGGGGAGCGCGTGCGGAAGCGCTTGTGGGAGCGGATGCGGTGGATGCAACCACGGAAGCGTGAATGGTGGCGGCGGCGGCGGTTGCGGGTGCAACCATGGAGGCGCGAACGGAGGCGGGTGTGCTTGTCAAAGTGCGTGTAGTTCGGTGGACCCGCTGGATATTAGTAGTGGCGGTACTCGAAAGGACAGGCCGAGGATAGTTGTTGATGGGTGAGCATGCTTGATCAAGCGGGCGGAGGCGTTCAGCGGAGTTTTTGGGTTCATGAGGGTCAATCTTGCATTTTGAATCCATGTAATTAATTGATATTTTGATCTTGATTCAATGGATTTCATCAAGCAACACGCAGTTTCCGTTGCTTGATTTGATACAGTGAGACCGATCTAGAATAAGTCAAAATATATCGATTCCAATAAGTAGCACTGAGTAGCCGATAATTGTAATTACTCGTACTGTTGGGCAGTGTCCTGCTCGACTGCTTGTCCTCCCGTTGGCCACCGGGGCCAAGGCCATTCTCCTCGCCGACGTCAGATGATTCAATTCTTCTTCTTCTTCTTCTTCTTTTTTGTTTTCCCTTGACCCGTGAGGTTGGTATCGCTCCTCTTGCCTGTTTCTTCCTGGAAACCATCATTCGACAACAACTTCTTCTCGGCCATGTTCCGATCCCGCCATCGCTTGATAAGCTGCTCCTTGGCGTCCTGCAGGACCCACGAGAATTGGACAAAGTCCAGCCACCTCCCCATAACGCATTCAAGACTCGTTGGAAATGCCGTGGCGCCCCTCCACATCCACGTCTCGTGTGAGAGATACATATTTTTCTTGTCATGACTGATCTGTACTTCCCACACGTGATAGACCCAGTAGTCATTCTGCACAGAGGCGAAATGTGGCACCGACAGAGTGAACTCGGCTCGGACGGCATCGTCTTCTCGCCTGATGTCGACGAGCCTGCACCAATCCTCGAAGGTCTTTTCATTGATATGTTGCACAAGACTACGCTTGGTAGGATCGGGGTCCCAAGTTTTGACCATCCTGTCGGGTTTCGTGTTTGCCGTTTGCAGTATTATCCGAGCGCCTACGGGGCTGTCGGACCAGGCAGCCATACAGTCATTCCCGAATTCGCATATGTAGGTGTCCTCTATGTGTTCCAGATATTCCTCGCCGTTCCTGAGAGGGAGGTAGTCAACAGAAACAGGTGGCGATACAACACGTTGGCAGGAGAAGATATAGCTCTCGGTGCTGGTATCGTCGGGTCTGTAGAGCATTGATGGCTTCTTGAATCGACATTCGTTTTGCCCAAGCATGTCCGGCCATGTCCAGTACGAGGCCAAGGATACGGGGGCTTCACCGCCATGGATACATATGTCGTGTTCGCAGTGGAAGCCGTCGCGTTGGTGATGATAGCCCGTGTACAGCGGCCCTTTTCCCCGCTTGTGGGCCAGGAAGTTGGGCCATCTCGTGATGCGCATCGCCGGCTGGGGCAGAGTGATCTTGGGCGCCCATGTCCGCGAGGAAAGCCGGGCCATCAAAAGCAGCGGCATTTGGGGAGCGTGATAAGTGAGTTTTTTTTTTGGGGGGGGGGGGGGGAGACTTGGGGTTTCGATGTCCAAAACGATGTAAAATCAGCCAATCGTACGTTGGATACGAAACGATCGGTGGCTTCTTGGCGACTGCGAGCTTGAAGCTGGAGTTGGAGCTGGTACAGAGAACCCACGCATCTTGGAAAACCCGAGACGATGCATGCTTGCCGGAATAGTTTCAACGGTTGGGAGCCCCTGCTGCACCGAGGCAATTGGCGCTTGCTCTCGAATTGGGCGGGTGCTTGCAAATCGCGTTTCGGTTTGCCGTTGCTTTCCCTCACTGAGGAGGATGCGAAGACGAAATTGAGAACGTGGAAAGAATGGAGGCGAGAGCTACTTCGATTCGAAATGAAAGAGCGGAAAGAGGTGACTCGGGTAGCTCGGTCTGCTTTGACCGACCTAGTCCATGGAAGGAGCGTTTGAATAACTGATTTGATATCAACAGCCAGTAATCGACCCTAACCCTGATACAGTCGCTTATTCTGATTGGGACCAGCTTTACGCAATCGAGCACTCCAGCTGTGAACAGCCGCCAAGCAAGCATTAGCGGTGCGTCCTGCCGACGTCATGCGTCCAGCGTGTGGTGGGAGCCTCTCACCTTCCTGCCGCTGAAGCAACCACCATACAAGCTGCCCTCCTCAAATATGGAGCAACCGCAAGACTCGATACCAAAGGGCCATAATCGGACACGGTCGGCCGTGAAAGGTGAGACACTTTGCTTTTCTCTCGCTGCCTATCCGTGCATCCCATAAAGGCTATCTGTGAGGCGGGCCCGCCGAAGGGGAGGGAAGCTTTGCGGAATGGGGAAGCAACGGCTATGCTTTCGACAACGAGAAGGAGTGGAACAGCGCTGGCCACTGGCAGCGGCTTTCCATCCCAAACTCAAACTCAAGGAACGCGACCGTCTTGCGTCACGTTCTGTTTCGCTCTCTTTCCCAACTTTCCACCCCAACCAAAAGCTACCCGAAGCTACCTGCCTTCACAATGCTGTCGTTCATCTCAAGCACCCTGCCCGATACACTGACAACCCTCGCAGCCACCCGGCCACGGTCGTCGACCAAAGGCCCCCTCGACGCAGATGAGTGAGTCCCAAACACATCACACCTCTCTCATCTCATCTAACCACCCAACCACCACCAAAGCGCGCCCCTCGCATCCCCGCTATCCCCCCAGCAAGCGACAAGAATGCTCCCCCTCGGCCTTGGCCGGCCGCAAAGCCCTGGCCTCCGCCGCTCAGGCGCCTCCTCCCCGCTGCCCCGCTCCGCAACGCAATCTCCCGCGCCGCGGCGCCTTGCCCCGCGGCCCAAGGACTTCTCGTACCTCCTCCGCCCAGAGATCTACCACCCACTAACCCCCCTCAACGTACCTCCTCCCTTCCGCAATTCGCCCAAGCAGCCCTCAGCCGACACACCCATCCCTGACCTCCTCGCGCGGGGCCAGTTCCGCGCGGCCGCCATCGCCGCAACACAAGCACTAACCGGCCCGGGAGCACCCAACCCCGCCGACCACGTCCGCATCTTTGAGCTACTGTACACGCGCCTAGCATGCCTGACGCTCATCGACGCCACGGGCCTGGCCGCGCAGGAAGTCAAGACGCTTGAAGACCTTAACAGCGCCTATTATGTCGACGAACTCACTGGTCTGCACCTCGTGCCCTGGGAGCTGCGGGTTCTTAACGTGCGCTTGCAAGCCATGGGCTTCGGAGACCCGCGCCGCGCAGTGATGAGCTACTACGATCTAGCGCGGGAGGCGCGGGTCCGAGTCGCGGAGGCGACGGCGCGGCACGACAATTCCGCGCGTGAGCTGTGGAAAGACCGGCTTGCGGATCTGGGGATCCGCGTTGCCGGCGCGCTTGTGGAGATGGATGATCTCACGGGCGCCGCGCATCATCTTGCGTCGCTGCGCGATAGGGAGGACGGGAAGCTGGCTATGTCCAAGGCACTGCTTTGGCTGCATCTCGGGGATGTCGAGTCTGCGCGGCGCTGTGTGCGGACCGAGAAGGCGGGGGAGAAGGCGGAGAGAATCGTGGCCGCGCTGTGCGATATGGCGGATGGGGAGTATGAGGCTGCGCTGGGGAAGTGGCGGGAGCTGAGGGAGGTGTCGGACGACGAGATGGTGGGCGTGAATATGGGCGTGTGCTTGCTTTACGTGGGCAAGATGCAGGAGGTATGTCTGGATTTCTTTCCACAGCGATGTCTTGATACAGATGAGGTGGTTACAGTTGCTGACAAGCTGATATAGGGACGCGCGCTGCTCGAGGGCCTCGTAGACGCCGGCCGGTCTTCGCATACCCTGCTGTTCAACCTGACGACCATGTATGAGCTGTGCACGGAGAGGGCCCGGACGCTGAAGATGAAGTTGTCAGAGAAGGTGGCTGCCATGGATGAATCGCCGAATGGGTGGGAGAAGGCGAATGCCGACTTCAAGCTTTGATGGGGGGCGGGAAGGAGCTGTGATGTTGTGCGTTTCTGATGGTTAATTAGCGAATTTAGGTTTGTGATTTGCGATTTTCTATCAATGTGAAATCAATCTATAGTCGATAATCTCCATACGCGAGAGTTATGACTTAAAGACAGAAACTAGGTACCTAATTATCACTTCGGCGAGGTAATGAATCGTAATTTTAGTAACGCTCAAGATGTTATTAGGGGTAAATTAGATTTCCCATGAAGTATTAGACCTACGACGTATTACAGTGTTATCAAGGTTCGTCATTTTAGATGCGCTTGAGAGCGAACAACGACACGAATAGTTCCCACGCAAAGGTTGAAAGCAAATAAACAACTTGAAAACTGGTATATATATCCAACGTTTAAACGGAACTATTCTGCCCAACGCCGAGTACAAAAGACAAGCCCGCCTGAACTCCTTTACCGACACCGCAGACAGCACCACAAAACGCGCCACCCAGATTCCTCTCACTTCCAAATCGAGTTACTAAACGGCTCATACGCGGCATTCATATCCCTCGTCTGCGCGTTCCCGCCCAAAGGAAGCAGCGGGGCATCCATGGCCGTGACCGTGATCTTAGGCGCCTCCGACTTGAGTTTCGGCTGCTGCGGAGGGTGCGCTGCAGCGGCCGGCTCCGGATCCTGCTCCGCCTCTGACTCAGGCTCCGACACCGACATCCGCGCACCTCCATGCGAGTACTCATCGCGCGCATTCCAGTCCGAGTCAATGGTCTCCCGGCGACTGCTTGGCGAGTCCAGCGTCCGCGCGCCGGCGCTACTCGCCGAGCTCAAAACAGCCGTCTGCTGCCCCGCGACATCCGTCGTCACGATGGCCGGCTGCCGCTCGACCTGGATGTACTTGTGTCTATTCACCAGCGGGATCCGGTCCATGAAGCCGGATTTCTTGGTGCTGGACCCATCGGCCTTGGCGTAGATGTCCTCGCCGCCTTCCTCGTCGCCTAGGAGCGCGTTTTCTTTGCCGCGAGTGGAGATACCCCTGCGCCGGCGCGTGGCTGGATTGGCGCGGGAACGGATAGCGAGGATGATGGCTGCGAGGAGGGAGAAGGCAAATGCGGCGAAGCTGAGAGCGATGCCGGTGTTGCCGGGGCTGCTGGATAGACCGGAGGCGCCAAAGTCGGCGTTGAGGGCGTTGGAGAGGTTGCGGAAGGCCACGGCGGCTGCGATGCTGGCTGATAGGAGGATGAGGGTGGCGAGACCGCTTGCTACCGCTGCAAAAGTGGTTGCCCAGGGAGTGCTGAGGGTCGTGATACCGGTGAGGACTGCGGAGGAGATGAAGCTGCCGACGATGTAGTGGCTGACTTTGGAGTAGCTTGATATAGACTTGAGGAGGGTTTCCGAGTATGTCCCTTGCAAGGAGGTTATGTCAAGCCGCAGAGCAGTGATGGGATCCCAGGAGAAGCTGACGCTGGCGCGGGTGCACGATACAGAGCCATCGGCGAACTGGGCGCACGAAGAGAGGAGATTCGTGGTGTATAAGTCTGCGAGCCCCAGGGAGGAGGCTGTAGCGTCTTGTCCGACATAGTCGGTGCCGGAGACGGTTGTGAGGTCTTTGAGGAAGCTTGACTCTGAGAGCTTCGATGGGATGGAGAGTTTGGATGTGTTGGTCTGGGTTGGGAGTCAGTTAGTCTTGTCGGTGTATTCGAGTTTCCTTTTTAGTGTCACTCACCTTCAAAAATGTGAGATGTGTCAGGCCGTTGTTGAGCCCAGCAAGGAGCAGAAGCAAGATGATAACATATGAGAAGAAAGCAAAAAAGGCGGGCAGGAGGTTAAGGAGAGATCGTTGGAGGGTTGACTGTTTTTGCGCCATTCTGTGGTTGATGGATCGCGATGCGACCCAACGGAGCAGATAGGTTTGGAAGAAGAACCAAGTAGGAGAGGCACTTCCCAAGTCAATCGTCGAGTGTCAGGGTCTTGGGAGGATTATACCCCAAAGATGTTGCGATATCCACAACGGATGCCAAGCGTACCGACAGCCCTGTAGTCAGGGCGGAGGAGCTATGGTATTTGTCGTAGTGTAGGCAGCAAAATTTGAATGCAACGCATGGGGTTCTTCTAAGCTTTTAGCTTGGAGCGACGATCGACTGCGCAGCCAGGTGTGGTGATATTGGGTGGAAACCGCAGGGGGATGACAAGGTACTAGGTAACCATCCCGGATTCCCAGGGGGGTCTGTCTTTGAGAAAGAAGTTGGGGTCGCAGGGCTGGTACAACGGTAGCGACTGGCAAGCGGACGGAAGTCATGCAGGCCGCTGGCAAAAGTTATTAAAAAACGGTTTGGGTTACAGTCCTCTTCCTTGTCGCTCGCTTGGTGGGAGTGGGAGTATCGCACGGCCTGGACGCAGCCCAGTGGCGCTGACGTGATAACACGCCAACGAAGGAAGGCACGGTTGGGAGTACAGATGCAGGCAAGCGCTTACCCGCTGATTGACCCGCGAGCATGCCTACTCGGACTAATCCGCCGAATCGACAGTGAACGAGCAGTCAAATGATGCTAAAGCAGAGGGTCGAGGCCTGTTACTGATGCTATCTAGAGTTAGTGATTGTGAATGATAATCGTAATGAAAATGACGGTTTTTGCAGGGAGCAAGCATATCCGCCTGTTCGTCTTCCATGAGTGGCGTGTATGTTTTGTCATTATCCTAGGCATGAAACCAACTGACATGGAAAGTCCGGCCGGATGAAGAGGCAAAAGACTCGGTATTGGAGATCCGGGTGGCTGAGATCATATATTCTGTTGAGGGAGTAACCCATCACCAGGGTAGCTCTGCATCCATCGCGTACTGTGTAGCCGCTGGTGTTTTCAGTTTAGGCCTGGCCTGGATTCCATGCATTCCTCATTCGCTTCCGAGCATGTTCCGTGTTCCCTCCTTCCTCTTCCTTCGTCCTATCGCGACTTTCGGCATCTTCAAAACCGGAAGGGGCGCAGGCTCAATGTAATGGCAGGCACGGTTGGGAGGGGTCTGCAGTTCGTTGTTTCCGTGAAACGCCAAGCCTTCAGCCACTCTCGCCTCCAATACAGTGGAATTTGACATGCTGCGGAAGTACCCCATCGGCCCAAAATAGCATAGACAGACCGGGGTAGGCTTGAAGGCTGCAGGCGGCGTGCATGAGAAGTGGACGACCCTGTGCAGTTCGTGCAACAACGGCGGCCGACCACACCCACATTCGCTGCTGCTCAGTGATTGCTGTTGCTGTCGCTGCAGGGCGTTGTTGGACGTGTGTGGACGAGCGGCCATGGAGGCCAGACCGGGGCAGCCTGGCGATGGTCTTGTCCATTGGTGCGCGGGTATGATGGATGGATCTGTTGCGCGCCGCATCGTGGTACCCGTCTGATGAGTGTGGCCCAGGATATTAAGACTGCACTCCCCCACGGACGGCGCATTGAGGTGAGCATCCATCACCAGCACGTTGGTTTATTCAACGCCCAACTCAACACCGCACCCATCCCCGCATCCACCACTCCTCACCAACCTTTCTCACCGGGCAACACCACCACATAGGGACGAAGATGAGGTCGCCAGCGGCATCATGGTCGCTTCTGCCAGTTACCCTTCTCGCATCCATCACGCAGGCCGCTCACTTTGAAGTCACAGTTGGCAAAGGAGGGCAGCTCAGGTTCGACCCCGAGACGCTGGACGCTGCTGTTGGCGACACAGTGACATATCGGTTCTTTGCCAAGGTAAGCAACAATAGCCAAAATATTGTTTGTCACGACTTCTCCCGTGCTGGACTAACTTTAAACCCCACATAGAAACACTCGGTCGTGCAGTCCAGCTTCAGCCAGCCATGCCAGCCTCTGGCCGGTGGCTTCTTCTCCGGCTTCACCCCTAGCAACTCCTCTGACACACCGGCCCCGACGACATGGACCATCACCGTCAATGACACGAAGCCCATATGGGCGTATTGCAGCCAGACGGTCGGTAGGCATTGTCAAAGCGGCATGGTTCATGCCATCAACGCGTGAGTCCCTTCCCCGGCCCGTCCCACAAATATGAAGGAGGCATCAACTGATCCTTCAACCAGTCCCAAAAGCGGCAACACGATCGACGCCTACAGGGAACTCGCCGCCCAGACTGCAAACAGCACCTCGCCAGCGGATTTGCTCCCCGTCGGTGGACTGCGCAAGCTGCATGTGGACGTTGGCCTCGATGGCCTGACCTTCACCCCCAACAACATCACCGAGCTGCCCCGAACGGTTGTCGAGTTCAGCTTCAACCCAAAGAACCACTCGGTTGTCCAGTCCAACTTTGCCAACCCCTGCCAGCCCCTGGAAGGAGGCGGCTTCAGCAGCGGCTTCATCCCCACCACCGTCTCTCCCTCAGGTGCCTTGTTTGATATCGTCATCCCAGACACCAAGCCCATCTGGTTCTATTGCGCCCAAACTGCCGGCACGCATTGCCAGAAGGGCATGGTCGGCAGCATCAACGCGTAAGCTCACTTCCCTGTGACTCTCCCCTTTAAATATCCGTCCATTAACACAACCGCAGCCCCACCACCGGAAACACCTTCGAGGCCTTTGTCGCCTTGGCAGCAAAGGCGCCCCCAAGCACCATCCCGCCCAACGCACCCTTGGTAGGTACCGTGACAGTCAACGGCACCATCATCAACTCGTTCAACGGCGCGGTCCTCAACACCGACGCACCTCTCAACTCGACCGTCCCGCCACCCGGAACCGACGTTCCGCCCGCCTGGTCCGGCATGGCGGGCGGCGGCCAGCCCTCGCAGTACAACTGGGCGCCAAACATCTCCCCCGCAGCAGTCAACTTCCTCCAGCTCCTCCAATTCCTCGACGACATCCTCCTCGAGGTTCTCTTCCAAGGCTACAACAAACTCCACGCGGGCGCCTGGGCCGGCGCCTATCCCAAGTCCATCGTCGACACCATCGGCTCCATGTCCGCACAGGCCCTCGTCCACCGCGCGACTGTCACCGACTGCCTAGCACACTACAAGAAACCCCTCCAGGGAACCTGCAGCTACATGCTCCCAACCGACAACGTCGACGCCTTCCTGCAGGCTGCTCTCACACTCCTCCTCCTCGAAATCGGCGTGCTCACCGACGTAAGCGCCGGCATCGCCGCCGACGACCCATGGCTAGTCCCCATCCTAATCACCGAAGTCGGCGCCAAGTCCCGCATGACGGCCGTAGTCAACATGATGCAAAGCCACCTGGCCGCCGCCGCGCCGCGCGAGGTCATGATCCCCGCCCCGCTGGCCTGGAGCTACGCCACCCGGCACTTTATCCAGAGCTGTCCCGACACGATCCAGGGCATGCCCGAGGGCACGTGGCCTGCGCTGACGGTCACGGGCAAACAGGAGACCCCCGGCGGCGGGAGGACTACGGCGGTTACTCTCAAGTGGGATAACATGGGCAGCAGCGCGGATAAGTTTGTGGCGTGGATCGGGCCGTGGGGCGATCTGGAGTTTACGGCACTCGGGGCGGATGGGACTGCCACGGTGCCCGGGAGCTTGTTTGGGCATGTGTGGATTGTGGTTGTGAGTAAGAGTGGGGTGAAACTGGAGGACTTGCCGAGCGTGACCATTGCTGGGCCTGAGATGGTGTGGGTTAGCCAGCCTTGAGGGAGGTGTGTGACTGAGGTGGCGTTTCCTTTAGGTCATGTGCGTGGGTGGGCGTTTATTGCTTTTTGTGGCGTTTGGGTATAAATGCGGATGCTATGAACGGGGAAAAGACTCGATGAGATAGGATGAGGTGGATTTGCTGCTTGTTGATATCCCTTTCATTCTTGCCTTTGGTCGAGAATTAGACTAAGTAATGTTTAAGATTTACTTGACTTTGCGCTTCCAGCGTGCCATAGATTTGAAAGCCATCTTTTTCTCGCTGTTATTGACATCATGCCAGCATTTCGACATTTACTGAGAAACAATTCATGATTCCCCGCCAGAATATTCTATGCTCCCCGTGTCTATGCCAATAATGCCGTAAACCACCACATTGCCGTAATCATCTATCCAAATCCCCTCCTCTATCCATCTCACCATCCAACAACCCACCGCCAAGCCGCCCTCACAAAGCCCACAACTCAATTATCCAACCGCAACAACATACTCATAGCAAACTCAACCTCCCCCGCCGTCCCACAGACCAACCCTCCACGCTCATCACAGTCCCCAGCCGGCCTCTCAAGAATATCCCTCCCATCCACCGGATCCACCGCGCGACCGCCCGCGCACTCAACAACCAGCGCAAGCGGACACAGCTCATACAGCCGCCTTAGCTTAGCCTTGCTCGTGCCCGTAACAGGCGACAGATAAACGCCGTGGCCCTTGACCAGCGCGTGCACCACGTCCGGCACCAGCCCGCCACTGTACCGCAGCGTGTACTTGTTGGCGATATAGTGCGCTACTAGGTCCATGTATCGCTCGTCTTCGGCGGCAGCGCGCAGGTTCGCGGGGGCGAAGTAGCGCGTCTTTGGCGGGGAGTCTGGTAGATGGACCCGTGGGCAGATTACGGTGATGTTTTCGCCGGTCAAGCCGACTTCGAAACAAGCTGGCTCTGTCCCCGGGACGCGCAGCGCAACGATAGCCGTCGTGCGCGGGCCGTAGACGCCTAGGATCGCTGCGACTTGTTTCGTGGCAGGGGACTGGTGCAGCGCGGACTCGCCGTCCCAGATGCCGAGGATGGTGCCAACGGTCCAGTTGGGCGCGATGATGGAGCTGCCGTCTAGCGGGTCGAATGCGACCGTGTAGCGTTCTGATGAGGAGGGGGTGGATTTAGAATCAGAGTGGACGGGCTGCTCGGTGGGGTCTTCCTCGCTGCTGGCGGTGCGGACTGAGGGGCACTTGGCGAGAGCCGCGCGGACGAGGTTCTCGGCGATGACGTCGACGTTGAGCTGGTCGTCGCCGAAGGCGTTGGCTGTTCCGGCGAGGGAGACGTGGTGGGCGGATTGTAATGCCGTCGCGATGGCGCTGATGCATTGGAGAATGGAGGGGATGACGGAGTCGCGCAGGGCGGCGCGGTCGTCTGGTAGACGTAGGGAGTGGAGGAGGTCATGGAGAGACTGGGGCTGAGGCGCGGGTGAGGCCATGTTTGATTTTTGAGAATAGGCAGGGAAATCAATGGTGGTTTGATGGGGGTGATGGTTTTTGGCAATAACCAAACGTGGGTGACTTCAAGATATCAATGAGAGATGTAGTTTTATATGAAAGTTTGACTTGCGAGTAAGATTTTATAAAATCCGAATAATTAGATGCATGAGCTGATCCAGGTGGCCCGGTGGAAATGCCGCAGAGGTTTGATAAACTTCCGCGATAATCATTTAGGTAACACACACAGCAACTTAGGTAAGGTACGACCGAAGAAGCGCCTTCCATGCTTTTTCCAACTTCGAAACATCGTAGCTCCACCAACCCAGGGTTAGGGTCAAGCCGATGAAACAAACCTCCGAGTCAGGGGTAAAAAGGGGTCAATCATGGTTATTGCCAGCAGAATGCAGCCCAGCTGGCCCTCGTGTCATCCGAACTTTTTGACGCCAAGATGCATTCGATATTGTTTGGGTTTTGTTTGTATACGTACTCAACGTGCGGAATGTCACATTGTTCTCAGCTTTGCGAATGACTTCAATTGACCACCCTAGGCAGGGTCAGCTGCGAAGTCAACAATGGGGAAAAAACTTGACCATGCTCTCGGTCCCATCTCAGGGGACGAGGTCAAGCCCAGAATTCAATCTGTGTTCACATGAAATGCACATGCTTGCTTTCGTCCACTTTGCTTGATGCGAGTCTTGGTTATTGAAGTCGTTGGCCGTTCCTAGCCACTACGAATTCTCCTTCGGACGGAATCCGTGACTTCCTTTTCTTGTGCTTGCATCCCATCAATGATCAGGCTTGCCAACAGTTTGCTGCACCACACGCATTCACCATCCGATCAGCATTCGGTCTCGTGAAATCTTTCGCTTTCCTCTTCCTTTTCTTTTCTTACTTATTCGCTACTCATTCCATTCCCAACCTTCGTCTTTCCCACACCTTCCTCCATCATTAACCCTCAGGCAGACGCCTCACTCTCTGCGCCCGATCCATCACGGACTCAGAAGCCACCCTTGGAAGTAAGTGCGCACGCGAACTTGATGAGTTTTCACACCAGATTGAACACATCACTGACCTCTCCACAGCAAACACCTCCTTCCCTCTCAAGGCACCCAACGCCAAAGCAAAGAAATCAACTCCCACGGTTCGACCCAGGTGCCTTCCTTCCCCGTGCCCAAAATCCATCGTCACCACCAACCGAAATGGTCTCAACACCCCACTCCGAGCCCGAAGTGATCTGCGTAGACCAGCCCTCCTCAGGCCAAAAACGCTCCCGAACCGACACAGAGACCGCCGACCACTTCGACCCCCCAACCACTCCCAAGCTGGTGATCCTGCACTTCGACGCGATCCTTGACGGGCGCGACGCCGTAATCATCACCGTCTTAAAGACCTTCGCCCAACTGCAACCCACCACCCCGCCACCATCCCCATCCCGTATCCTCTCCGTCTTCGCAAGCAGCGACCCCCTCCTCGCCAACAAATTCAAAGCCCTCATACCACCCCCCTTCCTCACCGACGCAAATGCCGCCTCCCTCCGCAACTGGACCGACGCCTACCTGGAAACCTACGAGCGCGAAGGCAAAGCCCTCCTCGCCCCCTTCCCTGGCGCGAAACCCTTCCTAGCCGCCCTCGTGGCGCGCCGCATCGTCATCGCCATCACGACCAACCACCGCGAATTCACCAAGAACTTCATGACCGCCCACGGCATGGCCGACCTGCCTGACTTTATCGTGCGGCGCGCAGCCGGCTTCGCGGCCCGCCCGGAGGTTTTTCGTGAGTTCTTTCAGAGTACATTGATACCCTCGTACGCGGCGAAGAGAGGCCGTTACGCTGCTGGCGAGGAAGTTGAACCGCTGCGCCCGGAAGAGGTGCTTATTGTCTCGTGCGCGCCGTTCAATTTGCGCACTGCGCACGCTGTTGGTGCTAGGGCTTGCTGGGTGAAGATGGCTGGGGTCGAGCTTGAAGGGGAGGAGGAGGGGGATGTTGATGCGGATACGATTGTTGTGGGGGACCTTGCTGAGCTGGGGGAGCGGATCTTTGGTGGAAGCAGAGGTGAGGAGGATAATGGTGACTTGAAGGCACCGGGAAATGAGGTGGAGGTGGAAATGGTGGGAGAGGAGATGGGAGAAGAGCAGCAAGGTATCGGAGGCGAGTTGGAGGTCGGGCAGGTTGGGGTTGGGGTTGGGCAGGTTGAGGTCGAGCAGGTTGAGGTGGAGCAGATTGAGGTGGAGCAGGTTGATGTCGAGATGGCGGAAACTGATTTGTGAGAGGCATCGCGTCGACGGCTCGAGGTTCTGGTGGGCTTTATCGGCTTTGGGGAAGTGAGAGGCGTCTTTGGTTTCCATTTTTCATGGGTAATACGTATTTCTATGATAGTTGTTAGCCGGAGTTCGGAGTCGGCGGCCAGCGTCCAGCAATACTTACTTGGGATGCCAAGTGCGCCTGGGAGGTTCTGCTTCCCGAGAATTCCTTCTATACCCATTTCATTTACCCAGGGAAGCATTGAGCTAGGCGTTATATGTGATAGTGACATTTACGTCCGTGGAACAGGCACGAAGCCCGGGGTCCCATATGACACAAGACATCGCAACCGACAAATAACCTCGCCGCCGAAAGAGGTCAATGTCGTCATTGAGACAGTATCTCGCTGTAATGCCGTATCGAGCCGACGGATCTCGGGTCGGGTTCAACTTCTACCATTGCTTCCCAGCCCCCTTCCGCTTCATGGGTATCATCATGTGCCCTAAAGAATCCCGGCGCCTCCAAAGAAGAAGCCGCTGCCAAACGCCACCCAATGCAAAGCTCAATAGTACCCGTGGCTTTTGTTCCGCCCCTTAGGCCGATCCCCGTGGTGCCCCTGACGGCCGCTGCGGTAGGGCGCCCATCCGTGGTCATTATTGCTGTGGCCGTGGCCGTGCCCATGGCTGCGATGAGGATGGGCACTTCGGCTGGAGTGGCGAGATTCAGACTCTCTGATCGGCTCCTCGACTTCGATCTCATACTCTTCTTCCTCGTCATTATGGTACAGGGCGACCAGGTCCCGTTCGCTGCGCGCCTTCTCTGCGTCAAACACGAAGCGCAACGTCTCGGCGGCCTTGCTAGTCCGCTTTACCGTGCCCGAGATGGAGTTGCTAGTTCCCGGCGACGTTGCAGAGCCGGGTGTGCCGGTCAGCGTCTCAGGGGGCTCCTGGACACATCGCTCGCACCAGCCAAAGTAGCGGTTGTGGCGGTCCTTGGACATGGTCTTGTTGACGTCGATCTTGACGGCCATCAGCTTGTCGAGCTCAGTCCGGGTGCCGACCTTTGTTGACTTGGCAAATTGTGTGTAGAGATCCAGCAGATCGAGCATGGCTTCGAGCACGCAGCCTCTATCAGAGTGCCACCTGCTCGCGCTAAACTCCTTGATCGCTTCCGTGCTTGTGTCCGTGATCAGAGCCGTCAGCTCGACGATGGCGAGCACGATGGTGAAGGTGGAGTGCTTGATGGGCGCAAAGGTCTTGTACAGGTCGATCGACATGTCGTAGGCGAGGCGGAGGAAGTACTGCTGCGCGCTGTTTGAGCCGGTGTTGGCCTCTGGGTATAGCTTCCGGACCATCTTGATCAACAGCTTCTGTGGGTATTGCACTCGGAAGTCGAAGCCGATGGTCTCGAGGATGTGGCGCTCGAGGCCAACCGTAAACCTGGAGGGTGACTCGAATATCTGGCACAGGGATATGGTTAGTGAGGGCGGATGAGAACTGGGCCGGGCGGAGGAACATACCTTGTCATCTGGTGTCTTGTGGTCGTGGGGCTGTTTGAGGTTGTGCGCCGCACACAGAATCTCTCTCGACTTCTTGATCGTATCCTCCACTTTGCAGGCAACGAACAGCGACGCCAGGGCGACATCCTCGTAGTTGTACTCGGCGCTGGGGAAGCGGATGCGAAACTTATGATAGTAGGTCGCGGCGGTGTCGAATGTCTTGACCGGCCTGGAGACGACGACTTTCGGTCAGCAGCAGTCCATCTGGTTGGTCCGAAAAACGGCATGGAACGGCAACGGCACCTACAGCTTGAGGCTCTGTCGTACGCTGTCAATCAGTTGGACGCCCTTCAGGCGGTAGTTATCCTCGCGTGCCTCGTCATATCCAATGTTCTTGAGCATCTGTCGCAGGCTCTGCTCCTGGATGTACTGCGTGGGGATGGACGAGAGTCCCGAATCGGGGCCGAGGGGAGGTTGCGAGTCGACAGCAGCCGGCCCATTGCTGGTTGGGGCCGGCTCCTTGGCTGCATGCGATGCCATTCAGGGGCCCTTTATCGTATGTATTCGGTCTAGATGGCGTCGGATCGAAACGGAGGGCATGTATTGCGATGGCCTCGCTCGCAAGTCCCGGGACAGGACTGGAAGGCAGGTACCAGGTAATCGGTTTGGGAAAGCTTGAGCCGGGCTTGAGCGCGATGGCGTCGATTGGAACTGCCTGGAATTTGGCTGCCAGCCGACGCGATGCGCCGATAAGATAAGGCCCACTGCACAGAGGTTATGCAAGGGTCGTAGCCCCCGCATTTGGTGCCTGCATGGCATCCCCAGGGCTCCTGGATCCATCATCCATCATGCATCATCCCAAGCTAGGCAAACACCATGTTCACATTTGATTCATGACGCAGCTTCTTGTCCGAAAGTCCATGACCCGGTCCTTTTTTAATTTTTCGTTTGGTTCCCCTCGCAGCTTCTTTCACGAGTCTAGAGCGGCCAGTGCCATTGACTGACACCACGACCCGACCCCAACCAGGCACCAGCAAATGCAAAATGATGGATGACGGATGTCGGGCTTGACTGCCGTCTTAGCTTACGTCCGCTCCGAAGGGCTGTGAATGCGATGTAGTAGCATGGCATTATCCGGGCTCTTGTCCATTTCCAGCCCTCCGTCCATTCACTGCAAGCATCCCCGCCCATCTGATCGGGCAGGTACCGTCGCTCTCGGTTGCAAGCCGGGGTCAATTAACCCCATCATCAACCGTCGGCTCGCGGCCGCAACCCAAGATGGGCACTTCCAATATCTCGATATTAAGCAGTCCTACCCAGTTCGGATGCACGAGCGTGCCCTAGCCTCTCGGGATTCAACTCGGCAGTTCAAATGCCAGAATGTGATAGTTTGTCGCCTCAAACACGAACCCTTTATAGAGTCTCCTATTCCATTATAAAAGGGATTTGATCTGAGCGTTCTGCCCAGCCGTTATTCTCTCCCCAATATCGCCCACTCACCTAGGTCTATCTACATCTTCACACCGTTCCAAGCTCTCCACCGCCATCATGGTCTCCTTTCTGCTAGCGGCGTTGGCGCTCGCCGTGGGTGGTGTGAATGCCATTCCCGCCCAGACAGCAATCAGCGCCCTGACGCCGATCAACGACTTTGGAAGCAACCCTACTAAGCTGCAGCTGCAAGTCTATGTGCCGTCGAAGCTCGCAGCCAAGCCAGCCGTCATCCTAGCAGTATGATAGTCAAAACCCAATGGAAGCGGAAAGCAGAAGACAGATGCTGACACCAACCCCAGTTACACTATTGCGGTGGCACAGGGCAAGCCTACTCTCAAGGCACAAAGTACAATGCGCTCGCGGACACCAAGGGCTTTGTCGTTCTCTATCCTAGCGCAGGTCATGATAGTAACTGCTGGGACGTGGCATCCACCAAGACGCTCACACACGATGGCGGCGGTGACAGCACCGGCCTGGCAAACATGATCAAGTGGGCCATCACCAAGTACAACGCCGACCCGGCCAAGGTCTTCGTCACCGGCAGCTCCTCGGGCTGCATGATGTCCAACGTCATGGCAGCCACCTACCCAGAGATGTTCTCGGCAGTATCATGCTACTCGGGAGTAGCAGCCGGTTGCCTAGCCGGATCTCCCGGCTCGAGCCCGCAGTCCGCCGACCAGGCATGCGCGAACGGCAAGCACATCAAGACAGGTGCAGAATGGGCTGCGCAGGCAAAGGCCATGTATCCCGGCTACAACGGAACCTACCCTCGCTTCCTCATCTGGCACGGCGAGGCGGACAACTTCGTCACCTACGCCAATCTAGCCGAGGAGCTTAAGCAGTGGTCGGCTATCTTGAACGTGCCATTCACCAAGAACAACACAAACACCCCGCAGTCTGGATACACGCAGATCGTCTACGGCGATGGGACGAAGCTCATTGGGTACTCGGCAAAAGGAGTTGGACACACGGTGCCCGTCCATGAGGATGCTGATCTGAAGTGGTTCGGCATTTAAGGGATGTCAGTTATGTCTGATGTTTGTATGGGAGATGATGGACTCATAAAAAGAAAGGAAAATGAAAAGGGCAATGAAACAGCAAGGGAAATGAGACCATAAGGACGATATTTCTACATGTTAGACCTAGATTGGAAAATGAATAAACCCAAACGACTCAGCTGGTGCAACCGAGTTCGAGTCGCAGAAAGTTGTTAACACGCTGCAGACAGACGAGAAGTCGCTGAGATGGTGGGTATCGAGTGGAACCGCTGATGAATTGGGCTCAGAAGTTGGGAGCAGCCAAACAACGCAAATAAACCTACAGGTACCTTGGGTAATTCCGCCAGGTGGCTTGCGTTAGACGCTTGGGTTGTGGTATGCACAATGTTTCGGTATCTAAGCCTGATGAAACAAAACCTGACCCAAATTCTGTACTTCGTTTACGAAGGGGGGAAAAGTGGAATGCCTTTCCCGAATTTGGGTCATTCTGGGAAGGCATATCCAGATAACCTGTCGCCGTTGCTGGAAAGAGCTGGCTGGGGTTTGAGGGCAGGAACGGTGGACTAGCTACAGGTTGGAGCCTTGAGGTGCTTTGGTCCGATGACGGCCTCTGTGGGTCTCCGAAGCTGGATTTAGTCCTCCTCCTCAATCCTCGCTTGATTTCCTGACCCAAATTGAGAATCGTCGCTACCGCTACGTACCTGCCCCTGAATTATTTACCTTTTCCGAGTCGCTGCTTTGTCGTTACAGCTCGTTTCCGCATCCGGTGGTGATTATACTTTTTGTTCCCGCGCGCCTCCACGTCGGGAAATGGACCTTTGTGTGTGCAACAATCAGGCTTTGTCCGTAATTCATCTCTTGTTTAACCGTTGTCCCATCGAAAACTATGATGGAGGAAGACGGTGCAGTGCTTTTTTCAAGCAGGGCTTCCACTAGTACACTGCCGCTCAAGAATCCTCAACCGATGAAGCCCAAGTCTCGATCTTAACAGACAGCAAGAGAAGAACAACGTTAATATGGCTGACAGTCGCTTCACCTTCTTGCAAGTCGGCACCTTCCCTGACCAGAACGATACTCCCGAGAGGCCTGGCTCTCCTTGGTATCAGAAGTTTGGTGGCTTCGATGACCCATTAACGGAGGACTGGGACCCCAAGGAGAAACACTCGGCGGCTGCGCCGACCTTCCCTCGCCTTGATACAACCTACTATGCAGAAGATGCCGCGACGTTGCTCAAGACTGGGCCGATCGAACAGCCGCCGAATTATTTGCTAGATCGCCTCTTCTCCAGCGAGAAAGAACAGATACGCCGTAACAAGGGTCTGAGGACATGGGAAGCGGCTGTCCTGGGCCAAAGACTGGTCAACAGATGGCCCGGGGGCCACAAAACTAAGGAACCGGACCTCAGTGTTATGGCAAAAGTCTGCCAAGTGACAGTGGATGAGGAGTCGTGGCATCCAATCTGGGCGAAGCAACGGTGGTTTGATTTCAGAGTCAACATCATCGACAACGTGTACTTCCACGAACCTCTTCCAGATGTTGGGGTCGGCGACCAATGGAGCGTTGACCAGCCAGCTGTCTGGAGGGAACTACGAGTGGCCATCGAGCTCGCGAGCAGGTGGTTGGCATACATGGCTGAGGGGCCTTGGCTCTCTAGTCTCAAAGTTATGCGAGAAAAATGGACCGAAGCCAAACCTGGGCCTGCGCTGCTCCACGCGGCAAATACATTCGACCCTCCTCGCGACATTGACCGTGTGCCCCACCGGCTCCGTTCACAACCTGAGCCTGGGCCTGACGAGAAAGCGCAGGTGAGGAAGGAGGTGTGGGATGCAATCGTCAATATGGTTGCGCCCAAGATGGTGTGGAGCTTCTTCTACGAAAACTCGCACGAATCAGCCAAGCGAGGCAAAGACGATATCTATGGACTCACCGTCGCGAAGCCTCTTTTGCACCGTGATGCCGACCCCGACAACCCAGGTGATCAATGGTTTATTTTCTCTGCCATCAACGTCAGCCTCCTGCGGCCGCTCCTAAATCCAAAGTCTACCCTCGCGGAACGACAGTCCATACAGTTTTTCCTAGCCAACATAGTAAGATCTAATATCAATTCCTCACTTCATGCGGCAAGGGATCGCAACGCCTGCTATCCTGGTTGTCACTGAGCCATTGCTGATTTCCAATTATTTCTGTAGCTGGTCCACGAGGCAATAGTAAGTCGCATTATCGTTGACGTTGGTTTCTTGAAGCACTATTTCGACGAACAACAACATGTTCATGTATCCATGAATCACCAAATCACAACGTTTACTAATCTGCTCATAGCATGCTATCAATCTGGTTGAAGTTGCGTACAAGGCGCCGAATTTGCCAAGAGTTGAACCGGTAACTTTCCCTTCGACATTTATGAGAATACATGTATCAGATAGTTCACGGCTGCTGACCCTGTCCGTCCCCAGTTCTTCAACGAGGAATACCTGGCCGAGTGTGGGTATTCAGCCATGAATAGCTTCTTCGGCAACATTCCAGAAATACTCCCTTTCCACAGCAGCGGCGGTAAAAGCGGCGACAGCTACATGATGGGCATGTCTACGTGGCCGGATCGAAACTGGGCTTACATGTTCCCTGATATCGAGGCCATCGGCGATCAGAAAACACCACCGACCCTAGGACACAGAAGCAAGGTATTCCCTCTTCCGCGCGCATGGGCCTCGGGACTGTTGCTCGACGACTTTTACAAAACGGCGCCGGCGAAATACGGCCTAGACGCATTCCTGGCCCCAACAGTGCTCGAAGCGGAAACAGTCAATTACGGCTTTGCGGTCCGGGTCTTCCACGCCCGGCGTCTCAAAGATGATGCGTTCAAGGGAGCCCAATTTGATAAGATCCACCAGCAACTGCAAGACACGATGATGGACCTGCAGAAACGGCGCCAGGTCTGGGCCCAGCTCAGACCGTGGTATAAACGCGAGTATCGACGGTGGCAGTCAACACCGTATTCCTTGGAAATTCGAAAGGTGTGTGCCACTTTCAGGGAGTTGACCAAAGTGAAGCATCGCGTCAAGGGCGACGTATTAAAACAGGAACACCTCGCGAGTGACGCCATAGACATCATGGCCCACCACCTTATCGTCGATCCGGAAGCGCCACGCGACGAGTCCCTATGGCCCGTATCAGTTTGGTTCACGATGTTTCTGACCTACCTTACGCAAGCCGTGCTCCCCGAGCGTCTTACCCCCATTAACCAAGAGGCTCACGGCGATAGGCTCGTGCCGAGCCCTTGGGCGCCGAGTAAGGAGGTATACAGGCAGAACACGCCGTGGCGTCTGAAGCCCTTGCTGCTGCAGACCAGAGAGGGGGCAATCCAAATCCGAGAACGGATTTTACATTACCCATGGGTCGACAAGGAAGAGAAGAAACGCCCCTTAAGGCTGTGGCTGCTCCAGCGTGCCGTGCAGCTCTGGGAGGAGCATTCGTCTTATTTCCCGCTCCCAGAAGCACTCAGTCGTGCCGTCGTCATTGAGCTCAAGTCGCTTGTTCGACAGGCAACCACAGTGCCGACCGACTGGTGGCTGAATTTCAGCCTCGAGTTCCCGACATACGATCCGAATCTCGTGATTCGAGATGGGGAGGACACTTATACCCCGTACGAGGGGCCGCTCTATCAGGAGGACTACCACTACAGTCCGACTGATAGCGAGCCTGATGTTGTGCCACTCGATGACGCCGGCAGCGAGACTGAAAGCGATATAGTGATGAAAGACGCGCCTGTCGAATCTAGCACATCCAGCGAGTCCAGTAAATCCAGCAAATCCAGCGAATCCAGCGAGGAAGTCAAGAAGTCCGACAAAGACATGATGGACAGAGATTCAGATAACAGCGACGCCGAGGAGTCCGACGAGGACCCGATGGATCTTGGGTCTGGGTCTAGCTATGAACCAAGCGGCGAGTCTGAAAGCGATATAGAAATGGAAGATGCGGTTGTCGAATCTAGCGAAGAAAATGAGGGCGTCAAGAGGCCGAACAAGGACGTCAAGAAACCCGATGAGGACGTTGAAGAGCCCGACGAGGACGAGGAGCCTAAAGAGGATATCAAAAAGCCCGACAAAGACGTTAAAGGGCCCAGCGAGGACGTTAAAGGGCCTAACGAGGACGTCGAACGGCCTGATGAAGATATGATGGATGTAGATTCAAAGGATAGCGATGTCGAGATGACTGATCATGACGCCCATGTCGGCGCGAAGACTGCCAGGGTAAACGGAAAGCTTACTGGGGCCAAGGCTGGCGCACGTCGACCGACGAGATATATCTCTGTTTCCGAGCTCGGCGAAAACGCATCCAAAGACAGAAACAAGACAAACTGGGGTGTCTGGAACAACGAGCGCGGCATGGAAGTTTACGATATCACGGGTGAGTTACGAGTGCAACCAGGCTTGAATTATCTCTGACACCGTATGATGTGCTAATGACGTATGAATTCTCAACTCCAGACATTCTCAGGCATAACCCAACCCTCAAGCTTGACGAGGTTTTTCAAAGGACAGAACTCGGCCACGAGATAGCGTCCGACCACGTTCTTGGCCTGCTTCTCAGCCAAAAGAAAAAGCCGGTGGGAAAGCTCCTCGTGAGCTTCCATATGCAAGACGTGCTAGAGCACGACGGCCGCAACGGGCGTCCATTGTGGTGTGCACTAGGCAACTTCATTTACAACGTTACAAGTGAGTGCTCCCCCAGTGCTCCCATAACAATGCCAGAGCCCATCTACTTTGAGAACTAATCAAGTTAATGAGACTGGGAAAACCTACGCTGACAACAAACCCCGCGGTAGACTTCCCATGGTTATCGAGATGGGAGAAGAGAGCGTTCCTCGAGCTAGCCCGTCTTAACAACGCACTGCAAGGCGATGTTCCCAAGAAGTTGAACGTGCAGAAACTCCTCAAACGCCTGGCCCCTTACAAGTGCGGTTTCCTTCGACAAGCCACACTGCGCGCGCCAAAGGAGCAGCGGATATTCACGCTGCGGGAGCTGGAATGGTACACAAACCCCGAGCTCGGCATGTACTGCGCCATCGATGGGGATGCCTATGACCTGGGACGTAAGTCTGCCGCAGGCCACTTCCTATCGTTACCCTGAATATAACATATGGTATGCTGACATGCAGTTATCATCATAGACTACATGAACTCGCACCCAGGCGGCCAAGCCACGCTCCGGGACGCTGCCGGCCGCGATGCCACAAAAATATTTCTAGAGACCCATACCGACTGGAAAGAAACCCTCAAACGACACGACGGACTCCGGATCGGCCGCCTTGTAGAGGAGCGGCCCGGGCCCGAGGAGGTGGTGCGTGTCAAGAAGAACGAGATTCTGCTTTTGGGCAACGTCTACTTCATCACACGTGAGTACCCTCAGTCACAGCTGTCTCTCGTATCAACAAACCCCTTTCTTTTACCCCCTTTTATTGGTACACCCACCTCATAATCCCCGGTTGCGCGTACCAACCAGGCATTCAACACAGACACAAACACTAACACACCCTCAGCCCTATCCAAAACAGACCCAACCCTCTTCAAAGCCCTCAAGCCCTACCTCGGCAAAACCATAACCTCCACCGACATGAACAAAGACAACCCGCCCAAGCCGCTACTCCAGCTCCTCGATCACGAGGACCTCATCTGCGCCAAGGTAGGCGAGCGCTCGCCGCTCGACAACCGGATCACCAAATCAGAGCTCCGCAAGCATGGCGCCCTCCCGCCCAGCGCCGCCAAGCAGACGGAGAGCCCGCCTGCGGGAACGGACTGGCACGTCTGGACCGCGGGGGCGGATAGGGATGGGCGGATGGTTGTTTATGATATTACTGGTGAGTATAGCCCTCTTCTGCTGTTGTTTAGTCTCCCCCCTCTCTGTTACCTGTTTTGAGTCCGCCATTGTGCTCTAACCACATGTTGTTCTTTAGCTATCATGCTCTTCGGCGACCGCCAGCTGCGCGAGAAGCTGGCCATGTGGACGGGCAAGCGGATGCAGAGCCCGGAGCTCGTCGACGAGTTCCGCGAGCGCCATCGGTGCAGGATCATCGGCACGTTGGTCGGGGATGACAAGGACAACGTCGATGCCGGGGCTGCTGCGAAGATCAAGCAGCAAACGAAGCGAAGGAGGTCATCTGTGGGTGCCGATCCGCGGCCGGCTGCTGGCAGGAAAAAGGTGCCGAAGCTTGCGACTGTTGAGACGGCGAGTGGGGAGTCTGGGTAGGTAAAGTAGGTTGAGCCATCAATCACGAAGGGGGAAACGATCCGAACGCCAATGTAATTTTTCTTTTGTTTCTTTTGAAGATCAAACGCTGAACAGATATACAAGAAACTTATTGCATCCGTGTTCAGTCTATATATGCCCGTTGCCAGTGCCTGTCCTGAAGACGAGCCAGATTATGCCATTAGATCCCTCGTGTCACACTCCTGCAACAGATTCCCCCCGCTTTCGTATTCTAAGAAGGAAGAAAAAAAGACGCTTAGGCGAGGAGCGCAAAGATGACGGCCAGGGGACCGGCAACGCCAAAGGTCTGGCCGAGCGCCATGGCGGCGTTGGACTTGGTTGCGGAAGGTGTGCTGGTGGAGTCGGTGCCGGTGGCCGCGCCGGTGGAGGTTGGTGTGCTGGCGGAGGAGGTTGTGGCGACTGCAGACATGTTAGCAACGATGACTTCCAAGTTTACATACGAAGGGGACTGAATTTACCTCCAGACTTGGTGACGGTAAAGGTCTGCGACTCGGCGAGCTGGCCGTTGTTCTTGGTGTCGAGGCTGAAGGCCTTGATCGAGTACTTTGTGTTGGGGGTCGCGACGAAGTTGTCGATGACGTACTGGCCCTTGCTGGTCTCGACGCTGGCCGCGATGGTGATGGCCGTCTCGGGCGTGGTGGAGTGGTCGATCAGCTTGAGCGCGAAGGTGGTCGGGTCCGTCGAGACGGCCGTCCACTTGATCGTGTTGGACTTGGAGAGGTCCCACTTCTCGTCAACCTGGGGCTCGGTGAACTGGAGGGCTGGAGTGTAACATGTTAGCTGGGAGGTGACTGTGACGCTAAAAGGGGTGGGTAGGTTGGGTCGGGTCGGTGGTGGGGGTGGGTTGGGAATGGACGTACCCGAGACGGCGGCCGCAAAGGCAGCGAGGGCAGCGAAGCACTTCATTTTGGATGGGGCGTGAAAAGGGTAGTGGTTTAAAGTACTGAAAAGTAGCTGCAAAAAGAAAACAACAAACGAGTGTTGATAATACAGGTTTAACAGAGATGCAGAATAGAGGGAAAGGGGGAAGGGGAGTTCGTGAATGACGGATAGGGGCGCGCCGTCGGATCCTTTATATTTCAGCTCTCACAATCCATCCCAAATCCCAATCTTAAAATCAAGCCAGCCGAGACCGATGGGGCTGTCAGCGCTAGGATGTTCTGGGCTGCGCGAACCCAGCATCCTGGCACCTGTGAAGCTTGCTTGGCAGATCCCTTGGGGCTCAGCCACGCCATGGAAGCTTCGTTAGTTACTCGGGGCCAGGCTTCAGCTTTTGCTCCTTGGATACCCGTACGGGTTAATCACGCCTGCCCAACGCACGGTAGCACGGATACGATACGGGTCGGGTGGCTGATGATGCGAGCACAGCGTGGTGGCGGGCTGAGCTTTCAACGCATGTTGCCCATTGAACGATGCGACTGATTGGGCCGTTTCCAACGTTCTGCACAACGGCCACGCCAATCGCGACTGGACCTCCATGCAGTCGATAAATGACCGGTGCTGGTGAGGTAACAGACAGACACTGGAAAGATCCACCTCCACTGCTGTGTTGGCAAGCTCGTACACTGTTCGCACTGCGGTTTAGTCCACAGTGCACCTGTCAAGTTTGCAAAGCACGCGGGTCCATCCCATCCATGCATTTCCAGGTTCCATGAAACTGAAGTGCCATCCGTCCATCCACCAGCCCAACAGCCCAGGAAGGCGGAAGCCCCAGCGCAGTGTGGAGCATGGATTCTAATTTCAGCTCCTCCTAGCGTTGCATGAGCCCTGCAGCCCCACTTGCTGACATTCCGGCCCGCACTGGACCTGAACTGCCCTGTAACGCCAATGCACAATGCGACCGTCCCTGTTGGCGGCCGCTGCCTGCTCCCACTTGCTGCAGCAGTGTTTGGACCCAATACGAAGTTCATCCACTTCACCCAGGTCCCGTAGGGCTGGCTTTGCTTGCTGGCGTGCTTGCTGACTGCGCCGCTTACCCATCATCGCATCAAATCTCACGACATCTTTTATTTCATTTCGTGATTTTGCTCGTCGGTGATTTATTCACCATGTAACGTTTGCTGCTGAAGGCGGTCTGGCTTTCTTCGTCGCAGTTTGTTTGCGTTTTCTCCTTGAAGCCGAAAAGATCAGATCTGTTAGTCCAGGGTACCAGGTCGACCATACACCGTACACTACACAGTACGCCCCGCCGCACCAACAGGAATGACGTGACGAGACCGCACGCCGCTCAAGCGGCCGCAGCTGTTCATTTCGTGAGTTTATCTGCCATGTGTCAAGGCCCAACGAAGGTAACGACAGCGCGCGCGCCGTCACGTCCTTGTGCCAACGCTGTCGCAGAGCAAGCCAACATTAACCTAGCTGCAGCACAACACCTTCAGCCGCATTCTAAAGACACTAACCGTGTTGGACCGATGGTTACACCGTACTCAAATACGCCTTTCGGTTTTGGATTCGATGTGAGGGAAGATAAACCCCTGAATTATCCCTTTCCACTTCATTCACGTCTTCACGAGAATATGAATTTTCTTCTGCATTTGTGCCCAGGAACTTGGAAAAGCTTAACGCAACCACGAGTAGGTTCACTTGTCATGGCACTCTTATCAAACCGCTGCAACATCTACAAGCAGAACAGAGGTCAATGAACCCGACGACATTCTCTTCTTTCTACATGCTTGCTAACCATATGTAGGAAGAACGAACCCTGGAATGCTTAGGCTTTTCCCGCTCGCTCAATAGGAATTCGATTTGACGACGCCCATTGTTAGATGACGGATATTCTTGGTTCCTATTCACAGAACTGTCGCCCGATAGCATGTGATTTCTCAGAGCTAATGAACTTGGTCTTTATAGACAACGGTGCTCAAAGCTTAAGGATGAACAGGTCAGTTGATACACATCATCGGTAAGGATCTACCAAAAAGAACAATAGAGAGATCTGTACTATTGAGTCTATGCCATCCAGAATATGACACCGCATGGCCCCAAAATCATGGCGGGCACACGTACAAGACTGCGGATAATCCCTGGTAGTCACCAGAGCTGACAATACCTCTTCAATGTTTGCCGTGTGGTGTTTGTTTTGCTGTTGATGTAACCATCGCTGTATCCTCCGTCCTGTAGCAAATACTACGTCCTATTCATTCCCGCGTTACACTTCTGATCACCCGCCGACCTGGTGATGAAAACAACTTCACGTGGAAGTCAAGTAGGCTGCGAATCACGGGCCCCAGGACCAGTCTGATACCCTCATCCGCCAACCCTAACCTTAGGTCTATTATATCTCTCGTGAGTGGGTATTTCACAATAAGCTCTGCACTCAGACTCTAGGCCGTTAGGGCTCTTAAAAGGGCCCCCAATAACAGAACTCTTTCCTCCTTTTTCTAGAGCTGTGTTTTTGATGCTGACCCACAAGTCCTGGAATTCCATTAAACCAATCAAAGCAGAAGCCTTCCGCTTGACTGGCACCTCTCTCGAGGAGCTAGACCTACAAGGTGAGGCCATCGACATACCCTTATGCCAGCAGGTTTGTCTAACATATCTGGCATAAAAGAAAAACAAAAACCAAAGGCCAGCACGGCACACAATGGCGCGTTTACTATCGCGCATATGTCGGCGCAAACGAAAGTCGCCGGGTTTCCCACGAGCCCCGACGCCGTATCCAGCGCCCAGGCCCCTGCACGTCGAGACGGTGACTCTGCTGGTGGAGGAAGAGACTCTGGAGCATGAGGCGATACTGGAGTATGAAGAAAACAGCAGCGGCCGCAGCTACCCAGCCACATCGTCACAACAGTCCAATCCAGAGTCGGAGAGGTCTTTTGTGCACTTTCTCAAGAGGATAATACGACGCTGTCACTTCCGAAGAAGAAACCACCCGTACAATCGCTAGCCGGGAAACAAGGTGAGCAGCTTTGGAGGGCTTTTCGATGGAAGATCTTGGGAGGAGTTGATCATGATGGTGTGAAGTAGTTGGTTTCGTCCTCATGCGGACTGTGATCGTTGTTGGTGGAAAGTGTGCGAGCGGACACTTTTCGGAGACTTGATCGAGGGCTTGGTTGGTGGTCTCGGACACATTCACATGGACCATGGGCGCTTTAGAGCCGTATATAAAGCCTTTAGCATCTCTCCATGGCCCCAGACTCAGAAGCAAAGTTCGTTGCTCCTCCACCGATCAGCCATCCACTTGTGCCCGTCTGCCCAGCAAAGCATTTGAATATCTATCTTCACCCACACGCCCAAGTCATCACAATGAGCGTTACCGCCAAGGCCGCAGAGGGGCTGCACAAGCTCTTTGCCATATCCATCGGCGATCCGATGAAGGTCATGCTCCTTGACAATGCGCGCCGTGTTTGTGCGCCTTTGGCCACTCGTATGCTGAGCCAGATCGGGCTCGACAACGAGTCAGCAACGCCCTTCAAGCTGTTTGATAATGCCTGCGGGCCGGGCGTTGTCGCGTCAGAGCTGCAGAGTCTCATCCGGCCGGAGGTGCTTCAGAAAAGCAGCATCCTCTGCGGCGACTTCTCTGAACAGCTCGTCGGGCTGGCCAAGGAGAGAATTGTCGGCGAAGGCTGGGTCAACACGGAGGCGAGGCAGATTGATGCCCAGGTTGGTACCGGCGACTATCATTCAAACAGAGCCTTATCCTGATGCTGACGTGTGAAGAATACCGGGCTTCCATCTGGAGAGTTTACGCATGTGACGGCGAATATTGGATTTCACGTCATACCAGACTCCGAGTCTGCCCTCGACGGTGAGCGCTGGATTCAGAAAGTCCACCAGCCTTTAGCTGCGCAAAGCTGATTGATTATTCAACAGAGTCAATCCGTATCTTGCAACCGGGTGGCATCCTTGGATTCACAACGTGGCACCGACCAGCGGGATGGGCCCCAGTTGTGCAAAAGGCATTCGAGTCGTTCCCCTTCGAGGCGCCGTTCGCAGCCAATCTGGTCCAGACAACCCCATGGGGCGACTGGGCTGATGTCAACTGGGTCCGCAAGACGTTGGAAAACAAAGGCCTGGAGGAAGTCAAGGTGGACATCTTTGCGTTCCTCAGCCGCGTGGACAGCCCCGAGCACTTCATGGCCAGCACGGGGCTAATGATCGACTGGGTCATGCAGGCCAGTTGGAGCGACGAGCTGCGAAAGGAGCATGGCAGAGACGAAGTCCACAGGATGGTCCAGGAGTTTGTGGAGAAAAAGTACGAGGGGCGAGGGTGGGACCAGATTGGCATCGCTGTTATTGCCAGCGGTAGAGTTCCACGTCTGTAAGGTTGGTGAGAATCGAGAAATGATAAGGAGCGCCGACTACATTCGGTGACTCGCAGACAGCTGTGAATGACGGGCGGGACCAGCTCAGAGATCCCCCCACTATGCCATCAGCTACCTGTACCCCCGCAGTCACAGTGGAACAGCTCTGATTCTGCCCGCTGCAGGGCACGTGACGAGTGTCGGCGATAAGCATAACTAGGTAGGTACCTGGACTGGGAGCGCAAGAGCGACAGAGCTGCTCTGCAAGGCAGGGCGCAGGGAGGGCACTTCAGTCTCCATGCGCCCGGCTTTTGGTCGGATCTCGACCTTCCACCATGCCTTGGATGCAACTCGCAACAAACATCGCTGAACGCAACCTGGAACGCAACCCCGCCGTGCACTTGTCGCCGCTGCGCGCTTTGACTTTGCCGTCCGAGTGATCAGTGCTCGGCGCTCACAAAAAGACAATCCAGCAGCGAGATCGTCATTCGCGCGACGGGCGCGTTTCCCCGCATCCGCCGCCATCCCTTGCCTTTGCCTTGCCTTTTATCCAACTTTTACCTACAGGTAGAAACTGGACCTTTGCCGACCGACGTCTTGGTACCTGCACGGGCGTTTTACCAGGCCGCTAGCTTTTCATTGTTTGCGCCCGCCCTACTCCCGCTTCTAGCAGCAGCCCAAGTCCCCTCTCCCCGCCGGCGACATGGCCGATCCGCTCGGCATCCCCCCCAACCACGTCGCATCTTTGATCAACACCCTCGCCTCAATCAACCAACGCCTAAGCCGCATCGAAGCTGCCCTCCACATAACTAATAATGACAATAGCGGCGGCAACAACAGCAGCTTCAATGGCGCGCCGCCGGCTCCCACGCCAGTCCCCCCGCCGCCTCCACCACCCAATGCGCCCGTCGTCATGAGCCCCGCGAATGGCCCCGCCATCATCGGCCCCGTCACCTTCCGACCCCTCGAGCCGCCTCCCCAGGGGTACACAATCTCGTCGAGAGCCACCATGCAGGAGGAGCTAGACCAGTGGACCATCCCCCGCGGGTACAGCATGCGCATCGCCGGCGCCAAGGTCACGGGCAAGAAGAAGGTGCGCTGGGTGTGCTTCCGAGGCGGCGAGGCCCGCCATCACCGAGCCCCCGTCGACGAGTCCGTCATACTCCAGGCCAAGGCCGAGGGCCGCCGGAAGCCCACCACCGACCGCACGTCCAAGAAGTGCGGCTGTCTGTTCAAGTTCGAGGTGGTCGAGACCACCAAGGGCTCTGATATCTGGGTCCTGCACTACCCCAACGAGGAGCACAAGATCCACAATCATGGCCCGTCGGACCAGACGTCAGACCCAAGAGCCAGGAAACTGCCCAGCTTCATGTCGGCCGAGGTGGACCAATGGCTCAGGGAAGGCTGGCTGGTGAGCAAGATACAGGACGAGCTCAAAGCCAGGGGCTTCACCAACGTGCTGAACACCGACCTCTACAACCGAAAACGTCTCTTGAAGAAAGACGAGGACTCCCAGCTGATGGGGTGACAACTAGACTGGGAGGAAGGCGCTCCCATGCCCAGTTTGCCACCGCGAGGTTGAAGTCGGAACACTGGTGTCGGCCGCTGGGCCGCGGGATAATTATACTCAACTGCGGCTTTGCAGCACGCACACACACACACACCATTACGAGGAATGATTGCTGAATCGGGGACACCGTGGAGGTACAGCGGTGATCCAATCAGGCCAAGACGACTAGGGGCCGAACCCTGTTCGCGATATCTAGAACCGCGTTGTTGCCTCCCTCGCCCAAGCCGCGGGCGACATGGATCTTCCTGGAATGAGGCACTCGCACGCCGTCGAGGCTATGCATCTTTGGCTGTGAATATGGGGTAAGCTTGCATTGGATCGTTTCTTGACAAGAGGATGGGATGCTGACTTTTCAAGATTCAAGTTACGGGAACGTTTGGCCATCATTGGCAAATATCATGATGATCAGCGAGGCGGGGGGTTCATCGGGTTGAAGCTGGAAAGGCAAGATAATGCCACTTGGCGAGACTTGGCTTTGCAAAATTTCCTCTAATTATCAATCACGGGAACCGGATGAGGAGGAGGCGGCGGAGTCAAAGAGATATGACGACCTCGGAGGACTTGGTTGCCAGGACAATGGTCTGGGGAATTCATTCTCATGATTCCTGAATTCATTCAATCGCGGAAAGCCCTCTGCTAAGATAATGAGCAGCATGCCAATCCTACCTCAGCCGCGGCTCTGAGGCATGCGGCTTGGCTGGTTTTCAATCAACGCATTGCCATGTGAATCATTCCTCCCAGAGTGCCGGTGCTGCCATCCCAGTGACGTAGCGCAAAACATTGCCAACGGATTTGAAGTGGATAGGCTCAAAGCGCTACTGCTCCGCTACCCTCTCGGATGGCTCCATTAGCGCTTTGTGTGCTCGAGTCGTCCGATGGAGTTCCACCACGTTTCCACCTTGGCAGCACTACCCAGGTCTTCTCCATATCTTGCCTACTGCAAATTCAGACGCCGACCAGTGCTCACATCCCACAGCCGCAACCAAAAGAACACCAAGAAACAGACACCCAAAAAGAAATAGAAGCAAAAAAACCATGAACCTCCCAGAAATAACCTCAACCCCAACCAGGCACCCAGCAAGCTGCGCCTCCCTCTCCCTCCCCCTCCTCTCCCTCCTCCACGCCATCCTCCCTTTACCTCCAAGCCTAACTCTCAGCATCGGCGCCGGCCCAGGCCTCCTCGAGGCCCTCCTACTCAAACACTATCCCGTTCGGGCCGGAGCAAACCCCGCGTCCCTCTACGGGGTCGAGGTGAGCGCCTCGCCGCCTGTGAATAGGTTCCTCCCCGAACCGAATGCTGTTGTAGTGGGCGGGACGTGGGCTGTTGCGCGCGAGCTGGGGGAGGCGGAGGGGTTGGTTTTTGTTTATCCGAGACAGGTTGGGTTGGTGAGGAGCTATTTGGAGGGGGGAGGGAGGGTGAGGGTTGTTGTTTGGGTTGGGCCGAGGTGTGATGTTTGTGAGTTTGTGGGGGTGATGGGGGAGTGGGGTGTTGAGGACTTGGATTTTGTGGTTGATGGTAAGGGGGAAGGGGAAGGGGAAGGGGAGGAGGGGAGGGTGGTTGAGGATGGGGAGGTTGTGCTGGTTTTTAGGAGACGGGAGGACATGGGGGAGTCGGTTGAATAAGGGGGCTGGGATGTATTTGTGGCAATAGTGTTGTTGACTTACTAGTAGTTCGGTCCAGCAACAGCATGGCTTAACTACTTACCGATGTGATAGACTTTGTGGTTACTTGCATGGCGTACAGGTAGACAAATCCACAGCTCACGTAAACTCAAATCCACTTGTCTTTGAGAAACACTGGTTATTTCCCAGACGACTCATCTACTCTATTTCTTGGAATTTGTTGAGAGAGTTCCATCCAGACCATTAGACCCAGATGATTATGATGTTTTCCGGCAACACAACGACACAACTGACCTGACTACCAGGTATACCGACATGTACCTAGAGGTAGAAAGGCTCGCTAAGAAATGTCCTCAATCCTCACAACACAAGACCCATCCATGGCTCTGGATGGAGGGCTGGGATTGCTAAACAGTTTTGTAAATAGCAAGTTCCGCCCCGTTTGTCCTGACTTTGTGAGGCTACTGATGCCTATTTGATTTCCCCTCGCTTCGGGAACTCAATACAGGACAGCGTAGCGGCCTGCTTTATTCCATTTATTTAATACCCCTGTGAGTTGATGCGCCTGCCACTGCGTCGTTGTTACTACTATGATATCTGAATTGGAATGTGATGGCGGCCGTGTCAGCGCTAATGGCAAGAAAGACTATCCCGTACGGGGAAGTTGCTGATGAAAATCAAAATAGTTCCTTTGCGGTAGCCCGTTTTGCACAACTTGCCGAAATGCGCTGATTCTCGTTCGGACTGTCACTACTAGGTAATCAGGGCACATAAAAGTTGCTGATTAGTTTTGATGTGACTGTGCTCGTTCACGTCTCGTTTCATCGACCGGTGTGTTTAGGATTTTCAAGGCGCCCCTGAGTTGTGCTGTTTTGTTTTGTCTCGAAAGCTTCGATTCGACCTCGGCGCAGGCAAACACGCACACTGCGCCCCGAGTAACAAAGAAGTTCTCGAATTCCATATTTTCTGAGATGTGATGGGCCAGCTTGTTTCACTGGCCGCCCTCCAATCTGCCTGCTCGCCGCCTCCCATCATCCATGCCGCTCGTTACTGATGCGGTGCCATGCCGTGATTGGGCATGTCGCCGCACTCGCGCTGCTGCTGGGATTCGTCCAACACCACTTTGCAACAAAGACGCCGAAAACGATTGCGGCACTGACGTGAGATGGCGGCGCCATGGTGGAACTAGACTGTTCTTTGTCCGAGTCTCTTGCCTGCAGGATTGCGATGCCGACTGTTGCATGGTAGCTGTCCCAATGCGGGAGAAGACCACCTCCTCCTCGAGCTGGGCTAATTGACATACCTTGTTGAACGTCAAAGTTCCTTGTGGAAACAAACAAGCCGCCGAGTAGCTGCCTTGGTACTGATGATTAGTGCAGGCGTTGTATACGATGAACCATGTGGCGATTACAGCGCAGCCCAGACTAGCTCTGAAACAGACGGATGAGGGCTCAGGAAGTGGCCGACAAACAAAGAGGCTGTATATAAGTCGCTTTTGGGCAACCCACCTCCATGCCGTTCAGACCTAATTCTCCCTCATACTTGCTCATATCGGCTGCAAACAATCACACTCGTCCTCGCCCTTGCCAAGTCTTCTTGTCGTCATCACCTCATCATCATTGAAACTTTCCAACCTAGGTATTCTTCGCCATGATGTCTCCCCTAAGCAAAGCCCTCCTCCTTGCCAGCCTAGCCGTGCAGGCCAGCAGCGCCTACTCCACCATCAAGGTCGTCGTCGGCAAGACAGGGCTTACCTTCGTGCCCAACAACATCACCGCGGCCGTGGGCGATGTGCTCGAGTTCCACTTCTGGGCCAAGAACCACAGCGTAGTCCAGGGGCTCTGGAGCGATGGGTGCCAGCCTACCACGCGCGGCGGCTTCTTCTCGGGTTTCTTCCCCACACCGGCGGGCGTTGCCAATGTAAGCCTCCGTGAGAAGTGCTCTTCTGTAAGATTGTCTCAGCCGGTCATTTACTGACAAAGCTGTTACAGCCCAAGGTCTTCCGGGTGACCCTCAACGACACAGACCCGCTGGTCTTCTACTGCGCACAAAATACCGGGTCGCACTGTAAGAACGGCATGGTCGGCGTGGTCAACCCCAGCGGGAGCAATACGCTCGAGGCGTACTTGGCCAAGGCCCAGACCGCTACCACGGCCGTTGCGCCCCCGACTGTCTTTGGAGGAGTCGTGCTGGCACCCGAGGGTGATACCTCTACGGCGACGACGACCGTCAGCGTTTCGGAATCCGCGGCTCCGACTGGCACCAGCGCGGCTACCGGCACCAGCGGATCCTCTGGCACGACGAGCACCTCGGCCTCGGCGAGTCCAACGAGGACGAACGGGGCGGCGGCTTTGGGGGTCTCGTTTGCTGGTCTTGCTGTTGCTGGTGCAGCTGCTGTTGTGTTTGTCTGAGAGATAAACTGGTCAGGGAGAGAGTAAAACTCGCGGTGCAGCGGATCGGGTGTCTGTATTATAATGGTTATTAGTCCTCTTCCCGATTGTGTTCGGTGGGACGTTGTTATGGTATCGTTAATGTGGAATGGAAAAAAGATTGATGTCTCATGGGTCTTGTCGAGCATGAATAGTCAAAATCACTGCAGTGGGTGGTTGAAGTATTGACTCGTCACTAATTCATGCCATGAAATAATAACAACGTCGAAATGTGCAGTCTCCCAAATTGGCAAGGTCAAGGATGCTTGGGTGGTGCTGTGTAGGGTGTGGAGTAATTTCGGAAACTCGGGGTCGAGGGCAAATCGGATCGGGACCAGTTTTGACAGCCTCTTGACACTTTTGAGAAAGATGGATGTGGAGGATGCAAAGAGTTGATGTAGGCGGTTCTAGCTCAGGGCAGGTACGAACGGCCTCGATGTGATGGTACCTGGCTTTCCCCAGTACATGGAACCTTTCAACGATGCCTCCTCGAAAAAGGTACCAAAGTTTAAAGCCGTGGTGATCTTCAATTAATGCCAAGGATAATCGGCAAGCTTCCCTGCAGCATCCCGCGGGGGACAGCCAAGGGAGAAAGCCACGCGACCCCCGCGCAGGAGCAGTGGTTGCCGCGGCTTGGATGGCCCGTCAACACCCGCTAATTGCCCCATTGAAGTGCCTTCCGCTCGGCAAAGCGTGATTTTCTTTTGCGCGAGTTGAGAGTCGCCCGGTCGGGCGAGTGTTGCCCGCAGTCCCGCACGAACGGGACCGCTGACGTCTTTCCCGAACTCTTTCCCCAAACGACGAACGTCGAAAAACCGATTCAAGAAACCTGACTTTTTTAAACTTCATGGGCTTGACGGTTTGATCTTTAACCTTCACCCCGTTTATTTTTAGACTTTCGACTCCACTCCCTCTGCGGTATCCATTCTCTTAGCATACCTACCCCTGCCCTACCCTTCTACTGGGGACTGCATTGCGAAGAAGCCGAGAACTCGACGTGGTCGTCTGATTTGGTCTTGTGGTGCTTGTCGGGTGCTGCACCTCTTGGCTGTGGTTGTGTAATGCATTCTGTGTCTTGAGGCGGAGGAGTCATTTTTCTTTCTTTTTCTCCATACTGCATTTTATTTGCAGAAAGACGGAATCCGTCGCCATGCGCTCATTACCGCCGTCCTTCGTTCCAACCGCGAGGGCTGCGCTTCTCCGCTGCGAAGCGTCCCAATCGACGACAACTCGAAGCCGGCGCGGCCTCTGCACCGCCTGCGGTTCGACAGGAGCCAGCCAACCACGACCCGTCGCGGCCCCGAGGAGTGTACCGCGACATGTAAACCACCACTACTCCAAGACCGCCCCGCGCACCGTCCTTCCCGCGGCCTTCATCGCCGGCCAACGGAGACGGGCGTCGTCGTCGGTGGCTACTGCCGTCGCCGAGAATGGTCCGTCACTGTCACCGTCGCTGTCGCATGGCGCATTCCCTTCCTCCTCACCACCACGGGCCCTGGGCTCACAATATGTCATAGTCAACGCCGACGACTTGGGTCCCATTCAGGAGTACGACAGACGCGTGGATGCTGGAGAGCTCCGCAACGACGACCACCAGAGAGGTGAGCACAACCAGACATGATCCTCCGCCTCCCTTTCCAGGCCCTGTTACTCACCCCGCCTCTTTCTCGCGCAGGAATCATCCAGAGCCTCCAGCACATCCACGACGAGCTCCGCCACTACACCGCGCGCCCCGTCGTCCACCCGACGCTCGACTCCCTCAAGCCCGCCAAGTCGTCGCTCTTCTCCTGGTTCGGCGGCGGCGGCGGCTCAGCCAAGGCGGGGCCGCCCAGCGCAATCCCCAGCAACCTCCCGCGGGGGCTCTACCTCTACGGCGACGTGGGCAGCGGCAAGACCATGATGATGGACCTGTTCTACGACACGCTGCCGGCGGCGGTCAAGTCCAAGACGCGGATCCACTTCCACAACTTCATGCAGGACGTGCACCGGCGATTGCACAAGATGAAGATGCAGCACGGCAGCGACGTGGACGCCATCCCCTTCATCGCAGCCGACATCGCCGAGCAAGGGAACGTGCTGTGCTTCGACGAGTTCCAGTGCACCGACGTGGCCGACGCCATGATCCTGCGCCGCCTGCTCGAGGCCCTCATGTCGCACGGCGTCGTGCTCGTCACCACGTCCAACCGGCACCCGGACGAGCTGTACAAGAACGGCATCCAGCGCGAGTCGTTCCTGCCCGCCATCGCGCTGCTCAAGAACCGCCTGCACGTCATCAACCTCGACTCCACCACCGACTACCGCAAGATCCCGCGCCCGCCCTCGGGCGTCTACCACACCCCGCTCGACAACCACGCCGCCTCGCACGCCGAGAAGTGGTTCCGCTTCCTGGGCGACCCGGACGAGCCCGAGCCGCACAGCGAGGTGCAGCGCGTCTGGGGCCGCGAGATCGTCGTGCCGCGCGTCAGCGGCCGCTGCGCCTGGTTCACGTTCGACGAGCTGATCGGCAAGCCCACCAGCGCAGCCGACTTCATCGAGCTGATGCGGTCATACGATGCCTTCATCGTGACCGAGGTGCCGGGCATGAACTTCCGGCAGCGCGACCTCGCGCGGCGGTTCATTACGTTCATCGACGCCGTGTACGAGTCGCATGCGAAGCTGGTGCTGACGACGGCGGCACCGCTGCAGGAGCTGTTTGTCTCGCGCGAGGAGATCCGCGAGTCGATGCACCCGGACGAGAGCGCGGTCGAGGACGTCATGAGCCACCTGATGGACGACCTGGAGCACAACGTCGAGCAGCTGTCCAAGTCGAACCTGTTCACGGGCGACGAGGAGGCGTTTGCGTTTGCCCGCGCCTTGTCGCGTCTGGCTGAGATGGGTAGCAAGCAGTGGGTCGAGCGCGGCATGGGCCTGCAGAGCCAGGGTGGCAAGCCTGAGCGCGACAGTTGGGCCAAGACGCGGAGCAAGCAGATGGAGGACAGCATGTGAAGTGATGTGGTGCGGAGCGGTGCTGTTGACGTGTATATGCGGAAGAGATGTGGAAAAAAAAGAGAGAAAGAAGAAATACCCCCTTACTATTACGCGAGCGTGTTGCGATATAAGCGAGGCGCGGCGGATACAGGAAACCATTTTGATAGCATGGCATCTACAGGAAGCAGATCTTGCATGGCTAGATTTGTCGAGTGCGGATGTTTTGAACTGCTGGGTCTGGTCTTTTCAGCGCTGGCTCTACCTCGACACCTAATGAGCTGCAAGCAAGCGAGCGAGCGAGCATGTAGAGATAAGGGGCAACACCCCCTGAATGATAGCAGCCAGTTGTTTACGACGATATTTTGCATTCATCGTGTACTTTTACGAACACGCGTCGGCTGTCTCCCAGCGAGCAAAATCCCGTGTTAGACAACCCAACCCCCGTTAACCATACACACATAGGTACAAGAACCTCACTCACCCCATCAACCAGCCTAGTAAATACCCGGAAACAACATCCACGGCACATCCCGCTTATACTGCACCCACTTCTCCCCATACCGTCCACTCATATACTCATCCATAAGCCCAATCGACCGAAACGCAAAAGTCCACAAATGCCATGCCGCCACGACCGCGCCCGCCGTCCATCCGCCCGCCGCGATACCATACCCCGTGCGCCAGATCGTGTACCCCGCATAATTGACATGGCGCGCCCATCCCCATAGTCCAGCGTCGCAGATCTTGCCTTTGTTCTCGGGCGCGTCCTTGAACCGCCGGCGCTGGATCTCCGGCACGGTTTCCAGGGCCATGCCGATGACGTACATTACTGCGCCGACGGCGGTGGGGAGGCTTACTCTTAGGCTCGTTCCGGGGATGGTGACCAGGGGTGTTGACAGGGCAGCCGAGGTCGCGGTGCTGATGAGCAGGAAACTTGCGAGCGAGTTTACTACCGTGTTATACGCAGACACGGAAGCGGCGGCGGAGGGGGGGAATTCTTCCTTCGAGGTGCATGTCAGCCAGAAGATTTGCTTGATGGTGCTCCCCGTGGCCATGGCGAGGAGGATGAGTCGTGGCAGGGGGAGGTTGAGGCTGTCGAGGAGGCGGATGCCGGTTTCGTGCATCATTGTGGATACTGGTGTGCCTGACGCGTAGAGAGGGATTACGGTGAGGCCGAGTTTGGTGAGGAGGGAGGTGCCCCACCCGCGGGCGAGGATTTGGTATTGTAGGAGGGGGTCGAGGGAGCGCAGGCCGATGAAGGTGGCCGTGCCGAGGGGGTTGGGTTTGTAGACGCCCCGCTGGATCAGGTCTTTGCCTACGCCTGTGTGTTTGGGCGCTGCGTCGCCGGTGGTGGCCGGCGGCGGCGGTTGGGAGCTCATTTTGGTGGTTTGTGGGTGTGGTTATTGTTGTTGGTGGTGGTGAAGGGCGGGATGAATGAAGAGGGAGGACGGACGCGCAGGCAGGCGGGTGAGGTCATGGACATGTTATATAAGGCGTGTTAAATTGGATGGGAAATCGGGGAAAGGCCCCACACATCCCTCGCATCCTACCCATCCTTTCCATGACGGATGGATGCTTTGCACTGACAAATCCAAGTGCGAGACGTTGGGGGACAAATGCCCATGTTACAACTTACGGGACCGAGTGAACGTGTTGCGGTCATTGCGGGTGGGACACCGGTGCCCGAAGTTTACCGGCATCCTACCAGGTACCTTACCTGAGTGGGATGGATACCCCTCGAATTGAGTAAGGGAATTATAGAATTTTTTGTCCTGTGCCTGCTCACATTGGTGTTGATCATAAATACATTATCTACCTCCGAGAATTGAGCCTTGCAAGTCACCTAATAACAGCGATATGGCTTTTGTCCGTTGTGGCTCGAAGGGAAGGCAAAGGGAGGGAGACCTTGGACCATTGGTTCAGGTCGTTGATAGGAGCTTGTGCTCCACCAGGCAGCTCCACAGGTTGGCATCGGTGATGGTTGGCGGGGCTGGCTGTCCAGGGGATTGTGCAGGGGTCTGTCACCGCGTGCAGCCTTATCAGCCTATCGGACACCCGCCAAGACGCTTACGAAACATGGGGAAGCTGGGAGCTGGCGGTCCACTGATGGTGACGCATTGCCCCCAGTGCCTCGCGTGCCTGGCCAGCTGGCCTAGGCGAGGGTAAGCTCCGACACAGCTTCCTCTCTTGGCCGCCTGACAGCACCGCACACCCCCTCTTCTCCTTCTCACCATCTTAGGTGTTCTGCATTCATCCGAACCTACCTACATTAACGCATCATCCAACTATTCAGCATCACTCACCGTCGTCGCCGGCCGATTTCCAACATGAAGGTCTCAAACGCATCGCTGCTTGCGCTGCTGCTTCCCGCAGTCAGTGCCCGCTTCGTCGAGAAGGGCGAGTCGGATCGAGCCATGCTGTACCCCGACGGCCTCCCAGAGACGCCCAAGGACACCACAAAGTACCACATCGAGCTGTCGCCCGGGAACACAAAATGGGTGACTGAGGACGAGAAGTGGGAGCTGCGCCGGGTATGTGCATATTGAATCTCTCTTCTTATCAATTATCAACCCATCGTCTGCGTTGACGGCGACAACTAACCAGCGTGCGTGCCTTTGTTCCAGGACGGCAAGCGCTTCTTCGACATCACCGACCATCCCGACCTCGGCGCCCTACGCGCTTCGACCGTGTCCAAGAGCGTCTTCCCCAAGAAGCCGACGCTGCAGAAGGAGTTGACGCCGCTGTTGAAGGAGCTGTCCAAGAAGCAGATGGAGGACCACCTCACTGTGTTCTCGTCCTTCCACACGCGATACTACAAGTCCGACTACGGTCGCCAGTCGAGCGAGTGGCTGCTCAGCCAGGTGCAGGAAGCCATCAAGGCCGCCGGCGCCGAGAAGCAGATCAGCGCGAGACACTTCAAGCACCCGTGGGGCCAGAACAGCATCATCGCCACCATTCCCGGAAAGTCGAACTCGACTGTCGTCGTCGGCGCGCACCAGGACTCGATCAACCTGTGGCTGCCTAGTGTTTTGGCCGCGCCCGGCGCTGATGATGACGGCTCCGGCACTGTCACCATCCTGGAGGCGTTCCGCGTGCTGCTCCAGTCCGAGGACATCGTCAAGGGCAACCAGGAGAACACCATCGAGTTCCACTGGTACAGCGCCGAAGAGGGCGGCCTCCTCGGCTCGCAAGCGATCTTTGCCGAGTATGAGAAGGTCGGCCGCGACGTCAAGGCCATGCTGCAGCAGGATATGACGGGCTATGTGACGCGGACGATCCAGGCCGGAAAGGTCGAGAGCGTCGGCGTTGTCATGGACTTTGTGGACCCGAACCTGACCGCCTTCATCAAGAAGGTGGTGGTCGAGTACTGCTCCATCCCCTTTGTCGAGACCAAGTGCGGCTACGCATGCTCGGACCACGCCTCGGCCTCCAAGGCCGGGTACCCGTCGGCGTTTGTCATTGAGTCGGCCTTTGAGTACTCGGACAACCACATCCATACCACTGACGACCTGATCAAGTACCTCGATTTTGACCACATGCTGCAGCACGCCCGGCTGACGCTGGCATTTGTGTATGAGCTTGCCTTTGCCGATTTCCCTAAGCTGGAGGGGAGCAAGCAGAGCGAGTACATGGACGATCTCTAAGCTGTGTCATTTACAAGCCTGGTTTTAGTCTGGGTCGGATATTGGATATTTTGACAGGAATGGCAACAGGATGGGAGTTTTTTTGGACTGTAACCAGGGGACATTTCCACTACAATTGGCTTGGAGTACATGTATGAGGATCGATCTATCTAGGAGTGGGACACAGCACATTGATACAGACGAGGTACCGGTAGCGAATTATGAAACGATTTTCTGATCTCCCTCCTGGTTGCAATATCCCTGCAAAGAAAAGCAACACATACGCCCGGCAATATGGTCCTGCCAATAGGATTGCCCCAACCTTCCACATGTCCGGTTCTTTAGCTTCCCTGGGGCATTACGTGGACAGATCAATCATCGCGCGTCATTCGCTGCCAATTGAGCCATTCCGATGCAGCATGCCAAACCTTGACGTCATGGGGGGCCGCTTTGGACGAGGAGGACCAGGAAGGGGCCGATTTCCCCAGAATCTTGCGCTTCCATTTGACCAGCCGCATTTCTTGGCATTTCTTGGCAGTGCCCCCCTTCTGACTTACACACACGACTTTCGACCTTCATCATCACGATGGTGTAGGGCTCTTGCTGTCGTCACTCCACATATTCATGCTTATTCACTCTCTTATCTAAGTGCCCTCTTCTCTGAGAAATATAACTCGACAATTTATAGACTGGATATCCTCGAATTGGCCGTGAAAAGAAAACAAGGGGGAAACGGGGTAATTAATTCGCAAAACTCAGCATCAAGACCATCCACGGACAGATCATCTCGTCGATCGGAGAAGCAACCTTTTTTCACAAGATCGTCTCATTTTTCATCGTTACACACCTCCACAATGAAGGACGACGTAGCATTCGACCACATCGATGACCGCATCCTCGATCTGTGCACATCCGACGAGAGCGTCTCATCCCTCCTCGCCCGCGACCTCGACTTGGCCCCCGGCGATGCATGGAAGGCGCTCTACGGCAACCACGTCCAAAAGTCGGCTGGTTCGAAGAAGGTTGACAGCTCTGGCCAAGCCGACCTCCCGCAAGATGCCCTGGAGCGAGCCTTGCGCTGTGGGAAATGGGGGCCTACTCAGCCCAGTGACCTCTTTCTGCGCATCTACCACGATGCCGTGTGCGCCATTGAGGAGAACCCGATACGCGGCATGGTCAGCCCCTCGCTGATGGGCAGCTATGGTGTTATACCCCTGACCATCCTATCCACGTAAGAATCACCCATCACGCTTGCCTACCCCCAACGAGAGCCCCGCGCTGACATCCCAAGGGTACCCGACATTGCGCGGCACATGTCCAACGTGATCGTGCGCGCCGAGAAGGAGGTCTTTCTGGCCACAAACTACTGGCAGAACAGCGTGGCCTCCAAGTTCCTCACGGACGCCATCCGCGAGCTGGACCGCCGGGTCGGCGCCAGGGGCTCCCGGGTCGTGGTCAAGATTATCTACGACCGGGGCAGCCCCAAGCAGCTGCTCGAGCCGCACTACATGGTCTCGGCCAAGGAGTACACGGGCAAGAAAGTCAACGTGCCGCACCCGGACGAGATCCCCAACATCGATCTGCAGGTCATGAACTTCCACCAGCCTATCATGGGCACCTTTCACTCCAAGTACATGGTGGTAGACAGGAGGATTGGGATTTTGCAGAGTAATAATATCCAGGATAATGATAACATGGAGATGATGGTCCATCTCGAGGGTCCTATTGTTGACTCGCTGTACGACGTGGCGCTGATATCCTGGCACAAGGCGCTGGAGCCGCCGTTGCCAAGTCACGACTCTCCAGCTACGCGGGCGGGGATGGACAGTCCTGGAGAAAGGCACGCAGCAATGTTTGGGCCGGACGGAACGTTTGACAGCAGCTCCGTCACTGCCAACCCCGAATCACAACCCCCCAACGGCGACATCTACACCAACCCCCTACCAGAACACAACGCAGACGACCCACACTACGACGCCGACATCCCAGCCGAAGTGACCCGCGTCCAAGCATCCGTCTCCCCCTCAGCAACCGAGACGCGCATGCAAGCCATATCCCGCCACCTAAACCACACAACCAACCCCGGCTTTCCCCCCTCAGCCCCCGACTTCCCACCAAACTCAGACTCAGAAAACATGACGCCGTACATCCCGCACCGCGCGACGGACCCGTTCCCCATGGCGCTCGTCAACCGCAACGCCCACGGCCCGCCGGACCATAAATCTGTCACCAACCCACAGAACGCGGCGTGGCTTTCTGCGCTGCGGAATGCGCGTGAGTCGGTGTTTATACAGACGCCGACGCTGAATGCGGAGCCGCTTTTGCCGGCGATTCGGGCGGCGTGTGAGCGGGGGGTGGATGTTTTTTGTTATGTTTGTTTGGGGTATAATGACGCTGTATGTTTCCCCCTTTTCACCCATCTCCTCCCCAAACCTCCCTACTCAACTTACCTCCCTAACTGCCTAACTACCAAACTACCAAACTACCAAAGTAACTGCCTTACTTACGTATGTGACAGGGCGAACTCCTACCAAAACAAGGAGGCCACAACGAGCTCATAGCCCACACCCTCACCACCTCCCTCTCCCCCACAGCCCGCACCCACTTACACTACAACTGGTACGTCGCAAAAGACCAAACCGCTCCCATCACCCAGTCCCGCCGCAAACGCTCCTGCCACGTCAAGCTCCTCATCGCCGACTCCCGCGTCGGGATCATGGGTAATGGCAACCAGGACACGCAGAGCTGGTTCCATAGTCAAGAAATCAACGTCATGGTCGATAGCGCCGAGATATGCACCGCGTGGCTTGAGGCGGTGCGGAGGAATCAGAATACGGGGATTTATGGCGGGTTGGATCCTATTGAGGGTGTTTGGAGGGATAAAGAAGGGAGGGAGGCGGAGGGGGTTGTGGGTGTTGATCCCGGAATGTTTGCGTGGGCTCGGGGGGTTGTTGGCGCTGTGAAAAGGGTGCAGGGGACTGGGGGGTTTTGAGGGATATCATTTGGTTCTGGTGTTTTTTTTTTGGCAGGGGACAAAAAGGGGTTTGTGCTACTTGGTAACTAATTATTCTGACAGGGTGATCTGGATCTCGGTATATGTTTTGGGAAACGGTCTCAGTTTTGGATTACCATCAGATCATCTGGAGACCCGAGGAATAAGTCAGGGATATTACTTTGACTGCTGTTTTTGCGTAACATGCGGCGCAACTATCGGATTCATACGGGTGATTGTCTTGTCTGGTCTCCTTGTTTGATCTCTACGCAAGATATTGAATAGGCGAATTGCGTGGATTCAGTGCGGGACCCTCGATTCAAACAATTCAGCGATTTCATGGAATTTGAATAAAAGAACGGCCCCGTCAGCATTGTATTAATTATACCAAGCATGTGTTGTGTCATGGCGGTAGAGATATGCACCGGGGCTAGTTGTTTTCTCAGTAGCTCAGGTAAAACAGAAACAAAATTCAAAGCAGGGCATCAGGGATCAACAACCCACAAGAGAACATTCACAAATCACATCTCCAGTGACATTGTCATGTACAGATTTATTAAATTCATCTAATATTTCAAACCGCCCCCGGCCCTCCACCCCGGGCCCGCTACCTCTTCCCAGCCTTCCTCTTAACCGACGCAATCAACCCCTCAATCTCCTCCGCATTCCCCTTAACCTTCTTCGCGCTCTTATGCACCTGGACCTTATCCTCAGGAACATCATCGCCAGCCTTGCGCTTCTTGCGCCCCTCCTCCAGCAGCGTCTTCATGCCCTGCGTGGCCTTGAACTTGGGATTAGACGGGTCAATAGCAAACTCGTGGCTCTCAAACACGGCCTTGAACCGGGGGTCCTCAACGTCGACCTTGAACTCCTCCTGCAGCCCGCCGTGGTCCTCGCCCGCCTTCTTGGCGTTCTTGCCCTTGAGCTTCTTCTTGCCCCTGAGCTTCTCGGCCCGCGTGATCTCCTTCATGTCAAAGTGCTCGAGCACCGCGCCGCCAGCGTTGTCGTCGGCCATGAGCAGCTCTAGCTGCGCCTTGGACGCTGCCTTGGCTGCCTCTTCGGCCTCCTTCTCGGCGCGCTTCTTGAGCCGCTCCTCCTTGCGGATTGTGGACTTGGAGGGCACCACCGCCTCCGAAGTGAAGAAGGGGTCGTCGAAGCCGAGGTCCTCTGCCTCGCCTGCGGCCCCTCCTTCGGTGTGGACAATCTCCACGTCGGCCTCGGGCGCGTCCAGGTCGACGCCCTCCCTCTTGGCCACCGCCTTTGCCTTCTTCTGCTCTTTCCTCTCCTTCTCCTTGCGCTTGTACTTCTCGATCGTGGTCTCCTCGACCTCACCCTTGTTGTTCTTCTTCTTGGGGTCGTCCCCGGACAGAGCAGACGTGAATGTGATCTGCATGTCTCCCACCGGGCCGGACTTGGAGCCCTTCTTGGTGGGCTCGTCGCCGAGTCCCAGCGCAGCACGCATCTTTTGCCTTGCGAGCTCCTTCTTTGACAGCGGAGGCTGGTCGGCCTTCTCCTCCTCGTCTCCAGACGCCTCTGCCGCCGCCACCTCCTCCTCCTCGTCATCGTCCTCGCTCTCGCTGCCGCTGGCGAGATAGGCGCGCAGGTCGTTCTCGGCGATGTCTGCGCGGCTGCCGGTGAAGGCCTGCATGATGTTGGTCTTTCTGGACACCTCATCCGGGTGCATGTCCCAGGTGAGCTTGACTTTGGAGTGCTGCAGGGCGTCCGTAACGAAGTCGACGGGCTTGTACCCGTTGGGCACACTGTCGCACTCGTCGCGCGGCTCATCGTCGAACGTAACGTCGTCGGGGATGAAGCGCAGGTCGAGGAAGTTGGAGGACGACATGTACTCGCTGCCGTCGGTCGCCTCGTAGATCTTGTGCGCGGTGTTCTTGTCGGAACAGACCGCGACGGCATAGTAGTAACGTAACCGGTCCAGCTGGTATGTGCGGAGCGCGTCGCTGTCAAAGTCTGCATCGTTGCCTTCTTGGAGGAGCTCCCTCTTGATCTCCTCGTCTGAATCTTCACCGTCGCTTCCCTCGGACTCGTCATCTTCTTCGTCTTCGCTGTCTGGTTCGGATTCGTCCGAGAATTCGTCGTCTTTGGATTTCTTGAAGACCTCCCTGGGAGGACCCTCCATTTCCTCCCGCTGCATGCGCTCCTTGCCGAACTCGCTGGGGTAGATGGAGACCTTCTCGATGCGCCCGCCGACTGGTACGAAGCTCTGGAACAGGGCCATCAGGTCCACGGATTTCAGGTGGTCCCAGTCGATGTTGACAATGGCGAGCCTGTTCGTGATCTCGCCTGTCTCGACGGCCTTCTCCTCCCGCTGCAGGCGAATGCCAGGCCTGGTCTCGGCCGCGCCTTCGTCCTCTTCTATTTCCTCCTCCTCGGAGTCGGTGTCGGACTCGGACGACGAGAATCCGCCGCCACGGGCAGGGTCGTACTTGGTCTCTGCGTCTTCCAGCTCGCGCCGCACAACATCATCGTCGTCGACCTCGGCATCGCTCCCGAGGGCGGCGTCTTCGTCTTTGTTTTCGTCCTCGTCGTCGTCCTCCTCGTACAGGCGCTCGAGGGCCTTCTTCTTGTTGTCCGTCTTCAGCTTCCGGCCGTAGCGGTCGACTTTGGATGTGGCGACGAACTCGGCATCGGTGAGCACACGGGAGAAGCGCTTGTCGATCTTGGTTTTTGTGCTGCGCTTGGAGGGCAGTTGGTACCGCGGGTCCGTCTCGAAGTTGGCGAAGCGGGAGTCTGTGATGGAGGGCGCCGCAGCGCGCTTGGAGGTTCGGGGTTTCGACATGGTTGCGTGTGTGTGTGGGCGGCAATTTGGTACAGTCTCAAGAAATGCACGACGAGAATTGGTGCTTGCGACGGGCTGCTCACCTTGCCATGGCGGGTGGGTGGGATGGATGGGGAATCCGAGAAAATTTTAGTGGAGATCTTGTATTCTGCCAAAGGCGGTGATGGGCTAGTTCCATCGCTTCAAAGGTTCCTTGCCGCCGGACGGGATGTCTGTGACTCTATTGGCTGCAGGTGCTTGTGCTTGCATGCATGATGGACCCGCCCGCGCAAAGCTGCCCCGTTGCCTGTACCCCGCCAGTGCTTGTTCCCTTCCATCCTGCAACTCTTAGATATCATTCAATCATCATTGCAACCATGTGTTCCGTTTCGCTGTTCCAAGCTCAACTCGGGTCCCTCCCTAATCGGGATACTGTCCGGCAGCGGCATGTCCCCCAAGCTCCAGCGTCAGCGATCGATCCTGCTGCAGCCCAGGCCGTTCTGTAGGCCGGCTTCAATTGACGGTCCGTCAGCTTAGGCACGAGGGCGCTGAAGAGGAGGGGCAGCAAGTGTGCAGCGGCGGGGCACCTGGAAATGCTCACCAGTCAACCCGTTCTTCTGCCATTCCGTTTCATCTGCTTCCGTCTCATGATGTCCTGGTATACGCCAGCGCCAGCAAAACAGCAACGCCCATGAGCACTGCAATTGTGACGAGCAGCGTCCTCGCACTCGGTCCCTTCTCCGCTTCGGTGCCCTTCTCGTCCTCCCACGGGTTCAAGCCGACGTAGCTGTTCAGATTCATCGTTCAACCTCTTGCTAGGACCTGCTGGCGGAGCGGTGGAAGAGAGTGCCAGAGGCAGCAGAACTTGAAATGGCGGGGTTGTCGGCCTTGATAGGGAAACCGATGAATGAGGATGGGCGATATCGACTCTGCAAAAGAGCAAAACGTGGCGCCTGACATGCTCCCCCCCCTCCTTCAAGTGCAGGATCCGGCAGGGCGTCTTTATATACCTACCTTCGCGGCGTTTGAGGCCGATCCATCGTGTCGCCACTCTAACCCGTCTCGTCGAGCTCTTCACATGGAAGAATGCTCTGTCAGATCCATCAGGGAGCTTACGGATTCCAAACAGCAACCAACGGGCCGGCCGTGGCTGGCCCAACATGCCAGTCAGCAGCAGGACAGCCCTGGGCCAAGGCATTGGAGCTGTGCCCTTTCAGTCAGCCATGGCGGCTGCCTTTCGGCACTCTACTCCATCCATCCATACACGGCAAAGTGCAAAGCAACCAAGCAACCAAGCAAACCCTGCACTCACTGCAGTCATCCCAATCTGCCTGCGCCGTTCGGGAACCGGTGGCCGCTCCTAGCCCGATAAACCGATTATCGGGGCTACGCCTCTTCGACCCTCCGTGACTACACAGTACAAGTCCTAGCAGGGCGTTTTCCTTTTTCCAACGGCCGCTCTTGGTTGCACACTACCCAGATCCTAGTGAGACAGGGTTCTTGGCGTTCATCGTCCTAGGTCGCGCCAAGCCGGTTGAACCAGAACAGCTCTGCTGCGCAATGCATCAATGCAGCCTGGCACAGTGATCATCATCCCGAGTGGGAGGCTTCGAGATAGCCGGCTTGGGAGTCTGTGGCTGAATTGGGTTGGTTTCTTCACGTTTCTACAACTTTTTTGTCATTTTCATTGCAATCCCTTGCAAAGGAAAAGCACAAGAAGAAAAACAGATTCTATCAAAGTTTTGCTCAAGGCTCCCTCTGCTTGCTTTGGTTCTTCCGTTTGAAATCCCAATGAGAGGTGGTTTGACTCGACCGCAGGGTCGTCCCCCAATCTTTCACCATTTGTATGGCACTGGAAGCCAACAGAAGCAAAAGCCTAACGAATCATGGAGCATCTTCTTTCTCATTCATCGTCTCCCCGACAGGCACCCCGCACCACATATGATAAGTACATACTGTGTGTGGTGACTCAATGGGCATCCCGTTCGTCAAACGGAAACGCCCAATGACAGTCCTTGATAAAACATCAGGCAGCAAGCTGGAGGTCGCACAAACAGGCCGTTTGTTGGGACAAGCCACGGCCGGCAATCAGGCCAACTGCGAAGGAGGGGCTCCAACAGCCTGACTCCTCTGCATATGGGAGTTTGAGCCTCTTTCTGCGTTTGCATCTCTGCACCACTCGCACCGCATCCGCTCTTTTATCTTCAGGGTCGCCCTCCCGTGCTTACCCGGTATGCGCTCTGCGCTCTACACACCTCTGATTCCAGAACGATCTCGCATGCTGATAGCGAACCATTCGCTCTTACTCTCGCAAACGTCCGCCATGTCGTCCGTGCCAAACCGGGCCAAATCGGTAGGTAGTACCTAACCCAGGCACTCCTCCCTTTGGCAGTTTCTCCCCATCATGAGTCTCCCGTCTGACGAACTATGCACATTTCAGGCCGCGAACTGGACAAAGGAAAACCCCGGGACTGCGGCGTGCGCAGTTGTCGGCGCCGGTGGTCTAGCCGTGGTGGCAGCCCCGGCGCTGGTCACGGCTCCCTTTCTGTCTGCTGCCGGCTTTGGCGCCAACGGGATTGTTGGAGGTACGCAGATATCCCTTCCGTTCCAATCAACTGTTTGCAAGTCTTTCCATTCACCGGTGACGCTGATGCTAACGACTGACGGATTGGTTGTGGTCTCACCAGGTACCGCTGCTTCGGCCATCCAGGCCTCCATCGGAAACGTCGCCGCCCAGAGCTTGTTTGCAGTTTGCCAGAGCGCGGCTATGGGAGGATACGGCGCGGCCACTGTCGCCGTGGTTGGGCAGGGGGCCGGGGCAGCCACGGCAGCTGCTGGCGGCGGCGCAGCGGCCTGGAAGTTTTGGAAGGGCAAGGGTAAAAAGCCCGAGGGGGGTCAGGATGAAAAGAATGAGAAGGAGGGTCGTGATGAGAGTGGAGAGATGGGCCATGATGGCGAGGATGGCCAGGATTTTGAGGAGGATGGCGATGCTGTGGTGGTTGAGGACTTGAAGGAACCGAGCGACTGCGATATTCCCAGAAAAGTTGTGAGGAGCATGCTGTGAGGAGAGGTCAATAAAGACCGACCAGGCAGCTTGAGCGGATCGTAGTGATGGATTTCTCGACTCGAACAGCGCAAATGCCCTCTGCTAAGAGGTATCAAGTAGAGTCGTGAGACGGAAAGTTGGTAGATGGGCAGATTTGGTAGCACGACCATAGCATCTGCGAATGGATTGGTGCCCGGTACTCACTGGCAAATTTCTAGAGTCTGGCTGAAGTGCTGTTATGAAGCCGCCGCCGTCGATCAGTCTACATGGCATGTACTAGTAGGTGCCCACTAAGTACCGTGCATTTAGGAGTTCAGGGCTCAAGGCGGGATGGGATCATCAATCAGCGAAAGTTCATCAACTCCTGGAAAGTGGGTTAGGTACCTTGAATGTCCATGTTAATAGATCATGGGAACCGATATATGAAATTTTGGTGAAAGCGAGGAGGACTAGATACACATGTTAGTCCCGTAAATATCCATTGCCTAGCCAGTAGAGGGCCGCACTTGCCTTACAAAGTACCTTATCCGACAATTGCCGATTCTGTAACTTTATAGTCCGCGTCTTGCCGCTAACACATCAGCAGGCACCGACCTCAGTCGTAATCATTCATGCTCAAGTTCCCTTACTGCGTTCCTATCCCCAAATTCTGTCACCCACAACCACAACTATTTTCCTCCATTCAATAAACAAACTTCTCAGCAAACGCCTCACGGAGAATTCTGCCCCAACCATCACCACCCTCATCTTCAACATGGCGTCTCGGGTCTTTACCGTTCTAGGTATTGAAATCTGCCATACCACGCTTTCTCTCTTTTCAACACTTTACCCAAAAACAACCAACTAACCTTGTATACATCAGAAAACAACCCCGAGGTAATGAACGACCTCGCCAACAAACTAGGCCTCTCCCCCGCCCTCTCCTTCCACGACGTCTACTCCCTCGACGACCCCGACATACTCGCCATGGTTCCGCGCCCCGTCTTCGCCATCGTAGCCATCATCCCCTTCACCGACGCCTGGGAACAAGACCGCAAAGCAGAAGACGCGAACATGGCCCTATACGACGCATCTGGACCCACGGAGCCCGTGCTCTGGTTCAAGCAGACCATCGTCCACGGGTGCGGACTGATTGGCTTCCTGCACTGCGTCCTCAATGGCGTGCCGAAGGATATGATAGTCCCCGGCAGTGCTCTGGGCAAGGTCCTTGAGGAGACGACGCCGCTTGGGAGAGAGGATCGAGCGAGGTATTTGAATGAGTCGCAGACGCTGTTTGATGCGAGTGAGGCGGCGGCGAGACTTGGTGATACTGTGGCTCCATCGGCTGATCGGGCGGAGAGGTTGGGGCAGCATTTTGTTGCGTTTGTCAAGGGGAGGGATGGCCATTTGTGGGAACTCGAGGGCTCACGTAAGGGGCCGATTGATAGGGGGCTGTTGGGGGAGGACGAGGATTTGTTGAGTGAGAAGGCGGTTGAGCTTGGGATTGGGAGGCTGATTAAGATGCAGCTGGCTGGTGGGGGTGATTTGAGGTTCTCGTGTGTTGCGCTCGCGTTGCAGGATAGGTGAATTCCGCGTGCTGTTCTTTGGCGTGTTAAGCAGCGGCAGGATATTCATCCATCAGGTCCTCCATGATGTACGAGAACTCAGAACTCGATAACATCTATTCCGGTCGACTAGCAGAGTATATCCGCTGGACCACATAAAACAAGAAACCATCAAGCCAGTCCCATATCCAAAAAGACACAGCCCCGTCTCCCATATCAACATCCCTCCGTGCTCTCAACGTCTCCCACCCCCAAACCGCATAACACCAACCCACCCCCCGCGAAAAATCCGGCTCGCGACCTGCCAGACCCAAAACTCCTTCACATAACCCCAAGCCCACATCCGGTCCGCCCGCGGCGTAGCCGACCAGCCCACATACCACGCGGCAGCCACAACCGCAACAACAACGCACCGCCTCGCCATCTCAAACATCGCGATACTCTCCAACCCCGTACCATTCCCATGCCTATACCACGCCATAACCACAAGAACCCCCGTCTCCACCCCCGCCACACCCCAAAAGTACTCCGGCATCCAAACCCACCCACCCCGACCGCGAAGGGCATCAGCGCTAACGACATACCCATTCCGAATCACGGTCCGACCGCGCCCTCTACTATCACCAAAGGATGTAGAAATAGAGGGAAACGTGACGGTGATAACGTCGTCCAGCGACGCGATCCGGAAATGGAAGAAACATGCGCACGCGAGGGCGAGGTTGGCGACCAGCGCGTCGGCGAGCTCGGTCCCGGCGCCGAGGGGGAGGACCCATGAGAGGGGCGTGAAGGGGATGGCGAGGTTGAGTAGGAGGATGGAGAGGAGGAGGGAGTAGCCTTTGCGGAGCTTGAGGTCGGAGTTGGATAGGGGTCCCGGGGTTGTGGTTGGGAGTGGGTTTGGGGAGTAAGATCTGGGGGTTTCGGAGAGAGGGCCGTTGTCGGTCCAGGTGCTGGTGTGGGTTTGGCTTTCGATGTCGATTGTGTGGGTGTTTGTTGCCAATGGGGGGTGGTGGTGGGTTGCTCCTCCTGAGGCGGCGGAGGTTGTGGGTTGTTTCTCGCTGCCCATCATGATTGTGGTGCACGTGTGATTTATATTTTGGAGCACGTTGAGCGGTAGAAAGTGAGCTGATGTTTGTTTGACGGATTGAGTGTGGAAAGGAGAGTGGCGGTTATACCCCATCAGCTGTGTGTAACTGATAGAAAAAGAAGAAAATCGCGGCTTGTCTCGAAGTTTTGAAGGGTCAGCGCGAGGCAGCACATGGGGAACCGGGTGGATGTAACGTGAGATCCACCTCGGGATTGCGGCACAGCAAGCGGGTTTCCGAGCCAAGTGATTAGGCAGCAGGCAACCAATGATCAACGACAGGAGTTCAACCATATGGAGTGTTTTGTTTATAGGAGCTTCAACTGTAGACTCAGATTTTGTAAAAGATGGAATGCAGATACTAAGATAATCTGTGCTGGCTATCTTATTTGGGAGTCCGAACCAAAGGCTTGAGCCTGTTGAATAGAGTAGAAATCAAACACAATGAGAATTGACACGCAGTTCTTGGCCCCGAGGCCTCGTATTCGTAAGGCGCACTAACTGAAACGCCGTTTCTCATTGTTGCTGACAACTTGGAAAAGATCAGGAGCTCGAAACAGGAGGTAATTCGCAATACCTGGTATTTGATCAATGAGCGAGTAAGGTAGGTACCTACAACTATTCGATGAGACATGATCCCAAGCATGCAAAAAGGTACCAAAAAGTGCAAACAAAAAGTAATGACTGCCCGACCGACGCCGGGATTGAACACACTACCCCGAGAGCGAGCTTGAACCCCATACCACGCATGAGCTAGCTAACACCCTCTGGCCTTACACTGCGCAGCTGCTGGTTGAGCCATAAGACCTGACCGCCCAGCACAGTGCTTGAGGTTGAATTGGTGGGTTGCGGATCTGATATATATACCTGCTGGGAAGGGAAGGGAAGGAACGTCACCAAGAGCGCCTGCCTTGCAGCCCCAGTCCCGGTAGGTACCTGGTACCTTATATCTGGATGATGTCGGGTGTGTTCAACTTTGATATTTCATTTCCGTTTCCATTTCCCGCCCTGATTCAACGGGGGGAACTGGAAGGCAGACAGCTCTAACCCAAAGCTAGCACGAACACAATCGAAGTACTTAATTCGAAGTGAATTACAAGGTATGTGTCCAATTTATTTTTCCAAGCACAGGTTTCCACTCCGATCAAAATAAACATGAAAGAAAAAGTGCAAATCTACTACTCAAGATTGCTTGACTTGGTGGGAAATATATGAGCTAGGTTGAGGCCCAAGTATGGTCCGACTCTGAGGACCCCTCGAAGACAGTCATCCGACCCGTCTTGGCTGCCATAGCGCGCCAACGGGTATCTGAGAATTGATCCTAGGTACACTTTTGGCCTAAGGAGTACCTGTCCCTCCAGAAAACTCGCCCCTAAGGATTTTGCAAGATCAAAAGCATAATTTCTATTATGTCTTTAATGAATGGCTTCCAACTATAGCAGGTATATTTGGTCGAAATGACTGTTTTGCTTCATTTTCCAGCAAGTAATCCATTTTCTAGACGATAGTATTCAATCCTGGAAGGTGTTTGTCAGGTAGTTATTGCCCAGTTTACTTTTCCTCGTGGCAGTCTAATCTATAAGGATTTTGTAGGTTTATTATTTTGGCAGGAATAAGTACCAGGCACTACCTTCCAGTACCAAAGCCGTAACCGAGACCGATTCTCAGATACCCACCCGCGCGCTATGTTGGTTATTGATTGCCCTTGAACTCTGGCGCTTTGATCAAGTTCATCGTTCCGGAAAGTGTATTTTTCTTTCCCGTTGATCCTTCGATGACACACAAAGCAAGCGTGGCTTTAAAAGGCGGGGTCGGTGGTGTGTAATTCATTCCAAGCAGGTGCGACCGCCACCTGTCACTCGAAGGTTTTCCCCGGTCACCCCTCCATCCACCCATCCTTCGCCCTTCTTGAACATCACCAACAACGAAAAGAACCGTGGTCACTCGAAAGCCTCACGCATCTATTTATATAAAATGGCAAACCCCAGCAAGCAGCCCGACAGGGCATCCAAACCACCAATCCCCCGCAAGCCACGCCCCAAGATGCCGACCGAGATTTTCAAGGGATTCCATTCCGACGACATCACAGATGACATGCTAGCCGAAGCAGCCCGTCTCTTCAGCGGAAACTACGGTATCTGGGGCACACCACCACCTTCCCCCAATCACCAAAGCGGCATGCCCGGGGCCCGCGTCAAAATGAGCGGCTCTCGGCTTCGGAACCAGTGCGTGCCAGCCGGCGCCGACTGCTCCTATGTAAGCGTCACCGTCGACGGGACCCTCGTCGGGTATGCCTTCGCCTGTCGGTGGGGCTACCAAGGCAGGCAAGTCTGCTGGGTCACCCAGCTTGTCGTCCACCGCGAGTACAGAGAACGTCGACTCGCGACCCGCTTGCTGGAAAAGCTGCGTGACCCCGACGACGAGATTTTTGGGATCATGAGCTCGCACCCGGCTGCGTGCATCGCTTTGTCCAAGGCTTGCGCAGGTACATAACATTAAAATTATCCTGTGGCCATTCATGCCGCACTTATTCATACAAACAATCATGATCCAGACTTTGATTTCCAACACATACCCCTCGACTTTGCGCGAGAACACGCAGCGGCAGTCATGGCCAGCTCTCCAATCACATACGTCAAGGACGCCAAACTGCGCGGCCGGCTTTTCTCCGCCGAAACGTCCTCTGGCAACGCGAAGGCTGACGATCTTGTTGCTGGTGTCGATTCCAACTTTTTCGTTGACCACGACGAGCCGCTCGCAGCGCTTGCGTGGTTGAAAGAGCGGGCGCTGTGGCCACTGGGAGAGTTGCCTGACGGCCACGAGTTTCTGTTCGTCTTTGAGTCGTCGCGCCGTCATCGGTCGCGGTCTCGGTCGTTGGCACTTGCCTAGGTCATGGAGAGGGGGGTATGAGGAGGGTCTGCTGGGATGGACTTTCCTGAGGCTGGTAAACTGCGGAGTGAACTTGTATTGATTACCCGGCAAGTCTATCTCGGGATAATGATCAGGTACCTGGTAGTTTTTATGTCGCTGGTAGTGAACTCAGCTAGACATGTCATCAACGCTGCGATGCAATACAAAAAAGAAAAAAAAATGATGCCAATATGCTGGGAAAGAGTTTCTTTCTGTCATCCTCTGGGGGAATGATTGGTCCGTTGACAGCAAGTGAATACCGCCTCAGTTATGAGTCATTGAAACCGCGACTTGGGAATGAGTATTACACCAGGCATCTTCCAGGTTTCAATTGGAAATTGGTCAAGTTCTCCTGACCCGTTGTCCGTTGTCGTTTTCTCGTCTGAAGCCTCCTCCCCAAGCTTCCATAGATCCGATATCCCAACGCTAGCAAGTAGTTACCAAGTCAATAACCACAATATATCCCCTCTTTGGAGGAGCTAGCCGTCTGTGGAGTTTGACTAGTCCTCATATTCCTTAATCCATAACGACTGCCCGGTTCCAAGAGACAACCGAGACCACAGCAGCAACCCCGATCATACCGAGGGACTCTGGTATATTAGTAAAAATCACTGGCTGTTGCGCATGCATTGAAGTTTGATAATAACCACCTCACCTAACAGGCATTAGCCACCCACCCTAGGTACTAGAGAAACTCTCAATTTCCTTTTCTCCCAACCAAGATTTAATACCATGATACTCCATTGGTCCCAATCCGCGACCCCTTTCCGTGGTAACTGCTGCCTCCAATGTTCCTCCAACTAATGTTCCTTCACCCGAAATCTAACAGGTACCACATCTCGACTTAGCTTGGACACAGCGTGCCGTAACGCGGCCGCGCCCTGACATCCTCATCCCTAACCAGATACTCATGAATTCATAACATACCCCATCCATCCACCCACCCATCGACTCCCCTCAACAGTCAACACCACCCATACTTCTCATTAGCAACCCAATCCAACCCCCCCGTCTCCCCCTCGCCATACCACATCAAACTCGCAATACTACTCACATCCCTGACCACCGTCTTATGCTCAATCCCACACGCCTCAACAAGCGCAGCGACCTTCTCCGTCGGATTCCACATCTGCACATCCGCGGACCTCCACGCCGCCGCCTCGGCCTGGGCAAGCCGCACAATCTCCCCAAACCCCCCCACCAACTCCTCAACATCCATGTCTTCATCCTCAACCACCACCCGTAGAATATGCAGCGTGTTCCCCTCCACCTTGTCCAGCCCTCCATAATACCCCCTAGTCCAAACCGCCCAGACTCGTCTCCCCGGCGGACCGGATACAGCGCCCTTGATAGATGGTGTGCGGCCAAAGATGTGTGTGGTCATGAAATCTTCGCGCATTAGGTGCCAGAGCATTGCGTCGAGGTCCGGGAGGAGGGCTACGCAGGCGGTTCCTGGGTGCGTGGCGGCGCGGCGGGTGAGTTGGGACCGGAGGAGACGGGCGTCGACGGAGCAGAGTTCGGCGAGTTCGTGGTAGCCTATTGGTTTTGCTACGGGTGCGGGCGACTCGGTGGGCGTAGAGGGTGAGGGTGGGAATTCGATGTGGCTGCTGGCGAAGGGGGCCCAGCCGCTGCGCGCGTAGAATGTCTTGCCGATGTCGCTGTAGAGGACGGAGAAGAGGGCGTGCGGCGGGGAGGAGCCGTTGTTATTGTTGGTAGACACTTGCCATGTGCGCAGCCGCTTGCCGAGCTCCTGCATCATGCGGCTGGCGTAGCCGCGGCCGCGGTACTGCTCGTCGGTGAAGACGGAGCCGAGGCCGTGGGCGATGCCGTCGACGACGGTTACGTCAGTAGGAGTGGAGGTCGAGGCGCAGGCGGAGAGGGCGCGCTTGCGCAGGGTCTCGCATGACGACAGCAGCGGGCGCACATCGGGCGGCTGCGACCCGTCGGTCAGGATCCAGTGCGTCACGCCGCCTTCCTTGGCCAGCGGCACCGTCGTCAGGTAGGCCTCCCTGCTCAGGTAGCCGTCGAGCGTCAGCGCGGGGCCCCACATGGGGTGCGTGGAGGCCCAGATGCGGCTGCGCTCTGCCGCCGTCGGGTGGGTGAGGATCAGGGACGGCGAGGAGGCCGAGGGGAGCGCCGCCGCCGGGGACCGCGGGGGGGAGGTGGAGCCCATTTTATTTTGTGGTATTTCTTTTCTTTCTTTTTTCTTTTTGTCTTGTTCGTCAGCAAGGTAGCTTAGGTATGTATGTTGGGACAGGGCAGCTCCAATGTCGCGTGGTGGGTTTCCTGTTTCTGTCAAGAAAACGTGCAAGTCCTCGTGGGGTTGAAGCTGTCCAGCGGACAGGAGACAAAGAGACGGACTTCGGGGACCAGCAACAAAAGGACAATGGTCAAGGTACTGTACCTGGTAGGTAGGGGTACTTGGTTTGAGATGGAAAAGGTCCGCAAGAGCCGGACAGCCCAAACTTAAACGGATCAAATGCCCGAGTTTTGCTACCTACCTTTTGACCGCCAGTCCGTCCGTGGCCGTGGATTGTGAATTCTTATTCCGCCTCTACATCCATCCCCTCCAATCCGCTTGGGGGTTTGCGGAAGGTGATAATGCCCCCGCTGTAACAGGGACGGGATGTGGACACGCACCAGGGCCTATCACGGTGCAAATCGGGAAGGTTCGTGACTGTCAATCGCTGCAGCACAGCAGCCAGCCTTACAAGCACTACTGGGTCCTGGGTCCTGGGTCCATGTGGCCATCACCACTGCTGCTCTCCATCCGTGCCGAGTTCTTCACGTGTAGAGACGAAAGCCATGCGCCCGTTGTGAGAATTGTAAGACATGACGTCCGTGGTTCAAGCTGGGTGTGGTGCTTGTGATTCGGAGCCGCATATCGTCGGCTTACAGCAAATTGGTTTTTGTACCAGGCATGGATGTTCTGCAAGGTAGGGGTCTTGCACTAACACATCTGGGGGCAGGCTCCACCAACGGGGGCAACTGCTTATCTTCGTCCATCCCCTGAGCCCTCACTACCTGGTAATCTTTGCCTCGTGCCTCGATGCTGGACAATGCTTTAAACCACACGCCATGGCAAGGTATCGACCGCAATTGCAGGGTTCACGCTGCAAACGAAAACCTGGCAAGATGGAACAGCTGCCCGACATTGTGCTTCATCTGACCTCCTACGTGACGTAAAGGCGCAGTCGTCGACGAATGCCACTTCTCCTTGCCCTCGGCTTCGGCAACCTGCTGACCTGCTCTCGGGCTGTCAGTCTAGCGGCATTGACAAACCAGATGCATCCTCGTCCAATGGACAAAGAAGCCTTTACAAGGCCTTGGCTATCACTGGTCCGCCACCTATGCGCAGGGACGTATCTGGATAGGCACTTGGAGTGGGTTAGCCGGCACGATCCCACATCTGCATTTCGGACCTGGTATGGCTGATGGCATGGCATTGCATGGGTGACTGGAGGAGAGGCCAGGAAGGTCGGTGTGCTTCCACCGTCTGCTAGACAAAACTTGGCGTCTATTTGCTTCATTTCCTTATATACACTCCGACACCCCGCGGAATGGGAACGAGGCCTAGGCATCAGTATTGGCCATCGCCATGTGTTCATTCATGTCTCTCCGGCTTCACTTTTGACGCGGATTGCCAGGGCTCAGCTCTACTGCTCGTCTGCAATTGGCTTGAGTTGCAAACAAGCTGGAAACTTCCCGGGCAGTTCTGCCTCTCGTTTTGCGCAAGGGGCCGGGTCACTCGTCAACTGTCCTGCGTCTGGAACTGTACGTGGGTGGTTGTACAGACAGGTTTCTTTTTTTCATCCTTTCTAGACTGCACCACGCACCTCTTCTCTCCCGACAGACCCGCGACCTTCTAATGGTCGTGTCCATCGTCCTCCTCGCCCCTCTGCTCGGGATCGAGTTTGATCAGGGTATCAATGCGCATGATGCTGATGCACGCCTCCACAGCACTCTTGAGCTGCCGGATCTTGCTGATGCTGGGCTCCAGCACACCGGCCTTGATCTCATCCACAATCTTGCCCTTGACAAGGTCCAGGCCGTAGTTCTTGTAGGCCTTCTTCTTGGCCACCATCTTCTCGTCCTCGTTTGCCTCGCCCTCCTGGATGCGCTGCGAGAGCGCATGTCTCGACCGTAGTTGTGCGACCAGCTCTGATGCGTCCTTGGCAGCGTTGACGGCCAGGGTCTTGGGGATGACAAGGAGTGACTGAGCGAATTCGGCAATGGCCAGCTGCTCCCGCGAGCCAACCGTGCCCGCAAACTCTTCTAGGTAGATGTGCAGCGCCGTCTCGACGGCACCACCGCCGGGCACGATGCTGCCGCTCTCGAGCGTGCGCTTGACGGCGCACAAGCTGTCGTGTACGGACCGCTCCATCTCATCGAGCTGGTAGTCGTTGGGTCCTCGGAGAATAATCGACGCCGAAGAGTGAACCTTGGTTCCCTTGACCAAGATGCACTCGTCGTCCGAGATGCGCTCCTGGACGACCTCCTCCGCGTGGCCCAGGTAGGACGGGTCAAACTTCTCGTCGCCATTCAGGTCCGACAGCGTGCTAAGAAGCGTGGCGCCGGTAGCCTTGGCGATGCGGCGCAGATCCTCCTTCTTACACCGGCGGATAGCCATAGCACCTCTCTCAATAAAGAGCTTGAGCACCATGTCGTCGATACCCTTGGTGGTCATGATGACGTTTGCGCCAGCCTTGAGAATCATCTCCACCCGCTCGATGACCATGCCGGACTCTCTCTGTCGGATCTGCTCGAGCTGCTGGGGGTCGTCGACTGTGATCTGTACTCCGAGCTTCATCCGCTCCTTCTGGAGGTTGATGTCCAGGCACGCGATCTTGGCGTCGGTTACCCGGGTGGTCATCGCTTGGGAGGCGACGGTGCAGTTCAGCGCATAGCCCTTAACGAGCACTGACTCGAGCGCGCCCTTGCCATGCGCCTTGAGGATGTTGACGGCCTTGACGGGGTATTTGGTCTCGCTCTTGTTATTGGTCATCTTGACGGCCATCATGGCATCGACAACCATGTTGGAGAAGAAGGTCGAGTCGGAGCCGATGATCTTGCTGGACATGGAGGTCTTGGCGATGTTGATGAGCGACTCCCGGCCCAGGTTCTCGACCTTGATGCTGATGTGCTCGTTCATGTACTTGATCGCCTCGCGCAGCGCCAACCGGTAGCCTGTGATGATGGTGGTGGGGTGTATCCGGTTCTTCATCAGCTCGTTACCTCTCCGCAGCAGCTCGGCGGCGATGAGGACCACCGACGTTGTGCCATCGCCAACCTCCTTGTCTTGTTGATGCGCAAGGTCGACCAGGATCTTGCCGGCGGGGTGCTCGACGTCGAGTAAACTGAGGATGGTGGCGCCGTCGTTTGTTACTGTGACATCCTGTTTGTTGGGGTTTGGGTTAGATACAGCAGACCCAACCTACACACACGGCCCGGGACGCAGAGACAGACAGGACAGGGAGGGGTGGCAACTTACACCGATGTCGTCAACCATCATCTTGTCCAGGCCGCTGGGGCCGAAGGAGCTCTTGACGACATTGGCGATCGCCTGTGTGGCCAGGACTGCATTCTCAGTCAGTGCATGTCGGTTGGGCAGGGATCCGTCCAAGCTTGCGACGCATCCCACGCAAGGCGCAAACCACCAAACTCACCGTTCTGGTCCCGGATATCGGCGCCAGAGATCTTCTGTCCGCCGAGGAAGAGCGTGCCATTTCTGGACTGCTCGAAAATAGAGCCCATGGCGACGCGTTATTTAGAGATTTTGACGTTTCGATAAGGGGTGGTGTGGCGATAAAATCGAGGATCGGATGCTGGTCGAGTTGGGATGCAGATGGAGGGTGAGGGTGGTGGTGGTGGGTTGTTGACGAGCTCCAGGCAATTTCGAGCTTCACCCCGATTGCATGGAATGCAGGCAGCTCTGATGGACCCAGATGGAACTTCCAGGTTGCACTTTTTCTGCCGGACCAAGAGATAATCCGCCTAAAATCGCTGTACCGCAGGACCCCGGTCGCCTGGTTTGGCGGGCGGGCGTCGAGCCTAGCGCGACGATACCCCAGCGAAAACCCCCTCCAAAAAGGCGTCAGACCGCTCAGGCGCGAACGAGGACGGGAGCCGTTCTGACTGCCCGCGTTCGTGTGTCCAGGGTGCCCCACCTCAAAACTGCCAATTCGATGTGCCCCACCTTGAAACGAGACGCTGCGCTACCACCGTGGTGGGGGAGAGGGAACTGGAAAACATCTTGAACCCCGCGCCTCTGTATCACATCCAGCCGTCTCATCTGTGACTCAACCCGCCAGCCCCAATTCGCCCCGCGTCGCACCTCGAGGCCCTCAGCTCCTGTCGCCTTACATCTCCCTCTACGGATTCTCTTTCTCCACAGACGGATCAGCAACCATGGAGGACGTCAAGGAGCCCTCCAAGAGCGCCCTGAAGAAGGCCGAGAAGCAGGCCAAGTTCGACAAGGCCAAGCTCGAGAAGAAGGCCAAGCAGCTGCCCATTGTCGGCGGTGCTGCCAAGGGAGGCGCCGCCGCTTCCAAGACCAGCGACATCATCGGCATCACGGCCTCCAAGGAGCATGACTTCCCCCAGTGGTATCAGGAGGTGGTGCTCAAGAGCGAGCTGATTGAGTACTACACCGAGATCTCGGGCTTCTTCATCCTGCGCCCCGCCAGCATGTACATCTGGAACGTCATCCGCAAGTGGTTCCAGGCCAAGATCGAGGAGCTCGGCGTCGAGGAGGCCAGTTTCCCCATGTTCTTGTCCGCCAAGTCGCTCGAGAAGGAGAAGGACCACGTTGAGGGCTTTGCGCCCGAGCTGGCTTGGGTCACCAAGGCTGGCGACAAGGACCTCGAGGTTCCCGTTGCGGTCCGCCCCACCTCCGAGGCGGTCATGTACCCCTGTGAGCCGGCCCGGAATGCTGCTGCACCCTGCCTTAAGTCATAGTTTACTGACTGGAGAGAGCAGACTACTCCAAGTGGATTCGAAGCCATCGCGACCTGCCCCTCCGTCTCAACCAGTGGAACTCCGTCGTCAGATGGGAGGCCAAGCAAACCACCCCTTTCCTCCGCGCGCGCGAGTTCCTGTGGCAAGAAGGCCACACTGCTCACCTTACCGAAGAGCTTGCCGGAGAGGAGGTGCTGCAGATCCTCGAGTTCTACGCTGGCGTATACGAGGAGCTGCTTGCCGTTCCCGTTGTGCGCGGCAAGAAGACTGAGGCCGAGAAGTTCGCCGGCGGATACTACACCACCACGGTAGAAGGATACATCCCCTCCAACGGACGCGGCATTCAGGGCGCGACGAGTCACTGCCTCGGTAAGACGCTTTACCGCCGTATACTCCACCCGTGTCGCATCGCTAACTCTGGTGAAAAGGTCAAAACTTCAGCAAGATGTTTGACATCACTGTTGAGGACCCGGCGGAGAAGGTGGGTTCCTGGAAAACACCCCCCAAATAATCTGACAGAGTGCTCATTCGATTTGGACTTTAGGGAAAGCACATCAACGTATGGCAGAACTCCTGGGGTCTCTCGACAAGAGTCATTGGAGTCATGGTGATGATCCACGGAGATGACAAGGGTTTGGTTCTGCCTCCTCGCATCTCAAAGATCCAAGCCATCTTCGTAAGTTATTTTCAACCTTTCACGTAACGGCACCATTGCTCCCAGATTATGCAAATACTAAGACCGCTCAGATCCCCGTCGGCCTCACCGCCAAGATGACCGCCGAGGAGAAGGCAGCGCACCTCAAGCGCGTTGATGAGCTGTACGAGACGCTTAAGAAGGCCGGTGTCCGCAGCGACATCGACACGCGCGAGGGATACACTCCCGCCTGGAAGTTCAACGACTGGGAGCTGAAGGGGTACGTACAGCCTTGTCAGATATTATACCAAACACCAGACCCCGACACTAACTTCTCCCAGTGTGCCGCTCCGCATCGAGTTCGGACCCAAGGATGCCTCAAACGAAGTCATCAGCTACGCCCGTCGCGACACCGGCGAGAAGGGCACCATTCCCATCGCGCAGATGACCACCGAAGTCCCCGCGCTGCTCGAGAAGATCCAGGCCGACATGTACAACAAGGCCGAGGCCGCCTTCAGAGCGCACCGCATCAAGATCACCAAGTGGGAGGACGTCACCCCGGCCCTCGATGCCAAGAACGTCGTCATCATCCCCTCTTGCCTCCAGATGGCATGTGAAGACAAGATCAAGGAGCTAACGACCGGCCGCGCCGACGAGTCCACGGATACCCCCGAGGCCGCCAAGGCCCCCTCCATGGGCATGAAGAGTCTGTGTATCCCCTTCGAGCAGCCCGAGGGCCTCGTCAAGGGCGAGACCAAGTGCCTGAACCCAGAGTGCCAGAACTTGGCCGAGTCATGGTGCATGTATGGACGCAGCTACTAAGTCTGTCGTTGGAGGAGAGGATGGTTGGGATGGGGGGCATTCCCTAATTCGTTTGTTTGTCGTTTTTTTAAGAACCTAAAAAAGAAAGGGCTGCCTTTTTAAGGGGCAGGGAAACGAATTCTTATGATGAATGGATGGATGGATGGTGCGGCGTGGCGTGGCGTGGCCCACACTCTTTGGTGTTGGGCGTGGCTTCGATGTGCTCTGCTGGAGGATGGGGGACACTAACGTTTCCAATCTTTGCCTTTGCCTTTGCTGATATCCAGTTCCCGATAGACGAGCAGTGATAGAATATAGCACTGTCAACCACCTCACTGTAGCTGCATATTGCCGAGTTGTTCTTGAGGTGCCTTTTGCAAGGGACCTATCAGTATGTGCCGATACTAAGGGGCTAGTCACTTGCATCTTTCACAGACTCCTTCCGCCCCAGTGGAGGCGTTCGGAAATCTCCTCGGCCCGTCACCCTGACACGGGCATCACTTGCACGAGCGAACGCAAAAGAAGAAGTACAACTCAAGTTCACCACCCAACTGCGGCTACGCAGGGAAACAACAAAGGGTATCGCCTAAATTCCAAACCCCGGTATTCGCAAAACGCCAGAACCCCCCCCTCACCCAGTAAATCCCCCTACCACTTCTCCGAAGTCCGCTTCCTCCTCACCCTAGCCTTACGCAACGCCTCCTGGTCCAACTTACTCCGCCACTCACAATCATGCACAAACTCGCACGAGTGGCATTTATACGCCTCCTCCAGGACCACGCCCCTCGGCTCCCGCTCGCCCCGCCACCACTGCATGGTATCCCTCAGATACATATCGAGCGTCTCCTGCTCGACGTAGTGCGTGTTCACGCAAATAATAGCGCCGTTGGCCTCGTCGGCCTCGGTCTTGGCGCGGTAGCGGTACTCGACTGCTACGATTTGACCTAGCGTGCTTGCGCCGCGCGGGAAGGTGAGTTGGATTTCGAATTTTAAAAGTGGAAGGAGGGAGCGCAGGGTGCGGTATTTCATTGTCTCCTCGAGGAGGTCGGAGGAGGGGGAGTCTGCTTCGCTGGGGGGGAGTTTGGAGGTGGTTGAGACGGCGGAGACAAAGTCTGAGGATCCATCGTCGTCGGAGAAGACTTCTTCGTGGAGTGCGCCGATTTGCGCCATGAAGGCGTCGGAGAAGGGTTGGTCTGGGTTTAGACGGTAGCGAGCGAAGATGGAGAGGTAGTCAAGCTTGTCGGAGGCCATTTCGGAGAGGAAGCGGTGGTAGAGGAAGAGCTGAATTATGGTCCCGCGGGTCTGTACGCGCGAGGGCGGGGTTTTGGTGCCGCGTGTTTTCACGTCGGTTATGAAGATTGAGCCGGTCGAGGGCGTGCTGGAGGGGAAGTAGTCGGTTTGTTGTGAGTTGGAGCCCTGGGAACTTTGGCTGCCGCGGCTGCTGAGGACTTCTTCCTCGAGCTGGGGGTCGGGGTTCTCGTAGCTTAGCCCGTCGATGACGCCGTTGACTACGTTGCCGTCTACCAGGCCCCAGACTTCGAGTTCGCGAGTCAAGCCTGTGTCTCGGAGAGTGCGCAGGCCCTGGATGATGTTCCAGAGCTTTAAGCCGAATGCGTCTTCAGGCTTTTTTATGTCCACCTCGACGGTTGTGTAGACTTGTTTTTCGAGGGTCTCGTGGATTCCCGATCCGCGTTTCATGGCTTCTGTGGGCAGCTTCCTACCGCCTGGAAGCCTGGAAAGAGTGTAGTAGTACTGTAACTCGCACCATGCGCCCGCGACCAAGTCGGACACGGAGAATGTCTTGCGCGGCGAGGTTCGAAAGCGAAGGATGGGCGCACGGGTGTCTCGGGGAGATTCTGTGTCGCCCACCTCGGGCAAAGGGGCTTCTTGGGGAGCAAAGAAAGCCGCGGTGCTCTCGGCCTCGGAGAGCGCGCGACTTACTAGTCGCTTCAAAGTTAGGTTAGAGTTTACTTGCGGAGATTTGGGCATCGGAGATGACTTACGATCGGGGTAGATGACCTCTGGGTCTGGAACCACCGTTGGGGTGGACTTTGCCTTCGTCCTCGATATAAAGGAAGCAAGGCCGGCGTCGTCCTCGGCAACCGAGGGGGAGAGCCTCCTCTTGCTTGAGAGAGACTGGCGCCTCGGCACAGGGTCCACAATCTCAGGGTCTGGTTCATCGCGGTAGTAGTAGCTAGTTTCGAGCTCCGGTTCGGGTTCCAGCTCGGAGATATCGAAGGCCAGGTCATCTTCGGTCAGGTTTTGGAGAGCTAGTTCGGCAGCAACGACAGCTTTTGCGCTGATGGCTGTGATCGGACGAGATGCGGGGACGGGGATTGAATCGGGGTTAGGAGCTGTAGCATTGGGTGTTGCGGTAGTGGTGGTTTTGTATGAGCTCTTGGATGTGCTCTTGGATGGGGCGGCGGCAGCTGAAGATGGTGGTGAAATGCTGTCGATGATGCCGCAGAGCAACTCCTCGTCTTCCAAGCTCAAGTCGTAGCCGTAATCGCTGTCGCTGTCACTGTAACTGCTAGCCCAAGATGTCGCCATGCCAGCCAGCAGCACTAACGGATCATTGCGAGCAATAGTTAAGGCAAGAGCAAAATTGGTTGGTTTATCCGATGTCAATAGTTGTGGATGCACTTGGCGCAAGTTGCAATGACTTCGGACTCCAAGCGGGCAAAGACGCAATAGAAGCGACGGAAAGCGACGGATGCGACCAGTGGGCCTCGAGCTAGCAGTTCAGCGATGACGCGCCGACTTCCCCGCCATGACTGTCCCTCTGCTCACGTAGTCACGTGACCTGCTTGGCAGCTCAGCTCAATCAAGTGTGCAGGAGGTCCAGACTTGCAACACAGGCTGTACAATTACATCAATTGACTTTGGTTGATTTCTATTTCTAACCCAAAGACACGCTGGCTCCATTACAGGCTACCTACGTGTATGCACCAAACCAAACCCCGCAAGTCGCACGAGCGCATTAGCTTCCGCGCCCGTCAGTGTCACACGTAAATTCGGTACATGACCTGGGTTTGTGGAGAGATTCCAGGCTGGCAACTTTGACACACACCCGGTGACCAGGTTCGGATTCTGTTGCCTTGCGCTTCCGTGACAACGGGGGGCTGGCATCGATTCTCTCCAGAGAGGCCACGCAAGATGGTCCAGGTACCAGTCCAGGGGACCAAGCCAGCGGGAAAGGGCCCCTAAAAGCGCCACCAAATCCGAGCCACTGCCGCCTGGGCTTTCTGTTTGGCCAGCACTGCGCAGCAGCGCAATACGAGACGTGCGAGAGAACCAGGGGTAGGTTGGGATGCCCAGTCACCTCAGTTCGGCGAGCTGTTTCGAGTGGGCAGACGGCCGAACGGCTGTGGTTGACCCGTCTTTTTGCGTACGGTTGTTGCCAAAAATACCTTACGTGTTGTTTATATGGACGGACGATTCGGTGAATACATAAAATGCAGACGGCGACGACTTGGAGGCAGCTGGAGCAAACTCACCATCTTTGCAGTTCAAGCTTCTTCTCGCACCAATTGAGATCATAATTAATTACCAAGTAATTAGTTACGATGACGTCGCCATTCGCCCGCCTGCCCTTCCTCCGACCAACGGCCGCCTCCCGGTCCGCCGTCTCGTCAAAAGCAAAGCCGACCTCACCCGAAAACCCGGCCGCCGCCACGGATGGAGTACACAGCGGGACGCGCCGCCCCGTGTCTTTCCTGTCGCTCCCGCCCGAGATCCACCTTATGATCTCCAAGGAGCTCATCTACCCCGACGCCCTGTCGCTCAAACACACTTGTCGCTATTTCTTCCATCTCGTCGACACGGGCATCAGGCTCAAGATCAGCTGGCTGATTGAGCGCCGCCAGCTGCACCTCGAATGTCCCAACGACAAGCGCTGCGATCTGGGCAGCGACTTGCGGTTCTGCAGAGGCAGTGTGAGGTAAGTATTAAAAATTCCAATTGGCCTCGTCACCGACGAATTGAATTGAGAGCAATACAACTGACATTGATGCAATTGCTAGTCTGCTAATGCAACGCCGGAGAGAGCACGTCGAGTGCGAATCACGACCCGGACTGGGATGTCTCGTCTACGGGACCCCCACCTGCACGCATCGCCGAAGACTCGATGTTCGGCTGAAGAGGTGGATGCGGGTGCAGCTCACCAGCGAACTACGCTGGGTTTTGCTGATCTTGGCGCCTCTTATCATCGGCTGGCTGTGGATGGCCAAGTTGGTCTTTTTCACGGGGACTCCTTCGGTCAGTTCAAGTAATTAAGGGGGGATGGCGTGCATGGAGGGTGTGTAATATCTTGTTTCGAATATATCCAACAATAATAATCATCAAGGCGAGGTACGATTACCGATGCTGTATTTTGAATTGGAATCAAGATGCTTTTAGTGTTGCTCAGCCATGATCATGGGGAAGTCGCTCTTTCACAACTCAGGCAGGTGGATATCCAGGACGAGACCAGTCTACGAGCCAAGCTTGGGTAAGGGTCAGTTACTAGGTAATTATTTCAGGGAAGACGTTCGAAACTTGTCAGATGGGACTGGATCGCCGGCATACCAGCAACCGAGCTTGGTATTTGATCTTAGAGTGGTTGCGACAGCTTACAATTCACACATAACTCACTGACAGTGACAAAGCAAGACTCAACAATACCACGTGGTCTTGAAGGCTATCAAACATAATTCATATAGCACCATTAGCTCTTCTGATATTATATTATTATCTTTCAAATAGACTAGATTTCGTTTAGCTGTCTAAAGCTCACCTCGCCTCCGCTCGTTCCAAGTTCGCATTCCAAGCTAAGACGCGCTCGCCGGGAACTTCCGATTTATATCAATCACAGCAACGGACAAGTCTATCTCATCCAACCGGATGTTCCCGGTAACCTACAATTTCGGGCGACGGCGATATAGATGCGCGCTTGTCTGCCGCATAGCTGGGACACTTCCCGCCCTTCCTGCCGGCCCCACGCTGATACGTTCCAGTGTTCCTCGTTCTCCGTCAAGGTTCTTGTGTTGCAGGTCAAATTGTTCCCTAGCGCGCTTGACTATTCACCGGTAATAATTACATCTATCACGTGGCCAACGAATTTACTTCAGTCGAAGACCAACTGAGAACGAAAGAATTTCATTTTCGATACCCGGAGTTTGTCGGTTAAAAGATAAGAGTAAAAGAATCATACCAGCTAATATATTTTTTTCCTTGTAATATTCCTGCCCGGACCTCGTCGACCATAATTCCAAGCAATATTAAATTGCCTGTGCCAGTAACGAAAACAAAAACATATAGCCCCTCGTAACAGATAACTGATATTCGAATAATCGAATCTACCACCGTACTTTAACTCGAGATCAGACACCACTTCAACTCTCCTGTTCTTACAGCTGAGCCATGATCAACACTTTTCACGCAGTGTCGCGACTTGGACTTGTAAATGAGATCAACCCCGATTCGATAACTTGAGGTTTTCTAGCTAGAGCAATTTCGATCCGTAAGGAGTTACGCAACATCAGCCCGAGAATGCCCAAGATGAGATCGCCTCACTTATATCCATCATTTTCTTCTAATTGCACCATCAAATCCAGTATATCGACATAGATACCGGTCCCCAAATCGTGATTGCAAAAGTCCACATCATCCCGATATATCCGATGAACGCCCTCGGACGTTTTCATCCTCCGTCTCAATAGCCATGGGTTGGTGTATCATCTTCTCCGGATTTGACCATTGAATCGCACTTCTCCCTGGCGTTCCTCCCCAACCCCGACGATATCGACCAGACGTCAAGGGCGACAGCTGAGGCGGCGCCTCGTCATCGGGCACGACCGGCGCCTCCGATCGTCATCAAATCTCTGGAGCCACCGTCTCAGCCTCCCCAAACCTCGCCTGGCCCAACGCACGGGCGCCCATCGACGCCGCGGCGGCACGCGGACGGCGGTGACCCGGTTTTGCACCCCATCCGATCTGCCACCCATCTTGAGTCCGCGACATTGTCAGCGAGTACGGGCAGGCGCCTGGTGCAGTGGCCGGGGACCCAGTGGAGTGGCCGGGGATCCAGTGCAGTGTGAGACCGATCACCGTAGACCCGGCAACTGAAAGAGGTGGGCGGACGAAGCGGACGGAGGTAGGGCGAAGCCTATCGGGATGCATGAAGTCCGATGCTGTGGCACGGAACAACACCCCCAGGCAGGGCACGGAAAGAAGCTCCAGGATATGGTTTAATCTGGTGCGCTGCTTGAGCGTTGGATGGCGAATCATACAGGTATAAGTATAAAGACCCCTATTTAATTTTTTGAGGTTAAGATAAAACTCGCCAGAGTTTGTGATGACAAGCGTTTGATCTCGTGTTAAAAAGCCAATAAAATGTAGGGTACTTTATTCAGAATACTAGTAACCACCTGGTAATAGTCAATACAAATAACGAACTTTCATTTACAATTAAAGATATTTCTCGGGCTTAATAGGGGCTCAAGACAGGGTCCGACTGCGCTTGGGATCTAGGTTGTTGGGATCCACACATCTCTGGTACCACAGATGTCGAGTTTGACGAGCGAGCTTGTTCCGGTTGACGGGCTTTATCCGGAACGGGTCTCTCCAGATTGGCATATCCGATGGTACCAGACTTCTAACATCCGGAAAGTTGGTTGCGTCCATGAGGTCGTTGTTCCGCAGGGAACTATAAACAATATAAAGTTGCGAGTAGGTTTGCCTCAACTTTAGCTGTGTTCGACATTACATTAACTACCAAGTGCTCCAAGGTCAAATCTGTCGGTATATATACAGGTTTCTAGTTGGAACAGCCTTTCATTCCTATCATATGCCCTAAGCAACACTGCTCAATGATATATAAGAGAAATTACAGCTAGTCTAACCTCGGCGTGACGTTTGTTTTCAAGCCGTGATTTAATACCGCCTACTAGGACATGTTGATCTGGGCAATGACGCTTCTTCTTTCTGTGTGCATATGAATCGAAACGCTCGTATATATTCGCGATTATCACTGACTTCTCCCATTTTCTCTCTCCCCAATATATATTAACTTAATTTGAATGTGGTCGACGCGCTATCGTTATAACATCCAACTCACATAATACACCGCACAATGCTTACGTATAATCTTGCCCCGACCATGTCAGTAGCATGTCGGGTGGCTGATGAGAACGAGACCCCAATCTTGCATAGCGTGAACCCTTTTGAAACAACTCTGGCGGCTCGAGCATTGCCAAAGTAAGATATAACCATACTCAGAATAAGCGTACGACATGGTTACGTTATCGGTGTCTCTTGATACTTTCTCATGCAATATGACGGCCCCCATACCGAGCACAAAGACGTCAGCGCCCAGAGTGACTCGGATTAGGTATTTCGGCGGGCCGAGGATTTGTCTGTCGAATTGGAGATGAGATCTTGCGTACAGGGGCTTCAAAATTGTGCCAACTGATGCTTCGACTCTTTGACAGCGGCACACCAGGCAGCATGCTCTTTCATCTCGCCATTTCAAAACAAAAGATGCATTTGGTCCTTTGTTCGCTCTCATTCCCCTCACAAAGCATTTCGTGAATAGCTCACGAGTGGCTATCAGTACGCATCATGGGGCTCGAACCAGGAGTTATGGGAGCACAATGCTGCAGATGCGCATTGTGTTAATTACTATTTCGGAAAACACCATCCACGCAAAAAGAAATGCCACCGGTAATGTTGCACGGTCACTCATATTACCCAGAGCCGTTGGCAGTTGGTCGTACAGATTTTCCGGATGAGCCGAGTCATCAGCAAACAAAGAAACGGATGAGTTTTGTTGGGCGCGGCGATGAAAGGGCGCAGCAACTGGACGAGTATTACCGAGACAGAAGGGAAGTGGTTCAGAAGTTGCTCCTGGGATTCATTGACGGTGTCAAACAAGTCGCAAACGATGTCAAAGAATGAACACGCGCCTCGCACTCGCGCGAGGATGGTAATACCCGAGGTGAGGATGTGAAGTAGTTGAGGTGAGAGATGCCGCCCCCGCAAAAACTGGTACCGCCCAAGTTGCATGTTTCTCTAGGCGCTGGCAGCCACACCTGCTCACACACACCCACACACTTACCCGCCCCCCAAAATCCCCGTCTCCTCTGCACGGTTCATAAATGTGATACACTTACACTGCCGGCAACCGCTGTGACGACGTGAGAAAGTGATGTCGACGACCTGAGGCAGGACGGATCAATCAACAACGCGTACGTCAACGTTGATGAATCGCAACGGCGAGTTTAGCCGGGCGGGAAACCCCATCCTTCAGTCTCCCTTCGTCGTCGATCTGACCCTGGAGGTACATATACACACCTGAAGCCATTTCCAGCCAATCACGGAGCCAGCAAACCTGGTTCGTCCTGCCGCACATGCCGTCACAAGAGAAGAGACGGCTCGGCGATCGTTTGTCGTTGCGGCAAGAACAGGTGAGGAAGGGTGCTTGATCTGCTCCTTCTTTTGATGGAAGATAGCGAGAGCCTGGGCGAAACGAACCATTCCGTTTTTGCCGATTGTCGTGTTTCTCCCCTTCCTTGTTCCCGCAACCCGTAAATCGCATCAAACCGCAATTCTTCATCGTAAAGCTGCCCACATTTGAGAGTGCAGCGCCTGTGGTACTTCGTTGCTGGGGCTGTCCCTGAACCTGGTTTGGGTTTGGCCGCCTTGGCCTGAGTGGGGCGGGGCCCTGGCCAACGACAAGGGAGACAAAGTTGGCCACATTCGAACCAGCGTCGCAGCCCCGAACCCTCTCGTCCTATCAACGCAAGGAGGAGATCTTCACCTTCTCTGTCTGGGTTGATATCACCGACTGCCCCCGAGGTGGTATGCGGTTATCTGCTCAAACGCGAATTTGCCTTTTTGTGCACTCTGCGGTGCTCTGCCATGACGACGAGGTGCATACATCAAGTGCTCCCTCTGAGATCACGACCAGACCTGGCGGCGACAGGGCAAGCCTGCAATGGAAATGATGGGCAATCGCCCAGCGAAATAATACCTCGCATTTTTATCGCGTGCACTTGCTGTGCGTGGAGTGCAGTGAACGGACCCCTGGACTCCGTCGTATGCAGCCCATCGGAGACAGGTGCATTTTTCAGCTGGTCGCTGCGGGTTAGTGAAGCCATCAACGAACGATTTGACAAGAGTCGTTTGACTGCGTGGCTGGCGGGGCATACGTAAGTTCGGCGACACTAAAAAGGTCGAGGGTGCGAAAAGGTACGGGATACACCTGTACGGAGTGGTGCTTGACCCCCTGGCGCTGTTCCAGAAATCCCCGCCTTGAAACGTTGCGACCTCTGACCGTTTCTCTGGAGACCATCGAACGCCCCCGCTTACGGGGAACTCCTACCCCTTATTCTTTCAGTGTGGATGCACAGCAGCACCTCAAATGCTTTGGGTGGGATTCCTCGTCGTGTTCGGTGGAGGACACCGTGCGATTCTGTTACATGAAGTCGCAAAGAATTGAAGCGATCAAATAAGGCCGTGGAAATCGTGCTGGGAGCAGTCAATGACCCTCCAGCTTCGGGTTCGACCCCGTCGTGCCTGCCGAGTTGTTGGCGCAGGTCTGGATGCAAAGTGCACGCCCGAGTAGGCAAGTGCAAAGCCCAACAAAGTGCACGCGCAAGCGCAGCTAGAAATGCAGGTGCAGTCGCAGTGCAGGCGAGGTAGTTTCTCGCCTCTCCAGAGTCTGGGCTGACAGCGGGCGTCCATGAAGACGAAGCACTGCCCTGCTGCAGTCACAAAGTGCACCCACACACCCATCCACTCACCTGGGTTAAAGCGATCGTAGGGACGGAGGGGGGGAGGATTGTTACTGGGCCAGATCGCTGTCCCGCTGTCCGTGGATCCCGCCATGAGGATCAAAGTTGCTCACCCCCACTAAAAAGGACCGTATCGCACTAGTCGCACGCCATGAACATGGAAGCTACATGGAGTTTGCAAGCTGCAGCATGCACAGCTCGCTGGTCTTTTCCATATCCCGTACGGTACAGGACAAGTTCCTTCCATTCCTCGATTCCCGTCCTCGGGGCCTTGCAAGACAAGACAGCCAACCGCAAACTCCAAGTCCCTTTGTGCAGTTGCAGTCCGGCCTTCGCCTTCCTCCCTCTCTCTTTCTTCTTTTTTAGACTTGGGCCTGGCTTTGCCTACCGTACCTTTTTGGCTTTTTGCATGCACCCGGTTTGCTCGTTTTTTTTTTTTTAACGAGCATTTGCATTGCTGCTCATTTCTTTTATTATACGGCCGAATTGCTGGCTGCTCTCCCGACCTTGCTGTTTTGGTGGAGAAGTACATGCTTCCCTGTCAATAATATCTTTGCGTTTGCGCCTCGCACCACCACAGCAACGCAACGGCCAAACAGCCAATCCAATCCAATCCAATCCAAACCGTTGCCAGCCCGCTGCAGCCCACCCAGCGGTTTTGAAAAAGGTCCCCCAATCCACCGTCGTTCGCAACAACAGACGTCTCAACTAGAATTCCAGACTCCACCGGTCGCCGCCAGGACGAGCTCCTTGGCCCCATCGTCTCCATCATATCTACGCAAACGAACCTTGGCGACCGCGCCTTGATTGGACCTTGAAGCTCCCTTTCTGGACGAGCAAGGTGCTCACACTGGACGAGTCGGACGTCGAACGAACATCATAACAAGGCCCCGCCTGTTAATTCAGCCGCCGCCTTGGGTCAACATTAACAATTTCTGGGGTCAGATACCCGTCAACTACGGCTTCGTTCAAACACCTGTGGGACGGACACAACGGGGTCTAGAACAGGCGCTCCATCGCGAGCCCGCTGGAAGTCCATTCCTCGACCGCCAACTCGGCAGCTGTCCTGATTGCACCTGCACCAGACCTCGAATTCATGCGGCCTTCCAGCACGCGGCATCGCCAGCTCCCTACGAACCCTCCACGACGACACTACTCCTCCGTTCGGCGCTCCCTTGGCCACAGCGGGACTGTACCGGCGCACGAACCCTCCTGGCAGGCAAAACAACCGGCTGTCGAACACACCCTCCCTCAGCGACGACTTAGTCGTCGTCTGCGCTCCACGGCGCAACCATGGACCACGCGGCCCAGATCCTCGAATGCACACACCAGGTCTACGCTCGCAGCGGCGGCGCCACAGATCCCAATGCTCCGCTGCGGCCGCCAGTTTACAAGGTGATCGGCATATGTCTGGCCATCGGCTCTGGTCTGTTTATCGGCACATCCTTTGTGCTCAAAAAGTTCGGTCTGCTCAAGGCCAACGACAAATACAATGAGGTCGCCGGCGAGGGCTATGGATATCTCAAAAACTTCTGGTGGTGGTCAGGCATGACCTTGATGATTGTGGGCGAGGGGCTCAACTTCGTTGCGTATGCCTTCACCGACGCCATTCTGGTGACGCCCCTCGGCGCCCTCTCGGTGGTCATCAGCACCATCCTGTCGGCGATATTCCTCAAGGAAAGGCTGAGTATGATCGGCAAAGTTGCTTGTTTCCTGTGCATCGTTGGCTCCGTCGTTATTGTCATGAACGCCCCGTCAAACGGGGCCGTCCCCGACATCGAACATATGCGGGACTTTGTCATAACCCCTGGCTTTTTGAGCTATGCTGGCGTCATTGTCGTCGGCGCGGCCATTGGAGCCTTCTGGGCTGGCCCGAAATGGGGAAAGAAGAACATGCTGGTCTACATTTCGATTTGTAGCTGGGTTGGCGGCTTGAGCGTCGTTGCGACCCAGGGGCTGGGCGCTGCCATCATTGCCCAGGCTTCCGGGAAACCGCAGTTCAACCAGTGGTTCACCTACGTCCTTTTGGTATTTATTATCGGGACCCTGTTGACCGAAATCATCTTCCTAAATGTGAGTCTGTTGCGAGACCAGCGTGGCAAGCGCTGGCGACATTTGCTGACACCGAGATCAGAAAGCACTCAACCTATTCAATGCTGCCATGGTAACACCCACATACTATGTTTACTTCACCAGCACTACAATCATCACATCCACAATCCTGTTTCAGGGTTTCGGGGGTACCCCGACTTCCATCATCACCGTCGTATTGGGCTTTTTCACCATCTGCTCTGGCGTTGTCCTTCTGCAGTTGTCCAAGTCGGCAAAGGACGTCCCAGATTCGGCTGTTCTTGCAGGGGACCTCGATCAGATCCAGACCATCGCAGAACAGGAACAGCCCGAGACGGAACCTAAAGCAGATGCTATCCGAGGCGCGGCCGCCATCGTCAGAAGACTTTCATCTGCAAGAATGAGGATGGAGATGGAGGAATTGAAGCGACTCCACGAGGACAAGGTCAGAGAGACACTCGAGCCGGTTACTGAGGACGGTGCTCCTCAATACGAGTGGGATGGGCTCAGGAGGAGGAGGACGACGATGGGAAGCCAACGCATGAGATCCATGACCTCGCCGGCGCCTTTTTCAGGCACACCTGCCACGCCTCATCCGCCGCTTGGGTGGTCACGATTTCCGACAGAAGAGGAGCTTGCTGAGGCTGATAGGCCATCCTCACCGGCCCTCTCTAGCATCGTCGGGACGATCCGGAACCGTGCGCGCAGCATCCTCGTCCCTGGTCATCCCAGCGGCGGCGTAATTGAGGGCTCCCAGGTGCAGAGTCCCATGCACCCGGTCCAGCTGACCGAAATATCGGTCCCCACGCAGAAGCTAGGGGATGAGTCCAGCCCATATTATGCGCCTGGGCAACCGTATGGTCTGCAAGGGGGGAGGAGTACACCCGGGCGTGCGGGAAGCACAGCTAGTTTCTCGAGCTCCGCCCGCCGGGTGAAGTTTGGTGAAGATGCCCGGCACGCATCCAACGCGGGTGATTCTGCCACCACTCTAGCTCCGCCGACGCCGCCGCCGCACTCGGCCAAGCGGCAGTTTTCGTTCTCGAATGTCTTCAAGAGACACCAGGCCCACGGGCAAGGGACTGATGGAGCCCAAGAATCCGGCCACAGGTCGGCAAATCGACCTATATCCTCTCGCGGCTACTCCAATCCGCTGGCGAGGGGGACCGCGACTGAGGAGGAAACTTTGGGGCTCGTTAAGGGCGATTCTCGAAGCTCTCAATCCATGCCAATGCTGCAACGCTTCGAGGACCTTAAGGAGGACGGGGGCCTGGGGTTGGAAGCGTACACTGACGAGAAGCACTCGCGGTACGGGCCCAGTATCACGCACACGCCGCCTAGGCAAGGCTTGGATGATAAAGATTCCAGCATAATAGCCGAGGAGGAGGACGACGAGGATGAGGACGAGGTGGCGGCATATAACCAGAAGCGGGAGCGGTTTAAGGAGCGGAGCCGCAGTGGAAGTCGCAGTGGGGGCGGCAACAACGGTGGTGCCGCCAGCGAGCCGAGACCGCGACGCGGCACTCGAGGCAGCCGCAGCGGGTCATCGCCCCCTCCACGTCCTCCGCCGCACGGTCGGCGCGGTCCCGGTCCCGGTCCACCGCCGGCGAGCAGCAGCGGGGCAGGGAAAAGCGCGGCGTTCATCTGATTTGCAGCCAGAGCGCCGGCGGCGGCGTTCTTATATACCACGCCTAAACGAAACGAAATAACGACAATGAGGCTTTCTTGCTGCGCGTTTTGTTGTGCTTTTTCCCTTTTGCGATGATGATGAGAAGAGATACCTACCTATATAAATTACCTGGCTCATTGGCGCACTCCTGTACAGTTTTTCTCCCGTGGCGGCATCGTGGTACATAAGGTATATATATACGGGCCAAGTGGGAACGCCGCCTATCCTGACGGAGGGGACAGATAACAAAAGGGGTTTCGGGACCTGGCACGGGGTTTTGGTGCTTGTGCTTTTTGTCCTTGTTGGTTCTGGGCGACTGCGTCTTGGTTGGGTTCAACACGATGGTACCTTTCCTGAGCTGCCATGAGGCGGGCGCGGGCCATGTTATCTGATTATACGGATTGTCCGGCGGCCGGGGGGGCATCCACATTGCCGCGTGCATGCATGAATGGATTGTATAATAGACGAGGGAGGGGGGGCGAAGGAAGGAGGAAGAAATTCGGATCGATTCAGTTGGAGTGTATCGGATTGGATTGGGTTGGGTTGAGCTGGACTGCAGTGGAGAGTTGAATAGGTGTCTGTCTGGTTACCGCAGCATCAACTACATCATGGATACCTTGCAAAACCTCATATTCACGAGAACTGACGCGATTGGAGTAACTTGGTAAACCTCTTGAATGGTGACTGACTCTGTTATTGTTGGTTGGTCTAGTGTCATTGACGAAGGACCTTCCCTCGTGTTCGGGGCTTTTTTGCCGCCGCCGAGTGACATGAGCCTGAGGCGGGTGAATTGAGCCTCATGATGGCGGATAGTAACTGTGGTGGTGGTGGTGGTGGTGGTGGTGGTGGTGTGGTTGTGTGTGGTAGGATTATGAGTGGTGCTTGCTGGAGCAGGGATTGAGGGGCACGTGGGGGCAAAGGGGAGGAAAAGGGGCAAAGGGGGGGCTTGTTGGGGGCTGTCTTTCCGCCCTACGAGATTTGAAGGTTGGTTTTATCTTTCATGACCTCAAGTAATTAACCCGTCTTCATTGTCTAATTAATCTTCGCCAGGAGAATTTAGCGCTGCGAGGGGAGCGGGAAGCAGGAGGGAAAGTCTGGGGAAGTGGGGAGGAGAGGAGAGGATATTCACAAGACATGCACGGGAAACAGATGTGGATTCCGACGTGCATGTTTGAACAAGGAACTACCATGATGGAAAGGACTGGAACTGCGTGTTTGTTCATATGTGATGACCGACATATACGTACAGGCAGATAGATGGTAGACGGCAGATGGGAGTTGGGATTTTGGTCGAGCATGCAAGTTCGACCATGCAAGCTCCAGGTAAAGCAGGAAGTGACCTACCTGGGGTACAGGAATGGATGGATGATGAGCGAACTTGGACATGCCGTATGTACCCCAGATTATCCCGTCGCCGCCTATGTATCTGCGTTACCTGCCGTGGTCCCAAGTCCCAGAGGCGTGGAGATGCGTCATTCGTTCATTCATTTACAAGTCTGGTGTTGACAGTAGGTGACAGCGAGCTGCCTGCTCGGCAGTGCAGTGTAATCAATCAGTGCAGACGTAATTAATCACAGGTGCTGCTGCTCACCAAGTTACTGCACGGCATTTGGGGAAGGGGAAATGGATGGTCAGATTTTCTTCCTTTCGTTTATTCGGACCCCCAATCTGGTTGATGGTGTTTGCCAAAGGTGAGGTCAGCTCAGGTCAGGTTAGGTGACGAAAAGGGAGTGGCTGTGTATATCGGTGGGATGTGTGGAGGCTGGCCGTTTTGTTCATCACAACAGTTGTTGGGTGGATGTTCCACTTGTGGATCTAGGAGGAGAACCCGTTGGATCCCTGGCCGTTATGTGCGTGCCGTTGCTACTGCTGACAGTTGGGATGTAACGGTAATTTGTTTAAACAAACCTTAAACAAGCCGCCAACGAACGGACGGCCGTTGCTTGGAAGATATGCTCAAGAGGCACGAGAGGCCATGTGCCGGTCTGTCGAGTTGGACAAACGCAAAGGACCTGCACAGTATCTGCGTACTAGAACACGACGAAAGCAAAATAGTGAAAGCTTGACTAAAAAGAAACAGCCCGTCATGATTTCTTTTTTATTTTATTTTCGCAAGTCGAGCTGTTCGAGTACTAGGACCCGTTGGCGTGGTAAACAATGAGGGACAAGGTTGGTGGATTCCCCCCTTTTCCCCAACAAAACAAACTCCTTAAACGCAAAGCCACGTCGCGATTCATCGCATTCCAAACTCCGCCCCAAAGCTTGTCTTTTATTTTTCTTCTTTCTCGCTCCGAAAAGCCACGAGACCTCAAACACATGTCGACTCGGTTTTGCCCGCCCGTCGGCCGCCGCCGGGTATCAAGACCTTGTCCTGCCTACCCTCCTATCTATAATTAGCCTGTATTCTCATACCCATTCCACCACCCTCCGTAGTTTCCACCGTCCCAAAAAGAAGGGCACATATCCCTTCCTCATCCCATTTCCCCACACGCCGGATCTGACCCACTCAGTCAGCAGGAGAAAAAAGCGGCAGGTTCAATGCCGAGCACCATACCCAAAAAAGGTCACAAACCATCCCGAGACGTGATTACGGTTTTGAGTGCGTGCCAGTTTTGCACGACTAATTAATTACCGTCAACTCACCTAGGCAAGGTAAGGGAAGGTAAGGTGAGGTAAGGTGTCTGTAATGTAGTGTAGCCCGGGGTAAACTGCAATGCAATGCAATGTAATGCTCCTTATTGCCCGTCACCCATCCCATACTCGTATCCCACGTGCACCCATCTCGTCATGTGCCCTTCAAGGTCAAGGAAAGGCAAGCAAGCACTGAACGAGCGGTCAGTCGGCACTTCCTCCTCCTCGTGTCCCTTCCCTTCCCTTCCCTTCCCTTCCGATTTAACCTCCCCTTGTCTCATTAATCTGCCCCCGTTCAAGTCACCTCCAACTGGCCGGGTTTGCTCGCGTCATGTGTTAGTTTGCTTGTTTTGATGAGATAGACATGGACCGGGGTAGGAAGAAAGGACAACGGTATATTGACGAAGCGTGAGAGGTGAGGTGACGATCAGGGAAAATAGACAGGCAGCCCTGCTACTGGGCCAGCTAGACCAGGCCGGGAGATCCAGCTTCAGACTCAGATTACACTGTGTGCCGGTTCTGGCTCTAGACTACACTACTCGTGTTAGTTACTGCTGCTTTAGTCGAGGTAGCCGGGAGTAAGATCGACACACACACGGAACAACCCATTCATCCTAGCCAGCTAGCTAGCTAGCTACCTGGCCATCTTACTTCCCCAGTCAGTCAGTCAGCCCATCACCATCAGCACCAGGCCATGATTCCGCTCATGCGTTCGGGGCAGCAGGCGGTCGAGGCCGTGGCGGGCGTGCTCCAGACCCTGTTTGGGCTTTTAGTGGTCGTCTCCCTGCTCTTCTGGCTCGTTGTCTTGTACCAGCGCATCTCTCGTCTCGCTGGCGTGTGGTTGGGCGATGACATTGGCTACTGACTGTGTTCATTCATTCATCCATCCATTACTCATTCGTTTGTTTGTTGCTTGTCTCCTCCTTGCGCTCTCGGGACAAGTCTGCCCGGAGGTAGACAGACATCCGCACCATACAGAAGACAGCAGCCCCAAGACATCCCTCCGTACATACATCCCTCAGTAACCATGGGACGTCATGAGCAGCGACCAACCATCCGGATCCTAGTCCTCGGGGCCGCGGGGGTGGGAAAGAACTGCCTTGAATCCAGAGTAAGTATGACGACCGCCTCATCGGTACCCAGCCATACATACACACACACACACACACATACTGACGTGACATCAGTTCACCACCATGGCCTACCCGCCGCTGTACGACCCGTCCCTGACCATCAACAGCCGGCGCTTCTTCACCCTCTCCCCTCACCAGCCCGTGGACCCGGACCCAGTGACCCGGCCGCTGGACACCTCGGACGGCCAACTCGCCTCCAGCTCCGAGCCGCGCCGCCCGCGATCCGCCTCAACGACCTTTTCCAACCCCGGCTCCCAGGCACCCACCACAACCAACAACAACTCCCCCCAACCGCCAACCACACCACCATCCCCCAACGACCCTGCCCTCCCGCCGCCAGTCTGCGCAGCCTGCCACCGCGAAGCAACCTACATGGTGGAAGTAACAAACTACCCCTCCCTGCACCATCCCAAAGTCCGGTCCCACGTTCTCGCAAAGGGCGAATACGACGCCGTCCTCCTGGTCTACGACATCACCAACCGCGCCAGCTTCGCCAGCATCCCATCTCTGCACGCCGAGATCCCCCTGACGGCGCGTAGCAAGCGACGGAAAGCGTCTTCATCCTCCCACCACCACACCTCCTCAAATGGACACGGACATGTGGCAGATGAAGGCAGAGGAGAAACGGTGGTGGCGCTGATCGGAAATAAGAGTGACGTTGATCATATCGCGCTGTTCGAGAAGGAGGCGGGGATGCAGGAGGCTGAGGTCGAGCAGCGTGGGCTTGTGCATCCTTTGTATCGTGAGAGTTGGTTTCATACGGTGTATGATGATGAAGAGCGTGATATGCCGGGTAGTCCGCGGTCAGTGAAGAGTTTGCCTGTTGCGCGGCGGGGGGAGGAAAGGGGGGAGGAGGATGTGCGGCGGTCTGTTGTCTCTAACGGCGGCGGGCCGAGGACTGCTGCTAGGCGGGAGCAGTTGGGTTTCGTCCCTGAGGAGGAGCGTGCGACGTCCAGCACAAACCATCACAACGTCAACAACAACAACCCACCACCAACCCCACCAGAGCCATCAAACGAAGCCATAATCGAAAAATGGATAGCCTTCAGCGACCCCGACGGCCCCGACGACGCAGTCGCCTCAACAGCAACAGAAGACTTTACCCGCGTCGACTCGCGCGCAACCGGCACCACCACCACCGCATTTGCCCCTGTATCTTCCGTAGCCAAACGAGAAGTATGGCGAGTCGAGGGCGAGATGCTAGCCCGGACCTTGCTCCTCAACCTCCCGTTCTACGAAACCAGCGCCAAGACGGGAGACAACGTCGAGGAGGTTTTCGGGGCCATTGTCCGCGAGGTGCTCCGGGGGATGGGGCGGGAGGTGGAGCAGGGCGCCGCGCATGCGCCTGGGGAGCATGGGAAGGGGAAGGTGCCGGTTTCACGACGGGAGAGGAGGAGGGAGGAGAAGAAGGAGAGAGAGGGTGCGGTGGTGGTGAGCGCTGCTGCTGTGGTAGCCAGAGAGGATCAGGGCATGTCGACTGGCCATGATGGCGAGAGGAGCCGCGAGGGTGCCGAGGCGGTGGTGCTGGAGGATATAACGGCCGTCTTGTCCCCCACCGCTGCGCCGGCCAGCGGCAGCCACAAGCGACGGCGCGAGAGCGTGCTCGGACGGTTCATGAAGGTCTTTACGAAGCGGTCTGCCGTGATGGTGTCAGATATTGCTGCTTAGGTACCTGTAGACATGGAGCGTTTGTATGCTTGCGCTCTTTTCTTTCTTTCTCGGTGTCTCTCTCTCTCTCTCTGTGGGTATCCTTTGCGCCGCCTGCTGCGTCTACCTGATCTCTTCTCTGGAGGACGCAGAGTTAAAATAGAACACAGTATATCGTTTCTTCGCTTACAGACAGGCAAAAAGCCACGCAATGCTTGCCGCTCGCACATATCGGACCAAATGTCTCTCGAGTTGATGAACAGCTGGTTTTGGAAAGGAAAAAAGGGGGGGAACACATAAAAGGTTAGGTCCTGAACGCCTCGCTATGCAAACAAACAAAATGCCAAAAAAACATGTCCTAGCGAACTGGGTTGGGAGAAAAGTGTATAGTGCCAGCCGCCGTGTGTGTGTGTTCCAGCGGCGACTACATCATCAGTTCAGACCTACCAGTCTGCTGCCCAGCCGTTCTCATCCAGGAACTCGGCGCAGGCTTGCTTCAGGTCGAGGTTCGGCCGGAGATCGCTTATTTGCAAGGGGTCTCTTGTCAGGGGGTCTCGGGGGTCGGTGTGGTTCCGTTTGAGGTGTTCTAGTATCGAGGCTCGCTCGTATGACTTGCCCGATTTGGTCTGTCGCCGCCGCCGTGGCAAAGATTAGTATCATATCCGTCTTCTGCTTCTTCTTCTTTTTCCGCCTCCCTCCTGGTGGCATTTTGTGACGGAGTGCCGCGCGACTCACAATGACAGGATCCAGCATAAATCCGAAGCTGATGTCGTCGATAGCCCAGTCCGGCACCACCCTGCGCTGCTCCTCCTTGGGCCTCGCCTTCTCAAAGATCCCGCGCACCGTGTCGATCTTGGCGGTCCACTCGGCGTCGATGTCCTGCAGCCCGGCGTCCCCGGCGTCGGTCGCGTCCCTCAGGGCCTCGTCACGCTCGCGCTCCATCATCCGCACCACCTCGCGCTCGAGCTCCGACGTCTGCCTCTCGCGCCGCTTCTCCTGGTCGTCCCACTTCTCCTTCTTACAGCGCAGAACCTGTGTCGTTATGTTCGGCAGGCTGCGGTCCCCTGTCTGCACGCACAGCTCATGGGCCTTGACGGCGTAGTCCAGGGCGTCCTGGTAGTTGTGCAGCGGCAGGTGGGCCTGCGAGAGGATGTAGTTGGCCTTCATGCTGTGCGGGCTGAGCTTGAGGCAGGCGTCGCAGTCGGCGATAACGCTTTCCCACTGCTTCAGCTTCAGCCGCGCCATTGCCCGGTTGGTGTAGAGCGTGGGGTTGTTTGGGTCCGAGATCAGGCTGTCCGGCAGGTGTGCGTGTGCGTGTGCTTTAGTTAGCCACCACAGCAAGTGAAGGAAAAGCAAGGTGGTCGGAGTCCTTACGCCTTCGAGTAAAGGGCCTCAGCGCGAGCGTATTCGCCGGCCGTGAAGTGGCGGTTCCCTTCTTCCTTGAACAGGGCTGATCGGTGATCAGACATGGCTGCGGGCGGGCAGGCGTTGTGTTGCGTTGCGTTGGTACTGTAGGTAGCTATCGTCGCCGTTTTCGCTCTTCGTGGGGTAATAAGGTATGGGCGGGCGGGTGAGGTTAGGTATCCGAGCTAGGTGATGTACCGAGGGGAAGCTTTGGGCGGGAGGCCGAGATCTAAGAACGGCCAACGCAGATCGAAACAGGCGGCGCACGCATGGAGCAAGGAATCAAAAAGCGTTGAAAGGGACAAGCAACGGAGCGGCAGGTGCAATCAGGATGTAGGGTTTCGAACCAGCTTGGAGCTGCGTGGTGGTTTCCAGGTTGGTGGTGGTCAACCTTGAGGTCCCGTTGGTGTAGGTGGGTACCCGCCGCCAATGAGTGATCGTCGGCGCTGTTGCACCTTGATGAAGCGGGCTGTTTTTTTGGCGGGGTGTCTGCCTGTCACTGAGACACAGGACCCCGATTTGTCACAGGTAGCTCCCAGGAACCTTCCAGAAGTCAGCCTCCCAAGGCACTCTAGCCCGCTAGGCTGACATGGATGGGAGATGGATGCGGGGTCTTATTTTGGCGGTCGTTCAGGGTCGTCCCGCCGTTAGATAATTCTTCAGGTACCAGGTATTAACGACCCGACATCGCACGTTGGCGATTGTTTACATCTGCATCACACCTCACAATATCCAGACACTAATTATTTAGCACGAATTGGTGCTTTCAATCCCACGTCTCCTGTGCGTCAACAAACTCGTCGTCCTCGTCCGAGCAGTCGCAATCCATCTCATCCGCCCTCTCGACACTGTCCAGCAACTCGTCAAACGCCCTCCGCAGCTCCGGCGTCAGATCCATCCGCTTGCTAAACAGCTGCAGCGGCGTCCTGCCCGCCTTGTCCTTGGCCGCCGAACTCACGCCCGTCATGCCGAATGCCGTCCACATGCGCATCAGCTCCACGTCCCCGCCCGTGGCCAGCTGATGCAGCACCCCCCAGCCGTGGTCATTGACAGTTCGGAAGTTGGCGCCCTGCTCTAGCAGATACGCGACGACAGCATGTCTGCGCATCCCGACCGCCTCGCACAGCGCCGTGTCGCCCTCCCAGTCGCGGTGGTTGATGTCGGCGCCGCTGTCGATGAGCAGCTGGACCGCCTCCAGCGCCCCGTTGTGCGCCGCGATCGCCAGCGGCTGGCAGTCTTGGAAGTCGCTCTTGTTGACGTCAGCCCCGTGCCGGATCAGCAGCGACACGATGCGCGGGTTCATCACCGCTGACACCAGCGGCGTGCGCTTGTTGGCGTTGCCCGCGTGGATGTCGGCCCCGGCCTGGATCAGGAGCTTGGCCACTTCAAAGTGGTTGTGGATGCATGCCCAGTGCAACGGCGTGCGTCCCTTCTTCTCCTTCGAGTCCACGTCGGCCCCCGCCCGGATCAGGAGCCGCGCCGCCTTCGGCCTGCCACTCATCGCCGCCAGATGGAGCGGGTACATCCCATCCGCGCTTCTGCGGTTGACGTCGGCGAGGTGTTGCGGCTGTTGCAGCGCCTCGGCCAGGTCGATGGGGAGAAACTCGAGGACGATCTTTTGCAACGTCGAGTAGTCCTCTTGGTCGGGGTACTCTGACAGGGGGAGGACCTGCGACAACTGTTTGCCCGCAGGGTCTCCCGTGACGTAGAGCTGGAAGGCCACCTTAACGGGCGTGTCCCGGTAACTCATCTCTTGGTACGGATCTGCACCCGCTTGAATCAGTAGCTTGGCCATTTCCGGGTTGCCCGTGACCAGCGCGTGCGTCAGGGGCGACTGATGGTTGTCGCCGCGGATGTCGTAGACCGAGGCAAGTCGTTGCTCCAGCAGCCTGCGCACGCCCTCGACATCCCTCCGCTGGATGTAGCCAAAGATGCTCGTCTGGATCGAGACGGTATCCGGCCGGATGCGGTTGAGAAGACGGATGTTCATCTGGGGATTCCCGTTGAGGTTGCTCGAGAAGAAGACTGACACGGCGACCCTGACCAGCCAGTCTGGGAAGTGGTATAGGATGCTGATCTCGGTCGACTGTCGACAGCTCTGGTTGTTCTGACAAGCCGCGTCCGTGCAAGTTTGACTGGATGTGCCAGAGTACGTCAAAATCATGGAGCCAAGGACTGATCGCAGTGTGTTCATCCTCCATCCACGGTAGCTGCTGGCAAAATGGCAGCGGCAATGGCAGTTCTTGTCGCAAGGAGATATACGCCGGGCATAGCGGATACTATGGCGCACGAACGAGGCCCATGTTGTCCCCATCCCAGTTTCGAAGTTCATGTGTCCAGCCCCGGGTTCGACTGACGATAGAGAACCGCGATGGGAAGGGTCGTTTTTTCCCCCTAGGTCATGAAACTGGGCAGTGTTGACTTCATTAGATATGTCGGTGCGTTGAGACAGCTTTTCGAGGGTTCCTCCGAGACGAGAAACCGCGACCTCTGCCGGCTTTTCAATGATCCGGTCAGTATGGGATGATATCCGACCAACGGCGTGTTCCAGACGGTTGTCAACGTATGACATGATTTGATCCCGCGATCTCTCAATAGAAGTGTGCAACTCCGCAGAGACGATCCTTGACGAGTCGAGACCGTCAGCACATTGCATATCTGAATTCACAAGGGTGATCTGAAAACTCACACGTTCTGGGTGATCAGCAGCCGACAGATATTTGATATTATCTCGCTCAGCTCTCTCCTAAGCCTCGCGACCTTGTGCGCGTTCCTCAACCAAATGGCCCTCCGGCGCTTGGAGAGGTCAAACAACTTCGTGTCCCAGTCGTCGCCCCGCTGCAGCCTGTCGGCGAGGTCTTCGATGTGCTTGAGCACCGTTTCGCCTTGGGCGAGCAGCACCTGCAGGTCCTCCCGCGATGCCGATGCCCACTTGTGACTAATAGGTCCCGTCGTCGTCGTCGCCGTCGCTTTCGTTTCGGGAAACATGGCGCTGATGCCATGCTGTGTCTCGCTGAAGAAGCGCTGCGCTCGTGTGAGATCGTCGCATAGTCGGTGCAGGTCCTTGGGCGCGTCTCTCCAGGCGCTGCATAGACTCCAGATCTTGGAGCTCGTTCGAATCGTGATGCCCGTTACGCCGATGATGACGCCGAGGACCTCCATTGTTGGGTTTGTTGTGGCGGGCTTGCTTCTGTGAAATAACACGAGGAATAGCACCCTAATTGGAAGGTGAGTTTTCCCGGAGTCGTCAAGCCAAGTGGTTTGCAGAGGAAGAACCCTCGTTACCTTTCAACATGGGAAATCTGGATATCAAAAAGAATATAGAATCATTTACCGAAACGGAAATCAAACGCACGACATGCTTTGACTTCTTACCAACTGGCAGCCCTCGTCCCGTCCCGCCGTTGAAGAGGGCGCAGTTATCAAACCCCCGACATATATGTATGGGTATATATATAACCATATCCGTATATAACCCCATTCTAGAGGTCACGCCGTTATCACTCGCCGGGCAATGCTGCCGGTAAATCGCCCAGCATGTCTTGTACAACGCGAGTTGAATACTACCACAGTCCACACACCTAAACGCCCAGGCCCCAAGGGTATTATCTCATGCCAAACTGGGCTTGGGTTTGTTTATGTACACTACTGTGCAGCCTGGGCGGTACTTTGGTTACATTCAAACTCTCTCTTTGGTCTATTTATTCCCCTCCGCTCCGCATGTCGGCAGGTAAGCACCGATTTAGCAACTGCGCCGAGAACGCGAGTGCCAAGCATACCACCGGGGCAGGGCGTCTGATATGTTGGTAATTGGGGATAATGGAAGTGAGCGCGTAGATGCATCAACTCTGTTGTAATCGAAGTATGTTTCGTAACCACCATGATTGCGTAGAGAAGCCCTGTCAAGACGTGCGTGTTATTCTTCATGACGACAAAGCGAAATTCAAAGACACAAGATATTTATCGTTGTAGATCAATCAATACTAACCCCACTAGATACTAACAACAACAGCAACCCCCTCCTCACTCATCACCGCATCGCCATTGAACATCAAGGAGCAACAGCACCCACACCCACCCGCCGAAACCCCGCAAGATGAGCCCGCCAATTATTCACCCTCGGCCCCCTAACAACCACAAACGGCATCTCCCTCACCCTCTCCCCCTCCAGAAAATGCTCCTCACCTAACCTCCTGCTCTCCGGGCCCGGTATATCCGGCAGCATAAGCATAAACCCACCACCACCCTTCCCCTTCCTCCCAGCCAACCTGACACCACAAAGCTTAGCAAACAACCTCGTCTCACTAACCCGGTCCTGCCACGGTCGCAGATCCGACGAATCAAGCCAGATACACAGATCACGTAACTCGCCATCGCGTGCGAGTAGGAGGTCGCAGACGTGTGCCCAGGGATTATTGTCGACTGATAGTGCCGGGCGGCCGGGGAAGGCGGGCGCTGGGCCGAGGTGCAGGATGCTTTCGGAGCCCAAGGGGACAGGGTAGTAGAGCTCTGTTAGGAGGTTGGAAGCGCGGATGCAGAGCTCGAGGGAGCGAATGGGGCTGTGTTGGTGTTGGGATAGGAACCGGTTGGCGAGGAGGAGGTCGGTGAAGATGAATGTTGGGGAGGCGTATATGGAGGGGATGCATTCTGTGTACCTGCTTGGGGGTTAACAACAAAACCATGCTCCCTATAACATTATAAAGGGGAGTTGATAGCCGGCGCCGAACATGGAAACAAAACGGTAGATAAGATGAAAAGAACTCACATGCGCTTACACACCAACAAAGCCGACAAGAAAGTTGAACTCGACCCCTTCCTCTGCCCACCCTGACCAGCAGCCTCCGAATCAGTCTCCCCCATCTCACCGGCAGCATCAGCGCACATCCAATGCACCCCCCAATCAAACCTCAAACTCGTCCTCCAACGCTCCAGCTCCGGTGAGCCCGGCGCAAAATCCCGATGCGAGACAGACAACCTTTTGTCCTCCTCATCGGCCAGCGACGCGACGATGCACGGCCTATGCGCGAGCCTCTGCGTCCCATCATCGTCGCGCGTGAGGATATGGTACCGCAGTGACCCGCTCCCGGTCGCTCGCCAGAGCTCGATGTAGATGGACTCGCGGATCTCGGCGGGGAGTTTGAAGAAGGGCGATTGGGTTTGCGGGTCTGCCGTCGTGGTGGTGATTGGAAAGTCGTCCATGTTTGGTTCTTGGTTTGTAGGTTGTTGTGTTGCGCATCGAGACTGGAGTGTGACTGGAGCGTGCGTTTGGGACCAAGGTGAAAAGGAGAGAAAAGTGCAAGCACGGCCGTGGGGGCTATTTATCTCGAGTAGCAGTTTGAGGCTGCTGCCTGACACAACCAATGCAAAGTGCCTAACCACACCTGCTAGTAAATGCTGCCTGGGATGGGCACCTCACTCCGGTACACTGCCTCCATCTAACAAACTTGAAGGAAGAAATTGACCAATAAACCAAGTTCCCACAAAACCCAAGGCGTCAACCCCGCGATCTCTCTCATTGTATAAGCCATGTCATCCCATGTTTTAAACAAGCTTTTTTTCATCTCTACCATACCACAACATACAGCGCAGCGCAGCCAGCTCAGTCATCAGCATCTCAACCAGTCAACAAACACCCACCTCCCATCTCCAAATCTCTGTCAAAGAAATCTCCCCCCTACCGCAGCAAGAACCACAAGAGCACAAAGACCACCTCACCTAAGCGGCGGTCCGTCTCTCGCAGAACCAGCTGCCAAAAACATACAAACAATGCCCCACCACCCATCATCGCCATCGGTTCCCAGACCGCGGTAGTGTGACATACGCAAACAAAAATGCCTCATCCTCGCTCCCTCCCAATCAGGCAGACCAGGGGGGTTATTCGAAACAGAAAACAGACAACTGATAGATAGTAGCCACTGCTCCCGCATCCCACCTGACCCTCGCCTCTTCGAAGAACCGCGCTGTTCTCCTCCACCATCCCTCTCAAAAATGCCGAGCTAGCTGACTCGATCGATAGATGGCAGCTTTGGTAGTGTTTGATCGCAGTACAATAGGAGTGACCACATGACGAAGCCATGCCGATGCACAAATATCCACAGCTTCTTCCAAAATCGTGGACCAAAAATTTCCCAGTCTCAGAAGGTTGCCGGTGGGGAGAAGGATCTGGCTCTCCCTCCCCTTAGAGTCCGAGGACAAGAACGAAAAATAGAAATTATCAACAAGAAATTAGATCAGATAGACAGGTGGGTGTGTTCCAGTCGTCGAGCTGTCTCCATGCCACGACCAATATCGCGGAAGCTTGTGCTCCTGGCAGCAGACGCTCGAGTAGAAACGACGGTAAGCGGGCGACGTGCGGGTGACGTCGAGTGTAGCAAAGAATGGGCGAACACGGGCCCTTGTCGGGGGTGTTCTGTGTGTCGCATCGTCAGGAAATATCATCAACAGTGACCCAAGGCCCCTCCCTCCCCTTATAAACGCCATGTCCCCACATCCCGCTTTTATCTCATATACCCAGAGTGCAATGCTCCGGGATGTCTCGCCATGTGGCAAAATCAGCAAAAGAATGCAAAGTTTTGTACCGACGACCGTCCTAATACGCCTGTCCGGGCGTCGGCCTGTCCTGCATGGCGCCGGGGCCGGGGGAGGCCGTTCGTCGGCTCATATCGTAAGGACTCTCGGGCCGCTCTTGCTGGAAACGAGGACCGGGGGACTGGTTTCGCTGTCCTTGATTCATCGGCCTGCCCGCTGGCGATTCAGGGCGTGGGTACGGAGGGCCATTCGATGGGCCGTGAGGGTTCATGCCCCGGTTCTGGGGAGGGCCACGGTTCTGAGGAGGATAGTTGGGTCCGCGGTTCGGGTTGACGGGAGGTCCGCGAGGGCCGCCTTGAGCAGGTCTTGGCTTTACGGGACGAGTAGACAGGCAGGTACGCGGCACGACACCTTGCTGAGAACGGTCAAGCCGGATGCAGAGAGCCTGTTGATCGCGTTAGCTAGCGCTCCACTTCGTGTCCGTTGATTTCGACTTACCCATCCATCGTCATACTCGTGGAGAAGACGAACCAGCTGACCAGCGCCAATCTCCATCTCGTCTTCCATGGTCGGCTTGAAGTCAAGCTGCACCCGGTGAACGGTAGACTGGGCAGGTCCGCCTGCGGCTGCAATCTGAGCAGCGCTTGCGGACGGGCCGGGAGACTGGCCAGGGGCCATGGAGTGCATGCTGAATTCGGTTCCGGTAGGGCTAGGCGGCATAGCGGGCAGGGTCGAAGACATGGTCAGATCGAGGGGCTTAGGAAGATCCTTTCGGACGGATTGCTTGCGAACCAGACCGGCCCCGGCAACAGCTCCGCCGGCTGCGGGCGCGAAGCTTTCAGCGACGGGAGAGACAGGTTCGTCGTGGCTAGTGGTGGTTGCGATACCAACCTCGCTCTCGACGGGGCTAACTGCCCTATGATCCTCAGCGATGATACGCTGGTTGTCGCTGAAGGGGTTTGGCGAGTTCGAGCGCGCGTCGACACGGTCCCAAGGGCTTCCATTCTGCGACGAGCTTGTTGTCGGACGTTCCCACGCGCTAGCGCCCGCAGGTCGGTTGAAGGGAGAAGCGGGTGTAGGTGCGAGTGACAGGTTGTTGCCGCGACTGGCTCTCCTGTCGGGCTGTGGTGTGGTGAGATTGGTGAGAAACTGGGAGACCGGACGCAAGCTGAGCCTCGGGGCCTTCGTCGGGGATCGAATGGCGTGGCTATCCGCGAATGGGCCGTTGATTTTCTCATCATCGTCCAATCGCTGCTTCTCCGCCATCTGCTGCTTGCGCTTGTTGAAGATGAACCACACAAACAAAAACACGGCAAGAAGACCGGCCAGCACTCCGATGGCAATTCCAGCCTTCGTAGCACCGCTCACCTCCCCATCGGTGCTGCTCGCGGCTGCACTCGCAGTCGGTCGTGAAGATGTCGAGATGGTAGCCTCGGCTAGTCCAACACTGCTAGTGCGAGCGGCAGAAGAGGTCGTCTCGGGAGCGAGAGCCAGAGTGCTGTCCAGAGTTGCCTGCGTCGGCGGAATATAGGCCGTAGGCAGCGTGCTGAGGTTCGGATTGGTCGGGGTTGACGACTGTGTAGTAACCGGCGCCTGGACCGATTCCGATGCGGCTTGGGCACCAAAGCGTTGGGTCGCCGTTTCGAGGGTTTCGGTGGTTGTCACTTTGGCGGCCTCAGTCACCGTCATCATCACGGTTCTCGTGTAAGTCTGCGTCTCGGCGTTGTTGGGGTCGTCCCAGGCGCTCACGACTCCATCGAAGAAGAGCCTCCGCTCATGAGGAACGGGGTCCGACATGGTGCGATGGTTTACGGTGTCCGCAAGATTCGGTGGGCACGTTTCAATAGACGTAGCACTCAGAGCAGCCCAATATGGCGTTGAACTGCTCGTTTCGGGGTATCGCGGTGTTGCCGATTTGGTATCGAGGATATAGCGAAGGATCGAAATCGGTCGACGTCGTGTCTCGAGGATGCGGAAGGGAATGAACGTCCTGCTGCGGGAGTACTGGCTCGCAGAAAGGTGGCTCGAGACTCAATCGAATGGCCGAAAAAGAAGGTCGGGCAATTTGGTATTGCGACTGTTGTAAAAAGAATGAAAGGGCGAATCTCCGTGTCGTCATGAAGCTATCGCCACCAAAAGAAGGACTCAACACCAGCAGAGAAGGCGTCTCGACAAGAAAGAACGTGTACTGCTGTACGACCAGAGGTGGAGAGAAAGAGTGAAGGAGGAGAGAGACGCCGGGCTGGGGGCAGACTGCAGCAGAAGGGGCTTGCTGTGGTGCAAGCGCAATCCCAAGTGTGGTTGCAGAAAACAGAAACGAGCAGGGCAATGGCCAGTGGGCAGCCTGGAAAGGTGATTTCTGACTGGGATGAGCGGGTGGGTGACGGGGGTGGTGGGCTCGGCGGGCCACGGATTATGCGCCTTGTTCACTCAAAAAAGGTCCACAGGGCACCCTCGTCAGTCTGTCGTCGACTCGTCTCACGGGAATGGAATCCTAGAAGCGGAAGGAGGGGAAGATGGAGATTTGTTTGCGCCGCAGTCGACACTCAACACTCGACTCACTGGCAACGCCGCAATAAACTTGTTCGGATCTCATGCTGAGACCTACGAGCCGTCCGGCAACCACCATTGAAGCCATCAAAGCGAGGGAGCAAACAGAACCGAAACATCCATCAGGTGGCCATCCTGGAGCCCAATAAAAAGCGCAACGCAGCGAGGTCCATGCAACTTTTGCTGCAACGCACAGCGTTGAATCTCGGTCTGTGCCTTTGGGAGGGAACAGAAGGCCCAGGAGAGAGCGCGCCTGCCCTGCCCTCTCGTGCTCCTTCCCTCCGCTGTTTCCCAAGCTCCCACACGCATGGATCCCTGCTGAGCGCCATTTCAGGAACGCGAAGGCTGTGATTGGTGGACCTGAAGATCAGTCACGAAGCGAGATTGCCGACAAGGATGATAATTGGCTTAGGATCATCCGAATTATTGATGACTGACAGGGGATCCGAGGGGCGCAAACCGCACGAAGCAACAGGGATCCAGTGATGGGATGGAGTGCGGGCTGGGCAGTGGCCTTGGCACCGACGGGCGGCTTGTCAAGGGAAGCAAGTGGCCGATCGCAAAAAGACCATTTCCCCTCTTTTTGTGTGTGTGTGCAACCTGCCTTTCAGGCAAGTTGAACAAACGCCGCAGCCACTCGAGTGTTATCGCGTGGCATCATGTTTCTGGAAATTTCCTGTCTCTGTCGCGGCAGTTGCAGCTGCCCTCGACTGGCATGAGGAACCTGTAGAGATTGGACAAGGCACAGAATATCTTGAGCCTCTGCTTACACCGTAGATCTTGGACGGCAGGAGAAGGAAATCGGATCGTTTCTCACGGCAACCGGGCCGTTGGGCATATTCGCCAGGAACCAAGGTGGAGTGACGATCACGAACTGATCGAAAAGTGAATCAATTCTCAAAAAAGCACTCACTTTGGCCCTCCCTGCCCCTGACGAGCTCAGCACAGCCCTGCACTGACATGGCGCGAGCGACATGTCCCGAGTCCCCTCTCCCCGCTCTGCGCTCTGCGCTGTCCATTTTAATCCGGAGCATGCAAGCTCATGGCTGAGTTTGACGATGTTGACAACTGCCAATCTCAACACGTAAGGTACCAGGCAGCGAGAGGAGGAAAAAAGAACAGGAAGCGCGCATGTCATGTCAGCAATCAGCATGAATGATCACCGTCCGACCGGAAATCACGGCTGGGCATGTTGCTGCTGCCGTCGCCAGGACAGACGACGGAAACACGCCAAACATCGGACGCAAACAACGGCGCAAACAAGGGCCGACCCTGCCCGTCTGAAACTGGAGGTGGATCCGTTGGCACGTGTGAGAGCGTTCGATGTCTCGCGTGCTCTTGCCCGATCACAGCGGTCTGGGAAGACTTTATTCCGCGCTCAAGCATGAATGGGCTGGGATTCAAAAGTCACCTGACCTGGTGTTAGCGACTCGCGTTTCCCGACCAAACTGCCCGTGTCAAGTGCGAACCCCGCGCGTCCAAGGTACAGCTCCCGACTGGGGAAATGCAGGACCATATCGAGCATTTTCCCCGGGTAGTTGATCAGCGCAACAAACATATCCGAGGGGAAACAACCTGACTGTCACCAAGAGGCACAGAGACCTCGACTGACTTATGTAGCGTCTTCAGCAAGGGAAGCGCAATTCAGCAGCCGACCACTGCATCTCCATGAACACCTCCTTTCTCCCAACCTCTATACCTTACCTTATCTCTCCATATATGCATGTATATCCAACCACCAAAAAAACAAGGAAAAGCCTTCCAAAATGTCTTCTGAAACCACCCTCCCCCTGGACGAAAGCCTCGCCCTCCTCACCTCCTTCAACAGCTTCCTGACGGTAGCGATCCACAACATCCTCTACTTCCGCGCCATCTACCCTTCCACGACCTTCCTCTCAGCGCGAGCCTACAACCTGCCCGTGCACCAGAACCGGCACCCCAAAGTCTGCGCCTGGGTCCGCGACGCCGTCGACGCCGTAGCCGTGCAACTGGCCGGCGGGCACGTCGCGCGCATCGCCGTAGTCCTCCACGCGCCACTACATCCCACCTCCTCAAAAACCTCACAAACCTCACCAACCTCCCCACCACCACCGCCAGCAGGCTCCGTCCTAGAGCGCTGGCTCTTCGACACAAGCCGATTCCCAGTCTGGCCGGGCGGCGCAAAGTCAATGCAAGACTACGAGCGGATGATAGCCAAGGAAGCCCGGAGCGAAGAAGACCGCGACGAGCCCAGCCGTGACTGTGACCGTGACGCCAGCGACAGCGACAGCGACAGCGTCAGCTGGCCCGACGTCGACGAGCAGCTGCGCGGCGCGCTGCGGCGGATGGCGCACGCCGCCGAGAAACTGGCCCCCCTGCCGGAGGGGTGCACATTCACTGTGGCGGTGGAGCTGCGCGAGCAGGGGGCCGCGCCGATCGGGGTACGTTTTCCTCCCCCCCAACAACAACAACTCCCCTTGTATTCCCCACGACATATCCTCCCTACCATAACCTAACGGACTAACACGGGGGAAATACAGCACCCACAAGCATGGATCCCATCCGAGCCAAACCTCCAACCCGCCACAAAAGACGGGAAATCCGCGCCGGGCAAGGATGTCAAGGGCGCCAGGACGACGCCGATCCGCTCAGTCGGAGCCGGGCCGTTGTTCTTTGAGTGCTGGGTCGAGGAGGGCAAGGCCAAGACGGCGTTCTCGGGCTGGAGCCACACTGGCAGCCAAAGCCGGCAGACGACGGGTAGCTCTCAATGACCTTGCCGTTCTACCTTCTTTCTTTTTGTTCGCTCCCCCTTTGACGGCTTCACGTTGCTCTCCTTTCCCCCTTTGCGGTGACACGACGGCAGGAGGGATAGAGGGATGTGTAAATATTATGTTTCTATCCTATAGTCTACTAGATACCCCATGTTCAGCTATCTATCTGACCTACAACTGCTGCTGGCTGGCTGGCTGGCTTCATCATGATATCAAGAATTCAAGCGCTTCAAACACTTGGATTTACCTACCACACCCAAAGCATGTGCAATCCATCTCTAAACTCCAACATGTAACGATCCCTTTTCCCAATCCCACAACAACCGGCACCGAGTATAGACACGCAGGAAAGGAAGACCAAACACGCACACACACACACATCAATCGAGCCAATAACCATCAAGTACACAAACATCATGATCAGAGTAAGTAATAATTCACACAAGAACGCACAAAAAGCAATCAAATCTGTCCACCCCGTCCCATCCCGTCCATCCAAGCTTGGCCAATCCCAAGCCCACCATCCATCCATAGGACCAGTGCCAGAGTGTATCCTGATACACCACCAACCAAAACCACATCAAACAAAAACAACAATAAGAACAAGAAACACCAGTAACCAGCACCTCTGGAGCCCGAGCTAAAACCATCAAACGCCGCCGAGACTCTGTACTGTTGAATCGTGAAAAACGAAAAAAACTCCAATCCCGCACCAACCCCATTCTCATCTCCTTTTTTTTTAGTCAGACCCGAACCACCCGGCCAAAACAAACACCAAGTCAAGTCAATGTACCTCACACACCCCGGCCCGCAGCCCATCACCACAAACCCATAGGCACTCAGCTCAGCTCAGCTCAGCTAACCTGCTGCTGCTCCCCCTTCAACAACGTACGCAAACTAACCATCTCCCTCCTCAACCTCGCATTCTCCTTCTTCACCCTCGCCGTCTCCTCGCTACTCTCCTTCAACTTCGTCATAAGCTCCTCCTTATCCTCCCTCCCCTTGCCCTTAAGCGCCTTCAGGATCTTGCCCAGCTCGCTATTGAACTTTTCATACAGGAGCTCGTTCTCCGCCGTAGCCTCCTTGTACATCTGGTCGATGGCCTTGACTTTCGCCTCGGTTGCCTTGAGGGTGGTTTCCATCTCCATCTGGATCTCGGCTTGGCGGTCCTGGAGCTCCTGCATGGCCTGCGGCACGCGCTCGTCGAGCGCTTTCACGGCTAGCGAGAGTCTGCGCAGGTCGGTGGTCGCGGACCGTGGGAGGGCTGAGTTTACGCGCGCCATGTCCTCTGCGATGCGGGAGAGTTCGCCCTTGAGTGAGGCGTCGACTTCATCGACGGCCCTCTTTTCGAACTGAAGGCGCTCGCGGAGTTTCTGGGGGGATTGGAGGCGGAGCTTCTGGGTTTGGCTGACGGGCGGCGGTATGTTTGCTGGCTTGTTGGGGCTGGTGGAGGGACGGGCTGGAGAGGATGGAGAGTCCATGATAGTCGTTGGGAGGCGTGAAGGTTTGAGGGTGGGGATTTGCGACGCTGATGTCGAGAACGTCCCGGCGCGACGTCTTTGGGTAGTCTTGTCGAAGTCGGGAGAGAGTGTACCTTGTCGGAAGAGATTTGCAATGGCGATGTTCTCCTTCTGTCGGGAGGAGCGTACTGTTTGCGATCCTGACATCGGTGACATTGTTTCCTTCTGTCGGGGCGCGCGCACTGTCTGTGATCCGGATATCGGTGACAGTGGGGTGATTGGGATCTTGGAAGGGGATGGTGGACCTCGCGAAGCCGAATTGAATTTCTCGGCTGTTTGTTGTTTGTTGATGCGTAGCGGCATTAGAGGGGGCAGCAGAGGGGGGTCTTCTAGACTTGCGGCCGCCATGAGAGACTTGAGGTCTGACAAGGAACTGCGCCGCTTCTTCTTCGAAGTCTTGACGTCGGGCGTCTCTATTTCTGGCTCCCCGATGGTCTCAAGCCTGTGTGAGCTTGTGGGCCTGTTTGGGTCTTCATCGAAAGCACCGGCAATCGTGGGTCGGTCGCGAGATTGCGGACGCCGTAGTTTGTTTGGCCCGACGATGAGCCCGTTGATCTGGATTCCCATGTCCACGGACCGCGACCTGTTGATCGACGCCTTACCCAGGCTAGAGCTCTCCGGGGTTCGATCCCCCGACCCGGGCGTTCGAGTGTGCTTGCTCAATGTACGCCACATGGAGGGGCGCTCTGCGTCGGTCTTGCTATTCTGACGGAGGAGTGTGTCCAGTCCAAATTTCCGCCGAAGTGACGAAGTGTTTGACGTCACCGATCCTGTGGCAGACTTGTGGCTCCTGTTGCTTGCAGCCATGGAGTCGTAGCCCGAGCTCTTGAGGCTGAAGTTGGCGCCGAAGCAGGGTTCGTCGAATATGTGATCGCAATCCTCGACGAGGCGGTCAAGCAGGTTGATGTAGTTGGACGCGCTGTCATCGTCAACCAGCAGCTCGGCAAAGGCAAGGGTCAACGCGCCTCTGTCGCCATCGTTGCCACAGCCATCCAAGAGATCCGCAAGCAGTTTGATGAGCGCAGTAAATGCCCGGCGGTTCTGTGGTGCCATGTCGCCAAAGAGAAAGTGGACAAAATCACCAAAGTCTCCCACCACCTTCTTGGAAGCTCGCACCTGGAGAGCCTCAAGCGCCTGCATCGTCATGATCGGGCCCATTTGCTCCCGCCAAGCAATCCGGACGAACTTCTCAAAGGCAGCAAAGATCACCTCTGTCCCTAGCTCCACAGAGGCATCGAGATCGTACGGGAACTCAATCAGTCGATTGTACAGATCGTTGATGGACAGCTCGTCGGCCTGTGACCTGTTCAAAAGGGTGCGCCCAATGAAGTCGCCTTTGCGAGACTGCAGATTGGCGACATAGCCCGTGAATGTCTGCTCCAGACGAACCAAGGGGTTTTCGGGTCGGTCCTCTCCCGACCAGAAATAGCCCGCATCCCTATCTCTGAGAGATCCAGATATCACTGTGAGATCCCCTTGACCGTTTGTGCGAGGCATCTGCGAGGGCAGTAAGGACGTGACACTCCCACCAGGAGTTGTTCGTTGCAGTTTCGGCGCAGGGAAGGCAGTATTGTCGGTAACCGAGAGCAAGGCCGTCGTCGAGGCCGAGGCCGAGGCAGCATACGTGCTGCTCCCGCCCAGGAAGTTTGAGAGCATCTTGACTGGAGATGAGGCAAGGAACGTCTTGTTGTTCTTCTCTGCCTTGGACCCAATATTGAGAGCCCGTAGAATTTTGGTGTAATATGAGACCAAAGCTGGAGCAAGCCTCAGGTTGGCAACGCTAAATTGTGTGCCGAGGAGCTGAATAACTCTCCGTGAGAGGGTGGGGAGGAAGTCCTCCAGCGCAATTTCATCCGTGAACTTCTTCCCATTTAGACCGAGAGTGTTCATGGTTATCCTCTTGAAGTCGCCGCTGTTGATCTCGATCACTACTTCCACGCCGTAATGTCCGACAGGGGCACCCTTGGTGCCTTTGTCCATGTCGACGACGATGCGGATCGGCGCGGGTTCCTTGCGGCCACTTATGAGCTGATCAGCAGCCTCCTGGAACACGGCCGCGTGGAGGCCCAAGTTGTTGTCGTCCATCTTGACCGAGCGCAGCGTCCAGGTAGGGTCCTCTCTCTCTGCCTCAACAAATCTACCCTCAATTCGGGCCTTGACGATATCCTCGCTCCATTTGCTCGCTCTGCCATCATACGTCTCCCGAAGAAGGAAACACCTTGAAGTTATGGCCTTGCTGGTAAAATACTCGCCCGAGTGGGCGCCTTTCATCTCCTGCGTTGACGTCATCCATACAAGTCGGCCGTCTGTAGACTCGGTGAAGCGCACATCGGCTAACGTATGCCAACCCGTGAATGCGAGCTCCCATGTGCCTTGTCCTCCAGCCGCATTGGTCATTGAAGCCAGCAGACCGGCGGGGGAAGGCTTGTCAACCTCGCGCAAGAACTCGCGACCTGTAAGACCCGAGTTTGTTTTCTTCTTCAATATGACAATGCAGTCCGAGAACAGGAGAAGAATGCCTGCTCGGTCTTGAGATTCGACATTTTGTGGGCCAGGAACGTAGGGTGCAGCAAGTTCGATAAAGTCGGCAGCCAGAACCAATCTTCCTTGCGGCTCCAAATCTGGCGGCCAGCATTCAACCATAGCACGCAGGCGATTCGTGACATGAGGCTTATCTGGTAAAGGGTCATCCATGGAGCAGATATTGGTGATTATGTCTCTCGCGCGGAGAAGAACCTGCAAGGCAGGATGTGTGATTGGGAGACAGGTGATGATCTGGTCGATGAACAGGCTGTAGCGAGGAAGTCTTTGGACCGGCTCAATTAGAAGTGACCGGACCATTTGCTCCCCCTTTTGTGCAACGCGCTGCCGGAAGCTGGATTGCTGAGCCAAGTACGCATTGAGGAGCTGTGGAAAGTTCTGACTGGCTCGAATATAGTCTTGATAACAGTCTGTGAACTTGGGGAACCATTCGAGAAAGAGTCGGGCCATCGCAAGGGCGCCGGTCGGGTCCTTCGCCCGGCTCGACCCTCCCGTTCGCGGGGTGGGAAATGGGATCTCCATGTCCCTCACGGCCTCTTCCTCCGTGTCGTCCATAACGCGCCGAAGTTCCTCCATGAATGCTGTGTTGATCTGAAGGATGCTATCCGCAGATTTGGGAAATAGCTTCTCCAGGTCCTCCTCGGTTGGGCTTATGCTTCCCTGGGGCCGTTGCCTGGCGTTCTGACGAAACTCTTCGGCAACGTGATTCACAAGCTCATCGAGCTTGAGCACGTAGCGCTCTTCGGTGTCGACCAGCTCCCCCATCTTCATGCGCAAGTCCACTTTCTGGTTTTTGGAAAAGGACTTGCTCTTGTTCATGGAGGTTGGCCTTGACGGAGCCCGTCGAAGTTTCGACGTTGGCAAGAAGACGGGTTCTCCAAAGAGCTTGACCAAAGGCGTGTACCCGCCATACTGCCTCAAGGTGGGGTCCAGGATGTCGTCCTCATCGTCTGGCACCTCTTCGAGATCGGCAGCCTGGAGGGGGACAATGGATCCTGGGGGGAGGACAAGATCGACGTCGACATGGCTGATATGATGTGTCTGCAGGGCAGCGTCGAGAGTTTGGATGACTTCTGCCGTGTTTTCGGCCTGGACCGCGGACTTGGCGAGGTCGGCTGCGTGCTGTTCGCCGAACAAGGAAGGCGCAGAACCAGGACGGCGAGCGCGAGTGGTGGGATATTGGTTCTTTAGGTGGTTCTTGACGGTTTCGGGCAGCTCGCTAAAATATTTATAAAGGCCGAAAGCCAGGGCTCGGCAGATCTCGTCTCCTTGGAACTCGCGCGGCAGGTGGTCGACGACGCCGTAAAAGGGCGAATTTGGTGATATGGTGATGCGCGGGTAGGACTGAAACCCGGCGGCGCTGTAGACATGAAGCTGGACCCGCGAGCTGTTGAGAGTGAAATTGGCCGTGGTCGAAGGGCCGTGGAAGATCAGGACGGGCAGGTGGCCGAGCAGTGGGTCGCTGGCGTAGTAGAGAGTGAGATGCTCTGGCGAGAGCGCCAGCTCCTCGGTAACACGAACCATGGTCGCTTCAATGGGTCGTGATCATGGCTGGCAAGAAGAAGCCGGGCGGGGTCTGAAGGAAAGTCGCGCCAGGAAGCAGAAAGTGGAGGCGGAGGGTGGGCTGCGGTTGTGGGAGACGGAGGTGGTGCGCTTCGAGGGCGCGGCGGCGGTGAGGGCGAAGCGCGGGGCCCTGGACGGTAGGACGGGTAAGTAAACAGACGGAAAGCCGGGTTGCCCAGCGCGTTGCGACCTGCGACTTGCGACAGGATTCAAGCAGCGGCAGCAGCACGCACGGGGATTCGGGATGCGCGAGGATGTGCGGTGGTGCGACACATGTCTCGAATCTGGGTATCTGGGTATCTGGGTTGTCGGGGTTGGGGCGCCTTACCTGGGCTCAAGGTACCTAGCTAGTGTCGGGCAATCTTGCTTGCCTCATGCGGGATCACGGCTGACTGCAGCAGTAGCGCTCCTCCAAAAGCTCCTGTGGCTTCCCAAATTTCCGCGTCGCCAAAAACAAACACTGGGACGATGCAGCCAGCAGAAAAAAGATGCAGGCACTGGCAGGGCAGGCAAACAAACAAACTGGGACAGGAGCGATGGCGTCACCGAGGAACAACCTAAAGATGCGGCGTCTGAAACAAACACACACACTAAAAAAAGAGTGTACAAAAAGCGAATGTGGGAATTGCGTATCCAGCTGATAGGCGAGCGAGCGAGCGACTGTGACGGGAATAGTGAGTGAGTGAGTGGGTGAGCTGAATGAGTGGATGGTCCGGACTTGTTGACCCAAAAGCAGCGCGCTTGTCGTCGGTGGATGCAAATGTCTCAAGCCCAGGACGGGAATGGGGATTTGAGATGGCTGGGCGGGTGGATTGGGTGGGTGAAGCTAACACGGTGCGCTACGGCTGGGATGGAGCTTGGGGGGAAATCGTGGAAGAAGGCCAGCCCGTCAGCGATCAACATGGATCGAGGACCTCCATTCACGCGTGGGACGTGTTTTTTTTCCGCTGGGCTGACCGCTCAGACCATGTGCTCCACTTGGCCATGTTTCGTAAACAATGGGCTGGCAGGGGCCATGGGGAGGGGCAAACTCCCCCCACCTTCCGATGGACGGACCGCTAAAAATAAGCCTCAATTGTTTCCCTGATCCTTGCCCTTGCTTTTCTCGACGTCCACTGCCAGCCACGTAGCGAAAAGGCGGGCCACAGTGTCAACCAAAGACAGATTTCGTCATAGGTCGCCGACAACTGGGTAGCGCATCGCAGGAAACTACACGTAATTACTCCATGGATTCTCTAGGCCAAGACAGCCCACATAATCCCAACCTCTTCAATCCAAGGACTTCAACGAAACTGAGTCAATTACTTGTGCGGCTCCGTCATCCAACGGCTGGCACATGCTAATGTTGACTTGCGCCGGATGATCACTAGCGATCGCGATATTTCAGGGTTAGGGTCAATTCAGCATTTATGGCTTGTGCGTTGTCAATAAGTTCCTCATGAGAGAGAAGCGATGCGATGAGAACCTAGGGTAGGCAGATCAATTGCCATAAATGCAGGTTTAGTTGCAAGAACTGGAGCTTTAGAGGGCAGTTAAATCAGGTACAGATCCAAGCCCTACAAAGGTGGTCGGTCAGCCAGTGGTTCCTCGTTCCTGCTCTCACTCACCAGGTTCAGGTCCGGGCGCTGACACGGGCTTTACATTTCGTTGATCAATCACCTTGAGAATGATTGCCGCAAATTCAAAGCGCAGAATGTTCGTCTGTCTGTCCCACTAAAATTCATCCTTCCGACCTCGGTCCCTACCAACCGATCCGTGTCTCCGGAGCCGTTGGACTTATGTCCCAGTGAGACCAATGTCGTGAGAAAACTTGTCTGTTGTGCTGTCATTTCAACATGTTTGTACACGCAGGCGGTGATCGAGTGCGTTCATATTATTCGGGGATGGGAAGGCACAGTCAGTGCTGTGAGATGACGAGGTCTGAGAATGGTTGCTAGCGCTCTTGGGACTTGGATGTCGCTGCTCAGATGTAGAATAAATGAGACAGATGACACGATTGAACTGTTCGCTGAGCTAAAGCCGGGAAGAGAGTGGCCGGCATTGAAAACATGGATTCACCTCTTGGTGAAAGTCTTCAGACGTAGTGGAAATGCAAGGGCAGGAAAGCAGAAAGAAAACCTGGAAGGAGGAGTGGCGTGTGAGTCTAAATAACTGCAGGTTAGGTGTGCGAATAGGTAACAATAAAACTGAAATATTCACGCCACTGCCCGGTCTGGGGACTACTGGCCGGATCTGTTGGGAGCGAGCTGAGCAGTGGATTTGACTGACACCTTAGTCGGGTCCCGCTGTTTGAGTTCATATCTCCTAGATGATGCCCAGTATGCTACGGTGATTGGCAGCGACATGTCGCTAGTAGGTAAGGTTGAGAGTCTCTTCAACCTTGGAGATCCGACGCCCGACTTCACGCTAGTCTCGTCTTTAACAAGACAAGGCTTTTAATGAGGATCTGCTCGGTGGGTTATGAAGTATTGTTGCGTATCGTTGACCGTCCCCCCACCCGCATCAACACAACACGACTTTCGTACATGATCAATACTTAGATCTATCCCAGTCAAAACAACACTGACAGGTCCCTGTGTTAGCGCGAGCAAAACATCATAGCCGGAAATAACCTAGCCACCGATGACATATGTTGCTCTCGTTCGCGGTTTTATAGGTCGACCTCGTCTTTGCCAAATAAATGACTTTACTCCATCATGCCTAGGCCGGCGATTCTGTGCCACTGGTCAACTGTCTCAACCTCTCAAACGTCAACAAGTTCTCAACCTCGTCGCAATCCGTGTCCGTGGCCCGTTTCTCCCGTGCGTTCGTGGCTGTCTTCACCACTGCGAAGAATACATTAGCCATGAATAATCTCTGTGCGGCCCAGCTACATATTTAAAGCGGGTGTGGTATATTTGAGGAGGTCTCACGAGTAATGTGGTCGGGAAGCTCGGCGAGCCGCACGCCTGGGAAAGTGTCCTGGTCATCTGGGGCAGCGAGGCGGCCTGCTTGAAAACTAGCACCGGTGGACGCGATGTCGTAGCTGGGCGGCTCGTTTGCTATCTTTGTGCCCTTTCGTCTCAGCCGCTCCATCAGCCTCTTCTTCCACCGTCTCGGTCTGTCCAGCTTCTCCTGGAGGCCCAGGAGCTCCCACACGGCGGACGCTTCAATGAGCATCGTGTAGATTAGTGGCGATGGGTTGGTTTCCCAGGGCTCTAGAAGTCGTCGAGCTGTCCAGTGAGAGGAGGCTCGGGGGGTTGTCAGGAAACGTTCGAGGAGGTCATCGTGGGATGTGAGATCGAGGAGAGCTGTGATGACCTATGTTGCGTGAGGTCAAGAAGATAACCATAGGCTGGAGCTCTAAATGGCGTAATAGATCAGGTAAAGAGTGCCGGGATGATTGAGGTTCAGAATTATCGAGGAAGGCGGCGAAACCGTGAGGGACGAGGGGCCAAGCTCGTGAAGGAGAGGGAAGGCGAGAATATCCTGTTCAAAGAGAGCCGAGAGCCACAGGCGGGAGATGTGGATGGCCCCGAGAATAGTTGGAGGGGTCCAGGTAGCTGAGGGCTGGAGTGATCAAAGGTGAGGACCAGACGGCCGGCCGGCTCCCGGATGACAGATATTAGGGGAAATTGTTCGGTGGCGACGACTAGAATAGAAGAGGGATGTTAAAGGCACAAGATCATATGTCTTCCTTCACGGTCTCGGCCTGTGATTATTTCTAGACTGGTGTCATGTTTCTGGCGGACTTCTTCGAGGAGAGGCTTGGGCTCGAGTGCGGAAGGCGGGCGAGGTGAGGAGACGCGTATTCTCAACAAAAGCGAGCGGCAAGTTGTGTGACGGACAGTGGGAGAGGAGGTCAGAGATGGCTTGGTTGTCATTGGAGGGCCAAGAGGAAAAAATGTAGCGGCGGTGCGGTGGGAGCAGCCTGATTCAGAGGGGGAGCACAAGTCCGCCGGACGCACGCCCCAAGCAGACTTGGACAACCGATAACGGGAGATGGTGCCTCTATGGGGCTTTGGTGGCCCTTGGAGGGACTCTAGGTAGGCAAAAGAAAATCTAAGTGGTCAATGCGTCGTAGGGGGTTGAGGGTGAATCAGTCAAACAAAACTCTAGGCTGCTGCCAGCCCCCAGTGGCCTTGCCTGCCGCCCACGGATCCAGCGGACCTTAGTAACCCATCACCCAACGTGCCTCTTCAGCCCCAAGCTCCGTGTCTTGATTTCGACCCTCCTGCTGTAGCAGCTTCTCCAATGCTGATCCACCTCGGGTTCTTCTGCGCGGCCTTCTCCCGCCTGCCACCTGCCACGTACCGAGCTGCCAAGGTACCTTCCCAAACTGCCTACTAACCCCACCGTTCTTACCAGGAGGCCCTAGATGCTACTCGGCGCCACGACTCATCCTCCATCATGACTCGAGCTTCTCTTCATCCCCGGGACCAGTCTCATCTCGGTTCACCTACATTTTACGCGTCCACTGCGGCGGCGAGTCCCCTTCCTTCCTGATGCTTATCCTAGATTATCCGCGACAGACCATTCGACGTCCACGTTGCTGCGTTCGATGTCTGAGGCCGGGAAACCCGCGACCGTAGATTGTAGAGGTATCTTCCGCCCTTGCTTCCAAGTCGGATGCCACATCGAGCCCTTGACCACTATTAGGAGCACGGATTACCTGCCCAGATCCAGTAACCTTCAGATATTACCTGTATTAAGCTCCCCCATCTGCCAGGTGCCGCCAGGATGGAAGAAAAACGAGCAGCACAAGACAGCGAGATCATTCCACCCCCTTGACACGACCTCTACCTTATCACAGCCACGGGTGCCGTCACAGCTACACAAGGCCTTCGCAGTTCAGCGCGTTGTGGCCGACATGATCGCTACTATCGCTGTCAACAAACTTCATGTTGGCGAGCTTCCGCTCAGGCCTGAAGCGGAGATCGAGCTTCTCGAGTCATATTTTTCAGCAAGAAATTCAATACACTCCTCGCCTCAGATGAGCGGCGCAGGTGTTGTCTTCTCATCCTCGATCGAAGTGGTGGGCACAGCTTTGAAAAAGTCCGGCGACAGCAGAACCATTACCTCCACCGACTCAGCTTCACATTCTCGATAAAATACCATACGACCCTCACAGCTGCTTGCCTAATCGCTGCCCGTCACCGACACTCAATCCAACCGCCGATCGCACGCAGAAACTGAACGCTACTAGCCTTCAATCTCTTTCTGGCTCCTCTACCTTCAACCCTCAATCGTCGTTGACTAGATTGTCTTTGATTTCTCCGGCTGCTCTTATGCCAAACCTAGAAGCCTGTTCCCAACACCAACCCTCGACCCCGACGAGCACAAGACGCTCAATTCTGAGCATCCACATCGCGACGGCCGCGTCTGCCACGGCCAGGAGCTATACCTCCGCGAGAGCTTTCATGGTCTGTTCATGTGAGTGATGTGCCCGATAGTCATCCCGCGGTCGCGCATGAAACACGGTGACATTTTGCCACCTTTGGATTTCAGTTTCCTCCAGGGCCAGCGAGCTGACATTAAGTAGCTACCTCGAAGGGAGCTTTGCAACTCTATACCTAGCCAACTCACCAACGGAGACCTTGTTACGACTTTTACTTCCTCTCGCGGATTGAATTTCCCCTCAGCCACGCCGCCTGTGGCTGAGGCTTTGAGAAGCCGCGGCCCTCGCCACCCAAAGGCTCGGCAAATCAAGATTGTATACCTCGGGTCACCAGTGCTCGCAGCCTTCGCACAAAGCCCTCCAGCGTCTCCTCATTACCAGCGTTGTCACTCACATTGGTGAGACGTGTGGGCCCAGGCAAGGGGATACAACTATCGCTTCAACGAGTACGACGACCCTGGTGCTGCTGAGCGCGCGATGCAGACATTGAATGGCTGCCGCGTCCATCAGTCGGTTCGTTCACCCGCGCCCTGAACAATGCGATGGAGCTTAGTATTCACAAACTATACAGGAGATTCGAGTGAACTGGGCTATTGCCGCGTCTTCGCAGGACTTGGAGGCGTTCAGCCATTATCCATCAGATGGTAGCAATGGAGACTGGGCTACGTCCGATAATGAATGCTGCTCAGCACTTGAGCGAGCTCATCCGTGTTTGTAAGTCGCTCAGTCGTCTAGTTTTTAGTACCTCCATCTCTCCAGCTTAGGATGGTTCCTAACCGCTTAGACTTAGTGTTGCCTTTATAGATACCAGTTCCCGACATGAAAATAAATGACGAGCGGTTAGCGGTTATGAAATGGTTGTATGGGCGAGACCAATCGGGACCCGGGGCCTTGCTTTCTTGATCGCCCCTTCGTCGCCGCTGGTGGCTGTAGGACAAGGAGGAGGACGACGACGAGGAGGAAGACGACGAGGAGAAAGAAGAAGAAGAAGAAGAAGAAGAGGGAGGAAGATGAAGACGAGGGGTGACAAAGATTACCTATATCATACAATCGACCCAATGCTATTAAGATCACCATTGGTACACAGCCAGTCTGACCTTGGAAAACTTTAGTACACTTGGAGGTGCGAGGACATCACCTGCTCCCAACTACCTTATGCCTCAGATATGGTACCAGAACGAAGAGCACAAGATCATAAATGGGGAGCACGGAGTCTATCAAGTAGTCACAGATTCTCATAGAATCGCCCATCGATGGAAACTGCCCAATCGATTATTGTCCCTGGCGGCGTTTCAAGGTCTTTACATGCATGTAGAATGGCACCGTGAGCAGTGAGCTACATGTAACATGCGATCTAAAATGTGATTTCAAACCACCGACCATCAATCAACATAGAAGCGCTGCTATTCGAGGTCTCGCGTATGTCACGGCTGCTTCCACTCGACTCATCCAATGCCAGCCTGGGGCGGGCGTCTGCAAGGGAACAGCGGGCTTGGTTGCAGGTGCACACTGCGCCTTGCTGGTTTAGAGATACGTCCGAGGGAGGGCACTGGACATCTTTCATAGTGTGTGATCGAGAGTGCCCAGGCAGCTCGCCATGAAGAAGAGATACATGGAAGCAGTCGGATCACAGATCAGCTACAGGATCAGTCCAGGTCCCTCTGGTAGCCACACCGTCAGTCACGACCAGTAAAATCAGTCTCAAACCCTCCTCGGACGGACCCGTAGACCCAGGGAAGGTACCAGAGGCCAGGCTAATCACCCCCAAGGCCCAGCGTGATTCGAACACCGGCAGGAACCCACCGAAATCAACACAATCACCCTCCTCCCACACACCTTCCCCCCCAAGCCTACCAACCAGGCAACGCCGGTGGGCCTCTCGCTCGCCGAGATGTTTCTCTTGAAAAAGGCAGGCGTGCACAGACTCCCTGACGGTGCCTATAAAAGGTCCCTTCCTCCTCGACCAAGCTTCCCTTCCCTTCTTCTTTTTCTTCTTCATCTCGCTCCTTCCATGGATCCGGATAAGGCTGTCTGTCAAGATCAAGACTGAGTGGCAGGACGTATTGGCAATGAAGAAAGTTCCGAGCCATACGGGGGGTGATTCTGGCCCAGCCATAATTTTTGATGTCTTCTCTTGTCCATTCTCTGGATGGATGAGTGCCTCTTTGTTTCTTTTCGCTGTGTGCGCTGCCTTTGGGTGGCGCCATGGAGGAGAGTGAAGCCGTTGATCGTGTGTTGTTTCCGTGATGTTCCTTCCCTGTCGCGTAGTTCTGCTGGGGGTGGTTGCTCTGAACGGCGGACTAGGTGCCTTGGCTTGCTCTGCTGCTGCTCCTGCCCATCTCTGAGCAAATGTGAGGCCCTCGCCGGTCTTGATTTCTCGCCATTCGTTGGTGGGACTCACAGTTGCTCGTCGAAAAGCCCTTTGCGTGCCCGTGGCGCTTGGTTCGTTGCCGGGCTTGATTCCATCCCCGAAGACGACGAAAGGCCTCGCCTATCTTCTCTCATGCCCACCAACCCACCCATTCTTTCCAACGGCAGCTGGTGGCTACCCTTCGTGGCACGGTTTTGCAGATACCACCACACCGATCGAGTCGAGAAGAAAACACAACTTGCACCCCACTGCCATTTTCACCAATCCGCCATCCGAGTCCGAGTCGCCGCTGGCGGCTTCCCTGCACTGTCCGTGACCGAGAGAGCAAAAGCCCCATCTCGTCGAACATTCGTTTGGTTATTTACAATTTACCTAAGTGTTTCGTGTCCTCTCTCTTCGAGATCCCTCCCGACAGCCATGAGAGATCTCAACCATGAGGATGGAAGAATGACAATGCTCCCGAGTCGGCTCCTAGCACCTTCATCCGTCGCCGCATGCTCAATCGAAAGCAACTTGCCGAATGGGGATGGCGGATCGGAAGGCGTTGAGTCGGAGTCGGCTATGATGCTTTTGTCTCTGACTACACCCGTATTCTCGGGGGTGGATACTTCAAGTCGCGCGTCACGGTGCCGCTTTTGTTTCCTGTCCCTCAAGAGGCTTCATGTTTAGTCCTCCCCAGAGGTTAGGTGCTTTATCCGCTCGGGCAGTGGGAGACCGGCATAATCAATGCTACCTGAGGACACACTAGTCATAGTAATTATAGACAGGATAACCTATTTAGCATATGAAACCAAGGCCCACTGGAGGTAAGTCTCGTGATCACACACCTCCCCTCTCTTTTCTCAATCTAACCACTCGACCTCAGGATTCCTTCAAAAACATTAGACATTACCCGTTATACATATAGCTCGCCCACAGCTTCTCGCCACCCGCCAACGGCAAACAACCGAATATCGCAGCCGCCGCCGGTACTTCGATCCGTAATTCCTTTTGCGCCAGCAGTTATCTCGGCTGCTGCTGCTGCCAATGCGGCGGCGGCGGCGCCGAGTACCCCGGCATCTCATACCGCGGCTGAGCCGCATCCGTCATCAGGCCAGGCGATGAATATCCCATCGGCCCCGTAGTCTGCTGCCCCTGAGACGGCGGGACGTAGGGCTGCGCCGCGAGCGACGGTTCTGTGGTGAAATAACCCGGGTTTTGATTCTGTGCGCCCGGTCCCGCTCCCCCGACGTACGACTGGCCTGATAATGTCCCGGACGGATACGGCTGGGCTGCCGCTGTCCCTGAACCTGTCCCCGCCACGTAAGGCTGGGAGGCCATGGGCTGCTGAGCTCCTGAGGAGAGGCCGTCTTTCTTTGCACTGCGGCGTCGGAGGAGGAGGAAGGCGGCCAGGAGGATGGCGACGCCTGCCACGCTGCCTGCTGCTATACCTGCTATCGCCCCGGTTGCTAGAGAGGATGATGATGATGCTGCTGCTGGGGTGGAGGATGAGGTTGATGTTGCCGAGGCTGTTGATGAGGTTCCCGAGGCGGTTGTGAGGCTTGGGGAGCTGGTGGTTGATGGGATTGCTTGCGTCGGTGTTCCCGCTGTGTCGCTGGTGACTGGGGCGAGCGGGGTCTGCGAGGTAATCAAGGTGGTTGTGGGGATGTTCCCTGGAGGCGCTTCTAAGGTCGGAGTAGCCTCGACAGGAGATGGCGACGGCGACGGCGAGGGCGTGAAAGTAGGCAACGGTGGCAGTGCCGACTGGTCCGTCTCTGTCCTGGCAACCAGCACCTGGAAATCATCAAACTGCATGCAGAAGTCCTGCCAGACGGTCTGGGACAAGAAGAACTGCCCCGGCGAGCACATCTTGGCCCCGAGCATACATTGGATAAACGCTGCGTTCTGGCTGCAGTGGCAGTACGCGTTGGTGCCCCCACAATTGCCTTTGATGGCCGCCATGACTAGACATGATCGCTGTGAGGCGCCTGCGTCAGTCTGTGATTTCAAGTCAAGTCGGGTGGAGAGAAGAGACTGGGACTCACTGCACATGATGGCAATCCCGGAATGCTCTATGGACTTCTTGTTAGACGACAGCTCTGTACGGAATACCATGGCAGGTCTGTATTCCACGGTCTTTTTTTTAGAAGAACTAACCTGGCCAAGGGCTATACCAGCCAAGGCGATGGAGCCCAACAGACCACAAAGCTTAGAAGACATCGCTTCTCCTTGCCCGCTTGAGAACAAAATGAATATTCTGGGTGAGACAAAAGATAAGTAGTACTGGAAGCTCAAGGAGAAAAAGTGGCGGTCGCCTTGCCGTGTGTTCCGTGTGGGTGGGAGCCTCGTCAAGCCAAGATTTTGGTGGAAATGAGGCTTCTCATGAAAGCGGTTTGGGCAGAATCCTAATAGAGACAGGCTACACCAATTTCACCACGCCACCCCCGCGAGCTGAAAACCCCCAGCCAGCTACCACATGCAGGATATCTTTCGCCATTTCTGTCCGCCGATCATTGGTTCTGCTGACCATGCATCTAACAGAATATTCGTTGGAGAAAACATGTAGACCAACCAGCAGCTGGGCCTTGTTTGAAGTTCTTCGTTACTTGTAAGTTACATGCTGAATGTACTGTGTAGGTACCTAGATGTCAACAACCGGCGAAACAACCACAGATCAAGAATGACACAGGAGAGAACTTGAACCAGAAACACCACATCATTTCAAACGAGCTTAAATCTTGTATTAAATTATAAGATATCCAACATGAAGAGTGCCATCAAAGATCACAGAATGTGGTCGACGATCATCTTATCTAAGTGTTCAAATACTTCCAGGCCAGTCGCGGGACATTGGGTACGTACCTAAATGTAACGCAGCAACCCTATCCAGCACCAGTGGTATCCTAACGAACCTAAAGAAGACTGTCTCGCCTCATCAGGATCAAGAAAGAATAAGAAATAAAAAATAATGGGAAAAGAACAGCTCACTATACCACCCCCTCGCGATCATGTCCTCGCCATCGAGGGTTAGGGTACCAAGAATCCCACCTGATTACCTCAGCAGCCCCAGACACCCGTTTGGTCAGTAAGTCACCTGCCACCGCGGGGCATTCGCGCCAAAAGCTCGACGCGGGGCAGCATCCTCCGGCCATTAACATCAGCCACGCATACCACCACCCACCAACTTTACACGAGAGAAACAGAACACAAAGCAATTAGTTTTCCCCCATCTTTGTTCAATACCCGTCTCCCAAACTACAAAAAATCCACAAAACAAATGACCAGCCAAGAAGAGGCAGTCGGGATCCCGCTCTCCCACGCGCCCGATGGCGTGGGGTACAAGCTTCTCGAGCTGCCCGCTGAGCTGGTAGCCCTGCTCGAAAGCGCCGACCCTCCCGTGTAAGTTAAGTGCAAAAAAAGGAAGAAAAGAAAAAAAACAGAAACGCATCCATCCCTTACGTTCCCCTCCGGAAGTAGAACTAACTTACAAACCACCAAGCCTAACCCTCCACCCCTCACCAACGGCCGCGCTCCTCAAGACCCCAGACAAGACCTACTCCCTCCGCCAGAAAAACACCTCCAACGCCCTAATCCTGGCCTCCACCCAAACCCCATCCCCAACCTCAGCCGACGACGCAACCACCAGCACCGCCACCACCACCACCAGCAGCAGCAGCGGGGGTCTGAGCCTGATCGCCACGATCCACGAAACCATTGAGCTCATCCCGCTCGAGACGGGCGAGGCTGTCCCTGCTGCGACGGCGCGGGGGAAGTGGCATGAGAAGTTTGGCAAGACGCGGTAGTCTAAGGTATTCTACCAGGTACTTGGTTGGGGGTTAGATCTACGGCATCTTAGACTACTGTGTATTGGTACCTACCAGGTGGTAAATGCGTACAGCGGGGAGCAGACCTGATATTGTTTGTTTGTTTACCCCCTTTTCTCACAGCCCAAGACGGGGCGGACCACCACCACCACCATTTCAGCTTTTCACAACATGGCAAACGAACGACAGTACCGGGGCAACAAGCCCATCCGTTTTTTCTTTTTTTCTTCTACTTTTCTTTTGGTAGCATCTGACAATGCATCCATGCAACTAAACCCCTTCGTTCCCCCCCAATTGATATGCGAATCCTCCAACGTGCGCCGAGACAAGCAAAGACGCTGAGCAGAAGACCTAAAAAGAAAAAGAAATATGCGCTGCTCCATCCATGTCCCAAAGCCATCCATCCATCCATCCATCCATCCATCCGCTTGCAACCATCCATCCACAAATCTCATGCCATAATAACCTCAGCAAAGAAATAACGCTGACCCGCCGCCCGTGCAAACCCGCAACCTGTAATGCATGAACCCAAATCCCCCAATCCCAATGTCCCTTTGATTCCGTCGTATGCCTTGCCATCCCAGCTACCAGCTACCGACTATGCTAATTACCTGCCCCGATTCCGGCTATGAAGCGAGGCGATCCATCCCACGCCGAAGCAAGTCATCCCACGGATGAGAGCCTCTCGTCACAAAATCCCCCCAATAAGCCATGTAAAGCGATGCTCAAATCTCGATTAGCCCGGCCTGCCTGTTCTTCGGGCGCTCCTCGGTATGCGGTGTTGCGATTTCCAAGATCCCTCTAGATTCATGGGTATGTAACCATGCGGTTATGCGCCGTCCAAATACCCTATTGCCAGAAAATGTCCGAGGAACCAAAAGAGAACCATCTTGGATCTGGCCAGCAGAAAAAGAACAGAGCGGGTAGATTCTGCCTCCGCTGACGGGCCAAAAATGAAGAATATAAGCAAAGCCATCCATCCATCCATCCCTCTGCCCAGCCCAAGCCCAAGCCTATGCCAGTTTTCGCGCAAAGCCATTATCCGCCGCCGTAAGGTCGACGAAATGCGCACCAGCAGGGATCTGTGCCGGCCCCCCTGCCACCCCAGCCATACCCAATGCATTGGGAAGAGACCCGCCTAGACCAGGAAGGGAATTGATGTTGCCCTTGACGTGAGTGGCGATCTGCTGCTGCTGCTGCTGCTGCTGCTGCTGCTGCTGCTGCTGCTGCTGCGGGGGAATGGGCGGCGGGCTGTGTACATATGGGACACCGAACTGTTGGTAAACAGTGGGAGGAGGAGGAGCAAGCGAAGGCGCCTTGAGTCGTGCAAGGCCGTTTCCAAGTTGCGTGGCGTTATCCATCCGCGGAGGATTTACTTGTTGAGGAAAAGCAAATCCGTCGAGGACATGAGCCTCTTGCCCAACCATGTGGTTCCAGTCAAGAACTTGAATATCTTGGTTCATGCGAGCTTGGCCAGCATTGTTCCGGGCCTCACCACCGAGAGCTTCCGCCCCACCGCCAGCAACAAGCTGCATATGTTCTCGTAAGGTCTGATTATTAAATTCCCTCTCGACATTGTAAGCTTCTTGCTGAGCCTTCAGGATTTCCGCTTGAATCTCCTTGTGCTGACGGGCAATTGTTCCCCCAAGATCATCTCCCAGGCGCGGATACGGCGGCACGGGGGCAGCATTTTGATGTTCTGCCTGCTGTTGTTGGGGATACGCATGATTGTATTGAACACCCTGCATCTGATCTGCCCCGGGGTTCCCGAGGCGAGCTTGATTGAGCTGATATCTTCGTTGCTCAAGACGCGCCATGGTGGCCGCCATGGTGGCATCGAATGCAGCTTGTGCCAGGGCAGCTGGTTGGTTCGATAATCGTTGATGAGTCGGCTGCCGGGCGGGCTGAGGGAGTTGAGCGAGCTGGGGAGGTTGAGCAGGCTGAGGAGGTCGAGCGGGCTGAGGAGCTTGAGCGGGCTGGGGCGGTAGAGCTGGCTGAGCCGGTGGAGGCGCCCACCGAGGTCCACGCGGTCCATCATGTGGAGGGAGAACTAGAGGACCTGCGAGTCTCGGTCAGTAATGCGCTAAAAGCAAGGTAAGCTGTGTTGCCAAAGCCCAACCGGGAGGGGGACATACCAGGCGGGATGTGCTGATGAGGCAGGGGGTGTCCTGCAATTGCTTTTCGTCTCTGCTCGTCCGCCTTGACCTTGTCGGAGAAACTAAAGTCAAGTAATGTGGCATCCACCTCGGGATTCTGCTCCGCCACCTCCTTCAGAGCTTTCTCTTGGGCTCTACGGACTTCATCCTCGTGGCGCGCTTCAGTGCTGTCAAATAGGGGGCAGTTCCCCGGCTTGCCACCTCTGGAAGCGTCGTTGAAATGGTTATACCCGCATGACTTGGAGCAGATATAGCATTGGACGTTGTTACAGCCGTTAAGGGTGCACTTCATCTTGTTGCAGCCGTTCTCCTTGATGAATGGTGTGCCGCCTGCCTCTTGTCAGTCTTGGTTCTCGATGAAAGGAGGAGTACCGCCATCTTACATTTGTTGCAGGAGCGGATCATGGCGGCAGACATGGCCTCCTCGATCGCACGCCGCGCAGAGTGTCCATTTTCACGCAAAGCCTCTTCGCACGTCTTGGGTAAGTGTGTCTCATTCCGACACAGACGGCAGCTCACCATTTTACAGTCCAGATTCTCGCACGTGAACTCCTTGTTCTCTGCAACCGGTGGGTATTCCGCCGCATAGGGGCAGAACGGGCAACTCTCGAGGTTTTCGATGCCAGCCATTCGCAGCACTGCCTCTTGTTCGATTCGTTCTAGTGCAATAGCCAGCTTGTTGTCCAGGAAGAAGGCTCTTTGGTCCATTGAGAAGCCAGCCTCACAGCTATCCATCGACATACAGCCGATTTTGTATTTTGAGAGGCCCACTTGGGCCTCCGCATTTTGCCTGGGACAGTCGTAGCAAAACCAGTGAAGTGTTTCGCCGTTGCAATGTACCATGCGATTTAACGGGAAGTCCCCAAAGCAGCATTGGCATTCCGCCATGGTGCCCTCTGCCTCGGCTCGGGTTCGATTTTCGAGCTCGTCTTGTTCACGCTGCTTCTCTGCTGCTCTCACAGAGGCCTTGGCTTGGCAGACTTTTCTAGCTGCTCGGTACTCCTCCATGGCGTCCTTCTCTGCTCCGACGATGCTTTGCCTAAAAGCACCTTCGGGGTTGATCGACCTTGTCGGGACCTTTTTGATTCTGAATCGGCCCACGGGACCTTCTCCCAAACGCGCCGCTTCGAGGGCCATGTAGGATGGGTAGAGGTGGAGCCTGTTTTCCTTCAAGACTGTTTCGATATCGTGAGCGTACATCTCGGGAAAGTCTTCCATCAGAAGCGATTTCCTAAACTATACTGTCAGTAACCAATACACGGCAGCTGGGTGCCATATCTAAAAAGTTGACAGAGAAGTGTATAAAAAAAGTACCGTGCACTTACGCCGTCTTCAGGTATATCTTGGCATAGCCGGCGTTGACGTTCTGAGGCCGATTGCCCTGCTCAAACTTCTTCTGCAACTCCACGTTCTCGTCTGCGCCATCACTCTCGGTCCTTGCCTCTCGTTTTCGCTTTAACGACTTGGTATGTGTCGGGTATGGTTTCCCCTTTTCCTGCTGGTCCAGAAGATATGATATGAAGTGTTCGTTGCTCCAACGAGGCTCAGCAGCAGCCTTCTCGAGATAGTCAAGACATATATCCGGAAAGCAGCTCAAGACTGCTTCTCGGAAAGTTTGGGGCTCGGAAACGACAGGCTGAGAAGCATTATGCTGGATGTCCATGGCTGGTTCCCTTGCTTCCTGGACGCTTTTAGATGTTAGAGCTTGAGTAACGGTCTTGATAGGAGCCTTGGCGGGAGCCTTGGTATAAGCCTCGGTATAATGCTTGGTAGGAGCCTTGATGACGACCTTGGTGGGAGGTTTGATGGTCCGCAACTATTGATGCTTCTTTTTTTTTTTTGCGCAGCGAGAGCGTAGACCTGGGCAGGATCACTTCGTCTCTACCTCGTCTCCCGCGCAGTTCCATTATCCCGTCCACGGTGTTCCAGAGGAGTGGGCAGGGCAAAAGAAGTGTGTCAACTCGACACCCGTGGCGTTGCGCAGAGAGCTCACCCAACAAGAGGTGCGGGGAATGCTGATCACGGGAGTGATGGATTCTGGAACACTGCTCTTGAAGTTGACTCGAGAAGAAGTCAGACACCACGTAACCGTGGTATTTGGAGGGATGGGGGCTGTGAATGGCAGTCGATCGATCCGACTCTTGTCTGTGATGATTCGGTTGCAAATAAATCAAGTAGGCAGTGCCAGTATTGGTATGCAGTGAAAGACTTAGGCTGATACCAGCGCAAAGAAACAAAGACTATGGACGTCGAATGGGGAAAGGGAAAGAGAAATCTTGCAATAAAAGAAAAGGCCGGATCTTTTAGACTTCATGACTGCGGCTGGGGCTGAGGTCATCGAGGTTTCTCGAAGGCTCACCGTCGATCAAGAAGTTCCAGCAGAAAGCAAAGCGCAAACTTGGAAGTCTGATGTGTGTGCGTCCGCTGGCTATCATCACTTGAGATGTCGGGAATCAACAGGCTCAAAAAAGAAAAAAGAGAGAAGACAAGGCCGAAGGGCAACAACAGAAATACCGTGCAAAGGAAAAGCTGACAACTTACGGGTTTAGGTTGTCCTCCAGAAAGCTAAAATCGAAGTCGGAGCCATAGTCGGAGCCGAAGTCGAGGTCGACCAGGTCATCCATCGTTATGGAAGCCATCCGTACCGGAGTCCGTGGTCGGTAAGGCGAGCCGAGGTAAAGCGGCGGGTGCAATATTGACACTGGGCGAAACGAGAGCCAGGGGTCAGTCGGCGGGTAGGAGATGCGAGGTGCGAGACTGAAGGTAAAGAACAGGGAGTCCGTCCGAGAGATCTTCGGGCCTACGGCGGCAGCGGAACGGACTGGGCTTTTGGCCGCACGGCGTTGTGGGGTGGGTGAGGCCGGCGGTGGAGGGCTATGAGAGATGTAGGTGAGGGAGGTAGGTGGTGCGAGAGAATGGTAGGCAGGTCTAGGCAGAGCGTCAGGACGATGCGGCGCCGCGACGATTTGAGGGTGTGCAGGTCTTGCCCAGTTGAGGTGGGCAAAGTTTGAAGCCGAAGATATCGCTGCACTGAACCGCACCACTTCCGAGGAGCGAGCGGATCGGTTGCTAAAGGGGATGTTAATTAGGTGCGAGATCTGGTGTGTCGACGGGCGCAAGTCGCTCCAGCCAAATCCGGACCTCAAGCTGACCAGAAGCTAGAGCTCCGCTCGATAAGTGCAGCAGAACCTACCCACCTGTGTACCTAAATACCTTTGATGACGGCGTTGGCGGTTGGGCTGGCCATCCTCCTTCGGTTGGGATCGCAGCACTGTTTGCCTCAACCTTCACCCATTTCCAAGTTCAGTCCGAGAGGTGAAAAGATACTTTTCTCTTTTTTCTTCCTTTTTTTTGCCTTTTTTTTTTTTTTTTTTTTTTTGCTGCAATCAACAAGGAACCTGCTGCTGTGTCTGACTTGCGTGGAGCGATGGATCCATGCAAAGGTTCCCAAGGATGGGCTGGATTGGAGGCAACTGCAAGTGAGGAGATGAGTAAACTATCTTGCCTCAGCGGTGTCTGCCGCACCTGACAAAGTTGCAATCGCGCTCGTAGTGCCGCGTCCTGAGTGGCCCAAGATCATGGCGGCACATGCAGCCACCCAATTGCGTCTGGTCTGCAGTGGGAGTGCTGTTTGGTGTTCGACTCCATGGACGGACGTGAGCCGCCGCGGCCTAGCATAGGCCAACAGCTCACTGATGAGTGGGAGGCCGGCGGCGCAAGGTGGGAAACGACAGCCCCATGACCACTTCACTTCACACCTTCCACCAACTGCTGTTCTCCACAACTCCGTTTGCCTTACCTAACCTGCCCAGTGAAAGGAGGCCATGGCAGGCACTCTAACATCGGCTTGAATGCATCACAAGTACCTGTAATGGAGAGCATTGGTTGAGGTTCCTAGGTACCCAACGACTAATCGTGCAGGTGCAAAAGGCAGGCGGACTCGGTTCCATGTCGCTGTGCGCGGTACCGTGGATGGGCAAACGAACGGCCTCGCCAAGCTTTATTCTCCAGATTCCAGATTACCACATCTAGTCAAGATACCATGTACCTTAGGCAGGCACGGCAGGCATATCGATTCGCCTGAACTCTCAACCAGCGCACCTTCCCCATATCTCCCAATGAAAAGTCAAGGACGCCTCAATCCCATGATTTCGATCGCGCCAAAGATCTTGAGGCGAAAATTGCGGCTGCCTTGAGATACATGTAGGCACCACCAAGATGAAAGTAGGCTGAGGTGATGCGAGGCGAACACGGGCAAACGGAGTGTCAGCCGTCTCCACGACTTCCAGTACCCTCCACCAGTACCCGTAGATGTCAACTTGCGGTACGAATTACCTATCATCCGTCAACGCCGATCCGAAAACTCTCACACCTCAGCACCCACAACACCGTATTAGCAATCATCTGCTAACTTCCGAAAGCCAAAATGCAACTCCAATCTTTCGCCCGTAATTAATTATTCACATTTCCACCCTCCTCATTCTACATCCTCGTCGCTATCATCCTCCTCCTCATCCTCTTCCTCCTCGCTCGAAGGAAGATTCCGCCTCCCCCGCCTCCTCGACGAGGCCGCAGTTTGCCTCGCCTTTGCCGCCGTTTGCCGTTTCGGCCTCGTGCTCATGACCGACTTTGCCTTGGCCGGCAGTTCTACAAACGGCTTGCTACTCCCCTCGCCATGGTCAACCTCCAGGGTATCCTCGACGCCTTCGCCCTCCTCATCATCCGCAACAGGGAAAAATCCCGACGTTAGGTGCGTTGCCCTCTCCTCGGGCTCTTCATATCCTTCCGGCAGGAACCCGCCGGCCATCTCCTCCTCGACCCCCATCCCAGCATCCGGCATCATACGATCTCCCGCCGAGCTCTTCCTCCTGAAAACCTCGACGTCATCCCGCATATGGCCATACTCAGCCTCAATCCTCTCGACGATGCGCAACCCCATCAAAAACTTCCTCCACATAGCCAGCGCCGCCTTCCGCCGCTTCTCGTCCTCCTTCCTACTCTTCTCGGCCTCGTCCTTTGCAAGCTCCTCCATGACCTTGTCGTGGTACTCCTCGGCAATCACCACACCCTGGATAACAGGCACCGCCATGCGGTGGCCAAACTCAAAGTCGACCACCGCCTCGGCGTAGTCAATCTCGAGCCGCTTGCACACCCTGATCGCGCCGCGGTAGGGCACGTGAACGGCCCCCTTGGGACACATGTGCTCGGCAAAGAGATCAATGTTGCCATACTCGTTCTTCGGAATGATCCCGTTCTCGATCGGTGGGGGGATGATCCAGTCCGTCTGGTCGAAGCTGTAGAGACCTTGCAACGCCTTGGCGCCCGTGGCAGCCTCGACCTCGGCGAGCTCGCGCCGGCGATTTGTTGTCGCGGCTCGGTAGGGCACTCTCTTCAGCGGCCTTTGGCCCGGGATCGGTGCCCGGCCTTGTTTGTGCCATGTCTCGGCGCTCTTGACCTGGACGACATCCTTCCGCGCGTAGACGGGCTCGCCCTGGCCATCCGCGCCTCGGCCCTTGTTTTTGAACACCTTGACGGGCTTTGCGCGCGGAAGCAGCGCTTCTTCGCGCTTGAGGTGGCGCTCGAGAACAAATTCCTTCGATTGTTTATAGTACTGGAGCGTTTCGTCGCCTTCTTTGACTTCCTTCTTTTCCGCCTTTGCTGGCTTCAGGTCGGTCGAATCCTCGTCCTCGTCGATTTCGGTAAGGGGATGGTCCTTGCCGCCTCTGTTGTAGCCCTTCATTGTTGTTTTGAACCAGTCGTACAACTCATAGCGCTTGACCTTGCCGTGGTGGTTGTAGACGGGCACCTTCTCGACGGGCAGGCGCATGCCCTTGGTCCGGCCCGGCAGCATCTGGCGCTTCAGATATCGAACCGTGACATCCTTGGCCGTACCGTCTTGCGAATATCCCACAACGTATGCAATGACCTGTTTTGCCTTGTCGGCTTTGGCACCGCGGGGCTCCAGCGATTCGATGAGCTCTCGGTTGGTCGCGACCACGGACTTGACGAGCGGGTCGACTGGTAAATACTTGTGTGTAGCGGGAGAGAGGACCTCAGTCCAATAATGAGGGAACTCAAGATCGCGATCGTAGACTTTTCCTTTCCTTGGACTCGGCTGGGGAATATTAATGACAAGGTCGTCGTCGCTATCATCGAGCTGGAGTTCAGAGTCAGAGTCCGATGGCTCCTCCTGAGGCTCCTTTCCAGCACTGACTCGTTTTGACGATCGAGTTGAGGAAGCGGCCGTTGTCTTCACAGCCTTCTTTGTTGACACTGCTGCTCTCCCGTTTGTAGTCCCGTCTGATTGCTTAATGGGACTTGCGTTGGACTTGCTGTCATCCTTCTCGGGATCAGCCTCTTCCAGTTTATTCCATCCAAACCCCAGCGGCTGAAGACTCGCGACCAGCCGCGACTCCAGCCCCAGAGCCCGTAGGAGGGCGGTAAAAAGCTGAGAGCCGACGTCTCGGCTTCCAGTGCACTCTTGCGCGCATCTTCGAAACTCTTCCAGGCTGCGAATCCGCTCCCCAAATCTCTCGGGGTCGTGATCGTCCTGGCCAAACGCCTTCGTCAGACGATCCAGCCTGGGCAGTGACATGTAACCCCATTTGCGTAGCCCGGGCGCGGTAACGCGAAATCGCTGTTTCCACCAGGCCGACAGAGCTTTCATCAGCCTGTAGAGCGGGTCTCCGTGGCTCATATCGATGGCCCCTTTCTCAAGGCGCTCGGCCGCTTCGCTCCAGTCCCGGGATTCACGATCGGCCGCCTTGCCCTTTGTCTTTCCCTTACCCTTCTTCTTGGGCGTCTCCTCCGCCTCTTGTTCCAGGCCGCTGTTCCGCTTCCACCTGTCCACCTCGTCCCATAGTCTCGGCGGAATATGCGACAGCAACATGCCCTGCACCTCGGGGTCGCAGCACCAAGCATTCCGGATGGCATTGTGCCACAGCAAAAGCTGGACATGGACACAGTGCGTCGCGATTCGGATCTTGCGCTCCAGCTTGGATGGACCCTTTTTTCCCAGCGCGTTCGCTAGAGATAGATCTATCCGGGTGTCTCGCGTCAGAGTAAGTTCCAAGTCGCCGGAGATTGGGGCGTCGGGCATGGCGGTCTGCGGGGTCTGGATGGTGTCGAACTCGACGTCTTCAAACTCAATGTCCTCGTCCGCGTCGTCGTCTTCGCCATCTTCATCGGGGTGTTGGCCAGGTCGTAGCCATTTGGCGAGGGGGACATCTTGGAAGTCGGCATCCGACAGAGATGTCAATGAGCTGTCGTCGTCATCGTCGCTGTCGGCGATTTCGATGGCCTTCAAGCCTCGCGCGGTGGACGACCGCGGGGTGGCATCGGCATCGAGGTCGTCGAAGAGGGTTGGCTTCCGCGGCGGAGCGGCGGCCACTGCAGCTTTGGCGGTCTGGCCTTTGGGCGCTTTGACTGTCTTTCTAGGTGACTTTTCAGCCTGGGCTTTGGCGGTTTTGACTTTCTTCTGTTGGGGTGTCTTCTCTGTCTTCTCAGCCTGGGGAGACGGATCGCGCAATCGCTTGCGGGGGACGACTGGGGGCATGTTGGGCGTGGGGTGCACCTCCGTTGCCGAGCATGTTGAGGAGAGGTATATTTTTGGAACGCGACGCGTGCTGAAGCTGTTAGGAAGTCATGTCGCGCGGGAACTGGCGATCCTCGTCTTCCGTCTGTCAGTCCTCGATCGTCAAGCAGTCATCGACACGGACGCGCTCGCCGCGAGAGTGATGACGCAAACCCCTAACCCTGGAATGACGCTGCTAGGCAAGTGTAAGAGTCTGACGCCGCGGATAACATGAAGCTAGAAAACCAAGAAGCACGAGAGGTGACCCAAAAAAAAAAAAAAAAAAAAAAAAAGCATATATGCCCCTTGATTCTTCTTTATCTGCGTCGTCTTTGTCCCATCTCTGGCCCCTTGCGTATTCACATTCACGGTCGCAGCTCGTCAAAGCCAAAGAGCCTCAACACCCGCCCGCCCGTCTAAAAATACGGGCACCAATCAGGTAATACCCTGCGGCAAGGACCAGGCCTGCAGGCACTGACACCGCCCGCTAGGGACCCCGCCGTGCCCGCCAAGTGGAGGTGCCTGGGTAATCCGCCAGACCGGACCTTCCAGACCATTCCAGCCCGCCGCGGGGCCTCATCGAAGGCAACACCAGGCTGAGCCTCCATCTTATTCAGCTAGGTATTGCGCAACGCTTGCCCTTGCCTAAACCACCAGAACCCGTGTCGCCACGATTACACACGCGACCCCGTCGTCGCAATCCCTCTCGCAGCCTTGGATACCTAATACCCACCCGCCCAAGGATATATATCAAGGCGAACACACCAAACCAACAACCACGATGGCCTCCCCCAACCAGAACCCCCCTGACCCGTCAGAAACAAGCTACATCACCATGTCCGCCTCCGCCGTCGCCAAACCCACCACCAACACAGGCGTCGCCGGCGACGACGCCGACCTAATCGGCTCCCACTGCCAATACACCTACTGCAACCAGCTCGACTTCCTTCCCTTCCTCTGCCAATCCTGCCACAAGACCTTCTGCCTAGACCACCGCACCGAGTCCTCCCACACCTGCTCGCAAGCCGGCGCCTGGGCAGAGCGCAAGCGTCTCGCGGCTCTCGCCCGCCCGTCCGCAGGCGAAGGCAAGCGCATGCGCGAGCTGGTCTCCCAGAAACCCTGCGCCGACGACACATGCAAGACCATCGTCGGGACGAGCCTTGTCCCCGGTGTGCACTGCCCGACCTGTAATAGGGATTACTGCCTCAAGCACCGGCTGAAAGAAGACCACGACTGCGCCAGCAAGATTCCCATCGGCGCACGACCCGGCGGCGCAGCAAGCGCGCAAGCAACCAAGTTCGCCGAGGGCGCCAAGAGCGCATTAGAGCGATTCAAAATATGGGGCGCAGCCAAGAAAGAAGCAGCGAGCCGATCCCTCCCGAAACCTAAACCCTCCAGCGCATCGGCGCGGGTGGTGGCGGTTAACGCGCTCAAGAAGACGGCCAAGGGCGACGACAAGCTTGCGCCCGAGAAGCGCGTGTACGTGTACGTGGAGGCCGAGGCCGAGACCGCGAAAGCAAAGTTTCCCAAGGGCCAGTTCTTTTACTCGCGCGACTGGGTTATTGGGCGGGTGCTTGATGCCGCGGCGAAGAGTCTGCAGGTGCAGAATATAAATAACCAGTCCAACGACGAGCGGGATCGGTTGCGCGTGTTCCATGTTGAGGGAGGCAGGTTGTTGGATTTTAATGAGAAGGTTGGCACGGCGTTGGTTAGTGGGAACACGATTGTGCTGCTCAGGGGCGTTGGGCAACCACCGGATTTGATAGAGCTTTGAGGATATAATTGAGGCGTTTGTTAAGGATGAAAGGGAGCATTTGTGCCGGTTGTTCATTTAGCGTAGCGCTTGGGATTTGGCATGGCTGGAGTTTCTGGCGCCGGAGATACTGTAGAAGACCTCACGATATCGATTGCATATCAATGGCAGCAAGGCATTCTTGCTTTTCAGTCCGCTATTCTCTACGCTTTCTGAATGTGCATACATAAACATGTGTTGTCTGTATCACCTCTCGCCAGAAAAACAAATACACCTAATCTGCCCGGACGCCCTGCAGTCCATAACATGGAATCTGCCAAAAAAAATAAAGAACCGAGGCAAGTCTCCATGCAGCGTGGTGACAAAGTGGGACGAACCGAGAGCCGCGATTGTCGTATGTACATATAGAGGGTGGGGATGGGATGGTATCACGTTGACTTTGCCGCCCTTTCAGCTCAAAGCTCCTTCTCCTTATTGCCAGGCTTCTCGCTCAGCTGCTTCTCTCTTCCGATCAGAGGCGAGTCTCCCACCGCCGCGTGGCCACCAAACGTCTCGAATCCCTTGTGGAACACCCACTCGACGGCATTCTCAACCGGCTTGTCGAACAGCGTGGGCAGGAACGGTACGACCGCCAGTCCCAAACCAATCGGTCCATAGGTCCGAATCGTCTTGTTCTTGGCATCCTTCAGCGCGCGCCCGCTGTACCGCACAACGCTATGGATGGTGAAAGCCGGCAGACCCATACTGGCCAGGCTCTGGAAGATGCCGCGCTGCAGCATCACGGTGCGGTAGTCCTCGAGCGGCGTGACGACGCCAGGGGCCGCCGGCGTGGGTACTACGGCTGTGGATGTGGGGTCGATCCCCAGCGCCTTCTGCTGGCGCGGCGTCAACTGCAGCTGCGGGTTCAAGATCCGCTGGTTCGACCAGTACGACTTGTACCCTTCGTAGCTGACGTCGCCGAGGATGTATGCCCACGAGATTCCATACGCGCCGCGGACGAGCCACGGGTGTGCGACGGGGCGGAAGGACTCGCCTATGTCGGACGTGTACGCGACGTACCGGTGGGCCGAGAGGAGGATGGTACGGAAGCGGGCGGCGTAGGCAGCATATCGGACGTTGGATTCTGTCGAGGGAGGTGCGCTGGGAGGAGAAGGGGAAGGGATGTTAGCGGAGGTTATAGCTGAGATTTTGGGGAGGGGGGAATGGCATACTAGCCCTCGACTAGCTCGTCGAAGAAGTTATCTTCCTTGTCGGACTTATCGACAATGCTTTGGAGCTTCTTGGGCAGCTTTTCCCTCTCGGGGAGCGTAGGGTCGAATTCCTTCTTCGTCTCGGCGGTCTTGTTGGCTGCTGGAAGCGAAGTGCTTGGCAACACCGGGGCCGGGGCCGAAGCTGGCGCCGCGGGCTTGTCGGAGTCTTTGCTCCAGGGCCACATCTTGTCGTGGGATATTGGGGGTAGAAGCGGCTCAGTGGTGGTGCAAGTTCGAACGGCGCGTCGTACGATGCAGGACGGGTAGGCGTGGGCTGGAGATGAGCTGCGAACAAAGACAACTTCAATCCCGAAGAATCACAGATCAGAGCAATACGAGAAGCCTTGATATCTGGATTGGTCGAGATTGAAGCGGGCTCTTCTTAGTTCGACGGCCTGGTGGGAGGATGAAACGGGGAGCTGACTGATGCCGTCGGTCCGGGGAAATCTGCCTATCTCTGGCGTAGTGTGACGTAGGCGCGAGATACCGAGGTGGGGTGTGCACTGCACAATCGATGGGAAAGCCGGACATTCCCTGTTACAGCGATGCCCCCACCCCGCTTGTTGCATGCTCTCAGTTGTTTCAACGCTCCCCGGTTACCCGAGCTGCCCTCACCCCTGCAAAGGCATTGCGCGCTGGCTAAACCTCGGAAGTTCGCCAATTGAGCAGCGAACGGAGCTTCTCGTCTTTGCGCGTTTTCAACCGACGAGACCGACACCTCAGCCAGTTGCTTTGCTTTGCCGAGACCAGCCAAACCACCCACCACCACACTCTCTCCAATCGCCAGGACTCCCATCGCAGCTCTCCCTCCGACCGCCCGTCAAGATGACTCAATACTACACCGTGTTCGGCCAGAAGGTCGCCTCCCAATACGTCAGTCGCCGGCCCAATTGAGACCGCTGTCCCTCCTCCCCTGCCCCGACGCCAGCGACCTACACCCGGTGCAATTGAAGAAAAACCATAATCCGCTCCCGGCTAACTCTGCGTGTTATTCCCTCTAGCTGGCCATGGCAACCCTCACGACCCTGTTCGCCGGCAGCTACCTGGCCGTTAGCGGGCCCAGCAAGCCCGTCGCCGCGTCCCCGCCCATCAACGCCTCGAGCTCCGACGAGGCCGACTTCATCAAGTACGCTCGCTCCTTGTGACCTAGCAACCGGGCCAATCTACAACGCAGTTTCTAACACACTACACGCGCGCAGGAAGTTCATGGAGAGCATTGAGGGTGACGACAAGAAGGCGCCCGCCGCCGCCAAGCACTAAATTAGGAAAACGGAGGTGGGAGGAGGAGGAGGAAGGGGTTCCATGATTGTGCGTGCGAGTCGTCAAACATTCGTCCATGTCGAACGGCGCCCGGGGTTATGTTATGCTGCTGCCGCGCGCCCCCGTCGTCGTCGCACCTTTGTCCTGTCGTCCTGTGTATATATATAGAGGGTGGTGAATGGGAGGGGAGGGGAAAAAAAGAAACCGATCACGGCACGCACGCACGCACGCACGCACTGTCCGCGTGAGCTTCGCATGCGTTTGGGACGGTATATAGTGCTGCTTTCTCCTGTCTGCCTTTGCATCTGTCACGCTTGTTGTTTCTCGTCACTTCTGGCCAACTGCCCTGTCCAGTGTCTCGGTCTTGGTGAATGCCGTTTGTCTTGGACATGCCTCGTGTTTGCCCGGTGTTCCGGGTTGATCCGTTCTGCTGCTCGTGAGCTGCTCCGTCGGGCCTCTTATGGTCCGGGCTTGGGCTTGTGATTGAAGAGGCGGTCTTTGCTGTGGTCCACCTGCTGTGAACTCTCCCCCCTACTTGCTAGATGTCTCCCTCCTAAAATCCTAGTTAAAGCTTTGTTAAACGTTCTCTAGCGATGTCTTCAGAGGATAATTACTCATGCTCTCGATTTCCGCTAATGCCAGTGTAATCATGCCCTGACCTTTGGGTCGGTTTGTACTCCAGGATTACTGTGGACGGGCGCCCTACGAAGCTTGCTCCGTCAACGGAGTTTCCAGTAGCAAACCATATCTATTGTATTTCTCAGACTTCTCTGTATGTATGTACCCGGGTAAAGTTAATAGCTTGCACAGTGATAGCAGAACAATGAAAAGGAGTCAGCTAAGAAACTGAAACACTCCTCACCAACAGGCGAACTTTGGGCACAACACAGACGCCGCCCAGAGACATGTCAAAATTTGTTACAACAGAGGAACAATTTCTAACACCAGAGTAACTTTCACCAACTTCAGCATGTCATGAATTCGTAACTTGCATGCGTCTGTGGTAAAAGGTATTGGGTGCGTCTGGGGCTTGGAATCCAATGGAAAATGGAATTCATTACTTCTTTCCTTTTCCCTTGATTGTCGTACATGAGTTACGAGTGGTGGCCGGGACAACTCGTGCGTCAATCAATGTGGGAATCAATTTGCACAGCGACTCATTATGAAGATTTGTGAGTACGGGTTCAAGTTGTGGCATCGGTTGACCAGCCAGTGCCATTGTCAGTGTTGTCGTCGATATCGAGGAAGGCACAAGATAGGCAACGGAAAAATCAATCCTGTCTGTCCGTGAGACAGCACCAAACGGCCATGAGCTGATCGCGATTGACAAACTCGACATCACAATTTCGGCACATCACAAACTCGAAAAGCACTGCGGACACAGGGTTGATCTTAATTGATCCATTATCCATCCTAACATCCTTCCAAACACCTTTCCCAACGAAAGCCATCCTGCGACTGCATAGGGTATCAAACTCCAGTAAATGCCAAACTTGACTCAAAGCTCGCCAAGGAAAAGCTTCAACCGTCCCCGAAACCTGCAAATGCTTTCCGTGCTACCTCTACTGGGCTCTGCTGCTCCCCCCGCTCCGCCCGCTCCATCTGGTACTCGGCATCGAATGCGGCGTACTGTGACGGTAGAGTGTCAAGAGCAAGTTCGAGGATCGATACAGTGGGCAATCAGCGAGGGTAAAGAACTTACTTCGGCTCTCTCTTCTGGGGTGCATTGAGGTAGGAAGAAGCTGGTAATACGCTCAAGACGAATATTGGTTTCATCAATCATATCCTTGAGGATTCTGCAATAATAATCGGTGCTGACGTTCTCCTCTTCAACCTGCTGGAGCTTCTGCTGGGTGAGCCTCGACTCCGGGTCGATCTTCAGGTCGAGCTTCACCACAGAGGCAGCGGCGAGGAATTGAGCGCCTTCGGGATCAACGCGACGATTGGCAAAGATCGACATGGCGAGATCAGTTGGCGGGGTCATTGGGTCGCGGCCAGTCTATGGATCAACCGCATCACGGCCTTTGGTGGCTGACAGCCGGTGGGGTTTTGAGCAATGGCTTCCAGACGATCCTGCTTGGTAGTCGCCGCACCTCCAGTCAGACAGGTCAAATTAAGAAAAGGATGGCAAGAAAAGAATGGCAAGAACTCACCTCCTCGGAGGAAATAGCAAGGTCGGTTCGGTCATGGCGTGGTCAACCTGGGCCAAGCCGCCAGTCGATGATCCTGCGGTCTACATCCGTTAGCGAAAAGAGAACTCAGATAGCTGGTAAGTCACAGCAGACTGCCACGCGTAGGACCAAGCCCCGTTGCACCGTCATCCCCCACGAGAAGAGCCCCTCCTCTCGACCCTTATACCCCACAAATCTGACCCCCGCAAAGGCTACGCTGAGCTCTGAGGGCATGGAACCACCAGGTTTGACTAGGACCTGTAGTGATGGGCGGGATACAAGTCCGACGGTACCTCGCGAGGATTCGCCGGAGTGGACTCCGGCGCACATCTGACATTTGAGCCCATCCAGCCGCGGCGCTCCCTGCAGTCCGCGCGGGCGATGGAAAGATCCCGGGAAGACGGTGGGCAAGGAGCAGTGAAATTATCCAGCGGCGGAGCTTTGGTCGGGGCTCGAAATGTGTACGATGGATTCGCGAGGCTTTTGCTCTTGCAGGAGCGTTTGGTCCATGCTGACAGAATGCTGCCGGATGAAGACTTACACTCGGTGATTGGATTTTGGTCGACCATGTCGACGGAGTGGTCGTGGTTGTGTGGGCTGCTCATGGTTGAGGAATGGCAGGGTTAGAGGAAAGAGGTGGGAGGAAAAGCTTGGAAAGTTGAGCTTGCAAAAAAAAAAAAATTGGAAAGAGGGAAGGAACGAGAGGGAAGAGGACGGTCCTTTAAATACCTGAGGAAGGTAGTCTAGGCACGCCTGCACTTTTTTCTGCGAAAAACTGCAAGGCCCCCACTTCAAAGGCGGTCGTGTGACTCAAGGGAAGATTCCAGAGTCTGGCACTTCGTTTGTGGTTGGGGGTGGTGGTGGTGGTGGTGGTGAATGTGAATGCGAGGTGAACTCGGCGTTTGGTGGCCAGGTGGTTGGCGAACGGAAGGCGCGATGGACCCACCCCCTTCCACTGCCCTGCTGAGTGGTGGCCCTGGTCAAACCAAGATGGGGTGGAAGATACGGTAAGGCACATGGCCAAAATGCAAAATCACTTGGTGGGATCAATGGGTACCTGCCCTGGTATTGTGATGGTGTTGGACAATAGAAGCTAGCTGAGTTACCCGATGCTATTGACTCCCTGTCCCTCACCAAGCAAGACCATGACGCCATTTGTTCTCACCATGATCACCAGGTAGTTGCCAATCATAAACCAGTTGCCCGAAGCATTTGATGGCTGGGAGCTGCCGCATGTGAATCCGGACGTCGAGCGCGAACCCTCCTCCATTGCCTCGCGGCGGGTCCAAATCTGCCGTCCGATTTCTTTCCGGCCCTTCTTTCCAGTGTGTCATTGACCTTCACCCATTCAAGTTTCCAACCACCCCTCTATTTCCCCGTATCCTGGTTCCCCCCGTTGTCCGCCAACAGATTTTCAGATCCAGTCCTTCACCATCAGATCGAGAAGCGAAAGTCAAGATGGGCGGCCGGCGGAAGCAACTCAATCGCACCGAGCGTGCTCTCCGAAAGAAACGCAGAGTGAGCCTGCTCGCCGCCGCCGGTGACCATCATTCCCCAATCGTCACGTCGTCGGCTCCTGCCCGTCTCGCCGCGCCCAATCGGTCCACGGATGCCGCCCCTGCAGCTGAGGCCTCTCTTCAAGTGAGCAGTGACACGGCGCCAGGAGATGCTCGCGAATCGACTGAAGCCGCTCCCCGAGTCGCTACCAAGGTATGCATACCAACTTGTGCGACAACTTCAGCTTGACCTAATTGACCAACTCAATCACAGCGGCCGAAGCTCAAGAAATCCAAGGCGGTTCACCGCCGAGACTACGAGTATCGCTTCCTGAAACGTAAAGTCAAGCTTTTAGAAAAGAAGCGGGATGTTATGGAGAGAGAGATGAGAGGGGTGATAAAAATGCTCGACAAAATGGCCCAGAAATTGAAAAGACTTGATTGCATCGTTGCGGTAATCGGGGGCAGGGTGTCGGCGCGTTATGTGTGATGGCTTTGTTCGATCCATGAGCGTTGCCGACAGAGCTCATTGGAAGGTAGAACCGGGTTGATGCATCATGGTTGTGAGTGGTAACCGGCAGGAGAGAACGACGGAAAGCCCAGGGGTTTCTGCATGAACTTCAGGGGAAGAGAAAGCCAAGATAGCAGATAACTAAACCCACACACCTCTAATATTCAGACAACCTAGGACATATATAGTATTAGATGTTGAGTATTTCAGTGAAAATCTCGAGCCGAAGGACTCAGCGGCCCAGAAAAGGCCCAATCCTCGACACCGATCCTGACCCTCCAAAGCCGCTGTTCAGCACACAGGAACAACTCGCCACCCCTCCCAAAGGACATGCTCGTTACGCCTCCTAATATCCAAGTCAGTGCTCATTCCAGCTGGCCGGTCTTTGAAGTTGTTCAATCTTACCGGGAACTTCAATGACGCCCAGAATGGTGCCGCCCGCATTCCAGATCTCCACGCCGTCGGCACAGCCAGCGTAGACATTGCCCCTATTGTCGCACACAAGCCCCTTGGGCACCCCTGCCAGGGCGTAGGCAAAGACGCGCTTGTTGGCCAGAAAGGGGCTGCTAAACCGTTTCATCACATCAAAGGCGTATATCGTGGCCGCGCTGTGTGGTGGCAGTGGTCAGTTTTCAAACACGCGTCCGAACATCCATCACATAGCCCGTCTAGTATCTGGGATGAAAGGGAAAAGTGGAAAACAATCCTAACCGGCCAGGATCTTGCGTCCCGTCAGCGCAAACAGCATCCGTGTCTGTGACGTAGACGGTGCTCTCGTCCGGGCTCAGGGCAATCCCGTGAGGCCTGTCCAGACCGTCGGCCATGACGCGCAGATCGCCCGTTGCCGGGTCGTAGCGGTAGATCTGGCTGGGCAGCTGCGGGCGCTGCCGGAACTCCTTCTCAAAACCGTGGCACGGGTCAGTGAACCACAGCGACCCGTCCCGCGCCACGGCGACGCTGTGCACCGAGTTGAAGTCCCGGCCGAAAAAGTTGGTCACGACCGGCTCGGGCCGCTGGCCACGGGGCATGTAGAACAGCCCGCCCGTGCCCGGCGCCGTGGTGCCCTGCGAGCAGAAGAGAATGCCGTAGCGGTACGTGGCCCCGCTAGCCGGCATGGGCATGTTGGGTGGCGGGCGCAGCTTCTGCCATGCGACGGACTCGACGGCACCGCCGGGGGCGGGGCCCCGGGCAAGCTGGAGCCGGGAGATGATGACGACGGGGTGCTGCGCGCTGCTGGCCGACTGCAGGAGGTTGGAGGTGATGTAGAGCTCGTCGTGGGCGGGCAGGTAGACGCAGGCCTCGTGGAAGAAGCAGTTCCCCGACGACTCCCATGTAGACAGGAGCAGCGAGAAGGTTGGCTGCGGGCCGGTTATCGCACCTAGATCTGGGTGATACTGCACAATGGAGATGTCGCTCTGTCCGGGAGTTTTCAATGGCCTGTGGTGGATGGCGCGTGGCGCGTGGTTGGCTCAGGCCGACCTGGGTTTTCTGTGTGGCACTTGACACTCACCTGGCCGTGTTTCTCAATGCAATCGCGCGCAGGTCAACGACCTGGAAGTGAGATGAGATTGGTTAATTGAAACCTGGAATATGTGCAGTCTTGGACATGAACATTCTGGGCAAATAGTGAACCACAAAATAGTACCTCGATCTCACAAAGGGTCTCGAATATGTCATGGTTGGTGACAGACGCCATGCTCAGGGGCGCGCCACTGGTCGACAGAAGCACGCAGCAAAGGAGGAGAGGTTTTGGTGGGTTGGGAAGCTCGTCTGAGATTGGATGACATGTTGGTTGGACTGGTGAGGGTTTGTTGTTGGATTGCAGTTGAGCCGTTGCCGGAAAGTCGGCAATCACACTAACTGGATGGACTCAAAGTCGCCCCGCGTTCGACCCTAACCCAAACAAGACTCTGCAGCTGTCCAGTCAAGTTTGTCGATAGAATTTAAGGTAGATTTCTGGGTAGACAGACGAGTCCATTGGGAGTGTGTGATCGTGGCAGGTTTGACTGCTCTGCATCTTTTGTGATTGAATAGATGGAGCACAATTTTGTTGATGACCAGAGAAAACGTCGATAGGCTAAAAAAGTAATCCATGTATTTGTAGTGCAACAATGTCTCAGGCAATCATATGCACGAAAGACGTTGATTTAAGCCTCGAGGGACCGTGTGCAGTTCCACAGCCCAGACACACACAGATTCGAAAGAAGCGGGCAGGCAGGATCCCAATTGCTGCAACGCACGCGGACGGTTCTAGCAAAACGTAATTCCATGCCATGGATGGGTCATGCAAATGCCGGTGCGTGCTGGTTTGCCAATCATATCCCAGGCCCTCGGTTAAATCACTACCTCCAGCCCCCTCACCCCAACCCTGCCTGCCCTCTCGTTCAAAGCATCGACCATCGGCTCAAACTCTTTGCAGTGCCCACAAAGCCTCCATACAACGATCTCTTGTCAACCTCGTCGACCCGCCTAGACGACAAGAGTGCATATCCCATCCTGCATCTTGCATCCGCCTCTGCATCCCCTCCCTTATCCGCAATCCGTATTACTATTTCCTCACTAAACCCCCAATACGCAGATAAGCTGCGCAATTGCGATCGCATCACGAGGGAAACACCGCGACAGCGATAAATAATCATTATTCGATTCGCGTCATCGTAAACAGCGATCGAGGGGTGACCCCGACTGACTCCATCGGGGAGTGTCGTGGCTGCCGTCGCCGCCGTCGCCGTCGCCGTCACCGTCATGTCGTCGGCCGACATTGTCGCCGCCGCGTCGGCGCTCGAGCCCGAGGACGACGCCAGCAACACGCCGTCCAAGGAGCGACACTCGCTCACCCTCGACCAGCGGCGTGCCCTGCGGCGGTGGGCCAATTCGCAGACGGTGCGGCCGAGCCACAAGGCCTGCATCGAGTGGTTCCAGGCCCAGTACCAGCAGACCATCTCGCAGTCGACCGTCTCGCACTCGCTGTCGCCCAAGTACGCTCGTCTCGACGGCGACCCCCAGCTCTCGGGCTCGCGTCTGCGCTTCGGCAACTGGCCCGATGTCGAGAAGCTGGTGCTGCTCTGGCACCAGAAGGTCGTTAACAGCGGCCGCCACCCGTCCAACGAGGAGCTCGCCGAGAAGGCCAAGAACATCTTCACCGCCCTGCCGCGCTACAAGGACGAGCAGCCGCCCGAGTTCTCCCCGGGCTGGATCCACCGCTTCAAGAAGCGCTACGGCCTGTTGATCCGTCGTCAGCGCCGCCATGGCACCGCCCCGAACCCCGCCGACGACATCCCCTACCTCGTCGATGCCGTGCCTCGCTTCATGAACATCACCGCCGACACCTCGCCCGCCGCCATCCGTGACGGCGTCCAACGCGTCGTCGGCGTCGAAGCTACCCTCTCCACCTGCGCCCGCGTGCGCGACGAGATCATCCGCCGCCTTGAGAACCCCCAGCAGCAGCCCCAACAACCGCCCCACACCCCCCAGGCCAACGGCCAGCAGCAGCAACAACAACAATCAGGCCCCACCCACCCAGGTGTGAACGGCGACGCCTCCCTCTACAGCGAAGAAGACGCTGACCTCGTACTGCAAAACGCGCTGTGCGCCCTGCAACAAGAGGAAGCCGACGCGGAGGCCGAAGCCGCCGTGGCGCGCGAAGAACGCGACCGCGTCGAGCGCGGGCTCCCATCGGCGCTCGGGGGCGCCATCTCAGGCCAGATCTATGCACAGCAGGCCGCGGCCGCAGTAAACGCGATGTCGACGCCCATCGCGGCGCGGGCGACCGTCGGCCCACCGCCTCCACCCGCCGGCGGGCCAAACTCCGCCTCCACCCCGCGGTTCATCGCGCCCACGCCCCAACCGCCCTCGAGCGGTGGCGCCGGGCCAGCGTCGGCTGAGGATCTTAATTTGACGCCCATCACGAGCACGGGGCCTATCTCTCTGACGGAGCGCCCGCTGCGCTGCCCATTCTGTGTCAACCAGCGTATGCTCCGAACCATCAAGGAGGCGGTAGAGCACATGTCCACCCATGTGGTTGTCTGAGCGTGTCACACGGTTCAGCTGGAGCAAGGCATACAATCCATCTCCACGGGACACCTATAAAGCAGAACAAGAAGAAAGAAAGAAAGAAAGAAACCACAGACTTTGACCCCCTTCCCCACGTTCCTCTCGTCACATGGATTGCCCCATCTCATAAGCCTGATCATGTGTGTATATATACGACGACATACCCCCTCCATGTTTCCTGTCTGTAGGTGACGGGGCGAGGATCAAGAAACCACCCTCGCGAGCAGTCGCCTCTTCTTTCCTTCTCGTTGTTAGCCCAGCCGCGGGGTGGCAAGTTGAGAGAAAGAAGTACACTGCAGGGAATTTAATTAACCCATCGGTTCTTTTTTCACACCGAGTTCGGAAGGGGAACATTGTCAGAGGGGGGTCGGAAAAAGATGGACATGAAAAGCAGTTGTCCGGCAAGCAACGGGGACCGCACACACACACACACACGCACAAACTGAGACAGGCAGTGTGTGCGTGTGAGTATGAGAAAGAGAGAAAAGACAAAAGTGTCCCCCAGCCCATCCATAGCATGGATGCTGAAGACTTACTTATAGTCAGCTCACCCCCTGGTTTTACTCCAAGCTCTGTCTCTTCCTTTTTTTCCCTTCATTTTATTTTAATTGTCACGGAAAAATTCGGGCTGGGAAGGAAAAAAGAAGAAGCAGGCAGAATATTCCCCAAAGGATAGGAAAGGAAATCGGGATTCACTGGAAGGGCACGGCAGGGCAGGGCAGGGCAGGATACCACGCGTGACGGCACGGCTGGGCTAGGCTAGGCTATGTAGTAAAGTACAGGTAGGTAGGTAGTGGGCAATTATTATACCATTTTGAAGATCCAGATTATTATCACCATCAATTATCTCCCAAGCTCCTTCTGGCCTCGTTTATTCTTTTGGTTGTTCGTTTGTCTGATCCGTTATTGCGTGGTTCGTTCCCACACAACCGCGACCTGCATATCCCCGATACCTCCCCACACGTTAAGCAAGGTCATGGCATGGTCATTCGAAAACTCCACACCCCACATCATGACATACGTACAGCACGATAGACAAAGTTCAATCAACGCTGCGTCATCCCGTCTCAACTAAAACTACTATAGAAAGCCGGGGTTCTAGTCTCAGAGCTGGATGGGATGAACAAGTGGGCAGTTAAACCCGAGAACCTTTCCGTAAAAAAAGAAAACATCATGACTCAAAACCTTGCACAAGCTGGGAGTTCCCCCATTTTCCAAAGGTCAATCCCTGAACAGTAACCATCCGAACATTCACATTTCACATCTCACCAACACCGAACGCGGCAAGGCAAAACAACACACATAGAAATTTTGATCAAAACTTTCTCATTTCAACTCCCGACCCCGAGAGCAGGGCAAGCATGCTAGCCAATTCAACATGCCTCATCACGTCATTTCCCATCTCATGCCCCATCTCATCTCCTCAGCACGCCCCGAGATCAAACCACCCAAACAAAGGCGCCCTTCCTCCATTTGACATGTCCATAGGGACTGGCTGGCTCTCTATATAAGTCACTAGAAGAATTACCTTCCTTCCCTCCCTAGGTAGCTAGCTAACTCTCGCCCAGTTCCCACAAGGCAACCAACCGTCCAGGAAAAAAAGACTCTGTCCCGTTCCTCCACATTTCAGCTGGCCAGAGGTAGGGAAGTCCTTGGTGCGGTCGTCACATCACCCGAAACAGCAGCCTGCCTGTCCTTCTTGGGTCATCATTTGCGCGCTTTCATGATTCCCGGCCACACACCGCCATACCATCCGCCCATCATTCATCAATAGCATCCAAGAAGAACAAAAAAATAGGGTCCAAGAAGAAGAAAAGAAGAAGAAGAGGTAGAAAATGAAGATGAAGAAAAAAAACAAAGCTGCAGATTTATGGGGGAATTTCGAAAGCAAGACAACATCCGTACAAACACCGTCTCGGCCGAGACTCAAACCTAGAGGTATGATGCCCCATTCCCACGCGATCTGGCCCCCGTCGCCCTTCGGGATGCGACTTGTGCGTAGAGTCTCTCACCCTCGCTCGTGTGTTCCAGCCACTGCTTTGAGCAGCAGTGGGGAGGCTGGTCCGAGGGTTCAGTCAATGGTGGCGTCGATTATCCAGTGTATTGAGACGAACGGAGGACGTGACATGTTGCCAGCCGTGGAGCCAGGTAGGTCAGAGCAGAGCAAAGTGTTTCGGCAGCCCTGTTGCAAGAAGATGTACGTAGATTCGGCAAGAGTCGGTAACTTCAATGCTGGGAGAAAAGGGAGGTGCCTCGGGTATATGGAGTGCAAGTATAAGCGTTGAGGGATAAAGTCCAGAAATCGGGGTTGTGAAGGTGTAGTGTATCAAGGGGGTATCATTTATTCGACATATACGAGAAGCTTATCATTCCGTTGTAACGCAACGTCAAGATCGTTGTTGCTCATCAGAGGCGGCTTATCACCGCTGGGTTCGTCCTTGTACGACAGCTGAATCTGTTCGCCTTGGGGAATCTTCAGGCGCTCCTGAATCTTCTCGTACAGGCCTCGGAAGAGGATGTCGGAGGGGACTTTAATGGCGATTATGTCCCCATTGTAGCTCAGCTTGACCTTCATTTGTGCGCCAGCTTGCTGGATAGCGGGTGATAGCGACGTCTGTGAAGGCTGGGAGAGGGTCGAGGTTTGGCGGGTCATTGCTGGTTGACCGTTGTTCTGGCTCATCTGTCGAGTTGGTGCGGAGAGCCCACTGGAATAACCAGTTCCGTTCCCGTTGCCGTTGAGGTTCTGCCTGGAGGACTGGCGTGACGCTCCGTCGGCCGGCGAGTCTGTTGATGAAGGCTGAGAGCCCCCAGACAAGCGGTACTCTTCTCCAGTGACGTTCGGGTCTATCTCGTAGTCGCCTTCCCTTGGTGCAAAGAATTGCTTCACCAGGGGGCATTTAGCGATATAAGGGGGCTGCGCAAGAAGATTCTTGACGTAGGCATCCAGATTGTGCAGTCGGCCTTCCGTAATAGCGTCGGTCACGTAGTTAACAGGACCGGGCATGTAGGGTAGCGTTCGCTTCTGGTCTCCGATGGTGCCGGCCTCGACAGGAAACTCGGTCAAGAGCGCAATCTGGAAGTCGTAAAAGTCTTCGTAATATCGTGAAAGTTCCCAAGCTCGGCCATCTTCCAGGATGGCCTCGATGACGAACCAGTACTTTTCCTCGGCGAAGCAGTATCTGGGTATCCGGGCCGACATGGGGGCATACAGCTCGGAATTTGACCTCGCTGCGTATGGATTTTGCTGTACAGTGTTTCGCTGGGGATTGACTCCCGGTTGCTGTGGTTGTTGCTGGTCACGGTCCACGTTAGCACATGTGTAGAAATCCTCAGGAGTCGCAATACGCAATCTCTACTTACTGCACCACTAGGGCCGTTTGGCTGCTGGCTCGCGCGAGGATTCCCTGGTTGAATGCTCATCCGCTCCATGCCCTGCTCGATCGGCTGTGGTGTCGCCCCGGCCTCGAATTTTCCGAGTGTGATGCTAGAATTCTTATAATCTGCGGCCATCTTCTTCCACTCCTCAACCCGGGGAATTCCAGCCCTCCGTACCGCATCCTGGGGATTTGCGACCGGCGTGTTGCTTGCCATATCTCGGATCTCGACGAAGGATACTGGAATCAAGCCGGGTCCGCCGAGCCGTCCGATCGGCTTCGCGACAAACCATTCGGGATTCGACTGGGCTATAACGATTATGGCCTCGCCTGCCTTGGCCTCCAGCTCGTCCGCTCTTTCCGCCTGGAAGTCGTACATGACAACGCCATAAACCATGGCCCCAGACTTGCTGGCGGCCCTCGAGCTTCGCTGGCTGACAGCCGTTGCCGAGGCATCGCCATATCCAGAGTCGTGGTCGGGATTTTTTGTAGAAACGGTGCGCGCGGTGTCGGGTTGAGACTGGCCGCTGTCGCGCTCTGTCCGGCCGAGAGCCTGAAAGAACGCGACTGGAACAAGACCGCGTGCGTCTGGCACGGCGGGGTTGCAGGCTTCGTACCAATCCTGGTCATTCTCGCGACCGATAACATGAAAGAAGTCGCCGCGCGAGAAGCTCAGTTCCTGTGGGTTCTGTGCTTCATAGTCGTAGAGCGCTCGGATAACCTGAGATGGCGTCAGCGGTTGGCTCCGGTCGGTTTCGACGGTGAGCGAGATTAGGCACGGGCAGCTAGAGCGCCAGGGCCAGGGCCCACACGGCGGGACGGGCTGGAAACCAGGATGGAATCATTGGGCTGGGGGCGCACATTACCTTTTTGGGCGGAACAATGGCAACGGCGGATTTGGGAGGAATTGAAATATGCGCCTTATTCTCCTTATCCCCCTTAATGGACCTTCGTAAAGCCTTGAGCGCACGCATGCTTGTTAGCCGCCAGAATTGAGAAAGCGCAGGGCCAGGGAGCAAATAGGTGCGGGTGGTCAGGATAGGACAATCGCGGGGTTCTGGGTGGTAGGTGTGGAGGGAGAGTTGGAAGGTGGAGGGAACCGGGAAAAGACAGTTGTAGAAGTCATAGAAAGTATGAAGCAGGCGAACAAGCTTCCGGCCGCTGACACCCGCTGGATCAAGTCACGCCTCGCAGCAGCACATTCGTGTCGCTGCGCTGTGCCCGCTGGAAGGGGAAGCGACGACGGGAGCCGAGATGGCCCAGGCAGTGAGGGTATTGGGAATGGCAGGACGCAGAAGGCAGGATGCAGCAGCATGCATCGTGCCGGGGAGGTGGGAGGCGAGAGGCAAGATAGATGAGAGAGACAACGGCAACCGAAATGACGTACCTTCATTGCGTGTGTGTGTTTGTCTGTCCAGCGGCGCCGCGCAGGTGAGATCCAAACCAGTCCAATACGATCCAATCCAATCCAATCCAATGCGACAGTCGAAATCGCTCTGTGTTTGGGCACTGGCGCTGGCCGCCAGAGACAAGAAGGCGGGGGTGGTTCGACGGGCGGGCGGCGGGCAATCGACTCTGCGTGGGCAGCCGACCTGCTGGGGTTACGCCGACTCAGAACTGAACAACAGTGTTGCCTTCGGGTGGCTCTGAATCAGTGTGACGAGCCGACCTGGTAGAATGCGCCGTGTCTGTCGGCCTTGCGCGCAAAGGTGGACCGATAGACGGGAGCGACGACAGAAATTTTGTCTCTCTCAAGAACGGGTTCCAGCCAGGGGACGGTAGGACCTGTATATCCTTGGGCGCTGCCCTCGAAGACTGCGCGGTGGCGGCGGAGGCGGGGGGATGCGCGAAGCCGATGCAATGGAGGCGATGCGATGCGATCGGGTGCAAATACGTTTGTCAAGAGCCGATCGACCGTTTTCGCAGTCTACTGCGTAGTTCGGGAGCTGGCAGTGGTGTGGAGGGACGGTGGCCGGTTTTCGTGAGCTGGTTCTCGGCGCTGGCGCTGTCTCGAGAATGTTGTCGGGTTGTGCTTTTTCCCTCTTCCCGCACAACGCTTTGCGATTCTTCCGCTCGGCCTTTGTTTAAACTCGTTGCAGTTAGTCGCGGAACTCGTGGAACCCTTCTTCTTTGTTCAGCCGCACTGCCTGGTGATTTGGCGATCTGGATCCTGGGCGAAGCAATGGTGCAGGCAGGAATTGGCTGTAGGGGGCAGCTCGACGATTGCACGACGCGAAATAAGTGTGCACAAGGTGGCGGGGTGGTCGCAGACAAGAAGAGTGATCACTGGGAGGTAAGTGAGTAAAAAGGAGAGGGGGCAGCCCGGGGAGGTTCCAGGTTTGTCAAGCACGGATTAGATGGCGGGCGAGTCAATGCAATGGATGAGCAATAATGCCTTGCTGCTGCTGCTGCGAGCTGCTGCTGCCCGGTGGACAGGGTGGATGGAAATGCTAGGCCCCGGTCCTCCAGGCCTTCCATGAAAGGAAAGAAATGGAAGCTACGGGATACAGGTACTCCACGGTACAAGATACGCGGTACGGGTAATGGCGGTACCAGATTTCCAGATTTCCTTACCACAGTACAAGAGGAGAGAAGCGGGTGTGGTCCAAATTCGGAGCAAGATCCACGGATGGAAGCAGGGATTTCCATCCCGGGACAGGGAGGGCTCTCCAACGACCAAGTCTGACAGATTCTTTGATGTTCAGGTTGGCTTGGCTTGGCTTGGCTTGGCTTTCTTTGCCCGGATGTCGACGACAGCATCAAGAACTCCTTTCACACAGCAAAGACCCGTACCGCAGTAGGGAGCCTACCGTGTCCGAGGATGAGTTAAATCGGTGTTTGTCTCTCGCTTTAAGACGACGGGTGCCTCACGGTCGGATTCATCGTCGCTCGATGCAATCAGCCACCAAAAACCCGGTAGGCAGGAACGCTTGCTCCCTAGTTGCGCGCGGCTCACTTTACTGCGATGGCTCACGGGTCGATGGGTGGGCGATACATATTGACTTCCAGCTAAGCTTCGTTGGGTCCAGACAGACAACGGCCGGGAACGAACGACGAGGAGCATTGATGTCCCATCAAAGTTCTTGTCCGGCGTGCTCGGGCAGCTCGCCCAAGTGCTACATTGATTACAGATACATTGCGCGCACGACAGAACATGTGCTCCGTGTACGGTTGACTTATCGTGTAGAACTAATTATTTACGGATGCATGTCGCCGTCCAGCAGCCAAGCGGGTTACCGCCGCATGTCCTTTTTCGTCGGCTCTGCTATTTTTCTCTCCTCTCGTGCGTCGATAGCCAACCGATTCCATGGATGAGCTGTGGGCCAGATGTGGATTGGGATTGGGAACCTTCTCTGTTGGTGTGTCGCCTGCCAGGTCTGCAGGAGGAAGCCGCGAATCGCTGCCCCAGATCAGGCAATGTTGGATCCATCGCTGAGGAACAGACCTTCAAGTTCAATCCGCCGTGCAGTTCTTGAGGCAAGGTGCCGCCGCCAGGTTAGTCCACCATGTCCGGCAACGACACTAAGCTGTCACCTTAACGACGGATGGCCCGAGTGGCTGGGACAGCTCCAATCCACGCTTCTCTGCAGTTTACAGTTTGACGGTGCCAGCTTCCTTGTTTGTCCGTAAGTTGAAGTGCAAGCGTAAGTAACGGTATTTCATGTAACCCTTGCCGTGCACGGGCACGCTGCTTGGTGTTTTTGGTCGCCGAGAGCCTGGACCGCTTGGGTGAGGTGGATACTGTTATCCTAGCTTCCTGGGTAAGGTGCCTTCCATCCCACCTAATGTATTGTTAGTCCAGGACCTTGCCCTCAGATCTCTGGTTGCGCATCATCCACCTTCAATAAAATTCAGATCACGCAGTTGTTGTTGCCAGCTTCAGGTTCCTGATTTCAAAAGATACTGCGCCTGGTAACAGACAAAGGTCAAACCAATTTTGCCAATGGCAAGACCAACAAATAGGTCCAAAGCGAGTTCGCGGCGGCGCGCATCTGGATTGTTTCTCCCTCTGCCATTGCCACATCCGGGTGCCATCTGCCCCTCTTTGCCCCTCTTCTAACCAACTGGATCTCAACCACCACAGTTTCGCACGAGGTAGCAGCGGTGTCTCACATCTTCTGTGCCCGTTCTGGAAAAAAACAACGTAGAAGTTAACTCTCGAAGCTTCTCTCAACCAGATGCTGCGACGTAGATGGAGCGGTCTGTGACAGACGAGCTCGCTCTCTGCACGGCACGCGACCGGCACTGCCTGCTCCCAATCCCAAGAACTTTCCCAGGGCCCCGGAGGCAGCCAATCGCCCTCGATCGACATGAGCAATGCTTGGTCTTCATGCCATTATCATCCATGCACCCGCTAGTATCGAGGTAGTGTACCTCCCTACCTTACCTTACCTGTAATGTTCTTTCAGCACTATATTAGCGGGTGTCGATAGCCCACCACTAGCTGCGATAGCCTCCCGTCTGCCCCAGACACGCACGTGTCGAGCTCAGGTCAGTTCATGTCTTGGGAGCTATCCCGTAGACTCCTAGGACTCGGGAGGCATTCCAAGACCCAGCGGGGCCGCGGCGCAAACTTCCCCCAACCCTTCCCCGTTCCCTCCCTCCCAAAACACATTCGCGCATGGCTCATCCAGCCACGAATGCCCTGCATCTGTCCCCCATCTTCACTCGCTCGCATCCACTCGCCAATCCGCCCGTCCGTTTGTCCTTGTTGCACATGGATCCTTCCTAGGCATGCGCGGGCCATGTTCCCACGTTTCTGTTGCAGTTGGCTTGATGCCACCAGCTTATCGGCTCGCTTTACGACCATGCAGGGGTGCTGGAAGGCAAACCACAGCAGCTCTCGGGTCCTGTTCCTGCACCGACATAATTATTCAGAAAATCACATTTGTTGATGAACTCAACGCTAGTGGATATGGGCAAACTTCTGTCGCCCTCAACGACCAACGGGGCCCGCTGGAATGCTTGTGTTACGCGCTGGACTGGTCTTTGACGCCGTTAGTGGCGTGCGCCTGGCTTCAGCTGCCCATTTGTTCAGCAGCTGATGATTATCTCTTGGGGGAGGCCAGATGCCTCAACGGCGGGAGAATATACTATACGATAGCAACAGTATCGCCCACACATCACACAGTAATTATTGCCCCGGATTACGCACTGGTATTCTTCCCCGAGGTCTTGAAAAATCCCGCCTGAATCGGCGGATGCCTGGGAACTTTTGCTAGTTTTTCGACAAGTTCCTCACTACCTACATGCGTGGACATGGGAAGTGTAAGCTCTCGAGGTTGCCCCAGCCGTCAACGACCTTGAGCGGCATGACCTGCATACATGATGATTCCTTTAACCAGATACCGTAGCACCATAACCATCCCCTTGTCAGCGCGCTTGACCCACCAGTCAAGATCGCCCGCAGGGTGCCTCATAGTAGCCGGCAGGCAGCGGCCTGCCTTTGCCTCTTTCTCTCTCTCTCTCTCTTTCTCTAATTACAAGCGGGAGGCACGAGTATAGGTCTAGCTATTGCACCGCGTTTCGACGGTCGTCAACGCAAGTGCGGTTTAAACGGCAGCCGAAAGTGTAGGAACCCCAGCGGATGCCAATTGAGGTTGAACGTGGTATGAGTTTCCATGCTATCAGTCCCCGAGATGTATTCAACCCACACCCTAAGGTTGCGGGCCCCATTACCTTTTACTTTCTTTGAAAGATTACGGCTGTTTAGGCTTGAGGTGTGGTGGTTCTGAACTGCCTGATAGAGAGCCGAGTTGATTTCATTTTATCTGGGCAGGATCTAGATTGGATATGAGGGACTCAAACGGCAGACCCAGAATTGAATTAACTTCGCGGAACTCAGACGTGTGGGGATTGATCCCAGTCCGATCTACAGTCTGCGCCGCACTACCTGCCCGGTAGCATATCCATCCCCAATGCCGCCCCCATCACCGGCGCGGAAAAGCCGGCATATCACGGCACACATATGTGTATCTAGTCTGTGCCAAGTCCTTCCAGAAGGCAAGGGAGGATTCTTTGGAGTGCATTAACTCAGGTAATAACCCGCAGGGGTTCGCATACATCATCACACACGTCACACATCATGCACAAAGCACCAAGCTAACAAACCACCTCCCACACCACTATGAGCCGAAAGAGTGCAAAGGCCGTCAAGATTGCGGCCAGCCCCGAATTCACCAATTACCATGCTCTCACGAGTGGGACTGGACGTATAATAATAATTAGGAGGGATACGGAAAGGAGCCGGATCGGATCGAAGCCGTCCCGGTCCTTCAGCCCGCCGCCACCGCGCGTCCGGGTGGACTTGAAACGCCGAAAGATGGAGTTCTGAAACGGCTTTACGCCGTCTTTCTAGGGTTGGGTGGCCGGAAAATGGTTCTTTGCAGATTGCCAAAAAGAAAAAAGGAGCCAGGCATCATGGAAGGAGATGGACGTGTGCAGAATAGGGGTTCCATCGCCAGATATCATAATGAACAAAAGCAAGATCCACCAGGGGATTGATTCACCTCAATTGGGCAGTATCTGGTACTTGCCTAAGCAAATCCTTGATTCCTGGTCATCATCATGCAATTTCTCCTATTAATTATTCACATCCTTAATCATCATCATGATGTTTTCAACATACCGGCTGCTCCCTTTTCGAACCCCACCACTGGAAAAGACATTGGCACCTGGTAGCCCTTAATGATTAATAACAATGACGGAGACGGCTATCGGCTAGCTGATGAGTGATATCGATGCAAGAAAAACATAAACTTTGAGTTACTACTACATAGGTCGGTTGCCCCGAGACCTGGAGTTTATTACCGACCCAAGTACAACCTCAAAATTACACGCCATGAGTGCCCTTTCCGACAGTCATCAAATGAGATATGTTACAAACCCGCCCTCGAATTAGCTCCCACACTGCTTGGTTATATCATTAAATTGCCTGTGATGATGCAAGCAACCTGGAAGATTTATGAAAATAGAGTCATTTCTTGCCGAGAATCCAACCGGGTTTTGATAACGAGGCTGTATTAGTCAAGAATCAGAGTAGCGTACGCAGCTTCCTTCCCCCAACAAACTCAACGTTCAGAAAAATCCATATAGGTGGACAAAGGAAAGAAACTTGTCTAAGTCCATTTCCACCATAACCTGATGCGGTTGGAAAAGGTTGTCAACGCCACTCTTCCTGGACCTGCTTGACATTTGGAATCCCTGGAGACGAGGATGGTAATGACCCATGTGGGAGGATACGATCGGAAGATGGACTCTGAAAAGGAAAAGAAATGCAAGGTACACACATCAGCACTTTGAGTCTTCCACCCTGTTGTCTTCATAATTCATCGTCCTGATATTTCTTTGTTTATTTGATCATTTTGCCACCAGCATCTGCAGATTTCAACGTCGATTACCTAGGCACCAGGTAGTTAATTATTACCTATCTTGTTCATCTGGTAGCCAATACCTGGTAGTATCATAAGCTCGCAGACCGCTTGTATACACCTAGGAGGGAAAACCGACTTGCCGTCAGTATCGAAACTTGAAAGCGCCGACGGATGAAAAATGCTGACAGGCTTCCAAGTTGATGGGGTTGCCAGATTTGCAACCTGGATTTTTGCGGCTGTCATCGCGCTTTCCACCCTGACGGCAAACTGGTTTCTCCTCCCAAGTGGAGCACTGGCAGTGATCGTGAATGATCCAGATAACATATGCTTCGCAGCGGCCTTGATCTGATGGCACCCTGTTGTCTCAACTACCTGTATATCTCCACTCGTTATTGCAGAGACGGGCAAAAGCAGCCAACCTTGATGTGAATAGGCCCACCCATTGCCCGGCAATTGCACTTGTATGGAGTCTCACTGACGACATCCATCTTCTCTCATACAGCTGAAATCAGAACGCAAATCTGATCCGCTTGATAAACCTACAGCCACCAATCTCACATGGACAACGGAGGCAATATTAACAGAAAAAGCCATCATCAGCCATGGCATGATTGATCACATCTCAGAGTTATCCGAGCTATCACAACGTCAAAGACACCCCAGCCCAAGAACCAGATCGCTCAACATGTCTGGCTTTGTAACAATGTCACAACGGCGCTGTACAACAGGACGAAGGCAGGTCAACTTGCTTGCTCACCAAGCAAGACGCATCGGTAATGTAATATCATGCAATAACATTGAGATCCATGTGGGCTGCGAACAACCAGATCCTATACCTAGGTAATATAAGAATCCCTAGCCAGGACGATAGGTACAAGCGTTCGTCTCCCCTGTTTTTGTCTGCCATCCATTAACCCACCGGAACGCCTAGATCAGAACCAACCGACCTAAAACACAAAAAAAAGTCCCAAGAGCCCACAGATGCTGTACGTATACGGCGTGAAGGCGCAGGGGAAGCCAAACAAACGCCCCCCCTTTTCTGCTGACGCCGTGGTATCTTGATGACGGACCACCCCCCGAAAGTGAAAAGAAAAAAAGACCAAGCATCGCTAAAACATCTCGAACCCTCTGTTGCTTGCTTGATCTCGCGTGCTTGATCGCTCTGTTCCTCGCGCGTCTGTGTCAAGAGACCGCTTCCGTGCAATGCCATCCAAGATAACACATCTTCAGACTCGAGTTCCGAGTCAACATCATGTCCCACGGTCCAAGTTGGTCGCCATCGTCGTGAAAGTCATCACATGAACTGCCGCCTCGAGGTACAATTGCCAATTGAAGCCTCTTTCATAACTGGACGAACCCTCGCGGCCAAATGCGGGGCAAAAAGCCATCGCCTGACGGCGACAGGGTACTAGGTGCAAGAGTAAGCTGGTATCGAGGTTAGATGAGCAACAAGACGAGACTCGGTCGTCGTTGATGGTGGCGGGATGGCGAGGCCTCTGGCGAGACTGCGAAACGCAAGAACTCGAGACTCGACTCTTGTAAGGAGCAAAAGCAATGTCGAGAGTAGAGAACGCGATGAAATGAGAAAACGTAGTGAAGTTGAATCGAGATCCGCGGTGCGAAAAGCGAGAGGGACTACGATGGAGAAAGTATCTAGATGGGGCCGATGCCGCCATGCCGATGGATGGAGAGAGAGAAATGATAAAAACGAGACGAGGCACAGTGTCATATTTGGCCCTTGATATCAACTCTGGCGAAGGCGGCTGACTTGGGTGCCTCGAATAATTGACCGGCTTTGCCAGTCAAGAATACGATGTTCCCATCGCGCTCTTCGAGCAGATGTCGGCCGTCGTAGTCGAGGATGAACTGCGCAGCATCGGCGTCCGACTCGTAATAGAGCTCTTCGGTGATGAAGCGGAGCGGCACATCAGGCTTGTAACTAGAGGCGCAGTTAGCAACGTGCTTCATCATGGTGATGACTTGGTTGGGGGGAAGGAAATAACTTACGCCTTGCAAATGTTGCACAGAGCAGCTAGGCGTTCGCGGGCCACGAACATGTCCATGAGATATGCACCCATATTGGGCGTCTCGTTGTAGAGCCGGAAAAAGCGATGGTAGTTGCCCAACGCCAAAGCTGAACGAACGTTCAGGGCGTGCTTGATGGCTTTCTCCCCCTTCTCTGCTGTGGTTAGATCCGCAAGGGCGTCATTCAACGCGGTGCGGTTTGCGGTATGAATGAAATACAAAATACGATAGGCCTTGAACTCGATGGGTTTCCCCTTGAGACCTAGTTGATAGAGGGCCTTCAACTGGGTCTGGCACTGGTTATACTCACCAAGGTCCCCCTTTTCTAAGGCAATCCGGGCGTGGATTTCGTAGACTTCTACTGTGAAGTCGTTCTTGATGCGCTGTACTGTGAGATCCTGTCGCATGGACTTGAACTGATCGCAAATGTAAGAGTAGTTTTGCTCTTTCTTCCACTTCCTCTTCAACAGCTCCAACGTCTGTCGAAGGATGGGCTCTGGGCGGACTAGGGACGCCACGGGAGCCGAGGTCAAGCGGAGATACCGCTTCTCCAACGTCGTGCACGTTCCGACGACGGGCCCATTGCTTGGAGGCGGACTCGGCGAGCGGTATGTCGAGGTGTAGCCTCCGTCAAAGCGCTTCTGGCGCTTCTCCATCTGCTTCTGAAACTTACTCACATTCTTAGACGGGGGGGACGGCTCCTCGGCTGGTTGGCGCTTATCTGCATTAAAAGTGACGCGGTCCTCAAGGCGGGCTGGTGCACGCCACGGCGCGGTCGGGGTGTTCAGGTGGTTGTCAATGAGCTCTGACGACTTCCTCTTTTTGGATCCGGATTTCGGACGGGCGGCGACTGGGGGCGAGATCTGAACACTCTGGAGGGCCTGCGGCAGCGCGCGTGCTCTTGCCCGCTCTTCCTTGATCATTTGCTGAGGCAGGGGCATCGTCTCCCAGTTGATGGTGTACATGACACCGCTGTCGTTCGCCTGGGATATGGTCTCTTTCAGTTTGGCCTCCATTTCCGGACGCGATACCGCTTCATCGAGGTTGGCCGGAAGGAAGGAGCGCTGCACGTAGGACCTGACCGAGTCTGGCCACTCGATCTTCTTCTTGGGCGATTCCTGGGCTACGACGGGAGCAGCAGCGGTTCCGTTCGGCGCATAGTTATTAGTCATAGGTAGCGGTGGAGGGACGTGATGAGGGCCGTAAGGATGAGGTACGGGGTATGTGGTTGTGGGGTAAGGTGGCTGGCCAAAACTCTGGCGGACCTGGACGGGGGTGTAGGCGGGTGCTGGCGACAGAGGCGAGGTCAGCGAGGCCGTTCCGTGGTTTGCCAGACCAGTAACGGCGCCGTGCGCAGCCGTCGCGGGATAAGAGGTCGCCATGCTTGAGGAGTAGGAGGCTGAATATGAAGATGACGGCTGGGCACCCGATGGAGGAGGAGGAAGTGGTGGCCACTGTGTCGACATCATGCCTGTTGTGCTGCTGCTACTGCTGCTGCCGCCGCTGGCATACATCCAGGCGATATTGGGAGAAGTGATGGGGTGGTGGATGGATGGATCGAGGGTTGGAAAGCAAAGCGAAATGGAGACGCGCTAGGTGCAGGGCAGGTTTGTGATGGAATGGATTTCTTTTCCGAGAGATCAACACGCGAGATGGCCGTTCAAAAAAGCGTTGTTTGACAGTCGGCGTTGATGGCGAAGCGGAGGGCGGTGAGTTGAGGTGGTGAAAGAAGCGTTGGCAAAAGGAAACGCAGGGCGGAGTTGGACAAAAGCGAAGAGGCGAAGTGGGCGGTGGGTGCCCTGCCGAGTGGAGAAGCCGCGCCTAGGTGCCCTGAATCAAAGGTAAAAGCGGGTTGTTTGCCCTCTTGCGAGGCATTTTCTCATTTGCCCGAGGTTGGACTCGGTTATGTGCATGGAGGCGCGGGTTAGGCGTTAGGCTCCAGTTCTCGAAAGTCAAGTTTATCCAATCAGCCGCCTGGGATACGGTGATGTGAACTGACACCGAACAGTTGCTATAGGGTTTATTGGCATGAATGCACAAAGGCAGACTTGTCGACCTCCGGGTCATCCGCACAGTGGACTTTCCCTCTCACACCCTCGCTAGCTGAATTGCCCGCTGGCTGCATCGAGCTTCCATTCCGTTTACGTTAGCGCTCCGACCCATTTCCAGCCCATTGGAGGGGTTCATTCCACACCTATCGCAGCGTCTCGAAGCAGTCCCCCATTTCCTCTCGACTTGACGGAATTCTCAGAGGTCGGGACAAGCTTTCCCCTAACTATGACGAATGTTTCTAAAGCAGATCGACTTGACGACCGCCCTTCGGCCCTCGTACCTGCCCGACGAAGACCTGCTCTTTGTCCAAGACAACGTGGGGCTGTATGAGGGGTGAGTTAGCTACCTGCCTGCCTGCCTGCGTCTCGAGCCCCCGACCTAGCTGGGCCACTTGACTCAACTGTCCGAGAATCAAGACATACCAGACTGACAGCTTTGCCCCTAGCAAGTACAAGCTGCCTAACCAGCAGAACGGCCAGGTCTACCTTACCTCGCACCGAATATGCTATGTCGATAAAGCAGAGCCGCGGCGGCAATCTGTCGCCCTGGACCTCAAGGATGTGGAGCGCTACGAGTTCTATGTATGGACAGCGAGCGCAAGCACTCTCCCTCGGCCTGTCCGCAACTAACACGTTTTTTGTAGGCAGGATTCCTGAAGTCATCGGCCAAGATCACCTTGATACCCAAAGCGACGAAGCGATCTTCACTCCACTCATCGATCCCCTCCCGCAGTGCGAACGGCACCCCTCCTCAGTCGCAAAGAACTGATAGCCCTTTCCGCGCACCGCCCGTCGAGCAGCCGTCAGCCAGTACGGCGACATGGGTCTGCACCATCTGCTCTTTCTCGAACCCTCTGCCTTCAAACTTTGACCCTGCGACCGCGACCGCACACACCCCTCTCCCCCCTTGTCTGGCTTGCGGCATCAAGCCGACATTGGCCCACGTGCTGAAGGCTGCCATATCGAATGTGTCAAGGAGACAACCCGCAGGCCCAACTCTCCAGACACCGCGCCCCATCCAACCAGGTGCATTCTCTCAGCTGTCGGTGCAGGCTAATGGCCCCACGTCTTCCAGCCGGGGCCCATCGCCGCGAGACTCGGACCCGGATGCGTCATTCCAATGCCCACGATGCACCTTTCTCAACCACCCGTCTCTCCTGTCATGCGAGATTTGCGGAGCGCCATTAATCTCCCATGACTTACCTGCCGGGTTGACGCAACAGAGCCGGCGCGAAACAGAGTCACCCGGACCTTTCCTCAATCCGTCTCTGAGCGCGAGTTCGAAGGGGGTTGAAACTCTCGAGAACGTCAAACTCTCCTTTCGAGGAGGCGGCGAGAAGATTTTCTACGAGAGACTAAAAGGTTCAATGACGCAGCGGAAGTGGTTGCTCCAAGGGGCGCCTCCGATTCCAAAATCTTCCCGCTATGGTGATCCGTTGGCGGACAATGGGTCTGGTACGGGGACAGGGATAGGTGCTGGCGCTCCGGCCGAGCGGGTTAAGATCGGCGGAATCGCTGGTCTCGAACACCGGGGAGAGGCGATGCGCAAGAACAACGAGCTTGTGATTGGCAGTGCCTTTGAGGATTTAGAGGCCCTCATGGCATCGGCGAGGGAGGTTGTCGCACTAGCCGAGAAATTCGCGCGCCAGGTCAAGGGCGCTGCGGGGAGCAATGCCAGCGAGAATGCGCTTCTGGCCGAGTCCGCCAGCCAACTCGGCCTGATTACCACCAAGGATATTGTTGGGAGCGGCAGCGGCGACTCACTCTATCTGTCAGAATTGTCGCGCACTCTGGCTGAGTTTCTGACTGATGATGCTCGAGGTGTGCTTAAACGCGCTGGTGGCATCATCTCACTGGTTGATCTGTGGGCAAAGTTCAACCGAGCGCGCGGAGGTGTCGAGTTGGTCAGCCCAGCTGATTTTGAGAAAGCGGCTAATCTGTGGGAGAAGCTCGAGCTCCCCGTGCGACTGCGGACTTTTAAGTCGGGTGTCATGGTTGTACAAGGCCGGGACCGTACCGATGAACACACGATCAAGGCGCTGCTGGGCTGGTTGCGCGATCTACACGAGATTCCACCAGACGGCGAGTTGGCCTGGGACTGGCGAGAGTTCGGACGCGGTGTCACGGCTCGCGACGCGGCAGAGCGCTTTGGCTGGAGTATCGGTGTTGCTGAAGAAGAGTTGGAAATGGCCGAGGAGCGCGGCGTCCTGTGTCGTGAGGAGGGTATCGAAGGCTTGACGTTCTGGGAGAACCTGATAGACACGGGCGAAGGAAAGGGCTATCGAGATCCTGCAAAGGAGGCTGAGGACAGAATGGTCAGGATGTTGAAAGAGTCTGGGTTTCTCTAAGGGCAGGTAGACATAGACGGGTTGCGATGCCTATCACTGGATCTCAATGCTCAGATGTCATGTCTAAGCATCGCAGTATAAAGAATACGACAATTGCTTTATTAAAAGCCCTCGGAAGTTCACAGGCGACGAGGTTGAATCATCGCACCCGCTATCAAAGCCCGTCTATCTCGATCTATCTATCTATACTCTAGGGGCAGACCAGGGGACTTTCCCGACTGTAGCTGGTCCGTGGTATATACGCCGAACGGCACGAAATCCCAGTAAACGCCTCGCCAAACCGAAAAGGGGAAAGCAAAGAAAGCAAAGCACCGCTGCTCAGTGTACATGAAGATCGTCATATAAAAACACAACTCGAAACAACAAACACGCCACGATACGTCACGACCGTTCTCAAGCCAGCTTCCTCATTAGTGAATCTCTCACTTTGAAGTTCACCACTCCGCCAACACCGAACGCTGGCATGATCCGGCATATCCGCGCCGCGGTGCTGATGCCCCAGTTCTTGCGCACAGCCGCCAAGCGGTCGCGCAGGGTCGGGGTACCCGCCGTGAAGGGCCGGTTGTAGATGTCCAGCCCGAGCAGGTGCACGGGGGTGCTGAACAGCTGCACGGCGGCGGGCGCCGCGAACTGCGCCAGCGTCTGGCCCGTCGCGTACCGCTGGACGCTGTCGCTGAGGTGGTGGGTGAGCACGGGCCCGAGCAGCGGCGGGACGTTGAACGAGGCGAAGATGGTCATGCAGTCGCGCGCGGCGAAGAGGAGGTAGGACGGCATGGAGACGGGGCGCGGGAGGATGCCCGGCGGGCCGAAGAGGCGCACAAAGACTTGGTCTTTGTAGATGCAGAGCCCGATGTTGGCGGCCGACGAGGCGGCGAACTTGGCGGTGCCTGAGGTCACGAGCGTGGCTGGGCGGTTCTGGACTGTCGACGTCGCTGTGTCGAGCGTGTTGGCTGTTAGGTAGGTGCCGCCGTAGAGCATGAAGATCAGCGCGAACGGCTTGGAGAACACGATGGCCTGCGGGCGGAGGAGCAGGGTCCGGAGCGAGGACTTGAGAGAGTCGACCAGGGGGCGGCGGCCTGAGGCGTTTTCCATTATGGATCTGGCGGGGGGGTTTTGTCTTAGTGCCCATATGGGTCCGGGGAGGGAGATGGGGGATTGGGTTTTTGAGTTTGCGTCTGCCTTACCTGTCAATGATGGAGATGATGGGGGCCACGAGGACGGCGGCTGCTGCAGCACTGATGAGATCCGCACCGAGCCGCTGTGGGAGGTTCTTCGTGTTCCATTCCACATCCTCCTTGGTTGTCGTGTTCGCCGTAGCGCCAGCCATCTTTTGGCCTGCGATGGTGTCCTCCGGTGCTTTGAGAGGCGTTTTCATGGTGGCTGCCAATTGCAGAGTTGGCGATGCCGGGCGAGTTTCTAACCCGTCTAATCCGCCGTTCTTCATTTTCAGAGACAGTTGAATCGCGCTCACAGTTGAATCATGAATGATACGACAGAGTTGGGAGCTCTGCAGACGGAGAATGAGATCAACGTTGCCGTGGTGGACCTCAGACAAGGCAGGCGCGGATCAGACGGAGATCTGTGGTAACAGGGGAAGGAACCGGGCGCAGGAGGGAGAAGTGAGAGAAAAAGAAGGGCAGTCTATTGTGTACTCATTGGAAAAGGCGCTGATATATCCATCTTGGAGATTATCTTTTGTGATGCAAACCGAAATTCTCGTTGTTTTGGTAAGAGCAGCTGCTCGTGTCTGGTCTGCGGCGCGCCATGATAATTTCCACTCTTCGAGGACAGCTCCGGGGCTGTCGGAGCGCCTACCCCGAGATCGGAGATACTGGATACTGGGGCAAATCCCTGCAGCTGTCCATCAGGTCGCCGCGGGAGATCAACCTGGACCGCGGCGGGGAGTGTCTGGGGACCCCACTGTCCGCTAAAGTAGACGGCGTGGGGAGCACCCCACCAAAATTCTCCAGAATGACAGCCAGGCTCAACTTCCAATTGTTAATGTCAACTTCAATTATGCCAACTACCTGCAATTACAATGAATTATATTTTACCAACCGCCTCTACTGCGCCTTGACTCTCGCGCCATCTTGGTCCCAGTTCACTGTTATAGGCTCGTGATTGCCCGAGAACTTCTGGCCACCAAACCACAGCTCAAAACGCAAGTCGGCGGGCGCCACGATGACCCGAACATCGAACTGGCAGATGTAGTAGGTTTGCCCGCGAGAAAAGCAGCTCCCGCGCTTGTTCTTGAGAACCAATTGGTCCTGCTGCACGCCGGCCAGGTTGCTTCGGACATCACAGAGCTTGACCGCTCCGGCTGCCAGGGATTGGGCTCCGATTAGTTGGGGTCTTGTCTCACGGGGGAGGATGTTCGCGACTCACCTTGCTTCATGCTTGTCGGAAGCATCGAGGGCTCGTTCTGCGACACGACAATCTCCGAGTCCCACGCCCTCGTCGTGTCCCGGGAGCCGATCCGGATCTCGAACGACTTTACCAGAGGGACGTTGGGGTTGACGACGTCGCCTTTGCGGATCAGCCACTGGATCTGGTTGACGGCCCATTTCTGACTCGGATCAAAGGCATCAGTACGGATGTCTTCGTTTAGGTGTCTCGTTGGCGAATAGATCTCCTGGATCAGCACGCCGTAACTTGCGCGTGCGATGCGCGTCCCAAGCACCGACATTTGACCACCCGTCTCCCATTTCTGTTGCCGGTCAAACAGGAGGCCGCGGACGACAACGAGCTGAGGGTCGCTGCACGGAATCACGGCCACATTGCTGGCGTTGGGGTGCGGGTAGTATTGGAACCTCTGTTGCAGCTGATCGCGGACGTATTGTGAGCTGCCCAGCCCACCAGACAAGACCATGTATTGCTAACCCGCTCTCGATTAGCACTTGCACAAGGGGGCCGATGTCACGATGGCTTGATCTTACCACCTGCTGTGGATACCCTTGCGTACGCAGCCATTCCAGCTCCTGGACAATTCGCTTGTCGATGCCCTCGATTTGAGGATCAAACAAGGACTGGATCTCTTGTCTTGATGGCGCGTCAGCAACCCGAAGACAGCCTGGTTACACCCACGGTTGCCCACCCAACCAAGCGCAGCAAGGATAGAACAGCACTCACATGCTAAAAATCATCCTCCCGTTCTCGATGCCGATTCCCGCATGGTTGAAGTCATGCCTCACGCCCTCGATCGGGATCTTGAATTGCGGCTGCATGTAGGCCCGCTCGCCAAACTTGTGCTTGACTGTGCGAAAATGGTGACTGCGTGCTAAGCGCAGCGGATAGTCTGGCGGTAGCTGGCTGGCTACGTCGGGATACGCAGCCAGCCTCTGCGAGACCAGGCGGATGAAGAGCCGGTCGATCAGCGTCGCGCCAATCCCGACACCGTTGACGGCATGCAGAGACGACATCTGCGGCACGTTTGGATCTTCCGACGTGACCTGCATCAGTGCAAGATCAGTCGTGCCGCCCCCAGCGTCGACGGCAAGGAAAAGAGTTCCCATGGAAAAGTGCACGGCGCTGGTCTTGAGCGTTGCCACAGCGGCCGCCTCGGCCTCGGTCAGGTCGACCTGAGCGGTATGGCGTGGGCTCTCCATACCAAAGCCGGCGTTGCGGATGACATTCTTGAACGTGTTGATGATCTCTATGCTCGTCCACGTTGTCGGCACACTGAAGAGAAACTCGACGGCGAGGTCGTTCCAACCCCCTGTATGGCGCCTTCCGATCTGCGTCTCGATGCTCTCCTTCACATGCTCGTAGACTTGCCGCAGGTAGTCTGTGACGAACAGTTGAGCTTCCAATGTGCTCTGTGGCGCGCTCGACAGGCCCTGCTGATGTGCGTGCGCCAGTGTGTCGGGCTCCATGAAGATCTTAAAGAACTCGCGGCGCGTCTTGAGCGTGTCATCGTCGTCGGCGCACATGAAGCCCCATGATGAGAGAGTGCCGTCGTGGTTGTATATCAGCGTTGTTGGCACCTTGCGTTCGCCGCGGTCACCACTCCCAACCCAGTCGCTGATAACCTGGATCGGTGTGCGTGGGGTCATCCATGCCACGCCTGGAAGACCATGGTTCAGTGGGTGAGCTCTATTCAAATCGACCGTCGATCGTCGACTTACCAGTATATGTGGTCCCAAGGTCCACCGAAATAATGATGTCGGGCTCGCCCATAATCATTTTTGCGAGTTTCAATCTTCAACGCATGTCATTCCCCGTGGATATTAACTATCTAGGTACGATGAGCAGCAACGCAAGATGAACCAAACGTCGGCCTCCGTTCTGTCTACGGTATATATGAAGGCCTGTGGATAACAGCGAACATGCCGTGCTCAGTGGTTTGCAAATTGAAGAAGCAGAAATTGCGGGAGGAGTGACGCCACAGAGAGGTTGCTGTGCTGTGCTGGGAAGCTCGAAGATCAGCTCCGTCAAAGCCTTGCTTGCAGTCTCAAGTACAGGTACATGCATGATTCTCCAACACTCCTGATGTAGCGTGGGCTAATAAAAGCGGTATGCACCCAAGCCTCGACCGACTGCATGATGAGCCCACAGCTGAAGCAGCACAGTGCGGAACCAAAAGACCACGAACGCGGTCTCATTTGTTGACCGGGTTCCTCTTATACCACTGTCTTTTGCCAATTCGAACCTATTTCCTGGCGCAACATGAAGCCGACTGTTCCTTTCGTCTCCAATACACTACTTCGCTGAACCGATTCTACTTACTCGAGGTTCAAGTCATCCTCAGCAGCCGATATGCCGACGCCGGCTAGCACCTCGACCCAGCAGGTCTTGGATGGGACCAAGACAAGCTCAACGAGTAGCTCTGCCTCTGTCTCCGAGACTAAGAGTCTTTCCACATCCGCATCCGCATCTCTCGTGACGGGCGCTTTCGAGACGACGGCTTTCTTCAATGGGACCGTCACCGCCGTCACTTATACCGCTGCTGTTTCGCCCGGTTTCACCATTTCGGCTACAACGACGACGGAGGTGCTCAACACCGTAGTGACAATTCCAATTACTCCTGCTCCTGCCACAATCACTGTCAATGGGGCCCCGACAGTCGTCGACCGATCGCCAGCATTTGTCACGGAGACTGTGGACCAAACCGTGACCAACACCTTGTCCGAGCTCGTTGTTGGACGCTTCGTCAGCTTCGTCGGAGCTCCAACCATTGAGATACCTACCCCAGACTCGAATACACCATTCACGTTCACAGTAGCGGGCAACGCCGCCCCGCCGCCGGCTCCAACACCTAGCAGCACCTCTGGTACTACTCAGACCAGTTCCTCAAGCACCGGGGGCCCCTCAGGAACAGCAGCTCCTCAAGATATTTCGACTGGAGGGACAAATGGCGGCTTGGTCGCCGGTGTTGCGATTGGGTGTCTGGTAGCCGGTCTCCTTCTCGGCCTCGCCGCTGCTTTCCTCTTCTTCAAAAAGAGAAGTCAGAAACAGAACCACGACGGCTTTGCGACAGCAGAGCCAAAATTTGCCAGCGCGCCGCCACCGCCTCTGCCAGACCAGAACGGCATCCAGCTAGATCGGTTCCTTCTCGACGCGTCGCCTGACAAGGAGATAGCCTCGGAGCTGCACTCTCTCAGCATCCTCATCCAGCAGCATGTCGAGAACAACTACGTCCAGCACCACATCCAGGCAAACCCACACACGCTTGTACAGTCTCTTGCGCAGCTAGGATTCAGCCAGAGCGGAACCCTGACTCCCGAGGCGATTGCCGCGCTTGCCCTCGAGCCTCGCACCCGTCAAGTTGCCCTCCAGCATGTCATCTCCCAGGTCGTTTTCACCAGTGTCGACGTGAGCGCGCGGAGCCGCCTGTCGATGCTCCCAGCCCCGATCGCGGCTTTCCTGCAGTCCATTCCACCGGCGGAGAGTGGAAAGAGCAACGCGGAAGGTGAGCACTTTGGCTTCCTCTCCCATTCTCTGGCATGTCGCGCGCCTGCAGTCTGCCATACTAACAGCCTGGACTTCACAGCTTCCTCTCTTGCTTTGAACAAATGGCGCGTCCTGTCAGCGTTCCTTCTCCACCCCAGCCGCAGCCAACGGACAACGCTCCCTCCCTCTGATGCAGCCATCGTGCCTCAAGCTGCCAGTCTGGCTGGCGCGCTGGACACCTTCCTCGCTGCCTTTGCACCTGGCGACGACAATGGCCGGTATCAGCAAAACAACCATCTCCAGCAGGTCATCATTGAGGCGACCAAGCTCGGATATGTTTTGCTCTCGCAGCCCAGCGAGTGGCAATTCATCCATGTCCCCATTCAACAGCAGCACGGCGGGCGCGTTGCCGTTGTGTGTGCTGGACTGGCTAAGATTGCGCCCCAGGCACACAACGCTGGGCCGCAGCAGGTCGTTGCACCGACGCTGGTGCAGATATGAATGTCGATTGTTGGGTCGATCAGACCAGGCTGAGAGAGAGCCCGGGCTGAGATGCGCAGCTCGTTTGGCGCACTGTGCCTGTTTTTTATTTGACAAGGGGGGATGGTGCCGATCTTTCCGCTTCGTCTTGGAGGCGGTACAAACGAAGGCTAGGGCCTTGGAAGGAGGTGGGACTATTGAACAGCCAGCGCGGTTAGCCTGGTGGGTTGGGGGGCGCTGTTCACTCGCAGCCTCGTCGTCGTTGCATCGAAGGTGGTGCGCTGAAAACCGAACCACAAACCACCCACACTGCTGCGACGCACCCCGGACTCCACCGCCAGTAACCACGACTTTTCCCCAGGTCCCAGACAGGTGGAAGCTTTCTTATCATATCGGACAAGCTGGGTGGTATTGGACTTAAAGATAATAATCTAATTTATTTCTAACTCGACAATGAGAAAAGGGCCTGTCTTGGTTGTGTGTCACTCACTATCTGACTTCTTAGCAAGGGCCCGTCCGGTGATCCTCCTTGATGCAGGGTTTGGAAGCTTTGGTTCAGCCGCAGGCTGTGAAACCTGAAGGAACAAGCCAGGATGGATGCGGGAAAGGGAAGGATTTGGTTCACACCCAGGGAGCCAGGCCCGGTCGTTAGCTTGGGTGCAAGCGCCACTGCAACTGAATGGAATAAGTGTACACTACACCCATTATCACTGCCTTTCACTAGCAGTGGGACAATCAGTGTCACAGTGGGATCATAAATCTGAGGGCTATATCGTCGAACCGCGGCGTCGACAGATGAACCAGCAACGAATTGCAGCGAGGCTCTGTTGGATGGGATGTGGTCAATTTCACCGTGCATATGACAGGATACTTTAGGAGAACCCCGGGATGCAACATGGCTCCATGATTGGAGAAAAGCTGTCTGCCAAGGTTTTGCAACAGCAGCCCACATTTCAGCCTTCACGATTGTTACTGCGGGTTACCCCCACCAACAGCATCCTGGAATATCGAGGAGGAAGTACTGGTACGGGTGTATGGGGATCCGGCCACAACAAGTCCCCTCACGCAGCCCCTTCCTACGCCTGCTATCCTGCGCGTCGGCAGCGAACCAAGCTCCCTTACCCGACAGTGACAGGGGGAATCAGAGGCTGGCACCCAAACTCTTGCAGGCATGGCGCAGAAACTCGCAGAACCCGGAACCTGACCAGGAGCTGTTGGCTCACAGAAGTCGTGGGTTTTGCTCATGTTTGAACCCCTCAATATCATTGTACAGGCTACCTGTGTCTCTACCATGCCCGGAGTTGACCAAGGGAGGAGTGCTCGGACGCCCGACACATGATAACCTGGCCTTCCAGGTCACATAACTCACGGTACAATCGTCTGTTTATCTGGCCGCGGACTGCACTATCATGGCCGGGGCCGCTACGGCTTTGGAGACTCACAACGTGCCCTATAATCTCGCCATCTTCGACATCAACGTCGACCAGGCCCCCACTGCGGCCCGCCGCTGTCTCGAGCTGGTCCGGAACTCCCACGTCGATCTCCAGGACCTTATCCGATTGCGTGCTTCGTCACTCCATCTCTTGACAGGGGCCCACCCCGCCGCCCTCCAGCGAGTCGATGCCATAATCCAGATCGCATCGAACAGCCTGGTTGAGGTGTGTCAACTGGTCGAAAAGCTTCGGCCAGAGACTGAGAACGGGAAGACGACGTTGATGGGCAGGCTTGGATGGAAACTCGTCGACTCGCGCAAGTTCAAGAGCTTGGAACCGCATATCTTGCAGCAGCAGAACTCGGTCCTCGCCGAACTGAGCTATCTGAGGCAGCTCATACTGATGCGACAACCGCCGATGGAAGGGTCGAACGCCGGCGGAGGCGATGCCGCGGAACGGGCCATGGCCGACGAAATACTCTCCGGGAGGCACTTGGAGATAATACCAAGGTCTCCGACGGACTGGGACAAGGTCTATGTGGTGGGCGACACACGGCAAGAAGCAAACAAGATCAGGATCGAGAGACGACCGGTGACGGCCCAGGTTCCGATGATGGGCGGTGCAAGGACAGTTGCCAGTGCGCAACGGCCTGCCGTGGTTTGGGATAACATTGGCCTTCTCGATGAGATGTTTGGTGGCGGAACGTCGGTGAACCCGCCATCCGCTATGTCGACCGCCGCAGTCAACGACCAGGCGCCCCTGAGCGTTGACCAAGCACGGCAACATAGTAACTCCATCACGTCCATGACACCACCTCCCCCTTACTCCAGAAACAGGTCAAGCTCTACGCTTTCGGGTTCCTTCCAGTCCTTGAACGTATCCAGGCCGAGCCCCTTGAGTCGGAATATCAACATGGCAGGGCCTAATATCGAGGAAGACTCGCAAGGTCATGAACGAGCTGGGTCGGGGGCAAGCTCAAAGTTTGATCCTGATGGAGCGTCGCTCTTGTTCAGTGACTTTAAGCCTTTTGTTCCACTATCCCAATCCATGCCGCCGGTACTAGAGCAGCCTTTTGTTCCACTGCCACAATCCATGCCACCACCACCACAACAGCAGCCTTTTGTTCCACTGCCTCAATTTATGCCGCAGTCTCAACAGCAACGGTCAGCCCCGTTCACACGCCGCGCAGTACCGCCACCACCGCATCTTGCTAGATCGTACCAGCAGTTGCAGTCCGGTTCAGCAGGGAACCAGGTCTCAACCGATACACAACCAGCTGAACCAAAGACACTGTCGACCATTCCCCAGGATCTGATATTCCGGCGGGATGGCGTCAAGTATCCTTCACCACCCAACCAGGACTTTGCTGTCCCGGTTATGCCTCCAAATACATCTCGGTCTGAAGCAAGTCGTGGGTCATGGTCACAGACTGGAACATCAGATCAGAGCTCCGAGCTCAACGGTGCCTCCAGTGACCCCCTAGACGATGGACCAAACCCTCCCATGACATATGATAGCAATCCTACCACTTTATCCCAGCCTCACCAGACTGCCAATAACTCTCCACAACCACAACCACAATCCCAATTCCAATCCCAAATACAACAACAAAAGCCTACAAGGGATCTTCCAGCATCGTTTCGGGACCGCATGCAGCGGATGCCACCAAGCGATTCCCAATATCGAGACCAAACAAGAGAAGCCCAATCCAATCCCAAACACACAAGTCTCACGCCAGTAAGAGAGCCGGGGCAGTCCAGCCTCGAACAGATATCCCTTCTACCACCCCACCCCACATTCAGCCCTTTGCTCGCAACGCATCTGGGAAACTTTAACGTGTCAACCGACTCGATCCCTCAACTATCACAACCCGCATCCTTTGAGTCACAAAGCCGCGTCCCGCCACCACCGCACCTCAAACATCTACACCAACCACGAGCACCATCCCACCAAGCCAGCAAACAGGACTTTGCACAGAATCCACCCATCAACAAAACGAGCGTACCAAGCAACCTAGACCCATACGCCCAAGCAGCGGAGACGCCAAGCATTGGCACAGGCAGCATGATCCCCTCCTGGTCCCAAGCCGGCAGCGGACCACAGGCTATCGACCCGTACTTTATGACGCAAGGCTCGGTGCGCTACATCGGGCCGAGCAGTGTAGGTCTAGCATCCAAGAGCCGGGAGCAGCAGCCGGAGGAGCTGTCGAGCGTGAAGTTTGCGCCTGATGCCTCGGAATTGGATGGGATTAGTGTCGCTACGAGTCCGGGAGGTGAGCCGCGGGAGATGCCGGTCGGGGAGGTTTGGGTGCCTGTGCGGAGTCGGGCTGAACTGGAGTAGGATTTTGGTGGTGGTGGACTGTGGATGGTGAGTTTAAGGGGAGGGAGGTTTAATGAAGGGATGGATGCACGGGTTGTTGCGGTCTGCATGTTTAGCGCAGTTGAAGTTTTGTGTGTACCAGGTGTCAGGTACGCCATGAAGGGTTATGCCTGGGAAATGAGTAATGAATGATATAGAATCGTATCAAGACGAGACGAGTGTAGCAGGATATGCTCACACGGGTTCTATTTCATGGGCTCGGACTTTACATGTCTTCTGAGTTTTGATGTGCTCATGAATGCTTGCTTGGCATGTTTTTTGAGCCTGTGTGAGGTTGGGTCGTCCCCCTTTTGTTTACATCACCCCCTGTCTGAGTCTATCCCCTGGTCTAACCTTCATCCGCCCCCACCCACAACAACCCGCTTTCCCTCCCCCCCGCGCCGAGACAACCTTGATAATATCCACCCTATGCGAGGTTTGAGTACAACACCCGTACCCCGGGTCCGTCCCGTGTCGTGGTTTGTGTTCGGTTGTTGACTGAGATTTACCTCTTGTTACCGTTCGTAATTAATCGCAGCTCATAACACCTTGCTTTATGCAGCCAAGTCAACCAGAACTTGAAAGATTCGGTTTGCAGACAGAATCAGAAACATCATCATAATTCCCCGCCCCGGGTCAACAGCCAGTCCTTGGTCTCCTCAATCCCAATGATGACGGTAATAATCATCTTCCCATAAACATCGATATCATCCCCCTTCGCGTCCCGGAAGGTATCGTTCAAACTAGGCAGGGTGAGGAAGCAAAAGAAGGGGTTAGTATTTTTCTGCGTGTCTGTCTGTCCAGCCATCCCAACTTTCTAGGTATTCTTTCCACGTTTACATCATTCGGGACACGGACGTGATGAAAACTTACTCGGCATTCGACACAACAAAATGCTTCCTCCCCCTCCACGCCGCCGCAAACCCAAACGCATCCTTAGCCGTCCACAGGTGCGCCGACAGCGTGATCGAGTGGCTCATAAACACCGTATGGTCGCAGTACAGCGGGATGTGCCCCGTCATGACGCGGTACAGCTGCAGGAAGATGAAGGCGATCAGACAGGTGCGCCGCGCTGATTCCTGGAAGACCCAGAGGTCCCAGAACTTGCGCCGTGGGCTGACGGGGTAGATGCGGGGTACGGATTCGGGGATGTGGATTGGGTTGGGCAGTTGCTGCTGGTCGTCGTGTGGGTCTTGGTCGGAGTCGTCGAATGTGATCTCGTCAAAGGCGACGTGGGCGATTAGGGCTAGGGCGGCGTCTTCGAGGTGGTGCATTGTGGATTCCGCGGCTGTGCGCGTGCGGAGATCGTCGCTGAAGAGGCGGAGGATTTGGTAGAGGAGGAGAGCGTGGGTTCGGGCGAGGACTTCGAGCGGGGTGAGCGGGATAGGGGTTGAGATTAGGTCTTGGACTCTGCTCTCGACGGAGCGGTGGATTACGTGCGCGTTGGCGGGGTTTTTGGCCATGTATAGGGCGCAGGAGGAGTATGCGTCTTTGGGGGTGGTGAGTGTTTGTTTGTTTTTATCTCTGTTGTTTTGGGAAAGGGGGGATCAGACCTTGCATCGACTTGGGCATCTCGTACTCGTAGAGATGGGGATGGCACCAGGGCGTGTGGTTCTCTGTCACCATCTGCTGGGGCGCCGCCATGACCTTGTCGAGGGTATACTGAAGACGCGTCTTGATAGCATGGTGGATGATTTCCTCGACCGGCCTGCCTCGGTTCAGGGGCGGAGATGTTGATATCGAAGGGTCGAGGGGCGAGCGGAACAAGGCGCTCTGCGGATTGAATGAGTGCAGAGGCATCAATGAAGCAGCGCTGCTCTGCTGACTAATGACGGCATCGTTGGCGTCCACAGCCAGCCTTGGTTCAGGAGGTGCTGCTGAGGGGGGTTCGGCGGCTGATGGTGTTGCGATTGGTGGAAGAGGGAGTTGCTCAGAGGTTGTCTGGGGAGGGCTTGGGTCTGGGAGATACGTTGCCCCGTCCCACTGAAACATGTCAGTTCCAGTTCCCGAGGGACTCCATGCAACCGGAGGCAATGGCAGGCTAAGCTGTGGATGGTAGTTTGGGACAGGCGGGATGTAATGGGGGTTGGGCTGGGTTGTAGCCCTAGTAGCATGCCCCGTTGTCGCTGGTGTTGCTATTGTCCCTGGAGCAGGTCTCTTGGCGATACCGATGGATGGATACCGGCAGTCTATCTTTCTCTGCGCACATCTCTGACAGACGGGCAGCTCCAGGGTGCAGCGTCTCTTTGCCTTGATGCACCCAGCACAGGACTTTCGCCGTGGGGGTGGATTTCCGCGCTCGACGGCGGAGAGTGACAGTGACTGGCTCATGTCGGGTCTGTCTCTAAGTGGAGGAGTGATATTGAAAGTTTAGCCTCACGGTGATAACACGGATTGAGACTAGCTTGGGGCCTTGTAAGGAATGACGACGCCGAGGCCGTTGCCGTGTCGGTGACTTTTTCTGTGATAGAGATGACACTGGGCGGCGTGGTGTGGTGTCACAGACAGCGTGGATGTCAATGAGAGTGTGAGAGAAGCACGACGGTCTGTTTGCTGGCGTAAGCAAGCTATGGCGGAATTCCGCCCGCCGACATGGGTCTGCAGATGGAGTAGAGAGGGGAAACCCGCCGCACAGTGTAACCTCAGTAAGTGTGTTCACACCAAGAATACTAAGTAGACAAGTATTCGACGTTGGATACACTGAGTTTTAGATTACAGGTAGTACAACTCTTTTCAGGGGTAATGGTCGAGATGTCAGCATAGCTTCATTAAAGTAAACACTGATTGAAGTCACAGGGTTGAGACTCAGTCCCCGACTTATTACCATGAACCAAGTATCCAGCTAAGCCCCTGTGGATGTAATTAAAGACTAAGACTACCTAGTAGTAATGCTCCGCCTTGCCCGCGATTTCAACTGGCATTGGCGGAGTTCCTCTTCCAAGCCCCTTTTCTTGCGGTTCAGGAGCGGCTTCCACAAGGGAGTTCCGACAAGTCGCTGACAAATTGAGGATTGTGCGCACACCATTCATGGTTAATGAATGCCATCAAGGAGCTGATGAAATTTCTATTTGGTCGTGATTCCCTGGCGATGTCAAAGATATAAGACTACCCTCTCCTCTCCATGTAAGTCGAGGAAATCAACCCCTTTTCAACACCAAACAAACCACATCTACCCTACCAAGCTCAACACCACCAAACCCCAGCAAACCCAACAACCACCATCCCCAAGAACTCACCAAACACAATGTCCTCCGCCCCAACCGTCTTCGTCTGCGCCGCAACCGGCAGCCAAGGTCTCAACCTCGCCCGCCAACTCCGCGAAGCGTCCTGGACAGTCCACGCAACAGTCCGCAACCCAACCTCGCCCGCCTCCCTCACCCTCGCCGCACTCGGCGTCAAACTCACCACCGGCGACTGGGACAACACCGCTGCGCTCGAGGCCAGCATGGCAGGCTGCACGCACCTCTTCCTCAACACCATCATCCCCTTCGCCAACCCGTCGCACGAGCGCGTGCAAGCCGCACGCATCCTCTCCATCGCCAAGGCCGCGGGCGTGCGGCACGTCGTCTATTCCAGCGCGCTGTCTGTCGATCGCCTTGATGAGGTCGCGCATCTTGATCCGGAGTCTATCCCGGGGCAGTCTGTTTACTCTAAGCAGGCTATTGAGACGGCGGTCAAGGCAGCTGGGTTCGAGAGCTGGACTATCCTCCGCGGTCCCTCCTTCATGGAAAACTTCCTCCTCCCCAAGGTGGCCATGTTCGGCGCCCTGCGTGACACAGGCGTCTGGAGGGCAGCCTACACGCCCGAAACGGTCATGCCGCTGGTTGATACCGATGACATCGCGCGGTTCGCTGTCGCAGCGTTCCGGGACCCGAAGCGGTTCCATGGCAAGGGCGTGGCTATCGCTGGAGACGCGTTGACGCCTCCGCAGATTCTGGAGAAGCTTTCCAAGGCGACGGGGCGGGAGATGAGCTTTGTTCAGATGAGCGACGAGGAGGTCAAGGCCCAGGGCGCGGTTAATCCGTTTATACGTGCGCAGCTGGTGGTCGCGCAGTTGATTGACTTTATTGATCTGGAGGAGCCGAAGTCGTGGGGGGTGCAGCTGACGACGTTTGATGAGTTTCTTGTGAAGAATAAGGAGCTTGTGAGGGAGACGTATGAGCTGTGAGCGGCGTGGTTACTTACCTGGTACCTATGGCTGGAGATGGAGGATTTAAGAGAATGTGTGGGGAATTTTGTAGCAGCTGTGCGCTTTTTGGATTCATAGGTGTAAAAGCTATCTAGTTTGTTGACAAGAAAAAGGGGTTCATTTCTTACTAGCGAGACAAAATTGGACCATGAAAAATAAAAAAAATAGTATTAATCAAGAGTGTGCTCTTGTTAATTCCCCATCAAAACATGACCTATTGTACCGATGAAGCGGTAAGTCATATCAACAGCATCACCTCTAGACAACCACCGCATCTCACACGACACTTCTATCTCAACAAAACACATAAACATCTCATCCTCACCAGACAAATGCAGTAACACAGCTCAATACGAAGTCTTGGTCTTGCCCCCCATCATGCCCTGAACAGCACCTCCAATCTTGCCATCTTCAGTAAACTGCTTGCCAATCATCCCGTCCTTGGCCAGGGGGCCTCCGATGGCCTGCGCGGTGCCTCCGATCGCTCCCTTTTCTGCGCCACATTAGTACAGTCATCATCACACTCACACATAGCAACCTCCCATCGCCGAGCTGAGAGTTCAAGCAGGATTTGTACTGTCGCCTATAATTAGATTCAGACTGGAATGAACGTACCAGTAAACTGCTTGCCAATGGCCCCGTGGGCATCAAACACCTTGTTCCTCTCGTGGTGGCCCACATGTGCGTTGGCGGGCGTTTTGGTGGATGAGGACATGCCCCCGGCCGTCATGAATCCGGAGGATCCGGCCTCGGGGTGCGACTTTGACGACGGCATAGTAGTCACTGATTGAGTATGACTTTGTTGTGTGTTTGAGTTAAAAGGGGGTTGAAAAGGGGGGTAAGAGTATGTTGTGGACGGTGTGGCAGTGTATAATTTAGGGGTTTGTCAGAAGTGATTTGAATCTCCGTTAATTCACGGGCATTAAGTCTATTGTATTACCTATGGCCGTTAAAAGAGGCTGCTGCATTCCGTTGGGACCTCTGGCAATAATCAGGGCGGGTGGGTGGCGGATTTGGTGACTTCATCGCTCGCTAACAAAGTCATGACCGGTGAGTGATGTCACTCCGAGTCCCTCCCGCGCACAAAAGAGTCAGTTAGGCACACACACGCGCGCATGCACCTCCTGATATCTCCGCCGTATATCCATGGCTTCATAGCCTATAAAAGATTAGTGTAACAAGCTTATCTCGACGTCCGAGTCCCCGAGTCTTTAGACGGGCGGATGTCCGACGATACACTAATTAGCTCACTAAAGTAAGGTAGGTAGAATCAGACTGAATCAGCTTCAATGACGAGTCCATACCCAGTCTTCAAGATATATTAGTATCCGACCTAGACAAAGGATGAATGGTGCGTCTTAGTCCCAGCTAATCAATGAAAATAAAACCAGATTACATTGCTACCATGAGCAAAGTGACAAAGCAGAAATTCAACACCACATCGCATATTACTATGGACGACTGATTCTCTTTAATTAATCCACCACATTCCAATATTGTTGCAAAAACAGATCTGTGATTGCGCACCAGCAACCACCCATTATAACCCCCTTTCTTGTCAAGCATCCATTCGTCGCTCCAATCGTTCATAATCAAGGATTCATTATGAATAGATCTCTTTGGTCTTTATATACCTACTCTACCAAGCGATAGCTAGCTATATACATATTAATGTAGCAGTCTTGCCCTAATTACATGTATGTAACGCTGTAAATGCTGAGTTAAGTCCCTCCTCCATCCTCCCTATCAATATAATCAAGTCCAAATCTTCCTTCTGTTGAGTGGCAACCTAGGTATTCTCTCCGGCCATCATCGAAAACAGCCCCGACCGAATATGAACCCAGCGAAATGCCATGCATGCATCTAATGCATGCATCTAAGTAATAACAATGATGAAGGAGCTCATGTCTCTGCACCTGGCCTGAAAACATAGCCCCCTGCTCTAGCAAGATATACCGTTTGCAACCTTCTAATCCCCTCTGTACTTCATCACCCCCAAAACACAAAGGCAGACCAAAGTCAAGTCCACACAGTCAGGTCAGACAAACCCCGACAGCGAGGTGACATGCAAGATGGCATTATCATAAAGCCAATTCTGCACCGTGCACGAGACGCCCGCCTTGACCTTAAACATACCATGCGGCCCGATGGTGAACTCGGCCTCGCCCTCGAGCTTCACGCGCGCTTTCCCCGTCGCAAGCGAGCAGATGCGCGTCATGTTCCTCTCCGGTTCCATCTGCAGCGTAGCTCCCGACTGGATGGTGTCGACGCGGAAGGAGACATCTTCGCATACCGGTACGCTCTTGTTGGTGGAGAGATAGGCTTTTGAGAAGGCGATATCTGCGGTGGAAGGTTAATTTGGGTTTGAATGCTCAGGGGTGGTGGACCATGGGACAGAAAAAAACTTACTCTCGCCATTGGCAACCGAATCCTCGCGAATTCGGCCTGGAGCTACCTCCCATGTCTCCATCTCAAGAACAGCCGGCTGGTAATATCCCGCCGTGACAAGCGACGATGAAGACAACGACTGGCCCGTCTGCGTCGGTTGAGCAGACCTTGGTGGCCGGCCTCGGGGGCGACGCCCATCACTGCTCTCCCGGAACGGAGAGCCATCCAGCATCGATGCATCCTCCCCATCAGCGCCACTAAGCGGAGTCCCTTGATGGCGTTTCGCGTCGTGTCCATAATCCCCATCAAACGCCGCGCTTCGTTTGTTGTTTCGAGCCGTGGACGGCGGCGGCAGCTCGGAAGGAGTTCGGCTCCCCTCGGCCACAGCAGCCTCGATTGCCGCCCTGCCGCCAACCCAGCCGTGCTTGGGGAAAGGCGCCTGACTCCGTTTGGGAACCCACTCCTTCAATGAACAGTAAGTTTGATTGCCGTGGTATAAGCAATTTGCGCACGAGATGTAGCGCGAGCGGGCCTCAGCATTGGATTTCCGCGCGATTACCACGCAGCCCTGGAACGGGCCTCTGCCTTCGCGGCACCGACCACAGCCCTTCGGCGCCTTCTCTCCCGTGACCTGTATGATCGCGGCCGAGATATCCCTTGGGTTCTTCTCGTAGAATCTCTCGAGGGGTCGATACGGATTCATGGTCAGATCTCGCTGCCGCGGCATTGGCAGAAGCTCTTTGACGAAGCCACTGTCGGGGATGGCATCGGTGTGAGCTAGGAAGGGCTGAATGTAGTCCCATAGACCCTTTGGATCGCTTCTGAGCTCACTGGCGGGAAGGCTTTGATCCTCCTCTGTATTCGTGTTGCTCGGGGTAGTCTGGCCCGCAGCGGCATAGTCGGGGAGCCGTGCTGGAATCAGGGGAACCTGCTTTGATTCGTCGATAGGGTTTCGGGAAACAACCAAGGGGGGCGCCTTGGTAATGATCTTTCCTCCCGCACCGAGTTTCTTTTTCCTGTAAACTCCGGCTTGCGACAGAGTCCCATCACCATTGTCGTTAAAGAGATAGGCATAATGCGCACGCTAGGCGAGGGTCAGATGTATCATTCTAGCGCCGGGATAGGTTGAGAAACATGCCTCAAAGTGGAAGCCGAGGTCTTGTCTCTTGTAGAAAGCCCTTCGGCATGTCCGGACAGGACAAATCCATGGCCGATCCGGGTATGTTGTGTCGAGCTTGTATCCAGCAGGAATCAGAGCACCGCTCATGGAGACGAGCTGCCCAAACTGGTCTATCACGTAATTGTCAGTTGCTGGCCGAGCGACGAGAGAGCACAACATCGCGCTTCTCACCTGGCCACATGGAATATGGTCTGCCAGTATCCGGCTCAGCCACTTGGATGCTGTCTTCCTCGCCCATGGGCGAGATTCGAAATTCAAACTGAGCGGCCTGCGGTGTACCTGCTTGATTATCGCTCTCACCCCCGTCGACAGTCCCTTCGAGTCTACTGGTCTCCTGTAAAGTGGCATCGCCAATCGAGAAATCCATGGACTGCCGCGAGCCTCCTTGGGCCCGGGTACTTGTGATCCGGCGTGCCCTTTTTGCGCCCCAGCCTTTGTGAGAACAATATGTCTGGCCGTAATGGTAGAAGCAGTTTGCGCAAGCAAAAATGGAGTTCAACGGTCCCGGGTGGGCCGTCTCAGCTATCATGACACATCCTTGAAATGGCCCCTTGCCGTCTCGACACTTTGTGCATGGATTTGGTGCAAGCTCCCCCGTGACTTGGATGATCACGGCCGACACATCTCTTGGCTGCGAATCAAGGAAAGGGTGCAGAGTAAGCCGCTCAACATTCCATTCGAGATTGCGAACTCGTGGAAGAGTAATAAGCTGCCTAACCCACCCTTTCTGGGGAAGATCGGGCCCTTTATGTCGGACCAAAAAGTCCTGAAGATAAGTCCACAGGGTTTTCCAATCGCTCTGCAGGTCATCATTGATTGTCTCGCCTTCCACTTGAATTGGCGTCGAATGATCCGAAAGAAACTCAGAATCGTCTCTCGACCCTGAGTTGCTGCCACGTATCAGAGCCGAGTCATTGGCTCCCGGCTCTTTCTGGGAGCCTGAGAGCCAAGTGAATTCGGCGGCCTTGGGAATGGAGGGTGGGACCATGGGGGGTTCCAAGGGGTCAGGGGGCCCCCGAGAGACAACAATTGGGGGGATTTTTTTAAGGCCATCCCCATGCTTGTGGTACATTCCTCGGTCTGACAGGGTTCCGTCCTCATTATCATGGAACATCTTACCGCGATGTTGTGGCTAAGGGACGCACATTATTAGTCGTGTGTTAACAGCAGCAATGGCTACAGAGGAGGCAAAGGGTAGAGCCAGGACCGCTCACCGTGAAGTGAGCTCCAAGATTGTTGATAAGCCTGAAGACTTTCCGACGCGTGCGTACAGGGCATACCCAAGGGCAGCCGGGGATCGCGTCCGAAAGCTCATATCCCTCAGGAATGAGAGCGCCGTATGTCCCCGTGCCTCTCCACACTCTGTAAGGGCGGCCCGGGGCAGCCATTTCGATGGCGGTGACACCGCCTTCGCGGGCGGCTCGATCTTCACCTTCGAAATCACCAGTATACTGTCCGCGATCTGCTGAGGCCTCGGACGGCGCACTGCCTTCCCAGTCCCCATCATCGTCGCCCATATCCTCCATAACGAAATCAAGGTCGGGTTCAGCCTGAGCATCAGCGTCAGCATCCCAATCTTGCTGCATATCCTCGAGCATATCAGCCTCAGAGGCAGAAGTTGAGCTGCTGGGATCGTGGGTTGCTTGGTTTGGATTCCTGGCATTGAACCCCAAGCTGTCGTGCGTGGTGTTCTTATTGTCCGAGAACAGGCGAGCAAGCTGTCCTGGATCTAGTGAGGTCTTGCGGTGATGCCCATGATGAGACTCGAAGCCGCTGGAAGTTGGGGCGTACGAGGAGCGAGATTTTGCGCCCGGTTTGGCACCAGCCACGGGCACGGGACTGGATTCTTCTCCTACAAGGCCCTCTTTCCTCCGTCTGATGGTCTCGAGCCTCTTTTGGTGAACGTGGTTCATGCTGCCTGAAGCCCATCGACGTTTCAGTGCTTCGCGGATTGCGTTCCTCCTCTCGATATCGTTCGCATACTTTGATGATTTGGAAGATGACGGGCGATTCTTGGCGTTCATGGGGCTAGACTGGGATGGGGTATACGCAGGCGCAGGTGCAGGTGCAGGCGCAGGCGCAGACGGAGATGCAATTGCGGACGTATTTGGTTGTGGATGAGCTGGCGGAGGAGGCATTGGCGGCCGAGAATCGGGCGTGATAATATCGCTCAAGATTCTTGCTGGCTCGGGGCCGGCCTCAGCGGCAGCGGCGGCGGCATCTTGCCCTATGGATGACATGGAAGCTTGCTCGAAGCCGCCAGGCAGCCAAGCCTCCATTACGGCCCTTCTGCGGATGGGCTCCGAGGCCTAGAGAGAAACAATGCATGCTGGTCAACATTGAACATGTTGGTCGAGATGGATGAGCTCGCCATGTCATGTCAGGGCGGTGGTGGTTGGTGAGGGTGAGTGGTGAGTGGTGAATGAGTGAGTGAGTGAGTAAGTGGGTGAGTGAATGGGTGGGTGGGCGGATGGGTGAGTGAGATGTGATTCTCACCGTGCAGAGTGGAGGTGTGCAACTTCTGGATCGCTTGGGAAGGCAACAGATGGCCGATGCCTGGGCGATTGACCCGCCCACGCGTCAACGTCTGCCGTGCAGCACCTACGTTGGTGGACCGATACCCTCGTTGGCCGGAGGTTCTGCGAGCTTTAGCAGCATAGAAAAGCCACTTTTTGCCGATTTGAAGCCGACACCGTACACGACAGCCTTTTTTAGATGACGCGAAGTTAAAAATCCATTGCTGGCTCGCGTCTTCGTAGAATTAGCTAGTAGCACCAGCTAGCCTGTAGCACAGCCCCGATAGATATGGTCCGTGCGCAAGTCTTTCTGATATTAGGTTTGGTGGCTTGGCCTAAAATACCCGGCTAGTGGGTTTCTGGCAGCAGGTCGACCAAAGGCTAAAAGAAAAAAAAAGAAGAAAAAAAAGATGCACGCTTGAAAATCAAGAAAATCAATTGATTTTGTCGGCAATTGAGAAACAATGACATGCACTATCCCAGCTAGCAAGTAGTGGCACTAACAACAGTTCAGATGAATTCGGATATTCTCTCGCAATTGGATATTGCCATCCTGCTCGTGGCCTCACTCGTATCCATTAAAGCTTTCCCTCCCGCTTCATCATCAGTCATTACTGTGTACTGGCAGGTGAAGGACGTTTTTCAGCGCCGTTTCGTTCCCGTTTGCTTTGCGGTTGCGGGAATCATGGACATAAAATCGTCAGGCGGGATCAGTACTGGGCACATTGCATAGTGCCGGTGCGTTGCTGTTCCCGCACTGTTCCCGTCAACATGTGTACCGAGCCCCTGATTAGCCCCTGAAAATGAATACCGCAACCATTCAATGGTAACAACCACAGTCTAACCTGCGGTATTTTGGTAAGAGATTTCGGGAGGCAGGGGACGAAGCCGAGGGTCAGGATTGCTTTGGTGGCCTGTAGGTGTGGTTGTTACGATTAAATGCTTGCGGTAAACGAGTCCAACGCCTGATACCCAAATATCACAACGATATACCGTTAATGACCGACATTATGTAAAAGAATAGACATGCCCATAAGGATTCTGTGGTGTAGTATCAAAATGAACTGTCAGAAATTTTGAACCCTTCACACCGGGTTGAGGGTTTGCGGCTGTTGCTGAAGAGGGTGCATGCAGTCAATAAAGTCTCTCTGTTTGGCTATGTGGAAAAGAGGCGGCGGGATATGGCCGGTTGGATTTGCAAAGTTCCAGGTTGCCTATGAGCAAATCAGATCCGATATCTGATGGGCACTAACCTTGGTCCATCCATGGATCTGATCGGCTGCTGTCGGTAGGCCTTCCGAGAGAAACCAAACAGCTCGGCAACGTTGGCACAAGATGTCCCAGTGCACATCCTGTTCCGGGGCACGAAAGGTCGAAATGAGTCACTTTTTTTTTTTTCTCCCGAGGCACTCCAAGTGGTGTGCCATCTTCATATAAACCCGGTTGCCCTTCCTCACTTCTCTGGATGTATTCCAGCCCCCTGTTTGTCGTTGCGTTCTTGGAGGGAGGGAGAGGGAGGGAGAGGGAGCATTTATCAAAGTTACTACGAGCGGAGGCTGCCCCTTCTCAACATATAGTCAATGCCCACCCAGGCTGACGCAAGAGCTTGTGATTCTTCTTGATGAACTGGTGTTCCGCCCTGCTTGAATCAAAAATGATGCTTCTTGATTTTGGTACGAGTTTCATGACCAAGGCCCTGAACTTGGAGAGTGCACTTGCAGTTGGCTTGTGGTCAGAGTCTGTCCACCCGGAAATCTCAGGAACGTCAAGCAGCCACCCTGTGACTGTTTTTGATTAGGTTTGGCATTCCGAGCTTGATAATGCACGAGATGAACCATTGCGAGGCGTAGTAGGAAAAGAAGATAGCTCCCCAGAAAAGTGGAACATATATCAGCAGACGTGTCCAAGAACCTTAGCAGAGAGTGATCCATAATGCCAAAGAAGCTGATTCTGCCGACAACAAGGTTTCCCATTCCTTCTATAAGAAGCCCAACCACCCAGAGATTCCTCTTCCCCTTTTCTCACACACATTTGCACTCGTACCACTTCGCCACCAGACCGCACCACACCTCGTTCCAAAGACATTCAGACTACGGCGACGCTCCCACCGAGCCCCCTTTTACCTAAACGCCCATCGTCATTCAACATATCCTTGATTGAAGTCCACAGCAAAGTCACATACGACTTCGTCTGTGAATGATTCGAAATTCGATTGCGGTTCGGCTGTGGTTCAGAGAGCAACCTCACCATCTTCTTCTTTTCTCTATACCTCCTTACCCACCACCCCAACTACCGCCACCACCACCACCACCCATCCGAGGCCATGAAAAACTCGACAAGACCCTCCCGCCCCTACAGCCCTGGTCGCGGCAACACCAACTGGGGCCGGAAACGCAACGCCTACGAGCAGGCGTTTGACCACGGCCATCAAGACGAACGCGTGTGGCAGGAGGGCGACATCGCCTTTCTGAAGCCGGACGACAGCTTCACGGCGGAGGAGCACCGGGAGCTCATCGAGCCCAAGCCCGGCGAGAAGCACGGCTACATGCCGGCCAGAGCCTGCGGCCACCCCGTCATCGTCCTCCGCCGACTCTCGGAAAAGTCGACATACATCCTCGTCACCCCCGTGTCGGCTTACAGCTCGGGAGAGGAGAACGGTTACAACCCCCCCTGGCGCCAAAGCTACCACCAGTGGAAGACCCCTGAGGACTTCCGCGCCGTCGCCGGTGCCGAGAACCCCCCGGGGCGGAACCCATACCTGTACCTGGAGGAGGGACAGAGGATGCCGAAGCCCAGGGCGTCGTGGCTGTACATCCAGAGCGTCTGGTGTGTGCCGCTGACCGTCATCACGCGCTTCACCAAGACCTCCGAGCTGCTCCGTGTCCGGCAAGACAGCCTGGACGAGCTCCGTAAAGACATGTCTAACAAGGCCAAGAGATGGGGGGAGTGCATACTTGAACTCAAGCGACACGAGCCGTCTGCCAGGGTATTTCTCACCACCGCCGACGTCGACTGGCGAGACCAGTCGTCGGCAGACCTCCTCGCCCAATCCTCATTTTATAAGTGGTCTGGGCCTCCTAACTCCCCCTTGAAGTCAGACTATGCCGCTCCCCCGGCACCATTATCACCATCATTACCACTACAATCATCATCATACACCTCAGTACGTATGCCGCAACGGGAGAGGGCAGGTTCAAACACCTTGATCAACGTCTGGGACCGAAACGCTCGACGGGGCAGCTACACCAACAATAACACCAACACCATCACCAACACCATCACCAACGGCACCCCGGAGCAGACGAGCACCACCACCAACGGCAACGCCAACGGCAACGGCAACGCCAACGGCACCCCGCAACAGACGAGAACCACCACCTCCTCCTCCTCTGCAAGACCGTCAGTCGGTAACCCCGAGGCGATCCCGAACCCACCGAGAAGGACCTACGCCAGCGTCGCCGCCCCCGTCCAGCCTGAGCCCTTCCAGCGCCAAACCTGGGTGGGCCGCAGGCCGCCGCTGCAGAGGTACCAGCCTGCCACCACCAACTGGAGACCCAACAACTCCACCACCACCACCACCAACAACAACAACAACAACACCTCCCGCAACATCAGGCTTTGAAAGTGTTGATGATTGCCTCGGCACACTACACTCTACACACGATAACGGTGGCTTCTTTGGCATTACCCTCGGGAAACGGACGGATAACAGACTGGACACCGTGGCGTGTTGGAAATCTACAAGGGGCCGGATAACCATATTGGACTTTGACTTCAAGTTTTTGGTTTATCTTCTTGGATTTGAATTTGGATTTCGGTTGGATATTTCGAAAGTGTGGATGGACTTGTTACCTCGGTTTTGCTAATTATTTTTTGGGGAGGAATCTGTGGACTTATCTTTTCACTTTGGACTCGGGTATCGTTGTGTCAATTCTTGCAGTTCATCATCTCTCACTCGACGCTAAATCAATCTGAAAACTCTCTTGCCTTCCATTGTCTTCCATCTTGAAGTGGTGAAAACAGTAGACCCCGGTTGTAGACTCGAAATGCATAGTGCAGCCGGCGTGTACTCGCCCAACTCCCAACTTCCCCGTGTGATGTAAACGGAACCAGCTCACCGAACCAACTCACCTACCAGCTCTTCAATGCCGAACTTGAACATGCGAAATATTTTACCACCCTCACGTACTACGCTCCCTAAATGCTGTACAGCGCAGTTTGCTTGCCCAACTCCAAACTTCCCTGCGTGATGTAAACCGCTTACCTGCCGGCTCTTCAATGACGAACTTGAGCAAGATGGCCTGGTTTCCACCCCACGGCATTATAACTACACGCAGACCAAACATCTCTACCCCTGAAGCCATCCAATAAGTACAGCATCCAAAACATAAATGATGTCTTCAGAGTCTGGTTGTGTGGTTACTGGGGATCTAGAATCTCAGAAAAGTACCTGGTACTTAGTATACACAAAAACAGACATGTCGTGTTTAAACTCGCAAGAATGACTCATCTAAGTAGTTGAGTTTGACAGGGTTGATTACCTGACTTGAGGCAAATCACCCATTTAACATGGCGTCCCAGACAAAGTTAAACGGCCCCGGCACAAGTATATCGATAACCGGATTCTACACGGACAAACCGAGCAGCTGCCAACTGCCAACGATCGAAGACCGCTTCAACCTCCAAAGCGGTTCAGCTTCACACATGGAGCTATAGCAAGCCAGTCAGACGCCAACTCGGCATAGGACTCAACTCCAACCCGTAACGGTCTCCATCTCACATAACGATCCCCGGGTCGGTCGGTCGATTGCGCTATCGGACGCCTCTTTGTGGCTTTTATCGTGGCGCCGAAGCACAGAACCATGTGCCCTCTACAAACTCGGCACAAGCAACGCAAGATTTACCTCGGAAGACTCGCAAAGAGAAGCTGTTAAAGCCGGCAAATCGCATGCGTCTCGGGTCTCTTTCAAACTTTGACGCTGCATTCCGCACCGCTCCGCGAACATCCGCCAGAAAGTCAACGCCATGACAGCGGTTCCGCCATGATTGACATGCCGTTGAGTTCGTCGCCCGAAAAAAAACAGAGCGGGTTTGTTATCTCAAACTCGGGTATCTACCCTGAACCCGGCACCCAAGCACCGACAGTGCACTTATGATAAGTACCCTGACCACAACCCCTCAAAGCTTCCCAGCAGCCTTCAAGCCCCGGTCCCCATCCACCAGCACACACCAGCCCTCACCTCCCCACCCACCCTCACCAGCGACAACAGCCTTAAAGTTGTCGCGCGCATACTGCAGCACCTCGTCGTCGAAGGTGCCGGGCTGCAGCCAGACAGCCGGCACGCCGAGTCCCTTGGCCTCCTCGAGAGACTTGCGGGTGATGGGCGGCGCGGTGATGAAGGAGATGGATGTCTCCTTGGGGTTCTCCAGGGCCGAGATGGATGGCACGGTAGGGTAGTCCTTGTCGTCGACCTTGATGGCGCTCGCCACTGGGTTGATGGGCTTGGCGGGGAGGTCGCGGGTGATGTACCACTTGAGGACTGTGGGGAGTGTTTAATTAGTCAAAGGTACGAAGAAACCCACGGGAAAATTACGCCAAAATGGGAATAAGAATATGTGAGTGGGTGGGTTTGAGTGTAAAATAATGCCGACACCTCGGGGTAACCCCGGCTTGGGAATACCCGGCAATATTACGAGTACATCGGTCACGATTGAACAGAACCAAAAAAAAAAAGACCCCACTAACCCTTGTGTCCAAACTTTGCGGGGTTGGTACTCGCACCCACAACAGCATAGTTAGGGGACTGAAAGAAAGTCTGCATGGTCGCGTCGGTAGCCGCCATTGCGCTTGTGGATCGCAATTTGATGATGGGGAAGTGTATATGCGGAGGAGGTGTGGACCTGATTGCCCGACGGAGGGGTGGAGGCGATGATGATAATGCGCGGGAAACAACAACAGCTTGCGGAGGAGATGCAAAAGTTAAAGTAAGTGGAACAGCAACAGCAGCGCACGGGATCCGTTGAAATATCAATGACATCCAAGCTGGGTCTCTTTTGTGTCTCGGACGATGGGATAGGTACCAGGTAGGTAGCGCAATAGCTATATTCCAGGTCAGACTCGGGTAAGACAGCTTCAGCAATGACAAATACTTGAGCTGGTAGGTAAAGTATGCTTCTAATTGTCCGGGACAAAGGAGTCACAGCGATGGATCCATCCCGTCCCAATGCATGCAAGCGGCGGTGGGCTGCAGCGTGCGAGCGCAGGGTCTTGGGAGCGACCCCGCCAAAACGAGTGGCTGCCCTGCAATGACGTGCCTCGGCCATTCAAGTCCCCGATATCGCATCGCCTCGAAGGGCGGTCGGCACCTTCCAATCGCGGCTCGGTGACCGAACGGGTACTGTCGGGGATACGTCTTGTGAAGTACCGTTGATGGGAAACTAAATCAGCGATTGAACCAATGGAGGAAGTTGATGGGAGATCACGCATCGGATTCCGAGGATGATGACATGGGCGTGGAATGGCGCGAGCAGTGACTTGAGTTTAAAATCCTAGAAATGCATCCCTGGGGCATCTGAAAGTGACATTGCCGGCCGTTGATAAGGCGCCAAACAGACTAAATAAACACAGTTCACGATGGCCACATTTGCGCAAGTTTCCCCCTCCCGCACGATCCCCTCTTACCTCACCTCCAGTAACCATCTTACTGTTTGACATGTGCTAACTCCAAGCCCCGTCTGCATCGCTGCCAGGTATCCAGTCGAGCAACCTACTCCTCGGCGGGGTACGCAGCCTTCCGGCCCTCGTATCCACCTGCGCTCTTCAACCGAGTTCTTGCCTTCCACAATGCAAATCGGGGTCGTGCTCCCTCCCCATCACCACCAGGAACAGCAAGCGGGACATTGCTGGACCTAGGCTGCGGGCATGGCTTAATCGCACGTGCCCTCGCGCCGTCCTTCCCGACCGTGACTGCCCTCGACCCCTCGGCCGGCATGGTAGAGCAGGCCCGGAAACTCACCTCAGACCCCAAGATCACGATCAAGCAAGGCGGAGCCGAAGATCTCTCGTTCGTACCCGACAGCTCCATCGACTGTGTTGTCGCCGGCCAGGCCGCGCACTGGTTCGACTTCCACAAGGTCTGGCCCGAGCTCGCGCGCGTGGTCAAGCGCGGCGGGACGCTGGCGTTTTGGGGCTACAAGGACCACGTTATCGTCGAGCACCCTACCACGACGGCGATTTTCGACAGGTTTATCTACGGCGCCGCGGAACCGGTCGCTGGCACAGAGAGCATGGCGCGCTATTGGGAACAGCCCGGCCGAGAAATCCTCCGCGAGTCCTACGTCGCCATAGTGCCGCCTGAGAGAGACTGGGAAGACGTGACGCGGATTGCGTGGGACCCCGACCGCGGCCCGACAGACGTTGACTTGGACAGTGTGCCGGAAGGCGCACTCTGGCAACGCAAGACTATCAAGCTGGGCGAGCTTGAGGGTTATGTGCGGACCTTCAGCGCGTTTAGCGGCTGGCAGAGCGCGCACCCCGAGCGCAAGAGCAGGGCGGAAGGGGGAGAGGGGGACGTAGTGGACCTGCTGTTTGACGAGGTCGTCGCCGCCGTGCCTGAATGGAAGGCGCTGGGCGATGATCAATGGAGAGAGGTTGCCGTTGACGTTGTTTGGGGTACCGTCATCTTGATGGCCAAGAGACGATGAGTGCGAGACGTACCCCCGTGATGCGAGAAGGAACAAGAAAAAAACCAGCCCTCCCCTCAATGTTTATAGGGACGTGTTTGCTACGTAATTGTAATTGGCGTTGATATTTGTGAATACCTTCCTTGAACAATCATCAATGCGATTGACTGCCTCACAACTCTGAAACATGCATGCAAAGGCGGGCGGGCAAGTAGCGGGGTACCAGCCAGATCCTCATCTCGCCTCATTTGCAGCACCAAGCAATTTCGCTGGATGTTGTTGACACCCTGACCCTCCCGGCAGCAAGTTCGTTGCCCCGTCAGGCCTGGTCGTCTGGGCGGGACAAGCGAGGAAGGCACAGACCACAAGCAGCAACCTCCCTAGTCCTCTCCAATCCCCATTCCGCGGACGGCTGAGTTGCGGTGACACTCCAGCACCGAACCTGCAAAAAGGAGCGAGCGAGCCAACAACCTCTGTTTCGCATCTTTTTACTCTCGACCACAATCTTTTCCTTCTGAATCGCAGCAAACGCAGCAAACTCTGTGTCCAGCCGATAATCCCACGCCGACGATTTATTGACAAGTCTATCTACCCTTTGCGCCGCGCCCGCCAAACATCAGACGACATGGTGAGTGGATAGATGGCGAGGGAATGCCATCATTTCCCGTGTTTTGATCGCAGGCAGCTTGTTTTCCCCGACGTTCTTTTTGCTCGTTCTTTTTTTCGCCACCCCCAAGCTCGAACATGGAGGAACGCAGAACACAAAGCAAAACATAGCCAAGCTGCCCCGCGGTTGCCCATGTCAACAAAACACACGCCCCCAACCTTGGAACCAAGGCGCTCCCAGTCGGGCCACTAAAAATGGCCCATTGTTAGTGCATGCTGCAGTGCAGCACTGGAGCGCAAAGTCGGGCATCAGCATCAGCAAGCAGCCAACCAACAGGGGGCCGCCGGCCATCCATTGCGTTGGATGCATGCAATGTTGAACGGCGCTGAAGGACGACCGACTCGAGCGCTCTCCTTGCCCTTGGCTTGCATTTGTTCGTTGCGAATATCATCCGAGACCACCAGTCATACTCTCCCGTCACCACATTTGCTACTCTTCGCACGACATTCCATTCCACGCGCTTCTTGTTCTTCACCCGTCTACCCCTCCACCTCCCGTGGCGCATTTTAGCAACGCTCCCTTTCACCGTCCAGGCAAACCTTATTCCCTCGGGTGGCCGCCGCGCTCCTGCCCCTCCCCCGTGTCTCCAGACCTCTCCTTGCAAAGGGGAATAGACCAGAAGCACAACCACGAGCAGCACACACATACACAATGGCGACTAATTACGATAACCAGGCTTCGACCAACTACAAGGAGGCCTTCTCACTATTCGACAAGCGTGGCAACGGCCGCGTGCCCATCGACAGCCTGGGCGACCTGCTGCGCGCCTGCGGTCAAAACCCGACCCTGGCCGAGATCCGCGACCTGGAGAAGAACGTCGGCGGCGACTGTAAGTTGCTGTCTTTCCCAAGAATAACAAGAAACAAGACGCCAAGGAGAAACTGACAATTCCCGTCCCCCCCGCACCCGCAGTCGACTTCGAGACCTTCCAGCGCGTCCTCAACCGCCCCGGCGGCTTCCGCGACCCCGGCGAGCCCGAGGAGTACTGCCGCGGCTTCCAGGTGTTTGACAAGGACATGACGGGCTTCATTGGCGTCGGCCAGCTCAAGTACATCCTCACGAACCTGGGCGAGAAGATGACGGACGAGGAGGTGGACGAGCTGCTCAAGGCTGTCGATACCAGTTCCGGCCAGGTCAACTATACCGGTACGTTTACAAAGGGCGGTGCTGGCGGCAAAGATGGAATCTGCAAGTATATGGCGCACCAGGCTAACAGCTCCCGACTAAACAGACCTTGTTCGCACGATTCTCGCCAACTAGGCAACGATTTCAGAGATAACAATTTCCAGCGTGCGCGCGCATGCGTGGGGGGAATTTGGGGAAAGAAAAGTCAGAGATGCGGACCGTAAACCCCGCGCAGACCTCCCCTGTAGACCGAGGGAATAGCTTTGCGGCGGATGGATCCAGGACATACATCTGTAAACAAATGGAGGAATGCAGAAGAGGAAGAGGAGGAAGGAGAAGCATATTGCATCATGGTTTTTCGATTGACGGATTGTCTGGGCTGGGCTGGGCGGCTGGCTGGCGTTGGAGTCTTGCTTGAGCAATCTGCACACATACATAGGTACCTACACAGAGAAAGAGAGAGAGAATGAAAAGGAACAAAACATAAATAACAATGCTTGTATATGAAATTTGGGTAAAAACCTGGAAATGGGGGCTTGTTGTATTTTGTCTTGTTGCTGCTGCTGTTGCTGTTGGAGAGGTCAAATCGTCCAGGGGCTACGTAGCTACCTAGACTAGCCAGGGGAGAATACCAAGGGATATAAAATATAGACGACCCGTCAATGCCGAGGGAGTAGATGAGGTGGTCATAGATGGATGCTTCAAGTTGTTAAGTGATGAGATGCCAGGACATGGTGAATGCTAACAGTGTTAATTTGGATCCACAGCCGGACGTTGCTGTGCTGTGCTACTCAGACCTTCAAGTTGAGCTCTCTGGCCACTTCCAAACGTGCCTGTACTGTAGCTTGAATCACCCCATGCAGACAGACCCTCTACATCAACAATTATGTTTACAACGAGTCGTGTTTCCTTTCAGTTGCTTCCCTGGATCTATCTGCCTCGCCGATGCAAGACCCGGCGGCACCTTGGGGGCCATGATTGGTAAATGTGCGAACGTAGGATGCCGGGTGGCGGCTTCAAACTGAATCTGATCTGTCGAACTGCAGGTATCCTACGGGTTAGGACAGGCTGCCTCTGAACTCGAGACACGCCCGGTGAGTAGCTGGAGACCGCCTAACATCCAATGCGATTCCTCCTTCGAATCCCATACCCAATCGTGCATTCCGTACCTCTCGAGGATGACGCTGAACCATGCCCCCCTAAAATGCTGCGTCCTGCGTGTCGCGCCTGCCACTTCGCTTGCCCTTCCCTAGCTTTAGCCATGGAGAAATCTGGCACCGTGGCGTTTACCACGCCTTCCCATTTCTACGAACTCCTCAAGCAGCTTTTCACATACACAGCATTTCGAGACTCTCTGGCTGCGTGTGGCTGTTGCCGCCGCCACCAATTAATTCTTCTGCAGCGAGGGGTTGGGCAACTCCGCACGGGCGCTTGCTGCCATGTCTGCGATCCTCCCACACCACCTCTATTGGTTGGCCGGTAGACCTCCAGCTCCGCCACACAGCACCGCAATCCGCGACGCGTATATCTTCTCGAGCGCAACCCACGGCTTCTCCCCCCCTCCTTTCCAATCAATATGGCTCGAACCCGAGGACAGCAAACTGCCCGGACAATGGGTCAAGCCCCAGCGCCAAAGGAGAAGGGTACGCCGCCCGTGGGCCACCCCGTAGTGCACCAGCGCACCATTGCGGCCGCTGACCTTTAACAGGAAACCAACATTCCCGCGCCACCGTCCGACGAAGCGCGCGGCTCGATGGCCGTGATCATCCGACTTCTCCTATACCCGGAACCCGGAAACATTCTCGCACTGGTATAGATACACTCGAGCCTACTCGCGAAGAACCTCCTAAGAAGCGTCGACCATCGATCCGCAGAAATCCCGTCGAGGAGACAACCGAGGAGGCGGCACAAGAGGACACCCAAGGTCCAGCAGATCCCATCGCTTTCTGGGCTCAACAAGGCCAGTGGCCGCAGGATTTCTCCAAGCAAGCGGGCATGGAGCAAGTGGGCATGGAGCAAGTGGGCATGGAGCAAGTGGGCATGGAGCAAGTGGGCATGGAGCACGTACTTGCGAGGAAGAAGTCGTCGCTGAGTAGGAAGCGATCCGAGGTCGGCTCGTCGTCGACAATGCCCCATTCAACGCAAGCTAGCGATCAGAGACCACGAGAGGAGAAGAGCACGCAGTATCGAGACCCACGCTACAAGATCCTCCTCGCGACCAAGGGTAGTTTCATGGATGAGGACAAGCTAGGCATCGCGGATGCAAGCAGAACACTTTGTCGTACTCTACTACACAGGAAGCAGACTGTCCCACAGGATTCCTTATTTCGCGACGATATTTTCAGGACGACCTGCCAGATGGTGGAAGACAGGAACGAGGCCAGAATCCTCCGCGATATCACCCCATTGATCGTTCCCTCGGCGGAAATTCTCGCCACCTACGGCGACACGACGCTCAACTGCTTGATTGAGAGCCTCAACGAAGGATGGAATAACTCGGTTCCCCTCACCGGGACCCGGCCGCAACCAGACTACTCGGTTGGATTCCGGCGGGAGACCTTTTCAGACGACCAACTTGGCAAGCTTTCGCCATTTATCGGTGACTGGATTTCTGGCGACCAGTCTTACTTTATGGCCACGTACTTTATGTACTTCCCTTTCCTCTCTTGCGAGGTGAAGTGCGGCCTTGCAGCGCTCGACACTGCAGACCGCCAGAACGCCCACACTATGACGCTCGCCGCGCAGGCCGTCGTCGAGCTCTTCCGCCTTGTTGAGCGTGAGAGCGAACTCCACCGTCAGATTCTCGCCTTCTCAATTACACACGATTATCTCTCCGTGAGAATATACGGTTGCTACCCAGTGATAGATGGAAAGGACACCAGGTACTACCGCTACCCAATCCACAATTTTTCCTTTTCGGCGCTGGATGGCAAGGAGAAATGGACGGCGTATCAGTTCACCAAGAATGTCTACGACGAATGGATGCCGAAACACCTCGAAAGGATCCGCTCGGCCATCGATCAGTTGCCGTCCAATCTGGATTTTAATGCCCTGTCGCCCCCAGGAACAAGCCTTTCCCAGGAGCTTACGGGCCATCATCTGGGGAACGACGACACGGCCTCACGGTCGGAGGAAGGCGGTGGCCAGTCAAGCATGGTTGATCGCCGGCCTACCCTAGACACGTCGTTCACGCGGCCAGCAGCAGCAAAGAGGCCGAGGAAAACGGACGGTACGAAATAGCACTTGTTTCAATGCGCCTCGTACAGTATGAGGCCAACGGACTTCGTTCATGTCGCCCCCTCACACGTTGGCAGACGACACTGGTGCTTCGTTTGGCGAGGAAGCGGACGTGGCCGTTGAGGCCTTCACAGGGTAGGGTCTCACAGGGCCCCAGGTTTTGGGCGCAGGCGTTGCCGGTTTCACAGCCTTGGTAGACAGGCCAACACGTCAAGGCATGGATGGTGCCGGCTGGGTAGGCTACCTAATCCATTTCGCTGCATTTCATTTTGCCGCCTTCGAAGTGAACATGTCCCAACAAAAACACTCTCTGCTTCTAGGAGTAATTCACACTGCCATAAGCTCGACCGCCGCCGGGATCCTCGCCGCCGTCTCCAGCGCGTCCGACCCCGTGCGTCCTCTCCCCCCTCAACTTCCACTGGGCGGGCCACCCACGCCTCCAGTCCCTCTTCTCCGACCCCATCCGTTCCGAGGCCGCGAACATCCGGCGACCACCCCCACCACCGCCCTCGCATCGCTATCTACCTGCACCACCCACGATGTACCAGCCGGGAAGTTGCAAGGCACGGCCGCCGTGTTCGCAGTGGTCATTGAGCTGCCGAGACCCGAGACGCCGGCGCGGGCGCGGGCGAGCGGATTCTTGTTTTGGGGATGCACCAGGAGGACATTGGAGGGCAGAGCACAGCAGAGATCAGGCCGCCTGCCGCATGACGCCCGCAATGGAGCTCGACTGTGCGCGCCTCGACCGCATACAGATGGACAGCCCAGACAACTGTGTACAGCAAGAATTGGGGACCATGCCAAGCCTTGGAGTCCTGCAGGCAGACAGGCAGACACACTGATGGAAGCTTCAGCGGAATTACCTCGAGCCGGAATGCTCGGGGCATTAAATGTCGGGCGACTCCCCGAAAAACCCGCCGATCCTCACCGACTTTCCTTCGGCTTCCCCTCAATACTTATCGACCATGTCTTCTTCACCTCTCAGCCAGTACCTTCAGCACCTCAAGCAATGGGCGGAGTCGTATCAGTCTCGCATCCCTCTGCAGGACAAATTCCCTCCTCGACTGAACCCCGAGGATGGGACGCTAGTCGCAACCCTGATCAGCCCGCAGATCTCCTACTATTTCACGACCAAGGTATTCATCAAGAGACAACCTCACCGGGATGAGCTTGGTCTGGACATCAACGGCGATCCCCTGCTCATTCCCTACATTGCTGATCGCCTGCGCATTGAGGCTGCCGCGCTTCAGTATGTTGCAAAACATGCCTACCGATATCCCAGCGCCGGAATTTCTCGACTTGTGGGAGGACAACGGACTGGTATACCTCAAGACGGCAATGGTGGACAACGCTGTCCAGCTGGGAGAGATTGACCCATCCCTCCTCCCAACTGCAGTTGCAGAAGTCACAAGGCAGAGGCAGTTGGTGCTTGTCAATGTGCTCTTGACAGTGGCTTTCCCGTGCGTAATTTGCCTGCCACTGCATGGTGACAATCGAAGCAAAATTCGAAACGAACTTGTGTGCTCCCTTGTGGTAGGCCATTGTGCATTTGAACACGTGCCTCCTCCATCTGCACGTCGTATCTTTCTTTGGTGTAAGCCAAGACGCCCCGTGGGATCGGTGCGTCGTCAATATCCGCGTCGTCGTCGTCATTGAAGCCATTCTCCCGGGCATATTATCTTCTTCTCTAGGATTGGAAGAGAGGCCAACGCAGTTGATAGCCAGTAGGTAGGGAGCATGGAGGTGTGGCAGTCCGCTGTGAGGCGTTCCAAGGGTGACAAAGCTGGATCTAATAGGCGAAAGGGTCGACGGGGAATGGGAACTGTCTGCGTAGACTCGTAATGATCATGGAGGAGGAAAGTGAAGAGGGTGAACAATTGAGAGTGATTGTGGGGCCTGAACTAGGTCTATATAGCTGGGTGGGTGGCTACGCGCCGAGTCCTCGAGGCGAGGGAGGAGGCCCAGTTCTGGGACAAGGGTGACCCAAACAAACGCTTCCCTCGCGAAAAGTTGACATTCTTCATTTTCTGAACTCCCTGGGGCCGCAAAGCACCCCCAGCTTGTCTACAGTAGACCTATTTTGGCGATTGTCCTGGACATCTCCTGAGCAGCGCCTGAGTAAAAGCGGCGGGCCGGGGGGTGAGGGCAATCGATGCGTAAAGCAACACTGCATCCACCAACGTCAATGTCAAACGCCCATACCGGCGTCCACGACCACATAATCCCAAACGATTGATGACCAGAACAGATATTCATCAATTCCCGAAAGCAAAAAAGCTCGCCCGCCGGAGCCACTTCTGAGCCTCTCTCTCCCACGGGTATAGATAATATGATACTTATTTTCTCTTCCACCTACGACAACGAACCATCCCATTGATAGAAAAAAAGGAGCAATCAAAAGCAACCACACCGCCACCACTAAAACAGGTTTTATTAAATCCCACCCATCCATCCATCCATCCATCCATGCATACATACATACCATAACCCCTTAACCAGGCCTAACAGCCCTCGTATGCTCATCATAAAACTCCAACGTCAGCGCGGCCAAAAAACACGGCACACACCCGCGCTCGCGGACCCAGAACTTGATATTATCGCCAATCCGATTCGCGAAGGCACTCTTCGGCCCGCCGCCAACCTTCATAGTCCCCTTCTCGCCGTCAAAGACGATACTATTCTCGTGCTCGTCGGTGGTGGACGGGTAATAGACGCTCTCGACGCGCATCTTGCCGCCGGGGATGAAGGAGACGGTCCACCCGAGCGTGCTGAAGACGGCTTCCTTGAACTCGGCGGATTTAGACGCCCAGACTTCTTTGAGCCGGCGGGAGGATTTCTGGCTTGAGGCTGTTTCTGCGCGCGCTTCGGCTATTTCTCGGTGGGCGGCGGCGAGCTGGGAGGCCGGGACTGTGGCGAATAAGGTGGGTTGGCGCTGGATGTGGGAGAGGAGTTCGGCGTTTTCGAGCTTGAGGGCGGCGAGGGTGGATGTTTTGATTGCTTCAAAGTCGGAGGTGGGGTTCGAGCGCAGGGCGAGGACGCGGGTTTTGAGTTGTTCCTTTGCGGAGGCGAGCTGGGAGGTGCTGACTTCGTGTTCTTTTTGGAGGAGGTGTAGTGCTGTTTGTGCTTCCGAGAGGTCGGCTTGTAGTTTGCGGTTCTTGCGGGCGAGCTGGCCGAGTTGTTCTGACTCGGCGTCGTCGTCGCGGAGGCGCTTTGTGCCGGCGATGGGGGCTGGTTGGGTTGGGTTGGTGGATGTGGACTCAATAGAGGAGAGGTCCGCGTGGAGCGCGTCCACTTCTTGCTTGTACTTGTCGACGAGGTCCTCGAGGTCCTGGATGCGCTTCATCTTTTGCTCGTCGACGCTTTCGGGCGCCAGGGTCATGTCTTCCATGTCGAAGGTCTTGAGCTGAGCTCGTAGGTATTCCACTTCCTTGACAGCGAGCGCGCGTTGCCGTTCGATACGAGCGCGAGCCTTGTCGCCACCTGTGCTTGCCCCGCCAGCCGTTTTGAGTTTTTCGATTTGACTGCGCAGACTTTTCTTTTCGTCCTCCAGCGTCTTGATGATGTTATCCCGGTCGGCGAGGTCGGGTTTCATAGACCCTAACTCTTCGAGGAGAGAGGCCGACTTGAGGCGCTCTTTTATCAGTGCTCTGGCCACGGCTTCGGGAGAGTCAAACTCGACCGGGTGGTCCGAGTTGGAGGTGCTTTGCAGATAGGCGGTCCAGGCCCGCCTCTCGTCCTCTAATCTTTGCCGCTGCGTCCTCTCCTCGACGAGCTCTGCCTCCAGGGTCTCGTTTGCCGCCATCCTCCGTTGAAGCGATCGCTTCTCTTCTTCAACGACTTCGACGGCCTTGTGAGTTTGTCGAAGGTGCTTCAGCTCGGCCAGCATGTCGCGGTTCTTGGCCTCCAGCATGCGAATGTGCGTGACTTGGTCAGACAGCTCCCTCCTGATGACAGAGATGGTCTCGGCATCACCCGTCTGGGCCTTGAGCCGAAGAACATCGGCCTCGAGGCTGCCCAGCGTCTCGTCTCGCTCTGCAAGCAGCGCCTGTGTCCTCTCAAGAACATCCTCCCGTATCCTGCTCTCCTGCTCTGTCTCCTGGGCAGTTCGTTGTAGGCCAGCAATCTTGGCCCTCAAGTCGGTCATCTCCCGCTCTGCCATCCTAGCGGCCTCGTCCTTGGCAGCGCTGAGGTCCTCTAGCTGCTCCTGTAGGAGCCTTGCTTCTTCTTGCGCATCCCGCGCTTTGGCTTCGAGCTCTCGCTTCTGCGTGTCATTGTCGGCTCTTAGGGATTCTAGCTCGACTTGGAGCGCCTCGACGTGCCGGAGCGCCTTTGCCTTGTCGCCATCGGCAGCTTGTTTTGCCTTGAAGTCTTCTTCGGCGCGTCGTTTCGTGTCGCGCACCTCGTTCTCCATCTGCAGGCGGACCATCTCTTTTTCTTGCTCGTAGTTGTCGATCTGGTAGCGCAGGGTGTTGACGTCGGCCTTGAGCTCTTCGATCTGCCGCCTCTGCCTCTCGTAGCCCTCTGCATCTGGCGGCGCGAGGTTCTCCTTGCTGCTCTCTCGGCTGAAGCTGCTTCCAGCTGTCGCAGCACGACCACGGGGCGGTGACGGCCCCGAGGGGATGCTCTGTCGCGAGCTGGGGCGCGCCATGGCGGCGGTCATTTCGCGTCTCGATTCTCCGGTGAAGAGGTTGTAGGATGGCTGTGTCGACGTGCCTCGAACGGATGACGCGTTAGGAGCTCGTAGCTGTGTGGAATTGTCAGAGCGGTTCTTTCTTCAATGCACACGCGCACATTATTGCAGCGGTCGTCGCAGATTTCCGAGTGCGGTTTGTTTTTCTTTTTTCCTTGTTTTCCTCCTTCTTTCCTGCCTCTATCCGGGGGCTGTCAAAACTTACGCGGGACTCTCGCAGCGAGGTCTGCGGCCTAGAAAAGCCGGGCCCTGCACTGGACCGGAACTGTGACGCGCCACTCAACGAGCCGCGGCGTGCAGCAGCGCCAGGGGGGTCGCCTTTGGGTGTGTGTGACACCATCCCGTCGGCGAGATTGAGATGGTGCTCGGAGGGCTGCCGTTTGTGCTTCCTTCCGCTTCCGCTTCCGCCCTCACTTTCAGGTCCTTTTTGCGACATGCCCTGTTGCCCTGACCATGCAACGACAACGACGACAACAACAACAACAGTGGAGCGGATTCGGTGGATGCGGCAGACAAGGTACCTTGTACTAGGTACTAGAGACCTGGTGGATCCAAGCTCTGGTTGGCTCTCTTCTTGGTGCAAGCAGAGATCGTGTTTTCTGGTGCGCGTTGCCCAACGATTCGGCGAAGTGCTGGCAACACATGGACGCGGGAGTCTGTTATTGATTCAATTTGGGCAAAAAGTAAAGAATGCCGTGGAAGACGCTTCTTGTGTGCCAGTTGCCCGTCGCAAACATTTATCAAAGCACAGGTAGGCATTGTCCAGCTCAAGTTGCCTATGTATTTCTTTGGTAATTTCCGGGAACAAAGACGTGAAGTCTGCTCGCAACCTGAAAAATCCACACCAGATGGGAGTGTTTGCATCCATCATCGCGCCTTCCCCCTCAGGTGCTGTTTCTGCCCTAGGCCTAGTCTAGAGGCGGTGCGAATCGCTCAGAAGCTTCAACAGAGGCTGCTCGTCGACGGCCGTTTCGATCTCGTCGATCGACGGGCTAGGAGGCTAGGCCATTTCTTCAGCGGCGAAAGTGATGAAATGAAGCACTCGCCGGCCTGAAGTGTACATATCAGACACCTACCTACCTAGAGAAACCCCCCTTCATTCCTCGAACTCGTCACACCTGAGTAATAGCCAATTGGGCACCTTTAATCACCCTCGCCCCTTTTCAAGTAGAGACAGACAGATAAATCTCGCCGCTTCGTCCTCGCTCGCTGCCCAAACTTTCCAAGACGTTGCACACCGGCAGCCCAGGCGGGTGTTCTCGAAGGCGATTGCGGGGAGCGCTAGAAACTGCCCCTGGCGCAAGTGACGTGAGCGCCAAGTGGTCCGTGTGCCACATTAAACCCTGCGCTGTGGTGTTTGGCGGCAGGCGGCGGACAGGCGGACGGGCGTGGAGAGAGGCAAGCGCGGTCGGGGGAGTGGAGGGACAGACGATTTAGCGAGCTAAGCTGGAGCTTCCTGAGTCTGACCGAACACGCAGCTTCCCACTTTCACGCTTCCAATCCCCGGGGCAGTTCCGAGTTCCAAACCTGCTTCCAACAAATCCCATCTGCGCATGGAGTCGGATCAAAGGTGACCTTCCGCAGCTTCCGCTGTAACAACCAGAAACACATTCCGACCTCCCGGTCCATCCTTCATTCGACACGTTAGGTACCTTACACGCAGACAGCGCGATACTGAGGACGCTCATTTCTGAACAAACTTTCGCCATGGCTCGAGGCCCCATCCCACTTGCGCTCAAGGTAAATAGCCAAGCTCCTCCCCCGGATTGTGTCCGATGACGTGCCACCTCTTATCTATGCTCACCACCAATCTTAATCATTTTTCCAGGGTCGCCTCGCATCCCGTCTCCAGCCCCGACGGCCCACGATCTTGGGTCCGTATGTCCAGCTGTTGCCCTCCTCCACATCCGGCAATTCCCTCTATCGCCACAGCCGAAGCCCTGCGCACCTGCGGACATTTGCGACACAACGCGACCAAACCGCCGAGACCAATGATGCCAAGGAAACTAGGCAAGGCGCCCAGAACGAGGCCACGGCAGACGAGGCAACGAACACGGCAGCAAGCGATACAAAGTCGCACAAGGCGATCGTCGACGAGGCAGCGAGCTCCTCCGGGTCGTCCATCGAGAAGGACTGGGAATCCAACGTCAACTGGAAGATCGAGTCCTTCAAGGACCTCCCCCATGCCAACTTTGGCGTCAACCAGCACATGCCATTCAATGCCGAGTTCAAGGAGGTTCTGAAGCAGATTCCCTGGGCATTCCGGGCACCCATCAGGTATGCTTTTGCATACGGCTCCGGCGTCTTCCCTCAGTCACGATCCGACGGAAAGACGGCCACGGACGAGGAGCTCCGCGCCATCCATCCCAAGGCACCGCTGGCTATACATAGAGCCCAAGATGGCACGCCCAAGATGCTTGACTTCATCTTTGGCGTCTCCCACACACAACACTGGCATTCGCTCAACATGAAGCAGCATCCGGAACACTACTCGTCGCTGGCAAAACTCGGATCTGGCGCCGTCTCATATGTTCAGGACCACCTCGGTGCCGGAGTCTACTTCAATCCATACGTGGTTGTGAACGGCATTCTGATCAAGTACGGTGTGGTGCAATTGAGTACCCTAGAGAAGGACCTGACGCAGTGGGACACTCTCTACCTGGCCGGTCGGCTACAAAAGCCCGTCAAGATATTGCGTGACGATCCCAAGATTCGTCTCGCCAATCAGATGAACCTCCTTTCTGCGCTGCGGACAGCACTTCTCCTGCTGCCTCCCAAGTTCACCGAAGAGGAGCTGTTTGGCACCATTGCCGGCATCAGCTACCTCGGCGACCCCCGCATGGCGCTCCCCACCGAGAACAAGAGCAAGGTCAAGAATATTGTGGGCAACAACATGGCCAACTTCCGGCGCCTGTACCTCCCGCTCATCGAGACGCTTCCCAACGTAGAGTACAACGATCCCGGCTGCAGCGAGAAGGACTGGGTTTGGGGCGACAAGAGCCTGGGGCTTGTGCAGGACATGGACCCGATCAAGCGCGGCAACATGGTCCGTCGCCTGCCCAAGTCCTTCAGGTCACGGCTCTACTTCCAGTATCAAAAGAAGTTTGCGATCCCGCAAGAGGACTTCAACAAGATGATGGAAGAGAGCAAGAACGAAGACGCGATTGCCTTCAAGCGGAGAGAAGGCGGTGGCTTTGAGCGCAGAATTGCACAGGACAGTCCGGAGGAGCTGCGCCAGTACATCAGGACGGTCATCAAGCAGACCATCAGCTGGCCAGCAACCACCCAGTCCCTCAAGGGGCCTCTCACGAGCGGGTTCAAGCGCACCATCCGCTATCTGTCGGAGAAGTTTGCCAAGTATCGCCAGGGTCGCGCCGCTGAAAAGGCCGCCGACAGCGAAGCAAAGACCGAGGCCAACGGGAGTAACAAGAGGTGACTTTGAGGATTGTTCAGAGTGTATACCTACAATATTGGCTGGGTTTAGCGGTTTTTTCTTTCATTTTGTATAAGACTATGCATGGCATTTGGCGGCATCGGAAAGAAGACCTCGACGGTCGACTGGCGTTTTTGAATCGGCACATACCTAGGCGGACCTGAGACGTTAAAAATAGATTTGTACATATTATCAAATGCTTGAACATCACATCGATCTCTTCGGCAACACTTACGAGCGGCATACCTCCCCGCAGATGTGGCAGGGTGCCCTCCATCTCTTGTCGTCGCCGGTTCTTTGATTATTGATCATGCCCGATGTCATGGCTTGGTGTCTGTTGACGACGAACTTGGGCCCAGCCAGGCGCAAACAACGCGAGATGGTAGATTCCTCGCCTTCTCTATGTTGGCAGCATTGCAATATTCAATATTCGTTTCCTTGTTCGCGGGCAAAGCTCATCCTGCTTCACTCTACCTTCATGTCGGCAATGTTCGTGCGGGCACAAGAGCCCATCCAGGACAGCGAGGTTTTGTCGACAACCACATCTTTTCGTGATAAGGGAGAATGGTTGCACGAGCTATATGGAACTTATACTATTATGCCGATCCGAACTCAGTTGGGTTAGATCAATCAGCAACCGTTTTACTCGGCTCTTACACAGTAGGTCCGTTCACGGATTGTTCAACGATCAGTGAGGGGTGGGCAGAGGCTTGATACTCCTTCTGGCACCACTTTGCCCGAGATTCTATCACGCTTGCCCACTTCAGTCAGGCAGGCACCCATTGAAAACACGCTGGCATCCCAGCGGGGCACACACACACACACACACACACACACACACACACACACACCAATATCGGTATGCATTTCTTGGCATTCGACGCTATTGTCTAGACGGCATGCGCAAGGCTCATGCGGCCCCCGAGTAGCGGCGGCCGCTTACCCCAACATACATAATACTACCTTGTTTGGGCTACGTACATGTATTATACGAGGGACTAAATCAAGGCAAGGGGCCGACGGGGGTCGCAGTACTCGGGTCCGGATCATCACTGACACACACCCCTCCAGTCGAGGATCGCTAGTTTGTGATATACTGAGCAAAAAAGAATTACTTATCCCAGTTGTTTTCCAGGCTGCTCCCGGGATTCGGTCTTATAATATACCAGGTAGTCTTTGTGAGGACGGACTGAGGCCGAGATATTGCTCCTGTTTTTCAAACTCATATTGCCCAACTATATAACCGGCTTATCGACTGGCAAATAATTATTGCGTTACTTTTTTAATTATCTACCTAGCTATCACCTCCGTTTCCATGGTAGGGGTTGCGCGAGATCATATACGCCAGTGGCAGACGATGGATCTCCAGCTGACTGCCGTTCTGTCCCTGCTCGAGGTGGTTGTCCTGACGGGGTTTCAAAGAGCAGTTGACCTTGCACAGACATCACCGCTTACTCTGATCAAAGCCTTTTTCACTCACTTTCTTCTCCAGTATGGAGCCCTCAAGGTTTACAGGGTCGTCATCGTCCCCCATTATCTCTCGCCGTTGAGACATATCCCGGGACCAACGGTACAGACTAACGACGCATGAAGCCATTGAAAAGCTAAGAAGCTAACAGCAATCCCCTTACCAAACAGAACAACTTCCCCCTAATCGGGCAGATGAAGAACCTCCTCACAGCCGACTCGCCCAGCTCCCTCTACGTCGAATGGGGCAACAGGTGGCCCGACGCACCCTTCATCCGCCACCTCGGGCTCGCCAACATGGAGCTCCTGCTCGTCAACACGGTCGAGGCGCACAAGGAGGTCTTCCAGACGCATGCGTACGACTTTATCAAGCCCGAGTTCATGTACCGCTATGTTGCCGACATTTCAGGCAGGGGTTTGCTTTTCTCGGAGGGGGAGGAACACAAGCGGCAGAGGCGGAGCTTGGGTGGTTCGTTACTTTTTTGCTTTTCTTTTCCCTGGTATATCGGCCAAAACACCGCTTGAGTGATTCACTTTCCGAATTGTACTGACCCTTCATATCACAGGGCTCTTCTCAATCCCGAATCTGAAACGGATCCTCCCTGTGTTTCAAGAAAAGGCTGGGGATCTTTCAGCCATGTTTGATCGAGAAATAGGGGGAAACAGCAAGGCTACTGTTGAAGGTATGTTGACCCGGTATGCTTCAAGGTTCATCGGGGTTCACTTGAAAGTTACACTATTTGATTTGATTGTTATCGTCCATTACGGCCAGAGTTAGCTGGGCCCCGCCCTGTCGGTCAGAAGCTGACATCTCCAATGCAGTCCAGGACGCCTTTTCCAAGCTCACCATGGACGTCGTGGGTGTGACGATCCTCGGTGTTCACCTCGGCAACCTCAACCACACCGACCCTCAAATGGAGTACGTCTCAACCCGTCAACTTGTCGTAATGACAAGCCAGGTTATAAGAATTTGAGGAACCAGCAAAACGAAACTAACCTAAAATCGTGACACCAAAAAGCTTCCTAAAATGCTTCGACCGCGCACTAAACCAGCCGCCCCTGGGCGCCCTGATCAGCTTCATCAACACGGTCGTGCCCATCCGCAGGTGGCTGCCCATAGAGGCGAACCGGGGCTTTGAGCGCGCGACCCGCGAGGTCCGCCGCATGCTGCTAGAGTGCGTGCGCCAGCGATCGCACGATCTCGACGAGGCCGCGCGGAAGAAGGAGGCGTTTGTCTCGGCGAATTTGGCGAGCGGCGGTCGTGATTTGTTGACCATGATGATTGGTGGGTGTTTACCTTGACATCTGCCTACCGCAAGGACGAGGGGGCTGTCAATGATACCGAGAATCGAAGCAAAACCTGAGGGGCTTGAAATAATCTATTGACATTGCTGACTTCCCCTTTTAGAAGACCGTAACAAGTTCAGGGCAACCACGGACGAGGCACCGCTGACAGACGAAGAGACTGTTGAGCATGTACGTTACCGACTGCCCCTGGCACTGATAACAATGTTCTGCTTGAATCTAAATAGACACGGAGAAATAAATGGTGGAGAATAGCTAACAAGCCCGGAAATAACACAACAGATCCTCAACTTCCTCTCCGCAGGCCACGAAACAACATCAGGCGCCCTAACCTGGGCCGCCTTCGCCCTAGCAACCCACCCGAAAGTCCAAGACAAACTCCGCCTCGAAATCACCACCCTCCTCAGCACCACCACATCCCCAAGCTACACCGACCTCGAAAGCCTGCGCTACCTGCACAACTTCTGCCGCGAAGTCCTGCGCCTCTACGCGCCCGCCTTCAGCACCTACCGCCAAGCAGCGCGGGACCTCGTCATCTGCGGCCAGCATATCCCAAAAGGAACCCCGCTGGTAGGTATCATGCTCGTGACGAACCTGTCGGAACGCGTCTGGGGCGCTGATGTGACGTCCTTTGTGCCGGAGCGGTGGGAGGAGGACCGGAGTCCGTATGCTTTTAGTACGTTTATGCATGGGCCGAGGATTTGTGTGGGGAAGAATTATGCGTTGTTGGAGTTTAAGGCGATGTTGGTTGAGGTGTTGATGAAGTTTCGGTTTGGGATGACGGATGAACTGGAGGCGTTGGGGGGGAAACTGCCGCCGTTGCAGAATCCGTCGTTGTCGTATCGGCCGAGGGATGGGATGAGGGTTGTGGTTGAGAGGCTTTAGGGGTCGTCAGGGGGCTTGTGCTCTGGGTGGTTTTGGTTGTGGGTACCTGAAGTAATAGGGGCAATAGGGGTAATCTGTGGGTGGGTGTTTATGCGTCTAGACTATCCACGCTTCGTCGTCCGTACTGCTCCCGAAACCTTGAGACCACACACCTTTATAGGTATCGTAGTTGCGACGGGGTAGCGCAGTCATTCGTAGTCACATCTCCTAGGTTTGATTAGTATGTCGTTGCTGCCATGTCAGATTCACACTTTATCGGCCGACGTTCCAGACTTACATTTCCCTTCCGTCAGGTAATTAAAGCAGGAACCTACCATCCAGTGAGTGGTTGTTAATAAGTAGTCAATGTGTATACGCATTCAAATATCAACGAAATACCAGCCCTCTAATCATCAACCATACAAACTTCCAAGAAATCAAAGTGTCCAAAACAAACAAACAACAAAACAAGATCTCCCCTCTCAACCCCCAACCCAGTCCCCAACCTACATCCCCCGATGCTGCTCCTCCAAAAACTTCACACTCTCCAGCTGCCCCGTCTTCCCAACCCGATGCGCCAGCTCCTTCGTCTGTTCCAACATCCCCACCATCCTCTCATTCTCCGCCTTCAACAGTCCCCACGTCTCCGGCCCCAGTGGCAACCTTAACGGAATAACCCCGCCCTTCTCAACAACCCCATACACCGCCTCCGCAATATCTTCCGGATCCGCCCACGCCGCACTCGCCACGGGATCCTTCATATACCGTTCCAACACCCGTGCAGGCGAGTCCGCCGCCGCGTACGCAGGATGCGGTTTAATACCCACCGTGCTCCTGCCGACGAAATCCGTCTTAACACCACCTGGTTCAATGAGCATGAAATGTATATTCCACTCGGGTCGAACTTCCTTCGCTACTGCTTCCGTGAAGCCCTCGGCTGCGAACTTGGCGGCGTGGTAAAACGCGCTTCCTGGGAACCCGATACGGCCACCCAGGGACGTGACGTTTGCTATCACGCCGCCTTGCTGCCCCCCGCCGGTGGAGGGGTTGACGTCGCGGAGGATACCCAGCGCGCGCTTGGTTATGTCGACGGTGCCCCAGAAGTCTGTGTCCATGCACCGGCGGGCCGCGGCGTCGGTTGCGTTCTCCGTGTCGCCGGTGAGGGAGTAGCCTGCGTTGTTGACGAAGACGTCGATGCGGTGGAAGTGTGACAGGGCGGTGGACAGGGCGGCGTCGATGGAGGGGAGGGAGGTTACGTCGAGAGCGAGCGGGAGGATGGAGGGGGAGGTGGGCAGGTAGGAGAGCGTGGAGACGTTGCGGGCGGTGGCGATTAGGCGGTCGCCTTTTGCGGCGATGACGGTGGCGAGGGCGCGGCCTATGCCCGAGGAGCAGCCGGTTACTTTGGGGTAGGTGGTCAGTTGGGTGTGAAAATTGGAAAGGGAGGTTGTGGTTGAGTGACTTACCGAACCAGACGGCGTTGGTGGGGAATTTGTATTCTTGCTTGGCGGGGGAGGCCATTGTTACGTTGGTTGGGTGGGTGGGTGGTTGTTTTGATGTTTGGTGCTTTCTCAGGGGCTCAGGGGCTCAGGGGTTCAGGGGGATTGAATGGCTGTAAACAGATTGGTCTGTGCTTGGTGAAGCTAATGGTGATGATGTTGCTGATGATGAAAAAAATCCAAACATCGACAGGATGAACTCGTGCTATATAAAAATCTCAATCGCCGAAGACAACGATTCAATTTACCTCCAAATTCGGCGTTATGACTTCGAAGGTGGGAATCCATCGCCGGAGTGGAGGGTGCGGACTTGGCGGGCGCATCGCCATGTTCACCGCAAAAGGGGTGTCACAGCCTGCACGCGAAATTCCGCTTGCAGCCCGTGGATGCACGCAAATGGAGTTTGAAGTCGGACTTTGCCATCGTGGAGAAACATTAAGCATTAATTGAATGTTGCATGCACCCTAGGTAGGTACTCAGCGGGACGGCCCTCTAGCTGGCGGCGGCGGCACGCAGCGGCTTTGGCCGTCTTGTGTGGTGCGGCCGGGTCGTGCGGAGATAATTTAGGGGTCCTTCCTTGTCTCCATGCTTAGCGCGCGAACGCCTGTCCGGGCTGTCACCCACACCACCAAAATCCGATCGATCTTTTGCTGCCCCACCATCTCCGCAAGCTAAACCCCAAGTCCCCCACCCCACCCGAGTGTTCTCCGCCAAACTCCGCATCCGCATTGTTGCTCAATCACCAAACTCCACCAAAGCAGCAAGCAAGCGTGTATTACTCATCCACACACGCCTCCCGTCCCCTTCAATTCCAAATCCGACATCGCCGCTCCCATCCCGCTTCTTCCCAAACAGCCCTAGGCCGACCGACCGATCAGGTTGCGTAAACCACCGGCGCCGCCGTCGCCGCCGTCGCCGCGGGTCGCTCGTGTCTGCTGATAATGTACCACGCGTGAATGACGCCCGGCAGCCAGCCGAGGATGGTCAGGCAGATGTTGATCCAGAAGTCGGCGAGACATCCGCGTTTGAGGAAGACGGCGAGCGGCGGGACGAAGATTGCGAGGAAGTAGAGGAGAACGTCGCTGGTGGAGGATGGCGGGGCCATTTTTGTGGTTGGTTGGTTGGTTGGTTTGTCTCTGGGTGATTGGACGAGGGCAAAAGTGTTGTTTGATGAATCGATATTGCTCGACGATGAAGTCTTGTTTCCCGTTGCAGTGGTGTATCGAAGCAGGTAGGGGTTTTTTTTTCGTTTGTTATTGCAATGGAGTTGAAGTGAACGACGACAGCAAAGAAGAAGGAATTCCGGGTCAACCGGTACACTACAGTCGACGGCGCCTGCCTGGTTGGCAATGAGCAGATGCAGAACGCGTGTTGCTCCTGCCCATCATCCACATGTGACAAAGAACAGCGACGTCATCGCTTCCCTGTGTTCGCGGGTGGTAAAGCAAAGCAACCACCACTCGTTCTTCTGAAAACGGTTCTCTCTCAGTTCCCCACACCCACCCACCTGCCAAGCATCACCAAAAACGCCAACGAACTGTCGGACCCATCCGATCACCACGAGGAAAGAAAGGCAAGATAGCCGAGAACGAGCTAATGGGTTTGGACCGTGCAAACCTTGTATAATTCAATTGGGTGTGTTGATATCTGTCTCTTTTCCTCCGGAAGCAAAAAAACGACAAAGAAAGACCGTGAGTGTTTGTGTGACTTTTTCTGACAGAATCGCTAATAAACTGAACGCAGCCACCTAATCAGTGGTACAATTTAATAACATCGCAGCACAGGTACCACCGTTTGATATCCACCGCCACTTCCGCCATACATATCAAAGTATAGATGTATGATGTGTCATGGTATATACAAAATCTGCGCCGCGCCGCCGAGCGTGTCCGGGCCGGCGAAGCTGTCTAGGTCGTCTCTCTTCACGCGTCTAGATCTCGCGGATCGGGCCCGTGTACACCTTCTTGGCCCAGGCAAAGTAGTACACAATGCTGAAGATGATGACGGCGCCAAAGGGCAGGATGGCCCAGTTCATGCTCTGCACCGTCGGGTTGATGGTGCCGGGCCAGAAGATGAAGAACTCGACAAAGATCAGGTACGCGACCGTGAAGGCGTTGTTGGCCGTGCCGATGATGCCCGGGATGCGCCACGGGCCCCAGGTCAGCCCCGAGTCCGCCATGTGGGTCACCTCCTCCTCCGGGTGGCGCAGGCCGATCGAGCCCGTCGCGCGGCGGTACAGCAGCATGGCGGCCGCGATGAGGTACGAGCCCAGGATGCCGCCGATCGAGATGGAGATGACGCCGTTGAACGCCACGGGGCTGCCGATGTTGACGAACGAGAGGAGGATCGAGACCACGGCGGTCGTGATGACGGCGGTACGCGGGATGCCGGTTCGGGGGCTGACCTTCTTCAGCGTCTCCCAGCCGGGAAGGCCGCGGTCGCGCGAGAAGGCCCAGATCAGACGCGAGGTCGAGGCCATGGAGCCCGTGGTGGCGCTGATGCCCATGACCAGGATCAGAGACGACATGACGGCCGCGCCCGAGGTCGAACCGACAGCCGACTCGAAGATGGACATGAACGGGTACGCCGGGTTGCGGGCCAGGGCGGAATCGAGGTCACCCATGCTGAACAGCAGGGCAATGAGCATGGCGAAGCCGAGGGTGCCGTTGATGAGCAGACTGGTCATGAGGGAGCGAGGCAGGACGAGCTCGGCGTTGCGGATCTCCTCAGCCAACTGTACAGATACACAAACAAAAACACGTTAGCTCTGATACCTAAGACAAGCCCTGCGAGAGCGGTTCGGGCAACTTACGTGGATAGCACCATCAGCACCAAGGAAGGCAAACAAGTGCCCGGTGATTCCAACGCAGAACGACAATCCCATGGTCGGCCACTCGCCCAAGTTCAAGAAGGTATTGAACACATCGTCGACCGAGGCATGTTCCGGGGTGAGCAGCACCAGGGGGAACAAGATGGAGAAGAATCCCAGGATGTGCAGCACAAGAACCATACCCTCAAACTTGGCAAGCAGCGACGTGAGGGCCGTGTTAATGATGTATGCCCAGAGCACAACGCCCCAGTACAGCAGCGTGCCGTGCCAGTTCTGCATCGACTCGAGGTACTCGGGGTGCGTGAGCACGATCAGACCCTGGATCATGGTGCCCGAGAGGAAGCAGCCCGAGGCCACCAGGCCCTGCCATCCCGCGATCGTGACCCAGCCGGTGATGTACGAGAGGAACTTGCGCATCGAGGGCGGCGCCATCAGCGATACCCAGTGGTACTGCCCTCCCGACGTGGGCGCCATCGAGGTCAGTTCAGACAGGGTAGCGAAGACGGAGATGGTGCCGAGCCAGACGACGATGTAGCCATAGATGAGACCGCCGGGACCGCCACTTTTTTTTTTTGTTCACTACATGTTAGCCAAAAACAAAACTTTGCCTTGCCTTGCTCGACGCGTCGAAAAAAGCCACGCGCGAGAGAGATAAAGGGAAAGGGGGAAGACGGTTATTTACTACTTACTTGGACAACCCGACGAGGAACAGACTCAGGACGCCCTCCCAAGTAACCAAGACCGTGCAGCTGAAGCCGAGAATGGTGATGAAGCCAAAGTTGCGCTTCAGGACGGGCTTCTTGCCCAGCCGCGCCAGCGTGGCATTGTCACGGGCCGACTGCTGCGACTTGAGGGACCCGGAGGAGGCAGCCACCTGGAAGCTCTCCTTGGAATCCGAAACCTGAAGACCCGAGTCTTCGGCCTTGGTACCCATGGCTGCTGCTGCTGCGGTGGTGGTGGTTGTCGAGTGCTGTTATTGTTGTTTGTTGTTTGTTGATATTCAAGAAGCTGAGACGAATTATAAGACTAGACGACGACGAAAGAAGAAGATGTGGTTGAAGGAGCGTGTGTGAGTGTGTGTAGTGTGTGTGTGGTCCCGTCCGTCGATCAAGTCTGAGTTGAGATGGATGGGATGGGGGGGTACGGATGCCGAGCGAGCGAGCGGGAGTAGGTCGCTCAGACTTTCTCTCTGAGGGGGGGGGACAACGGGCCTTTTGGTGTGCACATATACCACACACCACACCACACTACCACACTACACTTCTTCCTATCTATCATTCTACCACCATTCCCGGCCAAGCCAAAACCACCACATTTACACGAGGGGGGCGATACGGGGTTACGGGCTCAAACGGTCTGTCTCGTAAATTGAACAGAGAGAGGTCTTAATCCGGCCCGTCCCGGCATGCCATACCGTGCACGAAAGGGGTGGGTGGCCCGTCTGGGTACTGTGAGCCAGGGAGGGGACTGACTGACTGACTGAACGCCACCCGGTGGGTGTTGTGTTGCTTTATCGAAACGAACTGGGGGGGAGACCGGGACTGCGAGAAGCATGGTCTTTCTTGGTAAGATGGATGGATGGATGGATGGATGGGGGTCACACCCTCACACCACACCACACCAAACCATGCAGCCGGTGGTGGTGGTGGACTGGTTGTGTATCTGTTTGGCCGACCGGAAGGACCATTTCCCCCCCCAGCGGCGCAGCGATGGTAAGGGGACGTCAATAATTGTCCCCTGCCATGGTGTGCGTTTCATTGGCCCCCCCCAGTCAGTCCATCACTAACACCCGGCAAGGATCCCCGAATAAACGCTAGTGTGGTGTGCCGGACCCCTCCCCGGTCCCCAAAGGCCTCTGTTCGCTTTCGCAAAGCCGGGAACTTTTCCTCCACCAAACAAACCCGACCACTCACAGGCTCCCGTTGGTTGGGGCCCGCGTTACGTAGTACATGAAATATATTAGATTTAATCCCAATGCGTCTCGGCGTGGGGTTGCATTGCATTGCAGCAACACACTTGGGAGCATTTGCATTTGCAGCAGAGACAGTGTAGTGTACAGGCATCGCGATCCTGCCAGTGGCCGGCCGAGAGAGAGAGAGAGAGAAAAACGCGGGATGGGGGACACAATGGTGTGACTTGGCAGAAGCAGAAGCAGCATCCATCCAGCAGAGGGTAACAATGGAACCAACAAGCGAGAATGGATGGAAATGCAAAAAGCAATAGAAGAAGAAGAAAAGTGCCGGCAGTTTTGGGGGGCCGCCCAGTGGGCTTTTACGTGGATGAAATCCCTTTGGTACTACGTATGGTTGAATCGACGAGACAGAAAAATACATTAGCTGAGAAACGTTCAATTGGTATCACCAACGGACCCGGACTGCATTAGCCTACAACACATCATCATACCCACACACACACGCACACAGACAATGAGAGCGACACAGATATCCGGATGGAACAGATAGACACACACACACACACACACACACACTAATAGTACACTAGGCGACTAGAAGAACAAGAATAAAAAAAAAAAAGTCTAATATGATCTCTGGTGGTGCCCCCCGTACGCGGAAATGTTTGTGCTTCCCCCGGACCGATGTGACAATTCCTGCGAAAACTCCTCCTCGGATCCTCCCGGCAGATTGGCGCGCACCAGGCCCGACTCAAGACTGTCCATCAAGGGCTTGAGATAGGGCAGACAGGCCGTCACCACGCTCACACAGACCACGATCTGATTGAGCAGGATGGGCAACCACAGATTGTCGGTAAGGTTATCGGTCGCCGGGCTGGGAATGGCACCCCAGAAGACTGCGAGCTGAGCGACGGTGGCGGCGACTACTCTGCAAAGATAAAAGGATCAGTACATGTGCGTATCTCTCGTTTCGTTTCTTCTTTTGCTGCTGCTGATTGCCCTGCTAGTGCCTCGTCTTCTTGACTTGGTGGCGTTGGGGTGATGTGATGGGATTGCGGGTGATTCGGTTCACAAGCCCAAGAAACGCCTAGCGTGGGGGAACAGGGGAAACTTGGCGGAACGCCACTTACAAGCCACGGGTGGAAAAGATGGTGAGCAGGTTCGCCTTCTTCATGCGCGAGATCTGAAGGTTGCCGATGATGGTGAAGTAGAGCACGATGATAACGAGCTCGGTGAGGATGTTGACGGCCGACACGTAGGCCCACCACGCTCTCTGCATTGGTTGATGATTGGCTGGTCAGTAAACTGCACTTTGGTAACTCCCCTCCCTTGCACTCCCCTCCATCACATTTGCCCCTTGGAGGCAGCTGAGGGTCAAAGTAAACATACCCTATCGATGCAGTGCAACCCGTGGGCGTAGTCCCAGGTCCGCGGCGGCGCGCATTGGAAGAGCGAAGTGAGGATCGCCGTGATGGTCCACAGCACGATGACGCCGCGCAAGGCCATGACGGCCTGGTGGTGGCGGCTGGACGGGCTGAGATAGTTGATGAAGGCGGATATCGACCATTTGACCAGGGCGAGAGAGAGGATGAGAAACGGGATGCTAGCGTATTCTCCCTGCATAGAAAAAAAGGGTTGGTTGGCACACGTTCTTGCAGTCAGTTGAAGCCTTTCACGGACCACGGTACGCACCTTGAGAAAGCCGTCAACGGCGTCGGAGGAAAGGGTGCTCTGGTCTTTGCCGAGCCCGTTGGAGGCGGCCAGCGATATGGCGATGCATTGTGCGAGGGAGGCGGCCTTGAAACACAAAAAAAACGGCAGTGAGTACAACGTTCGGTACGCCATGGTAAATCCATGGTCACGGTATGGGTCTGGTATCACGAACCAGAGCCAAGGGCATCAGCCCGTCGTCCCACGAAAGTTGGCGGGTGAGGACATATTTCGTGCCCATGCCGCCCACGACACCGAGCACCGAGCCGATGAACATGATCCATGTTATTATCTGGATGATGGTGCTCTTGTCTCGTGCCGCGGACTGTGTTTCTACTGCCATGATGATGTGGATGTGTTTGCGGTAGTTGGTCGCAGCCCGGAGGCGGCGGCGGGGGCGACGGCGTCGGCGGCAGGCGGCAGGTAAGGACCGTGAGGGAGGGGGGGTGGTGTGGTGGTGGAGGGCGAGATGGTTAAAGAGCGGCGCGGACGATCATGTAAGTGATGGCCCGGGATGGACAGTGATATGATGGCAAGTCCTCCAGGCCAGGCGCGAAACAAACAATTTGTTCGCAGCTTGGAGTTTCAAGACGTAATGCTGCGTGGGTGAGCGTGTGAGTAAGTGAGAGTTGAGTTGGAATTGAGTATGGTGTCGTCGTTGTCGTCGTCGTCGTCGTCGTCGTCGTCGTCGTCGTGCGGTGTCGTGTCGTGCCAGACTCGGCCTCAGTCCCAGACTAGCAAGAACAGCAACAGTTGAACAGGTTGCTGGTCGTCATACAACCAGGACGACAATTGTCGCAGCAGAGGCCGTGGAGGAGGAGTAATAAGATGCAATGTTGTTGACTCGGCGTGCCGCCGTTGAGAGATCCAGGGTTGTCGCCATGCCGTGCTGTCCTGTCCTGTTCTGTCCTGTCACTTCACAGGCCTGGGCACAGCATCGCCAATGTTACGACGGTCGCCAAAAAACGTTCAACTTTGGTATGATATCTTGACGTGTTAAGCCTTTCTCCCTTCCCACTCCACCCATGCACAACGCTCCTTCCCATTATTTGGCCGGCGGCGGCGGCGGCGGATTGAGAAGGAAGGAACGAAAGGCGGGTGCTTCCACAAAAGTCAGCCACGGCCCACGGCAGCTTCCTTGGGGGTTGGCACGGTTGGGAAACCTGGACCTGTGATAAGCAGGGGTCTTGCTTTTTTTCCATTGGCTGAGACATGCTCCTTGCCCTCGCATTGCTCGGCGCGCGCGCCCATGCAGCCTGGGCGAGCGAATGCGACTGGTCGACGGGTGGGAGACGAGACAGACCTGGTTCCCAGTTTCCCACTTCCACAGAAGAAGAAAAGAAACACAGAAAAAAAGAAAATAAAACACGGTAGCCGGCCAATGTATTGCAGCATCCAACGCTGTGTACCCCCAACCACAGCAGTCACACAAATGAAGCCACCCCCCCTCTTCTTCCCCTGGTCAAGGGATTCGAGGATTCCCCATTCCCTGCCTTTGGATGCGACGGCGTTCCACAAAGCAAAGGTGAATTCCGTCTGCGGCGGGCGGCTGGTTGGTGAAGCCGTTGAGCTGGTTTTTTGGTTAGTTGCACTGCAGATGGACACCTCAAACTTCTTTCTGCTCAAATCCATGAAATTTGGTGGCACGTTTTATTTCTTCTTTGGCTTTCCAGGTTCCTGTCTGTTTCCTTTCGGGGCTTTTGATTTTACCCAGCCCCTGACTGGACGGTTCCGCGCAGCAACTTCCCTGCGCCATCGCCTACCATGATACGTTCCGGCAGGCTGACCTACATGTACACCACTCGGAGAGGGTGCCGAGACCAAATAATTCATACATGAAAGGTAAGATAGGCAGGTACGAACGACACACATACGGTACCCCAGCAATATTTGGTTGCAGCAGCCACCAGAACCGGACGGGAGGACGGGCTCGAAGGTTTGAAACCCGCCCTCTCTCGGAAACTCACCCGCCCCCCTCTGCACTCGGCACTCTGCAGCCCTTCCACTGTTCCAGTCTTTTCTTTCCCAGCCCAGCCCGTCTCGCCGTTGTCGTGCCGTCAGCCAATGTCCGCAGCGTTGCTTTGCGCCCCCTTATACCTGCCTTGTCATTAATCTAAATTGCCGCTTTGAAAAAGAAAAAAAAAAAAAGACCAGACAGGACGAAAGCCGAAAGTGGAAGAGCCCAAGAAAAAGAAACAGAAGAAAAGAATGGTTCTCCAGCTCCAGGACATCGACCCGGAAACCGACTTCCCAGCCATCGCGCGCTGCGAGTTCGAGGCCCACGAAGACCCGCCCCAGCGTTTTTTCCACGCCTTCTTCCCCATCCTCGGCGCCGGCGATGCAGCGGCCCGCGAGGATGCCATCGCCGAGTGCGCCGCCCGCCTGAAGCTGTGGCATGCCCACGACCCAACCAGCAACTGGAAGAAGGTGGTCGACACCGAGACGGGCAAGATCGCCGCCGCCTCGCTGTGGAACATCTACCGAGAGAACCCGTTTGCCGGGCCACCGGCCCCCCTCGAGGTCGACTGGTTCCCTGACGACGGCTCGCGTGCCTTTGCCCAGCAGTTCATCCCCGCCCACTCTGCGCCGCGCGCTCGCGTCGGCCAGAGACCACATGTGTGTATGTGACGAAGTTGCTTGTCTTGGTATCTCCGTATTATCTCCCCGACTGTTGTGAACCGCCTGCTCTGTTTCTGTTCTCTTTTTTTACTCTTTGCTTTTTTGTTTAGGTTTTGTTTTGTTTTGATTTTTCTTTTCCTCCCGCCCTCCCTACTTTGCCATAAACTCACCCAATGTGATCCATGTGTCCAGACCTGTTCATGTTGTTCACCCACCCGGATTACCGTCGCAGAGGCGCCGGCCAGATGTGCATGGACTGGGGCAAGGAGCAGGCCGACGCCCTCGGGCTCGAGATGTTCCTCGAGTCCACGCCGTACGGCCGGCCGCTGTACGAGAAGAACGGCTTTGTCCTCATCGAGGAGTACGTCAACCAGCCGCAGACCGATAATCCGGACGAGGCCTGGAAAGCGATCGAGGAAAAGGTTGGACCTGTCATCTTCCGACTCATGTGGCGCCCGGCTGGCCAGGACTACGAGGAGGGCAAGACAATCAAACCGTGGGAGGAGAAGTGATATGTCACTCTCATCACCCATCACGGGGCGAAGCAAAGTCGACTGGTTCTTGAAACTTTTGAGTCTGGGCAGAAACTCGTGGCGCGTTGCTTCAGTTTCGTAATGCTCCGCCCCGGACGCGGAGTTTGTTTCATGCTCGCTGCAACGACATGGGCAGGCCAAGTCTGCAGCTGCGCATTGTCCTTGACAAGACAATACGACTCATCTTGAGTCACGAATATATTGACGTCTAAAAAAGCAAAACAACCATCATCTCCAGCGGCGTGTCTCCATTGAACTCCATCAGTTGAAAAAAGCCGTTGAACCAAGCACCTCCGTGCCTCTCGCTCACACCCAGTGTGGTGGTGCAGATCGCCGATGATTTGGAATCTGACCCGTCATGTTCCGTGCGCGAGCAAACGGATGGTAGTACAATTCGGTCCGAGACACTGGCAACCGTTGGACGCCGTCCCGTTCGGTTCGATTCAGTCAATTGCAGTCAACACAGTGTAAGCCGAGAGGAACGAATCGGCAAAATCAACCGATCGAACTTTCCTCCAATCATCACCACGTTGTCCGTGCCTCGATCAGACATGGCATGGCATGGCCGCATCCTCCTTTCCAAAATTACAAAGCACCTGGAGGACAGTAATAATTCGTTTCTAGAGCTTGATCCAAACACTGGTAAGCCTGCCATGCGATCTGAATCTGATACCTCCCTCAGCTCTGCCCCCTCCACACATGATATACCGTACAGTACCGTACGGCGTAGTGTAGTAGCGCGACGGGTAAAACCAAGATTGGAAACAATGGCCATTCAATCATTCACTCATTTATTTTTTCCGGAGTCGCACAAGGCAAGGCAAGGCAAGCCCGTTCGTGGTCAAAAAAGTTTGCGGGCTGGACCAACGACGCGGATGTGGACGCCACTTCCAGGTCGATCGGATGTCTATCCGGACTTTCAGAGCTAGCGCAACTCACACACACACACCCGACACCCGACACGCGAAGCGCACGGGGGCCGCCCGCCCGCTCTCGCCAAAAAAATGATCAGCAAGCATTGCAGCGGCGCTACACGCTACACGTGTAATGGCGTCGATCGGCTCCAGACTTCGGCGAGCTCGGCAGCCCGTGCCATAATTAATGAGAAGAGGAAGAAGAAAAGAAAGACCAGCGTCTAGGTAGACTAGCGCGCACCATGATGGTTTTAGTTTGGATTTGAACTGAGTGCCGAAAGCGACCTGTGACCGTCCTTGTCAACCTGGAAGCGAATGCTGCTATACAGTAGTCCCGGGACGGTGGAGGGTTCTCGCACGATTAATTATGGGAGGTGTAATTACAACGACTTGGATTAAAGACACGCAGGTGATGTTGGGTCTGTTGTGTTTTGGTGAAAAATGCATGGCTACGTAACCTTGTGATCAGCTGATAAATAACATGCCATGAGCCAAAATGAAAATGGTAAGACATGCAACCGTTTTAATGGAGTCAAAAAAAATAAAAATTGTAATCTTATAACCCGTTCTGGGGGACGCGTTAGTTTTTTTTTTTTTTTTTTTTTTTTGGGGGGGGGGGGGGGGGGCTTGTTGTTAGGGTGGGAGGGTGGTTCTTGGCGATGCGAGTGTTCGGAGATTGATTCATTCGTCAAATGAGGTTCAAAAACGGAGGTAACCGAATGAACTGCCGCATCGTGAGTGAGCGATGTTATGTTTGTTCAAGCTGTCTTTGTCGATTTTTTCTGTAACTTAGCTCAGGTACTGAATATCAATATGCATTGTGAAACAGTGTCTCTGGAAGCAGGATGATCAGTCACAATTGAAGGCGACGTGCGCAAAGAGGCGTGTGAGGAATGAATGTCCAGGTGTCAGATCATGAGAATGGTGAAAACAGACTCGGACAAAAAAACACGGTTCTCGTTTTTATCACCAAGGTTCTGTAAATCGTCTCGAAAGACCGTTTGATGGCAACTCATCACCACCCTGGAAGTCATATTTACAGCTCTGTCGATGTCGCTGAACGGGCAGGGTCAAGTGAGTTGGCATTTTAGGCCTCTCCAACTCAACTTTATCCCAACGGCCAATGAAAAATTGAATTTACGCAGTCGTGTTTGGAGTCGATAGCATACTTGCCTGGTACTTCCCAGTGACGACGCGAACCATTGATGATGTAATTAGTGAATGCCGACTATTGATTGTATTTTTGGGCATGAACTGCCACTTGAATTCTGGACGCTCCTAGGTTCAAATGGACGGGGAAAAAGAGGAGAGAAGAAAGAAGAACGAAACGAAGAGAAAAGGTGAAGAAACGAAAGCAAAGAATAAAAAAGAAAAAGAAAAAGGAAAAAAAAAAACAAAAAAAAAAAACCAGCTAATCAAACAAATGGGCAACATCTCTCACCGTCGGTCTCTTGTAGACACCCAAGTCAATGACTGAGAGAACAGGAATATTACCACCAGTGGCTACCTGGTACCTTCCGATTTCCTCAGCATCTAAGAATGTGATTATGTGGCAGAACTCTCTGGCAAGATCTTTGTTTTCCGCTCATGCTCCAAAAAGAGGCACGAAAAAACAATGGATGAATTGCCCAACCAACACATTCCGTTTTCCTCAAAACATGATGGCTATCCTCCAACTCTAGCAGCAAGGAACAGCCCTTCTGATTGATCAATGATCAACAACCTGGAAGCCATTCGAGTGCACAAAGCAACAATGTCCGTATTCTCTACCAAGGACAACAACCAAGCCAACAAACCACAACCTCAACTCAAAGACTCAATCCATAAGCCACCTGAACAAACGTGAAAAGTGACCCGCAAGATTTCGCTGCCGCTATCTGTCTATTATACAATGCCCAACCCAATACCATGCTTCAAGCCACACAAGAGCAGCACAAAGTAAAACCGTCCTTTCATCATATCCCGCCACACTGCCTGCCTTCAACCTCAGTACCTAGGATAACTTCCAGGTAAGAAAAAGAGCAATCACACACACACTTCAATAACGCCGGCCATGCCCTAGCCCTCGCCAGACAGTATTAGTTACCAGTTATCCATCTCCCCCCCGAAAAAGCCCGTGTCATAGAGGTCGTCGTTTTTTGCACGTCATATCTGCCATTCCCGCCTGTTCCTTGAAAAAACCCCCCGTTTGTTCCGATCCCCAGTTCCGCCAGCCAGCCAGTCTAATCACGATAACCATCCACGATCTAATGTCTTTTACTCAACAATCAGATCCTCCAGCACACCCATGGCTCTGCTGCCCTCCTTCTCAAACGCAGACACCATGACCTCGCACTCATGCCGAAGCTTCTGCTCAGCAAGGCCAGCGTTGTGGTAGATCCACTCTTCGACCGTCATCCCCTTCTCGGGGCTGGTCAGCTCGCCTCCTTTGCGCAGCAGCCTGGCGACGCCGTTCTCCTTTTCGCCGTCCTTGACGGGAGAGAAGACGCCTTCTAGGTCGACGGCGGTCCAAGGCGTTGCACTTTGCAGGCCTGCAACGACATTTTGTTTGGAGGGAGAGGAGCGGGCGGGCGTTGACGCAACTGGTGCTAGGACCGGGCGCGTAGTCATGAAGCCTGCTCTTTGTTTTGACGACGGAGGTTGGTTCTCTGCATCTGAGCATTGGGGGGATTGAGATGGCGACATTGTTGCTTGCTTCGCTGATGCAGATGGCCTCGTGCTTGCACGGGGCGGCGTGGCTGGTGGCTGTGGAAGTCTCGTCGCCGATTGTGGTGGTGGCAGGGGAAGGGCCTTTTCCACTTTGGCTGGCGTCGACGCGTGGAGAACAGGGGACATGGTCTCGGGCTCGGATCGAGGCTCGGATCCGGCTTGGGACACGGCCGGGGGAGGCACGGGTTTCCTCGCAAGCTCCTTCGGTGAGCCCATGAAGGCCGAGAACGACTCGCGGGTGCGCGACTCAATCTGTACCTCAATCTGCACGGGGACGCCGGATGACCGCCGTGGCTCTGCCTCATCGGCCACACCCACAGATGATGTCGAGTTCTTTGGAGGGCGCCCTCTCCCTCGTTTGCCGATGCTTGCACGACTGGTATCCTTGGCCACCACGGTCCCGGTGCTTGCATCTGGGTCGTCGGGAAGCTCAGGCTCGGGGTTCGGCTCGGGTTTCGTTTCCTTGACCGGCTCGGGAGCCAGATCGAGCGTAGGATATTGCACGGGCGCGTCGTCCATCATCAGCTCATCGATCGGATCAGAGGGCAAAACCTCCTTGGGTTTCTTGGCCTGCTTGGAGGGCTTCCGTGTACCGGCCTTGCGACCCTTCTTCGGTACTGTCAAGGTCTCCACAGGTGGATTCTGTGTTTCCATCTCTGCCTCTAGAGCCAGGAGCTCGGCCTGTATTTCATCCTCATCTGGCTTCACGGGTGCCGGGTCAAGCATCGAAAACGCCTGGCTATGCTCCTGGCTTTGCCGGGTTGCTTTTTGCGTCGACGCCGCCGCAGCCTTCTTAGGCCGTCCTCGGGCTGGTGCTGGGGCCTTCCGTTTCCCAGAGTCAGAGTCGGCAGCAAGATCCTCGTCGTCGGTCAATGGCCGATCGAGATCAGCTTGAAGCTGACGATCGATCTCGGCATCATCTGGGACGTTCCCACGCACGGATACGGTAGATGCCTGCGATATGACGGAGGAGGTTGAGCCTTTGCGGGTCCTCTTCGCAGCCGCCTTCTTCCGGGCAGCTGGCTTTTTGGGAGGGGCGGCATCTGCCAACTCAACATCTTGTGACTCGGTATGCACACTCGACGTGTCTTGGGTGCTGGCAGTGTTTGCCTTTTTCTTGGTGGCGCGCTTCTTGGGCGCGGGTGCCTCAGAGTTGGTTATGGCAGAGTCTTCCACGTCGTCACTCACGCGTTTGCGGCCCCTTGTAGCTTTTTGCGGCGGTGGCGCCTGGATTTCTTGTGGCTCATCCTCGAGAATCTCAACGACCTCGTCCTTCTTTGCTTTTGTCTTTCGACCCTTGGCAGCGGGCGCCTTCTTCGCCTTTGTTGCCTTCTTCCCACCCTGCGTCATGACGGATGCTGTGGTCATAACACTGTCGTCGTGTTCAGCCGTGTCGGCAATGGATGTTACGTCTGACACGCCTGTTGCGACGGTGGCGATGGATTGTGTTGATAGCCGCGACGCCTTTGATGTCCTTGCTGCTTTGGCTCGCGATTTCTTGGGCGCCGGGTTTTGACTGATGAGAGTGAAGAATGGGCAGTCCGGAGAACGCTTGTAATGTTCGTCGCTGGCGGCAAGTTAGAAGCTATGCCGACCAGGGAAGAAGATGGTGAAGGAGGGCTTACATCGGCTTGTCGCCAGATTCCCAACCGTCGAGAGCGAGTTGGCAGTAGGCACAGGTTGCCATGTCATCCGATTCGAACGTCGGCGTGTATTTCCAGCCTGCTTCAGAAAGCTGGAGACACGTGGTTAGCTTGGGTTCTTGGGTTCCTCGGGCAGGGCTGGTGGGGTGGGGCGCGTCCTACCTGCTTGGTCTTGCACTTGAAGCCCTTCTTTGACTCGTATGGCCACCTTCCTCCAAAGGTCGCCTTGCGCGCTTCGATCATGGCTGGGTCCAGAGGGTGCACCTGCCCGTACTCGCCCAGCTCGGCCTCGATCGCGGCCGTGACTGCCCACCCGCATGTTGGCGAGTGCTTCAGATGCTCTTCGAGCGGGTTGTCGTCTTCTTCCCAGCCATCGAGGGCCTTGTTGCACAGAAAACACACGGCATTGTCAGGGCTGCCAGGAAAGGGCTCAAAGAAGAAGCCGGCTTTTGCGAGCTATTGCGGGTGTATGTGTCAGCCGTGCGTGTCCCCCGCTCTCGTCACCGTGCTATGCTATGCCACCAATCGAGCCAGTACTCACATCTGAGGGCAGAAGCGACTTGTGGGGCCAGTGCAGGGCCTTTGGCGCGCGTGAGCTGGCATTGGAGGCTCTCTTCTTGGCGACTGGGTGAGGGCCTTGGAAGGATGCTAGCCGGTTCTCGTAGACAAAATATCTGTCGTCGGAGTCGGCCATGGTGGAGGTTGCAGTTCTCCCCTCTTTCGTCTGATGGGCGCGCGTGGTTCGCGATACCCTTCAAAGGGCACTTCGGGGATGGGATTGGGGGAGCGACGAAGTTTGGATTGCGGCGCCAGTGCGTGCGCGTGGTGCGGTGCAGTGCCGAAGGACTAATAGTGCAGAGCGCGACGGTGTCGGTGTCGATGAGGTGTCGAGAGACGGAAAGGCGAATAAAGGTGCTCGGTGATGTGCTTCGAAGCGGTGGACTGAATTGGTTATGCCCGTTGCACAGATTTAAAACATAAACACCGAGAATGGCTTCGGGTTGTCGATGGCGCGCGCGGGCTGCTTGCGAATCGCTGGCGTGGATTGAATGCTAAAAAAAGGCTGGGTGACGCGCTGGCGTTCGTTGGAGGGGAACCAGGGAGGAAGTCACTAAAGCACCAAAATATCGAGTACGGTTGCGCGGATGTGATGCCATTGGACAAAACCTCCGCGTTTGTTTACGCCGTCGAAGAGACGGGTTAGCACCAGATGCAAGCATTGTGGCGTCGTGCCTGAACACTGACCAGCGGCTTTGTGGCGCTGCGCCGTGGTTGTGGCGTTGTGAGATTCGGCTTGAGATTGGCATTGCACATCTTAGGTCAGCAAGAGCGGGGTTTTGGGGTTCTTTGGGGTTTGGCTTCTGGCTCCATTTCCACCCCACCAAAGCCTCCACTGCAGTTGCATCCGATGTGCAGTGTGGAATGGGATCAGCCGTCGGCCGATGGCATGCCCTTTCTCCAGGTTCAAACTCCAGCAAACCTTTCCCGCAAACCTTGTATTGATGGAGAAGATCAGATCAGAACCCCTTCTGCCTGGTTCTGGACCCATCATTTTCTCGGGCAACTGCGGAGAGACACGCGCACAATTCCCTTTTTCATTTTCGTGTTCAATGGATCCTGCTTAGCGTCCGTCGTCTGTTGTCGTTTTATGCGCATGCGACGAGGGCGATGTGGTCCTACCTGGTATGCCTCGGAAAGGTTCGTTCGAAAGCGTGGATGTCCATTCCATCGTGTGCCGCTTCAAGCCGCGCAGAGACTCCCACCCAACACGGGTTAGGGTTGTTGCGCGCATTCGCTGCCGCCGAGCCGCAGAAAAGGGGAGAGTAAACAATCAGCCGAGCCAGTCGACTACCTGACGGTGCGGAATAGACTACCTGCCTGGGATTCTACGACCTGAACAGTGCTGATCTGCCTTTCCTTAGCCACCGCCCCCCAACCTAGCGGCGCCTAGCAGTGCCTACGTACCACACTACCCAGTGTTACGACTCCTTCACCCACCGGAACGAGCACAACAACCCGGAAGGCATGCATGGAGAAGATCAAGGAGCCGGGGGCGTCTTTTTCTTCGGCCGTTCTTCTTCCCAACCTCTGCCAATCTCGGGGTCTAGACTCCAGGTCGTCTATTCTTCCGCAAACTTTGCAAAGTTGGGGCCAGGGACAATGTCACGGCGCACGGTGAATGCACACCGAGTGCACGCTCGCATGGCATCTAGAGTTTTTCCACCGCTGCATTGCATGGCCTCTGGAGCTATCTCGGACTTTCGGACTCCACTCTGAGGTCATAAACCTTGGTCCAGTTCGACCGAAAACCCATTTTGGGCCTTCAAACCGTCCCTGCGGACCCTGCTGCGTTGCGCTCCACCTGCGACTTCCCAGACGCTGACTCGCCGTGGCTATAGAGTTCAGGAACCGTTGTCCTTCCGCGCAGAAATGTGGGAAGCGAGAACCAGCAGATTGGGAGTAATGCAAGGCACGACCGAACGACAGGCCACCGGGACGCACCTCGGGGACCAATGCGCGCGGAGACGGATGGGCAACCTTGAGGGGGCGCTGGGAGGGGGGCACGGGGGCCTGAGAAGAGGGCGCGGGGGGTTGCGCCTCGGCTGAAATCGCCATCCCAGAGTCTGGCATCGACTCTGGGGAGCATGGAATAGCCTCATGGCCCATGGGGTCGCGCTGGGGTCGCGCTGACCAGGCCACACCCTACGCACCCCATCTTCCTCGGCCGGCATTCGGGAGCCCACCTAGGGTGCCAAGTGCCAACCTGTCGCCCCTGACTCGGCATCTCTCAAGAGGTCGCACATCCCTTTAAATTCTGCCTGATCTTTGCTCCTTCCGTTTCCCCAGTTTCTTTTTACCTAATATCCCGTCTTCCTGCCGGCCGACGACTGCCCCAACGCCTTCCCTACCCTCCTCTCTTCTTCCCCCACATCCTGCCTCTCGCGCCTCTTGTCTCCCCTTCTCCGGTGCTGCTGCTGTAACGTTTCGTGGCCAGCCAGACACCTCGCTGTACGTTTGAGCTTCGTTCTGGACAACGCCCTCTTCATCTTCGACATAGGCACCCAAGCGACAAAAACAGATCCAGCCACAAAATATGGAGGCTGGACTCGGCGATTACCGGAGTCCCTTAAAAAAGGAGGATGAGGTCAAGGGACCATCTGGTCAGGCAGCAACGGGGCCACTGAGGACGCAGCATGGATCACCGGCTCCGTCATACGATGACGAGCCCATCGTGGGCGAAGTCACGGACCTCGAGTTGAAGAAGAAGGGCGAGGCTGCCTTCCACAGGCTGGGTTGGAAGCGCCTCACGGTGGTCCTCATCGTCGAGGCTATTGCCCTTGGCAGTCTCAGTCTCCCTTCGGTTTTCGCGACGCTCGGCATGGTGGCCGGTGTCATTCTCTGCTTAGGTATCGGCTTCATTGCCATGTACACCAGCTACGTTGTCGGTCAGGTGAAGCTCAAGCACCCGCACATCTCCCACTATACCGATGCAGGCCGTCTCATGTTCGGAAAATTTGGCTACGAGGTCATCAGCGTCATGTTCTGCTTGCAGCTCATCTTCACGACGGGAAGCCATGTATTGACGGGCAAAATCATGTGGGGCAATCTCACCGAAAATGGCGCCTGCTCCATCGTCTTTGGCGTTGTCTCGGCCATCATTCTGTTTATGTTGGCCATCCCACCAAGCTTCGCCGAAGTCGCCATCCTGGGATATATCGACTTCGTCTCTATCATCGTCGCCATCCTTATCACCATGATTGCCACTGGAGTCAGGGCAAGCAACGCTGACGGTGGTTTGGCGGCGGTCAACTGGTCTGCGATGCCTAAGGACAACCTGACCTTGGCCGAGGCTTTCATCGCCATTGCGAACATCGTTTTCGCATACAGCTTCGCTCTTTGCCAGTTCAGCTTCATGGACGAGATGCACACGCCGTCTGATTTCCCCAAGAGCGTCCTGGCTCTGGGAACCATTGAGATCGTCATCTACACCTGCACTGGCGCCATCATCTACGCATTCGTCGGCAAGGATGTTGCGTCACCGGCCCTGCTGTCCGCTGGCCCCTTGATTTCCAAGATTGCCTTTGGCGTTGCCATGCCTGTCATCTTCATCTCGGGCAGCATCAACACCACCGTCGTAGCGCGCTACGTTCACGGCAGAATCTTCAGCAACTCGGTCATAAAGTACATCAACACGCCGATGGGATGGATTACCTGGCTCGTTTTGATCGGCATCGTCACCGTGATCGCATGGATTGTCGCCGAGGCCATCCCCTTCTTTGGAGATCTGCTGGCCATCTGCTCGTCGCTCTTCGTCTCCGGTTTCAGCTTCTACTTCCCCGCCATAATGTGGTTCATGTTCATCAAGGAAGGCAGCTGGTACGAGAGGAAAAACCTGCCGCTGTCCTTGTTGAACATTCTCTGCTTCCTTGTCGGCGTTATCGTGCTTGGTTTGGGCACATATTCCAGCATTTGGGACATTGTAAGTTTTTCCACTCGCAGCTGGTAGAGATTGACGTGGACTAACAACAACATAGATGGATCGGTACGCGAATGGCTCGGTCAAGGACCCGTTCTCCTGCGCCCCGGTTTCGTGATCAACTCGCGATTTTCCCCTACAGGAATTATTGTCCGATCTTATCAGATATGCACGGCTGCCATGGGAGTGGGCCCTGGGTAATCTTTGACCTTTGAGTTTCCGCTGCCCTTTGAGCAAAATTGGCAGTCGCCTCGAGTTACGCAACATTGTTTTTGTCTGCAAAAAGAACGATTGCTGGAGCTGGAGCCGGAACCGGAACCAGAGCAGCGAGGTCGGGTACCTGCTTTCACACATTTCAGCGTGGCTGCTGTTCAACTTCTTTTAAAGTGTAGGATACGAGTATTGGGCGTCATGACTTTCTTATTCCCCATTGTCTGCATGTTTCAGCAATGCCGCTTTTATGCCCTTGACGTTACGACGCAATATACCATAGAGCAATCAATCAACTTAATGACTACTTAGCTGAGATTACCTACCTGGTAGCTGTGTGAGTGAGATGGGGTGAGATCGTTGCTTTGCTAGTGATCTCAATCGGCCTGTTTTGGCGTGATTATACGGTCTGAAAGAGAGAGCAACACAGTTCATTCTAGTTTTAATTCTCGTCAAAATTCAGAATGGGATCATCAAATTCCTGGACCTGATAAATATAACTGGTAGCCCTAGCCGGGCACATACTGCAAACATTCTCTTCACTCATTTATCCAAACACACAAAGTTATCATTCACCTACCGGGATTTTTATTCTCACTTCTTCATCCACTAAGCACCACATAAAAACCACATGCACCACTGCAGACTTACTTCCTCCCATCACAAATAAACAAATGCCAAAAGGACATGACCAGTGGACCTAGCCAGCCTAGCCCAAACCCTATGTATGCTCCACTTCACTGACACAAACTCCCGAAACCCAAAAAATGAAACATCACCTTCCTTGCAGAAGACGATGAGATGCTGGTTTGCCCAATAACAGGATTGAACTGTTGACCTTCGCATGACTTGATATCTTCTTGTGGGAGAGGATATTAGTACGACGCTCTAAGCAGCTGAGCTAATCGGGCTTTGGTTGGTTGGTTGCTTTGTGATGAAGATGAAGATGTGGATTATGCATAATATCACGCACGCCGAGGGTTTGGCCTTTTTGAATGGGGTCAGCGGCGGAGACAGTTTTTGGATTGTGTGTGTTTACGAGTTATGTGGGTGGGTGCTTGTTTGGTGGAGTGTTTTTGGGATTGCTTTGCTTGGCATGCATTCCGATTGTACTGTGTAGGCAACGGATAACGGTTAGGTGGGTGAGGTGTGTAAATAATGCGGAATTCTGCCCTCGCGTTGTTCGATGAATGCTTTCTGGAAATTTGTTTGTTGAGCTGTGGGATTTGTCGGGTTTCGTCTGTTACGAAGGTTACCTGACGTATTGGCTTGAGTTCCCACGTCTCCTGAAAGTTGCGTGGACCGAGACAGCTGCCTCCAACCAGGGTGGGCCTCAGCTTCTGGGGTACCCCGCTAGGAATTATGGGGAAGTTGCATGTGCAGGTATGATGTGAATTGCACAAAGCCAGGCGCGCAGCTACATAGAGGTTGTTTTCTTCTCCTTATGAATTCCAATTCGAACTTATCTCCCTTGGAATTAATTATTCGTGCAGGTTCATTGACTCAGCAAGACGGGATAGTGAGTAAACGACATTGGTACCCGAGGCAGCCGAGGAACCAAGGTTCAGGCGGTGCTGCTGCTTCAGGCTTGGCGTTGCGTCACGACCCGTCGTTTTGTTTGCGTGATCTGGTCGTTGACCTCGGGAATCGACCACACAATGAAGCCTCGAGAGTTGAGCAAATGCAACTATTACAAGTATCTCATGAACTGCACGTCGTGAACCTTTGGCAATCCTTCGAAACTGCACTAGCATCGCTGACCAAAGATAGCAAGGGTGGGTCGGCGAGTTCGCGTCGTGCCGGCCGTTCAGCCAATCCCAGGTCGCTTGTCTGTCGCGTGCCGTCACGCAACGCAGCTGCACTGTAAGGTACCCGTTCCCCGCATGATACCCAAGCTCTGAACCGAGCTCCCCAGGCACTTGCCGTCCAACCCGCTGTTACACCTCCTCCACGGTTATGTAGGTTAGGGTGGTACAACGCCACCGCTAAACCTAAACAGTCAAAGTACAGTACTTCCACCACAGCCAAATTTGTATAGGGAATTCAGCCAACTGCTGTACTTTTACTTCAGAGCTGAAGATTCGTGGAAATGGTGTCAACAGTCAATCAATCAACATTTGGGCGTGATGTAAGCAAATTGAAACAAGAATCACATAGTCAGGGTGGAATTCGAGGAGGTCGGTTGACTGTATTGACTGCCTTGCGCAAGTAGGTAGCTGCGTTGACTGTTGACGGCGTTGTGTTGTGGTGGTTGTGCAAGCAGGTGGAAGGTGCAAGTGGTGAGGGCAGGTAGGTAGGAAACTGGGTGGGCGATGGTTAGGATTTTATCTTCAAGTACTGTGGAGCACTTTTTGTATGGAATCTCCTAGAAAAGTGACCTTTGACGTAAAAGGCTCGCACCAAGTGAAACTAGTCGACGCCATTTTCCCACGCTAACCTACATAACCGTGGAGGAGGTGTACACCACAGACAAGCAACAACCACTGGACCGATTCGCAGCAGAGCTCCTTCCGGTCTTCTGCCCCTCTCCTTGCTGGCCATCCATTGTCTCCCAACCAACCAAACAGCGCCCTTACCTGTCGTCAGATCTTTCAACCCAGCCCGACCTTCACCCTGGCGTCCACCGACTCGTCTCGAATCCGGCGGGCCATCTTCCTGCTGCTCTTCTCCATCTTGCTCTTCTCCAGCATAACCGTCATTCTGGCTGCTCCACGCATCGTCCCCCGCCTGACCGCCCTCTTCAGCCAGCTCAAGTACAGCCGCCCTCGTCCACGCCCGTCGGCGCCTTTCGGAGGCGGATTCATCGGTGTCACCGTTACCAGCCCTGGGCTTGCAACCCTGACCTCTTCGGCCTTCACTTCGTTCCTGACCCACGCCCCCAACGTCAACATGTCCAAGTACACGGACCCGCCCCAGGCGCCGCCGCTCTTTACAGGCACCAAGGAGTCCATCGTCGCCGACGCCAAGGCTCTGTGCGATACAACCCGCTCGCTGCTGGACAAGCTGGTTGCCGAGATCAAGCCGGCCGAGAACCCCAAGGCCGCTACCTTTGATGCCGTCATGCACCCGCAGACGGAGGATGAGAACACGTCGAGCTTGAGCGCCCGCATCCTGGGCTTCTATCAATACGTGAGTGCCGACGTTGAGCTCCGCGACGCGAGCACCGAAGCCGAGAAGATCATGGACGAGTTCGGAATCGAATGGTATGTACCTTGTTTTTTTTTTTGTCACGATGGCGATGGACCTGTAACATGGTTTCGTGGGTACTCACACATCACCAGTGGCATGCGCGAGGATGTGTTCCGACTAGTCGACGCTGTGTACAAGAATTCGGGGCTCGCAGCCAGCCAAGAAGCAGACAAGGGGCGGTTGATTGACGAGGCGCTTGCCCAAGCCGCCGGCCTCGAGAACGCCGAGAGCGCTCGCTTGCTGGAGAAAGAGAGAAAGAACTACATCCGGAATGGTCTGGGCCTGCCCGAGGGCCCGCAGAGAGACCGCTTCAAGGAGATCAAGATGCGGCTGAGCCAGATCCAGATCGCCTTCCAGAAGAACCTGAACGAGGAAAACGGCGGCATCTGGTTCACAGAGAAGGAGCTCGCCGGCGTCCCATTGGACGTGTTGGACAACATGGAGCGAGGCAAGCACGAGGGCCAAGAGAAGATCAGGTTGACCTTCAAGTACACGGACCTTTTCCCTACCTTGAAGTTTGCCAAGAACCCGGCCACGCGGAAGAAGGTCTTTATCGAGAACGAGAACAAGGTAAGGATACTACTGTGCCTGCAATATTACTGGCAGCTGGGGTGTAGAGCTAATACATCTACCAAAGTGCAACGACAATGTTCCGCTGTTCAAGGAAGCGATTTTGCTCCGCGACGAAGCTGCCCGTCTCCTCGGCTACCCCGACCATGCGTCCTTCCGTATCGAGGACAAGATGGCCAAGACCCCAAAGACAGTCTGGGACTTCCTCGGGGACTTGAAGACCCGACTGGCTCCAGGTGGTGTCAAAGAGATCAAGCATCTGCTGGAGCTGAAGAGGAAATACTACGAGGCCCGCAAAATGCGGTTCGATGGCAATTATTACCTCTGGGACCACCGGTTCTACGACCGAATGATGGTAGAGCAGGAGTACAGCATTGACGAGAACGCTGTTGCCGAGTACTTCCCACTCCAAACGACCGTCGAAGCCATGTTTAAGATTTTCGAGAAGCTGTTTGGCCTTGTGTTTGTGCCGCTTGACGATGCTGACCGCAAGCGTCTTTCACCTACTGGAAAGGCTGAGGACATTTCATGGCACCCGGATGTCACCATCTTCAGCGTCTGGAATGACGAGAGCGAAGGCGATGGCTTTGTTGGCTATCTGTACCTCGACCTGTAAGTGACTGCTGATAATTCAAGAACCCGACGGTCTTCCATCTAACTGCGACAAAGGCATCCTAGAACTGGAAAGTATGGACACGCTGCCAATTTCAACCTCCAGCCTGGCTTCCTGAAGGCCGATGGTACGCGACATTACCCGGCTACATCGCTTGTCTGCAATTTCAGCAAACCGTCAAAGACGAAGCCCTCGCTTCTCAAGCACGACGAGGTCGTGACTCTGTTCCACGAGCTTGGCCACGGAATCCACGATTTGACCGGCCGCACACGATACGCCAGGTTCCATGGAACCTCGACCGTGAGAGACTTTGTCGAGGCCCCCAGTCAGATGTTGGAGAACTGGTGCTGGACCCCGAGCCAGATCAAGCAGCTCAGCAGCCACTGGGAGACGAAGGAGCAGATTCCTGATCTTCTGATTGAGAAGCTTGTAGCTACTAAGCATGTCAACGATGCGCTCTTCAACCTGCGTCAGCTGCACTTTGGTCTGTTTGACATGACGGTGCACAGCCCGAAGACCCACGAGGAACTGGAGAAGTTGGACGTCAGCGAGTTGTACAACGATCTCAGGGCGAAGATCGCCGGTCTCAAGGGCCCCGAGGCTGAGGGCGGGTCGAACACCTGGGGCAACGGCCAGGCGACGTTTGGCCACCTGATTGGCGGCTACGATGCCGGATACTACGGATACTTATCCTCGGAAGTGTATTCGGCTGATATGTTCGGGACCGTGTTCAAGGCCGACCCTATGAATGGGAAGGAGGGCCGCCGCTACAGACACACTGTGCTTGAGAAGGGCGGATCGCAGGATGAGATGCTCACGCTCGAGCAGTTTTTGGGCCGCAAGCCGAGCTCGGAGGCGTTCTACAAGGAGTTAGGCCTCGACGGTTAGATTCTGGATCCAATCCTGCGTGATTTTGTACGAGGATAACTGTCAGGTTGTCTTCTAAGCTAGATAAGAGGTAGAATTTTAGATTTTAAGTCATTAGTCGATGTCATGGGGGAATAGGCTATTTACAGTAGCTGAAAGAAGACACCCTAAACTGTGGTCGTCCCTCACAACGCGTTGCCTCCCTTGTCAAGATAACATTCATCGCTTTTTTAGATGCTTGAGCTGTGAAATAGGTATGCATATGTCGTTGTTCAGATACAGCGGAACCACCACCACTGGCCTATGTGCAAGCAAACACCCTCTTCAAAACGGCAACCCCTATTTTTCCTTGAAACCCCTTACATTCAACATGGCCACGGTGAACAGTAAGTAGGTCATAAGCAAAATAACCCAATATCAAACTTGCTCTGTGCTGTTCTTCATGCAAAAACGCTCATCCTCCCAGGGAAATCTCCAGGGTAGTAATAGTAGTTGGTAGTAGTGGTAGTTTCGATCTATCCATCAGGCATCGCTCCGAACAAAAGCCGACAAGCAAAACAGAAAAAAAAGAAACAACTACCTAACTAAAAAGAAAAAAAAAAAGCCCCAATTTGGCACAAGTTCATGAGCCACGACGACATGATCAGATCAAAACACACACACATAATAAAAAAAGGGGACAGGCAGACAGACAGGCCACCATAAAATGCGACAACAATCAGCCCCATCCATACCTGGCTTTCACACATACACATTTCCTTTTTTGATCTTTAAAAAAAACAACATCTTTCTTCACTTTGCCTCATATTTCCCACTAACCAGCCTCCTCACAACAGGGACATCGACCCACGTCCTCCCATCCTTGAACCCCGGCGAGAGAGGCGACAGCGGACCTTTATCGTCCGCAAACGGATCATCCTCGGAATCGCCATCGCCCATCGCCGCCGCCGCCTTTTCCTTGCCCTTGCCCTCCACCAGCCTCGAGACCGAGATGCCGCATCCGACTTCGGGCGCGTCGCCCACGGAGTTGGGGGGAGGAACATAGTCCCACCGGACTTCTATGTGTCCCGGTATCGGCTCGGCGTTTTGCTCGCCGATGACGCGGCAGATGATCTTGGACCAGTCATCGGTCAGGGTCACGTCGCCCACGCGCCAGTAGACTAGATGTTTGTCCTTTAGGTGCGTGCCGGACGGCTTGGTTTGGACGCCGCTTGCCCGTGCGCCTTCGTACGTGGCTACGAAGACTACGTTTGAGAGCGTCACGGGTCGCGGTTGGTCGAATTCGGGGTTGAGACGGTACTGGAGCAGTAGGCCTAGTTTGTCGCCTTGGGGTTTCCAGACGGGGTGGATAACGATCGGGCATTGGGAGGCGAGCGCGGTTTCGTTGTCTGCGTGGACGCGGTAGGTGAAGGCTGGCGAGGTAGTGTGGAGGTGCGAGACGTCGACGGTGAATTCGTCGGGGGACGAGGGCACGTTGGTGACGAAGACGCGGTTGGGGCCGATGGAATCGAGGCGGGGGAAGTTGTTGAGACGGATGGTTTCACGGTCTAGAGCGACGGTTAGCTGGTTTTGGGAGTGGGGGTTTGGAAACTTACCAGCTTGTGCAGAGTCAGGATCGGGGATATAGGACATGGCAACCTCGCCAGTAACCTTGACAGAACCGGCCACACCGTCGTGGAACATGGCAGAGACGGTCTCGATTACTGATGTGTGTAAGCCGGGACCATACCCTGGTCCATGCATATCGGGGTGCTTTAGACGTGTAATGCCACCGTAAGACGAGGCGCCGCCAAAGGATGTACCGGATCGGATTGACTGCGTGTCAGATGCATGGCTGGCTTCTGAGACCAGGGCTGTGGTAGGCGTATGCCTGTTCGTCATCGATGCGGTGGTGGGTAGTGATGGAGAGGGTGGAAATGGGTTTTCGGATGGGTTTTCGGGCACGGGCAAACTCGGCATATACATGGTGTTTCGGACGTCTCTCCTCCCCCTCACGGTTCCCGACTTTCGAGCCGGGATACCCATTTGCGTGAGTGTATTCGCCACGTTAGAGAGAGCCGCCTTCTTCGCATCATTGTCCTCTTCGGCGATCGGCTCATTCGCGATGCTCAGCTTAAAGAACTGATCGGCTTCATCGGCAGCCGCCTCTCTCTGCGCCTGGGCAATGGGATCGTTCGTTGAGGTTGGTATCGTGAAGCCCTCAGAATCCTTGGTGGATTCCTCCTTGCTTTGGTGGCCTGGGGGAGGCCCCGCCGGAGGTTGCGCATCGAAAATATCCTCCGCCGTCCCATTTAGAATGCTCGAGCTGGACTTCACCGGGGCGATGTCCCTCGAGGCGTCCCCGCTGTGAAACCCGTTGGTTCCCTCATGCGAGGCGTTGCCGCGATCCTTTTCCCCATTGTTGTCGCGCTGTTCGGCGGTTGTTGGCCTCTCGGCGAGCGAAGAAAGCCTATTTTGAGACTCGGTCAAGTTGTGTGAAGAGGCTCTCGGGGATAGAGTCTGGCCATGACTGCTGCCGATATTTCTAGAGAAGGAACCAAAGCTCTTTGGGGGAGCCAATGGCCCAAACCCGCCGTGAATGCTCTGTCGCCGCCTTCCCAGCATGGTTCCGATTCGGCTTCGTATCTTGGACTCTATAGCCTTGTTAGAAAACATTGACCAGCGACGAAAGGTCAGGATCTGTACCTGGTTGGCCTTCCTTGTGGCCTGAATGCTCGCTGACGCCATCATCGTTGTCGTGTCCGGTGATGCTCGGAGGAGCCAAGGCCGAACCCCCTGCAACACTTGACTGCCGCGTTACAGTGCGTCGCTCGATCTTTGGCTTTCCAGCTGTTGTCCGCTGGGCAAAGTTCTGGATCTCCTGAGCAGTGTTGACCTCAAGCATTGTCTGGAGCACCTCCTCGGCGGATGCTTGCGTCCGCGTGGCTTGGTCAACTTCGTGTGTTTCGAATTGGGTCAAGACATCGCGCAGGTGGTTGATTCGTTGTTCGTCTAGCGCCTGGAGCGTCTCGAAGATGAATGGCGCCTGTGACTCCCACTGCTGACTCGCAGCCTCCAGCCTAGATGTAGCTTGATCAACCTTTTGCGCATTCGCTTTGCCGCCCTTCCTGGTGAGCTTCTCTGATTTCTCAGTGGCGTCCTCCAGCTCCCTCGACATGGTGCTCAGGTTTGCGCTGATGGTCTGCATGTTCTGCATCTCTTTCTTGTTCTGAAAGCCCCGGAGAGCATGCTCGACGTCTTTCTCGATGCGCTGGGCGAAAAGCTGGTGTGAGGCAGCGATGCCATCGGTCGATTGAAGGATTTTGTCCCACGGTGTTTGGAACACGCTGTTAGGGAGCGATGTCAGCGCAAGAGCCGGGTAGACAGGACTGTATCAAAAGCTGGACCACGAACCCCAGTTCGGACGCGGTATTCGGGACCTTGAAGACCAACAGCTTCCGCAGGCCCGCGACATATTGCTCCTCGATTCTCCTTCGCTCCTATGTGTATCTTTCAGTCTGGACATTCGCTTGAGATGGGCGCGTGGTTTTCCGTACCTGGAGCCAATCCGCGATTTCCTGGTTGACCTTCGATATCCGCTTGAACCGATCCGTGAGTGCTTGCACGGCCTGACTCGGTTGCAGGTTCGCCTAGTGGAGTCAGCAGCTGAATGCTCGAGCAGGACGGGCGCTGGGCTCGGAGGGGGGGAGAGAGACTCACCAGCATCGCTGGGTACTCTGATCGCGAGAGGTCGTCCATGTTGGGCGCGGGCGCTGGCGCTGGCGCAGGCGTCGATGTCGTCTCGGTACTGGCTCTGTTGTCGACGGTAGGAAGGAGGCGCAAATCACCAGCTGGATACGTGATAAAAAGAGTAGTGGAGGTAGGTTATGTTTGGTAAGGAGGTAGGTCGGTAAGGACGGAAGCGCAGGGCAATGGGCCAGTTCGACGGCAGGGTCGTGGATCGAGTGGTTCGAATTCAGCGCATAACAATAAGATTGGATATTAGGAAAGCCAGGCGGGCGACAACGGGTAGGAAAACAGACGGCAGAAGGGGAAAAAAAGATACACAAGGAGCGGAAAGGGCTGGAGGGATGTTCCAGGTTCAGGAAGTTGAGAATTAATTAGATGATGGGATAATTTGCGCTCCCGCACCGCGCCGAGAAAGTGAGCTGGTGGTGGTGCTGACGGGCTAGCATCGACAACTGGAGCCCTTTGGATCCTTTCCAGGTTTGGAGCCTCTGGAGCAGCCTTTGGGACATTGGAGATGTCACGGGATGGATGGAGCTGATGGGATGGAGCTCGCATCCCTGTGGAGCTCACGACAGGCCCGCCGGCCGACAGGGACGCCGCCCGCCAAAGGGCAAACAAAAGTGGAGCAGGGGTCGAATAGCAAGTGCCAAGTGGAGGCAGCCGCAAGCCCGCAACGCTTGGCCAAAGCAACCGCCCGTCATTGCGCGCCGGCCCTCTGTGTGGTCCCCCTATGGGATTGGGCGCAAGTGCAACGGCAACAACGGGAGCAGTGGAAGAACGATCCACCCCGGATTTCCAGATTTCCATCGATGGCATTCCTCAGCCTGCCTGGGCGTGCTGGGCTTTGCCCGCTGCTTGGCTTGACTGCACCCCAGATTATGCAAACCTCTAATCCCTGAAGCCGCGACACTGGAGCTCCAAAGCAGAGAGCCCAAACAATACCCGAGGATACTCTGCTGATTCAAGAAACTCGACGATCACGCATCTAACTGCGAGTTGACCGTGTCGTTTTTCTAGACCGCCCCGGCCTGACATCATGAGCAATTTGTACATGACAAACTTGGCAAACCCCGATGCCGACTGGAGGGGTTCGCTGAGTGCCTCGGAGCGATTTGACAATATCCAAAAACTGTGAGTCTAGTTCCCACTCAGGGCGGGCACGCCTTCCTGAAGCAACCTCAGACCCAAGCTGATGCCAGGGCGCCGTGCTCAGTGGTCCTTACCAGATCGCTTTTGCAGCTGAGAACGAAGCCTACAAAACCGCCAATAGCCGGGTAAGATGCATACCAAATATATCCGCAACTAACACTCCGGCCCAAACTAACTGTAAAATTGAAGGAAGAATACGATGCAACCTGCAACAAACTCTTACACATAACGGGCCCCACGCCAGAGAACGATCATCAAGATGATGTTAGCCATGCAGGCTCTCAGTCTCCCGGTGTCCAGATTGGCCCGTATCAAAACTGCCACTACCTCGCGAGCGGCGTCACAGCCGCCGTGTACCGCTCCAAGGACCGCGCTCTCAAGGTCATCGTCGAGACCCGAGATCTCGAGCCGCACAACCCAGCCCGAGAGGCCAAGATCCTGTGGCTCCTGAAAAAGCCCTGCATCCCTCTCCTAGAAACCTTCCGGGACCAAGAGCAGAGGTTCGTGCTGGTGTTCCCCTACATGCCCCTGACTCTAGCCGCTCTCCTCGAGCAGGGCCCCCTTTCCAACGCCCAAATCCGGCACATATTCAACGACCTCTTCCAGGCACTGGACCACATCCACAGCCAGGGCATCATCCACCGCGACATCAAGACATCCGCGCTGCTGCTTGACTCGCCCTCGGGAACAGCGTACCTCTCTGACTTTGGCGCCTCATGGCACCCGACGCTGTCCGCTTCCACAGAGCCTACCGACGACAAGATCCTCGACATTGGCACGGGGCCGTACCGCGCTCCCGAGGTCCTGTTCGGTAATAGGTCATACGGCCCGCCCGTCGACATGTGGGGGGCGGGGACCATGCTCGCCGAGTGCTGCAGACAGCCGCCCCAGCCGTTGTTTGAGTCGCGGGCCGTGCATGAGGACGGAAACCAGCTTGGGCTGATCTTGAGTATCTTCAAGACGATTGGCTCGCCGACTAGGGAGTCATGGCCCGAGGCCACCAAGTTTAGGACGCCGCCGTTCGACATGTTCCGCGCCTTTGAGCATCGACCGTGGGATGCTGTCCTGCCCGATGTGGCGCCAGAATGGCGAGATCTCATCGCTGCTCTGGTAAAATTCGACAGTGGCAGGGCGACGGCTTCACAGGTGAGTCTTCGTACATGCTCGAGAAATGAAACAGGGCGTGGATAGGGGCTAACGGATTCTCTTCGTTTCTCCCGACACAGGCTCTTCAGTATAAGTGCATGCTCGAAGCGTGAGGCATGTTTGACGCATGTTCAAGATTTGCGCAGACTTCATGAGCTCTGCTATGCTTAGACCGGTCAATACTGGTCGTCAAACCATGTCGTCGACTGATTTAATGGCCGGTGCTGTGACCGTCCTCGAAATATGGACTCGGAGGAGATTCGCATCTAGGGGGCATCTATTGGAATCATGTCGAACCCTCTCCGATCCAAGTGACGGCAAAAGGTCGTCTGTATCGTTACCGCCGCCGGGTACGATATCCCGCTTCCTATCAAAAGCAAGTCTGATGTGGTACCTAATGACAAATCTTGGCTTTCTAGGGCCCCCTAATATGTTAAAATCCAATGATCTTAAGATGCCCCTGGTTGGAGCACGTCGTATGATAATGTGATACGATATGAGAAGGGTGATGAAGATGATTTCTCTTGGAGCCGAGTAGTCTTATATCTTGATGAATGCGCGGGGCACTCTACCGTTGGACTTCCCAACCCGTGTGCCTTCTAACTGGCTAAGGCTAGCACTGTTATATCTGCACCTAACCATTGCTTGATTTATGGTGCCTCTTAAAATACCAGTTATAATCTGATCCGGGACAATGGTAACTGTCAATTTAGGCATTGTCCAAGACAACCCAAAGTGGAGTGTGGGTGTTCCCGGCCTTGGCAGTGTCGATGGGTGGATGGATTGCTGGAGTGTTACATGGAGAGAGACGGAATCTGAAACGTTTACCTAAGTCCCAGGTCAAATGTCTGACCTTAGCGTCTGCTTCATATCTTATCTTTGGCACATATCAGATCTCAAGTTGCTGCTGTACGCGGCCCGGATTCTCGTGTAAGTTCTGTCTCCACAAGACCCGCTCCCTGAACAAGATCCTGGCCTGCCCGGCCAGAGACCGGAGACAATGTTGACGACGGGTTGTAACGCCAAGAGGGCCAGGTGCCGGCGTGGCTGTCGTCACTCTCCTCGCCCCCTATTCACTCGTATGGACACCGCCCTTGGTTCGCTTGAACGGTGTGGGCGTATCCAAACCCCAAGGACTCGAGTTTGATGACGGGCCGTCGATCGACAACCACAATGCCAACCCTAACCCTAGAGCCCCAGCCCTTCCAAAGCCTTCACCGAGAACCAAGTTTCCAGGTCCCTCGGGTATTGAAACAGAATCCAACACCCGCCACCACCAACAAGCAATCCAACCCCTCTTCTTGGGTCCAACTCCGACTAGCCCCCACCTAATTGTCCTGTCCCCCACGGAGGCTTCGCATGCACATATGCCCGGCCAAGACGAGGCCGGGAGGGAATCAAGAGAACAGCCCACCGATCTGCTCAGGATTGGTAATGTCGATGGGCGGAATCGGCACAGAAGAGACAGACATTGACCGACCGTCTTGCTCGGGCACCTCGCCCGAAATGTAAAACCGTATCTGTACACGTGCGTGTACGTGTATTTGTTCTGGGGGTTCAACTGTTCCCAGTCGCCGCTGGCGGACGTTCGCTCTCCACAAAGCAGCCTTTCGTGCATGGCCAGGGTTGCTAGCTCGCTCGATCGTCACGATGAGGCCTGGATTCGGCGGGGAACGTTGAGGCAGGTGTGAAGTATGGAGTGGAAGTCGAGGGAAAGACTAGAATCTGACCGTCTGACAGAAGGCCTGGTCTGAGCTCTCGGGCCTCCTGTGCTAATACCGGCTCTCATTGGCTGCTGATGTCTCACCCCGGCCCTCGCATGTGTCTGGCGGTCGGTGACAGAACACGGAAAACCGTTGATGGGCGGGCATGGTGGTATTTGAGGAGGTGTGAAGGCTGTCAAGCATCGAATTTTCTGGAAACAAGATGTGCATCGACTAAATCTACCACGGCACCTTGGATACGCTAACAAGACCAAAGTCGGAACGGATACCGTGCAGGAAGACAGATTCACCAAGATTCATGGAATGGACAAGAGGGAGAACGCAGGACATCGCCGGCTGGTCCTTCTGTTCTGGGATGTGATTGGCGGCCTCGCAGAGACAGGGCTGGCCAGACAGATGGCGACGCACACTGTGTGCATGGAGAAGGGACATCCCTGCTTTGCCGTCGAACCTGGAAGTTGGGTGGGCCACAACTTTCCCCCCAACTCAAACCACTCAAGCCTTGCGGGCCGGGAATGATTGTCGGGATCGCCTCGATTGGCTGCACCACAAAGTCCTTATCAACTTATCTTCCGTATGACCTGGTCGTCGGCAGGACCGTGGCACCCGTCCAATGCGCTGTCTTCGTTGGTTCGGGCCTGGCGGGCAGACTGAGCAGCATGCAGACAGAAGGCGGGCGGCACATCTCTCGACCGGGAGGGTGGGCGCTGCTGCGCTTCTGCCAGGTGCGAGCTCACACACAGTCACTCCCGCCCCGTCAGTCAAAGAGTCAAACCGCCGCCGCGCCTATCAGTCCCTGCGAGGAACCCATCACCTTGGTACGGTATCCGTACCAGGTACTTTACTTCTCACCTATCATCTCCCCGTACAAGCATATCCGTATCTCCTCTTCTCCCCCTCTCTCCCCATCCCATCCCGTGCCCGTCTGCCATGTTCTGCTGTTTATTTGCAGCCATGCTTGTCTTGCCCAGTCGTATTCCCACTCCCTGGCTGCATTCATGAACCGTCTCCTCCCCACCGCCCGTCTCACACTCTCCAACCCACCTGCAACTGCCTAGGCGGAGCTATTGCTCGCTGTACACCAGAACACCCCAAAACCAGGTAGCATTGGTAACGGCAACGGCAACGACAACTACAACGGCTATAGCCAGCAACATCTCAACACCGGCTGCCCCAGAAGGGCAGCAATGCAACCGGCGCACCATGAAGAACAGGCAAAAATCGAGAAGTGGCTGTCGGACGTGCAAACTCAGACGGGTGCGCAAACCCAATCTTTAACCTTCACTGGCTTATTAGGCTGGGCCTTTACTTCCCCACCGCTAAGCTGCCTATTCCCACGCTGCACCATCTCGTCTGATGTCTGCCCACAACGGAAGACGGGATGAAAGGATGGAAGGCGCGGGGATAGGCGGCTATGCGACGACGGCATTGATTCATCCCACTTGTTCGACTTGACTGACCAAGTGCTTGATGCAATACTATAGCTCCGATGCGATGAGACGAAACCAGGATGCCGCAACTGCGGCCAGAAGGGCTTCGACTGTCCCGGCTATCAGCAACGCCTTCAGTGGTCCACGAAACACGAGCGCTCATTTTCAGAAACCAAGGCGAACGCCCCCATAAACTTCACCCAGCTCGTGACCGCCGCTTCCGAGTCAATAGTACAGATTCCGGACAAGTCGCAGAGTGACCGCCAACGCTCCACCTCGGTTGCCGCGTCCGAGAGTGAGCGTTCCAAACAATCGAGACGACCCTCTCCATCCGCTGCATCACAGTCTGCTGCTTCGCCGTCCCCATCGCCGTCCTCCCCGTCCTCGTGCCTGTCTTCGCCGTCGACATCATTGTCATCTTTGGCGTCAAGGAGCCCGGTTAGGGACAACGCCGCCTTGGTTCCCGTGAACGGTCGCGAGCAGCCTGTGCCGGAGGACTCGCAAGAGACTGTACCGTTCTGGCAGCCCGTGGTGGATATTCCCTCGTTTCTAATCGAGCACTGGTTCAAGTCTGTGTGCGGCTCATGGTCGGCCCATGACTCCCAGAACAACCCTTATCGACAATTGACATCAAGTCTCTGGTCCACCTCGGTGCCCGTATTTCACGCCTTGCAGGCTATCTCTGCTGCCTCGCTTGTAGAGCGTCTTCCCCATGTGATGAGAGAGACGGCGAGGGCGGCTCCGCGCTTGGCAACTGAGGCTATCAAGAAGGAGCTTATCGCATTCAGGGGCAGCTACAATACAAAGTTTCCGAGGGAAATCGTCTTGTCCCTGTTCTGCATGAGTTCTTCCATGTGCTGGATGGAAGCTCGCGCCTTGGGCCTGCCGTATGTTCGACAGGCGAGAGCAGTGCTCAAATCCCTGGATCGGCGAAGGCTCGATCGAGAAGACCAGGAACTGCTCGACTTTTTTGAGGGCTGTCTCATCTACGAGGAAATGCTCCGGAGCGTCGTGAGCGACGAGGAAGTCGATTATAACAACATGCTCAGCTGGCCAGAACCGCCGTCTTACACGCCTCTCATACCAGCGAGTCCACATGCCTGGACTGGCGTTTCCGCAACCGTTCTGCGGCTTTTTGGCAAGGCCAGCGCACTGTGTCGCCGGTCACGCAGTCGGTGGAGACACAACAACGGTACCAGCTACAAGATTCTCCAAGGCGCCATGATGGATATCGAAGACGCTACAGTCGTGGAGGAGGCTCTGCTGGCCATCGATATCCTCGAGCACAACGATGAGGGACAGATCACGGAGCAGTCTCGGATCCTGCATGATGCAAGCGAGGCTTACCGTCTCTCCTCTCTCTTGCAGCTCTATGAGACATTCCCAGATCTCATCACCAAGCGGATCCCGTCTCTGACCAACACGGAGCAGAACTCAATCTGGGATGCGTGGGTTACCCCGTTGGCCCTCCATATCACAACCGTCATCGAGAGATTGCCTCTTGGGAGCATGCGCTGCATCCAGCCGCTGCTTTGCCTGTGTGCGGGGACCGGTCTCAGATTTGACACCAAGGTACCCTTAAGGGGCGGATCCGACAGCTATCTGGTGAATATGCAACCGAATACAGATTTCTCGGGGGCGTCTGTCGCGAACAACACAAATCCGACTTTCTACGACACGCCCATCTCAGAATCGGCGATAAAGATATCTCAAGCACGGCAAACCATCATGGATCGGCTGGAGAAGCTCGAGCTGAGCCTGCCGCCAAAGCCCATCGAAGTGGCGAAGAAACTGCTCCGCGCTGTCTGGAGTGCGTACGATGCCGAGATCGACTTACCACGCCGAACTCACTGGTTGGATGTAATGAGTTACACACAGCTGCACAGTCTCTTCGGCTGATGAAGGCAACGAGATATTTCTCATGAAGGAAAAGAAATTCCACATTGCTTTGCACTTCTCCAACCAAAATTTCACTCCGCAGATTACTTCGATGATCTAGCTAGAATTGAACCACGAATTGAAGCTGCTCACAATACGATACACGACCAAAATGCGATCACCTTCATTGTCTATGTCTTTGATAGTGGTGTGCCATTTTTCATCCACCAGCTACTAGCCAAGATGATTGACTCGACACCTACACTCACCGACTACTCCAGAGCAATGGATCCCTTGTTGGTCATAGGAGTGTAGTCAAGCTCGTCGGGATAATCCAGGCCAGCCAAGCTTTCCTCCGTCTCGTTGAAGTCGAGCCCTTCACTGATATGCCTACGTGCATGTTAGCATTTGGATCATATTTCTGGACAAGAACACGGCGAGATGGGGGTGATGTTGGGGTTGGGACTCACTTGTCAATGGCCAAAACCTCGAGTCCTGGCACACAGTCGATCAATGCGATTATGATATACGAGCCGACGAATGACCAGGTGAATCCGATGAGAGCCTCGACAATCTGGACCCACAGCTGGCGGATATTCCCGTCGAAAAAGACACCGCCGGGTACATCAACGCCACCGTATGCGGCGACTTCTTTCTGGGCGAACAAGCCGGTGCAGATGGTTGCCGCCACTCCACCGACGCAGTGGGTAGCAAAAGTATCACCATTGTCTACCCACCTCCAATGCTGAGCAAACTTGGTGAACTTGATCCGGAGGGCTTGGCGACAGATCAATGCACCGAGGACGCCAAAGCCAAAGGCCGTTGGCATGTCGATAAAGCCAGCAGAGGGGGTAATCATTACGAGACCAGAGATTGCCCCCATGAAGATGGCATCGATTGACCATTTGCCGGTCTCATAGAATGCCATTACACCCCACGTCAAAGCACCAGCGGAGGCGCACAAGTTGGTTACGCAGAGAGCCATGACGGACTGGAAGTTGAAGGCGAGAGTGGTTCCGGCATCGAAGGCGAGCCACGAGCCCCAGATGATGATGAGTGCGATTAGCTGGAAGAAAGAGCCTCCCGGGCGGTGGATGCGGATATGTGTCGGAGTGCGCATCTCGGATTTGCGGGAACGGAAGAGCGGATACGACAGGTAAACGCTGATGGCTGTCGCTGTGGCCCCGGAGCAGATATGCACAGGAGTTCCTAAACAAAGAAGCATGAGTTATGTAGCTTGGGAAGATTGGGGTAGGTCTTCTACCTCCTGCGAAATCCAGCACTCCGATTTCTTCGAGTAAACCTCCGCCCCAGACCATGTGTGCCAGAGGGCAATAGATCAGGCTCGACCAAAGCTGTGCTCGTTAGCAAACACTCGCACCTCTCGTTCTCTTGGGTAGGTAGCAACTTACGACGATGAACGGAATGACGGGCAGGAGTCTTCCCCGCTCGCAGAAACCACCGACAGCGATGGCACACACAGTTGCCTCAAAGACAAGCTGAAACTCGCTGAAGAGGATGGCCGGGATGGTGCCCACCGGCTCAGACAACACACCCCAGTGAAGGAAGTGCTTCAAGTTGCCAAAGAACAAACCGCCATCTCCGTAGGCCAGCGTGTACCCAAGGACAAACCACTGGACTGAGCATGTGGCGATAGTGAGCAACGCGGGGATGACGGCGGCCATGCCGTTGCGTTTCCAAGTGTAGCCTCCATAGGCGATGCCAACCTGCAACAAGAGACAAACATGAGCATGGCTTCGAAACTTTTGCCAAGAAACCCGCTCGCTGAATCGCGATACTCGTGATTCAATATAGACAGGGAAAAGCTAGGCGCGACTTACGGTTGGGACGATTGGCCAGCAAAAGACAGTGCACACCAAGATGAAGAGGGTGTCAATCTTGTCGCAGGCATCCCAGGCTTGCAGCACTGACGACGCCATGTTGCGTTGCCTGCTAACAGGTTATCGATTGGGGGACGAGGAGAAAAGGAAATGAGACAACGAGCAAAGGAACGCGGGTCGCTTGTCTCGCACTCATTCAGTGAGTGTGAGTGTGGGAAGGGGGGGTGGTCCGCGACGAGATGGCCTGGCAAAGTGACAACAACCAACAACATGAGGAACGAGACCCGAGCAGATGGATCGCCGCCGCCACACATGGTTTAATATGTTCGAGCATGAAAATACCGTCGTAACAACCTCTGGCTATCTAGGGTATCTATTACGGTATCTACCTGACCTATTACTCAACCAACGATGCGAGAGCGTTGGTTTTGCTGCAATCCACAGTGGAGGGGGAGGGTGTTTTATTACTCGATACGGCGATGATAAGCTGGCAGCTAAGGGATATAAGTGGTGGGTGGATTCGCGTCCGGAGCGGAGCTTCTCGATAAGCCAAGCAGGTCCCCGAGCGAGCTGCAAGACCAACGCAGGGTTTTACGAAGTGTGCCCCTCCAGATTTCCGGCTGCGTTGAGCTTAGTCTAGTGAGAGGGGGTCTATCCCGACGCCCTGGTCCTACGATGCATGGCCAAGTGTACTTTTTCTCCTTAAGAGGCTTAGCTCAAGGCTGGTCCCGTGGATGTTTCCCATGTCTTTCTTCCTTGCTCTCCGGTTGTTCCCCCAACAGCCAACAGCCGGGGGGGGTAGGCAGCTCGGGGGGCAATGAGGTGCAGCAAAAAGCGAGCGAGGAATGCTTGAAAGATGCAACTTTGATCTGCGAGCTTGAACCAACGGCACCCCCCAAATGAGCCGGAGATAGCCAATGGCACACCGGAGCTTCTCTGATGTGCCGGGGGAGTTCTGACCACAACGAGCAAGCCAGGCCGAGGTCAGCGAGAGCTTCGCCAACCATGGACGAAACATGCCACCGTCGGGTCACTCTGATTGACGCTGCAGTTCGCGGGCCAGGGTGGTGCCTCTAAGATGCATGGATCGTGGCCTATCAGGCCCCCCCTTCTTCATCTGGGTTCAGAAATATTGAGTCTTGATAGGGAATGTTTGGGCTAGACCTCATCGATCAAATGGTCTGTGGGGAGGAGAGAGAAACACACACAAAGCGCTGGGAGGCAAAGCTGGCTGCAGCCATTCACAAGTGCCCTGGTCCCTAGAACTTACTGATTGCCAAAGCGCATTATGCGAGGCTGCATTGCAGTGTACAAGTGTATATGAGCTTCAAAGCTCCCATCCTTTCTTTTCTGATGCCGCTTTGCTTTGCTGTACATACCCCCCTCCCCCTCGCCGCAGTCTGTTGGTTTTTGAGTGACCCCGGGAGCTACGGTAGTTGATCTGTATCACCGACCAACCTTGTCATCTGTTTGGGTGGCCCATCGTCATCGCGGTCGCAAATCCTTTTAGCCTCCATCCGCAGCCGAAGACCCCTCGAAGATGGATGAGAAAAAGACGCCGCTCGGCGTGGCCTCGAGCCAAGACGAGGCCGGCATTTCGTCGGGCGAGGTCGACGAGATCCAGGTCCTTGGATACAAGCCGGTGCTGGCAAAGAACCGGTCCATGTTTACATTGCTGTTCCAGTCCTTGGCGATTGCTGCTGTACGTCTTTACGCGCCGTGCTGTGCCGTGCTCTTGGTGCCAAGTATCGCGTGGGGATGACAGTCGTCTAATGCACTTCTATCCAGATTCCATATGGCTTCGGCGGACCTCTTTTGAGCGCCATCATCGGTGGAGGTAAGACAGCAACGAGAACAACAACAACAACACGAACAGCATATTCCAAAACCAACTCAAACACTGCACACTCGCCCCATTCCCCAATGCGCATGCTAACTCGACATGCATCATCGCAGGCCAACTCCCCATGTTCCTTGGCTGGATCATTGTCCTCATTGTTGACGAATGCGTCGCCCTGTCCCTCGCCGAGCTCGCCTCAAGATATCCCACCAGCGCCGGCCCCTACTACTGGTCCTTCCAGCTCGCGCCAGCCAACGTTCGCACCGTCCTCTCCTTCATCACCGGCTGGACCTGGCTGATCGGCAACTGGACCATCACGCTCTCAGTCAACTTTGGCTTCGCCTCGCTCATTGCCGCGACCGTCGCGCTGTACCACCCCGACTTCGTCATTACCGCGTGGCAGCTGCTACTCCTCTTCTACGCCATCTGCCTCATCACCTTTGTCGTCTGCGCCTACGGCAACAAGCTGCTGCCCATGGTCGACACCCTGTGCGCCGCCTTCACCGCCATCGCCATCTTCATTACCCTCGTCTGCCTTGCCACCAAGGCCGACGTCGGCAGGCACTCGGTCGCCGACACGCTGGGGTACTACGACAGCACCATCTCCGGCTGGGGCGGCTTCTCCTTCTTCATCGGCATGCTCCCGGCCGCGTACACCTTCTCGGCCGTCGGCATGATCTCCACCATGGCGGAGGAAGTACACGACCCGGCCGTGAAGCTGCCCAAGGCATTGGCTCTATGCGTACCCGTTGGCGGACTGGCTGGTCTATTCTTCATCATCCCCATCTGCGCAACCATGCCCGCGTTAGCCGACATCCTCACCGCGCCCGTCGGCCAAGCCCTCCCCTACATCTACGGCGTGGTCATGGGCTCCCCCGCCGGCGGTTTAGGGCTAACCATCCTCGTGCTGCTCATCACCTTCTTCTGCTCCGTCTCCATCACGGTCGCCGCCTCGCGGTGCACATGGGCCTTTGCGCGCGACAACGCCATCCCGCTGTCCAGCATCTGGAGCAAGGTCGACGAGCGCCACGGCACGCCCATCTATGCGCTCGCGCTCACGACCGCCGTGCAGATGCTGCTGGCGCTGATTAATCTCGGGTCCAGCTCCGCGTTCGTTGCCTTTATCTCGGTCGGTGTTATTTCGCTGGCCGTGTCGTACGCTATTCCCATCGCCATCTCCATGTGGCACCGCCGGCTTGAGGTTGATAACGCCCGCTGGACTATGGGTTCGTCGATCGGATGGCCTGTGAATGCGGTTGCGGTCCTGTGGATCGCGTTTGAGTGTGTGCTGTTCAGCATGCCGCAGGTGCTGCCGGTCACGGAGGTTAGCATGAATTATGCTATTGTCGTCTTTGCGGGCTTCATGGCGTTGAGTGCGGTGTGGTATGCCGTGTATGCGCACAGGGGTGAGTTATTCTCTCTTTCCATCTATCTGTTTATCTCTCCAATTCTCTTGCCGTCCTGCTGTCTGCTGTCATGTCCAAAATACTAACGCGCGTGTGTGTTAAATAGTATACAAGGGCCCTCCAGAGTCGGACGGGCTGGCTGCAGACCATGTGGCTGGACATTGAGTGCTATGAGTGAGAAGAGGGCGGTCCGTTTGTTTTTCCCAGGCTTCTAGGCGTCCTGGAAGTGAAAACTCGCCAGCTACTTTTTGTTCCTGTTCCCAGACACAACCGTTGTGCAATTTAGCTCTAATTAGTACTGCGATTTAATACTATATGATATGTAAATACCCAAGACAGCCATTGCCGATTCGTGCTGTGTTCCCAGTCGTTTGTCTTCCGGTGTTGTTGGATCCCATCATGAGCCACGTGAAGTTCTAACTGTATCCCCTGACTGACTTACGTCACCTCCTTTTTGCCCCTATCTTCCTTTGTCCAACTTGTTTACCTATCTCAGGAACCACTTTTTCCCCGCCCAACCGAAGCCGTAACCGCCGAGAGAACATAGCCGACCTGATGCTGAAACATGATCATCAACAGCAAGAACAGCCCACGCCGATAAAGCCCCTCATTCTTGCCTCTCCTGGTCCGATTGTCCACGACTCGGACAACTCGGACGATGAACGTAAACGCTGATCATAACCTGAATCTGGATGGGCACCGGATATCAGATAATCAAGAAGGCGAAGTCACTAACACTACCTTAGTGTATTTATCTCACCTTTCTTTGCCCAAATCCGGTCATCGAAACAACAATTTCTTAACTTGCTTTTTTGCCCCAATCTGGTAAATCTGGTCATTGTGGCACACGACAGCACCACCGCATTAAGAAAAGCTTATCTTCAACGGTTCGTAGCCAAGAGAAAACCCACTCCGTCTGTTTTGCCTGTGAACAGTCTAGCCCCGGGTCAAAGCTCGCTAATATAGCCCCAGTTCCAGACCCAAATCCTGGGTCAGGGACCTAGGAATTACCTAGTGCAGTGCAGCGCGGTGCAGTGCATGCCTCACCTTAGTTAGGACCAGGCAGGCTCGCAGGTCAGGTCTGATAGCCGGCGCCAGTTTAGTACGCGCGTACCAAGACTGCCCATGCTGCCTTGGTCTCTGGGTTTGCATGATTGGGATATTGCGGGGAAGCAAGCAAGCAAGGGGCTGTGGTTGTTGCGAGCTACTTTAGCTGGAGGCTAGTCAAGTCTTGACACGACGTTGGAAAAGACCTAGAGATTAGCTCTGGTAGCTGTGTAACGTCCAGTGGAAATGGACATGTGTAATTCAGTGCGGCTTTCCTGACCCACCCGGTAATGGCAGGTGTAACTGCAGATCCGTAGGTGAGGAAGCTTGGTTTGGTGGAACAAAGTGAACCTGGAGAGGGCCAGAACACAGCTCTAGAGCCCCGGTTGGTTTTTGGACTTCCTGACCAACGGTTCACTGTTCCAGTTCTCACTACTGACCTACTTTCAAGTGCCTTGGGCTGCATCCATCTTTCGATACATTCAAGCGCTGGCCTTGTTCATACGGTGGAACACAACATGTTATTACACCACAGTGTTTCGTCCTCGACAACAAACCACCCACTGGAGAGCCTGCACTCAAGAATAATATTCCTTGCCGTTCCTACAATCTCAACTCGTCTAATATCGCTCACAAACACAAAAAAAGGGCCTCTGGCTGTCAAATTACGAGTCCCAAACACATACACACACACACACACACATACGCACACCAAATCCAACCCATCCGGGAAACACTACCTTCACCTCCAAATTAGCATGGCCTAAACACATCGACATTATACCAAAAAAAAGCAGCGCTCCCCCCTCAAAACATCTCCCACAGAGGCGGCGGCAATGCAGCTCGGACAGGCAACGCATGGCGCAGGTTAAGCTGCTTGACGCCCACATACACTACGCGCCGAGCCGGATTCCCAACTTCCACAGACTTTGAGTCGAGGCCGTAGTAATCGGAAATCGAATGAGTCAACCATCGCCTGTTTTGCACCAATGTCAGTCAGCGTTCTCCCATCCCCAAAACAACACCAAGCAAAACAAATCAAATCATCAAGAAGGAACAGAACAACATACCTAAAAGCGCCAGTCTCGTCATCCCCGAGAGTATCAAGCACCATCCCCGCCTCGGGCTCTTTATCCGGCACCTCGCGCCGCGCCTTCTTCCAGCCCTTGCCCTCACGCATGCTCCCATTGCGTCCCACATACACAATCTCCTCGTCCTCGGTATCCATCTCATCACTACTATTCACAACCTCAGGCTCAGGCTCAGGCTCAGGCTTAGCCACTAGTCCCCTATCAACCAAGAACTGCCTGACGGGCTCCTCCAGCGCGCGCAGCCACGACTTGACTGCCGGCGTGCGCTTTGCCTTGGCGCGGAGGTCCTTGGGTACCTTCCCCACATCGGCCCTCGCTCCGGCCTCGGTCTGCGTCTTGCGGTGCGCGGCAAAGGCTGCCTTGCGCTCCTCGACGCGCTCGCGCAGGCCTTTGTCCCAGTAGTTGGCTAGTTGGTAGGGCATGGTCCCGTGGACGGGGTGGGTGGGCTTAACGAGCCAGTCGGAGGGCTGCGGCGGCTGGGCGTTGGGGACGCCTAGGAGGTGATCTATCGCGGAGCAACATAACACGGGTCAGGGTTGGATTCCTGTGTGGATATGGGAGGGAGGATGGGGAAGGGAGGTTCATATACCGTTCTCCCAGCGGCGCCGCTGACGACTGCCCTCCTTGCCCCTGAGCAGCGCCTCGCGGTTCTTCATACTATCCCGCGGCGCCGATCTTGGACGCGCGATATCGGCGCCGTACGTCTCGGGCCGCCGCGCCGGGGCAACATGGCGCAGCTTCATCCGCGGCGCGGCGGACTCGGCAAGCGGCTCGTCGAGCGGGATGGACAGGGCCGTGCCGGTGCCGCGGGCGATGGAGGCGATGTTGAGCGACTCGAAGGCCGAGGTGGTCCATGCCTCGATGTCCACGGTCGCGGTCGAGGCATTGGAGATGGTGTGGTGGTGCAGGCTGGGGATGGGGTGCTGCTGCTGCTGCTGGTGGCCGTCTTCAACCTCGGGGATGGCCATTGTGGAGTAGCGGGGACTGCCCGGTTCAAACTGCACGAAGAGCGGAAGGGAGGGAGCTTGTTGCGCTGTAGTATACGACGACGATGCGGAGCGAAAAGGGGTTCGCCGAAAGGTGACGAGAGCGAGATAAATGATACAGCCGACCCGATAAGATAAAGGGAGATAGAGATAAGGGGGCGGATAAAGAGACCAGGGGAACGAAGAGAGAGAAATAAACTTGCCCACCCCGTTGCTTCCTATACCGATGCCAATGCCACTACTAATACAAGAAAAAGCGTTGAAGGAAGGAAGAATAAAAAAGGAGGAAAGAGTAAAACTGCAAAGAGGCGAGGTGAAGACAAACCACCCACCAGAAGGAAGGTGAGAGCTCGGCGCTCGGTCATGACACATTGACTCACTGACAAGGCAGGGAAGGCACCTTGTGCTATCTCCCGCGAAGCTTACTGTGCGAGAGTCATCGAGGTGCGGCGGGCCAATCAGCGGCCCAGCGCAAACACGCCCCTGCAGGATTGCTCCTCAGCGATTGCTCCATCTGTTTGGTCGACTGTGGGGGAGCTGAGACCCTGGCTCCCTGGGCCTGCGTTGTGGGGCGGCGGATTAGCGATACGTGGGGTAAGGCGGGTCTCGAGGAGGAACAACATCAATTGACAGCAGACAAGGATGGAAACGGAGGTGGTGAGTGCACAAGGCAATGCTCGATGACCAAACAAGTAAAAATAAAGGAAAAATAATTGCAGTGCACAAATTTCAGTTTGAGAAACAAACTACCTGGTAGCATTGGTATCCTCGCCATGTCCATGAACCCCCTACCGTTAACCTCTCCGGAAAGAAAAAGACCTCCCAGCCAGCAAGGTGCCCGTCCGTCCCCCAATTACCCCTTTCCCTTCATCAACCCAGCCAACACAACCAAAACAACGAATGATATTCTATACAACCAGCCCACCAAGACCAAGAACCCACCGAACCCTCCCAAAGCCATCATGACCATCTATTCTGCCCAAGCCCATTCAAACTACTCCTCAGCTCCGCCTTCCCGTTCTTAATCTCATAAACCGGCGTCACCTCCTCCTTCCTCTTCTCCCCAGCACTGCTCCCACCAGCCCTCTCCTCCTCATCCTCCAGCCTCTCCATCCCCCCCGCTGGTCTCAAGAACCCCAAAGTCGCGACACTGTTCCTGATGCTCCCCCTCGACACCGGCGGCGGCATCTGCTTGCCCGTGACCTCGGAGAAGTTGCCCATGCCAGTCATTTTCCTACTCCCGCGTCCAGGCGAGCCTGGTAACCACGTACTGAACAGACTTGTGACAGGCGACGTGCGCATGCGCGAGCTTGAGCCCCCTCTGTCATCGCCACTGCTACGGCCGCGGCCGCGTGCTCCGCGCCTTCGTTTCAGCATGATGAAGGAGAGCACGATCAATGCTATCGCGGCTATGCTGCCTACGACAGGAGCGGCGATCCAAGCTTTGGACGAGGCATCACCGCCACCGTTGTCAACGGCTGCAGCGTTAGGGGAGGTGCCGGTTACGCCAGCGGCGCTGCTACTCGCAGTGAGGGAGATGAGAGAGGAGGTGCGTGTTGCGGAAACGGATGGCGCGGATGAGAGAGGGATAAGCGCAGTTCCGGAGCCTGGGGTTGACGTTAAGGGGAGCTCGCCGGGTGGGGGCGTGGCCGCTGGAGAAGCAGGTGAAGCAACGGAAGCTGTGTTCCCTGTGTCAGGGGCAGAAGGGGCGGATGCGACGGGTGTACTACCTCCCGGCGGCGTGAAGAATACAACTGCCCCGCCAGAGGTGGATGGCTGTGGTACGGGGACGGTTGCTACGCCAGGATTGGATGAGACGGGTGCAGGGTCTGGTGTTGGTGCCGGTGCTGGTGCAGGTGTCGCAGACGTGGGAGCCGCGCTTGGAGCTGCTGGTGCGGGTGGTGGTGCTGCCGGAGCGGCGACTTGAGCGGCGTTCGCGAGCATGGCAGAGTCGATGCCTAGCTGGGGGGCTGTGGCGCTGGAATTGGTGACGGCAGACTTCAAGTAGCAGTTCTTGAACCCCTGAGTCTGGCTTGCGTCAAACGAGAGAGCTGCGCATCCCGTCGTCGCCGCACACTGGCCCAGACAGTCTTGGTACGTGGGCGCAAAGTTCTGGCCCAGATCAAACCCAGCAATAATGGTCCCGCAAAGTGTCGAGTAGTTGACGTTGTTCGCTACCTGGGCCGCGCCACCCAAGGTCCCGCAATTTGATGTTGCGCCGGGAAATGCGCCGATTGCGCCGTCGAACCTCCTCGCGGGTTTCGGTCGTTCGGAAGCCAGGTTCGCCCTGAGCTGGCACCGTTTCCCGTCGAAGCTTACGCCCTCGCATTTCGGATGGAATGAAGAGCAGAGGTCGACGCACGTCAGGAAGCTGAAGGAATCCTCTCTGTGGATAACGTCTCCATCTATGTTCGTGTTGCACAAGACGGTGAACTGCTGCACGGTTCCAATTTGCGTCCCGTTTCCCCCAGGACATGGCGACGAAGGGTCCTGTCTCCGACTGTTTCCTGTGCCCTCCTCGGCCAACCGCCGCCGTTGCATCATGAGTCGTGTGCGGGTTTGGACTGCCTGCGTCGCGTGGGTGTAAGGAGTGATTGGTTGTACGAGCCAACTTTGCTCACAGAGTAGTATAACGAGTGTAAATAAAAAACATTATCAGAAAAGGAGTGTAAAAGACAGTGGCGGCACGACAGAGACCAAGATTTGCAGAAAGAAACAGGAGAGAAAGAAGACAGCCATGGCGGCGAGGGCGAGCAGCCACACCTACACGACCTTATACGGGAGGTCCGACATCCTGCCCTGGGCATCGTGAACGAGTCGTCCGGTCTACTAGTCCATGGCAAGACAATGCATATTGCCCAGCAACGCATCGCTGCACGGCGGACCTGATCGACCGAGTAGCTTTGAAAAGCCGGACGATGCGGTTTGAGATGCGTCGCCAAAAGCAGTCGAGCCTATTCTGCTTGTGGCTGCTCCAGGAGCCCAGCAAAGAGCGAGGTGTGGCGGGTAAAGTACCACATGAGACGGCGAGGGTGACGAAGGCGGCGGCCGAGCTGTTCCAGGTAGGGAGATCATTTCAGCAGGCATAGTCCCTGCCGTCCCCATGCGTGCCAAAGACAGCCCCTTTAGGGTGTGCAAACATGCCGCCCACGACTTGGAGGGTGCGGTCCGGATATTGAATCATGGCAAGCGAGCGGAAAATATACCGGCGATGTTTGATGCTTGCTCACGGCGATGATCAATTGGTGAGAGGGCTGACGGGAGCATTCTGCCGGAGACGGAGAATAGACAGACAGACGTACGGGTGTAATACTCCTCAAACAGGAAGGGAGAAGGGGGGTTGGGAGAGATGACTGAGAAGACGGCTGGTCACGATCCAAGGAGGTTGTCTCCTTCATCCCGCTCACCAACCATGACAATTCCCACAAGACATGTCTTTGTGTTTTTTTTTTTTTGTCATGTTTGGCCGCTTGGCCTGCGAACAAACATTGCCCCAGGAGTTCAAGACGGCCCAGAGAGCGATCAGGCCAGGAACAAGGCTGCAAAACGCGGGGACCCATCAGGTCAATCCAAAGAAGGAGCAGCGCTCGGGCTTCAGTGCCTGTGCGCGACTCGCATCGCTTTGCATCGCCGTCGCCATCGCATCGTCGCCATCCAGCGATTGCCTGACGCCCAGATTTGCAGATGGCGTCGCACAACCATATCGGTGCTCAAACACCCGGCAAATGACAAGTAAGACAAATATCAGACGGAAATAGAGGGCGAGAAGAGAGTATCCCGTAGACATTTGTCACTAGACAAAACATCACGGTCGAGCCCAAGCAACGAACAGTTGGCGAAACGAAGAGGAGGAATTGCACCAGCCGAGTAAAGAAAATGGGTTCTAATAATATCCAGTACTAAAGACCTGGAAGATAGGTAGGAAACCATGCCGACCAAGATCGGTTGATTGCTGGGCTGGCGTGGACGTGAGGTCTGTGGTACGGTGTGGTGTTTGGTGTTTGGAGGCAGAGACGGTGGTGCAGTCAATGCCTTGAACAATCGAGTCTTGGCCTGTCAGTGTGCGACCCACTCGCAGATAACCCTAACCCCCAACAGCTTCCACTGTGTCGGTCAGAGGATGGACCGAGGGACAATTTTATCATCTCCAGTTGACAAGCACATTGCTATTTGGAAGTAAAAAAAAGCCAAGCCAAAAGAACCTGATCGACAGGCATGGTGACCCACGTTAGATTCCTATCATTCCTGTCTTGTTCTACACGATCTTCTCACATCTGTACCAACCCTACTCCGATCACGTCTCCCAAGCCTTCGATCATGGAAGATTTCCAGGCAGGGGAGGGAATGTATGAAGTTGAGAGCAACAACTTAACTGAAATCAAGATACAGATCGGCATTGTTGCCCTGGCATCCGCCTTTCGGTATTGTTGTGCCGTGATATATAAACCATAATAATCTGACGCCGTAATGCTCCTGCACCCCCACCCAAATAACGCCAGTATGATGCCGCATGTTGAGCTTGAAACGCCCTCAACCTCCCAGCTCCTGACATGGAAATGGAAGCCGCGGTTCCTCAGTATAGAGTCCATCAGTATGGAACCACCTTCCGGTTGACCTAACCCCGGTTGGTGTCATAGTTCCTATGAGGATCTCCGATGCCCCCGGGTTTCAAAAGCGGGGCCGTCTCGGCTGCGGCGTCGCTTTCTTGGCGGTCCAGAATGGTTTGCAGCTGTTCTGGTGTCTCGGCATAGTGCTCGGGATGCGACGAGAAGCGGCCGGGGGTGTCGTCATCGAAGCCATTAGCAAACAGATGCGAGGGATGCGGGCCGTGCGACGATCCCAGGGCCGAGCGGTTGCGCGCCTGGATTTCATAGTATATCGCCATGTAGAGCAACGAGCCTTGCATCACGGCCGTCAGAATGAAGATGCCCCATGAGCTCCAGCCAGCCCAGCCCAGCCGGGCAAACAGGCTGCCCGCAAACACGAATCCGCCTGGGGTCTGGATGCACATCATGGGGATGCTCAGACTACCAACGTGCTTGAGATGGTATGTCGTCCAAATCTGGGGGATGTATTGCACCGCTGCCAGCATGGCGGCCATGATTCCGAGGATATTCGCCCATGCACCCAGATGGTCGTGTGCGAGGGTGCTGAGGACGCCCGTGACGATAATCACCACTAGCCCGTGCAATATTGTGAGCGATGCCACCAAAAGAGCGGTCTGCCATCTCGGCTTGTCTTCGTCCAGATCTTCTTCGTTATCGGGATCCTCGGCAGGGTTGTATCGGAAGAATACGAGGAAGAGAACGAATCTGGGGCAACAAAGTTAGTTGTTGACATGCCCCTTAACCGCTGCTGTATGACTCACATGAAGGAGAACGACGCCCATTGCACCGCCAGCTGCGCAATACCAAGCAATCCAGCTACGCAGTGGAATGTTTCGATGTCCTTGCAGCAAGCAACGTCCTGGCGAGACTGGGGAAGCAGGAGGATGTTGGCAAAGGCGGACGTCGCGGATGTTGTCCCAAGCAGTACAAAGTAAGGCGATATGCCCTCGGAGGTGCCTCTCTGGATGATTCGAACGTGCTGGGGCAGGTAGCTAATGAGCATTCCTACGACGATGAGGCTGCCGCCATGTTAGCACGCGCGGGTCCAATCCTGATGACTCTGGGGACAAGTCATTCCAGCTAGACGAGCGTACACGGAGATGATGAGGTTAACCACGCTCACATGGCGAAGGTTCTCGCAGAGATCCTCGCGCATCTGCACCAAGGACTCCATGACGGCGACAGGACGGGAGAGGCGCTCCAGTCAGAGGCTGTCGGGCGGGTTGAGTTCTGGTCCCAGCGCTGGCTAGGCGCTGCGAAGGCGGGTGTCCGAGACGGCCGCGCAGATGCAAGTCTGGATGAAATGTTACTTCTTCAGTGCCGAGTGTCGAGTGACGGGTGTCGGGGGAAACGAAATGGCGGCGCAGCTTCCGAGAACAGCGTCGTTGTCAACGGCTTCCGATGTCGTGCTATGGCAGCATATCCTCGGCTTGGGCGGCGATAGGCAGAAGGTCGATGGTTCGAGCGGTCAAACCTAAATCGAGGTTGCAATCTGGGACATGATCGAATGGACAAGGAAGGCAGCTTCTGGGCCGCCTCAATGAGAGCGCGCCTGCCACGATGTCGTCAGCTACGGGCTCGCCAAGCAACCGCCAACGACGCCAAGCAGGGGGAGCTCCAGCTGCCTGCCGCGGCCCGCTATCAAACATGGGCGGGGGTGGGGCATGTCGTTTTAGCGTGCATCAGGGACGGCAAGTCTTTCATCACTCTGTTTGAGAAGAGCAAGCTTGTCGGTACCTTGCTGCAGATTTAGTGAGTCACGATACAAAGGTCCACCGCCAACTAACTCCCTGTGCAGCTACTGCCTACAGTGTGCATCTGCTTGCAGCTTAAGAAACGGAAGCAATCATTAAATCATCCAACCATGAGAGGAAGCCGATGATTTTCCAATTCAACGTCCAGAAGGGAGGTTGAACTCATCTCATCAAGTAGAATTCACGTCGAGAGTGAAATTTGTCCCTTCTCAAAATTGGTTCGGGACTTTCTTAACCCGCATGAGCTCACTCCAACCAAAAGATTCTGCCTCCAACGCAACTAAGACCTCAGCCTCTTACACCAAAGACCTCGAGACACTCACTCACTCCCCTTCAACACAACAAATCGCCCAAAATGAGTCGCCCATCTCTCAACATCCTGGCTACATCCTCCAACCCGGATGGACTCTTCCCCTTCAAACCCAGAAACCTGGAAAATAACCCCCACATCCTCAACCCATTCTTCAAGAGCGTGCAGTGGTAAGTCACCCACCTCTCCCCCTTTTCTTCCCATCCATATATCCAATCCATCAACCCCCACTAACACCAACAACAACCTAACCCCAGGTCAGCAGACGGGACAACACTCTTCACCTCCTCCTCCTCAAACCGAATCAACACCTACGTGCTCCCCTCCACCCTCCTGGACCCGCGACCCTCGCCCGTCGACCTCGCCGCGCAAAGCACCCTCACCCTACCCGAACCATCCAACGCCATCGCCCCCTGCCCCTACTTCGCGCTCGAGCACCCCTCCACCCAAGTCCTCCTAACCGCAAGCAAAGACCACCCAATCCACCTCCACCACGTCTTCCCACCACCTTCCCCCTCCCCCTCCCCACCGCCCATTGCCTCCTTCCGCCTAATCAAGCACGAAACAGAAGCCTACATGCCCATCACGTCCTTAATCTGGCCATCCCCAGGCACGCACTTCATAGCCGGCACCACCAACCGCCTTGCACTATTCGACGTGTCCCGCCCGGACGCAATGCTAACCAGCACGCCCTTCCAAACGATCGCCACCATCCCGTCGACGCGGCACATCGCCAAGGGGAACGGCATCGGCATGCGGGGGACTGTGTCTGCGCTGGCTGCTAATGTACGGTCGCCAGGAGACGCCGGGCTTGTTGCCGCCGGCACGTGGACGCGCAGTATGGGGCTGTACGATCTGCAGCGGGCCGGGTCGTGCGTAGCGACGTGGAACGTGGCGGGCGCGGCGCGGGACGGCGGCGCGGGCGGGCGGGGGGTCATGCAGGTGCTCTGGTCGCCGTGCGGGCGGTACCTGGTCGTCAACGAGCGCATGGCCCGCGGGCTGCTAGTGTATGACCTGCGGGGGACGAACAAGCTGCTTGCGTGCCTGATGGGCCGGGACGGGGAGACGAACCAGCGGCTGAGCTGTGATGTGTTTCCCGGCAGCGAGGGGAGCGGGGGGTTTGAGGTCTGGGCGGGGACGAAGGATGGAGGGGTGGTTGTTTGGGAGGGCATTGGAGGGCGGGAAGGGTGCGTTGAGCCGTCGTGGGAGAGGGGGACTCATGCGTCGTCGGCGGTTGGGGGTGTCGCGATGCATATGAGCGGGTCGGTTCTTGCGACGGTGTCTGGGTCGTGGAGGATTGATGATGGAGAGAGCTCGGATGATGAGAGTGGGGAGGAGAGCTCCAGCTCAGGGGCAAGCGAGGCTGGTCGCAAGAGTCCGGTACGGTCATCGGTGGTGGTTGAGGAGACAAGTCTCAAGGTGTGGAGCATTGGAGCGAGCAGTACGCCAGAACCTGAACGACCGAGCCAAGATGAAGATAATATTGAGACTTGATTGCTGCCTCTCGCTCTTTCACTCGTGCAAGTGAGTGATGCTTTTCGTTCATTTGTTCGCACGGCTGCTTCACCTTTCCTAGTATCAGAACAACATACACCCCCTTACCTCTACTCCCACCCCGTTCTCACCTTTGTCTCCCCACCGAGCCACCCGCCAACTATATGAAGCAAAGCTGTATCTCAGAGCAAAGCCAGATTGTTTCCAGATGTATTGGGCCCGCCATTAACTAGCCCCTAAGCAATGTCCTCGCCTTCGAACCAAACCTGTTCGTTATTCAGGGGTGGGGTAATCAGCTCGCCGATCTGACGCTGCCCCCAGGGGCTGTCGATACGCTCACTCACCCGATCGAGCACTCGTCGCCCTCCAAATACGCCTTCAAACATGGCGACTCTCGCCTCCCTCGTCATCATCACGAACTGTGGCAGTCCATACACCTGCGGCCCCCCAATCGCCGGCTCACTGTCCGGATCCTTGAGCATCCCCAGAACCACCTGTGCAGCATACGCATTCATACCCGCGCGGCGCAGGAACAGCTCCCACCTTGTCTCCTCCGCCAACACAAAGTCCTGCACCGGTGGGCTTTCGGCGGCCGCGTGGTCACATATTGTCGCGGCAACCCATTTGGCAAGCGTCTCGACGCCGCCGCCTACGTACTTCACCTGGATGTTTGAGGCCAGGCTAGCGGCAAAGTCTTGAAACCCTTCGAGTGCCTTCTCGTCAGACTCGGACAATGGGCCCATGGTCTCGCTGTGCTTGTTTCCCTCAGAGATAAATATGACGAGGCGCTCGTGCCGCGCGGCGACGTTCTCGACTACATTCATGAAACCCGGTTGACCTGTAACTTTCCCTGGAATGGCTCTCTGCCGTAGTCTGACCATGGTGGTCATGAGGATGCCTGTTGCTGGTGACAAGGCGATGTCCGCTTCGTCGGCGTTGGGCGAGTCGGGACTGGTAACCAAGCCTGGTTGCCGGTGTTTGTCGTAATCACGCATGATGAGCTCGATGTCAGGGAGTAGGTCCTCCAACTCGAGTGTCAAGAGAGTAGATACGGTGGATGAGACGATCACTTTCGGTGGCGTACTAGGGGGACTGAATTCCGGTGCAAATGCAGGCACCGGCTTGGGTGGGGGTGGCATTGAAGCCGCGATAGCATTGCCCGGCTGTGGCCGTGGTGCTGAGCTGTTTGTCGCAGATGCCGTCCCTGGAGGACCAAAATAGGGACTATGGGTCAGCTTAGGCCTTTTGAGAGGATTTAGCTCGACAAAGTTATCCACCAGGGTGTTGTAGTCTGTATATTCGCCAGTGTAAGCTCTCAGGATGTTTGTTGAGTCGATCATGGAGGCATCGATGATATCTGAGGCCCCGATCTCTGATAGGGACTTTGAATGCACACCGGCCCCATTTTTGGCCAGCTGTCTTTGCTGGATTATCTCTTCCAAGACACGCTTCCTCCCCCTGAGGAGCGTCTCCAGGTCCTCAGGAGGCGGCCTGGCTTTGACTGGTTTGGGTATTCGGGGTTGTGTGGCCAATGCCGCTGTTGTCTTTCTTGAAGCGTGTCGGAGGTACCTGCGCAATGGCATGTCCGAAGGACTGGAAGTTGTTGTGGTTGTGTCAGAGATGCCGCCAATGCTGTCATCGTCGTCGTCCTCCTCGTCGATATCATCTGTTCCAGCCCGTAGAATCGCCAGTCCCGGTTTCTTCTCCACGCAATCCGCAGCTGTCATGAAATCCCCTTCCTTTGGTGTCTCCAGGAATTTTGGGAGGAGATGAGGCTCAACGTCGATCTTTTCTGTAATCAGGGTCTTTTCACCCATATGAGCGAGCGGCGCCCACACCATCCTCTGCTCAACTGTCTTATTCTTCGGCCACTTTTGGCCTGTCCAATCAGTGACCGTCGTCTTACGGATCCATCTGAACATCTCCGAGGCAGTGTAAATGCGCTCCCCAAGTTCCCAGTCAGGCTTTGGGATCGAGAAGTCCATGATCGGGACAGAGACTCTCGCCGTGGCGTCTAGTGGTTGGGGCTTTTCCTGTTCGACAGTTCTCATCACCGAAGCTGCCTTCTCTGTGAGGAAATCCGTGAATGGCGTGTCTGTTGCGTCTGGTTCAGCAGACATGAGTTCCCTCGCTTTGGCTAGGTCTTCTGGGAGAATGACCCTTGTCGGCAGCTTTGATCTATCATCATCGGTGTCTTGTGGCAACAAAGGGGGCTCGACCTTGAAGTCTCGAGGAACAGGCATTGGCGATGTTGGTGACTGTATCAGTCTGAGTTCTCCTGCCTTGATCATACTTGATACGTCAAGATCATTATATCGATCAGGTGAAGCAAGTTCTTGGACAGAAACTGCGTTCCAAAACTCATCATCTTCCCGGAAAATCTTCTGCTCGGCGGTCTTGATTTCTGCGTCTAGCCCGAGATCTGTGTCGGGGGGCTCTGGCACCTCGCAGAGCTCGCCGTCTGGGACAAAGTATTCCAGTGGGTCGTGTGTTCGAGGGCTTAGCGGAGGAGTCAAAGGCTCCCTGTGGCCAAGCTGAGAATTCTGTTAGTCTCGGTAGCGTGGCTGATAGAAGCTTCACACCTGCTCTCAAAGCTGAACTTCACCTACCCCTTTGTAGGTCAAAAGGCTCTCAGCAATGTCACCATAATCTTCATCTGTCCATTGGACCCTGAGGCTCCGCGCCAAGACCTCCATGGTGGCTCTCTCTACCTCGATCGTCTCTTTTCCAATACTCTTCATCAATGCACCGTCCACCTTTCTGGCGCTGGGAGGAAACTTCAGCCCTTCGCCCTTGACATCGTCCGTGGGCAGCAGAGGAAGGCGGTGATTCGTCAACGCTGGCTTCTGGAAAGCCTTGACCCTTCGGGACAGCCGTTCACAGTCCATGACATGGTCGCTACGCAGTGCAGGTAGCTCCAGCTTGAGCCTTCTGGTTTTGAACGTTTCTGTGACACACAGCTCTGACATGAGATCGGCTACCTCGTTTTCTTTCAGCGGCTTGGCGACTTCCCGGAGAAGATGGAATGCGCCGGATTTTATCTCCAGGTGCTCTCGGACAGGCTGGATAGGATGGAAGGCACATTCTTGTAGCGGCTTGTCATGTTCGAACAGTTGACCAGGTTCGACTGGAGTGAGGGTCGCTGCAACGAACGGGTCGCGGTCAAATGCGGTTGGTAGTGGGTCACGAAGACTGTCAACTGTTAAGCCGTGGCGTCTCGCATACTCGTCTACTTCCATGAAGGACGACGGGGTCTCGGTCGATGGCGAATATCTGTTCTGCAGCAACTCCTTCAAGGCAATGAGGTCGTCTCCCGTATTCAGCTCCATTCTGGTCGTTCAGGCTTCCATGTACAGAGTTGACATTGTATAAGAATGTACGAGGATGGAGACCATGAAAATGCAATAGATCTGCTTTCGGGCGATGGGGAGAATGGCTGTTGACGCCGGTTCCCCTCCCGCCTGTCGAACCGTTTGGAGGTACCCTGTGGGGAAGATTCCAGGTTCCATCACATCTAATCTTCTCTGGCAGTGTCAAAAGTCGATTCCATCAGCACGCGGGCCCACCTGAGCAGGCACCAGCGGGCTTAGGTAGTTACGGTCTGCAGAATTCACCACGCGTTTGGGTCGGGTTGGGAAGCCACGACCTGCCGCCTTCTCGGTCGACAACTCGACACTCGTGCCTCAGGGAAGGTACCATCCTGGCATCATCTCATCTTCCCATTCCACCTGTTTCTTCTCATGTGGTAGACATCACATTCGAAGTGCCATTACCGCCGTTACCCAGAAACTCCAGGATCGCAATGTGGTGTCTGGGGTGCTTGCGGACCCTAACCGACAGCGCAAGCCCGTTACCCAGGTCAAACTGCCACGAACAGAGAGGAACGGGGCTCAACGACGGCAGCAAGTTCGCGAGCTGTCTCTCTGTGATGCCGAAAACCTGCAGCCCGCGCAGAAATCCCACTTGCACCCACTGTTTGGCCCCAATGCCAGCGGTAAAGCCATACGCACTCGCCACCTCCCCAGGCTTCACAAGTGAGAAAACCACAAGGAACGACAAGAAGGGGTCCGTTTTATGGTTAAAAACCATAGCCCGACCGGTCCCTGTCTTGTGCAGCGAGAAGCACGGTTGAGAATCAAGAGACGCGAGGTCCGTTGCCTCGCTCCATCGCTCGAGATACCAACACCCGGCGGCATCAGGGGCCGTGTCTGGGATCGTGTACGCAAGCTCGTACGGCAGATCCGCCATGTTGGGCACGCGCACCAGACAGCGTGCCCAGTTGGGGACTGGTGGCCGCTGAAGAACTTCAGACCCGGTGAGCGCAATGTGAAGTGTCTTGACCTGTTCATCAAACAGGGACACCGTCTTGCTTGAAACCCCGACAAGGAACCTGCTCGGAAAATGCACTCGTTTCATCAGCCCCGTGGAGTCCAGACAGAGTGCAATCCCAACGATGTATTCCCGCCCCTTCATACAGCCGTCCAAGATGATCAGTGCAACAGCTCTACTGTGCTGGAGAAAGCTGTAGTCGAATTCCCGAAACGCCTTGTCCTGCGTGTAAGACTCTTCAAGATTCCTCGGGAGGTAGACCAAGTCAGCCGCGACATGAGGCACCGGACCATTGGTCGTCGCCTTAGGGTCGTCCTGAAATGCCCGGAATACCATCGACGGGCCCCCGGCGGGAGGCGGCTCCAGCACCCCGACTTCCATCCTCAGCGAATAACCGATGATATCATGGCAGGCAATATTATTGACAAACCTCCCCTTCGACTTTACCCGCCCAATACGGCGGTCGAGAGGGCGCCACTCAATGTCGCCGCAGTCCTCAAACATGGCAGGCGACTGCGCCAACACCCCCTCGATAACCGAGTGCGAGTCCGGAGACGCCCACGCCAAAATGCTCGAGTCGTTGGATTGCTTCATGATCTCTAACTGCAGACGCTGGAACGCCTTGCGACCCTCGCCATACAGCAGCGGCATGTTCACACCAAATAGTCCCATCAAGCAATACGCCTCATCCTCGACCCGGGAGGTATGCCTCCCCGCGGCCCACGACATGCGCTGCGCAACGCTCCGGTCGGCCCAGCTCCGCTCCATCTTGAGCACCGCGACATCGATGCCCGTGATCTCAGAGATACCCACACACAAGCTCTCGCGCGTGCCGAGCTCGCGCCACTCCATGTCGAGAAACACCACCTCGGACGGCGCGAGGAGCTCCTGCAGCGTCCAGCCGCGCGTGAACCACCTGCTCTCCTCTATCATCTCCATCATCAACATATCCGGACCGACTCGGCGAAGCTGTTGCTGCTCCGAATACCAGACAGCAGGCGCAGCAGCCACGGCCACCACGTCGCTCAAAAAGGCATAGCACACCTCAGCCTCCTGATACCATTTGAACATGGAATTGATGGCCTCGGACAGTTCGGCGCTCGACGACTTGTCGATGCAGCATGTGTCGATCCACACATAGCGGTACCCTTCACTCCGTGCCTTAGCACAGCATCCCACGATCTTGGCAAAACCCTTCTTCGTCTCGGCCGCGGCGCCCGGCGTCGTCATGTCCTGGAAGCTGACTTCCTCTTCGCCCCATGTGTGCGAAAGAATGGCAAATGCGGCTTTCGGTCCGCCTTCAAAGAACTCGAGCTCCAGCGTGTCGACGTTGACGAGCCGCATTTTTCGGGGTTGGTGTTGGGAGAACGAAATAAAAAATGGACTCTGAGCAAGCCAATACAAAATAGCGAGCAACGAGTGAGGGACGAAACAAGGGGAAAAGAGAAACTATTTAGATTTTAGTGTCCTAAAAAGTATACGATCGACTTTGCTGACTTCATGCTATGTAGCTAGGGAAAAGGTGAGGACCAAAGTGTCCTGCCGTTGGCTGCCGATTTGTCCCGCTCCACATCTACTAATCCCCTTCTCGATCCTCAAGCCCGAGGCACAGCAAAAGCGATCTCGGGTCATGTTTCAAAGTCATTCAATTCTGGTCGCAACTGTTACTAAAGTCTTTTGCTTGGAGTTTTATTCCACGCTACTTGTCACCAATTCTTGCAACACAACCCCTACACCTAGTTACCGACAACTCAACAAGAAAAGGGAGTAAAGACATGACGCAAGAAATCCGCAAAGAGATCATCGACTGCTATTTCCTGATATTCCAATTTGTGAGAAAGCTAGACATGAGGAGAGAGAGAAAAAAAGAGGTATAATATCCCAGCATCAGTCATTTCATTTATACCCGCCATAAAATGACCCAGCTCTCACCCAGCTGCACACCTAACACCGCCATTTAAGCGGAAACGCCTAGTGCCGAGTTGAAGGCATCGGCGGAAGCCTGGCCCTTGGCGGCCTGAGCGGCAGCGGAGGCGCTCTGGCAGGCAGCAACAGTATCCGCGCTCGCCTTGCAAGTGCTCTCCAGCTTGTTGCAGGTGAAGTCGCTGATGACCTTGATGTTGAGCGCAGAGCCATGGTTGAAGTCCTTCTGGTTCGCGCTCTGGAAGCTCGCCTCCTTGCGCCCATCCAGGCCAACGGCGAACTTGATGGCGGGGCTGCCGCATGAGCCAAAGTCGAGCGCAGCCCGGCGAGCCTTCTTGAATCGGCGGGCAGCGGCACCGCTAGCGGCCAGGCACGCCTTCTCCTGGGTGTCGCACTGGCCGGTACCACCGGCGAGCTGGCCAGAGTTGGCGGCGTTGGAGCAGGCGTTCTTCTGGACCGCGCAAGAGCGCTGAATGGCGGCCGCTTCCTTCAGGAAGGTGGCACCGTTGACAGCGAAGGGGCGGTCTGAGGCGCTGCTGATGACGGGCGGTGCGGCGCCACCGAGGGTGCCAGTGAAAGCCTGGACGTTGACGGTTGCGCTCGCTCCAGCGGCAGCATCGGCAGCCCCAGCAGCGGCACCGGCAGCCGCATCGGCACTGGCAGCAGGGGCTGCTGCTGCACATCCTGTCAAGTTAACGGTCAAAGTCCTGGGTGTACTCCGTCACGGATGGAGTGGATAGATGACATACCAACAGCAGCACCAGCGGCAGCACCTCCAGCGGCAACATCGGCCACGGCGGCCTTGATATCGGCCTCAGTAGCGGCCGGGGTCAGGAGGTTCTGAGAGATAATGCAGCCGATAGCATCGTCGGCGACATCGCAGGTATTTCCTGCACCAGTGGGGTCGCCAATCTAACCACAGCATGTAAGCATATTGTCTTTGCAAGTCCCGAGCGAGGGAGGGTCTTACCTTGCCGGGAGCAAAAGTACCGCTCTGAAGGGCCAGGAGAGGATCGGCTCCGATAGCTGCCAGCTGCTTCGCAACATTGAGCTCGATATCCTTGTTGCCAGCAGCCTCAGGGGACGCGGGGTCCTGGTGCTGGGTGATGACAGCGATCTCGGGGTTAACCGCGACCACGCTGGTGCAGAGAACGCTGGCCAGACCGACACTGCCGGTGTTACGCTCGAGGGCGCGGAACAGGATGGCATTGGCCTGGCCCTCAATATCACCGGCAGCCTTGGCGTTGGTGAAAGCTTGGTCGGCCACAATCTGCTGCAGGCAGTCCAGGTCCTGGACGTTCGGGGCGCCGGCGGCAGCGGCCTTGTTGCCCAACAGCGCGAAGACGGTGTCCTGGATCTCCAGAGGGTTGTTCAGCTGCAGGTTGGTGTTGGTGATGCGGAGAATGGCCTCGTGGGAGTGCTCCTGGGGAACCTCTCGCTTGGCCACCCTCATCGAGTACATGGAGACATCACGGGCGGAGGCGATGCCGGCCAGGGCGGCAAACATGGCGGTTTCGTACTTCATCTTGTCGTTAGGGGTCGTTTTCGTGATGTATGTGAGATGGTAAAATAGCACGAGCAAAGAAAGGAGGTCCGGCCTATCAAAGATGGAATATTAAACCAAAAGAGCGTAGAGAAAACAAAAGTTCACAGAACTGAAGCAAGAAAGTAAAAAGAATGGAAAGAGTGTGAGGACAGAAGGAGAAGCAGATGGGCAGATTTGTTTTTCTGGGGACGATCCCAAGACAGCCCTTTATACGGCCGGCGAGCATCCACGCAACGGGTCCATGATGATCTGACGAGATTCGCCGTCTCATCTCATGCTAGGCAAGCAGCATTAGATCCTGAGATCCCTTTCACCCTTCGCTAAACGAGCCGCGTGCCGGCGATCAGGATGGATCATGGACAAGACAAGACGAGTTCGTGGCACAGAGGATGGAGTAGGTCAGGTACGTAGGTACGTAACGAAAAGAGCATATCCGGCTATGCTCGACTCCGGAACCAGTTACCTCCCCATGTTCAAGGCCAAGGATCTGTGCCGACTCGATTGGGGCGAGGTGGGCTGCCATCTTGGTAGGGATGAACTGCTGGTCCACGTTTGGCACGCCTGAGGGGTCACCGTTTGGGTGAGTCTGACGCTTGCGGCTTGGACCCCCTTTGGGTCTCATAGAGCCTGGGAATCATGGCCCGTGGCGCCTGGAGAAGGCGGGGATCTTTTTCTTGACGTTAAGAGAGATGGAAGTGCAGGGGAAACATTGGCCAGCCACTTGGCGGGTGAGAGGAGCGGCTGCCCAGACTGAGTGTCCCGGGCTTGGGATCATGGCGATTCTTGGTACAACTCCAAGCAGGGCAGCTGCACGCCTTGGCTACTAGCCAGAGAATCAACACTAGATAAATCTTTGAAATGCCATCTTGGAACCCATTGGAGAGGAAAAGGAAAGCACGACAGCAAGGAGACTCCGAATCTGGACCATCAGCCCAGACCCAGTCTAGCGATGGAGGCAATGAGTGTTGACAGACGGTCAGTCTGGGCTGTGGAACGAGACCACATCAGCCCTGGCCTGACCTAACGGGACGATTGCCAGCAAAACACGCATGAGCCAGCCTGTACACCGCGCGTCATTGACATTGACATCAGCACAAGAAAGGAAAAGGCTGAGATGAAGCAGATAGATGAGCAGAGCAAAGCGTTTCGAGACGCGGTGTGCTTGCTTTTTGGCCCGAGCGGATAAAGATCAGATCAGACGGAACATGGGACGCTGCCTGTCTCAGCTTCCCCAGGCGTTGTTGTTCAGCGGGCGGGAGCGTTGTGAGCCGCAAAGACGTGAGAGGCTGGACAGCCTGTGGGGTAGGTGACTAACGGGCGGGAATGCAGGGATGGGTCCCTTCCATTTTGGAAACCGTGATAGGCACGCACATACCGCTGCTTTGGCGGTGTTAACAGGCTACCGCCTGAGACTGGTGGGAGCGTGTTAGTGGAATGACTCCCGTTACCCCCGACCGGGGAATTCCTCTGACGTTGGACTGCAAGTCAAACAACATCGGATCCATCCCGATCGCTCTCCTTCTTTCCTTCCCGCCCCAGATGCCGTCAACCCCAGATCGAGGGTTACCTTAGGGACCAAGGCAACCTCCCCCTCGCTTTGTACACCAGGTACCTACCAAAGGCTCCAGTCGCTGGACTGCTCCAAACACGCGGCAGACAGTTTCTCCAATTTCCCTCAAGACCACCTGGGCATGGAAATCCTGCTTTTGACGACCCAGAGAACTCCTGATGCTCAACTCACCCAGGCCGAAAACACCGGGTAACTTGGATGACTTGGACATCAGACGAAACGAGATGAGAAGGGAAATGGGCTTGTCGAGCCGGTGGTGCTCTGCTCATTCGAGTATCAAGTTGTCTTCCTCTCTGCTTCATTGCCCAATGCCGGTTTAGTTGGGCCATCCCTACCTCACTCCCAACACATCTCATATCGGTAGCTGAGTCCGGGGATGAGATCTGGGTGTGGGTGGATGGTGCAACCTTCGGCAGACCCCCATACGGCACTTGTCACCTGTCACATGGCGTTCCTTCCACTAAGGTATGCACGACGACAGAAAGGTAACACTAGAAGAAGCAGAATCAGACGCTACGCCATCTTCTAGAAGAATATGACTTTAAAGACGATGGACCAGGGCCCCCCTTTTGCTTCAGCGTCTTGGGTGGATATGCCTCCCTGACCTGTCAACGGTCAGCCAAGCTCTCCAACTCTAAATCATAAAAATGACAACCATACTGCTGAGAGCTCACCTGATCACCCGAATGTCAGCGCTTGTGCATAACCCTCGCCGAGAAACAAACAGAACCATTTCACAACCATGGAAACGGTAGTTGATGAGCTTGCTCGGGAAAATAGACCCAACATCACTCAACGATCGACGACTCAATAAGAGCAAGTAGACAGACAGAGAACTTAGTAGATCGGTACCGCCCGTTTGACCAAGAACGACAAGCAATGAAACCGACGGTGCAATGCCATACCCAGCAAGGAGAGAACCCGCATAGACCGCCGAGTAACTAAGTGTGTCGCTGACATCATCCATCCGCCAAGCAGAGAGCCCGGGATGGGATTCGGGGCACGTACGTAAGAGTTCTGATTGGGATTGTGCTTGTGCTTGGTAGCGCGGGCAAGGCAAAGGTATGATCACCGTCCAGGGGTCCAAGTCAACGTCGCAGATAAAATGGACGTGCCCGCCCAGGAAAGATGGGGAAGGGGTGTAAACAAGAGCACCCAAGCGAGCAGTAGCATAGCAGACGACTCAAGTAACTACCAGTCTCATCTCCCAAGACTAGAGAGAACGGCATCAGTGGACTGAGCGTATTTCCGTCGTTGTTGACTACCACCACCAGCCACCAGCCAGCGAATGCCCACTAACCGACTAACCTCATCTGGTCGATGGAAAAGAATAAGAATAAAGAAAAGAATAAAAGGCTCGTGTGAGACCACGCTAGCAGAGGGTAACAGCAGAAGCTCCCAGCAAGGTTTGAAGATTGCCCTGTTTACCCAGCTCCGTTACCCCTTCACCGATCTGATCCCCAGTCGCTGCAGAGCAGAGTAGGATAACCACTCGCTCGCTCGGGATGATACTCTGATCAGGTAGGCACTGCATAGTATTCAACTCTCCAAAAAGCTCAAGCCATCAGTTCGCGCCGGCCTGCTTTGCGAAACAGTTTTCACATCACATGAGCTTAATCACGACAATCACTCATTCCCCATCCCTCCCGTCCTCCTCCCAAAAGATCACTTTCCTTGGCTGGATGGATGGATGTAAGTGTGCAGGAGCAAAGCGCCATTGCCCTTGACGTAGCACGATTTGACATGCATCATGATGGGCACCTGGCGCAGCTACCATCATGCGAATTTGCCGTGACCTGACCAAGATGCAGTAAAGCCTGGCTCGCCGGGTGAGGCACACAAGAAACATGATCATCCAAGAAACCTGCACGGGGCAGACAGGCAAAGCAAAAGACAACGAAACACACACGAGAGGACCCAAAATTTCGATGTTTTTGCTTTTCTCTTTCCTGTTGGTTGGTGTGTGCGTGCTTGTCTGTGTGTGTATGCCGCAGTCATCCTGTCTTTTGTACAATGGCAATAAGCCAAAGGGGGAAGCACACGTCTAAGAAAGAAGAAAAGGAGGGAGAAAAAGTAAATAAATGACCAACAACAAAAAAACCCCAGGTAATTTAACACGTCGCTCCGTACTATGTGTGGTTGGTTTTGCAAGGTAAGGTAGGTAGGTAGCTGTCTATAGGGGAGGGAGGGTTAAGGGATGGGGGAAGAAACCCCGGGACCGCTGCGACTGTCTATCTCTTTGTTGTTTGTTTGTATATTGACCGTCACCACCACCACCGCCGCCGCTGCCGCCCCATACTAATACATCCGCCGTAGGTATTATACAATTTAACCAATGACCAGCTTGTCGTCATCGCCAAAGTCGTAGGCGGGGATCTCCAGGTTGAGAGGAGCGGGTCCTCTCCTTATACGGCCAGAGATGTCGTAGTGGGAACCGTGGCAGGGGCAGAACCAGCCACCAAAGTCACCAGCCTCGCCGATGGGGACGCATCCCAAGTGTGTGCAGACACCTGTTTTGTGCCAGGTATTGTCAGCCCCACCGCTCCATGTGCTGCTTGCTTTGCTGTCGCTGTATTTCGAGTCCGGGACGGTGTGTGTGTACGTACCAATCATCACGAGCCACTCGGGCTTCTTGACGCGGTCCGCGTCGGCTTCGGGGTCTCTTAATGAGGCGATGTTGACCTGGTTGGCCTCGTCGATCTCACCGGCGGTGCGGTGGCGGATGAAGACGGGCTTGCCTCTCCACTTGATGATGACCTGCAGACATTCGCGTGGTCAGTATGGTATGTCGCTAGTTTCTGTTGCTGGTGCCCTCCGAGCTTCGGCAGCAGGCGGGGCGGTTGTTGTTTGTTCTTGTTGGTGGTGTCAGGTTGACTGGCTTACGTTCTTGCCCTCGGGGATAGCGGCGAGATCGACCTCGACCTTGGCCATGGCCAAGACATCGGCGGAGGCGGCCATGTTCTTGAGGAACTCTGTGCGCACGTCATTGTCAGCAGCTGCCATGGTGAATTGCACGTCGAGCAGTGCAACCCAATCGCAGTCCAAGTCCCAATTCCCATCGTAATTCCCATTCACATGCCATTGCTCAATCGCAAGCGGTCGCTCCTCCGGATCCCCAGATCGCCAAATGATCCAATTGAGCTCCCCCCGCCTCCTCTGAACCACCAAACCCCATCCCCTCTCGTGTATGTATTCTTCTTTCTCTTCCTCACCCAAAAGACCGCACGCCGCCGAGCTCACTCACCTTGGACGGTGGACTTGGCGCCGGCAGCCGAGATGGCACCCATGGTGCCGACCATAAAGTACGAGATGATCTGGTTGGTGGCGCCGGATCCCTTGGAGACGTATTTGCCGAAGCTGGGGACCTGGCTGGACTTGCTCTCGCCCTTGAAGGGGCTCTCGAAGCTGGATGAAGCTCCGGCGAGGGCAGGCGAGGTGCTCAGGGCGCGGACGTGGGCGGCGGGCGCCATCCGGAGGGCGGCAGAGCGCGCGAGGACGCGCGATGCGGTCGTGAGAGGCGCCATTGCGTGTTGGTTTGCGGGCGATGCTGGGCCGTGGAGCGGAGAGAGGAGAGGAGGGGGGTCCGGATGCGGATGGCGGGTTGCGGATCAATTGACGGGCGTGGCAATTGAAGGTCGTCGACGAGGCGGAGGGCCGAAATCAATCAACTGAGGTTTTTCTGGTTCTGCTGGGCTGGGCCGAAGGAGCTTGGATGTTTCCACTTTCCCCCGGTCCCGAGCTGCGCGGTGGCCTGAGGCATGTGTCATCATTGCGGATCCTGTGATTGGCTGTCCACCGTGGTCCACCACGCTCCACCACTCCGGTTCTTTCCGCCCAGCCGAATTGATAGCAGTGAACAGGGCATTGCACTCACCACCTGCCACCGCGGTCCCCTAACCGAGCAGAGTGACGTCGATTGTGGTGAATTGATTCACTGAGGTGGTTCATGGATGGATGCTTCAAGCTTCAACTTTTCATGGCACCTCACTATAGTAGAACCGCTGAAGCTCCTATTACCTATCACCGCCTAATACCTTAGACAGCAACCTTCCCAGCCCCCAGCCAGCTAATCCGTTCCAAACAGCATTCCCATAATCATCAAGCAGCAAATAAACAACATAAAAAGCAACACCTTTTCCAATATGCCAAAGGCCAGTTCCACTTGCACCCACCCACCCAACCTAATTCCCCTCCTCTTGCTCCTATACCTACCCTGTATCAGTGCATCCGCCGAAGCTCTTCAACCATATTGCGCATATCCTCCACACTCGGGCCCAGCCCACGACAAATCTCCGTCTGCGTCGCCTCATCCACGTCCAGGAACCTCTCCAGCAGCTCGCCGTCCAAGAACCGGAACGGGCCGTCCCCTTCCCGCTCCTTGTTCCTGAACGACCTATACGTCTTGAACTCAATATCTCCCACACTCTTAATAGTATTAGTTAGCTTGGCCTGGAAGCGCAGCAGCAGGTCTTGCGCGTGCGTAGCGATTGTTCCGAACATGTAGATGCCGCCCTCGACCTAGCAAGACGTAACGTAGAGCGATTAGCAAGCCGGTCAGCTCTGAGAGGTCGTGACCCTTGCCCACATAGAATGTAAAACTTACCGTTCCCACGAATGCCTTTGGGATGATCATAGCACCCGGGCTCGTCTCGACCGAGATCTTACGGATCTTGTTCACCTGTTCCCCCAAGTTCATCTCGCTCGTGATCTCCAACCTTCGCTGGTCCTCCAGCGTGACGCCCTTCGGGTTCCGTCGTAGCACCATCAGGTTACCTTGCGCGTCCGCCTCGAGCCAGGACTCGTCTTCGACGTGGCATACCGCAGTCGCCCAAGCCGACTGATAATGACGGGCGACCTCAACCAGCTTCGGCGACTCGCCATCCTTGCCCGGCGTATACTCCACCAAGGATATTGACTTGGTCAGATCTGCAACCGCAATAATGTTGCCATGGATCGTCAGGTCCACGGGATACGTAGACGGCCGATATGATGCGATCTTCGTCAGCTGCGCCGTGGTTGTCGACGTCTCCTCGTACTGGCTAACGACCACCGTCTTGGTCAAGGCCGCCACAATCTTGCCATCCATAATAGCAAGACAGCGACACGCTCCCTTCAGCTCGTGGCTAAGTATTAAGTAGGGATTCCTGTCGCTGTCGATGCCGAAGACCAGGATCCGGCCACGAATGTAGGTGTTGCTGCCGGCGTCTGGATCGGGTAGGTAGCTAGTCCCGACAATGAACCTCTCGACTAGGTTCCCATACGAGTCGGGGAGCTCTGCCCGGATCACCGCCTCTACCAGCTCTGTATACCCCGCCGATCTGAGCTGGAATTCTTTGCCAACCCTGTCAAAGATGACCTCGTCAACCAACTTGAAGGAGCTCTCGATAATCTCTTCGCCTCGATTGAGCTCTCGCTTGATACAACCAAGGCCAAACACCTTCTCGCTGGGGGAATACGCGATCCTCCGGGTCATCTCGCCCATAGGGAGCGGCCGCACATGGGTTTGCCTGGTGGTGTCGATCTTGGAGATCTTGATCTGGGAGGCCGTTGCCAGCATGATGGCATTGGGGAAAGCCTCCGCGTCGAAGGGGCAGATACAGGTTGCATCTTCGGCTGTTACTGCAGAGTATATGATCCTCCCTTCGGAACCGTAGATCAGGCTCGGATGCTCCGTTGTGGCTAGGATGTTGTAGATGCCGTTTCCTTTGGGCAGAAGATGGAAGCGGGCTTCTCTTGTTCCAAGGATGACACGCTTCACGCCCGACATTGTCATGTCCTTCCCAATGTTAAATGTGACGACATGGCCATCTTCCAAGGCGATAAACAAGGTCGGCCCAGAAACGTTCGGCGGCAGGACCTGGGCCAAAACTAGGTCGCGAGGTATGGATGCATCGTCTGCTGTCCTCCGGAGGGACTCTCCGTGTATGGGCTCCAGGGTCGACAATTCGATGAGGGAAACGGTTCCAGAGCTCCAGAAGCCAACCACGCCAACATCAGAAAGCTGCGGGGCGACATGTATGCAAGCGAGCTGATCCTTCTCGTCGATCTGCTTCTGCTTCACAACCTCCAAATCATTATGAATACTTAGTGACACCAGAGTTGTGCCTTCAACGGATATTAGCAGCCAAGCTTCGTTTGCCGACGCGTTGGTGATCAGTCTCCCAGCTTCCGGTCTCCAAGACGCTATCACAACACCGCTCTCCAGCTCGATAATCATAGCAGCTGCTGTTGTTACCTGCAGCAACTGGCCATTAGGGAGGTTGGTGGCTATTATAGTTCGATGATCGAATGACATGCCAGAAAAGGATTCCATCTCCTCGACCTCGCCCGCATTGTCGAATTTGAACATCCGGGTTTCTGTCAAAAAGGATGCAACCAGGGTATCGACTTTGCGGGAGCCGTACGACCGAATAGAGAAGAGGCTTTGTGTGTGGTCTATATCGGCAAGAATGCCAATGTCTTCGAGACCAACGCCACTTCGCACACTTCGTAATGAACCGTCTTTATGGGCGCCGCTGCCGGTCACGATTCGGGCCTGGCCAGACGAGTATTCATTCCCTGGGCTGTCGTTCTCTCTGTTGCCCATATCCATCACGGCGAAGTCGGCGATAGGGCCAATATTTGGAAGAACCTGGAGCAAGTGGAGGGCGGGAGCGGCACCGAGAAGATCGAGGCGGAATAACTGGGAGTCGCCGTAGTGTGAGGCGACGAATAGAATGTTGTTGCCCAGGTATACCAAGTCGTTCGCCCGCGAAGTCGTTCCAATCGGCGACACATCCATGCCAGTTACCACCACGCCATCCGTCAGTATCGTCAGAAGGTGCAGGATTCCGTAGTCGTCGGCTAAGAGGTAGTGCGTGACGTCGTACTCGACCCAGGCGACGAATATCGAACCCTCTTTCAGTGCGGATTGTACCGTAGACTTTGTGACCTCATCGATGTAGAGTAGTCTTGTCTCCCCCACCACGATCAGGCCGCCGATATGCGCCTTGGCAGCCTCGACATTCCGCACGTTATGTCGTTTTACCTCCTCCTCAACCTTCCGCACCGGTATCAGCATTCCCGAACCTGGGTCATCTATGTCGACATCGACTTCCCGGTCTTTCACGGGGTCGAAGGAAGACGCCACGGTGTTGCGGTCGTCGGAGGTGAGGCGGTACGTCGCCAGCTTGGAATCGTCGGCGTCGGCCCGGCTCGAGTACAGAAAGGCGACCTTGGGATGCCCCGTCTCGGTGTACAGAAAGGTGCTCGCCTTGATGAACAGCTCGGACAGGCGCACCTGGTTCATCCTCTCAAGCTCCAGGGCCGTGTTCTTCCTCGCTCCGAGGCGGAAGATGGTCAGTACACCCTCCCACAGGTGCAAGGCCATGTATTTCCCGGTGGGATCGGTGATGCATTTGTCCTGGCTCTGCGAGTCGCGCATGTGGTGCTCGCCGGGGTCTCGGAACATGGTCCTCGTGTCGAGCTGGGAGGTCCCGGGGTTCCATTCTAGGGTGAAGTGCTCGAACCGGTCGGTGCCGACAAAGAGGAGATCGGTGTCGTGGTCTTTGGGTCGCAGCCGCTGGAGGATCGTGATGGTGCCGTAGATGGCTTGGGAATGCGCGACCGAGAGGAGGCCATCGGCGAGGCGCCATATTTCTAGCCGGTTCGCCTTTCTGGGGAGTTGTCAGTGGTGACAGCTGGGGAAGACGGGGGAGCTCTTACGCCAGGACCAGGCTCTCCTCGTCGGCCGAAAAGACATTGGCGCGGATAGCATGCCGTACACTGCTTGGCCGGTGGATTGGTGCAATGTAGGCCATGGCGACAAGTTCAAACGGCAAGAGTGTTTGAGACCGGATGTTACATTCGAATGGCTTCTGTTCTTCGACAATTCCGGGTTCCCCTCCGTGCTGGTCGTCTGGGCTCCCTGGGATTCAGGCGGGCGCTCGGTGACGATGCAGACACAGCAAGCCTCGGAGATAAGATCCAAGCACCACCTTGCCCCCACTAGCGCTAACGACCCGCCTGCTCGCCTGTAACCCGTACCTTTCAGGCATCGTGCATTTCGGGAGACCGACTTAGGTAAGGTGCCCGACCCCGCGATTGTGCTAACAGTCAGAAACAGCCGAGGGCAGAAGAATATACGGACCGTATATATACAAAAAATAGTGCTTGTGTGACGATCGAAAAACAAGCAAGTTCACACCTAGATCATGGGGTTCCTCCAAACACCATCCCAAGCGATCAATTGCTCGAATTTGCAGGGATAATTAGCTGCTCTCGTCCAAAGTGCCCTTGCTCCTCAGCCGTCTCTTGCTGATGATGATGCCGCCATCCATCAAAGCCGAGAATCGCGTCGACTAGGGATTGCGACGAAAACGAGATTGCGTGTTCGCATCGCCTCGAAGCAGTGCAATGCCCGGCAGCTGGTCACAGGTAAAGACCAGAGGGTCAGGTCAGCTACCAAGTATAGAGACTAGGCGAGACAAAGATAGATTCAACTACCTTTCTGGGAGTTGAGGAGCTTCGAAGGTTAAACTGGAAAAAATGCTGTGTATATACTGCCCTTGATCTCCTGTGGTAATAGGCGGTCAGAGTTGGCAAAGATCCTGGAAGATGAACAACGATACTGTATGTACCTGAGGTGGTACCTGTGTCAAAACTGCTGGTACCTGATGTACCTGTATGTCAAAACTGGCGACTCTTTCTCGGGTCCCTGGCGGGGCGGTGGGCGGCAGGTGGTGTACAGTGTAAAGAGGCGGGATCGGAATTTTGTGTACAATCCATGCCCTGTAGGTTTGTTAGCTCGCAACTTCATGAGTTTTAGCTTGCATTTTAACCAGACAGCAACCAATTTTCTTGCAAAAATTTCTTTTCCGAAAGAATGTTATTCTGGTCTACAATGCTCTCGTCCATTTCATTGTCTTGCATTCGGATTGCTGGTCGTTTTGCTACGACACGTTGGAAACCCCACAGGAGCCATGTCCTAGGAAACAAACTAACAAACATACAAAGCGGGGACGATGGTTCGCGCCACCATCTTGACTGGCGCCAAAACCGGAGCCTACCAGGTCATGTAGCTTTGCTAGCAAACTGCACTAAATCCAAGGTCTTCCTCACTTGTTACAATTTACTTCTTAATTGCATACTTGCATCAGGAAATTGCGAGGCTCACAGACAGCCCCTACAGATGAATAATTCATCACGTGACATCAGCAAGTAAATTTTTGGCGCATTTCAAAAGTACTGGCGCGAACCCGGCGACAGGCGTGCCAGCAATCTCTGAAGTCCTGGTCCGAGCTTTGCGCTAAGACACCAGATTACCGATACTGCGACTCCTCCTACTGCTAAACACACACTTACACACATGCGGCAATAACACCGTATCGTTCCTGCCATCCATACAACCAAAAGTACAGGAAAACGCCACCACCCTTTGCACGAAAGCAAAGATCCCAAGCAGCTCTCTCCACCGTAAAATGAAATTGTAATATTGATTTTTATTTTCTCGATGTCCAGGTACGAGTCTTCCTTCGCCAACTTCCCCATGCGAGCAGGTGCCTCCCGGGACCTATGGTACAAGCTTCCTGACGATTTGGACTATGTCACCGGAGGCACATGTATGGCTTGTTCCGGGTAGGCTGGAGCTTGTAATTAACTGATATGAATGGGACAGTGCTGCTTGTCCACTGCACTCCGGGCAGCTAGGTCCCGGTCCGCCGTTGAGTGCGCCGAGGAGGCATTCTGCGCCACGACAGCCTGGGGACGGACACCACGATGTCCGTGCTGCATTCATTTTTCAATTTCATTCCTTCCCTTTCCATTAGCTCCGTCTTAAGGATTGTCGCTGGCCATTGTTACTGCGCAAAGGCGAAATGGCAGTCATTTTTCCGCGTAGGCTACCACCTGTACACTGTCCAAGTGCTGGTCTTGGCAACAGATTCATCCACCCCAAAGTTCGGATGACAACAACTAATACCTACCTAGGTAATTCATCCAAGGTTCCGGACACGTGTTGGGTGAATGTCGTCTTCAGATCCATTGCCGGTGGCAGCGCACGATAGGCACTGGCAGTGGCGGAGTCAGAAGCCTATCGAACTTGTATCAGATCCGTGCTCGAGTCTACGGTAGTAACTCGGATATCCTGAAATTCTGTTATGGACGGAAAGTGTATAAATTCCAGGTAGTCCCTTTGCCCCAGGTATTCCTTGGCGTCCTTGCCTGCTCGTTCCCCAACTCTTTCACAAATCCACATCACCTTCTGCGTCTGGTCAGATATCCAAGTCCCCGAACCATCGACTTCTCATTCCAATATCTTCAAGACAAAGTTACAACAGCAGAGTATGTTACACCACATCGCTATGGCTGACTCCAATGTAGGAGCTCAGGCTTTCTCAGAGCCCGCCATCAACAACAGGCCACAAGCACGAGCCACGCCTTCCGGTGGCCATTCCCCACCGGCTACCCATCGCTACCATCCTTACCGTCGCTCCGAATCCTCGCAGGGCAGTATAAGCGGACAAGCGATGCCGGCCGCGGCCTTCGCAGCCGCTCCACCACAGTGGCAAGTTCTCTGCGTCGTCATCGGCGAGTCCATCTGCGAATGGGAGGTCCCGTCCCCATATCACTCGGTCTTTAATCCCCCATCCTTGGAGTCGAGGGTTGATGAGGCTTCCGGCGTGCCCTACTTGCAGTTGGATATCGACCCGGCCCGGCTTGGCAACGGCGACACGGGCAAATACGTAGACGCTCTCTTCGACCTCCTCGACCGCGTCCACGGGCCCGAAAAGCGCGGCAAGAGGATCGAAATTGACAAGATCTGGAGGCTGATCCAGATCGATCGTGTCGTCGGGTTCAACGCCCGCTGCATCGCCTGGATACGTTTGTGCATGGGCGCGTTTGTCAAGCAGGTCTGCTTCTCCCGAGTCGCCAGAGAAACACTGAAGGAGGAATACTGGGAGGTGGCGCTGTCCGCCTGCGTCTACTTCAAGTGGTTGGACTTCCACCGCTTGCTGGCAGACCGGCTGGTATATCTTTGCACGGCCGAGCAGGACGTGTCAGGGCAGACGATTCTCAAGAAGCCGACCGGTGGTGACGCGTTGGACGTCAACGTCTGCGGGCAGGCGATATATGGTAAGTTGAGTCCGGGTCCGCAGCAGATCTCGTCACATCCTGTTTTCCTCCCATCATCAAACGAAAATGGCCTTCTCCAAAGAGCGCCCAAACTGACCACTGCCATAATGACAGACGAGATAGTCGACAAGCGCCGGCGGATCATCAATTCCATCGCCTACGAAGCCAACGCCACGTTGCAGAACGACGTGGCGATCCAAAAGCTGATTCCATGCACCGTCGACAACCGGTGCAACTTGTTTCCTGGTCTTGCACTGCTCTCGGTAATGGATGCGATCGGGGTGAAGCAGGACGGGACCGACAGCGGCAAGTCGATCAGCAATATCCTGAATATCCTCAATGTGTCACAACAATCCAGACAAGACAACGCTAGCCCTGTGTTCCAATTCCAGGGGAGTTGCTCCCACCAATTTATAAGCGTGGATTATCTCGCCCCTATACAGAGGTTGTTCATGGTGGCAAGTTCGAAGGTCACGGAAGGGATTCCGAATTACTGCCGCTATATGCGCTCCTTGCGAGATCGACTGCGGCAGCAACAGCAGCAGCAGCAGCAGCAGCAGCAGCAGCAGCAGCAACCTGTTCAGCAGCAACAGCCGCAGCAGCAAGAGCAACAGCCGCAGCAGCAAGAGAAACAGCCGCAGCAGCAGCAGCAGCAGAAGAAAAAACACCGAGTACGAAAAACATCGAAGAGACCAGGGATAAGACTTGTGGACCCCCTTCCAGACTGGATGAAGAGGGAGCAGCAGCAACAGCAGCAGCAACAACAGCAGCAACAACAGCAGCAGCAACAACAACAGCAGCAACACCAGCTGGAACACCAGCTGGAACAGCAGCAGCAGCAGCAGCAGCAGCAGCAGCAACAGCAGCAGCAACAACAGCAGCAACAACAGCAGCAGCAACAACAACAGCAGCAACACCAGCTGGAACACCAGCTGGAACAGCAGCAGCAGCAGCAGCAGCAGCAGCAGCCGGCGCAACAACAGCAGCAGCAGAAACAGCAGAAACAGCGAGTACGAAGAACATCAAAGAGACCGGGGATAAGACTTGTCGACCCCCTTCCAGACTGGATGAAAAGCAGCGGCAACAATAGTAGCAGCAACAACAATACCGATAACAACAACACCGGCAACAACAACGCCGGCAGCAACAACGCCGGCAGCAGCAACCCCACAAACAACGAGCACGGAGAACATCAAAACGACCGGGGATAAGACTTGTCAACCCCCCTACGGCTTCGTATGGGCCATCAGCACCTTCATGAGCCTCCCATCGTTCTCGACGGGGCCAGCCGATCTTAATGGCGATCCTCACAATTTCTTTCACGTCAATATTAGGGAGGTTCTCTGAGTTCACCGGGTTTCTTTTCTTGTCGTCTTACACCCGGCTCGGCGTGCTGGACTGATGGGTGGATGGATGGATGGCTGCAGTGGATGGATGCGAATATCCCTTACATTATTCTTCTTTTCCTTTTTCTATATTTTACCTCTGGCTTTTTTCCCCCCAGCGGAATCAAGCCGTGGCGAGTCTCCCTTTGCGAATGATTGCTACGGTGTACTGGATGGGGGATTTTGGCATTCGAGGGCAACTACCTGGTATCCAAAAGCACCTGATTGGCCAGGCTGCAAACATTGAATAAGTAAACCCCCGGAGGCCTCAACCCCTTTGCCAGTATTCGTAGTATCATACATGTTTATTGTTCATGTCTTCCTGTAATTATATTATTAGGGCAGCACCTCGATTATCAGTATTATGGATAGCTTCAGGCTTTGTGTTGTTCAATTCGGCTTTTACATTGTCATTATCAAACTTATCAACTGTGGCCAAGATTTGTATTTTGTTATCGGACCTCCACGGGACATAGTAGTGTATTTCGTTTCCAGACGAGCGTTAGAAGCTACGAGAGACGCCAGGTTCACGAGTAGTGTAGTATCACGCAATTATACCACTTTGTTCTTTCCTTTTGAATAATTGTAGAAATACCGCTGTAAAAACAAATCCGTGATTGCGAGACGGCAATCGCCCTTTATAATGTCACAAATACCAAGGAGCATTCCCCAGCACCGTCACAAAATCACGACATTCCGTAGCAGTAACCGGCTCATCACAATGTATTAATCACCCTAATTTACCCGCCGGCCTACCCAACAGCCTTGACAATCGCCTCACCAACACCGTGCGCACTGGCAGGGTTCTGGCCCGTGATAAGTTTGCCATCAACAACAACCTTGGCGCCCCACGGCTCAGCAGCCTTGACATACTTCCCACCGCTGACCTCGTTCAACCGGTCCTCAAGCAGGAAAGGCATATACTGCGTCTTCTGCGCCTGATCCTCCTCGACGTTAGAAAACCCCGTAACCTCCTTGCCCTTGATCAACGGCTCGCCCGAGCCCTGCAGCGCAACGTTGACGAAGACGGCCGGGCCGTGGCACACGGCAGAGACAACCTTGTCCTTGGCCACGAACTCGGCGATCAGCTGCTGCGAGTCGACATCAACGGCTAGATCGAACATGGGTCCGTGCCCGCCGGGGTAGAAGAGGGCGTCGAACTCGTCGGCTCTGCCGAGGAAGGTGGAGAGCTTGGCTGTGTTCTCCCAGAGCGCGGCGTGGTTCTTGACGAAGCTTGCTGAGCTTGCGTCATGCGCGAAGGCTTCGACGGAGCCCGGGTCGAGTGGGGCTACGCCGCCTAGGGGCGAGGCGAAGGTCATTTCGTAGTTTGCGGCCTTGAAGATGTCGTAAGGATGGGCGAGCTCGGGCTAGATTGAATTACCACGGGTGTGAGCTTTTTGTGGTTTAGGCTCAGGTGGTTTGTTTGGGAGGGATGGAGATAACGTACCAGGTACCAGCCAGTGGGCTTGCCCGAGTTGCCGAGCTCCTTGTGGGAGGTGAGGACGATGAGGATCTTGCGCGCCATGTTGTTGTTTTGGGCGGTTATTAAGTTTTGATGTACTATACGGTACAGATAGGTTGCAATGAGTTTTGACTTGGCTTGGCTTGAGTGGTGATGTCTTCTCTCTCCACACTCAGCACCTTATATATACATTGCGAAAGAAAGGAAACCGTCCCAGTCAACGACTCAACGTCATTGCGGGGGAAAACCAAGCAGCCCCATTGGCCCCACCAGCATCGATCAATGATTTGTAATCAGGGTGGTTTTGACGTGGAATCGTGGACATGTGAAGAATCATCCCATGCTGCTTACCGGGAACATTCTACTCGGTTGATGAATATCGATATGCAATGCGGTGAAAATGAAAGCCCGCGGGCGATCGTTCGGCTGATGACAGCAAAATATCTGCATCCGGCCGGGGTGAGACCGCAGGTGGGGCCCGATGCGCCGGGTCCGGCTGCGGCAGCGCCATCGGGATATAAGAGTGGGTGGGCAGTATTTTAAAGATTAAAACGCGGGCTGTTCAACCTTGGTTTATTTTTTGATAACAAACATTGAAGGTTAACTGACCGATCAAGCTTTCTTCCAAACCATCAATTCGCCATTGCCAGTTCCACAACACACAACCTAGCTATAATAGACTTTTTACGACCCGTAGATCACCTCGCGCACAAGGGTAATTCACACGGATCCTGACCTTTGACAGAGTGAAATACCACAGAGCAGGACAACAACAACAGTATTCGCTCCCACAAAATACGGCACTGGTCATCAGGGGCAGCAAGGCACCAGCGAAAAGAACGACAAATTAACCAGAAAAGATAGAGAGAGAAGGGAAAAGGGGGAAGAAAAAAAAAAAAAAAACAGACACATCCTTTCTTTCCCAGTCTCCTTACAACCACACCAGCAGTTGACAAACCACTCCAAGAATCCCCACACAAACTCTCCACGAAAACGGAGAGGACACTAGGGTTGGGTATTGAAAAATAGCAATTACGTATGACGGCCCCGACTGTTGAAACTCTGACGAAAAGTTGGGCTTTGAAATTCGGTAATTCGAAAAAAGTCCATGCGCTAGCGCCGTCCCAGCTAGGCTAGTGGTTATGGCAGTAATAGCCGTAATTCGCAGTGCCTTCGGTTTTTTCGTCATGGCTGGCCATTTCAGTCATGACCCAACCCTAGTGGACACCAGATCGCGCCAACGAGCGGCCCGCGAACGATGGGGTCTCAGAAAAGCGGACTGCGCTAGAACCAAACACTTACTCGTAGCCTGGAACCCGGGACAAAGGTCCCTAACGGGTGTTACCTGGTAATTACGGCGCCCCGGGGGCGCGCAGAGCACGCACGCATCCAAAGTTACGAACAACCGTTGGACGTGTCGTGAACAAAGGATTCTCAGCAGTGGAGTTTAGTACCCTTCATCCTCGTGTTTCCGTAACGACAGCTTACACCGTCTCCCCTCTTTGTTCCTTGACTCCATACAAACATGCCTCCGAGGTGAGCTTGAATAACCATAACTCGAACTACCACATCAACCTTTAGACTTGGCGGCTGTGGATGTCGTCGATACGAACTCTCACACGCACCCATGGAAGAAGGGCAGTGCAGTTTGACTCTGTGTACAATTATCCACATGCCTCGATCCGCTTTTCCAGACCGCGTCCAAGCTCCAAGAACCGCGACGATTGCTAAACTGATTCTCTTCGACAGCCAATTAAGTAACTAGACATACAGAAGCGTCGTGTGAACATCATCAACATGCTTGAAACATAACAACCGCCTCCCTTTTCGACTGTGGTATTTCTCTGCCGATCCTCATTTCGTTCCGAGACGCACCGCAAAATACAGATCTTGCCATCCGTGTGTATATCTAACAAAAAGCAAAAATAAACAATAAACCACCGTTGATATATCCAAGCCTTTATCATCCAAGCCAATTCTTCAAACCCCGCAATACGAAAAGCAAAAAATCCCCAATATCCAACAAATCCCCCCCTCGTATATACCATTCATTCATCGTCACATCATCACATCCACATCAAATTCCGACTCTGCCTCCGATTCTGCTGCCAAAGCGGCCTCATAGGCCCAGTATACCCCCCCTCCGCCCCTCACTGCCTCCATTGACCCCATTCCCCTCATTAATCGCCAAATCGCCTCCTCCACCCCCACCATTCCGGCGATGATACTCCTCATCCTCCTCGCCAATCCTGCCCAGCGCAGCCTGGAACCCATGCGAGAAGTCATCAATCTCCCTCGTCAGCGGCACCTGGTCCGCGTCCAGCCTGGTAGCGTCATGCGCGACGGCGGCCGCGGCAGCTGCGCCCGCGTACGCGGCTGGGAATTGCCCCGGGTAGTGGTATCCCCCGTCGGCGGGGGGGTACGAGTTGTGCGCGGCGGATGATGATGCGCCTGTGTAGGCGAAGGGGGACGGCCCGCCGGCGTAGAGGTCGTGTGAGAAGGAGGCGGCGGTCGCCATGGGGGGTGCTAGGCCTGTTTCGTAGGCTTCGCTGTCTTGGTTGACGGCCGAGAAACCGCTGCTTGGCCCCGGCGTGGGTGCGCTGATGAACTTGCCGTTGATCCCGCCGCTGCTGCCGCCGGGTCCGATGCGCGTGTTGCCGCGATGGCGCCGGACGAGGTAGAAGGCGAGCGCGGCGAGGGCAGCCAGAACGGCGACCCCGCTGATCGTCCCGCCAACTATGGCGCCGGTGCGGCTTGGTGCGGCTGTAGCGGGCGGGGCTGCGGGGTCCGAGGTGGAGCTGGAGGTTGGGGCCGTGATTGTGTCGCTTGCGGAGGCCGTGGGTGGGGTTATTGTTAGGATTGTGGTTTTGGAGGGCGTGGATGAGGCGGAGACGGAGCGTGAGGTTAGGGACGAGGTGGGGGAGGAGGATGAGAGAGTGGACGCGGTTTTGGTCGACTGCTGGGCTGAGCCGAGTGTTGTGGGTGTGTCGAGGGTGGTGGCGCCCGCAGTCAGGGGCACGCTCATGGTCGGGCGCACCAAGATGCCCGTCACACCACTGGCCGTTGCGAGCACGGTCGTCGCCATGTCGCTCGCCGTTCCACACCCATACTGCGAATAGCCGCCGCCGAACATGTTCTTGTAGCAGACATTGCGGCCGGTGCAGGTGAAGACGTAGGGGTCCGCCACCGTCTGGGGCCCGCTGTTTGCATCCACACAAGCCGTGAAGACGCCCGCCGTGCATGTGTCCTGGCCATCGGGACAGCACCCAACCACGCCATGTGCCGAGTCGAGGACACAATGCGAGCCCGCGCTACATGTTGCCGGAAGCGCTGAGAGCCCGCCGAGGTAGCCGCATATCGTGTTGGACTCTTGCCGGCGTCGGAGTTCGTCCGGGTCTAGTGGTGGGGGTGTTGGGAGGAGAAGCGGCCACGAGACGACATCGAGGGCGTGGTGCGGGATGGTTGTCGTCGGGGCCGGGGTTTGTCTGGGAAATGGCTGGAGGACATGGGCTTCTGCCAGGTCGAGGATGCTGGTTAAGAGTAGGAGGGCCGTCGGCCTCGGTAGGCGATGGAAGAAATCGCTCCTCATGGTAGCGGTGGTACAAAGAGATGTGGTGGTTGAGACATGCGGCGGGGATGAGAGCGTTGGATTCAAGTGCGCCAACAACGGACGACGTTTCTCGACTCGGTTTGCGACAGCCAAGTAGTTGGACTGGACTGGTAAATGTGATCCCTGGGGATTGTATTGTACAGGTGGATCACAGGATTGAGTCGACAAGATCAGAACAAATTGAAACAAGATACTGTTGTCAAAGCGAAGGAGACAGCAAAATGCAGAACGGAGAAAAAAAGCAAGCAGCAAATGAGTGCAGCTCCAGAAAGGAGGCCGCACGGGGGGGTGGTGGCGCCAGATAAAGTCGGAACGTCCAGCTGGAGGCGCTGGCGCTGGCCTTCCGGGTTTGTGCTACGATGGGCTGCAGCCAAGGAAGGGGACTGGACTGGGGTGATGGAGGCTGGATCCAGTGTTTCCCCCGGTCGTTTCCAACGCAGGTGCCTGCAGGGATGGGATCCATGTGTCTGAACCCTCAGGGTCTTTTTTTGCTGGCGGGGAACCGACGAACGGGGAGTCGTCGGTCAGCCCACTTTTCTTCAGGGAGGCAGGTAGGGGTCAGGGGAAGAACCTTTCTTTTTTAGACAACAGCCCTTCAAGGTCAGGTTGTTTCAATGCTCGAGCAGCAAAGTTCTTGTCATCTATTTCGTGCTTCTTCTTCTCGACCGGTTGCTACCTGACGCGACGTGTTTCTGGGCAAAGACTACCAGGCGGGCAGTTGATGCAGTTGGCATCAGAATGCTGGAGTACGGCACTTGCATCCCGTATACGGGTCAGTCGAGCTCCTGCGCTCCTGCGGTGAGGTGAGGTGAGGTGGTTGGTGCCGACACCGACAACCTTTGTGGAGTTGGGATGAAGTGCCCACAGCTAGGAATCCCGCAAGGCTTTGCCACACCTCACACCTCTTTTCACGAACTGCACCAGCTTAGGTGTCACATGCCCGGGATACCATTATGGCAGGTGCACTTGTCGCTCAAGGCTGTGTGCCTGTCCTGGAAGCCTGGCAGCAGTCGCACATACTCAGAGTCTGGAAGACATTGCCGGGAACACACACCGATCGACACGTCAAATTGCCTTGTCCGTGTAACAACGGCAATTCTTTTTTTAAACTTCTCCAACGCCCGCCTGGATTGCGAATGAATTTCGCCTGCGCGGGCGCACGCAAAGCCCGGCGTGGCGGTGCTGCAATGCTCCCTGCCTGCGTCCGCTAATAACGTCGCACCAAACTTGTGGGTCCCCCGCGCAAACAAGCTTCGGTCAAGGCAAATCATGACGTCTCAAAAAGGGATTTCTGAAATGCCAAAACTTTCTCTCATTCGACAGCATTGGCTTCAAAATCATGCAGCATACCAAAGAGATATCGCAATCCGGGAAATCCATTTTGCCACCATCGGGAGTGCTGGTTTTTGGGATTGCAAATCTCGTGATATGATCTCCACGGACGACATCCGCGTTCGGCACAACACAGATAAGCATTTTATTTGCGACTTGATAATAGGAACAGGCTAGTTTCCTATGCGATAACTGACCATCTATTAAGCTCTAGTCGTAATTGTTAATCGACTGCCCCCCAACAACGTCATGTGTTTTTGTTTTGATGCTGTTGATATGTTCGGATACGAGTCGTGTTAAGCCGTGACGATGAGAGGGTGTGGTTTGAAGATAATTTTGACCAGTGACAGCGAGGCGGCTCCGGCAGGGCTAAAGAGATGCTCGAGTTGCCTTGCCAATTGTTCGCGGGCGGGAACGGGATCATCTGTCGAGCAGCCATGATCGAAATCTACCGATATCCGGCTGCCCGGTTTCCACGGCTGCTGCTTGCTGTCAATAAGCGAGATGTTTTACCATCGGGAGCCAAATATTCAGTTATCTTCGGGTTGCCAAGAGACAAAAGAAATGTTTAACTAACGATTGGAGCTGCATGCAGTGATACCTGAGTGTTCGCAGCAGCAAAACAAGTTCGAATCAGTCAACAATTATCACATTCAAGTACATGCATACCGGGTAGGTATCCCAGGGCTGGCTATAAGTCAACAAAACTCAAAAGCCTGCGTAACACAAACTTAACTCAGTCCAGCCCGTTTTGATCCACCATCTCTCTCACAACCAACAACCTTTCCAGTATTGAACTCGTAACTCCCCCCCCCTCTACCCCAACAAACATGAAGAAACAAACCAACAGCGCCACACTCTTTGGCGCCAGGCGCCCTCGTGCATATTCCTATCGATCCTTCCCGTCCTTTGCCGCGCGAAACAAACGCCCGCCGCAGAAGGTCAAGTAATACAGAGCCCGGCGCCCGTGGGAATAGCCGCGATGATCCGTCCGCCGTCCGAAATCGGTCGTCCCCCCACTCACTCACTGGCAAGATCCCACCCACCCAACAGCATGCAGCTGCCCCGCGGGAATTATCGACCGGAATCCTGCGACTGTTGGTTCCATACTGACTTGAAACAACTTGAACCGAGATTCACACACCCCGCTGTTTTTCTTTTTCACCAGACTGCATTGTTACCACACGGAATGGAGAAGACGAGTTTTTGATAATTGTGTGGAATCAATCGTTTGCATTGTCTCGGGGGACCCGTGGCACAGTTTTCAATCAATCAACCGCCGAATACTCAACCAGTAATAGTAACATGAAAGCTATAGTCATAAAGTTGAAGCCGCCAGAATGTTACCCGAGGTTTGGTTACTACCTGGTAGACTAGTGTCTACATAACAACGTGTGCCTAGGTCTGTTGCTTCTGTTCACTTCAATTGTCATCAAATTAGGTTTCTGTTAGACCTTTTCGTGGCGGATATCACAACCTGGTACTACTAGGTAATTATACTGCTGTCTATCGAACTTTTTGAAGCTTGAGGGTCTTTGTCGCATAGCTTTGACGATAACTTCCTAGCACTTAATTCCACGAAGCCATTGTCTTTGTCCAAGACAACTAGCAACCCCTTTTCCCTCCCCCTCAACAATCACCCCTGAATAGCCCTAACAAGCGGACCAAACCACGCATCCGCCAGCTTCTGATTCCCCGAATCATTAGGATGCACCCCATCCCTCGTATCCTTGGCCGTATCAAACCCCGTCCAGCAATCAACAACCACCACCGGACTCTCAGTCGTATTCCTCCCCGCCGCCCAGGCCGGAATAGCCTTATTCAACGCAACAACCCTCGCACCACACTGCGCACAGTTGGGCGGATTCATCGGAATAATCTGCGCGACAAGGATCTTCACCCCGGCCTTGCTGGCACGCATCCAGTCGACCATGGCGTCGAAGGCGGCTAGAATCGCCTCGGGGGTCTGGGCGTTCCAGACGTCGTTGGTGCCTAGGTGCATCATGACGATGTCTGGGTGTGTTTGGGAGAGCCAGTCGGGGAGTTGTTTCTTGGCTACGATGCCGGTGGCGAGGATCCCGCCGTGTCCTTCGTTGGCGCCGTCGTAGGTGAAGCCGCAGCCTTGGGCTGGGAGGGTGCCGACGAATTTGGTGTTGGTGATTTTGGCGGTTTGGAGCTTGCGCCAGAGGAGGGCGCGCCAGCAGCCCTTTGTGGATAATCAGTTGTTGTTCAGGGTGGAAGTATCTCAGGGGGTGGGGGTTGGGGGGATTTGTTGACTTGAAAGGGGGCGGGTGGATGAGGCACCAATTACTTACTGGGCTGCCGGTGATGGAGTCACCGAGGGGCATGATGCGGACGGTCGTTGACTGGGCTGCGCCAATCGACACGGCGGCGAGAACGCCGAGCAGGCTGAGGAGACGGTGGGTTGCCACCATTGTTTCCGAGGAACGGCTTATTATCAGATCAGGCTGAAAGGGATGTCCAGTGATGACTGGGGAATCTGAAAGCAGAAGAGTAAGAGAGCTTGGGATACCGGGTACTCTGTTTGTGTTGCCATTCTGGATTGATATAAGAGTGCCTGTACCAGGGGGTTCTCCACGCGGGACTCATCGAAGAGATCAACCAGGATTGACCCCAGGTTCCAGATGCCGGAGCTAGGGTTCCTGGGCCAAGAGAGTCCCGCCGGCAGCCGGCTTCCAATTGACATTGAAGAAGTCTGCGTCTCATGATTGGCTTTCCGAGACAGGGCGGGCGGGGAGGCTCCGCGGTTGCGGTTGAATTGCTGATGTGCGGCTATTTGAATAAACTAATACTTGCAACCCTACTGGAGTGCCCGGGCTTGAGCTTGCTTAAACCCCCTTTTCGCGTGATTTTTAGAGCACAAACTGACGCGCCATTGCCCGAGAGCTGCGTGGCTCACCCCCTCGACTACAATGCGTTAATGGCCTTGATGTGATCGGTGATGAGGCACGTGGCATCGGTTGACGCGTAGTAGATGGTATTGCCATCGTTACTCGTCTGTCCGTTGCTGAGCTTGTCACCCCATTGCCAGAACAAGTCGCCTCCCATGCCATCGGCAGCGACTTGCAGCGCAGCTTGCTGCCAGGGCCTCTGAATTGCGCAGTGGTTGGATTCGGTGCCATCTAGTAGAGTTGTCAGCATCCGCGGGCTTCAGGAGAATCCATCCGAACGAACGCGGGCACGGCAATGACTTACATTCTTCAAAGAGACAGGGCTTTCCGGCCTTCTTGCAGGCTGCGGCATGGTCTTTCACCCACTTGGGGCCAGAGTCGTTCGGAACACTCCCTGTACATAACAATTAGCATCTTTCAGTCGCTTTGACGATGGGGAAGAGGAAACGCACAGCTGCCAGGGTAGAAGTGGAAAACTCCAAAATCCAAATCTTTAATAGCCAGGTTCTTTTCGAAGTCGACTCCCTCGGCAGTCTGGTAGGGGTAGCTTGTTCCAGCCGCCAGTCCGAACCCCTCGTCTCCGAGCGTGATCATATGGTCGTGGTCCAGGCTGCGGATGTAGGCCGACGTTTCGGTCGCCCACTTGAAGATCACGTCGGTGTTGCAGCCCTTGCAGCGGGGCTCGTTGCCCAGCTCCCAGGCAAAGATGGCGGGAGAGTTGACGTAGCGGCCAACCACGGCGGCAATGTACTTGCGGTACTGAGCCTGCGCCTTGGTGTTGGTGTACCAGCCCTCCTTGGTCCCGCCGAATGCCGTCACGTAGGCGGGCATGCCGCCGTAGTCCGACCAGTTGTTGACAAAGTTGATGATGAGCTTGACGCCGCGCTTCTCTGCCGACTGCACCACGTAGTCCAGCCTCTGGAGGCCGTTGGAGCCGGTGTTGATCTGCGACGCGGAAGCGGACAGCAGCTGGAACCAGACCGTGTTGGAGCTCGGCTTGCTCGTCACGTCGTTGAATCCCCAGACGCGCAGGATCTTGAGACCCGAGGCGGAGATGTGGTCGAGCACGGTGTCGACATCTTTGTTGTTGGTCAGGAAGCCGATCCAGTACGAGTTTGTACCGGCAAAGTACTTGGTCTCGCCGTCGATGGAGAAGCGCGTGCCGTTGGTCGTGGCCAGGGCTGACTTGGCCTTTGCCGAGGGCAAGGCATGGGCCAGCGACAGCAGACCGAGGGCAAGAGCAAAAACAGACCTCATCGTGTGAAGCTTGTCTCGATATATCGTCCTAGGGATATAAGGCGTTGTGGGTCTGGCAGCTCAGGGGGAGCTGAAGTGATGAACCGTTGGGTGTCTCACATTGTCGACATTCGCTTCCTGGAAATTTCACATTTATATACCCAGATTAGATCTCCCCATCAATGGTCGAAAAGAATGATGGGCTGCAATGCGCCGTCGATCCAAATCGGGAAGACATTGGCGCAGCAGTAATCATGGCACCGTTCAATTGATCGTCTGTTCATACGGGACAATTTGATCCTCGTAGATTATCCGGGTCGTTGAGGGCGGAGGCGGGTTGGCCGCTCCCGGTTAGGAAGTAAGTCAATAAAACCGGTGCTGCACGGGTCGTGTGAAAAGGGGGAATGCGGTTGGCACCGCTGTTTAAGGTGCTGACGACGATTCAGGTTGAGCAGCATGGTTGCCTCGGCTTGTTTTTCTCGTTCTTTTCGCATTGATTAGTCGCCGTTGGACTAACACAAAAAGACGGACTTGTGTAACCCGTAGCGATATTGGACCAGGACGTCCAGTAACGAGTTTGTTGCAATTGCAAAGGTTGGGGTTAAGGGGGGAGGCGAATTCGAATCTTGAAACACGAACAGCAAAGGTGATTGGGAAGGAATTCCGCCAGTGGCAGGTTGGAGCTCTGGCACGCCTGTGCGGCGGGTGGTTCTAGCGCTGCCAGGTTCTTTGTCACCTTCCGTGACCCGTACCCCGCGGTGCCCGCCATTCGATGGCCCGTGTTGACGTCGCCGTAACCTGTCGTCCAACAGGCAGCCAGCATTATTAGCGTCCAGCTTCAGAGCATCAGGGGTGACCTCGGCCATCTCCAATTTTGAAGCTATTTCGCCCCCCGCCCTTAACCGCGTGTTTCCTCGCGCTTTGCTTTTGCTTTCCGAACCCCAGCACCTAATATTTCATGAGCATCATTTAACCGTCCGACATATTCTTTTTGGGGTATTATTAGGCCGCTGAACAGACGTCATGCCGATGCGCGTCAAGACACGGCCGCAGGGGCATTCCGACGGCGGATTGCGGACGCCGTCACCCTTTGGCAAACACACCCGCTTCGCCCCCGCGCTGCCCGAAATCTCGGTCGACGACAGCTTCAGGGTGATCGTTAAGAAGCTCTCCATTTTCATTGCCGACACCGTCCAGCTGCCTAGCACCTTTGAGCAGCTTCGCACCACGTCGGCCGGCGAGGGCCTCCGGGTCCTGGTCGAGCACCTGGGCCGCGACTGCACCCATCCCGCCATCGTCAATGCCTTATTGGCTCTCAAGTGGCACTATGGCGCTATGCCTGAGGACAAGGGGCTGAACGAGGCCAGGGCAAACGCCTGTGAGATTGTTGCGTGGCGCTTTCTCACTCACCTGTCGGAGCGTGAGGCGGTCGACTACTGCCTCTACGAGATCCCGCCCGTCACGCCTCCCGCCCCCACGTCCCAGGCACACCCTTTTACCGATGAGGAGAACGGGCAGGTAGACGAGAACAGTGCGCTGCTTGCACAGGCTTGGTCTGGCACCGCCGACTCAGCACGCGCCATGCTCAACCAGTCAGGGAACCAAAAGCGGAACCTCCTCCTCCAGTCCATCTCGCGCCTCACCATGAGCATGGCGGCCGACGGCGATGAGGGAGACGAAGACGAAGACGACGACCCCACCGCGTCCTTCACAAACCTCAACGCTCTCGAGATCGCCGCCATCGCCGATGCAAAACGCTTCCTCAGTCAGAACGTGGTCCAGAAGATCATCACTGGCATCTGGAACGGCGACATCATTTTCTGGGACAATCTGTCCGCCAACTCCATCAAGAAGCCTCGCTTCTACAACCCGACTACCGCCGATCCCTTCTCCCGCCTCAGGGTGCCCAAGTACCTCAAATCATTCGAGGTCTTGTTCTTTGCCAGTTTCTTGTTTCTCTACTATGCCGTGCTGGTGGAGAGGAACCCCGAGCGCATCACCACTCTCGAGGTCTTTCTCTACATCTGGTTTGCTGCCTTTACCTACGACGAGCTCAGCGAATGGATTGACGCCGGCTCGATATTCTACGCCGCCGATGTTTGGGTATGTAATCAAAACAGGACACCTTGACCGTGGGCGTAAGACTGTCGTGAGCTTTGCTAATATGTCAATACCTTGTGTGGCATGATTAGAACATATTTGACATGGCGATGATGCTGATAGGGCTTGTTTTTGTTGTGCTCAGTAAGTATCCCATGCAATCAACTTTTGTCATTTTGGTTTCGATGCTAATCATACCTTACATAGGAATCGTTGGCTTGCAAACACACAGCGAGTACCTTGTTGATCTGTCTTTCGACATTCTGGCCCTGGAGGCACTGTTCATGGTTCCACGAGTTTGCTCCATTCTAAGCTTGAGTCCCTATTGGGGTGTAAGTGTTACGGGCCTTCTTTAAGCATAATTAAACGACGACTGACATCCCGCATAGACTTTGATTCCTTGCCTGAAGGAAATGAGCAAAGACTTCGTCAAGTTCATGGTGCTGGTTGTCATCATCTATATTGGCTTCCTGACAACCTTTTCGCTGATCGGCCGCGCCACGTACCCCCTGACTGATATGACGTGGTTCCTAACCAAAATCTTCTTTGGCTCCAGCTATGTGGGCTTCGACATTATGCACAAGATTGATCCTGTCTTCGGCCCGCCATTGATGATTGTCTTCATCATGCTCAGCTCTATTCTGCTGATGGGATCTCTCACGGGTATGCTCTCCAACAGTTTCTCTCGGGTCATCACGCATGCGCGCGAGGAGTATCTCTACGTCTACAGCGTCTATGTTCTGGAGGCCTCGACCAGCAATCGGCTCACCCATTTCTATCCGCCGTTCAATATTTTGGCCCTCATAATTTTCCGACCTTTGCGCCTCTTCCTGCCGTCGGACGACAGGTTCCGCAACGCCCGCATTATGCTTCTCAAGGCAACCCACTTGCCCATCGTTGCCGCTATCCAATCCTATGAATGGATCCGGGGCAGCGATCTGAAGGGCACGCAGTACAACGGGTTCAGGGGCCCACGCCGGGGCGCGGCAGGCACATTTGCCAGCCCCGGCTACGCCAGGTCGTTGACTCGGCCTCACGTACGAACTCGCCCATCGACCTCCTCACTGCCCGGGGACTCGATGCGCCAGACAGCCATCCCCGAGATGACGCGTGTCGCCGCTAGACAGGCTAGGGCAGCCACTGAGGCAGCCGAAGAAGAGGCGTTCGGCGACCCCGCCTCTGATGTCGAGGTCCGGATTGCAGACCTCGCAACAAAGATCGATCGATTGACAGAGCTTGTTCTGTCCATGCAGGGACAGCAGTCGAAAACACTGGCGGACATTTCTCTTTGATCCCGCCGCCTTATGCCCTAGGGAAGCGCGGCGACCGCGGAAAGCCTACGGGGTTATTGCCAGCGGGATAGTCCGAATGCAGGTCGTGTTGAATGTGAATGATCCGATAGGTGCGGGCACCGATGCCCAGGAGCGCCGTCGAGGAAGGGGATGTTGTTTGGATCACGCGGAGCCGCCAAGCGCGACGCCGGTGACGCCTCACTATCCACCGCATATGCGGGCGTTTGATAGTTTGACGGCCAAAGGCGGGGGACTCGGTAGTCCTGTGTGACCCCTGCAATAACCCCCTTCCCACGGAACCATCTCCATCGCACCAATACATAGAGAGATACTGATTATCACAAAGTTAGTTAATATATCAATGGTGTGGTGTCTCACCAGGACGACTTGTAGTAGCGTATTAACATTCTCGTCCAAGATCCCGACGTCGTATCCTGTACATGCTCAGCCTAATTAATTAGCTCGCCAATCTGGCGTGTTCTCGACATGGACCCGGACGCCTTCGTGGTCCCGCAAACGTTTCCGAGAGCCTATCGAGGCATGCCTCAGGGAAGCGGTGTGGTTGGGAATCACTTCTCTCGTTCTGCCGGCGAGTCTTAGGTTGCCGCAACCTGCGCGGGCACGGAAATGGCTGCGGCTGGACGTTGCTGCGGAGGAACGATGCTCGAACCCTCTCACGTAACTGGTCCAACCATCGGGATGCAGACGGGCGAGCAATGAGGGGTAGACGGCTCAGATGACATTGTGTCTCAGTTTTTTGTGACGATCACAAACAGTTGTGGGACACGATCTGGAGAGTTGATTGCTGAGAAGCGGAGGACAGCTGCAGGGCGGCATGGCAAGTTCGCGAGTTCAGCCCGCCTCAAACACACGCCGGCCATCTCGAAGCGGTGCTTGGGTGAAACATGGGCAGGATTCGACGTCCATATTGGCTGCTGCGGTGTCGTGGCTTTTCTGCCGCCGGCATGTCGATGTCGTTGAGAGTTGGGATCGGCAGTGAGGTTGAGGAGGTGGTGGTGATCTGGAGTGCTTCGAAAGAGCTGCTGGCTCAGCTGCCTTCTGGTTGTTGGGGAAGGTATGGGGATCCAAGGCAGGCAAGGACTTCAACTTGGCTGGCGACGGCTCGTTCTGCGAGAAGTCGACCTCGAGCATAAATAGCCCCTTTCTCCTTCACTTGGATGCTGACTTTTCAGAACAGGTCACAGACAAACACTTCACAACTCCAAGCCCCAGCCCCCAAAACACAACAAGCACTCAGCTCAACTCTCTCTCTCACCTTCATCCCTTTATTCAAGATGACGACTCAACCCAACTGGAAGTGGTGCTCCAAGTGCGCCTGCCTCTTCTTCGGCGGCAACGCGGTCTGCGCGGCGGCTGGCGGCGTGCACGACCACACCGGCAGCGGCACCTACACCATCGCGCCCAAGGCGGATTCCCCCGGCCAGAGCCAGTGGAAGTGGTGCAAGAAGTGCCAGGTGCTGTCGTTCACCGGCAACGGCATCGGCCCCTGCCACGCCGGCGGCCAGCACGACGTCTCGGGCAGCGGCGACTACCACCTCGTCCAGGACAGCGAGGGCCAGACGCCCTGGAACTGGTGCAACAAGTGCCAGGGCCTGGCTTGGCAGCCTGGTGTGTGCCAGGCTGGCGGCGCCCACGCCTTCAATGGTAGTGGCCGGTACAGTATCTGCCTGAACGGTAACCCGCGCGCGCAGGCCAACATTGGTCAGGACCAGGTAACCTTTCCCTTCAACGACGACGAATAATCACCCAGATACTAACCTCCTCCCTCCTCCCAGTGGCGCTGGTGCAAATCCTGCCAACTCCTCTGCTACGACGGCACAACCTCCTGCGCAGCAGGCGGCGCCCACATCAGCGCCGGCAGCGGCAACTACGAGCTGAGCATGGCACCACCAGCCGCCGGGACGACCCAGCAGAGCGGCTGGAAGTGGTGCACCAAGTGCTACGGGCTGGCGTACAGCAAGAGCCCGTCCGACGGCGTGTGCCCGCGCGGCGGCACCCACAACCACGACGGCAGCGCCGACTACGCCCTGCCCAGCAGCGGCGCCCCCGCCGGCGGCGAGCAGGATAAGTGGGCTTGGTGCAACCAGTGCCAGCAGCTTTGGTACTCGGGTAATGGCGCGGGACGGTGCTGCCAGTCGCCTACGGGCGGCCATAGCAAGGATGGGTCGGGGAATTACTCGCTTAAGTTGGTTGCCAACTAGGTTCCTTACCTGGAAGTCAGTGGGTAGGTAGCTATAGCCTGACGGAAATGGGTTCTTTGATGGGAAGATGAGAGATACTGGTGATTCTTGTCAGGGGGTGTGTGCCCAGGGTTGTTGACAATGTCTGTCAACGTTTGATGATTACTAGATCAGGTACTTAGGGTCTCTGCTTTGGTTGAGGTGGTTGAACTTTGCTGAGGAGAGAAAAGGTTGACAAAACGCAGGAATGACAAACTCTATCATGACTGAACCATAACTCGAAACTATGCGCGTGAGTACCTCGGTAACCACGCACGCGAGAGTGGCACTAGTAGACAGTGGTAGAACTCTAGTTTGATAAGTTTGTATAATGCGACGAGGCTCTCTAGCGTTATTTTTCCAGTGTAAGGCTAAGGTACCTATCTACCTACATCTCCAAGCTACGCCACAAAAGGAACGAGGAGAACCGAAATGAAAACGTGTAAGGTCCTGCCAATAGTTGATTGTAAAGGTCGGTACCCGCTAAACCATCCGATACCAGTCATGCGTTAAGCACACCCCTCAAGTTCCCAGAAAGACAAAGGTAGGAAAAAAGAAAAAAAAGAAAGAAAGAACCGCAACTGAACTAGTCAAAATCTTGACCAGCTAAAAGACCCGGTACTAATAACCGTAATCCCCAGGAAGATAGACACAACTACAACGACTACTAGCATAACCTCCAACCCCATACTGTCCCCCCGCTACACCTCTCGAGCTCTGCCCCCCCTTCTGCTGTAGCTGATACAACTTCTTCTCACGACGAGCAAGAAAGTCCGCGTACTCATCCTTCGGCTGATAATACGGCTGTAAAGGTGCCGAAGGGTTGGGCATCAGCCAAAACAGCTGATACTTGGTCTGCTCCCAGACACGCAGCTGGTCCAAAAAGCTGGCGTTGGGATAGATGCTGCGCGAGCATTCCACAAATTCTTGCATCCAGTCCAAGCCTCTACCGTCCTTTCTCATCAGGTAGGCTATGACCACGGTGGCTGATCGCGAGGTGCCGTTGTAGCAGTGGACTAGGACGTTTTGTTCTGCTGGTTTTCCTCGGGCGGGTATTGACGTTGACCGCCGATAAGACTGGCCGTGACTGGGACCGGCGATTCCTTGGGTCGCAGGTGAGGGCAGAGTCGATGAGCGGGTCGGCCAGTGATGAATCTGAGTATCGATCCAGTCACAGATGGCGGGCAGGCGGGTGAGTAGGTCGGTGGTGTTGCTGTCCCGGGCGGGGACGAAGAGGTGCCGTGCCCCGGGGACGATTTGGCGGATCGCGGGGTGTTCCCAGCGCGCGTAGGGACCGATGAGGGGGGAGACTATGGCGGTGATGTTGTGTTGGTAAAGGGTTTGGGGATCGGTGGAGGATTTAACGTTGCCGAGGAAGAGGACGGGGCGGATCTGAACGATTTCGGGGTTTTCCAAGTGTAGGGTTAGGTCCTGGTTGTCGAGGCCGTCGTTCCGCAATGTGTCGCCTGAGATGTTTGGGTTGGTGTTGCTTGTCATTGTGGTGTTGGTGGGATTTTTGGACTGGGGGTTTAAGGGGTAACGGCGACGTGCGTGAGGGACGATGGAGTGTAATATTGGGAGTTCGGTGGGAATTGCCTTGACTGCCAGTGTGAAGGAGTAAAAAGGAGGTCAAACTATTTATACTTAATCGAGTTGTGCCCGAGTCCTGAGTTGAGTGAATCAGCCCGTTCTTTCTGTGCGCGTCTTGAGTCTCCTTTGTTGGTGATGTGGCGTGAGATGAACAACCAAGCTGAATAGCCAAGACAATTAATGGACTGGAATGCCACGGGCCTTAGGGTTTCAGGCTTCTGCTTGTTCTTTTCCCGTAGCAACTGTCATTATAATCCCATAGCAACTTGGTGTGTTACTGGGCGTAGGGTCACGATCAAGGTTTCTCAATCATTCAGGTTCTCATCTGAAGATCTTAGTGACCAGGTATGCACGCAACACTGCAGGAATTCGATTGAATAAGACATATAAGCAACACTGGATTACACGTAGGATGCCTCTGGTTCATTGTCCGCCGGGGATATCATTCTGCCCAACTAGCCTTCCCCTATGAGTACCTAAAATAGACGCGAACCGTATCGACGTGAGTAGCATAACTTCCGCTGCGTAACCGACACAGACTCCCCTCGGGACTTTGACTAGAATATCTTGCGGGCCTGCGATCATGGAAGTTGTCAAATGATGCTGATCCGAATTAGCTGCACAAAGCTCATGACGGCAGCTATGTGTATTTCTCGCCAACAGAATGGCGGTTGCGCACCGTAGGCGTTTCTCACATGGCTCGGACGCCATTGGTAACGACCACCAGTGTGCGCTACGGCGTTTTCCAGAAGATAGGGGACCCTGATTCATGTTCCAAATGTTTATTTTGTCCACCTATATATACCACGTTCCGTTCCAAACTCCAGCATCACAATATCGGTGTCCTCACACATCATTCCCGAACTCGATATCACCGTCTTCCACACCTTCAAGAAACCGGACCTGCTTCTTCCCCCCACCCATCGCAGTCATCGCAGGGATCCACGCCAAGCACACCTAGGAAACCGACTCATCAAGATCTCCGTCTCCCAAAATGCCTGAAGACTCGGAATTCTCAGGCTGGGTGTCCGAGATTGAGCCTGGTCTTTTCATCGCCACGGCTGGCACCGCGAAACAAGTCAAGTATCTTCGAAAATACGGCATCACTTCCATTGTATCCCTCGAGGGCCAAGTCCCACTCATTGAGGAGGGGGACGACTACGAGATTCTGCCGTATCCAGAATGGGAACTTCCAGAATACCGAGAACTCGTGCCGGGAGGCCGCCACTTGTATGTCCACGTCTCGAGATACTTTTACATGGACGTCCTGCCGATTCTGTCTGGGGTCTGCGGCTTTATCGACAAGCAACTCGGCTGCCAGCGCGATTCACACTCCGACTTTATTGACGAGAATCTCGGCCGCCAGTGTGGTTCACACTCCGAGCATCTCTCTGACGCACCAGATGATGAAGAACACGGCGAGCTCGATGATGATCAGGTCTCGGTCGCGTCGGACGACTCAGATGCCTCGACAGTGGTAGACGCTTTCGAAGCATTTTGCATCCGCCACAAAGAAGTCGAGTACGGATACAAACGCAACCCTGGGAAAGAGAAAAAGAAAGAGGAGGAGAAAAAGGAAGAGGAAGAGGCTCAAGACCCAGCGCATACCGACGACTCGGATGGAGCTGCCAAGGACGGACTCGGAGCCCGCGAGCCCAGAGTGGCGGTCCACTGCAGGTTTGGCATCTACCGGTCGCCAACCATCGTCATGGGCTACCTGATGCGGAAGTACCGCAAACCATTCGACCAGGTCCTGGCGCTGGCGAAGGAGCGGAGGTCACAGATCTACGTCAGGCCATATTTATCCCTCGAGTACATCGACCAACTGCAAGTGTGGGAGCAATGCGAGTACCAGATATGGGAGGACGTCAAGAACAAGATCCCTAAGAAGCCCTACCAGGACTATCTAGACCAGAGAGCGTGGAGGATCGCAAGGCGCAAGGCGGCGGATACGAGAGAGAGGGAAAGGGGGGACAGAAGGGAGGCCAAGAAGCAGGCGGAGAGAGCGGCGCTGGGTTTGTCCCCAGCCCGGCCGATCTCATGGCAGACGCTTTCGGAGCAACCAATTGTGGATTGGAAGAATGACGGCTGCGCTTGTGCACATCTCGTTCTCGACAACTAGGGCACTTGTCCTTGTCTTCTTGTTTTCTTTTTCTGTTTTCTCTTTCCTCGCGACCTGAGGACGTTTTGTTTTGGAGGAAGGGGAACCTTTGGAGAGCTATCGGAATTTCCCGCCTTCCTGTTCTTTCCGAACTCTACCCCTAGACAATTTTGGCATTTTACGCTTTCTTGTGGCGTGGCGTCGCCCCTCTGCGTACAGCAAGATCTGAGGCCAAGTGCCTGGAAAGTCATCAGTATCCAAGTTTTGGGCTCCGTGGACAGCGTACTAGTATTCTAGTCTTCATTATGCATCAGAACTTCAAGCTTGCTCTCTCTCTGCTCACCTGCACCATTCATGCTTTCTTACCAATTCTGCTCTGAGTCCATGTCTGGCCAGTAATTCCCGATTGTCTGAGTGTGAGGACACCAACTCTTGACATACTCGGAACCGTGTTAACCGGCCAAGGACTCTGCGCAAGGAGCATCTTGAACCACAACAAACATGGATGGCAGAGTCTCCAGAGGGGGCTCTGTCCAGAACGACCCATACCGCCCGACGTCCCCAATAACTACCATTTGGCAAGGTGGCCGAGCGGTCTGAGGCGCCAGCTTCAGGTTCTCCTGAATTATTATCCTCGGTGTATCTGCTGGTCTCGCAAGAGGCGTGGGTTCGAATCCCACCCTTGTCATTCCCCTTTTGATTCGGGGGAATAGGTTCGTCTTTTTTGCCGGTGTTGGCATCTGCTCTCTACATGAGAGAGGGATGATACAGAAACGGTGCTCTTGGTTGCTGGGAAGTTCCGGGCTGAGTTGATGATGGGTTCGAGTGGGAATATCAGTCTCAAAGAAAAGGAGCTTCTCGCGTAAATGGAGGTCGCGATGATGGACTGTAGCGAAATATTGCTGTTGCTGGGACCCACTTATTTTTGTGCGAATATCTGACTCCACCAAGTCGTAGTACTCGCTTGACTGAGTGGTTCCGGGGGGGTTTGTCTGAAAAGTTAACTCAGGTGGTGACCATTGGGGAGTTGAAAACTGTCGTTTATCAGGTCATAGCACTCAACTTGCTGACATAGTCAAACGACCAACAGGACAACTGCAAATGGGTACCGGGGTACTTGTGCCGAATATTGCTTCATCCTGTGCTTTCTTAGGCTTAATTTCAGTGTTTTTTCTGATGATCCGAGTCGTCATACACCCACCATCAGAACCCAGAAGGGAAGTTGATTAAGACACTTTGATAGACAGAGCATAAGACATATGATAGACAAGAAAACGCAACAAAACATGAAAAGGACCGAAAATGAGCGCAAAAAAAAAGCAAGCAAGTTTGAGTCGCTTGAGTCGCAGCCGCCAAATGAGTGAATGCCTCTTTGGGCAAAAGCGGGCGTCGTTGGTGTATCTTATCTTATCGGTTGGCATCCTGTAAGGCAAGAGAGATCGATGCGACACAAGGCAAAGCTGGAAGCGAACGCAGGTGGTCTCTAAACGAATGCAGCCAAGGGCGACAAGGGTAGGATCCAGGCCAGGAAGGGCTGACTGAACCAATGGCAGGCGCACCCGACGCGCTTGCAGGTAATTGGCTGGACGCCACGGGTGCAGGTTCAGGCCTAGGGCGATCGAAATTAAAACACGTCCTGGGTCTTGGCTTGGTGCCGACACGCCAGATTCAGGAGTCGCGAGGCTCGGGCCAGGTCAGATTGGAGGCAGCTGAGAGGTGGTTCATCCTTCAGCAAAGAGAAAATGGCCGGGATGCAGCCGCCCTCGATTCTCCTGTTGGATCCCCTTTTCATCTCTTTTGCATGAACTGGACGAAAGCACTTTGTTTCGATTGTCCCATCCGCTCCTTCCCCGAACAATCCGAACCCACAAGTCACAACTCTGGCAGTCTGGCAGGCAGGAGCGCAGACTTGACGCTTCGCCGTTTCCCCATTTCCCCGTTTCCCGACCTGACCTCCACTGCCTGCCTGCTCCCGCCGAAACACGTCGCCGCGCTGCTGCCAGTTGCCAGTTGCCAGATACCCACAGCGCTTACTTGACTGGCCTGCCTGTACCTGACCTGACCTGGGCTATTATCCCATTTCCCGATCCCGACCTGGGGTCATTCCTGTGTCATATTCGCAGCAAGGCGGGCCGCGCCAGGGCAGTCAGTCGCATTGATTGCTGACCTTTGGTAATTGCAATCGCCATTGCCATTGACCCGCCGCGGAAGTGTCGCGGCAACAGGGTCGTCGGGTCGGGTTGGTCCTGGGTGTCGGTCGTTCGGACGGTCGGACAAGCAAGCCCCAGGGTCCTCCTTGACGTGCCCTGGACTGGACGTGGTTGCCCTGGCCGTGGTCGCTCCCGATCGAGTTTCCGATCTTCCAAGAGATGGAGGCCAGCAACAGGGGCGGAGACTTCGTGTCATCGCGCGTCGCACAAAAGCTTGCCAATCATGATGACACTGTCATCTCCATACCTCATCGATTCCGACCTGCCGGAGCGGGGGCTGCTGCTGGTGGTACGTACTCGCGGAAGGGTGCATTCACCAAGCTCGACACCTGTATGACGACGACGACCATGACCACCACCGCCGCCGCCACCGTCGACGTCAATGTCAACGTCCATGTCACCAAGTCTGCAGAGGAATACGCAGACTTCCACCATGGTTCCACCGACCCGGCCATAGACGCCTTGTCGCTCTCGGGTACCACAGCCCCAAGCAGCCCAACAGACGCCGTGCCCCAGACCTTCGCGCCCTCCACCGCCGACATCGAGACCACAAAGTCGGGTCAGCAAGGAAAGCCCCGAGATGACACAGCGCCTGCTAAACCCCCAATGGCCGATCTCCCATTCCGCAGGCACAACCGAGGTATCGGGTCTATCGACTCGATCCTCTCGTCCACCACGTGTGTCAACACCCAGTCCGAGTGCAGCCGTGCAGATTCGCGCTTGTCATTGTGTCACCACGAACAGCATGACAGCAGTGATCAACCAGCCGGCTCGCAGCATGTCCCACAAGACCGCCCGCAGCCCCTTTCCCCAAGTACCCCAAGAGCCGGCCCCGGACCCGGGACCAGCGCGGCCTTTGAGAGCTATGAGGGCGATGACCAGTACGACGAGACTGCCAGACTCGTCGACGAGATTTCAACCTTGGTCCTGCGGGACACTTGGGGAAAGGAGGTGGACGAATGCGCTGCCCCGTTGTTAGTTCTGGATTGCACGCAGAGGTATCTTCAGGAGCTAGAGCTTGCTGTTCACGAGGGGACACTCGGAAACGTGTACACACAAGCATCATCCTTTTCTCATGGCGACAACTCTCAGGGGTTTGGTGATGGGGATCAGCATGGCTCGAGTTACAATGAGAAGAGCAGTGGGAAGAGAAAGGCGGAGGGCAGCGACGAGGGTGGGAATGGGTTCGGCGGTCGGGATGACGGCGGAGGCAACAGGGAAGAAGGCGAGAGGTCTGCCGCTGCTAGCGGGTACAGCGGCAAGAATGCTGCCAGTTCCAACCTCAGCTGCCCTTACCGAAAGCGCAATCCCCTTCGGTTCAACGTCCGCGACCACTATGTGTGTGCGACACACTCCTTCTCCGACATATCGCAACTAAAGTGAGTTACAATCCAGCGGGCAACGAGATTTGAAGCACTGTTCTAATCGTTTCCCCAGAAAGCACATCCGCGCCCATCATCCTCCGGTCCGCAGGAGCGCTGGTCTTTTTTCCTGCCCCAGGTGCTGTCAAGGGTTCTCGGTGAAACATGACCTGGATCATCATCTGAGGCAGCAGGTTGAGGTCATGTGTCGCATAGCGGACGACCAAGGCAATGCAAACCCCGAGGATGGCATCACGCAGAAAATCATCACCTCCTTGGAAGCCAGAAGCATAAGGGCGAAAATCGACAACTGGAACTCACTCTGGAAACTCCTCTTCCCTGAAGACCGCAGCATTCCCGAACCAGGTATGTCGAAACACTTTCTAGCTATGGTTGAAAATCATTATCTGACTTGCAAAGGTTTCATTCCTGTGATGGAAATCCACGATTTTGTCGATGAGTCAAAGGGCGTCCTGGACAAGCTGAAAGATCTCCTTGAGCTCCAGTATCGCTACATCCTTGAAGACACTTCGCCACCAATGGACATGGATCTGAAGATTCGCCAAGGTCTTGACAGGAGCACCAGTTCAATTTACAACTGGATTGAGACCATTGTGCAGGAATGGGAGCAACGAATCTGTGGGATCTCTGGTGCCGCCGTCTCCTTCCTGGCAAGCGCTGCTGTTGCCCGGCGGCCCAGTGCAGTCGAAAGTTGGGCCGATTCTCCTCAACTGCTCCCACCTTCGCCTGCGCTAACACCGACAGTGCATGGGGATATGATTTCGGCCAACCTCGTTCCTAGCAGCGACACCCCCGACATCATGGTTGCTCCCACCCCAGCTTCCTCCTCGGAAAGTGGAGCGTTCAGGAGGCGATACAATGTTCCTCACAAACGGGTCAGGAAATCCGAAGTACCGGTCAAGACGCAGCCAGTATCCCAAATACCGGTGCCAGCAGAAAGAGCACGAACTCCGTCGCTTCGGCCTTCTAATTCTAGCTCGCTTCTTCGACCTCGGCCAGTCCAAGTTCTACCTAGCCAACCCGCACAAATCACAATGACAAGCGCCCCAGCCCATGACTCGATACCATCGACGTACCAGTCGAATTGGGAGACGCTCACTGTCCCCGTGCCAACCAGCTACGTTGGAATGCCCTACATTACCAGCCCGAACCCAGTCTTCCCAGGCCAGCACCCCAGCCCGCCAATGCAGTACCCACGAGTGGCCCCCAGCCAAGTCCTCTCGTCCTACTTCCCGCCCGCTGAGGTATCGCCCACAGAAATGGACGGAAATATGCAAGACAATGTCGATTTGCGGCACTCATCTATCCGGTCAAGCCGACAGCTTCTGTCGTCGTCGACACCGCGGACATCGCTCTCCTGGATGAGAGACGAGAACCGCGACTCCAGTCAGACACTAGTGGAGGCCCATCCTGCCGGACGATGCCAGAACATGTACTGCCCCAGTTGCAACAAGACTATGCCAGACGACCACCGTGCTAGCACACAGACGCTCCATCATGTGCAGTCGAAGGGAATGATGTATGCCGAGCCGGGGGCGGCGCAGTTTACGAACGAGCACGGCGGGATGGGGCCGTTTGTGGACCAGCAGGTCGAGTGGAGTTTCAACGAGCATCATGGCCATGTTGACGGGAGTGCGAACGCGATATATGACGGTGGTCAGCAGGAGGGGTATTGAAACGATGTGAGATGATGTATGAGACGATGCTTTTTCTTGGATAATGAGGGTTTGGAGAATATCTTGGGGAAGATCTTGTGTAAAGGTTTGGAGGTGCCTCCCCCCGCTGGGGAGGAATGAATGATTGAGATGTATGGATAATGTATTGTATTACTAGCTAGCTACCTTGACTACCTACTAACCTTCATGGTGTGCCGGGATCATGTCCTGGATAATTAATGTAATTTGTTCGGTCAAGTTGGGGGCTCCAGTCTCCTCCAGGTTGCTCCATTACCAGTAGGCACTCACCCGAATTCTAGAGCAGCCGACTTGAGTTACCAAGTTCCTCCCTTTTGGGCTTCACATGGCACTTGCAAGTTGGTCAACACTTGCAATTTGTGAGTTTCTCATTTCGTCTATATCTGAAGAAGCACCGCACCGCCCTTCTGCTCAACGCCAGGGTTACTCCTCATCCTGTCTTTCTGCTTATAGCCTTGAACATAACAGCAGCGATGAAGATTACCAGACTCGTCCCACCATCCATCCACCTTCTATCCAACCCTTCCCCAGATATTCCGAAGGAAAATCTGAAGTGCTGTCGAATCTAAGCAGCGGCCTGCGCGGTGAAATTGGTAAACCCATTGGCAGTCACGATATCAGCAACGCTCAGGCCCGTGGCGTCCAGCGGCTGCTTAAGCGACTGCGCCGAGAGCGCGTTCTCGATGTCGGCCCCGCCGACCGACGGGTCGACCAGCGGCACGATGCCGCGCAGCGCCGCGGTGGCGGGCAGCGAGGCGTCGCTGCAGAGTGTCGGGATCGACTGCGCGTTGGGGTTGAAGTTCTTCTCTGCGGCGACGAGGGCTGCGGCCCCCGCGAGGACCTCGGGGTCGGTGCCGAGTTGGGAGACTATTTCGTCTGCTAGGGAGAGCTAGGGTTTGTTAATGAAGGGACGCCGGAGGGTATGGATGGGCTATGTATGGGTAGGGTAGGTACCTTTGCGCAGGCATTCGCACCGGCGAGGAGAACGCCGGGGGTTTGGCCTGCGAGCGTACCAGCCGCGCCGGGCGCGCCAAAGGCCGAGAGGGCTTGGATGCCGGCCTGGGCGGCGCCCTCTACGCCGAAGCGGGCCTGGGCTACGGCCGAGAGGGCAGCGAGGAGAAGGATCTTGGACTGCATTTTTGCGGTTGGGGAAGGAATGGATATTAAAAGATGAGTGGTAATATTAAAAGTTAAAGAGCGTAAAGGAGAAAAAGATCGAGCCGGTCGGTCTGAGCAAGAAGTGAATTGAAGTGAAAGAAAGTGATCGGACAGCGAGTGATGAATTGAATCAGGATGAATCCAAGCTCGGTTGACACCTGGGTCGATGATGGCCTTTTATGGCAACCAACCCGAGAGACGGCATCAAGACATCAAGCCGTCGACGATGACGATGAGGCTTCGGCAGAATGCAGTCGTCATGTTCCATGGCGATCATACGCCGCGCACGGGGCAGAGTCTGGCGCGGCATGATGCGCGACAAGCAAAGAAAGGGAATCCGTGAAGGGAAAGACACGGCCTGGGAGTTGGAGAGAGTGTGTGCAGGTGTGTTTGAAGTTGCATTGACGCCGATCGACGAGTCGCGAGCCCCTGGTAGAAACACTTCCAAGCCTCTCGGCTTTGCTCGGCGTATGAGGTGGCCTATGTGTGTATACCCAACCGAGCAGATGTGAGGATCAATTGTGTGAATTAATTAGCTGTGACTGTCAATGGTTCGGTGAGTGCCAGTGGCTTTCACATGACGATCAAGAATGAGATACTCGGGTCGATGGGGCCAAGCCGTGGCAGCTCCTGACGGGATGACGTGCAAATCCAGGTTGGATTCGGCAGTCTCAAATTGCACCATCATGTGCAACGGGAGGATAAGAGAAAGAAAATCTTGAGGTTCCGGCTGAATGGCTCCAAACGAACGGACATTATGAAAGGGGCGAGCAGCCGCTCGTGGCTATGCCGCCAGTGCTGCTGCTGCCGCCAGTATTGGGTTCCTACCGTATCTTCAATGAAATTGAGAAAATACTTGTTCATAGCTGCAAGCAGACTGCGAAATTACGAAGGGAGGAAAAATTGGGGCAAGAAAAAGAAAAAGAAAGTGTCGAAAAAAACGGCAAAAGTAATGACTGCCCGACCGACGCCGGGATTGAACTGAACACACTACTCCGAAGGCGAGCTTGAACCCCATACCACGCATGAGCTAGCTAACACCCTCTGGCCTTACACTGCGCAGCTGCTGGTCAGTTGCGCCACAGGACCAACCGCCCAACACAGTGCTTGAGGTTGAATTGGCGGGTGGTGGACCTGATATATATACCATCAAGGAAGGCACGCCACCCCCAGGTCAGGTCACCACCGCCCGCGCCTGCCTCGGAAGTAAAATCCCCTGTGCACCGGGCGTGAGGCAGACTTGCGCGTGTGTTTGCATTATTCTGCAACGAAATCTTTGGCTGCACGTACTGTGCTTGCAAAATCCCGCGAAACTGCCCTGCGCACTGCAGAACACTGCCATGCGGAATGTGGGTTTTTTTCCTCTTTCTTTTTCTTTTTTCGTCCGATAAGCTGTGATTCTTGTTACGTTTTCCCGGCTCGACACTTGCGCGGGTATCCCAAGATATCGCTGAACTTGGTCATATGTAGAGTTAATACCAACGGCGGCCCAGACAAGTTTATCCAACTAAAGACGAGTCTTAGCATTCGCCGAAGTGATCAATGCCGGATAAGTACTTGAAATGCACCAGTTTATAGATATCTGCCTAGGTAACTGGTAACGTGTGGTCTCGTAATGTCTTTGGTGCAACACTGCACAACGCCAACGAGCTCCTTGGGGGGAACTGTATTGTCATGTAATACAAGTAAATGCTGCCGGTAGTCATGACTATCGATGAACGAGGGGTACAAATGCCTTACTCTCATGCATTGGCAGTAATCATCGTGCTCCACAAGACGAAACAAAATACCTTGACACGTAGAAAATGTATAAATTCTCGTTATCATCACAAAGAAAAGTAGCGATAACGAGAAACCACCGAGCACACAATGGATCAAAAAAAAAAAAAAAACCTTCCCACCCTCAATGGCATACCGAACCACATCATGTCATGCTACCTATTAATACCTAGTAGTATCCAGAACAATCGAGCTCCTTTAAAACGCAGTGAACGGCCAATTACTGCATACATCGAATGTTTATTTTCGAGAAGGATAGTCCTGTTAACTCGTCAGACCTGATTGCTAGGTAATGTTACACGATCCACTAGACTCTTCTCATTCTCGGTCCCACAGGTTGCAGCTCACTCAGCGCAATCAACTTTTTTTCACCTCACGTACGGATGGGCTCTTTAAGGTATCGTGAGGATATGTTCGGTTGGCCTGTAATTATTTGGCAAGCAAGCGAGAAGTTCTTGGCTCGGGTTTCCTATGGATACCTAAGTAAAGAATAGAAGAAGTAATTTGTTCCAGAGAGTGGTATAATCCCCGGTAATGAAATGTCTGTCAGTAGCATCGTTGTCATCAAGCATGTGAACAGAACGCGGTAAATTTTTTTCCATCAGGCTTGGCAGGCTCTCGTACTTCCCACGCTCGATATTAAACACATCTCCGACACTGGAGTCCAGTCTCGACCCAGCAAACCGGCTTCATACGCTATCCAACTGCAGGCAACCTAGCCGCTACCACCCAACTTTCCTTGGCGAGAAGTGCGTTTCAAGCGCGTACAGTGCGGGTAGGTCAGGTACCTGAATTAGTCTACCTACGGGTTAATAACATCAGCGTAGCAATCCGTAATTTCGATCTCCCAGGCGCTTGCTTGGTTGGTGTCACGGTCTTGAAGGGTGGCAATTACCCCTGAGTGGCCCACTCCTCCCCCTCCTTCTTTTCCCCAGATAACGGAGGGAGCGAGCTGTCTTCGGTCCTTCACTCCGTTCGTCCATACCTGCCAACCCAACCATGGCCCGCAACTACGGTGGTATTAAAACATTTGGCATGCATGTCTAAATCCACACTCAGCTCTTAAATCAACTTCATGATCTTGAGCGATGAACAGCCTGTCAGTCTGAGGCATGCAGGTAGCCAATGCAGACAGACGGGCAGTAAAATCCGCAACTCATGTTGACCGTAAACGGTTCTCCAAGGTGTACGAGAGCGTGTCTGTCACATGCAACCGAGCCCTTCCATTCTTCAAAGCTCTCACGCGACAAACCAAGCCAAGCCAGGTAGTGTTTGCAATCTTAAATAAAAACTTCCGAGCGTTGCGTTGCGTGCCTGGATCGTTTCCACGGCGCGCGCCATCATCCTTCCATTCATTCCCCAGCTTTTTACCCCAAATTCCGCCGCCGCCACAAGTTCCAAACCCCCACAGAAGACGTTTCTGGGTGGTCAAATCGGAATGAGGGGGGGGAAGGAACGAAGGGAAATGAGCACCAAAACTCCATCTTTAGTGTCACACCACCGATGTCCGACACTTTGCGAACCGCGCCAAAGGATGCACTGCGCGCGTTCCGGTCGCGATTTCTCCATGGTTTAACAAAGAGAAGAGCGCTAGCTTTTTGGCAGGTTTGGCAGGAACGGAGCAGTTGTCCCTCTTGGCTCTAGCTCCAGCGTACTAGGAGCCCCGCGCAATGAAACCCCAACGGGGGAGACCTTCACTCAACAAAGCTGAAGGAAAAAGTGGAGGCAAACTGGAGGCAAAAAAAAGGGTAAGATGGAGAAGGAGCAAAAGGATCAGATAAACTGTAAACACGAATCCGCCCGGAGCGGAGAGATGGATGGAGGGGAGACCTTGAGCAATTGCTCGCGACGGATGCTCCGGTAAGATGGTTTTAGTGCACGTCGGGCTCCATGTCGAAGGGTCCGTACTCCACTGGATTGTGGGACTTTTTTTCCCAGCAACAAAAACGGAGGGTTGCGCGTGGGAAGAGATGGGCCGTTCTGGACTGCCTGGGCGAGGGCACGAGACACCAAAGATACGGGTTACAAGGCCGGGATTTAAGATCTGTAAAAAAGATCGCGGGGATGAACCGTGGCGATGGAGGGGAAGGGAAACAAAGACGTGCACGTGTACTATTATGGACAATGCATTGTGTTTAATTTACCGTCGTCAATGTCTTGCCTTGCCTTGCTAATTACACAAATGTTATGCTTACTTAATCGGCTGTTGTTGAGCCTCATAATTAAAGGGGCGGGCGGCGGATTGACCTACCGTCGCCGCTGGACGATGAACAATGGACGATGTCAACGCCGACTAGCTTTGAGCATGTTTCTTGATAGGCCCCAAGCTTAATTAAGGTGTTGAGTTTTGCCCCGTTGAACGGTCTGAAGATGGAATCATGAGGGATCCTCCATGGATGATGGCCTTCAACCGTCCCATCTGCGGTTCCACTCACACGCACTCATGGATATGGCATCTCGTGTAAGACATTCAACCTCTCTGCATTGTACCAGAGCAAGCAAAAACAGTTCGGTTACAAGTTATGTATTATATTCCTGATGCAAGCGATCTACGCCGTCGCAATGCTCATCATCGTACATACCGTTCAGTCGAGAGCAAAAAAACCCAAATCCAACCGTCTTCCTATCTTTTTTCCCTTTCCACGAAGCCGCTGAGCATATATACAAGCAAATACAACTTGAACCGACCCAAAATCGTTATCGTACTATATCCCAAGAAGAAACCTCTCAGTGATGTCATAGCAACCCCTGATTACTCATGCCAGCCTCCTGAGCGCTACGCTCTCAGCCTCTTCTTGCTCCTGCTTGGGAGGAGGCGCGGACGCCCCCAGCACCCGCCGGTACATCCAGCCCGCGAAACGGACGGCCGGCTCGTCCATGGTGCGCGTCACCACGTCCGCCACCCACAACGTAAAGGGCAGCAATATGATCTGCGGGACCAGGATGGCGATCTCCAGGCCCAGAGGCCCGGCCTTGGACAAGGGGAATATGTTCAGCCAGGGCGCCAGCTCCTTCTGGTAGTCGCCCACCTGCCGTATGAAGCCCACCGCGTGGTAGATGCGGTCGCCCAGGCTCGCCAGGATGGGTCCGTGGACCAGGTACAGCGCGTACGAGACGCGCCCCAGGAACTGGCAGAAGCGCGACTCGAAGAAGCGCTTCAGCCACGGGATGCGCGGGATCGACGACACCAGCATGTTGGCGGCGAAGAACAAAAAGAACCACTTGAAGTCCAGCACGGCCTGCGGCTTGAGGTACGACAGCCACCGCCACCCGGGGTTCTCGCGTAGGTCCTCGACCTTGCTCGACCAGGCCGGCACGCCCGACAGCCACAGGCCGATGACGAAGAAGTGGTAGTAAATAAAGGTCTTGTACGGCTCCAGCCGACGCAGGAACCGTGGGAAGTAGCCGCCGCCGGCGTTGTCGGCCCTGCTGCCCCGGGCGGCCGCGAGCAGGTCCAGGTCGCACTGCAGCATGCCCGCGATGAAGAGGGCGCAGTAGTAGGCGTCGACGATGTAGATGAAGTAGTAGATCAGCGCCACCTGGCACAGCAGGCGGGCCCGGGTGGTGGCGCGCGACAGGGCCAGGCAGGCGATGAAGATGACCATGGACCCGCGCATCTCGAGCGGGATGGACCACAGGTGCGTGTTGAAGGACGGCCAGATGGCGCCCTGGTTGAACAGGAAGCTGAGGTTCTTTAACTCAACGTACCAGTTCCACAGCTCCTCGCCAAAGGTCGCCTTGGCCTCGCACGCGCCGTTCCAGTACCCAAACACATGCCACGACGTGACGTAGAGGAGGGTGGTGCCGAAGAGCGGGAGGTACAGCCGGAACCAGCGGCGGAAGAAGGACGAGGCCAGGCTGTCGCCGAGCCTGACGTGGTCGCCGGCCTGGATCAGCGCCAGCGGCTTGGCCGAGAGCACGTAGCCCGAGATGACGTAGAAGATGGCGACGGCCAGATGGCCGCCCGTGAAGAACTGCCGGATGAAGGGCAGCGTCGCGAAGTAGAAGTGGCCGCCCCAGCCCCAGGAGCTCTCGAAGATGGCGCTCTCGTTGTTGACAAAGGACGCATGCACCCACAGCTCGTGGTGGTGGATGTAGACCAAAAAAGCGGCGAAGCCCCTCAGCCCATCGAGGTACGCCGTCGACCTCAGCGGCTTCGACGAATCCGTGCCTCGGGGCCGGAAAACGTTACGCAGCCAGCGCAGTGCGCCTCCCTTCTGCGGCAGCGCCGTCCCGTTGGCGATAGTATCGCTGCTGCCGTTGCCGGTGCTGTCGAGCCCGAAGCCCAGCTTCCACGGGTAGGCGGGGCCCTGGTCACCGCCGTGATGGGCATGGCTCCCGGTGCCATCCAAGATGCCCTCACGCTGGGAGTGCATGGCCGGCGGCAACACACTGGTTTTCGCCTAGGGATAAAATGCCTGTGTAAATATCGGGATGCTGCACACCCCAATCCGGTTTGACTTTTGGTGGTGGTGATGTTGGAAAATAGCCGAACTGTAGCCTGTAACCCGTCCGGAACGTAGCGTAGGTCAGGTAGGCAAAAGGTTGGCAACTTCAGACGACGGCAGCGCCAGGACCAGGGCCAGCTCGAGCACGCGAGACAGAATGGGGGCGAGAGGGGACCCTTCGACGCGTTTGACAGTACGCAGTGGGTGGTTATTGGACGCCACCAGCTGACCGTCGGGGCGTTTCACCAACGGGGAGTTGGAAAGGGGGCAGAGGAAGGCAAGGTGGACCGCATTGGCAAAGAAGCCCGATTTGTGCTTTTGTTTAATTAACTTCCTGTTCCCAATTGAAGCAGAAGCGCGGGTGGGCAATGCATGCATGCAGTAATGCTGCAGTGTAGTGTAGATCATCAAAAATCCTGAAATGAGAGCAGCAATGGCTACAACGACAAGAACGACAACGGCCCGGTGGTTGGCTGCCTGGTTGCAGGGCCCCTGGACGAAGTGCGCTGGACCTTGCCTTGCCTTGCCTGACGCCGCCGCGGTAGGGCGTTGGATCAAGCCTGTGCCACGCGGGAATCGTTCCCTCATTGCGACATTGTGGTTTCTGCCCCCCGAAGGAACCCGCTTAGGCGACTGATGGCCCTCTCCTTTTTTTTTTTCTGTCTCTTTCCGTCAGCACCTCAGTCAGCAGAGCTGGATCCTCGGCAGAGTGAGAAACAAGATCGTCCTTCCATCGCCGTTTTTTGACAGGAGGCGGCGCGGCTTGTTGCAGAGAGGGTACACTACAGAACGGGGCGGCTGGTACTGTAGAGTGTACCTCGTACCTGGTCGGTGTAGTGGCGGGTACAGGTAGTGTCATGATGTGATGGCGAATGCGATAGCGGGTAGCAGGTTGGGCGGACGGTGGCTGCAGAGCTGGCACCCATTTGGCCGCTTGTCGGTGCTGGACCAGCTGGGATCTCCGCAGTTGGCACTGGGCCTAACGGTGATAAGCAAGCGCGCCAGCGCGCCAAGCACCCAAGACGACCAAGGATGAAAGTCGGGGAAAGATCTGGGGCCTGGGTGGGCTCCCCCATCGGCCCATCGAAAACGGTCAGACCGTTTGGAGCCAACTCTCTCCATCATGCTGTCGGGCGATTGTCGACAGTTCAAAGTTCTGAGCGGCGGTGGACCGCCCAGCGGAGGTGCACAAAGCACAGTACGAAATGAACAGGCAGGCTTGGGAAACAGGAGACCCATGGCCACCGATCGGAGCTCCAACCTATTCCAGTAGGTGCGGTCAGGGTACGGTGTCCCGAAGAGCTTACCTAAGGCAGGGCGTCCAGTGCACATTCAATGCAAAGCATCCATCCATGGAAATCCCAACCTTTGGCCAAGGGGAGGTCTCCGCCCCTCCCTCCCATATACCGATAGTGCGATCCCATATTATCCTAGGCGCGCTGCAACTCGCGATATCATGCTAGGTACACTCCACACTCGGTACCGGTATCATGTACAACAACCCGTACGGTGTGCCTATCAGGAACTGGATTTCGCTTCGACCCCACCGCCTGGTTTTCCAAACGGACGACCAGCTCTTGGACCGCGCCTTTCCCCCCCGATCCCATGGGACCTGTTTCGGTGATTGGCCCGCGACTGGATTTGTTTGGGGCAGGACCCGAAATTTGTGTGCCTGGGCTACCTGGGATATGCAGCCAGTCTTTGCCAGTCTCGCCATGTCATTCAATGTCTCTCCTCTCGGGTGCTGGCGCCGTCCAAAGGGGACCACCACCGACCACCTGCGTTTGGCCTTCCTGCTGGGTTCGACAGGTCGCCGAGAAGTCTCGCCTCCCTCTCCAATTGCCTGCTTTTTTGCTGCACCGCTGCGTTGCTGCTGGCTTTTGCAGTCCAGCCGCTTCTGGTCCGAAAATTTGTTCTCAGCCGACTGATTGGGCCGCTGTGCCAGGGTCCCCGGTCCAAGGGGCTGCGCTAAAGGAGTAAATCGCCGCGATCTGATGGATTTCCCGGCAGACGACGACGCGACGAACGCATTTGACGGCGAGGAAACCGTCCATGTGGCAGAACTTCCAGGTTGGATGATAAGCCCAGCCCATCGAGTTTGTTCAGTCCCGTCGTCCACCGTGCTAGCTTCCAGGTTTCCAGGTTCCCCCCCTCCCCACAACGCTTCCGTCCCCTGTGCCCTACCTGGTATCTGCCCTGTGCCCTGTGCCCTGGCACTGTCGCGGCGTTACCCTGTAGGTGTGTGGTGGCCGTCCGGTGGTGGGTGGGTGGTGTGTGTGTGTGTGTGTGTCCAGCCCGGCCTGGGCTGCATAAGGTACCTGCTACCACGCCGTCCACAAACAAGCCAGGACCAGGCCGGCAAAAGCAGCGCAGCTGAAGAAATCTATTCGTGAAGTGTGATGCTTCGTTCTGCTTTGGTCCTTTCTTCCCCTTTCCCCTCCCCTCCTCCTACATCATTCACTGACTGGTGACGACGTCGTTTTTTTGTCTTCTCTTTTTCCGCAACCACATTCGTTGTCTCGTTTCCTCCCCGCGCTGTGCCTCTCGCTGCCCTGCTTCTGGCCCCCCCCCCCCCCCCCCCGGTCGCTGTCGCTTGGGCTACACATACACGCGCGCATCCAGAACTGGTCGTTCAATTGATGTTCATCCACCTTGCCGGCGTCTTCTGAACGCTTCTAGCACGGCCCGGCATGATTGCCAAACTAAAATTGTCGTCTCCATTGGCCTCCCCGACCATGGGCGCCGTGCAGCTCCGAAACCGCCTGCCGGTCCAATTCCGCCGATTGCTTCCTCTCTATGTTGCCGGCCTCATCCTCGTCATCTTCCTCTTTAACGTCAACCTGTTCCGCTCCAGCATACAGCAGACCTCATTAGTACCAGCCCCAACATTGCCGCCAAAGGAGCCACCACCACCTCCGCCGCAATCTCATGCGCCGGAAGTCGTCATTCCCGTCGTCAGCACCCCTGAGACCACTACTGAGAGTAGCAGTGAGAGTGACAGTGAGAGCAAGAAAGAGAGCATCAGCATTCCCGACAGCAACACGAATACCAATACCAACACCAACACCAACGACAACACTAGCTATAACGCCCACTACAACAGCATCGACAACAGCAGGAAACCGCGCGTCGACTTCCCCCACAAGATATGGCAGACCTGGAAGGTTGGCCCTCTCTACTTCGAGCAGCGCGACCTCGACGTCGCCAAGTCGTGGACCGGCAAGAACCCCACCTATCGATATGAGGTCCTGACCGACAGCAACGATATCCCCTACGTCGAGTACCACTTCGGCCCCGAGGGCTTCAATCGCACCGACATTGTGACCTTTTACAAGAGCGTCAAGGACGCAATTGTCAAGGCCGATCTCCTGCGGTACCTGGTCATGTATGCCGAGGGCGGTCTGTACGCCGACATCGACGTCGAGGCCCTAAAGCCCCTGGGCAAGTTCGTGCCCGAGCGGTACAATGTCCGCGACATCGACATGATCATTGGCGTCGAGATTGACGAGCCCGATTGGAAGGACCACCCGATTCTCGGCCCCAAGTCGCGCTCCTTCTGCCAGTGGACCTTTATGTGCAAGCCCGAGCTGCCCGTCATGATGAGGCTGATCGAGCACATCATGGTCTGGCTCAACGGCGTGGCCGCGGAGCAAAAGGTGCCCCTGGCCAAGGTCGAGCTGGACTTTGACCAGATCATCAGCGGCACCGGCCCGTCTGCCTTCACCAACGCCATCATCGCCGACATGAACGCGCACAAGGACGAGACCCACGGCAAGGACATCGACTGGAACACGTTCCACGACATGAGCGAGTCCAAGATCGTCAGCCGCGTGCTCGTGCTGACGGTCGAGGCCTTCGCCGCTGGCCAAGGCCACTCCAACTCGGGCACGCACGACGCCCGCGCGGCACTGGTGCGCCACCACTACCACGCGTCCAACTGGCCCAGCCGGCACCCGCGCTACAAGCACCCGGCGTTCGGCGAGGTCGAGGCCTGCAACTGGCACGACGACTGCGTCAACAAGTGGGACAAGGACGTGGCGGCCTTCGAGAAGATGACCAAGGCCGAGCAGGACAAGATCGTGGCCGAGAAGAAGAAGGAGCGCGAGGACAAGGAGCGCCAGGAGAAGGAGGAGGCCGAGCGCAAGAAGAAGGAGCACGAGGAGGCCGAGAAGAGGCGCAAGCAGGACGAGGAGGCGGCCCGCAAGAAGAAGGAGGACGAGAAGATTGCCAACGAGAAGAAGCTCGCGGCGGAGAAGGAGGCCAAGGAGAAGAAGCTGGCTGAGGAGAAGGCGCTGGCCAAGGAGAAGGAGGAGCAGCTTGCCAAGGAGGAGAAGGAGAAGGCGAAGAAGAAGGAATCGTGGTTTTAAGTTTCTTCTCTTTTCTCCTCCCTCTTCTTCTTCCTCATTTTTTGATATATCTTCATCCTCATATGGCATCGTCTTGGAGCCTGGGCGGAGGGAAACGTGTTTGTTCTTTTTTCTTTTTCTTGTTCAAACTTTTCGTCCTTTTTTTTATTATTATCACCTTGGTTTTTCTTTTTTTTTATTTTTTTTTTTTACTACCCGCTGCGCATTTTCACGAGCGACGTCGCTGCAACGCTTTGATCTGGAGAAATGATTGGGAACATTTGGGGAGGAGAGAAACTGAAGACAGGAAGAAAGACGCCTCCCCAGTCTGCGCTAGAGTCGGTTATCTCTCACCGCATCTGACTTGACTCTGAACATGTCCTTTCGGTGGGTTGTTGGGAAAGGAACAGCATCAGGGGCGAGTGAGGGAGAGCGGTTGGAGGTGTTGAAGGTGGGATGGGATGAAATGTATGGTTCAACGCCAATGGGGGAGCCGACGAAGCGTGAACGGAGGGACGGACGGAAATGATGGGGTGATTGGATAGATATATTCCCAACTCACACCATAACACTTGTATATACTGTATCTCTGTTTTTGGTCATGTTTCGATCCAGAGCAGGGGTAGGAGAGGAAAGGGGGGGCAACTTTTAAAGTCGACCACAGCTGGTTCTGCTGGGGGAAGGCGGGTGGTGGTGGTGGTGGCGGCCGGGCCGGGGCCTTTCCTCGAGCTCGACTCGACTGCATGGGCGTTGTATAATGAAATACCTAATTATCGACATACACTGTACATTTTGGTCGTAGCCTTCTTCCTATTGAGACCGTTTGGTTTTGTGATTGTGGGTTGGCGAGGTGTGAAAGATAATAGCTTTTTGGTGCGAACATGAGTGCCCAGGATGATGGGTTGGTTAGGTCTTTATATATATGCTTGTCAAACACGGGAGGCAGGTTCTCTTATCTTGTGTCGTGAGCGAGATGTAACGTCCTTAGTGGTACCGTTCGTTTTCGTGACAGGCCTGAGTTACCACGGAAGCGAACTCTTGCTTGGTGGTGTGCGAGAGACGCTCGAGTGTTTCTGTAGCACAGAGAGATGAACCTGGTAGGTTGGATATCGTGGGAAATCGACATAGGTTTATATCCATCACTCTCCTTTGACGTCGTGCCGTGTTTGTGTGGATAGACAGGGCAGGGAATAAGAATAGAAGGAGTCAGGTTGGTGAAGTGGGTACAAACGAGCCTGCGACCCCGTACAGAGCCACCGAATACGAGGTCTGGGCAGTGTGGGCATGAATGAAATGAAGCAGATGGGAAAAAAGCCATGCTGAGACGGCGCAGGTGGGGGTTTTGCGGTGTCTTTGCGGGTAGACGGCATTTGTTCGTTCTGTCGGGTTGCGGATTGTCGGGTTGTGGTGTTGCAGCCTCCTTTTCCTTTTTTTTGTTCTTCTTTCTTTTCTTCTAAGTGAAATGTTGCGCGTCTTGTATCCACGGCTTTGCGTACGGGTTACATGTCAGTCAGCTCAGGGGTCGTTCGCGCGCGTCAGACAGACAGAGTTACCTTGAATGCATGTGCAATGCATATGTGATGCTTCTTTCCAGTTCCCATCACAACCAAGCTGCATCACGCGTGCGTGTCCCATCCCGCGTCATCGGGTGGTACAGCTTCGGCCCATCCCGCTTCTGGGGGGATACACAAGTCACACGCACGCGCTTTTCACACAGAGTGCTGACTTTCCATGTTCTCTTCTCATGCAGCTTCTCGCTCTTGGCACGAGTATTGCGAGGGGGCGATGACGTGGACTGAATGCACATTGCCGACTCCGAGTCGATGCAAGGGGCGCTGCTACGATAATTAGGTGGCGACTGGGTTGTTTATCAAGATGGAATTGTACACGCACGCACGCACGCACGCACGCACGCAGGAGGAAAGAGGATATGTCGCCAATCTTTCTTTGTAAGAAATGCTGTTCCGGGGCGTGTTGCGGTCACTTACTTGCAAGCAATTGGTTTCACTCGCTGGCAATGTCACATCTATTTTGCCTCTCAACAGGTAAGGTAGGTACCTAGTTTCATAATCATTGTCGTCGCTTAATAACTGATAAGAACTATCAGTTTCTGTCAGGTACCCTGTAACGAGCAAATACCCCCCCGATCGCCTAATTATGCTACCTAACACAATGCAGCCATGAGTATATCTGACTTAGTCGCTGATTGCGCTTGTGTAACATGGAAGCCATCAAAGAAAAAGAAGAAGAAAAAAAGAAAACCAGACCAATGTGCGGAGAGCACCCATAAACAATAATATCCAGTCCCATCCAAGTCCGAACCAACTTCAACTACTCCCTATTGGGGAACATCATGGAGATGAGCCATGCAGGGGGGAGTGCTGCTTCCTCATAGTGCACGCCCAACATAGCCATGACGATCTTGATCGACTCCGGTTCCGAGTCTACGTCGCCCACATATCCGAGCTTGCCAAGTCCCACCTTTGCACACGCAGCAAGGGTGTTCTCCAGGTTCTCGACAGGCTCGGTCTGGGCTTCGGTCAGGGAAGAGATAAACGTGTCGATTCCGCTGGACGCATTCGGACGGTACCAAGCGTCTCCGACGGCAACATTCAAGAGCTGAACCGCATTCATATTGCAGGTCCGAGGCAGGGTGTTGAGGAGCGACTCGTTATTGGCAACGAGGTCGGCGGCGGGATTGAGGTGAAAGGTAGTCCGATAGAAGGCGCTCCTGACCCAGGGAAGACCGGCGGATGTGAAGAGGTCTCGTATGTGATTAGGCGACGGCGGGACTGGGAAGTCATTGCACAGAACGGCAGTGCCGCCGCGGCGCACATAGTCGAGCACGGCCTCCTAGACGTGTTTGTTCCCGGTTTCGACGACAGCCTCGTCGGTGATGATGATTGCATTAGGTAGGGAGTCATTCTCGCGACGGTCTAGCGCAAATAGGGCGTCCTCGGCGGTTTTGGCACGTTGAAAATTTGTCAGGGATACGAGGGGAGTCAACAATTCGGCGTTCCGCCGGTCCCAATGATGGTTGTAGCTGTGGGCGATGATGTGGTTAAGTTAGTGGAAGGGACTCGACGGTGAATACCGAGGACGTTGTGTAAAGGGTGACGAGTAAACTTACCGCAGCGACAGAGCGAGGACAGTGGGAAGCGCGGGATCAGGTCTACCTGGAATGTCTATGACTTGAAGATTGCCCGCGGCAGCAGGGTTGGAAGACATGGTCTGCAGGATGTTTAGTATACAGTTAGCTATATTGTAAAGAATGTGGACAATGGATTAACTGCCGGGCTGATAGTGACATAGGCAGCGACTTATTAGTTCGTATTCCTTCGTTGGGCTTGGAGAGAGCAAAAAGCATGCAGCGGTAATCCTAGACGATGGCTGGTTTGATTTTCTGCCTGTTTGATGGATTGTTCCCCGGGGAGGAAAGATTGTAAAAGGCCCGGGAGGAAAGACGGAGGTAAGGTAACCGCAGGTAGAAGGCGCAACTGAACTAGGAAGTCGCGTGTTTCATTTGTTTCCCACACAACGCAAGTCCCCTTTGACGAAATATAGTGCTGTAGGCCTACTTTTATTCCCACCTGCCCCGTCACTCTGTGGGCGGCCGCGCCTGCTCTCAGTATCCGGCGACAAGAACCAGGCTGCGCCAATCACTGCACCATCTGAGAAATTGTCCAACCAAACTTTGGGGCCAAAAGCGTCGAGTCCAGCCCCCAACGCCAGTGCAATTACTCGAGCGGATCGCGACCACCGCGCAGCTTCATGGCCGCCTCGAACTGCTCGTCCGGCTCGAGATCCAGCTCGAGGGGCTTTGTGATGGGCGTCACTGACAGACCCTTCTCCTCGAGCATCTTCAGCCTCGCAGCAGTGGCCGGCTTGGACCGGTTGATGCTGTACACCTTGACGCGGTGGCACGACGACGTGACATGCAGGTCCCAGTTCCTGCATGGCGCCCACATTAGCAATGACAAACCCAACTGACAAGACACAAGGAAAACAGTAACGACAAACTCACCAAGCAGATCTCACAAACGTCGGCTGCGTATTAAGCGCATTGTCCCACGTCCTCACACACAGCTCCAGCCAACCCTCGGCGTCGACCGGCAGCTCAATCTCCCACAGCCGCCAGGCAAAGAAGTACTTGGTGCTCATCTGCTCATACGGCGCCTCGTACCAGATGGACCCGCCATCGCCGCTCACCTCGACACGAACAGGCCAGTGGCCGCCGCCCGAGTACGCCCAGCCGCGCATCTTCATCCGCCCCTCATGCACGACGGTATCCATATCACGCGGCGCCATGATAGCCGACGACACCGGCATATCTTGAATCGAAAACCCGTTGCTGTACAGCGCGTTCTGCTTCCCCACCTGCGGCGTATAATACAGGTACTCGCGGCGCTGGACGGGGGCGGCGGTGGGCTCGGCCAGCGCGTTGATGCGGTACAGCCACTTGACGCTGCGGGCGCCAATGTACCCGAACACGACGGCACGCAGCGGGGAGCCATGGATCCGCGGCAGCGGGGCGCCGTTCATCTCCCAGGCGAGCAGCACTTCGTGCGCGCGGACCTTGCGCCACGGCACGCTGACGGCGTAGTTGTACACCTTGCCCTTCTTGAAGTAGGTGTCGGCGCCCACGAGCTCAAGGTGTTGGGCCCCGTCGCGCAGCCCGCCGCAGAACTTGAGGACCTTCTTGAGCGAGACGCCCGTCCATCGCGCCGTGCCGATGGCGCCCTCGCCCCAGGGTGCGTTGATCAGCTCGTCGCCGTCGCCTGGGTACTCGTGGATCTGCTCGATGCGCCGCGTGCCGGAGCATTGGAGACTTACTACGTTGCTCTGCCGCGGGAAGAGGGCCTCGTCCTGTAGGTCTGCGAGCGTGAGGCGCTTGGGATCGTTGACAAGACCGCCGATGTCGAGAAAGAATTTGTTGGGGTCGATCTCGGGGACCCCGCCGTGGTTGCGGACGAAGAAGTCTTGGTTGGTTGTGATTTCAGTCTCGACCAGGCGGTCCTGTGTCAGGTGAGTAAATGGAGGACTTCTCGTATTGCTTGGCCATGTATCTCACCCTTGGGGGCTCCCCGTTGTAGGGAAACTGCAGGACATGGATCATATCAGGCGACTTCTCCTTGAGGACATACTGCCAACTGGTATCCACCATGTCGCCCAGCCCGCACGCGTAGTGGTACTGCTTGAACCGCTCTCCAGTGAGGATTGGGTTGGTGCTCGGCAGCGGGACCATCTGGAACTCGGGTGGCTGTTTGCCGCGTCAGCATCGATATCAGACGCAGGGGGGGCGAGAAAAAGTAAACAAAGCCCCTTATTTACATCGGGAAAGTCATAGTTTCGCAGGATCTCCTCCACCTGCTTCTTCTTCTCGGGGTAATTCTCCCACTCAACGTATCCCTTCCAGCCCTCGAGCTCCTCTGCAAAGTGCGGGAGCTCGCCCTTTGCGCGGAAGGGTATTGCGTTGGGTTCCGCCGGCGCCATTGGTCCCTGATCACCGAGGATTGACTGGAGAAGCGAAAGGTATGTATTCGTGACGTTTCAACAGCGGGTCTTTTGAGGAAAGCAAGTGCGATTTGAAAAGCCAAGAGGTCCTGGTGTAAGTGGGCCTCGGATGATCCGGCTTGGTGGGAGAAGCAGCAATGGATTATATGAAAGACACCTCCACTTCACATTTGGTCTTCATCATCCTGCTTTAATCAGCGACATGCATGTCTACAGTATCGAGTTGCATTGCAGATGAGGAAACCAAACTCGGACTTGTGCCGGCAAGATGTTCCCATGCCTGTCCCTCGTCGGCTTGACCGCGCCATTACATCACCGTCCCGCAGTCCTTCGTCATGCCCTCGAGGGAAACGGGGCGTTTGCTTTTTGGCGCTGAGTAACATGAACCCCTCCGTAACCCCCGCGCGCAAATGCAGAGTAGTAATGCATCTATTCTCGGTACTTGAAGTGCCAATGGGATTTTGTTTGATTGCGAGAGATTGGTGGATACCGTTGTACGACTTCCAGGTTTTTTGTTTGGTTTTTTGTGGGACGGAGCTAATCGGGAGCTGCTCGGTAGGTGCTGTGTAAGGGTCATCGATGGGCTGTGTGGCTGGGTACAGACTAGCCGGATAATGAACTGGTAGCTAGGCAATTATGCAGGTCCTGGGTGGATTTCATTTCGCAGTCTGGTTGTTCAGTAATTAAATGCTTCCTGGTCACACTTGATACCTGATGGAACCACTCGGTGTTGAAATACACTACGTCAAGGTTAAGGGGGTTCGAGTTGCTTGTCTTGGGCTGCTTCAGTGTGTCGTATTTCCAGTCTCTGATTGATTAGATGGGTTTTATTAGTCCGGACGGATGTGTTGATGTGAAAGCGTTAAAGATTTTACAACCTGGAAGAGAGAAAACGGCAAAAGAAGTAATTGGAAAGGCAACTTCGGCAACGTGATAGTTGGTTACTTTGAGGCACTGGCACTGAAAAACTCCGTCATATTTCGATCACCGATATGACGGCACTAATGTCAACTATGCTAATGATGATTCAAGTCGGTATCTTTCCGACTGCTCTCATCACTATCAACCGCACAACTACGGAGTATTAAGTCAGAAAGCCATCGATAACAGAATGGTACATTGCATAAACTATGATTACCCTAAGTACGTACCAGGTAATAATGGCTGAATCACGATCTAGTGGAGGTATCCACACTCCGATTGTCTTTCTTAATACCGGTACTGGGTCTTTCTGTTCCAAGCAGCAACAACTAACCCCTATTAGACGGTCCATTCTCCATCCGTCTCCTGCTACCCGCAACAACCACCGGCGAGCCAACTTCCAACTGGATGCTTCCAAGCGCCTAAAGGTAAACTCCGAAAATTGTTTCCAAAGCACCCATTGACCATACTGGGGCATCTCCTAGACTAATCTACCTGACATTTTCACTCTAGAACTTTGATTGCCTGGTAGCGTCAGCAGATTACTTGGTAGATTAAAGCTGCTTCAGCCAAGGCAACCCGGAATATACCAGTTCCTAAATCATAATAACCTACCTAACACAGAGAGACAACCATTCGACCCATGTTGAGTTGCCTTTAAAGGATGTTGAAATGATCAGGGCGGTGGAGGCTTTGACGCCGAGAGTCGAGACCCATGAGAATACATACCAGGTAATTAGTCAGGTAACCTTGACAGATGGGAAAGTTCATCGAGAACTCAATTTGCTTTTGCGGATCTCGGTGACTAAATGAAGCAACTTATAGTCGACTACAGGCAGGGGTTTTGAGGAAACACCGCCGGCTTCAATGGGTACCCTTTCACTCATCTCTGCGCAAAGGGGAGCGGTGGGCAAATGCAAGTGGTTGCTGAATCCGTCTAATGTCTATATACTACCTGGTACCTTAAATCCCTAAAGATGAGCCCACCCGTTCGACACAATGACCTGCATCTCGTTGATCAGGCAGAACTCCCCAGCCTCCTCTCTCCATTCCTCCCCTTGTTCCCACTTATGAACCCGTCTGCGCACGCGCGTCTCCTTAAACCAAGGAGTCGTGGTCCATCGGGCGAGCCTGTTCTTCCACAGCCCTGTCCATATGCTCCACGCGGACAGCCAGCTGCCTTCCGGATGTACCGCATTGTATGCTTGTATGTTGTATCCGACCCGCACGGCGGGGTTGAGATAGACGCCTCTCGTCCGCGAGGCGGGGTTATCGGCGTGGATGAGGCAGCATTCGGAGCCCTCTAGATGGAACTGTGCGAGTGTGTCGTCGATGCCTCGGAAGTTGAGGCCTTGGGACCCGGTGAAGGCGGAGGTCGGCATGGCCACTGTGAATGTTGGATTAGGGCACGGTCTTGGACAAGCAAGCTACCTAGGCTAGCCTGCGAAGGGCTGGGCCTGGGGGTGGGACATACCTATGCCATTCCAACAGCTGGAGACGGGAACGGGGGCGTGGTTCAGCAGCGCGTTTCTGGATTTCGACGAGCGAAAGTATGGCCATGTCTGCGTTGCGTGTTCGTGGCCGTTCGAGTCGCGGAGGGCAAAGGTGTCGTAATAGAGCGGGGGCTTGCTAAAGTCCAAGGAACATGCGGCAGCGTAGTGGAAGTCGTTGGTGGTCAGGAGTTTGGCTACATCGGCAGTCTGGGGCGGCTTGTCAGCAACGGACGACGGGGACTTTTTCTCAGCAGCGCAGAATTTGGACGGGAAGTAGAGACAGCGCGCACGGTAAAAACGACATCGCCCAAGAATAGCACATAATCGAACGTGGTTCCGTTGGCGGCCAGGTCGCGCAAGGGCTGCAGTGAGAGATTGCGGAGGCGGGAGAGGTAGGGTATCCTCCGCAGGGCTTTGTCTCCCGAGGGCTTCTCCACGTATCCCGGGCCGGTCGGTGGCGCGGCCATCACATCGGCATGCGTCTTGGTGTCGAGAGTAATCTGATTCGGGGCGCCGATCTTGTCGAGCTCGCGGCCCAGGTCGCGGAGGGCGCCTTTGGAGTCATCCCAGCTGCCGCTCTCGTAGACGCTGACGAAGACATTGGCGGGGCCGAGGTCCTTGACCAGGTCGATGACCCTCTTATTCCATTCGGTCCGCAGGATGAACTCGTTGTTCCAGTGCAGGCTCGCAATGTAGATGCGCGACGGCTTCAATGGCGGGGCAACCGAGCTGGACCCCGGGGGCTCGGCGCGGGCGATGTGCCGTCGGATGAGCTGGGCTTCGACGATGGACCAGACGAGGAGGAGGGCCAGCAGCTTTCGGAGTGTCGAGTACGAGACGAGAGGGCGGAGGAAACGCGCCTGGGACGACGTCAGCCTCATCCCGCCGGCGTCATGGGAACGAACGGTCGGGAAAGAAGTTCGCAGTGAAAGTCGGGGATCATGCACACGCCATGGACAAACTTGGTCCTTTGCGCGTGGAGTTGTGGGTCGCGGATTGCGGATTGAGGACCGTGAATTCCAAATTCGAGATGGAGAGCTTGGATGGCCCGGCTAGAAGTTAATTGAGCTGCGACGAGGATGGATCCATGCAAAACATCCCGCCCTGTCGCCCTAAGATAACCCGGAAATTTGGTTCACCCAGTTGTGTCTGACCCCCACTGTTTCCAGTTCCCGCGAAGATCAAGCGCTAAAAGCTGCCATTTGATCCACCCATCCACCCCCATCAACGACATCTATATCATCTTCCACAAGGGGATGTTCAAACCATTCCCAACAGCCCGAAAGATGGTTATGGCAGCAACAGAGAAAAGAAGATTCTATATTCGTGCATTGGCCCAGCTGCCGGCAATCGGTGTTTTTTGCCTTGGGTGCGAATTTATGCCTGCAGCTTTGAGGCATACTGGAACCTGGAGGCCAACACGATGGACACGCATCGACGTTCGGCACGGCCTGAAATATATACGAGGACAAACACCAGTGAACATCTGGGCGAGATCACGTCAAGACAAGTTCAAGGCCATGATTATGATATGGGATGATGGGGCCCAGACACGCCTAGAAACAAACAGGACCAAGATGGACAAAATATCAGTATCGTCTCCTCTGACAACCGGCGCCTGCGTATCCGACTTGCCCCTTGCATAAAGGAGGAGCGAGACTCATTTCCCCCTGAGACATCAACTCATGCCATCCTGTATCGTGTTCAAGGTCTCTCTCCCTTCCACTTAGAGCTTGGTGATTGTATCCAAACTAACAAGAATTTCCCAGGGATATCATATTTCTTTGCCAGGTAGATAATTCTATTCTACTTTCAACGCCAATGGACTCTGCCTTTGCTCTTAGCTTCGAGGACTACTGACTTTTTGACCTGCGTATATTCGACACATGAACCGGTCCAAACCGACCCAGGGAGACTAAGTTGTAATTCTGAGATTCTTTGGATGGGTTGTCTCGGTTATTTTGAGAGCAATGTCCAAGTTCCGTGGTCACATTATGGACCATATCCCTAGAATGTCTCAACTCCAGAGTCTGAGTCCGGGCATCACTGGAATGAACAACAAGCAAAACAACCCTTCTCCAATCGCTCATAACGACCTATAAAGTCCTTGATCTGCACAAGCTTGACATTAGCAATGCTGGTCTCCCACCCAAACCTCCTCCCGCAGACCAAACTGAATCAAACGCCATCATGAAACTCTTCACATCGTCCGCCCTCAGCACCGCTTGTCTGCTCTTGGAAGCAGCCAGTGTGGTTGCCAGCCAAGCATTGAGCAAGCGGTCCTCGCCGCTGCCCACCGACCCTACCTTTATCTCCAACGTCCTGACCAAGGTCAACGCCATTCGCAAGCAGTATGCTGCGGCGAATTTGACGTGGGATGCCACGCTGGCTTCCGCAGCCCGGGTCAAGGCCAACGGGTGCAAGTTGAACCACACGGTACGTTTTATTCATATCATTACTCCCTCTCCCATATGGCTGAGGAGGAGAACCACACCATTCAAATACACGACGTTACTATTTCCTCTTACACCCAACCAACGTTAACAATCACAACTCAACAGGGCCCCTACGGCGAAAACGCCTACTGGTGGTGGTACGTCCCACCGACAGCAGTACCCAACTTCACGACCAAGGTAGTCAACGCCTTCGACGCCTGGTGCAGCACGACCGAGATCAATGCGTACAAGGCCGGCGACCTGTACGGCGGTGGTCACTTCACGCAGACGGTCTGGAAGTCGACCAAGAAGATTGGGTGCGCTTTTAGCACGAACCGCTGCACGCAGAACCCCAACCAGGAGTGGTGGTTCTACTGCGACTTTAGCCCGCCGGGGAACTATGCTGGTTATTACGCTGGTAATGTTACTACGGTGCCTGTGACGAGTAGTGCCAAGGTTGGGATGGTTGATGCTAGGGCCGAGGAGTTGGGGGAGGAGGGGGAGGTTTATTGGAGAGTTTAGGATACTTAAGGGGGTTGTGTGGGTTGAGTTGGTTCTTCGTTTCTGCTTCGCGGGGGTCACTTACTCTAGTTGTTGACTACCTAGTTATCTCAGTTCCTCAGACCCTAGGCGATGTAGCCAATGCACCATTGGCGCCACCCACCCTTGTAGACAGCCAGTAGCCAATCAGAACACGCCCCCACAACCTACACACGCCTTTTTAGGAGAACGAGTCTGTGCTTGCAGAGATAAGGGCGTTGGGTGTTACAAGGTACCTCCTATTCCTCCCCCGGTGTTCTTTTCCAGTCAGCGGCAACCTCTGTACACGCTTCCCCACCGAGTTGGTCTTGCGCCGGACCCCAACCACTAGCGCCAGCGTCTCCATCGTCCCTCATGACTCTCGGAGCGAGTCCGAACAGCTTTCTCTTCGCGGCTTCCGGGAGCGGCTGGACGGGTTCGCTGGCCTTCCCAGGCTCGTTGAGAGCGCAAAGCTTGCGATTGGCATCACGACTCACGGCAGGGCCTTCGCCAAGGATATCTTGCGCATTGAGATTACAGGCCCCGACCGTCCGCATCTCACCATCGTCGACCTCCCGGGCTTCATCCACTCCGCGACGAGGCATCAGTCTAGTTCTGATGTAGAGCTCATCCGCGATGTCGTCCGAGGCTACATGCAACAGCCGAGATGTATCATTCTGGCAGTTGTCTCAGCCAAAAACCCCTCAACGCGTACTGGTCGCACGTTGTCGTTCTCACCGACTCCTGTCCAGTCGTCGTTCCTCAACTGGATCGATTTAGCCCGGGTGCAGTCTGATCTGTCTTGCCTGGGACAAAGAAGCCACGTGATCACGTGGTCTATCGCAACAAGAAGAAACACAAACAAGAAATCCAAGGGCTCTCTACCGGTCGTCACCAACCCAACTCCTAGTTCCCAGGTGATTAGTCCGATACCGATTGGCCAACCCATTTGAGCCACTCAACCCGACGCGTCTTTGCAGGAGAGCTGGCATGACTGCCTTTTCAGCTGAGGCTCTGCACAATCGCCGAGCCGACGAAACAACGACCGCTCCAAAGGTTGCTCAGTGCGCACTACCGCAGAGATGCTGTCATTGTGTATTGCCCTTCGACGTCCTGGCTGCGGCATCCCACTCCAACCCGACAAGTTCTATCGGTATTATACGAGAGGGTCGTATTCGACGTCGCCTACCAATGGGAACACGACGAGATGCGCTGCGCTTGTCGGTGTAGCTAGCGCATCAGCAGGCTTCTGGTGGATGACAACAACACGCCGCGATCAGGTGCCGCAGCTCGACAGCCCGCCCGCTGCGCACCTAGCCATTGAGCCGGGTCCGTCGGAAGCCAGCGTCTCACGTATTTTGTCCCAAGGCGCATACTCATTTCCAGTCAGAGGCGTTCCCGGCGTCTATAGATACGACGGCACTCAGTTGGCCTCCAATAGCCCTTGTGAAGACCGCTTCATCCATGGCAGGTTTCTCTCGCCGCGGGGCGACGGCAGCCAGTGGATGGCGTGGGCTGTCTTCGACGGGCACGCCGGATGGCAGACAGCGGACTTGCTGGAGAAGCAGCTCCTGCCCTTTGTGCGATACGGCTTGAACCAAGTCAAGGCAGCCATGGACGACGGATCCGCAGCTGTAGAGGCGGTACAGCGCGCTGTCACGCGAGGGTTCGAGAGCCTCGACGACTCCATCATTAAGACCGCCTTGGACACCTCTCAAATCGCAGAGCCGCTGCAAGATAAGGTGAGGAGGTTGACGCCGGGCTATGCCGGCTCCTGTGCTCTTCTATCCATCTACGATCCGGCCTCGAGTGTGTTGCACGTGGCGTGTACCGGAGATTCAGGGGCCGTATTGGGACGGAAACGGCCAGACGGCACGTGGGAAGCGATAGCCTTGTCAGTGGATCAGACGGGAAGGAACACCGATGAGGTTGCCAGGCTCAGCAGGGAGCACCCGGGGGAGGAAAACATAGTCAAGGACGGACGGGTCCTTGGTATCGTGGTCTCCCGAGCGTTTGGCGACGGCCGGTGGAAGTGGCCGCTGGAACTACAGCAGGATCTAAGGCGAAGATTTCACGGCCCAGCACCATTGACGCCAAAGTACGACGTCTGTACGCCGCCATACTTGACTGCTGAGCCGGTCATGACGGCGACAAAGATCGACCCCGGCAAACCTACCTTCTTGATCATGGCAACGGATGGGATGTGGGATAGGCTTTCCAACCACCAGGCCGTCGAGTTAGTAGGGAAATGGCTCGAGTCGAATGGGTCGGACAAGGGAGGCACGAATCCGGACTCGACTCGTGAACAGTTCGACTTCAGCCAGCTTCGAAATGTGGTGAACCCGAGGTTTGTCGAGGGGAGAACGACCATCCAGGACAACAATGTCGCCGTGCATCTGGTGCGTAACTCGCTGGGTGGAAATCACCACGAGCTGGTAGCGGCCCGGCTAGCTTTTGACGCTCCATTCTCCCGGCGACTCCGGGATGATATCACCGTGCAGGTCGTGTTCTTCGCAAACAACAAAGACGCTGCCTAAGAGGGGAGGGAAGCCGCATTTGGGCGTTTTGGTGCCGGATCAAGCTCATTGCACCTCCAACAGAGCAGAATCGGGGCATCTTCTGCTGCCCTACAGAATGCGCACGGATGGGCGTCTTCGTTGCAGCACAGCTGATAACCTTCAACTCTCACTTCAGGGCTGGGTGCAGGCACAGAGAGGGAGGCATATAGGGTTGAAGAGCTATAATAAAGATTGACCCAAATCTGGTTCCTAATCCTGGTGCAGAGTCGGCTGTCGAGCCCCCATCATGATCTCCTCCTTGAGCCACAAATCGGGACTCCTTCGTCGTCACAGATAATTCCGTGGAAATCACTGTAGGCGAGAGCTCGGGGTCAGCGAGTCAGGCAACACTGGCTGAGGAAAAGGAGCCTCTATACTGCACCTCTCTGTTGTCTGGGGGAGTGTCTGGTGGGGTCGGAGGTCCTGTATCCGGTGGGGTGCTCATGCTCTGGATAGGCGTAGGGTGGCTGTTTTCTGTGTCATTCCGACCGTGTAAGCGTTCAGACTTCGCCAGGGCCAGGGGCAACAACCGCTGTACGTATTGTACATGTACATACCTTGACGAGACGGGCAGTACCTGGGTGTGTTTTTGGGAAATGTCGTGTTGAAAGTCGGGACAAGGACACCTTATAGCCCTTTCCAGGCTGTGCATTTGCCCTCAATTCTCAGATGAACCAAAATCCAAGCGCGATGCACGAGGGCAAAGTGATCGGGTGCAGTCATCAAGCCGGTGATTCGCTGTTTTGGCTCAAGTGGGTGTGGACTTGATATGCAGTCGTTGTTGGAGTGGAGTCGGTTTTCCGGTTTTGAGGCACTGACGAGGACACCGCTTCAAGCTAATTTGTCAACCGCTACACCCACTGTTCTTGCTGCAGGTCGTCCAAAAAACAGTAGTATGGATCAATGGGGTAATGGGTCAATAAGGGAGCCAGTCAAAAGAGGGGTTGAAGGCTAAAAATTATGGCTTTAGAAGGTCAGGGTAAAAAGTGTGTGTGTGTATTCACTATGGTTCTCCTCCAAAGGTTCCAGCCCCAGTTTTCCCATAGTTCCCGCCTACCTAGCTCTTGCTTTGGGAAGAGGCTGTGCTTGCAGAGATAACCTGATCTATTACAATCTTGAGCGTTGACACGTAAGTAAAAGTGAGAATCAATCAAAAAATCGAATCTAGACTTCCTATAAAGTTAAAGAAACCTGTAAGCTGAATGTCAGTAGAGAGACAGAGAGCTTATTCGATGGTACCCGCAAGGTTCTACTAGCATCAGTTCATACCTGGTGCTCAATAAATATATTTGCCGGATCATTACCTCGTACTTTGTTCAATTTGAACTCCCATGACTCTTAACAATAGATTGTGTACCTGTGTTTAAACGGCCCCTAGAGGTGAGGCAGGCCACAAATTGAGAATACCTTAGCTATCCCTCACAGTTGGTAAAATAATCTGTGACTGATAGTTCTCACCCCTGTAATTCTTGTTGATGTCATCAATCCCATCTGTTAATCATCACATCATGAGCTTGCCGAAAAAGGAAGGAGGATAGTGAGTCGCGAGGTTGACGACGACGCCGCGTTGCATTGCGGACCTGGTAGTCAAGCCCCCCACCTTTTTGCGGGTAGGTTTTCCGTTGGAGTTCAACCTACCACATCCCAAACAGCCCGGCAAATAAGCTGGGGCAGGATTTGTATACTGACTTTACCGGCACAGACTTGACTTTTCGCTTCGAAACCACCAATCTCAAGCCACTGGAACTTCCGACAAAAAAGATCATGCGCCTCCCGCTGCTCCTGGGCGTCGCCATGGGTTGCTTTGGCACTGCTCTCGCTTTTCCCGATAGCTCCAAGATTGGTTCACTGCAACGCCCGTTGCTAGCGCACGACGCAGATCAACAATCAAAGCAACCCGCGCACTCCGTGAAGGAGCATTCCGGCGATGCGGATATATGCGCGGCTGGAAGCAAGCACTACACGGGTACCGTGTCCGTTTCGGACGAGAAGAAGCTGTTCTTTTGTGGGTTTCATTACGTTTCGTTCACAGGCCATTTTTGATTTGAGAAGTTTTCAATAATTCAAACTAAGGGACTGACACATGTCAAAGGGTTCTTTGAAAGCCGCAACGACCCGTCCAAGAGTCCCGTGGTCATCTGGCTGAACGGAGGCCCCGGAGGATCCTCCATGTTTGGGTTGTTCCGTGAGATTGGGCCATGCCTGACGAATGAGCACAACAATGGAACGGACTACAATGACTATAGCTGGACGGAGTTTGCAAATGTGCTGTTTATCGAGTAAGCATGCATGTGGAAAGCTGATGACTTGGTTGGGGAGGCTCTCTTTGCTGGGTGCCGATTAATTAACGTTAAATGGCAGTCAACCAGCCGGCGTGGGTTTCTCGACTGTAAGAAACGGGAGCACTGGCGGGCCAGACAATGCCCTCGAAGCAGGCGAGGACTTCAACCTCTTTCTCACCGTCTTCTTCCAGGACATCTTCCCCGACTTCTCCGGCAACGGGCTGCACATCGCCGGCGAGTCCTTTGGGGGGAAGTACGTGCCCAACTTTGTCCGACACATCAGCGAGCGGCAGAAGCAAGGAACCAACCCGATGCTCGTCCCCATCCAGTCGATCATCCTGGTCGACGCGGTGCTCGACATGACCAGCTCCGGGCCTCTAGGCCACTACGACCACTTCTGTGCCGTCGACGAGAAGGGAGCAAGGCTGAAGAAGAACGGCTTCAACGAGACGGCGTGCAGCGCGCTGGAGGAGGATACGCCTGAGGCGGAGCGGCTCGTGGCCCTGTGTCTCGAGACATATGACCGCCACGTCTGCAAGGCGTCCGATGTCTTTGCAAATGAGCACCTGGGCAAGTGGCTGGCCGGGGACGTCTACGAGGGCGGTCGCGATCCGTATGATGATCGTAGAGAGTGCGGCAACAACCCGCCGATATGCGAGCCGTTCGACAGTACTGGCTACGCGAGCTACCTGAACCTGCCGCATGTCAAGGAGGCTCTCGGGTTCGATAGAGACTTTCGGTTCAACGGCATCAACAATGATACGAATGCTCGGTGGGAAGCGAGCGGGGAGCTGTTCATTCCGTCGACGCGCGAGGTTACGTACATCCTGGACAAGACGCCGACTCGCGTGCTGGTGATTAACGGGAACAACGACATCATTGTGTGAGTTTTAATTACAGCCGCCATTGTGTTACTGTCGATTGGATAGCTGACTGTCTTCTCAGCAACACCGAGGGTCAGAAACGCGTCTATAACCATCTGCCCTGGCACAGGCAGGCCGCCTTCCGCATGCGCAAGTTCCAGAACTGGGCCTGGTCGGACAAGTCGGGCACGCTGCTAAAGGGAGGACAGTTCAAGACGGTGGGCGACTCGGCGGGTGCGGCGACCAGCAAGCTTTCGTTTGTGTCGGTTGATGAGGCTGGCCATGCATCTCCGGGAGACCAGAGAGAAGCGATTGCGTGGCTGGTTGGGCGCTGGACGGGCAGCAAACCAAGTGAGGATGGGCTGTGCTTTGTTTAATTTGCGAGTGTCGGTTGGTCTGCCTGAGTTTGGGATTGGGATTGGGGTTTGGGCTCCGCAATAATTAGGTCGCGGGCAATGCTGCGTCGTGACATCACCCTTCCATCCCGCTAAACCGCTTCCCCTGAAGAGATGGGAGCTACATACCTGACCGGGCTGCTTTGCGGGTTGGGGGCTCATGGTCCACTGACCGCTGAGTGGTTGGAGATAGATCCCCTGTAAATCAGTGGAGTCCATCACCCGCTCACCGCCCGCATGCCGGGAAGGTCGCCAGGGGCATGGAGTGCGTCTGGGGACGGTGTGCAGAGCAGTGCAGTGGAAAGAAGAACCTGGAAGATTGTCAGCCTTGCCCCACCGACCCTTCTGTCGACGTTTCGTTGCTGCTCTGCTCAGTTTGTCTGTGATTTGATTGTCCTTGGTTGTGCATTGAAAAGGCAGCTATCAGTCTGAAAGAACCCATGGTTCCACGATCAGTCTCCTTTTTCTTCCAATCTTCGTTTTTACGCTGCCCTCCCAACCCAAACTCTCGCCGTATTTTGCGATCCAATCGATTCGGCCTGACAGCTACGACCCCGCTACGAAGCATTGCCTCTGTTGCTGCAGCAGTATCCACGTTCGGCCGGGGCGCAAAGATGTCGACCAACAACGCCAACGGTAATGGTCCCGTAGAGGACCAATACGTTCCTGGTATGCGTGAAGCACCATCTAAATTCGCGCGCACCTGCTGACGAGATGTCGATCCAGATGTTGCGACCGTGGTGAACCCCAACCCCGACATCACTGGAGAATGGACGGTCGAGAAAGTGCTGGACACAATCCCTACGGGGAAGCCTGTAGAGCAATCGAGCTCTCCGCTGGCCTATTTCCATATTCTTGAGCGCCTGAAGACGATGAAGCGCGAGGGATGGCGTCGGTTTGGTATCCAGGGGTAAGTTGGCTACCTTGGTTGCCCCGCGCAGCCACACAAGAAGTCAGGCACTCTTTCGCTAACACCGGATCCACAGAGGCGAGTCGATCTCGGACCACATGTACCGCATGTCCATGATGAGCATGTTTGCCCCGCCAGCTCTCGCTGCCAAGCTGGACATGCAGAAGTGCATGAAGATGTGCCTGATCCACGACATGGCGGAATCCATCGTCGGCGACATCACGCCCGTCGACGGCGTTGCCAAGCCCGAGAAGAGCCGGCGCGAGGCGGCAACCATGGACTACATCACGACGGGGCTGCTGGGCAAGGTCGACGGCGGCGTCGTCGGCACCGAGATCCGCGCCGTCTGGCAAGAATATGAGGACTCCAAGACACTGGAGAGCCACTACGTCCACGACATCGACAAGGTGGAGCTGCTTCTGCAAATGGTGGAATACGAGAAGCGCGGAAAGGGCAAGCTGGACCTGGGCGAGTTTGCCTATGTCAAGACCAAGATCGTGCTGGACGAGGTCAAGGCATGGGCCGACGAGCTGATCAAGGACCGGGAGGCGTTCTGGGACGGTCACTCCCATGTTGACGGCGAGGCCGGCGTCGCTGGTGGAGTCGACCCTGAGAAGAAGTCGATGCAGGACGAATACTACAGTGGACATGGGAAGCAGGAGCAGTAAGAGTAACGGCGGTGTTACTCGACACGAGTCTGGGTTGATCGCAGGGGTTCGTCCGGTGCCATTTTCTACTTGCATGTTTAGACGGATTTGATGGGGGATATACCCTAGACACAGATACCAGATACCCAGCATGCATTGAGGTCGTGGAAGCTCAGAGAGACACAATACCTCAAATAGATATCTATTAGCGTTGCCGGCGATGCATGACCTGTATTCTCTTCGGGACTCCAAGACTTGCGCCGTTGATACCATGTCAGGCATGTCCTGTTTGTTTATCAAGGCTACCAAGGTGGAAGAGCATGGAACGAATGGGATGCGACGCCACGCACCACATTAAAGGTGAAGAACAGGTGCTTATTTACCCATCAGAGGCGCCGTCGAAACCTCCACTTGGAGGCTAGAATCATCCTCAGTACCTCAGGTACCGGGACAGTTTACGGGCTAACTGTTGTGACCCCACCTTCCCACCCGGCAACCGGCAATTTGGAGGTGTGCAGCACGCTAAAGAAAAATATTGTTGAACTGCTGGCTCTTGCTTTGAAGTCCCACTCCCATGTCTTTTCACCAGGATTGCCCTCCGGGACCGCTCCGAAAACACCGACACCCCCTTCGCATGTTCGTGTCAAAACATACATTATTTCAGCCCTGACACTGCCTGCCTTGTTGCATCGCGAGTTTTTTTGCGATTCCCACGTGGAAATAAGGCCCAAGCGAGACAGGTACGGGTTCTTAGTGGCCGCTTGCATTCCTCATCTCCCCTGCCCGGGCGGTCGCCTCAGGTACCTTGCCCGCCTTTGCCTCACCTTGTCCTACGTCACTTTTTAGCAGTCCTCACCGCCGCAAAAGTGGTGGTGGTGTTGGTGGGCTGTCCTGTCGATCACGGGTTGCCTTGTCGCACTCAGTCAGCCGGCGGGGAAGTTGACCGTCACCGTCGTAACTCACAATAATAAGCCGACCTTCACTGCACCATCGACGGGCACCTAGCATTTCATCGGCTTGGAGCAGCTATTACCAAAGCCGCCCGGCCGTTCTGCGCGTTAGGCGCCCCTCACCTTTCAATCCTATTGTTTTGGCGCGCTACTACAAAGCGAAAGTCAAAGTCGAGGTACCTACCCGAGCTCTGGTGCGTGCTCGTGCTCGCGCTGAGTGGAAACCGTGCATCTTTCCCCTCCCCCTCTCCCCTCTCATCAACCTGGAGCAGCTTCGGCTGCCGCCGGGCTGACGTCTCGCAACTCAATCGAATCGAACCGGCAACGCAGGTTTCCAGCCATCATCGGCGTTGGCATCCGCATCCACATCCATATCAACATCACCGTCGCTCTCCTACCACGTCAGCCGCGCATTCTGAGTTGAACATTTTGTAGCGTATACGTATTGGTATTGGGTTGGGACGAAACGACTGGAACCAATCCGACGGAACCAGAGCTGCTTTGGGCTGGATGATGCGCAGCCCCCAATACATCCGGATTACCATGTGAACGGCATTTCCCCGTCCCCGTCGACGAGTAACGAACTACCTCGCCAGCGACAGCGCACGCAGCCTCAACCTCGAGCTCGACCTGTCTCCATCTCCGATCTGCATCCACGTCCTGGACCACGGCGCCAGCACACCAACCACTGCTTGACTCACAACCCTGAGCTGGCAGTATCCCTGCGCCTGACACGTCGGCACCCGGCAGCGGCTTTGGCCCGACCCCAAACCCGAGCACCAGTCACTTTGGCCTGTCGCATTTTTATCCGTTGCCCGCCATGTCCTTCGCCAGAGAGTTCCACATGCCTGGCGCGTACCAGTATGACCCAACACCAGCCGCGACGTCCAGCCAAGCCCTCAGCGCTGGCATCTTCCGCCCCCCAGTATCGCCCGACGCATCGAGTTACAACCTGGCGAGGTCGACCGGCAGCCTTTTCTCCGACATGTCCATGTCGACGACCCCAGCCGCCGGCGCGGCGAAACGAAAGCGTATGAGCACCAGGGAATCGACTCCGGTGGAGTGGAACATGAACATGGACGGCGCACACGACATGAGAGACGAGGACAGGACACAGGGCGCCGGGCGTCAGATTAGGTACACCTTGGCAGGCCAAATAAATACAACCCCGGCCGGACCACCCCACGGGGCCGAGTGCGGCATCTTGGAGGACAGTATTTACTCTGATGTTGACTACAGGAGAGCGCTAGGCCCTAAGAGAATCCGCGAGGACCTCGACTTGTCATCCGGCCGGCTCACCGACACCCATCAAAGCCAAAGCAGCAGTCAGAACACCGTCAGCTCGCAAGGATGGAGCTCTTTCGCGTTTCCGTTCCGAACGATAGGAGGAGTCGTGGGTAAGGTCTGGGAATTCTGCACAAAAGGGGCATTTCGGGGGTTTCATGCTGGAGGAGGAGAAGGATATGAGGTGCGCGGGCCTTCGCCAACCGCCTCGCAGACCGGCAAGCCATGGAGCAACGAACCCGATATCCCGACCCTCGAGAGCGAGGAGACCCTCGTCAACCCAGAACCACCCCAGCCATCCCCGCACGCAGGCTACCCGCCACAAGCTGGCTATCCACCGGCTTATCCACAACCAAGCTACCCGCAAACAAGTTATTTTCAACCAGAGTACAAGACGTACTCGCCCGAATACCGCGAGACGAGCACGCCCGACTCCACACCGAGGCCGGCTGTTAAGCGCAGACAGGTTAGCGAGAACGACGAGCTGAGGAGGAATTGGGTGCTGGTCGAGGACGAGCCGCCCGTCGATGCAAAACCCCGAAGCTTTGCCTCTGCCGTAGCCACAGCCCCCCAGCGACCAGGCGCGCCAAGAAACCGCAACAGTTCCTACTCGTCGCCGACTTTCGCAAGCAACGGCAGGCGCATCAGCATGCCTGTATCCCGGATCAATAGCAGCACACCAAACAGCGCCGTCTCCGTGCCCCGGACCCGAACGTCGCTCCACGTCTCCCATGCCGGCTCGCCGCAAATGTCTCTCCGAGAGCCAGCGAGCTTTGCGTCGCCGCGGTCATCCGTGTCTCGGGTCACGCCGAGCCGCATTCCCATCCCAGCTCAGCAGAACTCACACCAACATCAACACCATCTGCCCAGCCCCATGAGCAGATTTGGCTTTCCCGGCGGCACAGCTGCATATCGCCCTTCAAGCCGTCAGAGCCCGCGCGTGCAGTCGCCGGTGATGTCGATGTCGCCGACCAAGGTGTCGACCCATCGCCGGAGACAGAGTGCTGCATCCGTCGCAAATATCAGCGCCCGAAGGACAATGGCGGACAAGATCGACCCGGACGATATCCAAGCGAGCCCCCGGCTGGACGCCGAGGCGAAACAGCTGGCGCAAAAGAAGCTCGAGGCGGAGCAGGATGCTGATATGCTGGTCGACGCCTTTAATGCTCGTCTTCTTAATATGATTCGGCAGGGCAAAGAGGCGCTCGGTACGACTGTTGAGGTGCTGGACGACGGCGATGGCGACGGCGCTGCTGCGGCGGGTGCTGGGGCCGGGACGTGGGAGGATGATGATATTTTGTGATTTTCACGGCACAGTGGATCGAATGATGAACTGCGGTCGCTGAACCGAAGGGAGGAAAGATGGGAGGAGGAATCGTGTTTGAGTACCTACATTTGCTACTAACATACCCCCCCTTTGAAGATCATTGGGCGAGCGATGGCAGGAGTTTCGGGTTGCGTTTGATTGCTTGATTGCTTGATTGGGTTTGCACAGCAGCGGCTTGTTTGGTCAGCGGTGGCGGCGGCGATGGTGGTGTTTGACTACCAACTAACCCAAGCTGCTCCATATATTTTGAAAGCTCGTCTCAGCTATCCCTCCCCGTCGGCCGGCTAGTTGTTGTTCTGTTTTTCTTTGCGAGCTGCTGCATTTTGGTTGGTTGCATACAGATTGTGAGATTTATGTCCTGGATGTTTATGTCGTTGGGATCTGTCTGTTTGCCTTCTCGCGGTTTTGTTGGAAGTTTGGCTGGCTGCTGGGGGTTTGAGAGGAGGAGGGGGATGACCGAGCGGTTGCATGTCATGTCTGTCTGTCTATATTTTTCGTGCACGTTTATATATTTCATGTTGTTCAGTTGCTTGCTGGTTGTTTGTTGTTTGGTTGTCGGGGACACACCACCCCTGGACAAACTGGGGACATTACATGCATGTATATACGTCGATGGGGGATGGATGCCTTTGGGCCAGACGGACGTGAGATGCCGGCTTGTTAGCAGACAGTCTGGTATCACGATTACACCGCTGAAATCGGGCGGCGAAGTTTATGGGCGTGCTTTTGTGAAAGCTCGTATTGCGATCTTTGGTGGACTTGGGTTCAGGGTGCGGATGTGGGATGTAAGCCGATTACCTGAGGTAGGTACCTGAGGTATTCTTCTTGGTCTTCTGCCAACGAATATGATGACAGTCTCTGTATATCCGCTCGTTTTCTTAGAAATCTATCTATTGATCTACAAGTTCGCCATCATCGCACCAACGCCGATTCCATTCATGACAGAGAGACTATAATAACTCGTCCTTCCAAGTCCATCAATATCGGGGTGTCGTGAAGCTACCTACCTAGCATTTATGGACTGCCAAAAATACTCGGCACCACGTTAGTATTCGCGTCGCTCTGCGGCGGTTCGTAAACAACCTTCTGCTTCTCCTGTTCCTCGTCCTTTATATCCCTAGGCGGCTCTTGCTCCTTCTCCTCGACTGGCTCCACCCCCTCGATCCTCTCTGGCTCATCATCCCTCCCCTTCCTGGGCTTGGGATTGACGCGCCGCGACTCCGCGAGCGGAGGCCGGGCATCCAGCCCCCGACACCGCCAGCATTGCCGCTGCACAATCGGCTTCTCGTCGCTCCCACAGTCGCGGCAGTGTAAGCCGCAGATGAACCTGTCGCACCCCGCGACCCTACACGTCGCCTTCCACGTGCAGTCCTGTCCGAGATGCGCGCCGCCGCACCGGCAGTGCCGCTGTCGGCACTGCTTCCCGTTATGGCCGGGGAGGCCGCACATGCAGCACCGCGAGCGGCAGAGCATGGCGTTGTGGTTGGGCGAGTCGTTGGCGCAGTCTCGACGGCACGGGATCCGGCAGTGCTCGGCTGTGTGGTACTGCGGGAACGGGACGCATTTGCACCTGTTATGTGGCGAGACTGTGCATGCTGATGCTAGGTGCGGGTCGCGGCGGACGCCGGGCGGAGGGAGGGGGAGACCTTTGCGGTGCTTAGCCTCGGAGGGAGGGAGGAAGTTTGTGAGCTTCGGGTTCGGTGCGCCGCAGAACCCGCATGGTGCTAGGCAGTCGTATGTGTTGTGGTCAGTCCCCGTGCAGTTCTGACATTGGAGTGGAGGTCGGCTTCTTGGTTGCTCGTTTGCTGGTTCGGGAGTTGCTGATGGAGGCTTTGGAGTTGATAGTGTGGATTCGGGGGGTTTGTTGCTGCTGTTGTTGCTGTCCTTCTTCTCATTCCTGGGAATGCTTGCAATGTTGATGTCCCAGTCAAACATCTCTCGAATGCGTGTGCGGCTGAGGCTTCTCCTTCTTGATCTCCTGTCGAGCTGCGCAAGCGTCATTCGAGGAAAGACAAACTCTAGCGTATTTGGATCGCTCGCAGGATTGAGGAGACACAAATCCGCAGTCATGAAGCTCCCCTCAGGCGGCTCACTCGCACACCTTCTGCGATGGCACCCCTTTGGCCCGTCTGGGCGCTGTCCTGTTGACCAGATACCCTCTCGAGAGCGGCCTCGTCCACGGTTGAGGCTCAGGTCTACAGGCGTTGGCTCGTTACTCAGCGAAAACCTACGCCGCCTCAGACTGCAACAACGCCATTGCTGCTGGAGTATATATCGCATCGAAGCGGGCGGTTTCTCTGGGCGCACTGGCTGGTAGTTTGGGAGCTGTGTCCAGTGAACATTGTTCGGCCTCGCCCCAAGCTCATCATCTCCAACGTCATGGGCGAGGAACTCAAACTGGAACAAATGTTGGAGCAAGCCTGGTATAAAGCTCCCTCCGTCGTAAAGCCGCCGGGGCTTCTGCGCTGCGATCTTAGATCGTATCGCGCAAACATGTGACTCGTCGCTTCCGTTCCAGGTCTTGCCCTGGCGGTACATGTGCTGGTTGAACCTCAGCCGATACTGCTGAGCCAAGTAAGAACGGTTCATTCTATAATCGCGGGTTTCGGGCATCTTGGTCCATGGGCCGTGGGATACGGGGGGAAGAGTTGCAAGGGATATCCAGGTCCTGAGAGCGCTATCGTCGGTCTCGAAGTAATGGCGGCTTACAAGGTCCACGATAACATCGCCAAAGGTCAGCTGCCCTCGCGTGCGTTTCTGCTTCGCTGCCCGATGAGACTTCCACCTTCTCTCTTCAAAGTGACACCCACACCGAAAATTGGGGACTCCATTGATCCATACGAGGCATTCCATGGGGGAATGAGTTTCGCAATGGCAGAAGAAGCGGCGCGTATGGGATGAGCAGGTGAAGAGCAGCTTGTGGAGCACTAGGACGTCGGCGGCAAGCTGGGGTCCTAGAACCTGGAAGTCGTCGAAGTTGATCGGAACCCCGATAGGGGTATTGTAGATCTTGGCATGCTCCTGCGAAGGCTTCAAAAAGCTGGCCAAGACGCGGTGGGCCAGGATGTCCCGCTCTGTGAGAGGGAGGTGCTCGTATCGCTCAAAGGGCAGACTTGGGATGTCGAGGGGGTAGTGCCGTGTCTGGGGCTCTTCGCTAGTGGGTGCCATGCTGTATGAGTAGGTCGTGATTTGCAGAGGCAGACTCGGCGGTGATCATATCACAATATGGGTGGTGGGTGGCTGCATCTGCAAGGCATTTGGGCACTTGCTGCCGACAAAGGAAGACCTGGGATGTTTGTGGCTGGCTCACAAAAGAGGGTTGGATTGGTGAATGGGATATCTAAGGCAAGGCAGGCGCGCGGCCTGTGTGTTGCTGTATCGAATCGAATTCGGGGGGAACATCATCTGATAAGTTCCAAAGAAGAAGAAAGGAAAAAGGCCTGGATTTGTGTATTCACTGTTATGGACTTCCATGCAAGGCTGGCCGGCCGGTTGGTTTACGGGTGTAGAATGTGAGTTCCAGGTTGCGAGGTCCATGAATGGAGTGGGGTGTTCCTTGGGCGACCCCAACCACGACTTGGGTGTGGGGGTGCGAGGTTCCCGCCCGGTGGGTGCCTGGGACAAACCTGGGGAAAGAGCAAGGCAGCCTACAGACACTAACGCAGGCCAACTCCACAGCGCACCCAGGGATCGTGGCGGGGCAATGTGGTGAGTCCAGTTCGAGGTCATCCATCATTTACCTACAACCTCGGGCTCCTCAGTTCCATTTAGCCCTCTATGTACGCGTTTACTTTTTGATGTTTACGTTCCGTAACTAACACATCATGTGCTTCAATCCATCATGTATTTCCTTCATGTCATCATGTCTGGTCATGCAGGGCATCGACGCCGATCCTCTTCCGCCCGGACAGGCCCACGATGTCGCCAAACTGAAACTTGAGTCCCATCTCGTCGACTCTCTCATCCCGTTCCTTCTTGCCCAGCACACCCAACCCATCAAAGCACAAGAGTATCCGTGAATCGCACACATAGAACATGGCCCCGGCAATTGTGCGTGGGTCCACGGGCAAGTTCGGCCATGTCACAAAGAAGCTGCCGACCACAACCAGCCACATCACGCCCAGGATCGCGACGGCTAGCCATGTGCAGACGAGATGCGTCATCCACGCTTGCGTTACACGGAGCGGCACATTATTCAGCAGCATGGGCATGAACTCGGACAGGATGGCCATAAATGCCACGACTACCAAGGGCGGGTTCCGCTGCTCGATGGCGCTCCGTGCCCCTGTGAGAGCACTTGTTGATGGGGAGAGAAGGACAGACCGTTGTGCTGACTGTGGCGCCCGCGAGAGTTGATAGAATGGGCTGAGCACCGCCAAGTCTGGTATTCGGTCAGTTCTGTCTTGTCTACTACTCGACTTGCAAGCAACCGAGAAAGAAGCCGCCACTCACTGGTGAAGAACGAGTTCCAAAAGAAGGAGATGACCACCCCCAGAGTTGTGAACAGGGCGCGTACCCCAGAGCTTGGTCTCTCCATGAAACTCTCGAACGGCGAGCCATTGTCTGCGCTGTCGTAGTACAACGTTACTATCATGACGCCCGTCAAGAGGAGCAGGAAGCCGATCCTGACTGCATAAGACAGCATCAAGAACGGAAGATGGCGCTCCCTCCGCCTGTTCTTCTTGACATCGAGCTCGAACGATGAACTCGAATTAGACGCTGACCTCCGCAAAAGGGATCCCATCTCACTATGGACCATAATCCCATACCCCGTGTTTCCGTCCTGGTTAGTGAAGTACCCCAGCTTGAAGTTTCTATCTGCGAGGGATTGGGCAAGCTGCTTATGTCGGATTCTTCCTTCCCGCCCTGTTGGGAGTGAGGGGAATATCGCTTTCACCTCCGGGTTTGACGACAAAGAGGCTATCCCAGCAACGGTCCATGGATTCGTCGGCACCCCAGACCGCCACCTCCGCATGATGACGATAATGATCGCCACCAAGACGGCCATGATACACAGCAGTGAAATAGCACCTCTTGCTGGGCCTAGGAACACCCCTAAGCTCAATCCACAGCCTGTGAGGTTGGCCTCGGAGCAGCCGCCATCCATCTTCAGCGCAATCGCCTCAGCTGATAACGGGACAAGGATTGCTGAACAGAGAGTCAACAGCGTCGTCAGAAATACCAGCGCCTGACCTCCAACCAGAGACCGGACACTCGATATGAGCCCATACACGCCGTCGCTCCTTAGGCACAGAGAGTCCCGTGCCGATGCTCCCGTCACGCTTGTCAGCGCGTGCCACGGTTGAAACTGCTTTGCGCTGAGATCAACCATGCGGATGGGGATTATGAGCAGGGTACTCAAGAGCGGCGGGAGAAAGAAGCCGATGAAGTATTGGCCCTTGGATATCGACGACACCCTGAGATCCTTTTGTGGAACTGGGTTATTGCTCGGGTACGTGGGGTATACGGTGACAGTCGCGGTTGCAATGCCGGCCGGGTTGGAGAGGATTGAGATGATCGACTCCACGATCACGCTTGTCGAGATTGTTGCGGTTGGGACGCCGCGTGGATCAGTCAAGGTGACGAGAGTCGGGGTGAATAACGGAGGTGGTGTACTTGTGACGGTTGCCGTGGGTACCCCGTCCGAGTCCTTAAGTGTCAACACCTGCGCGGGCATATACGATGGCCTGACTGGAAGGATCACGCCTTTCTGTGTGGCCAGCTCCTCATATACGCTCACCACCCCATCCAGAGTTGTTACTTTGGTGAAGGAGCTCACGACTGCTGCCAAGGTCGTTTCGGCTGTGAAAACGCGAACCACCGTGCTCAGTGTGGTCGTCCCCACAGACGCACTCGCCAAATTGCCGGGAAGGGTGGTTGCCACGGGTGTGTTTGAGACGCTGTTGACAGCTGCGGCTGCCGCGGGCGTGCTTGTCACGCCATCCACAGCCGCGGTCGCCAGGAATGTGCCAGTCACTGTCTTGGCCGCGGTAGCATCCTCAAATACGCTCGCGACATTGTCGATCTTGGCGGGGATCGCAAACGTGCTGACGATGTAGTCAACCGTCGTCTGCTTTGTAACGACCAGTACAGGACTGGCTAGTGTCGTTTGCCCGGTCTCGGTACTCAACACCCCGTCAATAGTCGTCGTGTGTCTGATTGTAGTCACAGCTGGAGTCTCATCTCTTGAGACCGAGGGACTCATGGTCGCCGGGGGCGTGGGGCCGCTCGTTTCGGGGACCACGGTGGGAGTTGGGCCAACGGTGCCGGGTTCACTGGTGCCACCGTCGAGAGGCTCCGTTGCACCGACTGGTTCTGCCACGGGGGCTCGAGCGGTGGTAGGAGTAGACGGTATGTACTTGCTGCTGATAAGGGGCTCGTTGGTTGTTGAGATGATGGTAGAGGTTGGCGGGCTATCCGATATATGATTGCTGCGGATGAGGCTTTCGCCAGTTGTCGAGGAGTCTGAGGCGATAGAAACTGTGGGAGCCTGTGCTGCTGCAGCGGAGCTGCTTGTTGAGAGAATGAGGGCTTGCGTGACGGGGTCGATGCCCGTTCCGTTCTTGGGATAAAACCGTGAACGTGGTCTTAAAAGAGGTGGCAAGACACTCGTACCGCTTGCTTGGCTGCTAGTCGATGAACTTGATCCGGATTGTGGGATGAAGCTGCGGTCGACTTCGGCGGGCAGCACACGGCATGCTATTCCAACGAGAGAGAGGAGAACCAGAATGACGACCACCAGGGCCCCGAGGAACGGCCATCTCAGCGGCGCCGGCCGGTAGTTTGGGAGACCCTTTCGAGAAGGCGACGAAGCCCTTCGAACAGAGGCTATCGTGTCCTGGGAGCGTCGGGCATGGTTTCGGTATTGCGATTCCCCAACATCGGGCGCGGACCCCTGCCCAGCAGGATAGAGGTGCGTCACGGGCACATAACTGCTCTGGAATACTCTCCACCCTTCATAATCGTGGCTCGACATCTTGGCATCCTCGACCTCCCCTGATCCGAATCCAGAAAGGAAGAAAAGAAAAAAACAGATCACAGAGGCTCGGTGGTGATTCTACATGGTCGATATATGGCCCAGAGTCTCGAGGCATGACTTGAACAGCCGATGGCTCCACTAAGCGAGCACCGCTCGGAAGTATTGCTATTATCATTATCGTCGAACTAGATTCTGGAATCCGGCCCGGACGTGGGTCGTGATGTTACATCAAGTGGTTTATCATTGCATGCATGCTCACGAGCGGGTTCCGGCAGCATTGTGATAGGAGAGCACACCATATGAAAATCGAACACTGGCACTCATCGCCGAAAGAGCACGATCTGTCTCCACGTGGGTTTATTGGCCTAGACCCATGGAGTGGGACTCCGAGATGTTGTCGTAATCACCTGAGTGGTGTATGTATTGAACGCCCGCATCTCTTCGGAGTCTCGAGTCCCTCCACAAACGACTTGCGTGCATGTCCGGCAACACGGGCCCGCCACGAGCTGAGGAAAGCCCCAGTGCCGGCTCTTGAGCGGCACCAATCGGGGGCTTTTCTGACCATCCACGAGCTTGGTTCGAAGCCAATAGTGCGAAGCCCCCCGCGTTTCAGACAGATTATCGAAGGGTGTGTGGAAAGGTTCTAAATTTAATATACACGTGTAGTATTGATCGTCTCTCTGCGGGTCCGGGTCGGTGGCGAAACTTGGATCGAAAGCCAATAAGAGGGGGACTCGGGCTTACTACATAGCGGCGCTCGGGGTGGGTGGTTCGTTTATTTCTCTGCATACGCATATTTCCTGCCGAAAAGGAGACACATATGCCATAAGTCCGGTAAGCGTTCAATATTTTCGAATGGGGCCGGCCGAGTGGGTGGTGGGATGGATGGTGATCATGGTGAGACGGAGTGGCTCTTATCTGCGTTGTGCTAGTCATTCGGCACTTTTCGATTTTGACGATGGAAAAGGGGTACGTGTTCATTTCTGTGTTGGGAGGATTTTGGAGGTAGTGGTGGGACTTATTAGTGATGCATCTGGTTGCTACCGGTGATCAGTCTAGTCCTTGGGCACAAAACCTGGAGTTCCTAGGGGCTCAGGCTCGGTATTAGACGGGAGAACCGCCAGTATTAGTATCTAGTAGTCAAAGAACCTGGTACTCCGTTTGCACATGGGGGACTGTGTGACTAAATGCCGGTCTTGTCAAGACTAACAGGGTCAGGTGCGTTTATGAGCTTGCCAGGCAATAATCACCCAATCTAGATGCGACGGTGGCGGCGGTCGCTCCCGGTTGTAAAGCCGCGCTTTGAGTTGAGAGGGGGCATGAAACAGCCGCGATGGTTGAGGAATTATATTGTCAGTTGCTTGCCCGGTTCATTTGGCGTTATAGGGCTCTCGTGGTATGTTAGTTACTGAATGATTGATGAAAGAGCACTTCTGTAGCAAATGATGACGACAGCGAAGGTCGATGGTCTCATTCTCACTTTGTGTTTGACTATCTTGATGTTAGCCTTTTCCATAGGCCCGAATATAGCTCCCCGGAGGAGGTTCGCTGATCAATAGACGGGATATCTGCTCCGAAAACGACCGAATCGTGATAACGTCCTGAGGTCTTGAATCTCCAACAGTTCAAACAAGCGAAAATGTTTTGTCCATCTCAGGATCTTGCTACGTGAACTCGGGATCTAATTACCAGGTACGCACTACAAGGGCCACTCCCAGACTCGAAGTTTCAAAAGAAAACGTCGTTTGGTACAGAGTTCTTATAAAGAATCAGGAGGCACTTTGCCGAGCTTGCTCGAAACCTGTTGCAGGAGTGTCGTCTGCTTAGGCGGGTGGAAGATAACGAATATTAATTAACGTTTCTTGGAGGAAGCGCGGGGGTTGATCCACACATTAGCTTCAAAACCCTCAAACGGTGTGTCATGTACCTGATATTCATTAGAGACAGGATGTGAAATCATGCACAGACTTGCTTGCTACCAGTTATGATACGCTCAGGTCAGACTGCCATAATTAGGCCGGCGACATTGGGTAGTACTCGCATCTGAGGAGCGGCTGCGGGCGCCGAGCCCGCTGAGACCGGAAAAGGTGGGAGTCAAATATTACTGTCCGCTTTGAGTAGGAGGTTTGAGAGGTCATGTTTCATGCACCTGCTTATGCACCTGGCGGATTCAAGGTAGTTCGCAGTGCGCTTCCAGTAATCGGACTGGATTCTCTGGGCATAGTAGTGTGTTGTGCTTGAAGTAAACTGGTACCTGGTAGCTAGAAAAACATCGTATCCATTTTCTGCAGAGCTCACCGAAATAGCAGTGACGATATTATCAATAGACATCGTCCGGGAAGCATCGGACTCTGAATTATTTCTCGGCAAGCTTGGCAGGTGTGTGATTGAGAACCCGGTGCAAAGACAGCAACGTTTTGCTAATTCAGACGTCTTTTCAGAGTTATTTGGTGGTGATTCGTCAGACATCGAGATATTCACGCCTGAGATGGAAGGTAATATAGACCTAAGTCGGGATTGCGGGGCTACATGTTGGGTCGTCCCTGCCTGTCCAATGCAATGGAACACCGACGCCACTGATAACGGTGGGGAAAAGTGGGTCGCGTCGTCGCGGAATCTCAACTGCCTTTTGCATCAGTTGAGGCAACCTCGAAGGTTCCGGTTCGGGTGGTCGGTGAGGAGCTTGTGATCAGCGCCCTAGAAAGTTTCAGGCGCTCATTTTAAGCTTCACAGCTGCAATTCCGGCCCTACCCACCAGATGACGGCCCTGAAAACACCTAGCGGGAGAGAGCCGTTGAAACACAAGAATGGCCAGCCTTCACTATTCCCTTCCTACGGCACCATGACTGTGTCTTCGCCTCCCGCGACCGACCCCGATTTGAAAGCGCCGGGGCTTGCCGGCGACGGCAACGGCAACAGCAACGAAAGTTTCACCCAGCCAGCATCTGAGCACCTGGGCGACGACGAACACGATGGCGACCTCGTCACCGCCGCCGAAGACCGCGACTTGCAGCGGGGGCTGGCCCAACGGCACCTTTCGATGCTGGGCATCGCCGGCTCGATCGGAACCGGCTTGTTTCTTGGCCTTGGCGGTGCGGTGCAGAAAGGCGGCCCGCTCGGCGCGCTGCTAGGCTACGCCGTCATCGGCCTGGTCGTGTGCTCCGTGCAGTTCGCCCTCGGTGAGGTGGCCGCCTTGCTCCCTGTGACGGGCTCGTTTGTGCGCCATGCCGAGTTCTTCGTCGACCCGGCCCTCGGGTTCGCCATCGGCTGGAATCTGGTCTACGGCAACGTCCTGTCCATCCCGGCCGAGATCACCGCAATCTGCACCCTCTTCCAGTACTGGACCGACATCAACCCGGCCGTCTTCATCGTCTCCTTCATCGTCTTGACCGTCACTGTCGGCATGACCTTTGTGCGCGTGTTTGGCGAGGTCGAGTTTGTCTTTGCTCTGCTCAAGATCATGCTCGTCGTCTTCCTCATCATCCTCGGGTTGGTGATTGATCTCGGCGGCATTCCCGGCACTCCGCGCATCGGCTTCCGGTACTGGCAGGACCCCGGCCCGTTTGTTGAGTACATCGCCACCGGCGACTGGGGCAAATTTCTCGGCTTTTGGGCCGTGATGACGGGCGCCGTCTTCTCGTTTGCCGGCGTCGAGTCTCTTGCCATGGCCGCTGCCGAAACGCGCAACCCCCGCCGTGCCATCCCCCGCGCCTGCAAGCGCGTGTTTGCCCGCATCGTTCTCTTCTACATGCTAGCCGTCCTGATTGTTGGCATGCTTGTGGCCAGCAATGACGAGCGACTTGATGGCTCGGGGAGCAGTGTCGCTCAAAGCCCTTTCGTTATCGCCGCGTCAGCCGCCGGCATACCTGCCATTCCGTCTGTTGTCAACGCAATTGTCATCACGTCTGCGTGGTCTGCATCCAACCAGAGTCTCCTGGCTGGCACCCGTGTGCTCTACGGCCTGGCATTGAAAGGCCAAGCACCCAAGATATTTCTGCGGACGACCTCGTGGGGAACGCCATACATGTGCGTGTTGTTGTTCACGTGCTTCATGTCTCTGAGCTTCATGAGCCTGTCGCAGGACGCCATTACTGTCTTTTGGTGGCTTGTCTCTCTGACAGCTGCGGGTGTCCTCGTCTCTTGGTCCGCCATCCTCTTCAACCACATTCGCCTGAGACAGGCCATGAAGAGGCAGAACATCGACTTGAGCAGGCTTCCGTGGCACAACAAGTGGACTGGTAAGCTAGCGGTCTCAGGATTTCATTCAAAGTGACCCGGGATCACGCTAACTCCGCAACAGCCTATACCTCCCCCGCAGCACTCTTCATGTGCATTACAATCCTCTTGACGGGAGGTTTCACGGTGTTCACCCAAGGAAACTGGGATGCAGCCACGTTTGTGTCCGCGTATCTGTAAGAGCCACAAGATCCATCCTCGTGGACTCCCTGCAATGTTGGCGAGACATGCTACATGACTACATACTGACCAGACACAGGGATATTCCCATTATATTGACTGCCTACTTCTTTTGGAAAATCTTCAAGAAGACAAAAATCGTGTCGCTCGACGACATACCCCTAAAAGATGCATTCGAGCAAGCGGAACAGAACGTGGAAGAGCCAGAGGAGAAAGAGACTGGCTGGATCCGGAGTGTGAACTGGATCTGGAACTGAGAGAGGGTTTAATAATGACCACATGTGACAATTATGAACGAGCGTTGGCTGTGCAGGGAGGGCATTTGGGCGTTTATCTCATCCATTATTACCATAGAATTTGATAGAGGGTACTTGATAGACACTGGTGAAGCCTGGGATTGGGTGTAGATGAAGAGCTCGGTGCTCATCATTGTTGAATGAAATCTTCTGCTTCACAGCTTACCATGATCAACTAGGTAATCAACCAGGCAATGAAAGTTTTATGAGATGAAGCACGTCCGGTAAACTGTTTTCCTTTCGGGTTTCTTTTGAGATTCCGGGCCGCAACCTCAGGCATCTCTGGTCCCAAGACATGGAGCGCCAAAGAACCCTGCATGTCCCTGTCACTTGCTTGGCTGATGGATAATGGCTGCTGCCTGGATCCCACCCCAAGTCGCCCTTGCCTGGGTGCCTGGCAAAAAAGCAGTAGTGTCATGCAGAGAAGGCAGCAACGTCCTGAGGTGTGTGGGGTCTCGTGGCACATTTACGAGTTACCTCTTCCAGACAGGAGGTGCCGGCTTCTCAGTCACAAATGGCAAAGCACCCACACACATCGACATGATCGCCGCTAGAAAACAGACGCGCCGCGCGCGATACCACACTACCAAATTCTCCGTCTCCATTTTGCTGCAAAGACACGTTGAGCCTCGCACATCATTGCACGTTAGTGCTGATTGTTTGCCATTTTCGGCATAGGGCTGGCGGTTGTTCATCCACAATGGGTGCCAGTTCCGGCCCTCGTCCAATTGCACGGGCGGCGCATGTTTGGGCACATCGCCCCATTATTCAGCTCAATTTATTGGCCATGCGAATCTTACCCCCCTTTGACAGAGCCTCGTTCCAACTCTCATGGGTTGGATTGGTGATTGATTACATACTCACGAAGAGTCTCAAAGCCTTGCCTATGCTTTGTTCCCTCGACTCTCTGTCTTTTTTTCCTCCCCTTCTTCATTTTCCTGATGTCTTGGCTGCCAAACTGCCGTTGCAGCTAGAACACAAGTTACCGGCTCAAGATGGTGACCCCGGCCAGAACAGGACATCCTGCCAAGGATGTGGAGCAGGGCGTCTTTGAGCTCTGGAGTGCCAAGAAGGTAGACGTTGAGTATGAAAACACCCAGGTAGACTACCACAACGCGTTTTTCAAAGCTGACCACATACCAACACAGCATCGTAGCCGTGCCTGGCCTTGGGGCGGATCCAGACAGATGCTGGGTCAAGAACGATTTCAACTGGCTCAACTCCAAAGACGGTCTGAAAAAAGACTTCGACAACACGAACAATGAAACGGCAAGAATCAACGCCCGTGTTCTTCTGTACAAGAACCCGTCCGCTTGGCAGGGCAAGTTCAAGGTCAAGGCACTCTTGAATGATCTTGCGAGCACCCTCCTTGAAGGCCTGGCGGGCAAGAGAGTTGGCGTTAAACGCCGTCCCATCGTCTTCATCGGTCATAGCATGGGCGGCCTAGTTATTGCAAAGGTAAGGTGCCACCCTTGACGCACCAATGTATCGCAGATGTGTGACCTTGATTTGCTGACCAGCAATGAACGACACGGATAGGCCATCTGTCTGGCCAACTCCAACCGGCGCAGATACCCAGGCATGTTTGAAGCAATTTGCGGCTCCCTCTTTTTCGGTACGCCGTTTGAAGGCACAACACTCGCCATCGCAGCAAAAGGACTCGACACCGTGCTCAGTAGTGTCGGTTTGAGTTCCGACTCTGCTCTCTTGGATCTGATGAAACCAAAGCATACCGAGCTGGAGGAACTCAAGAACGAATTTCTCAGGCTTGCGAACGACCGGAGCTTGGGCGCTAATATGGAACTGTTCTGTTTCTACGAGTTGATGGGCATGGACATGAGCAAGCTGGGACTGTCGCATGCAGAGGGGCCCATAATGGTGGACAGGGAAAGCGCGGTATTGCCCGGCCATCCTAGCGCCGCCATGGCTCGAAACCATTCCGCTCTCGTCACCTTCGACGGATCCAAGGACGAACTCTATCAGCTGATTCGCGTACCGATCAAGAGGATTGTCCAATCAGCTCCCTCGATAGCCAAAAGCCGCTTCACCACGGTCAAGGATATCGATCATGAGAAAGTCAAGACCATCTTGACGACCTTGGAGGGAGTCCAGGTTTGGAAGAAGTATCAAGAGATGAAACGAGACATGCAGCTGTCGTACCCATCTTGGATTCTTCGAGAGACAGAATGCGTCGGCTGGCTAGCTGTCAGTGACAACAGCCCATCAAGAGACTGTCTATGGATCATCGGTCATGAGGGCAAAGGAAAGTCAACTGCTGTGGTGTCGATTATTGACCAGATCGAGAGGGACAACGCTCAAGCCCCCGCCTACAGCGGCCGACTTCTTGCCTACTTCTTCTGCGGCTCGTCTAAGGAAGCAAGCACTGCGGAGGAACTGCTCAAGTCTCTCCTGTGGCAGCTGATCTACCAGCAGGAGACATTGGCGGTCTATGCCGAGAGCAAATCATCCGGGTTCGAAACCAAAAACACCGTGGAGAATCTCTGGCAACGCCTACAGGACCTACTCTCAGACAACCTCGTGGAGAACGTCTACTTTGTTATCCACAACATTCACGCCTTGCCAGAAGAGGCTGACGGGACCAAGAAGCTGATGGAACGACTGCAACACGAACTGACAAGAGCGGATTCGGACGAGACACGGGCCAAGGTTCGCTGGCTGTTTACCAGCGTGGATCGTTACTACATCCGAAAGGCACTCGTGTCCCCAAGCACAAAGGAGATCGATTTGACCAGCAAAAAGTACAACAGTCAGTTGGAGACAGAGCTGATTCGACATGCCGACAGGAGCATATCCTCACTCATGACGAAGAAGCAGTACTCCAAGTCTCTCTCCTATTTTGCCAACTCCCTCATTGTCCAGCGCGCCGAAGACACCAACTGGATCGACCTCACCTGTCTCTGTCTGGCTGAGATTCCGCCCAAGACTAGAGACCTCAAGATTAGACGTGAACTGGAGCAGATGCCAGCCGACTTGAACAAGCTCCTCCAGTCAATGTGGAACAAGGTGAGCACTCTCCTAAAAAGGTATGATCTGCCCCTCTTGCTAACTCACGCCCATAGATTCTGAGGGAGGCGGGTGATGAAGACATCGATGAGGTGAAGGAGATACTTCGCGTCCTCCTCCTGACCTTTGAACCCGTCACGCTGGATGAGTTGGCTGTTCTTAGCGACATCTCCAGCGATGACGTGAAGAGGCTCGTGTGCAAATGCAGGCCTCTCTTGGGAATTGCCCGCGACAAAGTGACTTTTGCAGTGGAGAATAAGGTCAAGGAGCATCTGAAGACAAACTTCTTGGAACAGCTGCGGATCTCTAACGTGGAGATTCAATGGCAGCATGGCATCTTGGCTTCGAGGTGCTTTCAGTACATTATCCATACTTTCGACGTCGACGACAAACAGCCCCGGTGCTTGGAGACCGGTATACCCGGAGAGTTGCTTGAAGGGGGCTCGCCAGCGCACGAGCACACCACCGATGATTCGGAAGCCAAGAACGAACCAGCCGGCAGCAAAGAATTCTCTGACGATGAGGACAGAAACTTCGATAAATTCAGTTTCGTTGATGAGGAGGAATACGAGAGCGAAGGCGACTTCTACGTCGACACGGATACAGAAGCGAGCGAGGACAACCCGTTCAACCTAGACAACAAAGCCCTTCTCCAGTATCCTATCAAGTATTGGCTTGACCACGCCGGCGAAGCAACCCCCGACTATTCGGAGAGAATGATAAGCCATGACCAGGAGATCAAATTTTGGTCCAACAACTCGCTTGTCCGAGCCAAGTGGGTTTGGGCGCACGAGAACATCACAAAGTCGACCCAGGGGCTTGTAACCGCCGAGAACTCGACGGGTCTTCACACGGCAGCATGTCTTGGATCTGCTGGTCTTGTAGCTGCACTCTTGGGGCACGAAATGCATCAAAAGGAAAGAGACATCCGCGATTCCATGGAAAATACACCGGTGAGTATCTTTTTTCTTCAAGTCCAGATTATTGACATTGCTGACATGCGAGATGCAGCTTCACCTCGCCGCCTTCCTTGGTCGACTTGATACGGTTGAGGAACTGCTCAATCAAGGCGCCGCGGTCGACGACGGAAAGGAGAACTTTGGCATGACGCCGCTGCACATGGCAGCGTCCACTGGCCAGTGTCAGGCGATGCAGAAGCTGTTAGCTCGTGGGGCTGATGTGAATGCCGTCGACACCAACGCAAGAGCCGGCCCGGTCATCAACTGTGCCATCACATCCGGCAACCAAATGGCGGTGAATCTCCTCGTCGACAAGAAAGCAACTCTAAGCACCGTCGCCAATTCACCTCCCCTTCCGGATCGCGGTTACCTGACTCCCTTGGCTATGGCTGTGTTCACAACCTTGGAGATGTTTGACTACGTGCTTAGGGTCTTTGACGGGGCGCTCACAGCCCTGGACTACGACGAAGCCTTCTTCTTGGCCTGTGGCGCTGGCAAGCCGGACATTATGAGGCGGTTGCTCCCCCGGCTGAAACCTGGTGAGCACAACTACCAAAATGATCTCGACACGGCGGTTGAAGCAGGCAACTGGGACTGCGTCCGCATCTTGATTGAAGATGAAAGGAGTCGTCTGGTGGAATGGGACAAGGCCCTAATCAAGATCACCGAAGATGTTGAAGAGCATCTCATTATTCTCCGCGCTATCTGGAAGTACGCTGGACACACTTTGTCGAAGTCGGCTCTGCAGACCGGCCTGTACGTGGCCACTGACAGAGAGAAGCACGACACGGTGTATGAGTTTCTCAACATCTTTGACGTTAACCCGAACTATGCTACGGGCGAAGAGTAAGCCGATCTCCTTCCTCAGCTTACCCACATAACATGGTAATTATTTCTCGGGTATGGCTAACTAACCGTCCGTGATTTACAGATTTGGGGATGCCCTGACTGCCGCCGCAAACGACCGCGCTATTCACGATGGGACAACCAAGATTGTTGACTTGCTCCTCGCTCACAACGCGGCCGTGGACTCCCCATCGGGCTGGGCCCTCCAAATCGCGGCCGCTAAGGGCCACAAGGACCTCGTGACCAAGTTCCTCGATAAGGGGGCAGATGTCAACCGCCAGATCAAGAACCAGCCAAATCAATTTCCGCAAATCACTGCACTCCAGGCGGCCTGTGAGGGCGGATACGGCGAGATTGTGCAGCTCTTGCTCGAACGAGGCGCGGACCCCAACTTAGGTGGCGGCGACTACCGGTTCCCAATACTCGCTGCGACCGACCTTGGCGAAGCCAGTATTGTTACGATGCTTCTCGAGAAGGGCGCCGATGTCAACATCACAGGCGGGAACTGGGACGAGTCTCCCCTTGTCAACGCCGCGAACTTCCTTCCCGTCACCTCAATCCGCGAGCTGATCATGAAGGGTGCCGACGTCAACTACGCCGACTCGGACGGCGACACGGCGCTTATCACAGCGGCGCGGAGAGGCGATGCTGACGTTGTGATGGAACTGTTGCAACATGGAGCCGACGTGATGCACGTCACCAAGCACGGAATCAACGCGATGCAGTCGGCGTTCATAAACTCCGAGATGGACTGCGTCAGGATTCTGATGGACAGGATGTCGATCCTGATGGCTGGAATCAAGTCTGCGGTGGACGCGGGCAGCGATATGCCTGTCAAGGACGTGCTAGCCAGCATCGACTTTGCAGGAGTGCAGGCAGAGATGCGAAGAGTGCAGGAGGACCCAGAGCACTCGGAGTTCATACGCGGCTTCATGGTGACAGACTTTAATTCCGTTGCACATCCGCCACCCACTCATGAGCAAGACACGACGGCTACCCGAGAAGATGGCGACCCAGCCGCCAGCCAGCCCACTAGTGGAATGGGTTTGGATGAGCCTGTTGCTGCTATAACCGAAACCACCCTGACAAAGGATGATGATCTAATTCCCCATGGTTTTGATCTCTCGCCACCGTTCCTAGTGTCCGCGACATGGCCATCAATGATGTCGCCCGACAGTGGAATTGGTGATGATCACTCACCTCTCGGGGCGGCAACCGCAAAATCGACGGATGATTTGCAAGCGGGTGTGAGCACTCATGGGGCAGCTTCGCCGGACCACGACCAGCACAGCCATGGCCATAGTTTATTCAACCCTGTGTTTGGGGCGCCAGGAGGCTTTGGCGATGATTATTATGGCTCAGGTTTCGAAGGGCAAGCGTACCGGGAAGCCGAGGAACCTGATGAGCCAAACGAACTGGACGACGGTCCAAATCAGCCACCTATTATTCACCGCAGAGGAGCGGTTCGAGCGCGCCATTCGCTCTGGTTCGACCATCAAAGCAAAGACAAGGATCAGTTCGACCTCTCAGGCATCGCGCACACTCCAACATTTTGAGGAACATTGTGTGTTTGCTGGTGTTTCTTCCACATGTACAATCACTTTTCGGTTTCTCTCCCCCTCTAATCCGTAGTGCTTATGTCTTAATGGCTTTAATCTAACGCGCAGGCGGCTTGAGCATTTTGTCGTCATATGGGATGCAAACATCATCTATTGTCCCCGGTTTTTCCTCCCACAGCATTGTATTAATAGAAACAGACCACTGGCTTCGTCTTGCTGCCTCATCATGTCCGGAAGTGCAAAACCGTCAGGGTGGTAATCAGCAATTCGACATCAACCCAGCTTCCCCAACACGTGCATCCCCTCTCTCCCCCCTCCACACCAGTGTTTTATTAAGTGACACAGAGCCAGGAACAAACCTTGGGGACCGAAAAGCTTGGCGCCGAGCTCGTCAATGGGTGGGCAGGGCGGTCGCTGCATCTGTCTTGTTCCGCGTGGGACACGGGCGGATGAATGTGGATAAATTAACAAACACTATACCTCCGACCTCGCGATTGGGCAGCGTGACGGGAGAGGCCATATCACCGAGTTGAAGTTCAATGCCCGGTATGGGGTGCCATTCGACGGACCACAAGCCGAAGATGGCCACTATCTTCTGGCAGTTGACACACCGCAGTCCCCCCTCGCTTCTTTCTCTTTCTTCGTTTATTCCGTGTCCCTTTTTTAGACCTGGCGTCCCCTCCCTTTTCCATTGGCCGACCCGGCTGAAATGCCAATTCACTTTCACACACCCTCCTATATCCCGAGCAGTGGCACACACATGCATTAAAAAATCTCTCGGATACGTATGGTGGGTTTACAAAAGGAGAACGGACGATGGAGCGCATGCTCTCCGTCACCCGTGTCTGGCAACATCCGCGTCGTTCAGGGATGAATGCGGTGGGATGCCAGGCAAGCAAGCGAGTGTTCTACAAGAGCAAAACGAGGCGAAACCCATGGAACCGGGAGTGACTGGGTCTCGCCCAGCCATTCAGGACAGCTGGCGTCCCACCTGCTCGTTACTATTTCCTCCGCTTTGTCCCCGTCACGCTGCCAAACACTCTGGCGGTCATATGCATTGAATGGAAGATGGCCCGGTGGACCTGGGGGTTTGGCCCAGATCGATTGCTGTGCAGCTCTGTCTGTCTGCTGCCTTGATGTCCGCACAAGGCCGCGTGCAACCCTACCTTGACCTGGGACGGTGGTCAGGAACAGCCGTCGGAGACCAAGTCGGTGGCAGCTTGCCACTTTCATCTCTTTTTCAGCATCCCCGAATTGAGGCTCTTGGTCAATGGTCACCCGCCACCCGGAGATCCGTTAGACTTTCTTCTTCATTCCTCCTCTTCCCCACCTGGACGCCATTTAATCCATTGCCCCTCCTGTCATCTATCATCACGACCTCCTTCATCCCATCTGTCCCCTGCATTCCCAGGACCCAGGTTACCTTGTGCTCCAATCACCCGCCGCCTGATTCACTCGCGTGGTCGTATTCCGGTGTCGCGGCGAGATAGACAGCACCATCCCGGGAGTTGGGATCGCTACCCTCGCTATCGTCAGCGATCAACCAGTCCAGGCCAGGCCAGATGCCCGCCTGATGATGCCAAGGATTTCTTACACCTTTTCCCCCTTTTCCTGGTATTCTACAAGACTCGGTTACCGAGGGCGCTGTTTGCTCCAGTCCCCAATCTTCAGTCCGATTGCCTCGTTTCACCCCATCTTCTACTTCAGTCGCCACCACTCTTCAGGCTTGTGCCCGTGACGACGCTCATCACGCTGCGTGTGTAGTGGACATCGGGTTACCCCGTGACGCTCTTCACATTACAGGATACGCGATACTGGAAAACAAAACCATGGGAGGTCAAAGGTCACGCAGCAGCTTTTGAGTAGTCTCCACCTGATTACCCCTGTTTATTCTCCAGGGATATAAACCCCCGGGCCCAGCTTGATCGCCATCACGAACCCGGTCCCTCCTTCACTCGCCATCCAAGGCAACAACCGAACCCGAACCCACTCTTTAAGCACCGAGCATTCCCCTCGCCTTCCCCCTGCCGAGTCCCGCGCTGCCGATCCCTATCTTGAATCTTTCCAGACAGCCGGCGTTAGTTTCGATTGACTATCGCCTTCAAGTTCTTCTGGAACGTCGGCCATACAAATTATACTGCGAGTCTCTCATCACACCGTTGTCAAGATGAAGGTATGTCGCAACCAAGCCGTTTTCCATGTTGCACCAGATGTGTTTCTCTATGATCTGAAAAGCACCCTTCTCCCGCGATGCCCAGTCATAGCCTCCCTCGCCCCCATCCCCGTGCCTCACACACACATCCGGACCACAGCACCCAACCCAATTCACCACCATCAACCAATTACTAACAAAGGGAACCTCTCAACAGTCCATCTGCAACCTCCTCGCCATCGGCGCCCTGCTCTTCACCTCCGCCCTCGCAGCCCCGGTCGACACGGACGCCGGCGCCGCCAACACAACCACAGTCAGTCCCGAGAGCGCCAAGCCGGCCGCGGATAACGGCACGCCGCACTGCAAGTCGTCATATCTCTATGACCTGTGCACATCCTCCAACGCCGGCGCCTACTGCGATGTCACGGGCTTTCATAACAACTTTATGGCGAGCTGCAAGGCGCCTAACTGCTGGTGCGAGTAAGGCGGCGGAAGTTGGACAGCCCAGTGGATGGGGGATGGCTGAGCAGTGACCAGCTTTGGAGGATGATACCTGCTGGATATACTACAGTGAGCATAAGGGGGAGAATGTTGTGGCAGGTTGCGGGGGCATAGCAGACATCGCTGTCTCTTTTCTCCCCGAGAGCCACGAATGGCAAACCCATCGGTTGAGAAGGAGTCTTTTTCTTTCTTTGTTTATCATTTTCTTGGAGTTTTGATGGGATATATACTTTCTCGGGCGCAGCTAGGATATCTCTTCACAGGGTGTGGGGTAAAATTCAAGTCTTTTCTGCGAATTCTCCAAGCGACGAGATGAGGGAGAAGGAGCCTACTTATCGATGAGTTGGTGTTTCCGCGGAACTGAAAAGGAGGCTAAGGTTATTCAGTTTCACATCAACAGATGGGCACAGGTGTAGTGAGCTGAGTGGGTAATTATGACGTGGTCTGCAAGGTCGGCCTGGTGACGGAACAACGAAAAGGAAACGAAGAAAAGGAGAAAATGATATAAAAATGCGTTTGGTTCCGAGTACCTTTTTTTAACTTTCAAGTGGACCAACGAACGGCAGACGCCTACACGTCTTACAATCAACGGCCTGCATACGGGACTGTTGGTTATTTGGGAGGAGCGATCCCGCGGAGAAGCGCGTCTGCGGCGACATGCAACAACGCGGTGCCCTGCATCTGCAGCATGGCATCATGCAGGCCAACAGTCAGCAAGCTCCTCTCGAGGAGTCACATGGTAGTACAGTAATTCCAACCGGGTACCGAGCTGCTACCGTGAATTGAGATGAGGGTATGCAAAATCCATCAACACCTAAGTACCTACTCACAGCAAGGAAATAGGCCGGAGACACTGGAAGTATGTAAGTCAGCTTTCAGCACTGCAAAATAGCTTGCAAGTAATCGAGAATTGCTAGAGAGCTCACGTTTTGTCAATCAAATTTGACGTGTGCGGGACATCTCCGACATTGACGCGAGTGTTGCATCAGCGATCACCTCAGGATCCCGTCATGATGTCGCGAGAGCCTTGATCTAGGAACATCGAACTCCGCGGCAGTCTGGTATTCTTACAAATCACCCGCGTCCGGGTCCAGCGTTGGCGTCGACAGCGACGAGCAATTCTTCCTCGAATATATATTCAACGCATCTTCACTATCTACTTAGTGTTGCTCACCGCGTCAGTGATACATTACAAGTCACAGCAACTACCTTACCTTATAATTATTCAACCTACTATCTTGTTGTCTCCCTACCATATAATCAAAGGACCAACAACTCCTCAGCATCCGATAACCAGACCATATTAGCCCTCTGAGAAAACCCGACGAACAACAAAGTCGACAACGCAACATGACAGGATCCACAAACCAAGACACCGTCGCCCTCCACGGCTGGACCGCCGTACCCCGCGACGCCGACGCCCTCCTCCAAGGAAAACCCTACCTCCACGAGCCCACACCTCTCCTCGTCCGGGACATGAAGTTCCCCTCCGACGACCCGATCGTGGCGCAGGTCCAACAATACGCCAAAGAAAAGCTGCCTTCGCAGACGTATAACCACTCCATGAGGGTATATTACTATGGTGTGTAATTAACCAAAGTGCCCACCCACGATGAACTATATTAAGTCCTCAAGTCCCTTCCCCCCCCCCCCCCCCCCCCTTTTCAACCTCATTCCTCAAATGAACCCTGACCATGGCGCCCCCCGACCTTCGCCCCTATTTGAATGTACACAAAATAAACACAAAACCCAGTGAGCCAGCAAAAACATACATCACAACCCTCTCAAACCAGCTTATCAAAACACTCACCCACACTCCTAACACTCCGAGTCTCCCAACTAGATAACTACGATAACTAACCAACTCCCACCAGCAACCGCAATCCTAACCCAACAATTCCCCACCCACTTCCTCTCCCCCTCAACCCTAGCCCTAACAAGCCTCCTCCACGACATCGGGACAACCCCTTCCAACCTCCGCGCAACCCAACTCTCCTTCGAGTTCTACGGCGGCCTCCTCGCGCGCGACCTTCTCCTCCAACACTCCCAATCACAATCACAAGCCGAAGCCGTCTGCGAAGCCATAATCCGCCACCAGGACCTAGGCACCGTGGGAACCATCACGCTACTAGGCCAACTAATCCAGCTGGCCACCATCCACGACAACATGGGCGGGCACGCGGCGATCGTGCACGCCGACACACGCGCCGACGTCAACAAGGCGTTTCCGCGGGACGGATGGAGTCGGTGCTTTGCGGCCACGATCCGGGAGGAGAATTCGCTCAAGCCGTGGGCACATACCACGCACCTGGGCGAGGAGGAGTTTCCGCGGGGCGTGGAGGGGAATGAGCTTATGGCCGAGTATGACGGGTGGAAGTGAGGATGAGTTGCGGCAGAGTTTTGGGTTGATAGAGTGATAGAAATGTAGGAAAGAGATGTTCCCGAGCTCTAATGGACTCTGAAAGAAATGGGGTGAATGCTTCATAATAACAAGTATCTTTGTAAAAAATATCAGCGCTAAACCGCCTGCCTGCCTGCCTGCCGACCTTGAAAACGCTTGCATCCAACAAGAGAAAATAAACAAAAACAAAACAAAACAAAACAGGAAAGTAAGCCAAAAACGTCCACCCAATTTCAAGTTATCCACCCGTCCATCTATCCATCCGATAATCATCCATCCCAACCCCGCCTCACCAGTGCTTGACGCGGCACGCATCCCTGTTCTCGCCGCCGTTCTTCAGACAGTCCAAACACACCCACAGCTTCCACTCCCGGGCGCCCTTGAGCAGACGGCCCAGCTCGCGGGCCAGGTGGACGCCCTCGCCGTAGGCCATGCCGTCGCAGGCGCAGCGGTACCGCGAGCACATCTCAAAGAAGAGCATGGGGTCGTCGCCGGCCTCGGCCGCGACCTCGACGGCGCGGTCGACGATCGCCGTGAACGAGTCCGTCTCGAACTGCGGCCGCCACGGCGACAGGTTGTTGGCGTCCAGCAGCGCCATGTAGTTGCCGATGGCCAGTGCCGCGTTGGGGCACGTCGGCCCCGGCGCGTGCCCGAGCTGCGAGGTCACACGGCTGACGGGCTCCATGAGCATACTGTTAGTGTCGCGGCGGAGGCGGGCTTTGCGGCGCGCGATCTCCCCTTTTCCCCCCGGCACGCATATGTGCACATCTTAGCATAGTTCCCATCAAGAAAAAGATTCAGAACAGGGAGATGCAACGTTGTAATTACCGTGAAGGTCGTGCCGCAGCAGCTCGTGGTCGGGCGGGATGGGCAGCTCGAGCCCGTAGTCGGTCTCGTCCTTCAGCAGCTGGCGGTGCATGAGGAGCACATCCCAACTGAGCTGGGAAAACTGCCACGGCAGGTCGAGCACGTAGGCGAACAGCAGCAGGTTGCAACGTCCTAGCAGGCCGGCGTACTCTTCCTCGTGGGGGCGGGTGGCAGCGCGCTGAAGCCATAGCACGCCGCAGGGCATTAGGGCCGGGGCGCATGCATACTTGTCGACTAGGACGGCAAGTGAGATAAGCACAGCGGTGGGCGGCAGGAACGGCAGCTGCTCGATGCGGTGGTGGAACACGTTGGCCAGGATGGCGAAGGCTTCTCCGTCGTCCTCAGGCAGCGTGATGGGGAACGGGCGGGGCGAGCCGGGGGCGCGGAAGGCGACGCCCTCGGCCATGGGTCCGTTGAGCATAGCCGAGAAGACGGGGCTGACGAGGCAGAGCACCGAGGATGAGACGCGGAGGTCGACGGCGTGCCGATGTTCAGACGGTTTGGAGGCGTCGGACCTTTTATCGGACGAGTCGTCGGCGGCGTTCAGGTTGCACACGGTAGTAGTAGTAACGGTGGAGACCGACGCAGCGGGACTCCATGGCTCTGGTTGCTCCCCGCGCGACTTTGCATCGACATCGACGACCGCCAGGGCCGAGCTAGGCTTCGACCCGGGGAAATGCAGGAGGATGTCTCCCTTGGGGTCGACCTGGTAGACCGTCGATGCCATCTGTTGCTTGCTGGGTGGTGGTGGTGGTGGTGGATCGGTTCCCGACGAGCCAGGCGGAGGTCCGGCACGACGGACTGAAAAGATACGTCGACTTTGAAAGTTTAAACTATTAATGAGTAGACCCAGGAACTTGGACCAGATGCTCCAATGAGGGGGGAAGAGAGTCAGTAGAACATGGTCGCCGGCCTGCAAAACATCAATCACACCAGCCAACTCGAAGGGGTGATGCCAAGCAGTAGCTGGTCAGGTAGTAGTAGCACCTTGGGCATGCAAGGAAGGTATTATCCGATGTTAGGCAGGACCAGGCAGGCACCAGGGAATGTCGGTAGATAGGCAGGGGAGCGGGTCGATGGTCGGATTGAGCTTTGATTTTAACGAACAAATAATTGACCGGGGTGCATGCGAGCCATTCCAGCCTCAAAAGGGCCAGAAAACGCCGCGAAAGCATTGGTGCCCGACTTTGCCTTGGGAAACTTTGGGGTAGGTCTGGTGGGATGGATGCGGGACGCAACCTCGATCGGTCGACGCGGATTGGACGGAGTCCTCGTTGGTCAGTCCCATTGCCGGTCCCAGAAAACAGGGCGGTCTTGGTTGCGCTGATCGGGGACTGGAGGCAACCAACACGATTGGCTGCCCAAGAGCTGGTGCATGCAAGTTCAGCCTCATAAAATCATCATGCAAGCCAAGGCATTTGAGGATTCCCGTCGGGATTCGGCTCGTTGGGGATGTCTGGAAACCACCCAGTGCTTGCCCTCAAATGCGTGTTCTGCCTTTCAGGTTGTCCTTGTTGGCTGTGTCGAGCATGTTTAAAGTTTGATTGTTGGCTGATTCTGATTATGTGAACCAATAAAACACGACATACCAGAGATCCACAGTTGCTTATAAAGTCGACATATAATGCAAGATTCAAAAGGCAAGAACGCAGCAGCAGAGAGGAGCGGCGGAGAGCAACTGCCACCCTATTTATCGCCCGAGACCGCTTGCCCGAAATGATCATCCTTTCACACCAGGAAATAAATCACCCCGAGAAAGCCCAGATCGGGTTATCTTTCTACCCGCCGACTCAACTGTCTAAACATCTTTCCTGGCCCATTTTTCCTTAATGCTGACATACATTTAGAATTCAAGGCTGCCACAAGTTAACTCAACGGCTGGGCGAGAAGTTGGACGTCAGCAATGGTTGCCCCGAGGAGACAGTCAACCCGTCAACCAGTGACTGTGATACCACAGCAGCAGCTTCACACTTCCAAGTCCCAGCTGGGCAACAACATAGACACACCCAATATTTGCGCCTGCGTTGATACTTGTTTAACGGAAACGGACATGGCTACTGGTAACTCAAAAGCAGGCACGCGGATAGCTCAACGGTCAAGTCTGCCGGACCAAACCGCTCCTTCTTCTGGCATCCTGGCGTGCTTCCTTCCCTCTATGCCCCCTTCCGCATCACTGCTCTCCCACGACCGCACGCCTTCCATGGATGGCTTCAGTCCTACCATGGCCTCCAGGGCCGTCTCCGTGGCTGGCCCCAACTTGAATCTCCTCACCCGTCTCCTCCCAGCCAACATCTCAGAGAAATCAGCGAAATCAGCCAAACCACCATCTAGCACCACAGCACCCTTTGGCCAGGTCCATTCGCCTCAGTAATTAAAACAGCGTTCTTCACTCCTACGAAGCGACCACGCCAAATAACGCCGTAATCACCTACGTATACCTCTCAACCCATCGGACCGCCCCCATCAAACCAATATCCTCACCCCCCAGCTCGCAATGGAACCGCCCGCCCACTCTCGCCCTGGCCTCGAAACTCTCCCGAACGAGATAATCGACATGATATGCCACAAAACAAACACAGAAACCCACCGTAACCTCAACACCGTGATCAGCGCGTTCCGCCCGCGGGTCTCGTGGGCCATGCAACTCCGCCACCGCATAATAGCCACGATGTCTCCACTCCTGACCCGACAAGCCATCCTCCTAAGCAACTTCCACACGTTTCTCAAGGCCGTGAATGCGGTGTCCGAGTCGTGCCGGCAGCTGCCGCGGGAAGTGGAACAGCTCGAGAATATTGCCAAGATTGGCGACTCGCAGAGGTTCGGCGGCCTGGTCAGTTTCAACATCCGGCGATGGTATGGCTGGAAGGAGTGGGCTCTGAGGAGCGAGGGGCTTTCTTTTGGGATTTGTGTGGTCACGCACCGCGGGAGAGGTGCCGTGGTTTGTGTGGAGGGTATCAAATAATCAAGGCGGTGATGGTGAATGGCGTTGTGGGTCCGCGTGAGTGGACGGAAGCGTATGGAGGAGTTAACTACCCACTGCAATTTCAGCGATTGTAGTATTATTATTATTGGGTGTTGAGTTTATTGATCACCATAGCGTTGAGAGTAACAATACCCAATAATGACAAGGTCGACGGAGGGCGTACTGATCTACCCCCAGCTTCACAACAAAAGGTTGTACGATGAGCTACTATCCGAGTCAATAAGTGCGTCCCCAGAGTGCATGGCCATCACAACTCAGCCTCCTTTCGATTAATCTCTTCTAATAAGTCCACTCGAAAGTACCCCGAATCCCAAACGGACCACGTGAACCCTGCCTGGCCGTAGCATATAATTAAACCAAACACCCTGTCTACTTTCTGAAATCGCAGCAATCAAGTACGGCAATTAGGTATGGACAAAAAGAACAAACAAAGGCCGGCAGGGCGTCACGGTGTTGACGGGCTAGCTAGCTAGCAGCGCGACGATGGTGTTGGGGGTATACAAGTTAGATTTTGGAGGGCAAGTTTCCAACACCCGATTGGCGCAGTGGTCAGCGCGTTGCGGAAAGGTAACCGGGGCGCGATTCCTACATTAGGCACAGGTCTTCCACCTCTTGTAGCCGATGACCGTGCTAAGGCACCCCGCAAAGGTCTTCGGTTCGAATCCGAGATTGGGTATTCTTTTTGTCTTTTTTTTTTTTTTGAGACCTTTTCTTTATTATTCAGCAGGCTCTTCTTTCCACTTTCCTACCCATCCGTATATATTCACATTCTTCTTGCTTCGGATGTCGTTGTTTGCCCAGAAGCCTCCCCTTCCCCCCAGAAAAAAAAAAAAAAACCAAACAGCCCTTGCTCCGTCAGTACCCAACGAACATAAACCATCACATCACGAGAGCTGATCAAACCTCGCAAGTTCCCCCTCATCACCACCCGTGACATACCTCAAAGTCCACTCCCACAAATCCCTCGCCTTGCTCTCATCATAGCTATCCACACTCGACTTCCTTGTCTTCAACCCCTCAAAATACTTCCCCGACACGCCCCCATCCTCCTCCAGCGCAAGCCGCGCCAGCGCCGCAGCCGACTCCCTTGGCGTATGTATATTATCCGTCATAAACAACCTCATAAGCCCCACGACCCGTGGCATGACTCTATTCCAAAGAAACCTTTCAGCAGCCGTGCCCTCGCGCGCTAGTCCCGTGCCGGGCATCAGGCCTGGATCAAACGCGTTGACGGCGATGTGGCGGCTGGGTGCGTGGCGACGGAGTCGACGGTCGAGTTCGTATGTCCAGAGGACGTTGCACAGTTTGCTGTCGGTATACCGCCTGCGACCTGGGACGCGCTCGTTGGGGTTTGGGTGCGCGAGGGCTTCGGCTGTGGTGTAGACGGGTGGCGGTATGGGAGTTTTCTGTGCTGGGTCGTGCGTCCCGCTGGATGTTACTACCACGCGCGCGCCGGGGGCTAGGTAGGGATAGAGCAGGTGGAAAAGAAGGACGTGGCCGACGTGGTTGATGGCGAAGGTTGCTTCGATGCCTTCTTTGGTTAGGGTGGGGGTGTCAGCGGGGAATTGCAGGCCGGCGTTGAGGAGGAGAGCTTTGATGGGTGGGTAGTGCGCTGCTGCGAATGTTTGCTGGTATTGGCGGATGCTCTTGGTGGATGCGAGGTCGAGGGGGATGAAGGAGACGTTGGTTTGGTTTGTTGTCTTGTTGATGGTCTCAGCGGCGTGGTTGTCGTTGCGAGAGGAGATGATGACTTGGTAGTCTGGGTGGGTTTTCGCGATGAGGAGGGCGGCTTCGTAGCCTAGGTTCATGGTCCCGCCTGTGATGACGACGGAATACTTGTAGGCTGCCATGATGAGAATGTAGGTTGAGCAAATTGGCAAGGCTGGTGGTGGTTGTGGTGGTGATGCCGATGGTAATGATGATGGTGATGGTCAGGATGGCAGATTGCCTTATAATCAGTTCGTTGCCAATTACACTATATTTCCAATCTTGGGCAAAAAGTCACGCCGAGCACCGAGCAAGCACCAGACTTCCCGCTTCGTTGCAAATACCGAATGGCGACGGGACAGTGGACGGGATTGCGTCAGGAGCCTGCTCTGCGCCTGCATTGGTCGGCACCCGCGGAAACCGGCGGGCTGGAGCGGCGACCTGCGGGTATCACGCATCACGCTGCAACACAGCCCGGCAGATTACGCTCGATCGAGACATATCTCCAGTTTGTATAACGAGATTGGTAATTCGAGAAAAGGTCAATATCCTGTTTCACGGGTTTTGCATGAGTGCGTCGATGTGAAGAAGGCGCGGTGGCGAATCATTCGGCGCTGTGGTCAGGATTACTAAATGTACGTGGCTTGGCGTGATCGGAGTGATCAAGGGCACCGCACCTTCCTCAGGAAGCCGAAGGAGGCTCATTGCTATTTTCGGGCAAAGAGAAGCCGTGGCTTCCAAAGGTGCCACAAACAAAAAAGTGCAAAAAGTAATGACTGCCCGACCCACGCCGGGATTGAACACACTACTCCGAGGGAGAGCTTGAAATCCCATACCACGCATGAGCTAGCTAACAACCCTCTGGCCTTACACTGCGCAGCTGCCGCTTATTGCCACTAGGCTACACAGCCCAACACAGTGCTTGAGGTTGAACTGGGGGAGAGCGGATCTGATATATATATCAGGAAAGTAGGCAAAGTACCTACCCGGTACTTATCCGAAGCCCATGGAATCATTGAGACAAGCCAGGTAGTTTCCGCGCGCTTTCAACAACGACCTTGGAAGAAACTCTGCACGCAAGCCTCGATGTCCACCAAGCTCCCGCCGTAATGGTCGAAACTGGTAATTAACTAGAGATTCTTCGTGTTCCTGATTGAAATGAATATGCCGTCGTCCTGGGCTATCAAGATTTGATTAAAACTCGTTCTATAATTAGTTACCAGATAAGTACTGATTCTAAATTTTTGGCATAATAGAATTAATTATACAGCGCCTGCTGATAAGACATGGTTCCGCTATGTACACCCTTTGCCCAACAATGAAGTATCTGCCCATCTATACAAACTTCCGGAATTGAAACCGCGCTATTCTAAAATCTACAACTGCCAAAGATATGTACCTATGTGCGTGCTCAACCGATCCAGTACACCAAAAATCAAACCGCCACGGTGCCCGCCGACAGCTTCCTCCGCCTTGTCGACGACGACTTGCCCGGATCAAGGTGTAGGCCAAACTGCCGATCCGTCGACAGGCCGGCTCCAGCACCAGCAACCTCGTGATCGACAAAGTCATCCACGGCGTCGAGCTTCTCGAGCAGCTCCACCACATCCCCCGGCGGCTCCGCTCCAAATACAGCCTGGATATCGCCGTACGGGCTGAGCCCAAAGTGCCACCTCCGCCCCGAGCGGGTGGAGCGGGCCCAGACGCGCCTGCGTTCGTACAGCGCAATAAGGAGCAGCAGGGGCCAATTTATGATCTTGATGACGGCCACGTTGATGGTGTGGAACATGGCGGGGCCGACTATGAACTTGAGCGGGAGCATGACGAACAGGGCCACGATGTTGAAGGGCGGCGGGTAGGCAAAGATGGAGTCGCTCTTGACGCCCTGGAACGTCAAGACAGCCCGGCGGAATTGGATCTCGCTGGCCTCGTTGGAGATGATCTTGGAGAAGGTGTTGGTCAGGATGGCGACCAGGATGGTCAGGAAGAGCGTATTGCCCAGGAAGGCAAACGTCACGGCCAGCGTGGGCCCGAGGATGAAGTGGAACTCGGCGGTGCGCTCGATGCCCGTGCCGTCGAGACCAAACCAGATCCACAAGAGCCACTTGCCGATCGTGACCCAGCTAGCGGAGTTGTTGCTCGCGAGCTGGGACTGTGGAGCCGGAACCGGAACCGGAGTGCCGGACCCGTCGCCAGACCATGGCGCACCGTCTTCAGGATCCGCGGCCGTCGTCCGCATCAACCAGCCTAGGCCGAGCAGGAAGCCGGCAAAGCACCAGATAGCGATGAAGGTCAGCCGCATGAAATCACGCATCATGGCGTGCAGGGCAATAAAGACAATGTTGTCGGGCATGAAGTTGAAGGCGATGCGAGTGAGGAGGATGGGTGCGGCGATGCACAGGATGGGCAGGGCGTAGTAGTCGTCGGGGCTCCACCACAGCTCCATGACGCGGAAGACGCCGTAGACGCCAAAGATTAGGATGAATGTGAGGTCGAGGAAGCTCCAGAGGTTCTGCGCGTGCACTTCCCAGCCGTGCTCAATAATGGCGGCGAACTGCTCCAGTACCCAGCCGGCCGTGAAGATGGCGAAGGCGGCCTCGTACACCCCGAGCGTCCCTGGGTCCTGGTCGCCCCTGTAGATCATGGTCAGGACATACAAGCACAGGAGAACGGCGAAGTGGGCCAGTTCGATCATATTGCGTAGCCGTGGGACGATCAAGCGCCGGTGGTTGAGAATCGAAGCTCGCCGCGGCTCGTACAGCGAGATGGGCCTGTCCTTGTAGTGGTCCGGGAGGATGTCAACAAAGGACAGCGGCGTATAGACGACGAGACCGCGGTAAACGGCATTCACGACGCGCTGGCAGGCCAACGACCCAATCAGAATCTTGCTCTCGGACAAGATGGCGAGTTTGAGGGCTGTGAGCCTGAACTCGTGGCCGCCGCGCTCCTGCTGGATGACGGGGCGGCCCTCGCGACGGACCGTTGCGGGCGCGGCATCGAAGGGATCGAAGCCCGAGACGAGCACGTTGGCGAGAAGGAGAAGACCGGGCCGATCGTCATGTTCCTCGTGGAAGCGGTGGAGAACGCGGGTTGCGATGAGCTCACAGACGGCAGCGCGCGCGACGTTGACGGTCTGGTAGAGGGCCTCGTCGGATTGGGAGCGGAGGAACTGGACGCGGTTGGCGAGGAGGCAGTAGACTGTGCGCGTGTGAGTCGGGTGTTCAGCATTATTCATTACAGTAAAGAATCATGAGCATAGATAGGTAGTATATTCATCACGGGTACGCACCTATAGACGGGTCATCTGCATTGTATAGACGGTCCGCGAGTGGACGCACTACGCGCAAGTCAATGTGAGGCGCACGCAGCTGGTCGAGAGTGTATGGATCACCTGCAGCGATGGATTAGCCAAGTTTTTCAATACGTCTTTATATTCTCTGTGAAATGCCTCATACGGATAGCTGCGATCACTAAACGGCGGATCCTATTCAGGTGGTCAGCATTATTACAGATAGATTATCAAAGCAATGTGAAGTAAGACATAATTTACCGGTGAATCGTGACATAAACGGGGATCGCGGAAGCCTCGGTTCGTCTGCGCTGTGTAGGGCCGGTGCCGTCGCCGACGTCGTGCTCAATGTCCATGTCCATGCCCATGTCACTATGCGTATGCGGCGACCGGTGGCGATGGTGACTACCGCCGTCGTATTGCGGCTCCGCGACCAGGTTGTCGGTCTCGGCTGCGTTGTCATTGTCGTCGAGCTCGATGTCCGAGTCCCTGTCCATGTCGCTTCCGCTGCATGATGACTGCAGGCTCTTATCATACGCGCGTTGTCGGCCCATGCTTGTTTGCTACTGAGTCGTATGCGCAGGCGCAGGCTCAGGCTTTGGCTTCGACTATGGCTTCGAGTTCATGGAGAAGTGTTCAGCTAGCTGGCTGCAAAACGACGGATAACTACGGCAGCTGCGAGTGGATGGATTGGGATTGGATGGGATGCAAAAGAATGCGAGTGGTTCCCCTGAAACCTGTGGTGTGGGGCCAGCTACTGCAAGATTCCTCACAGCAATTGGTCCTTGGACCCCTGTCCGTCCTATCTCCCACCGTCGAAACGGGATTTTGCGCGTCATGGGCTTGGCGAAATTAACGTTGCGTAAGGGACACTTCGCATCGCGATCCTTGGCAGAGAGTCAGGACTTACCCGTGAAAAATTACTACTAAAATTCGGGATTCGTCACTTGAGAAAAATGCAAAGATGATAACTATCAAGTCAGGTACGTTATCAATCGTTGAGTTCAGTCGTTAAGAATCTTGAGTTTTCCCTGACATCCCAGCTCTGGGGCGCCCAGTTGAAATGAGGCCATCAAAGACACAATTTGCTAAAGCAAGCACAGTCCAGCGGGATGAACTTTGAACCCGAGCCCGTGAAAACAAGAATTCCGACTCTGTGATTGGCGCATGGCGCTTTAGACTAAATATTGCCAAGCTGTGTATTTCCCCCTTTTCACCTTTGTTTACTTTGCAAGACTGCAGGCTAATAATTAGGTGGGTTCGATAGCGCACTTATTTCTGATCAATAGGTGAGCTTGTCGCAAGCGGATAAGAGGAGATGCATTCATGTGAAAGTTGGTGGTTCGTGTTGAAAAGGGAATCACGTTGCACGTTTTAATTAAGGTACTTTGCATGTTCCGTCTGGGAGCCTAACAAACCATGGCATATGGTGATTCAGCAAGGATTGATTATTCTGTCCAAGCATAATCAGTAAGTTAGGCAGAGTTCATGAGCTCCAAGTCGTAACCAAGTGCGCAACCTCAGAATAAGGTTGATTGTCACATGTAGTACTGGGGCTGCCTGAGTGACCTCCACTTACAAGCAGACAGACAGACAGTTGCTGCCCAACTTGCAGCATGCAGATGACAAAAACACATGCAATACGAAGCCAACCAAGAACTGTCAGTGTACCAGGTTGCAAAATCCGTGTCACGAAGGCATACATACGCATCCACCAAGGCTACCTTGGGACGTGGTTGTAATAAAAACAAGCGAAGAATGAAGTACGAGTGTGATTGATAAGGAGATACTAACTCGGACTCTTAAATCCGCTTTTCCGTCCCTGATGTTCACCGTATAACTAAGTTTGACATCGATCGAAAAAGAAGTGGCCCCTTATATCATAATCCAGATGTATAAAATTCCCAAAATCTACCGATCTTAGCACCTACCGCTAGTAATATCTCCACAACACGGCTATCCCAACACTTCAACTTCAACTGACACAGCATTAGCCCAGGCGTCAGGTGTTACCATGCCGTCTACACTGCTTCGTGTCAACCCAGGACAAACAAGCCGGCTAACTGCCTCGACACATGCCCCAGCTTTGTCCTCACATTCCACACGCCCATGCTGGGCGCAGCCGAGCCCTCCAAACCTCGTGAGCCGGTCCGCTAACCGGTCCCTGGTCAAGGCAGCTTCAAACTTGGAGTACCACAGGCACAGACAGCCAAGCAGTCTACCTGCCAGGCCGCCATTACTGACAGTGCTCTGTTCCTATACAACCATAGAAATGAACAAAGTTTGGTTCCGTTGATTCTGGTGTCAATCATTAGAATTATGCTTTTTCCCTTTATCGTATTCGAAAACACCGTATCGAAAACCAGCGACCCGTTCAACCAAGCATCTACCAAGACCTAGTTAACCGAAACAGAACTAGTATCACCTCCAGCGACAGTCTAGGTAAGACTTATCATCTTCCATCCAGGTGCACCAACAGCTCAATTCCAACTCGTCCATCACTATGGCAAAGCAACTGAAAGCAAAGAAAAGCAGCCTCAACTTCGCCATGCCTCCCCATCCCGACGTCACCTGAACAGACATCCCATCTCCACCTGATCATTCCAGCACAGAGCCAAACAACCTCATTGAAGCCCAAACAACCCCAAAGAGCAACGGCAGCCAACAAACAATAAACATCCCACATCTCCAGAACAATGTCCATCGCCGCCACCAAACTCCTCCACCTCACACCCCGCGACGCTCCCCCACCCTCATCCCCACCACCACCGAAACCCACCCCAAACGCCGACGGCACAATCGACCCAGCCTGGATCGCAGTCTGCATAATCCTCCCCCTCGGCGCCCTCGCCGCGCTCCTCTGGTGCTGCCACCTCTTCCCCGGCCAACCGCGTCGACGAAAGAACAAAAACACTTGCAACAAAAACAAGAATAAATGCGAAGACTACTACAGGGTCACAGTCTGGCCGGGGTACGTCAGCCGGCGGCCTTGTAAAAAAAAGCCAAAATGTCAACAAAAGAAAAAGAAAAAGAAGGAAACAAAGACCAAGCTGTATCAAGTCCGGTATGATACGAATTATGATAACCGCGTTTGGCTCGAGCCGCTCTCGGATTGTGCGAGGTCTTCTTCGTCTTCCTCGGGGACATCTAACGCTGCTACATCGTCGTCGTCCTCGTCGTCGGCATCGTCGTCGGGTGAGAGGGTTGTTCCGCAGCAATATGGGCCATACTGGTACTGCAATCGGCAGTGATGAAGGGGGTTATTGGTAGATTGGGTGTCGATATGCAACTACGGTAGCATAGGATATCATCGAGGGTTAGTGGCGATAGCTTTAGTACGCAGTTTTTAGAGGCAGCTATGGCGTAGCAGTCGTTGAACTGCCAGTGACGTCTTCTTTACCCCTTTTTCGTGACATTAATTCATGAATTTGCTAGCCGCGTCTCTTGTCCGTGAGTGATGCACCACATGTAGACCCAGCACCCAAAACTAGCCGCCACCTGAGGCCGTAGCGCCGCGAGCACATCACTCATCTTCACATACAAAGGCTTCCCGCATCCAGGTGCATCCATCCATCCGTAATTGGAGCTCTTCTTAACCAAATGCATAATTGAAAACATCAAAGCAGCCAAGCCAAACGTGTTAAATACCAAAAACACCTTTTTCTTTCGTCCCCATTTCTAACCGTAGACTACCAAACTCTCCAAGAGCTATGTACTCAGCCACGCATTCTCCCCGAAACACGCACTTTGATCCAACCGCAACACGAAAACAACGGCCAGAACAGGGCTCAATCCCTTCTCAGCAACTCCTGCCACATTTTATGCCCGGCAGATAACACATCAGACAGCACGGCAGGCAAAATAACCCTAAAAAACCTGTCTCTGCTTCTTCTTATCCCTTTCTACTCTCGCCCCTCCCCCATGCCATACTTCCCTCACCTACTAAACAATAAACTCCCCTGCCTCTCCGCATGCGTAATATTCTCCACGCTGCTTCTCAACAGCCTCGTGACCCTCCTCGCCTCAACAATCTCCGTCGCATCCGCCGTGTTCCCTCTCGCGCCGCCCATGGTAGCAGCCAAGCTCTCGTCGACTCTGCCCAGGAGCTCCACCACCCAGCTTCCAATCGCGCCATCTCCGCCCTTGCCGGCGGCGCCTCGGCGCTCCACCTCCCGGACCCAGGCATCGATGGCAACATTGAGCCACTGCGCCACGATGGTCCTCCTTCTCCCGGTGAAGGGCACCTCCTGCGCGTCAAAGATGCCCTCCAGCACGCGCACGATAAGCGTGTGCGGGACGCCGAGTTGCAGGAACAGCAGCACCGGCCAGCTGGGGTCGGCGCCGATGGCGGCACCTTGGCCTTGGTTGATGGCGTAGGCGCAGACGATGGGGAGCAGCGAGTCGACGGGGAAGATGAGGCTGTCCAGCGACGTGCGATGGGCAATGGCTTGGATCTGCGACGACACCACCTCGTACGGCAGCGGAGGTTCGCCGGTGGGGGTGGGGATGTCGTCGGGCAGAGGCTGGCCTGCCTGCGCCATTTGCCAGTACTGCTGCCGCTGCTCGACGTCGTAGTGGGTCTCGTTGATCAAGTTCTCCCATGTCTCGTTGATGACGCGTGGGTGCTGGAAGTCCGCGGCGTGGTAGATGAGGAGCGTGATCTCGTAGTAGCCTGCTTGGTCGGCGTAGTCGTTGAAGAGCTGTGACGATGGTTAGCAAATATTATAGAGGGGGCGGCAATGATGGGCTGGCTTACGTTTGAGAGCGTCTGGATGGGGCCGTCCAGAGCCTCCTCAATCTCAGGCTGCTTCTCTGCTGGGATGCGAGGGTCCGCCCTCAATCTCTCGAGCAAGTCATCTTGTATGTGGGCAATCTCGATGAGATCAGTGACTTCGTGGTTGAGAAGTTGCTGCTGTTGACGGCTGACACCAGGGGTATTGACACTCGCATTGCCCTTCGCGCGGCTGAGCAGAGTGATTCGGTCTTTGATGCCAATGTCAAAGTCTGACTTGGCCAGGGATGCCTGAACCTGTGCAGCTTCGAAAAAGCGGCTGCGTGAAGTATAAAACCGGCACAGAAGCTCAGCATGCTGTGCATCAGTCGCCGCCAACCGTTGGAGGTATGTGATAACATGTGGAGAGTCAATGGACAGGATCCTATCGGTCCAGTTCTTCTCGATGTACCAGTCGTACAGGTCAAAGTGGAAAACTTCATCCTCAGATCCGTTCACAACACTGTAGGCCTCCGCTCGCTTTGTCCCTGCGAGGGTCGGCCTACCATCCACAAACTCGGGCTCGGCGCCAAGAGTGGCCTCAAGACGGTCCAGAATCTCGTGGATTAGACCGTAGCAGACCTTTCGCTCGTTGAACGCCTTGCCACGGGGGTCGTTGGCTGGTTTGCCCTCATTCACCCAGGAAAGTGCCGAGTTGCCTCGGTCCTTCTCTCGTGCCACCACCAGGCACAGCTGGATGGCGCCAGCGTAGTAGTTCAAGCTGATGTACTGCTCGACGGCGCTTCGGAGGTTAGCCGAAGTCAGGCTGCCAGCGACCTGCTCAAACAACCGCAAGCTCTCAGCTAAGAGGGATCGGAGAGCGTTGTTATTGTGTGTTTGCTCGCTTGCGCGCTGCAACTGCTCCTGTGCCTTGAAGATGACCACATCGTCAGGCGAGCAGAAGCTGCCACATCTTCTCCGCAGAGCATCTGCGACGGTCTCGACGTTTGCGCCACTCTCTATGTTGCGGTTTACGATGGCCTTGACCAAGACCTTGGCAAGTTCTTTGCCGGCGGCTTGGGAAAATAGCTTCTCGTATGTCAAGTCCAGGAGCTGCTGGCGGGAGGTATCATCAAGGCGCAAAAAGATATCGGTAACTCGCTCGTCGAACAACATTCCAACAAACGAGATGCCTTCTGAGACGCTTTCCATCAGTTTCCGTAAGCTGTGGAGAGCTTGGTGCTCTCTTTGAAGGGCGATCTCGTCTTGTCTGCTGGTCAGCTTCTCAGATGGACCGGCAAGACCTTGGATGATGCCCTTGTTTGCCTCTAGGAAGTTCCGCAGCCGTTCGACGTTCTCCTGTACCGAATTCAATTTCGAAGTGGGGATTGTCGAGCTGATGGTAGGGGCACCCGTAGAGGGGTCAGTTTTAGTGGATATGACCTTCGATTTCCAGAGCATCCGAATCAGGCGTGTCAGATACAGTGCTAGCGCGTCATGACGCGACGAAAGTCTGACAGACTCGGCGGTAATCTGGTTTCCATCCGTCTCCGCGAGTCTCGGTTGACCACCAAAGTCAACAAAGGCTTTGCGTGCCCGATCCTCCGTCGCTTGGTCCACGGCCCTGCTGGTGCCGGTCCGCAGTTCGCTTCCTTGGCCGCATGCAACGGCCAGGGCGGCCGAAACAGTCTCGACACGGCCATATTGGTTGATGAACTTTCGCATCTCCCTCTCAACGCCGTCATCGACGCCCACCCTGATCGCGGCCGCAAAGATATCGACTAATCTCCTCCTGCGAATTACATGCACTCCAGTATTAGTGAGCACTGCAAACTCGCCGGCAACTTGGTCGAACTGGACAGCGAGCTCGTTGCCAAACCCGAGCGGCTGCTTGGCAGCAGCAAAAGGGCTCGTAGTCATGCCAACGGCCAGCGCTCGGGTGCCGGCGCCCAGGTCGATCCAAGTTCCCTGCTCGAAGTACTTCAGAGCAGACGCAGGATTGGTTATCTTGATCCTGCCGGTGTCGGGGGCTGAGACAAAAAGCAGGTCTTCTGTCGTGTTCGGTGCCTTGCGGACAACATCAAAGAAAGTACCGGGAGCAAAGCGAAGTCCGAAGGCGCTAGCATCGAGAGATTTCGAATTGAGGTCGATCCCTGAATCTGTTGTTTGTCCGGTCACTCCCCGGATGCGTTGCTGTTCCTTGGGGGGGAACTTGACAAACTGGACCTGCATGCTTTGCGGAGCCGAGTTATTTGTCGAAGGTCCAATCATGTAGGAAGCAGAGCTCGTTGCGCTGAGAAACAGGCGGCAGCCTGTATTGGTGAGCGCCATGAGATGCAGTTTGGACGCTTCCGTCGCTGAGATAGGGCTCAGCGCAACGATATCTACTTTGTTATTGAGCAGAGCAGACTTGTTCAAGTCAATCATGTGTGTTATGTCACGAAGACACTCGTCCTTTTTCTTCTCGATTACGCATTTCAGCTTATCGGGTGCCTCGATGAGGTACGTCCTGATTGTCGATTTGCTGGAGAGCGAATAAAGGAGATTCCGGGTGTCATCGATAACAAGGTCGACGAGATGCTCCTGCTCGCTAGGGCCAAAAAAGCCGGCGGGCGTTGGGACAACCGAAGACCATCCAGGGTGTGTGTGGTTGACCTTCCCGCACCTGCTCGAAAACCACCTCTCTTCTTGCTGGTAAAAGAGTTCGTATATATCGTTATCGCTGTCACCACCGAAAAAGATGCGCCCGTTGGCTGTGGCAGCGATGATGCTAACGTCACTACTTCCGCGGTGTACGGACATCTTCGTCGAATAGAGTGTGACCGTCTTGGAACCAGACGGGGTAGGGGTTGCCGACAAGCCAAGGAGGATAATTTCTGACGTGGTAGCGACAACCAGGAGATGCGTGATTGTCTTGACGAAGACGCCTGACTTGGGAGGGACCAGGGCGACAGCTGTGATGGTGTGAGTGGCATCCTCAAAGCCAATGAGCTCCGGGTTAGGGTGCGTATAGTCCCAGAGGAACAGGGAGCTGTCGATCGAAGCCCAGGCGTAGTTGATACCAGCGAACAAGCCCAAGCGCGTGTGTACCTCGCCCTGGTTCAGCCGTTCGAATACTTGGTCGGGAATCGGGTACATGGTGACCTTGTGAAAGGGGGCCCAGGACGATTCTGAGGCCTGCATATCGTAGTCGGAGGATGCGCCAGCTATCCAAGCAGGAGGGTTAGTTCGAGGGCACGCTTCAATGCCAGAGAGACGGGAGAGAACCTACGGCGGCAATATGAATCAAGATCGGGATAGCTCTCGTCAAGCTGCAAGGTCGTGTTGATGCACTGCGCGGCCCTGAGGACTGGGGGCAGATCTTCGCGTGCTGGAGGTGGCGGCGGGCCTCCTCCATTCGCGGCAAGAGGACCAGAGCCATTGGACTGAAGAGATGCAGATGTGGTTCCCATGCTGCCGGATGTGACCGTGGTTGCCGGCTCACCGAAGTTCAGTCGCCGCCGAACATTGGTTCCTGGAGGCGCGGGGGTGTTGAAGTATGCGCCAGGTATCTGGCGCATTGGCGTCGCGGTGTTCATGGTGAACAGCGGGAAGAGTGACGGAGAGGGGGGACGGCGACGGCGTCCGTCCGGAGGTTGGTGATGTCGCTTGGGCTTGACGAGGGGGGTTCAACTGACTTGGCGGTTGGTCGGTCGGTCGATCGGCCAGAGCCTCAGGTCAGGAAGGTACCTGATGTTGGTGGAAATGCAAAAGAGACAAGATGGACCGCAAAACAATGCAAAGCTAAAAAAACTCAAAGCTCAATGCTCGAGCCCGTATCCTGAACCCGGAGCAACAACAGCGACAGCAACAGCAGCTCCTCCCCACTTGTCTGTAGCCTGAGTCGTCGTCTTGACAATCTAAAGTCGGCTGGTCGCAGCTCGCAGCTTCGTTTGCTGGCACAATGGCACCATGCAGCGGGGGTCTCGAGCGCACAAAAGCAAGCGATGCTCGTGGAGCGTGGATGTGTCGAGGTGGGACGGTGGAAGGGCGGACACCTGAGCTCTGGTGGTTGGCGGTTTGCGGGTTGCGCTGCGCTCGTCGATGGCCAAGCAATCAAGCATGGAAGACAAGGGACTTGGAAGAGGCTGACGGTAAACAATTTTTGGAGAGCTGGATTGGCGCCAGCCCGCCCAGCCAAGCTTCCCCCGACGCGCGAACGCGCTTTAGCTGGCGCTAAACCTCATCGGGGACTTTGATGGAGAGCTGCTAGAGGTACCTAGGTACTTCCCCCACTTTTCACCATGGAGAGCACACTCCACGTCTGCGGCAGGTGCTTCATTGTCGGAATCACAGCAAGACGTCTTTCTATCGTGGTTAAGACATGTAGTGGAATAATAATAATAATTGAATGGCATTTTTTCTTTTTACTGCCAGGCACCAGTCAGTTTTATACCTGTGCAAGCACAATCTGATAAGAGTGGATATTCTAGGTTCCAGCCAGACAGCCATCTTCCGTCCCAAATGCGAACGAGTGATATCACATCGTTAAGGTTATATATACTTAAATATTATCGCACTCCGCACCCGTTCTATATCGTCTTTCCTCGTTTAATTATGGCTAACACGTGCTCATGACCAGGCAAGTAAAGCATAACCCAAAATCCATCAACTGGAAAGAGAACCTCCAGCTAAAATCTTATTTCTAACATTGTTGGAGCCAGGCGATGAAAACCGTGGCTTACGCCCTTTCTCACAGTCATCATTAGCTGTCATCACGTCCACGCGGGACACGTGGGTGGCTTCCAGTGTCTCTCCGTATATATCTCTGCCACCCTCACATTGCGAACAAAGTCTTGGATGGCCCTGCCTGCTTATGCCTTCTTGGCATCTCTAGTCGCCTTCTTGAGCGCCCTGTTGCGGATGTCGACGTGCATCTTGAGGTTATACCAGACAGTGAACCCGCTGGTGGCGCCGACGGTGTGCTCGAGCACCCACTTGAACACAGCATGGCTCCACCACGGAGTATAGGTGTTGGGGAAGACCTCGGAGCTGCTGAGACCAATCTTGCCGAGGGCGGAGCGGACAAACTGCTTGGGGTTGGGGATGAGGACGCTGGTGCGGCGGATCTTGCTCATGGCCGTGGTGACGAGGTAGCTGACAACGAGGTGGACATCGACACCTTGGGGCTTGAGCTCCTCGGCCAGTGCGCTGCTCCAGTGCTGCAGGAAGGCCTTGCTGCCGCTGTAGGTGGCGAGGTACGGGGTCGGCGAGACGCCGGCCATGGAGCCCATGGTGAGGATCAGGCCCTTCTTGCGCTGCGTCATGAGGGGAGCGACAACCTGGGTGGTCTTGAGTGTGCCGAGGCAGTTGATGGTGACGATGCTCTGCAGCTCGGCGGCCGGGGTCTCCAAGAAAGGAACGGGGATGCTGTGCGACTGGCCGACGTTGTTGATGAGGATGCCCACGTCCAAGCCCTGGAGCAGCTGGGCGAGGTGCTCGTAGTCGGCGTTGTTGTCCTGGGAGAAGTCCATCGCAAGGGTCTTTGTCTTCAGGCCTGCGCCTGCGTGCTTCTCCTCCAGTTCCTTGGCGAGTGCGTCTAGCTTCGACTTGGTGCGCGAGACCAGGACCAGGTTGAAGCCCTTGGCGGCGAGCTGCGTTGCGAATTCCTTGCCGAGTCCATCGGATGCGCCCGTGACGACGGCCCAGGTGCCTTTCTTGCCGTACTTGCGAAGCTGTGCATCGAAGAACTGCCTGTCAGTAGAGTGACAAAGGGCCTGCTGGTTGGCGTGACTGAGGGTTACTTACATTGACGCCGCTCAGGATGAAGGCGTTGAGCAGGAGCTGGAGGAAGGCGCCGGCTCCCTTCAGGACGGACAGCGCTCCAATGCCAGCGAGAGCCCACTGAAGGGCGGGGGGTGTAGCACCCCAAATCTGAACAATTTTGTCCATGTTGCCGTTGAATGCGAAAGTCAATACCAGCGGTGTTTCTGGGGAGGAAACTGAGCTGAATTGGGTTGGGAGAAACCGCGGGGCTTGGTTTGGTTTTCGAGTCTGGCGGGGCGTGCTTCAAGTTCCTCAGGTTGTCCAACACATGGAAATTTTGTTGAGCTCGATTGATGCCGGCCGGCCGCCGAAACGCGGTGTAAGCAGCGGGTGGGCCGTGGCGTCGAGTGTGTTGGAGACCTTGGAGCGAGCCGCGGCAGGTGTTGGAGCTCTGGCCAATGACGGATTGGCGCTGGAAAAAAAGAAACAACCAACCTGGAAAGATTCAAGCTAGCCGTGCCTGCCATGTCAAACGATTGGCATGGGCGCATGGCGGCCCTGTCCCTGTCACCTCTCCCAGGCCAGCTTTGCGGGTCCCTCACGAGCCGACCGATGGTGCTTGTGCCATCATCTGGGGATAGCCTCCAGGTCGCATTCTTGTGTATTGTTATTATTTTGATCCGAAGACTAATTGACCAATTGGCCCCCGACCATACACCGTCCAAGCCCACCACCATCCACCAATTCACGGCTACGATACCCACACAAACAGGATACACAGACAAAGACAGAAAAAGATGGACCAACTCAAGGCATTGCTGCCTTCGGGCGAGAAGGGCTACCTCCCCTATTACCTTTTCGCAGTGAGTTCCTGCCCATCGCCATGATCCCCCTTTTGAAGAATGCAAGACTAACCCGGATTGCGCGTTGAGATCTCTCTCGTGGCAATGGGCAACGCCCTGCAGAACCTCGCGACCCTGCACTACACCCGCCGCATCTACAACGGGCGCTTCGTCCCCAACACCTCCCTGCCGCCCGCGACCGGCAAGTCCGACCCCGAAGACAGCGTAGCGGTGCTGAAGCCCGCCTCGGCGACGGGCAAGGATGCTGCGAAGGCCAAGGACCAAGTCACGCCGCTCGCCGCGCGCGTGTTCGGCACCTACACCTTCATGGCCGGTATTATCCGCTTCTACGCCTCGTACCAGCTCGAGAACGCATCGCTGTACCAGCTGGCCATGTGGACACATATTATTGCCGGCGTCCATTTCACGAGCGAGCTGTTAGTCTTCAAGACGATCAAGTTCAGCGGCCCGCAGTTCTTCCCCTTCGCGGCTGCGTACAGTGGCGCCATCTGGATGTACTTGCAATACGGCCACTATGTCCAGTAAGAGGTTCAAATGAGGCAGGGTGATTAAGGAAGCTGCGAGGTGGCGGCGGCGGTAGTAGTGGTGAAGCTGAAGCTGAAGGAGGCTATCTAATCTATGCCGATGCCGAGTATTGGTGAGATCTATGCGCTGCTTAATGTAGTAATACCCCCTAACACGCAATACTCATTCCTGCTTTGTCCCTTTCCCAAATCCAACCCTCGGTTACGGCAGCGATTTGCGAAACAGCTCTCCGCCGCAATCCCGGAGACGTGCTGCCGCCTGTTCCGGCGTGATGTCTCGCTGGGGTTCGGCCATCATCTCGTATCCGACCAGGAACTTCCGGACGGTGGCGGATCGGAGAAGGGGAGGGTAGAAGTGCATGTGGAACCAACAGGTGTTGGCCTCTTCCTCTGTGCAGTCCAGCGGTGCCTGGTGGATTCCAGAGCCTTTTCATCGTCAGCGCCCACCGACTCTCGCAAGTATCGTCTCTGGTATCAGGGTACTTACTATAGGGGAAGTTGGTCTCAAACAGGTTGTCATACCGTCTCGTGACCTCCTGGATCGCCTCGGCGAACTGGATTCTTTCGTCGTCGGTGAGGTCGACCAGTGCGCGGACATGTCGCTTCGCAATGACGAGCACCTCAAATGGCCAGACAGCCCACCATGGGCAGACGATCAAGAAAGCGTCGTTCTGCCACACGATCCGCTCCTTCTTCTCCATCTCGAGCTTCACATAGTCCTCCAGCAGATGTCGGCCGTTTGCCTGCTTGTACTTGCCCATCTGAACCATCTCGGTGCCAGGCTCCTGGGGCAGCTCGCTCGTGGTCCAGACTTGGCAATGCGGGTGGGGGTTCGAGCAGCCCATGGCGGCGCCCTTGTTCTCGAAGATCTGCATGTACCGCAGTTGCTTCTTTGGCGGCTCAACCTCGCCGTCCGGGTTCTCGGGCACATCCCGCAGCACCTGGGCCGCTTGCGCCTGCAGCGGGTGGGATGGCGAGAGGTGACTGGCATAGATCCGGGACCAGGTCTGGATGACGGGCAAGATCTCCTGGGCAGTCATGTCGGCAAGCGTGGTGTCGTGCTTTGCCGAGAAGGTGAGCACGTAGCACCGGCCCGTGACAGGCTGGGCTTGCAGCAGCAGCGAAGCGGCGTCATCCTTGCTGACCTCTGGGTGGTACTCTTGCTGGTCCTCCTTGACGGCGCTGTAGTCGTTCACGAAGGCGAAGGTATGTTTGTAGTCCGGGTTGGAGTCTCCTTGGGCGCGCTTGTTGCCGGGACATAAATAGCACTGTTTTGTTGGTTTTTGGTGTTATAAGATGCCGGGCTTAACATTCGGATGTCATGTTGACTTTCAGACCGGGCTCACCCACCTCAGGATCGTACTCGGGCAGCTTGGCCTTAGATGCACCCTCCTGTTGACCTCTAGTTGACAGCACATGTTAGCCTACAGGACCAGGCATTAAAAGATGGGAGGCTTACTGCCATGGTCGCTTAGTGCGATGAGGCGAGACCAGAAGCCATGAACCGTTCAGAGGGTTGTAGCGGCGATGCGAGATGTCGTCGAGGACCTTGTCAGGCATCTTGACGGTCAGAGGATGTTTGATATTTGGGCGTATAGGTAAATAGTTCGAATTCGGGTAACAAGAGTTGTTGCCCAGGAAGAGAAGGGGGGGGAGAAAACGGCAGGGAAGCAATGAAATAAGGAATCAGCAAGAGGTGAGCGATGCAATGCTATTCGATGCAGTCCGGAAAAAACCCAATGCGCTTGAGAGGATAAAAAATTCCAGGAAGGATTCTGATGATCAGAAGCGCGGTCGGCCGCTCTTGCGTATTCAAGGTCGTGACACCAAGCAGCGGGGCAAAAAGCTTGAGGAGCGAGCAGCACTCAACCAATTCAGGCTTTGAGAAGGGGCGGCGGCGTTAGACTTCCAGTCTTCGGCGATCCTCGGCGGGACTTGCTGGATACCTCCGTAGTTGAACCAAGCAAAGGTCCCACATGGAGGGCATGAAGACTGGATAAATGTCGCATCGTCCTCATGACCTATCTACCTACTATTATGGAGGCACTTTGCTGCTGTCATTTATTAGAACGGCGTAACTGCCCGAGCAGGTACTGTGGTACAGCCGTTGAAACCCGTGTTGAAGTTCCAGGTACTCGGGTTAGGGTTTTTGAAGGGGTATCCAAGCAGTGCTACGGGTTAGGCAGCTGCAAACCCACCCCGCAGTAGAAACCAGCGTGGCGCAAGCAAGGGCGTCCGCCTACCTACCAGGTACCTGACTTAATACCTTATGCAATGCAGCCGTTAATTGATCATCCATTGTCACACTATAGAAATCGATTGCCATCGTCGATACATACCTCCGCGCATTCATTGTCCTCAGATTCGTCAGTCGGGGAAGACGGGACCGAGAAAAGCACGGACCATACGTATAGATGTCAAGCTGAGGGGCATCCCAGTGCCGGCACAAGCCCGGACAAAAAAGCAGGGTCCCCGCCACGGCGCCCAAAACGGTATCGTTCAGTTGCTCAGCACGCTCAAGGTCTCCTATCGTGCAGCAGACTAGGATTGACCCTCGAACCGCAACCATCACGGCCGCCGTCATCGCATACGTTTCCATCAAATCCACCAACCTTCGCCCACGAAATCCATCAAACTACGCGTCGCATTACACTCGCCGTCTTATGCGCTGTCGATCGGGGCCCATCTTGCCCATGTTCCCCGCCGATTCCAGCTCGACCTGAACCCGTCTGCCTCCCCGCCCTGTCTGGTCAGAGTCAGTCAGGCACAGGCACAGGAACAGGCCCCTGTCCTGTCTGTGTCGCCGCGGTCGCTGCTCGCTTTTCGCGGTATCCGTAGTTGCGATACCCGACTGCCCTCCACGAGGACCCGCAACACATTCTCCCCGTCTCCAGAATGGGTGTCATTCGGAAGAAAACCGCCACTAGGGGTGGTGAGGGCGGCGTCAAATATGTTTGCGACAGCTGCCTCGCCGACATCACATCCACTGTAAAGTTCCCTCCCTCCCTTTTCCCCCTTCCTCTCCCCTTTGGCCTATTGTCGCGTCTTTGTCGACACCTTTCCTTTGCCCTCCCTCCCTACACCCTATCTCCGCCTACCCCAGGCGGTGCATCATGGCAATGAGGAGTCACTGTGGAGTCTGCGACATCTCGCACAGGCGCAAGCTAACTATCAGTCGGAAGGTTCGGATCAGGTGTGCCCATAGTGCCTGCAACGAGTACGACCTCTGCGTGCAATGTTTCGCCAGCGGGTCGTCGAGCAACGCCCACCAGCCCGCCACGCATCCTTTCCGAGTCATCGAGCAGAACTCCTTCCCCATCTTCGATCCAGAATGGGGTGCCGACGAGGAGCTGCTGCTCCTGGAGGGCGCCGAGATCTACGGCTTGGGATCGTGGGCCGACATCGCCGATCACATAGGGGGCTACCGGCACAAGGACGAGGTGCGGGACCATTACCTCAAGGTCTATGTGGAATCACCCCGGTTTCCTCTCCCCAAACGATGCAGTCCCCAGGACATGGAACTCGCCAACGAGGTTTCGCGCGAAGAGTTCCAGGCTCGTAAGAAGCAGCGTATCGAGGAGAGGAGGGAAGCTGCGAGGACCGCGCCAGCCTTACAACCAAAAACGAAGCCGACTGCGAGTGTGCCCGCATGCCACGAGATCCAGGGCTACATGCCCGGCCGATTGGAGTTTGAGACAGAATATGCCAACGAGGCCGAGGAAGCTGTCCAGCTCATGCAATTCGACCCCGGCGATGGAATCAACCCGCGCACGGGCGAGCTAGAGCCTGAGATGGAGCTCAAGCTCACTGTGATGGAGATCTACAACTGTCGGTTGACACAGCGTGCCGAGAGGAAAAAGGTTGTCTTTGAGCACAACTTGCTGGATTATAGGGAGAACACCAAGTCCGAGAAGAAGCGGTCCAAGGAGGAACGGGATCTTCTTAACAAGGCAAAACCTTTTGCGCGCATGATGAACCGAGACGACTTTGAGCAGTTCTGCCAGGGGCTGATTGACGAGCTCAACCTACGCCAGGCGATTGCCCAGCTCCAGGAATGGCGAGGCCTTCGCATCGGCGACTTGCGCAGCGGCGAAAAGTACGAGCAAGAAAAAGCTTTGCGCATACAGAAGACGATACCGCTAGGGTCTATGGACCGCGAGCGACTAGCAACCAACCAGCGAAACAAGCAACAACCCGCACCAGACCCTCCGAGTGGTGCCGCTTTGCTGGTGGCTCCCGAACTACCAATCCGCTCCGGCCCGACCAACGGCGAAGCGTCAAATGGCATCAAGTCGGAGCATTCGATCAACGGCAACCACGTCAATGGAGGCAGTGTTGTGGTAGCAAACGGCACCACACCTACAAGGCAAAAGTTTATACCGCAGCCTGTTCCTGGTTTGCAGCCCATGCCTCTGAGCGAGGACAACGCGCCCGATCTTCATCTCCTGACGCCCGAAGAAGCAAAGCTCTGCGAAGTACTTCGGATCCAGCCCAAGCCGTACTTGATGATAAAAGAGCAAATCTTGAAGGAGGCAGTCAAGGGGAACGGCAGCATGAAGAAGAAGCAGGCCAAGGAGATATGTCGCTTGGATTCGCAAAAGGGGGGCAGAATTTTCGACTTTATGGTCAACGCCGGCTGGGTCATTAAGGCATGATACAGTCCGTTGTGTTGCGTTTTTGGGGTGGTCTAAGGCACAGCAAGGCGCAGTTGGAATTTTGCTTCTCAGGGGAAGGGGGTTGGTTGCTTGTGTGCATTTTTTGCTGCTCGGCGTTGGGATTAAGGGGGAAATACCACGATGACAGGAGAAGCGACTTATTTGACGACATGATCTAGGCGGGCTGGAGCGTAACCTCGCTTTGCCTTTTTTTCTTCTCTTTGTACAGGAACATGTCCAGCGCGCTACCATCTTGCTCCTACAGCTGCATTGGTCTGGTGAATTGAAGGGACTGCATGTTTGACGCTGTGTGTGCGCATGCTTTTAGCAACGGATTCTGGTATCGCGCGTCGCGTGTCTCTCGCCCTGGCAGCCTGGCTCAATGACACTCGCAGGAGCCATTCCAAGCGACTTGAACGAAAGGGCCCCGCACGTCATTTAATCACAGATACCACAACAAAAGCGGCTCATACCAGCGTATTAGCTTCCTATTTTATCACAACCAATACATGTTTATATTCAGGGCCGGTACAACGACTGAAACACTCAACCACCAAAGGCGTCTTGTCTTATTTGTTCCCACTGCTGCGACTCCATCCCATCCATCTCTTCTCCACTTCGAATCCCCACAACATGAAGAAAAAGGCCCCGCTCCAGATGAAAAACCCGCCCGGTTCCTTTCATCTCGCTCGGCTAGATGAATTGCAACCGGGAACAGCATCTTCAACAATCCCAGCGACCTTAGCTCATCTGGGAGAGCGTCAGACTGAAGTCCAAACTTCATCATCTATCTGAAGGTAGTGTGTTCGATCCACACAGGTCGCAATGCTGTTTACTTTGGTGAGACATCCTGTCTCTCGGGTTTCAACTCGAACAATTTTTTTGCTATCCTGTGCATGTTCTCAGTCAGTTAAACAGCGTCTGGCTGGGAGGTACAACTTCATTTTCTATCTGAAGGTCGTGTGTTCGATCCACATAAGCCGCAAAACACTTTGTTTTTGCGCTCTTCACTTCATATGCGCATCCTTCGCTATGTTTTTGACTTTTCACTTTTTGCCAGTGAGTGAGTTGGTGATGAAGTCGTAAATGAACGCGCCAATCAAGTAGTAGAATCTCATTCACTCTCATATCTCTTAGTCTCAGCCTCTTCCGCAGTCATCCATACCTATCCATCAGTCACTTGTTGAACAAGTCAAAAATTCAGGAAGGAATTTCAGTTTCTTTTGTTTTGTCTATCCAATGTATCTATCATCTCTCGGGATTGGTTGCCCTAGGAGACAACCAAGATACATACAAACAGTATACAATTTACAACAGAATGATAACGATGTTTTTGTGTTTTCCAACCCCGACCGTGAGTGAAATGCGTATGCATCGCTTCCGCACCAAAAACAGATATTTCAAGCGCCGAAACCCCGACAATTCTTCTTCGCCGAGGAGATATTGTCATGATGAGAAAGAATAAAATGGAATGGTATTATAAAATACAACAAGGAAGCCCAAGGGACTGACGGCCAACTGACCCTGCCTGCCAGGGCCATCATAGTGCAAGAAGATACAACGCCGCAGCAACCCCGCATAGCCAGGAGAGACAAACAACCACGGCATCGAGTTGATAGTACCGTTCGAGAGAAAGCGCGCTGTTTTACCCGGCGATCAAAAGACCGACATGGCATTCAACACCCGTCCCGATGTTAACTGGCTTGAGCGTGTCCTCGCTCAGAGGCCTGGGTTTGAGGTAACAGTTTCCAGGTGCTTTGGCCTCGGTAGCGTTGGGCTTGGTCGACCACTGGGGAATGAAGCTCACCCCTGAGCAGGTTGTGTTGTTGTTGACGCCAAAATTGGTCGGCTCGTAACGGGTGTAAGCGGTGCAGGCATCCATGCAGGATGCAAAGTCGGCCGTAAATAGAGACAGAAGAGGCCCGTTGGGCGTGTCCCGGTTGCAATATATCGTGTACCGCAGCCCGCCGAGTACTTGGGAAGGTCAGTAAAGAAAGGTCTTGTCGAGCGCATGTGGATTTCACGGGAAGACGGGGGGAGGGGGGGAGAGAGGGGGTTTGATGGGATTCTTACAGGTAAACGAGGTGTAAATCGTCTTGTTCACGCCACTTGGGTTTGCTGAACACCCCTCGTCAATCGCGGAAGTACCGGTCGCTGCGGGAGCTGTGGATGTTGGGGTCCCCGTAATGCTCGCGAGTGACGAACTGAGCGCGGCCAACTTGTTCGCGTTGTCGTTCGCGCGGCTGGCTTCTATGCCGGTCCCGGCCGCGAGACCAATGACGGCCGCTGATAAAAGCGCAATGATGCATGAGAGGATGAAGACGAGCAGGCCGCAGCCGAGAATCGTTGTGCGCTTGGGCTTGCTGTCGTTTTGGGTGGCATGTTGAAGATTCGGGCTGAATGGAGAACCCGTCAAGCTCTGGGCACCATATGTCGATGTGCCAAAGTTGGACGGTGCAGAGGTTGGATAATGTTGCGCATCTTCTGGCTTGTGTATCGGTGAGTCTTGGTATGGGTGGTGCTGTTGATATTCGTGCTGCGGATACGCGACTTCCGGATAGTTCTGAGGAGCGGGCTCCAGGCCGGATTCGTACTTCACGTCAACACAAGTCAGCAACACCGCACTCGAGTTATTTACATGGCAGGAGGATATTTGAGTTATCCTGGCGTCTTACTCTGGTGGCCATGGCACTCACACGCCAACAGCGGCGAGACGAGGAAAACAAGGAGCACGCGCGGTGAGACTGGCGATGTCGGGGGAAAGAGGAAGCTGTCAACGGGCTGACGGAAGGAGGAGAATGGGAACCCGAGAATGTCATTCCAGAATCTTGGGGTAAAAGTAAGGGTTGCAACAACCCCTCTGTCTGGCCCTACCACGCCTTCCGGGGGGGCCAGGAGGGTTACATTGTCGGATCCGTCATGCCCATCGCGCAGAGTGGGATGGGCAATATGCGGCCGTGCCAATTAGAGCCATGTGAGGTGGTGACACGGACTACGGGCCGCAGCTCGTCAGATGCTTGTTGGCTTCGCCTCATCTCGGGTAGTGGTAGTGAGGGAGCTTGCGATTCTTTATTCAGGTTAATCTGAGTATAGGGTGTTTCAGCTTCGGAGAAGTAAAAAGTTTGCACCTTTGAGTCTCCATACGCCAGGCCGAAAACATTGGGACAGCGAACTGGAAGTCATCCGTTGGGTTATTATCCACAGCGGCTGAGGAGGTAGTGGATGATGGGAATGGTAGCGACGGTAAGCGACAATGCAATTATAGCATCAATTGGCTAGGAGTCGCCGATATTCGAAGCTGACATGTCACTTGAATAAAACAAAAAACGCTGTGATCGCCGCTTCGCTGAGCTTGTGGTACCGGGCACGAGACTGATGTGACTGAGCCATGCGGTGGCTGGTTGGTCGTCTCCTGATTCGGGGGCTGGAGATCGAGAATCATGCAAGCACCTGCACTGATATCCATCATCGTACCTCAAGTGCAGAGGAAGAAATCAGAGTCAAAGTCTGGAACCTGATCTACCCAGTCGATAGCTTGGTAGTATGCGCGCCGGGTCCTGGAGGTAACTGACGTCTGTGGTTGATCAAAAGTTCTGATCAAATGGATACCTGATGCACGTACCGTGCACGAGATGGTCAAGATGGAAGCAACCCTCGACCCAGGCTAGGGAAGGTGCCTTCCCTCGGAGGGCAGGTAAGACCGGGATAATTCTACACATCGGTCCGGGTATTCTCGAACGATGTGCTACACAGCACATCCATTGGCTTCTTCACAGTAACCAGTGGAACTACACTCCACCTCAGGTACGCACCCAAACCTGAGATTGTGTCGTTGAGGACGTCGCGTTTGAGCTTCACCTTGTGGACTGCCCGGAACCAGGAACTCTCTCCAACGGCTCGGGACTTTCTGTCACGGCCCTGCCCTGAATCTGGGCGCCCGTTGGCGCTATGAAACATCACAGATGCGGCCCGCCCGGTGCAGTGTGTCCAGCCACCAACGGCTTTGTAGGGCCAGCAAGAACCCTGAGTTTTTTAGGTTTTAGGTTGTCTTGGGGCCCCGCAACCTTCTCTGCTTGCTTCCCCTGCCCCTTCTCCAAAGTGACCCGTACCTGCCTGAGCTAGGCCTAACTCGTAGTCTGAGCACCGCTGCCGTTGTTGAGCTCAGCGTCCATCGCATGCATGTGCCATTCCCAACTCAGGTCGCGACGAATTAGTTCGAGGAAGCCGCAGGCCGGTGTTCGACTTTGTTGGTTTCTGTTGTCCTCAAGCCTTGACTCCCTTATTAGGTCTCTACCGAAGTACCTAGGTAGCCCCTGAACCCCCACCTGCCATGTGCAGACCTACGAGCTGACCAGACACATGCGACACGTCACGTTTTAATGTCCGAGGGTTGCTGTCCTGCTGCCTTTCCTCCTTCTCTCTCCCTTTGGTGTCTCGGATGATGATAATGGCATTTACCAAAGGTGCCTAATGTAGGGGCTGGAGGCAAGAGAGCGGCGCCCTTGAAAGACCATACAGTACTAGCCTACAAAGGCGACCAGCGACCCGATCTCACATGCTGACGGCATCACCTTGCTCGACATGATTTACTACTAAAACTACCCGACCTGGCACATAACCCCCCACTTCTCCAAAGCGGTGCCTTCAATCCATGGATGTGTCCCGTAAGCTCCGTACCTGGAACCGTTTAAAGCAACATACTATATAACCCCCGGACCATGCCCACCTACCTCTGCCACGGCTTCCGCTGGCAACGACGAAGCATTCGCGTCTATGTGGTTGTCCAAAACCTCGACGATGTGTCCCCCGAGTGGGTCATCACGCCCAAGAGCTCGCAGTCGCTTCTCGAGTCCTTCTACAACCTTTTCGATTTCCTGCCCTACCGCGTCCCTCCGCCAAGCCGTGGGCCATCCATCGACAGCGAACATGAACGCGCATGCGAGAGCGGCGTTTTGAATGCGAACACTACCAACGCCAATAGCGCTATAGGCGGTCGAGGCCGCAGCGGCAGCGGGACTCGCAGCCGTAGCCGGAGCCGATCACAAGAACAGAACCAAAGCCCGAATCACAGCCGCCAACTGTCGCATGCACAAACCCAGCCGTCGTCACCACCGCCACTACCACCGCTATCGCCTGACGCGTACCAGAGCACAGATTACAATGGGAATGGGGGCGGCGAAGACTTCCGCGCGCAAGACTGGTCGGTGATCAAGGTGCTGGAAGAATACGACCCCCTAAATCTAGACGAAGTGTCACGGCCATACGCCTACGTTGCCGACTATGCGGTGCAGATCGACCTGTCGGTCTCCATAGCCGAGGAGATCCGGCGGTACGAGGAGCGCAACCGGGCCGACCGGGACCCACCCATGACGGGGCAAGCGAGCGACGAGACGGGCCGCAAGAAGAACAGCAAGAAGCCCGGCTGGTTCGAGAAGCTGCGCGACCAGCTGCAACGCGGCGAGGATATCCGGTGGTATGTCGTGGTCAATGGCGACGAGATCCGCGACTGGCCCGGCGAACGGGTGGAATCCCCGCCACCGACACCCGCGCAGATGCAGCAGCACGCCCAGTACCAGCTTCAACAGCAGGCCTTTAAGGAGGCCGATCGGGAGAGGAGGAGGAAGGATGCAGAGGCGACGGGGATCGTGCGGTCGGACCGGAGCAGCTTGATGAAGCCCGCGCAAGCAGAAAAGGAGATGCCGGCATTGCGGCCGAAAATGTCGGTAGGCGAGGGCGGCGGTGGTCAGGAGAAGCGAAAAACCTCGAGTAAAGGGGGCGGCTTCAGGCGGCTGTTTGGCAGGGCACCCAAAGACGAGAGAGACGAACACTCGCCATGAAGGCGAACCATCATCCCCTTTCCCCTTTCACTCGACGCTCTGTTACCAGTGAGGGCTTCGAGTTCTCATATAATCTTCAGGTAGACCAAAAATACAGTTCAGTCGGACACAGCCTCGCTTTCAAGCTTCTTCGGATTATGCTTAACTTTGGACGAGATACCTAAAATGTGAAGGGACGACTACAATGGCCAGTGTGGGGAATGTTGCTGGGCGTTTGGAACGGTCGTTCGCAATCGTGGGATTGGGGAAGGGGCATGAGCGAGGCACGTGGGAGGACAAGGAGAATGGGGAAAACGGGACCGGAGGCTTTAATTCATGGCGATGTCTTTCTGAACGGCATTGGTCTCCGGGGAAAAGCGAGGATGTGGGGTGTTTGAGCACCTCGTGCCTTCTAGGTTTGCACGACCGACTTTGGGAAGTGGGCACGTAACCAGTCGTGAGTTTAGTCGAGAAAAAAAGAGGAGCCAATTCCGACGGGAGCTGATGGAGATGTGTCATCCCGGTGAACCAAGGCAGTTGCAATGTCCAATGGAGAGAATAGTACACAGCAGTCGCGTGCGCGTTGCGAACATCGGACGCGCGTTGGTTTGGGTGTGGTGGGCAGGTGGTCGTCTACTTCCTACCCGAGAGAGGTATGTAGGAAGGAGCGAGGCTCTTTATTGTTCTATTGACGTCCATTGCTGCTGCCGTCTGCATGGAAACAGATGGGCAAGGCAGGCGACCGGCAGTGGCTGGATGTCAGCCTGATGGTCAGATTTTTACCATGGTGCATCCTTCGACCGGGCCTCCCCGGATGTCGGTCGGCGGACAGCCTGTGAAGTGCGAAATGCCAGTCGAGCGGATTCATTCATTGACTGAATTGAGGAAGGTTTCCCTTAGCCAGCCCGTATCCCGTCCGGCCTCAAGCCGGCTTCAAGGTGCCCACCCTGCGTACCGTTGTTGGAGGTGGGGCCTTCGTGTGCTTGGCAGTCGAGTGGTGCGCATGATGCCCCGCCCCACTAGTGAACATGTCAATCGAAAGGCGCGTTCGTCAATTCTTCACACCGACCCAAACGGCCACTTACCTCAGCCAACCATGCAGCCCACCAACGAATGGGTGAGAGTGCGAGGGTGACTCGGCTCTTTGAGAAGAGAGATGAAGGCAATGGAAGTACCTGCCTTCCCTGCCTTCTCTCCTGATTGCCATAGAGAACTATTGTTTTCCATAGCCAAAGTCACGGTTGGGAAATAGCAACCAGTGCTCTGCAGCATCTTAATTGACTAAATCTTTGTTCCTTCCCCTCATCTGTCATCGTCCATCACCACCCGCCCCCCCTCCGTGTTCCATGACCGGCCTGGAGACTCTGCGATGCTTTGCTGTCCTTGAATGAGACCGGCAGTCTACCCACGGCTTATTAAAATATTTATTGCTCCCCTCCCCCTCCGATTTCGAGGAGCGTGTCATCCGGCGCGCCCTTTGGAGGTCAGCCTCGGACCATAAGCGGCACTCTCCATTTGACGCCTTTCGTGTCGCGCGCCCTATTGTGGCATGCCCGTGATACCCGAAATGGACGAGTACGTCAACTGGGACCAAGCCGACCCGGCTATGGGCGCCGCCGGTCTTGAATATCAGCTTGGCCCCCTGGCTTCCGGCGACCCGGTCCACGATCTCGACCTCGTTCTTGAGAACGTAGAGGGTGACGACTTCTCCTACTGGGCATTGCAGCACTTTGAGAACAGCAACCTTCTCACCCTGGACCCGGCCCAGGTCAACAATTCCACGACGGTCATGGACACAGCCATGGAGCTGACCACCTCGCCCAAGGCCATCGAGGAGTCTCTCGAGGTTGAAGCCCCAGACGCACCATGCGCCCACTGCCAGATGCGTGGCTACGACTGCAAACGCATCCGCGAGGGTAACTACAAAGGCTATTGCACCAGCTGTGTAGCTCTGCGGTGTGCCTGCAGCTTCGGCCTGGCACCCGCCACCCACGTCCCTACCGACTCAGCATTCCCACACAACCCATGGCCCTTGATGGGAGACCACCCCGACGCCATCACACAGGAAGGGTTCAAGCACCCGGAGAAGCTCCAGACTCCCCTTTCGACCCCCAGCTTGCCCGACCCGACCTCTATCCCAAGCCAGGAGAGCACCGCACCAATGGCCATCACGACGGGGCCCAAGATCGGCGCCCGTTTCTCGAGAGAATCGGTCAAGATCCTGAAGAACTGGCTATCTACCCACCACAAGCATCCCTATCCCAGTGAGGATGAGAAGACCATGCTCCAGAAGCAGACGGGTCTCGACAAGACTCAGATCACCAACTGGCTTGCCAACGCCCGTCGCAGGGGAAAGATAGTTGCCCCTCGGTCGACGTCGCCAGGCGTCAGGAGCTTCTCGAATGCCATTGACATCCCTCAGAGGAGGGGCACACCGGCATCCTTCGAGAACATGAACCCTCTTCAGCGGTGGCAGATCTCGCCACCGGAAAACGAACCGGCATCGGTAACAGCCATTGCCCGCGCCGTCACCGCTTCTGCGGGAACATTGTCCTCGGGTCTCAACAGCCCCTACAGCCAGAACTTCACCGACGACGGCTCAGGCAGGTCGCTCTGCGCCGTCTCCTCAATCAGCAGTGTCAACACATCGCACTCAAGCGGTGGCTCTTTTGCTTCGGCTTATTCCCATGCGTCTCGGAACTCCTTTGGCTCGCTCGGTTCACTCGACCGTGGACGGAGGCGGAGAAGGAGGAAGGTCGCGGCAAGGAAACCAGAAGAGAAGGTTTCTCTATCAACGCCCCTGAAGACTTTTATGTGTACTTTCTGCACGGAAACTTTCAGAACCAAGCACGACTGGCAGAGACATGAGAAGTCGCTGCATTTATCTCTAGAACGCTGGGTCTGTACGCCAGACGGTCCAAGGGGGGTCAACAGTGACAATCAGATCTCTTGCGTGTTCTGTGGTTTAGCAAACCCTGACGATGATCATATCGAGAGCCACAATCACTCTGCTTGCCAAGAGCGTACGCTGGAGGAACGCACCTTCTATCGAAAGGATCACCTGCGCCAGCACTTGAAGTTGGTCCACGGGGTCAAATTTGCCGACTGGTCCATGAACCAGTGGAAAGTGGCCACCCCTGAGATTCGTTCCCGTTGTGGGTTCTGTGGCATTGTTATGGACACATGGACCATCCGTGTGGACCACCTCGCAGAGCACTTCAAGACCGGAAATACCATGGCCGACTGGAAGGGAGACTGGGGCTTTGACGCTCCCGTACTTGATATGGTCGAGAACTCGATCCCACCGTGTGAGTCATTCTCCCTCGTTGCCGTTTGGTTGTCTTTGCCCCTTTTTTCCCCCATTGCTGACATGTTTTGGTAGATCTCATTCACGACGAGCGTGCAACGCCTTATCCATACCAGGCTACCCAGGGCTCGCCCGAGACGGCGCGAAATGCGTATGAGCTCATCAAGAGCGAGCTGATGTACTTCATCACCAATGAGACCGCCACCAAGGGAAAGATTCCTAGCGATGAAGAGCTCCAAGTTGAAGCTTGCAGAATAGTGTTTGGGGCTGAAGTCCTTTCCAAGCAAGGGATATCATCGACACCATCCTGGCTGCGGGACCTGCTGCTCTCCTCGGACCATTTGGCACTACAAGCGCGTCTTGCGCCAATAAGATCGCATGCCGACAGCCGCCAGTCCCAGCTCAAGATCAATGGCAAGGACAACATATTTGAGGAGGATCCGTTGGAGCTGGAGCTCCGCGAGTTTGTGAAAGCTCATCGCCTCATTGGATTAACTACCTTAGACAGGGAGCTTCAGGGAGAGGCATGCAAGATCATTGGCCGCATGGAGGAGTCGTCCAGTCTCCCGTCAGACGAGGTTGCCAACTTCTTGGTTCGTCTCATATACAGCTCAACTGGGTGGCTTGCGGGATTCAGGCAACGAGCAACCCTGCCGCGTTCGGAGGACGTAGGCGACGAAGCGAACAGATCTAAGGATCTCACGAAAATCGATTCGACAATCCACAACTACAGCCGTTTGGAGACGGATCTGGCCGAGTTTGTGCGCACACAAAGGTCAATGGGTGTCGAGCCCAGCGACGCCGACCTGCAGAAACAAGCTCGCATAATAATCTACGAGTTCGACGACGGATGGAACCAAACAGCCGCTGATAACGAGGCCTGGCTGAGCGCCTTCAAGCAGCGGCACGTGTCGTCGCTCTCGAGTGCTGGGAGCGCAACGAGCAGTACATCGCTCACGGCACAAACCAGCAACACTCCGGCTTGGTGCTCGGAATCGCGACGACATCACACGCCCAACTCGTCTGGCAACAACAGCTCATCGTCGTCCGGCAGTCCATCCTTGTTCGTCAACGACTCCAACTGCTACCGCAGATTATCTCGGGAATTAGGTCGCTATGTGGCATCAACAATATCGGCAAACAACCCCAACAGCCATGTTCCCAGCGACCAAGAGCTGCAACACCAGGCGCGCTGGATTCTATATGATGAGTGGGGCTCTCCCGTCCGCCCCAAGACCATAAAATGCTAATTCTCTGCAGCGACGACCCCTGGAACCAAACGCCAGCAGACAATGCGGAGTGGCTTCGCCGCTTCAAACGCGAGGTCGGCATTCTCACCGACACATCGATTCCGGGCCTCACAGAAGGCGATTGGTGGAATGGTTTAGCCCAAGGCAATTCCGGGTTTCCTCCACCTTCCACGAACGCCAACGCTCTAGCCACGTTCGCGACCACTGGCGGGCAGGCAGCTATCACGACGCAGGATGACTTTAGCTCATTCCCAACCGGCAGCGCCACCACAAACAACTTTTTGCAGTCCCTGAACAACGCCAACAACAGCCCCACATCACGTCGCACTCAATCACCGCCTCTCGTCTTCTGCTCGCGCGAATTGGAGAGTGGTCTCGATGACTACGTAACAAACGAGGCAGGCCTCCTAGGTGCAGTGGCATTCCCCAGCGACGAGGCTCTACGCTCGCGCGCGAGGGAAATTCTGCAGACACCCACGACGCCGGCCGACGACCCCGTGCTGCTCGAGAAGTTCAAAGACATGATGCGCAAGAAGCTGGGACTGATGGCGCCCAGCGGCGGGTCCGGTCTGGGCTTCATATTGGAGCAGGACTGCGGCGGTGGCGCCTTTGGTGGTCTGACCATGACGGACAGCGAGATGAACGACATTGTGCAGGACATGAACTTTGAGTTTGGGGATGCGTTTGACGATTTCTCGGGAGGGTTTACGGGTGATCTGTCGTCTTTCTAGTGACGCGCGCGGGCGAGAAATCTGGGATGACTTTCATAATGGCGTTGCAGGCTTGGTGTCTTCTATTTCAAAGGATAATAATGAGGGTATGTATATACGCTGGTATTGGATATGAGCGTCATTCGGGCGGGCAGTACACGGCATATAGTCCGTGGTCCATACATATTACATATATGTGTATATGGAAAGTCTAGATAGAGAACATTAATATGAGCTTCATGATGAATGAATTTAATACAGAGAAGCTGCCTGCGTTGACTTGCTGCATAGTCATCTGTATCATGATGTCTTCTTGCATCGACTCGGATTACGGGTATCGCTATTATGCGAATAAAGGAGTAAGATGGAGAGTCAGCAACTCGTGCTGAGAAGCCATGAACCAGCGTTACCATATGTATGCTCGTACGGTTAACAGGAAAAAGAACAAAAAAAGAAAAAAATAACCGTATAATAAATAACCTCGTCTTATATGAGGTTGGAAGACGGGACAAAAAGCAACGGTAATCTGCCGTTAGCAGGAATCGAACCTACGTTGTCCGCGTTTTGCAAGTTGAGCTGCCGCATCAATCCACAAGCGGAAGTACTGACCACTATACTATAACGGCTGTTGTGATTGGTGTTGCCATCCACAGGCTAGCTTATGTAGACAATCCACTCCCCCTACCGGAGAGTTGTCGAATGTGAATTACCAACTTGCTCGACACCTCATCATCATCAGATTGAGATTTCTTTGCGTGCTTCATTTTCATATTTTCTGTTCCGTTGTTTCTCTCTAACTCTCTTTTTTTTTGTCACTTTTCTTTCCTTTCCCTTTTCAACATCGACTTGCCTTCTGCAGCTCATCAATTCACTCACCTACTGGCCCAGCAGTGACTTTAAACTACGATTTTAACCCGTATGCAACACTCCTCCCTACCTAGTCGCAAGAGAGATGAACTTTGATCGAAGTTGTCACATTTACACTCAAAACATTGCGGTGCAACGCGAAGTCTTTAATTACACATTGTCACCCCCCACCCCATCACCCTCGCAGGACATGGTCATAGTACTCACTTATATGTAGGTCGCTGCCCCGACCCTCGCAGAATGCAAGAAATGCCATCTCGCTCAACACAATGCACACCATCGTAACCGTGATCATCCGTCGTCATCACAACCAAAACAAATGCACGTTCCCATAGTCTCCTCTAAAACAATAAGCAACCAGCAAGCAATCGGTGTCCTATTATGCTAGGTACCGAAATGAAACGGCAAGAAGAAGGAAGAAGGTATCATAAAATTCCACTGTGGCCCCCAGCCCCTAGCCCCAGCCCAGCCCAGTCCGGTCCCTTCCGCCCCCTCTCCAAGAATGATGATGAAAAAGAGAACAGAAAGAAGGAAAACAAAAAACGCCCGGCGCCAGCGAGTGCAGTTAGATGCATGACAAATCCCCGCCAGCCGTGACCAATAACAGAAGCAAAGCAAGCCAGCAAAGCAATTAAACGCCTCGACAAGGTGTCCATCAGCCGACCCATGTACCGTCCTCCGTCAGCCCACCCTCCTCCGCGCATTCACCGATATTTATGTACTTAATAATACAGCCACCTAGACCGGACCAGTCGCCGAGAGCAACTCACCAGTCGCCATCATCAAGCTCACCATCCGCATCCTGCTGGTTTGCCTCCATGCTCTGCTTTCTAGGCCTTCCCCGTTTCCTTGGCTGGGAGCTTGACCGCGCACGCTTCTTCTTGCCGCCCGCGGGAGTATTTCCGAGAGCCTTTCTCTTTCTCCCTCTCCCCGCCGACGGTTGATCATGCTCGTCGTCGTCATCATCGTTTCCTGGCGTGCTGGGTTCGTCGCCATTCATGTCCTCGTCATCATCCTGGACGAGGAACTCCTTGTCGACGTTCATGAGCTCGACAAATGCCTTGCAGGTCTGCACCATACGCTCGCGGGATGTGAGTGATGTCATGATGTTGGAAATTTCTTCCCAGACCTTGTCGCCTGTCACGCTAGGGACCTTCGTGGGCGCTTTACTGAGATCTTTGCCTTGGGTTTTGCCTTTGCTCTCACGGCGGCTGGTCGTGCCCATTCCATAGAGTCGGCGGAGGTGAGTGCGGACCTCCCACACCGCGAGGAGGATCATAGAGGCTGATGTTAGCTGGCGGAGCCTGGTCAGGTCGATTTGCAAGTGGCTAGGCTGTTGCTGAGCTTCTCCAAGTACGTCTGCCGATGGCATCGAGTCTAGAGTGTCCATGCGAACCTGGAACAGCTCGGACTCAATAGCCTGCGCCACTGTTGCGCCAATGGACGTAACAAGCTTCTCCAACATGGAGACTGTAGAGTGCAATTCTTTGATAGTAATATACTCGACGAAGGCAAGGTTTTCCACGATGAAGCGAGTGTACTGTACGTGCGGAGGAATTTCTTCCGACGTGTCGAGTTTGTTGACCTCAAACTCGATCTGCTTGCAGAGCTTCTCGAGAAACCTCTGTCGGTTCTTTGACTTGCTGATTTGGAGCACATCCATCATCATATGCAACTTGGGGACGAAAGGGTTTGTGGTGGCGCCCCGGGGGTCTTTCGCGATGTCTCGCTGGTAAGCGAATGACGCCTGGAGGGCCTTGACGTACTCGCGCTCGACAACCGTCTCATGCTTGCCGTGCAGTGCCTTGTGCTCGAGGTACGCAAGCTCGGAGATACGGCCATTGGATGATGTTTCCAGGGTGATGAACGTCACACCCGTCTCCTTTGGATGTACTAGGCCTTGTCGGTTGATACTGGCGAGGATCTCCACTGCCAGAAAGGCGTGATCGTCCTGCGTGGCTGTGGCAATTCGAATGATTTCCTTCAAGAATCGCTGTGTGGTAGCGCTAGCAACATCATCAAAGGAGGTCCCGCCGATCACTGTGAGCTCTCGCTTCTTCTCAGATTTGGAGCCATTGACTGAAGTAGCCTTTACCGCTTGCTCGGAGCGTTTCTCCTCGGTAAAGAGGAACTCCTTGAAGGACCGCATTATCATCGATTCAAGCACTGGGTTTTGCTCATCGAAAACTTGCTGGAATACCGTATAAACGTTGGCAGAATCGTAGTTTCGGGGCGATGCCTGGCAGACTAGCCCTACCGCATCAAGAGCCGCTTTCCTGACCTCTAATGGCTGAGATGGCGCGGCAAACGGTATAATGACATCGACCATGAGTTTTGAGACCGAAGTACCGGTCCATTTCGGGAAATTGGCCTTGAATAGTTGAAGATTGCTATCAAGGTCGCAATGCTTCCCAATCATGCCCACAATGAGCGTATACCGTTCGAATTGCCGAGTTTTGTGTTCATTGAAAGGCTCCTTCTGACTCATGAGGCGCATCTTTTGTATCGCTGTCAAGCTTGATGAAACGAGACGAGCGAGCTGTTCCGAGGTTTCGAGTAGGGTGCTGATGATCCAAAGACAGGCCACAATGTCATCCAGCAACGCTCGTGTGACTTTGGTAATAGCAGGTACCAGTTCCTTGCGCACATCCGCCAGGAAGGGAGCATGAGCACTCGACAGCTGTGGTAGAACTCTGCGGTAAATGACCACCACGGCCCTAGACACCGCGAGGTCCTCGCTGCTACCAATGCTGGTGATGTGGGGTTTAAGGAGACGAAGCTGCTCAAAAGTGAAGAGGCTAGCCTCGGCCTTTGCGAAAATCATCAAGACTTGCAAAGCATCACGGCCTGAAGGGACGGATGGGTCGTCGGAATCCGGGTTATCAACCAGATCAAACATGCTTGCAACGAGCTTCGTGCACACTTCCAGCGACGCCTGTGCGGCCTTCGACTCGGAGCCGAGCAGTGCCTGTAGGACCTTGTCGAGAACATTGCTCACGCTGCCTTGCTTCACAGTCTGGACCATGAGCGCAACATGATCTGCGAGCGAAATCTGCGAAACCGCCGAGTTCTCGCCATCATGGAACGGTGAAAACCAGACCTCCTCAATCACCTGGCGGGCTAGATCCCGCACACTCTCCTCCGGGTCTTGTACACGGTGAAGTATCCCGTTCGCAATCGCGCTCCGAACGGCTTTGTTGTTGTTTCGTAGATAGATATCCTTGGCGAGCTTCATGGCTCGTTTCCTGACTCCGGGGCCCGTGTCGATAAACCTCTCAACCACCGTCGCAGTCATCCTCTCCTCCAACGCTGGACGCATACCGATACATTTGCCGATAAGGCCCAGCGCCGAGTCTCGGACCTGTGTGGAGGAATCATTTGAGCATTTGAGTATCAGCTGGATGACCACAGAATCGCCGTCCAAAATGGATGGATCGGTCTCTAAAACCTGATTGATGCTCTTCAAACTCTTACTCCTCACAGTTGGCTGGTCGCTAGCCATCGACCCGAGTAGGATGTTTAATATCGCACTGAACGACTCGCAAAGAGGGGAGCGCAAGAGCATGATTGAGTACGAAAGCTTCGCCTGGCTAGGGCTGACTTCCTTGAAAGAGAATTCGCTGGAGAGCCAGTGGCGATCTAGTATCATCTCGCGGAGTCTGTAGGCGAGCCGGCCAAATTCCTGATCTCGTTCGTCAAAGTCATCCAGGAAGAGGTCGTAGCCATTGCAGACTTTGGTCGCCCAGTCAGAGATGATGAATGAGATGGCACTGGCGAGATGCGGGTCTTCGGTAAAACGGTTTTGCAGATATTCCAAGGTGGCCCGGTATGGCCCGGTCCAGGCTACCATGTGCTCAGGTCGTGAATTCAACTCCAGCGCCGACGCTGCAAGGTCGGACAAAAACATCCCTAGGTCGTCTGCATCCTTGGCGTCCAGAGAGTTGGCCGTTTTCCGAACATGACCCCGGAGTTTCGAGATCGAAGCCCCAATGATGCCCAACAACTCCAGCGCCATGTTTTTGGCTGGCACTCCCGTCTTGTCGCCCTCGACAAGCTGTCTGACCATCGTCGTAAGCAATCGCAGGAGGAGCTCAGCCGCTGGCCAGTCTGGGTTATCCAGACATGATGTGAAGTCCTCGACAAAGAGATCGAGGAGGTTACGGTAGGGCGTATCACCCGACTTTGTAGACTTGAGCGCGCGGTTGACAATGAACTGCACCACATATGATGCATTGCGTACGGCCGTGTCCATCAAAGGCGACGCGACGGAGTTGAGTTCTTGTATCGCCGTAGAATGCTGGGCTGCACCATGGCCTTCGTCGCGAATCGAGAAGGTGATGGCTTTCCCGGCAGAGGGACCCTCAACGCTGTCTTCGGGATTTTCCTCTGTTGACTGGGCAATTGTAGATCGATTACTGCCCTTGGAGTCGTCCACTTTGCCCGCACTCGTCTGGACCAATCGCATGATCAGCGCGGAAACCGGCTGAATGCTGCTGCCATCAATCAGCTTGAATGTCCTGGCTCGCTTGCCCAGCGGCAGCTTCTCCAACGAGGTCAAGATATCGTTCAAGATTCCTTGGCGTTGGGATGGATTCAAGAGGAAGATCTGCGAGAGCATATCCATAGCCGCCAGACGAAGTCCGTCGAACTTCTGAGTGTCGATGACGGATTCTCTCTCGGCATGAGCAGTCTCTATAAAGATGAGCTGAGACGACGCGAACTCCAGTGTGTTTGTGAAGGTATCTGAAGTGTCGATCTTGGACATCAAGGTCGACATTAGGGAAAAGAGTTTCTGGCAGTCGGAAAAGAGTGACACGATCTTCTTCTTATATGCGGTAAGGTGTTTGAAGAGGTCGGCCGTATTCCCGGTGCTTCGCAGCTCGGCGATGGGTATGACGATGCCATCCACAACTCGCTTGAACAGGTTGAGCGACTGCTCGATCGTACCTTCGGAGTAGAGCTGCTTGTCTTCACGACCGCCACACATCATCCTCAACGAAGTCCGTGCTGCTTTGATTGCGATCTCGAGACTGGGTAGGAGCTGAATCCACTGCTCGACATCTGCGAGCTCCCACGACCCCTCTATCTTGATCTCGAGAGGTTCAACATATTTTAGTGCAACCTCACAAAGTCGTTGGAGACGCAGAAGATCATCGAGGGGCGCGCTTTGAAAGCAGTTCAACGATATTGTCTTTCCAAGCAAAGTCTGGACCTTGGTTTGGCCTACAGACGTTAATGTCGTTTTGTTGTCGGCCATCAAGATGATCAGGTCGTTCCCGACTTGGTGTCGAAGCGCGTAATCTTCGGCCTCGAACACGCTTTGGAGAAAGAGTCTTAGGTCGTGGAAAGCTGCGTCGGCCCTTTGACGTAGCGCCAAGCTCTCTCCGTAGGCATCCTCGCCATCGAATTCTCCTCGTTTTCGCTTCCGTGATAGATTAACTGGCTCATCTGGTTCGTCGGGAACCACCATGAACTCGGTTTTGTCAAAGAATTTCGTGGCGGGGAGCTCAATAGCTATACCAGACCTTTGAGACCCCTGAGGGACCTGTGGGACCTGCGAAGCCGACTTGACCGGCGTCACTACTATGGCTTCTTCCAGGTCCTCGGCCGGCTGGGGTGACGCCAAGGCGGATTTAACTGGTCTATCCGTCTTCGGGGGGTGAATCTCATTCTCGACTTGAGGAACAGGAGCGGGTGTTCCGCCGGTGCTAGGACTCGCTCTCGGAGCAGGGCTTGCGCTCGCGCTTGCATTCACACTTGCTCTAAAAGCTGAGGAAGCCTTCTCGAGTTGACTTTTGGTCGGCAAATGGACCTCGACTCGTGCCAGATTCGAACCATGTGGTTGTCGGACCTTTTGCGTCGGGCTCTGCTTGACCTTTCCAGACTTCTGCGGGACCGGGGCGCTCTGTTTTGCGAGATTGGGCGTTCTAGTGGGCGCGGCTTGGTGACCGTTCGGAGATGTCGAGGTCGGTGTGTCTGGTGTTGGATACCGGAAAGGTATAGACGTCGATTCGAAGACCATCTTCGAGAACGGTGCGAGGCCGGCGGCGGCCCGCGAAGTGGATGTCGCAGCGGTTGCTTTTGGGCCGGTTTTAAACTTGCTGAGAGGTTGTTAGCAGGGTTACTGGATATAGCAACCTCGAAACGTACAACTCCGTGATATTCCCTTGTTTGAGGAGGTGCTGGACTTGGTTGAGCGTTTGTTGCAGGCGTTTTGAATGCGAGCCCTGGACCTGGGCTTCATGGTTGAGGGCATCGAAGTCTTGAGTCGAAATCAAGTCGTTTACACTGGGCGCGGGTGACGCGGAGCCGATTGACGGGGCAGGTAGCACGCCTGCGAAAGGAGAGAGTTAGAGACAAAGACAGACAAGAGTGCTCTACCACTCCACCAAAAGGCTCCAAGCTGGCTAGGTCGGACATACTCGAATCGAATGGGACAACCGAGGTGAAGGGCGTGTAGGGGAGAGCTTCGGAGAGATTGAAGGGCCGCCCAAACCCCGACTGCTGACCGGCCTGAGAGTTGCGGTCGTCGTTGGGGCCATTTTGAGGGCCAGGCCGAGGGTGAGCCATTGTGGTTGCTCATTCACGGCGCATGGTTGAACGGGCAGAAGACGAGATCGCGCCGGGAAACCAGCCACAGCCAAGATGCAGGTACAGGCGCCCGATGAGAAGTACAGGTCGAACACTGCTTGCCTGCCATGCACCGATGAGAAGGTGGAAAGCTCGAGTCTCTCACGGCGCCGGTAGGTTTGCGGGGTTGTGTGTGGCAGGTCGGTATTTGGCGGGTGTTGGCTTCGAGAGCTGCATGCGGATTTGGCGACGAAAGCGTAGATGGATCTGAGGTGTAGACGTGGTTCCAGGTTGAGGTGAGATGCGTTCGAGGCCAAGCTCAGTGAGGTTCGACGCCCCCGGGCTACCTGCGGGTTACAGGTTCTGGGCTGGAGCCATCCAGCAGCCTTGCGGTAGCGTCAAAAGAACCCTGTAGCTAGGTGCTTCCTCTGCCTGCCGCTCGTTGTGGGATCGACTTGGAAGACGTGAGGTGGTGGGGCCATTGTTCTGAAATGATCCGAGCGCCAGTCCTGGCAGGCATCCTGCACAGATCTTGAAAGAGCAACTCAGAACCTATAATTCATCAAGAAACAGACAAGAATCGAAGATACTTGGAAGAATGAGTGTAATTACTTGAGAGAATATCAAATGTACCAGGAATTCAATTGCCCTCAACCAGATTGCAAGTGGTTTGCAGTTCAGGTCCTGGTAGTCGGATACGGGTACTTCCATTACCCTGTACATACAACTGCATTCGCGCCGAGAGTCTAATTGGTCGCCTCTTTTGCAGGCAGGAGCAGGCGGGCGACAGGGGCTCTCAAGCGGAGCGCTGAAGGTTGCTTGCTCGCTCCAATTTTTCCCCATTGCCCATCCAAGTGAATGAACAAATATTCGACAAACCTACATTCACAATCACGAAGAGAAAAAAAGACAGACAACAACAAACAAGCTTAGCACAATGGCCGCCATCGGATCTTTGATTTTCTGCACGGATTGCGGCAACCTGCTGCCCGTGTCCAAGGGCACCGAGAAGAACATTCTCCATTGCGACTGCTGCGGAGCGGAAAACAGAGGTAGGCGACTTCGGAGTGGCTTCAGCCCAGGGACGCGGCAGAAGGTTACTTTTTACTGTTTACTGACGATTTCCCTCGCTCCAAAGATTACCCCTCCAAGACCGTCACGACCACAACGAAGCCCTCCGACTTCCCCTCGGTGTTGCGCCAGAAGCTCTCGATCCTCCAGACGGTCGAGAGGCACAAGGTTCAGACCGAGAGAATCGACGCCAACACCGACTGTCCCAATTGTGGAATCAAGGGTATTCGGTACTCCGAGGTGCAGCAGAGAGGCGCAGATGAAGGCTCGACAATTTTATACAACTGCGACTGCGGACACAGGTACGAACGGACTACTCGACAACCCCCTTTCTATGGTTTGTGCAACGCTTATGCTAACTCGTTATTTCACAGGTGGTCAGTGAACAACTAAACGCGGCCCGATCGAACGAGAATGGCGCACCAAAGCACAGAATTAGATCATGAAGAGGAGCGCCCTCTAAGCTACGCGTTTCCATAAATCAATGGCTGCATAGATAACCCCTTCTCAGGGCGACCCAATGCTGTTCAATGGATCGTACAACTACCCTCAACAAACCCAACCCGACAAATCTCCTACGCAGCTGTGCCAGCCGCCGCCTCCGGGATCAGCGCGTATTCTGTTTCCGCACTCTTCTCATACTCGGCCATATCCAACGCAACAATGACACTCTCCCGAACGACCTTCTCCTTGTCGTTCAGGAACAGCCTTAGCGTCTCCTCGACACCCTCCTCGTCTCCAAGACTACCGAGCGCCTCGGCAGCCTCGTGCCGCACCATGCTCGCCTCGTCGACGTTGCTCAGGGAGGCAGTGAGGGCCGGGATCGAAGCCGGGTGTGCTAGCTGTCCAAAGACAAACGCGATCTCGTGGCGGAACAGAGCCGACGGGTCATCGAGACCCTTCGCGAGCGCAAGGACGGCGGGAACGGCGGTGGGGAGGTCGGGAGGGGACGCCAAGTCGCGGAGGGCGAACATGGCTCGGTATCTCAGGAAGAGGGGGAGTTTTGTGTCCATCAGCGTCTTCTCCAGCTCCTCTACCGTCCGTTGGCCTTCGGGCATGGGTGGTGCCGGGTCGACCGAGGCGAAGTCGCTGTTATGCAGTTAGCAAGCAAACCAAAACCTCCAATAAAATCTACAAATTCCCAAAAATGAAAACAAAAATCCAAATGCACACCCGCAAATGACGTACCTCTTCTGCAGCTTCTCCTGCTTCCTCTGCTCCGACTGCTCCCACTCTATCCTATCAATCGCAATCTCGCACGTCTCCTTAACAACCACCTCCTCGCCCTCGCGGTCCCGGAACCGGTGCAGCACCGCCAAACTCCCCGCGTCACCAAGGGCCCCCAGCGCCTCGGCCGCCTCGTGCCTGCACATCGCATCCTCCTCGAGATCCTCCAACACGGTCGTCAAGTGCGGGATCGCGGCCTCGTTGCCCGTCTGCCCAAGGCAGTAGGCCAGCTCGTGCTTGAGCAGCGCCGAGGGCGATGTGAATGCGGCCGCAATAGCCTCAATGGCTGCAAGCGACTCGGCGCCCTTGGACTGGCTTGCAAGGTGCTTAAGGGAGAAGAGGGCGCGGAAGCGGACCGCCAGCGGCGTCGCCTCGGAGCAGAGGCTCTGTCGCAGGCTTGCTATCGTCGTGCCGATTGGCGCTTCGGCAGTTTCTGTGGTCGTCGTCATTTTGTTTTTGTATGTAGAATATATGTAATTTTGCTTTTCGAAACAAAGGGAATTTTACCGGGTTTCTTTTCTTTTGGTCGAGACTACAGTACCAGGGAATAATTAATGATGGACCGATCGATGCACAGCAGGGGAACGGGATAGTTCGATCTGTCAAACAAAAGTGGATGCGACGGACGCGGGGTGCTCATTTTTTTTGGAGGGGCAGTCCCTCAATCGACCCGCCGCCTATCGTTTATCGTTATCGATAACCATTTGTGGTGTGAATTCGGGGAACTGCTGCACTATGGAATCCTTGGCGCAATGGCGAGGTTCAATATCCACCACAGCCAAAGTTCCAGCCGGGCAGACCATTCTCAAACGAAGTCTAACCGACCGATCGAATGTTGCCACCAGTACCAGAGTGATATGCATATTCATACGGGTTAATGCAACTCATAAAATCAAGTCCGCTGCTAGAATGGTTGTTCTTTCCCCAGCAGTTCTAATTTCACAACCGAAACAGTACATTGATATCGTAACTATTGGTCATGATAATACATCAGGTATCCAAGGCGAACAGATTGCTTCCTTTCAACAGGCCGGACCATGTTCCAACATATTCAATATCAATTTTCAGGGGTAGATTGTAATGTTCCGTAGGTGTTCTCTTGCCCTGTGCCCACTTTCCTGGTGGAAAAAGACTCGAGGAGTCTGAGCAAAGGGCCTTCTATCTGGGAAAGTCCTAATCAAAGGACATTTGATCTACCAACGTTCCGTTCGGAGCACATCCTGGGATGGAAAATAGCTCCGGCTGTCTCAAGTAGACAGCACCGTTGGGGAAGGGGGATGGTGGAACCGTGCTTCGTCAACACGGCGACCAAGTCCCTCGGGGAAGGTGCGTTGAGGTGGTTAGTAGTCCCAGACATGCAATGCCCGGATAGAAAAGGTGGGACGGCGTTGTGAATGCCAAACCACACCTAAGCGTAAAATCTGAATTGGTATCTGACTGCTCTTGCATGTCTAAGTCGTAAAAGCCAAGATGCCAAACACACACATAACGCCATGCTTCAAAACCGCATCTTTCCTCACGCCAGACGGCTAATGCGTCCCGAGGCCCGCGGGTGGCGCCACTGTGCACCGTCCTTCATCTTTCAGATAGGGTAATATTGTTGCCTGCAAGATTAATCGACGATGTGTTGGAATAGCGGCGACATGGACTCGCCATAATGGTTCCTGCGTATCGCCTCTGCCAGAAGGAACGACAGGTCGAGAACCACGAGTTTCTTTGCGTTCCGAGCCTGCTCTTCCCGAATGGGGTAGCTGTTTGTCACAACGATAGCATGGATACAATCGCAAGCCTCCAGCTGCTCAAGACAGTCGGCTCCGAAGACGGCGTGTGTAGCGATGCAGTAGACTTTCTTTGCAAAGCCCCGCTTGACGACCGTCTCGGCGGCAGCAATCCACGAGCCGGGCTTATCGATCATATCATCAACGATGAAGACGGTGCGGCCCTTGACATCTCCGACCAAAGTGATCATGTGCTCAATCTTGGGGTTCTTGAGGATCTCGTCCTCTTCATCAGAGCTCGCAGCATCTCCTGAGCCGCCGAGGGCGTGAGGTTGTGAGGTGAAGAAGGACGACGCGTGAGACATGGTCATGGGATCCTCCTCTGGAAGGCTGGTATCCGCAGCAGATGTGGCCGGTGAAGGGAAATCGTCTGGCACGATATGGCCTTGGTACAACCGCCCGTGGGTCACCTCATGGGCGCGTTGATCATTGTACTCAAGGCCTTCATGCTCCGCGTCCTCGTCCATCTCGTCGATGACGGAGGATTGAGATGGCGTGACCGGCCTTCTTGCCGGGTGAGGCCTGGGATTGCTCGAAGTGCGCGACGACGGGCCATTAGCACGTCGTGGTGATCCCTGGGCATCCGCGATGGTACGGGAAGCCGCGCGCGCTTGTCCGTTTTCTGTTGGTGCGGTTCCATTCTCGAGCCCCGATGGGTTACTACGCACCTGATCACTACTGAGGGAGTCTAACAGTGGCTGGTGTTCGATACCATCGAGGTGATTCATAATCATGCTCGCCGTCATGTTGTTGGAGCCGCCACCCCTCTTCTTATCCGTGGTGACAATGCCAAAGTTGAGCTTGAGAGCATCGGCGAGCGACGTGACTCGTTTTGTGCCGCCGGCATTCTTGGACACCACGACAGCTTCTTTCCAGTTGGGTACGTTGTGTCGAATCCAACGGGCGATCAAGGGTTCCGCATGGAGGTTGTCCACGGGGCATTTGAAGAAGCCCTGCATCTGGGATGCGTGCAGATCGACCGTGACGACGTGCTTAACGCCAGCAACTCCGAGCAGATTGGCAAGCATCCTGGCGGTTATGGCACCGCGGTGCGACTTCTTCTTGGATTGGCGGCTATAGGGGAAGTAGGGCAGGACGGCTAGGTTTCTCTGTCAACCCGGAAATGGCCTTGAGCGGAAGGCGGCGGGGTGAAGAGGCGACGTACCCGTGATCTTGTTTGCAGAGCCGCCCTTGCACGCGGAGATCATGATGAGCAGCTCCATGATGGTGTCGTTGATCTTGGGGCTGCCCGACTGCACGACAAAGACGTCCTTCTCCCGAACACTAGTCAGGATCCTAACGCTCGTCTCGCCATTAGAGAACTGGGTGAGCTCGGCATCGGCCGGCGCCATGCCCAGGTTTTCGCATATTTTGCCTGTCAGTGCCGGGCAGGAACTGCCGGCAAAGATGAGCGTGCCACGCATGTTGAGACGGTGAGGTTTCAATTGGCGTCAATGGAGGTGAGGGGGAATTGGCCCTTGAATTTTTTTGAGGAGGGATGGATGGATGGATGCGCTTTGCCGACCCTTGGAGATTCAAGCTTGCCGGTTTGGCTTGGGGCTGAAGTGGGTCAACGGAGCCGCCTGGAAGGAAAGAGCCAGTGCAGTACTGAGATGCAGGTACCTGGTACCTTTGTCCGGCACCTACAGGATTCTGGGACCTAGAGTGTTGTTGGCGGGGTCCAGCTCGGCGACTAGTAATTTTGGGAATAGAATAGAGATGTGGAAATACCTGGGCGAGGGGGAAAGGCACAGGGCGTTTGGCTTTAATTTCTGCCTTGAACAAGAACGTTTTGTGTGAGACAAGAAGTGGACAAAAAAAGGCGCTGGAAAAACCACTGTTATGAGATGCAGGCATATCAAGACGGGAGGTACGGGATACCTCGGGTAAGGTACTTCTGGGAGCCTGCCCTTTGGTCGGGCGGTGGCGCTGTGTGCCTGCCCAGAGAGTCAGGCAAGAACCAGAACAGTCAGAGACCAACGGCCAGTGCAGAATACTGGTATCGCAGCAAACATGGCTATCCCTTCCACGGGCTATTCCTCTGATCCAGTATTGGCTGACAATATTTCATCCAATGTTCCCTCGCAGACACTCAACAGTCTGCGTGGCTAAAAAGCAAGAATTGAATGGCAACCTACTGTACACTAGTAGCACATCTGCCCAAAGGGACTCTGAACGGCAACAGCGACCCCCATAATTCTTGGCAGCACTTGCCTCACACTCAGAACACAGAACGGGCCAAAAGCTTACAACAAAAACCCCCACCAAGTCCCTCCCCTCCATGCGATTACTTTAAGGTACCTACTCGGGCATTCATATAAGCGGCACTCGAGATGGGCATCCCTCATCTCAAACGCTATCTCGAGCCGTATGCGAAAAGAGGCACAGTCTCCTCGTGCAAAGTGGCTCTCGATGGGCCCGCGTTTGCCTACTTCATTCTCGGGCTCTGCCTGCGCAAGACGTCCAGAAGTCCGTTCGAGCAGCCGTCTTATGAGCTTCTCGGCCGCACCGCCATCGCATGGCTGGACCGGATTCAGGAGTGCGGACTTTTCATGTAAATAAACAACCCACTTCTTCGTAGATACTTAAAAAGTAATGCCACAGCTGCTCACTATTACCACCCACAGATCAGCCATCTACTTCGATGGCTTCCTCCCCACCCTCAAACAACCAGAGAGGATGCAGCGTCTCCTGAAACTATCCCAAGAACTGCGCAACTACCACCAGACCTGCCCAGCCGGCGTCCAGAAGGAGCGCGCTCACTTCTCCCCCGATGCGCCAGTGGACCTATTCCCCAGCTCATCAGCAGGCGAGAGCAAGGGCAAACCACCTGTGCCCCCATTCCTCGTCCCAGCCATCATCGACGCCCTGTCAAGCTCCAAACGCTACGCCTCCCTAACCGAGGTCGTCCCCGCCGAAGCCGACGTATTCTGCGCGCGCCATGCCCGCCAACACGGCGGCGTGGTCCTCACGTCGGACTCGGACCTCTTAATCCACGACCTCGGGCCGGAAGGGAGCGTCATCTTCTTCGGCGACATCGACGTGAACACGGAGACAGAGTCCACCATGACAGCCACAGCCACCGCGCTGCAGTACACCATCTCCGACATCTGTCAACGCCTGTCCCTCAACCCGTCAACGGGGATGGCTCACCTCGCCTTTGAGTTGACCATGGACTCGCACCTCTCCATCGAGCAAGCAGTCAAGCGATCGAGGAAGGAAGATGCCGTTTCGCTGTATCCCGAGGACTACGCCGACTTTCTCGAGCAGTACTTGACCCCTGAAGAATCTGCTTCTTCAGACATAGAAGGCACATCACCCCGCCTCAGTCTCGATCCGCGGATATCGGAGATTGCGTTGCGCGCTTCAGGGACTTTGCAACCACCCGAGACGCCCGATGATATAGGCCGGCACACGCAGGCGGGTAACGGATTATCCATCTACCTCCCCTTCCTACTAGATTCGCCCCTGAGGACAAGTGCCTGGGAATCAAGCAAGAGAATCCGCCAGCTCGCCTACACACTCCTCCAGCCAGCAGAGGGCAAAGCGCTACGCTCCGTATCCGAATTCAGGAAACTCCAGACCGCCTCGGCAGGAATCCAAGTCGAGCTGTTATCCTCCCCCGCCGTAGACGAGGAGGCCTCCACTCTCCTAGACGTTCTATCAAGCCTCAAACTCGGAATAACCAACCCAGAGACAATCTGGCTAGCTCTATCCATCTACTACGACATTATCCTAACAGTAGACCAAGGCAAGACCCGACCACTAAGTCTCGACCTGTTCCGCCTAGCCGCTCTGGGGAAACTCGACCAACTCTCCTGGGACTTTCTGCACTTTCTCGCGCAAGCACAAGCAACGTACTACTCGCTACGAATCCTGCGACAGCTCATATCATTCAGACAGCAGCTTCACGGTGCCCTATCTACGCCCATGAAGAAACTCGATGCTATGCTTTCCGACCTGCCTTCGCTGGCAGATTTCCCTTCCCCAAGAGGCTTTGCCGACATGCTCAGGCAGACAAAGGAGGCAGGGGCATTGAAGTGCCTGGCCGGCATATGCGTCGAGTATGAGGATATCGTTCCGCAACTGGAGACGCCGCGGCCCAAGAGCGATAAAAGGATGAAGAGGCTGAGGCCGCCCCAGGACAGCACCCCTGCTAGAAAGAAGACGAATAATCCGTTTGGTGCTCTCGCCGTTGATGAATGAAGAGAGGCCACTAGCGTATCCAACCCAGACTGTGCCTTAGCTTGGTAGCTGGATGCCAGCGAAGAAATGGCCGAGCGACCGACGTAGTGATGAAAACCTGGACAAGAGAAGAATTCAAAGTCTATCTCGCCTTACTTCGTCAATGTTGACGAGGTACGGTTTGGCTTGTCGCCAATTGAACACAGAGTAACCCCGGGGACGCCTCGCAAATGTTAATCCAGATCTTCGGCCTATTCTCCGTATCTACTGTACACCTATATGTAGAAAAGGACAAGAAAAAGAGTACAAGTGCGGACGGACATTGTTTATTAGAACACATACCACAGGACCGGGGGAATCGCCTCCCCAATCCTTCCCTCCCAAGATCGGCATCGAAACAACCTAGATACTAGCCCTCCGAGGCGCCATCGTCCTCCGAAGTGCCTTCTTCGCCTCCGTCTCTTCAACAAGAGGCAAGACGCCCTTGTCCCTCAGACCCTGCAGGAATTCCTGACCATACTTGTACCCCAGTTGGTAGATCTCATCAAACTTCCCAAAGTCTAGCGTGCCATACTCGTCGATGGGCGGTCGCATATAGATGCAGCCGGGATCGATCTTGGCCCTCTCCAGCGCATCGACGCTCGAGACATAGGCAAGCCTAGCCTGGATCTCTGCTAGAGTGGGCGGATTAGGCACCGACGAGAAGGGGTTCCAGCGGTTGAAGAAGGCCCAGGTGCCCGAGAGGGAGTCGCCGAATTCCTGTGGTGTATCGTCGTCCAGCGAACCCACGTCGATGGCAAAGATGACGTCTGAGCCCAATGACTTCATGTGCGAAACCGTGAGGTTGTCGATGTAGCCGCCATCAAGAAGCATGCTTCCCTCGTCACACAGCGGCGGGAGCAGGCCTGCCAGCGACATGGATGCCCTGACATACCTCCAGGCATAGCCGCTCGTGTGGAACTCTTGCCGGCTCTTGCTGATGTTGGTGGTGTTGCAGTAGTACTCAAGCCAAAAATCCTCAATTTGCGTCTTGCCAAACGTCTTGAATATGCCGCGGTTGAACTCGTGGCCAGTAGTGTAGGATGCCGAGGGGTAAGTCAAGTCAAAGGCAAACCTCCACATGCTCGACATGCGTCCCGCGAATTTCTTTGCCAAGCCGTAGATGGGGACCACATCGGCGTGCCTGGCATAGAGCGCGCCAATGAAAGCGCCGATAGATGTGCCCCCGACAATATCAATGGGAATTCCAGCCTCTTCCATGGCCCGGATAATTCCGATCTGCGCTATTCCTCTGGCGCCACCGCCGCCGAGAACGAGGCCAACTGATTTTCCACAAAGCCTCCTCGCTAAGCGGTGAAAGTCCCCCTTGAATGCAGCATCCTGCGCGTAGAATGGGCTGTGTCGTACCTTTCTAGATGTGTATTTCTGAATCTCGGCCTGCAAAATCTGGACACGTTCCTTGAGACTGGGCCCGCTCCGTTTCGTAGGTGGATGAATTGGCATGGTGTTGGCGTTGTATGCCATCTGGACGTGAAAGTGGCCTCCGTTGATCCACATCCGGTTCTTGAGCCATTTCCTCGTCAAGCCGGAGCCCGAGTACCGTTCTTGGTGGAGAAGGACAAGTATCTTCCGGGCTGTTGACTTCATTCCGAGCATGAAGCGCTCGTATTCTCCGATCTCGGGCGAACCATCAGCCAGACCGACAAAGAGCACACAATCAGCCTGGGTGATGCAAGTTTGTGTCCATGGGGCGTTCACGTTTGTATCTGCGCAAAGTGATTAGTTTCTTCCTCAACATGGACTGAAAGAAAGAAAAGAAACGAAGCGAGCAATCGCCAGATGGCGGGACAGCAGTGCGTAGGACTCACCAGCCACATAGACAACAAGTCCGTATTTTTCCTCCAAGTCCGCAAGATACTGGGCCAGCTTGAGTTTTCCCATCTTGTTAAACGCGTGTTTCCCGAGATGGTTCAGGATAGCGGCCTGATGAAGAGAAGTAGCGCCGTTTGGCGGCCCAATCTGTGTCAAAGCATTCATGAGTTTGTTGCCAAACTCTATGACAGGGACCCCTGCTGTGACAGGTAGAATCGCAACGGTTCTCAAGTTGAGTGTAGATGAGCTCTTGTTGACCGCACTTCGGACTGCGCCGTCTTTGAAACTCAACACGGATGGGCCATCGGTAAGAGCTCTCATCCGGGACGCAATAATCTTCGAGATCTTGATGGTGATGTTTGGATGTTCCTGTGCCAGGCTGTTGAATAATGTCCGTGGAAATTTGACCACCTCAGTGTCCCGGATGGCATGAAGGGTTCCCGATCGCTCGGACTCAGTCAACACCTCGAGTTCTCCAATACTCTCTCCCTGACCAAACTCGGCTTTGACATTCACGCCACCGTCCTTCTTGTCCTCGACCAGTCGTAAGCGCCCGTTCAGGACAATGTAGATAGCCTCGCTTTCCTGTCCTTCTTGGAAAATCACTTGACCAGCATTGACTTGAAGCCACTCCAAGGCAAAATCAATATGCAGAATCAAGCGTGGGAGAAGGCTGGTCAGTCTCTTTGCCATGGTAAGCAGGACGATGGGATACCGGTCCACGATCCGTTCAATGGAGGCTCGTGGAAGAAAGCCAACATAGACATCCGTCTTTGCTACCACGTCGATGAAGGACCGGTAAGAGGAGATGGTTCCAATATAACCAGCCAGTCCGCCTGGCTTGATCAAAGCGACACTCCGTCGCCCAAGCTTGGCCCCTTTCCGGGCGCCCGAGTCATTGTGGTTCGGCATGCCAAAATGCTCAGCATTCTCCATTGCATTGAAGGACGACTTGCTCGCCGATTGAAGAATATCCGAGGATGATTCCTCGCCCTCGATGGAGATGTCAAGAAAGCCGTCGATGACATAGTATAGGCCTGGATTCCTCTCTCCCTGTTCCACCAGCACAGAGCCTTTAGGAAAAAACACGATCTCGACCTCATCTTTCATATCTTGCGCTAGCACGTGCGCATTTGCTGTTGGCGAGACTGTGTGTCCCCCCGATGTCATTGACTCCGTGTCGCCGTCACCAGACCCATCCAATGCCTCCATAAATCCAAAGGCGTTGTGGCTGAAGACAGCCTTCTGGCGTCTTTGGTCGAATGAAACTAGCCTTGGGGATGCTTGGGTCGAATCTGGTTCTCGGTGCCCACTGCCACTTCCGGTCAGGCCAATGGACTTGAACATGCACTCCAAGATGGATTCGCGGAACATGTTGTCCTCATCTAGTGTCTCCCTCTTGTCGAGAGCCGCATGAGCATTTCTATGAGATGCAAATGGGTTGAAGGCACGCTGGGTAACTGGGGACATTGAGTTTTGTAGGTCGAGCTGCGGTGATTGGGTTGCTGAAAGATCAGCACTTGAAGGTCTCTGTGTGTCGCCGCCTCTTGATGCTTGTATATTTGACAGCAAATCCCCGGGGCTGGGAACATCGCGTGGAGACCGTTCCAGTGAGGGTGCCATCATGTTGCCAACCTCGGATCTATGGCGTTGCTTTGAAAATGCTTGCAAAGCTGCTTCCTTCCGAAGCGTGGTTGTTGAGCGACGCCGACGACCAGCATGGACGTTGTGAAGAGCAATTCCTTTTCCGACCTCCTCTTCCCCGATCCTTTCCCTTTCCCGGTTAAACTTTTCCTTGAGCCTGTCCAGTGCATCACCCCTGAGGTCATTGGGCAGTTGTCGCATCGTGTATTTCAACACGTTCCGCTCGATCTGCAAGACCTCGCCTGTCAAGCCAAGGTAGCTGTATGCCGTCGCGAGCGTTACCCGCTGGAATCGCGAGAGAATGACGTGAACGATGTGTGCCGTGGCCTTAGGATATATTCTTATTAAACGCCTGAAGGCGCTTGCTGGTATTATAGCTATCGTCGTGTCTACTGTTGCTCTGGCGATGATATCGGGATGGGCGGAGCTAGTACCGCGCCGCTGCGGCATAGGTCTGCGAGGCCTTTGAGGGTCTCCGGCGTCGAGAGACATAGGCGGAATGTTAGAGAAACTCCGATTGCTCTCCGGCAACGAGAGAGGCTCAGGGAGAGGCACCTGTACCGCAGCCTTCTTTCCGGGTCCCTCAAAGTGAGGGCTGTTTGGAAAGGATACCGGTATGTCATGCGACTTGCGAAAGCCCGCACTCGCTGGGAAGCCGGGGAGAACAGCACTGGCATCGGCGGTTCCGGGTTCCGAATTATCGTCGTCATTATATCTCAACTGGATGTCTTCAGTAAAGAGTGACATGATGGAAAACAGTGACGACATTGGTGCGCCATTCCGGACTTCGGTGAGAAGTTGGTAACGCTGTTGTCCAGGGGCAAAGGTCTCATCCTCACTCGAGGAAGGCTGGAAAGGGTTTGCAGAATGGGTGTTGTCGAAGGCACACTGATTGTCTCGGGAAGACTTGACAAAGATTTCGACCATGCCATCAACCACGATGCAGAAGCCCTTTTCTTCCTCCAGATTGAGAGTTTCACCGGCTATGAGCTTCTTGGTCTGCATGCTACGAGTCAACTCGTGGAACACAGGCCGCTCCAGGTAGCCAAAGATCTTGATGGCGCTTAGAAACTCATCGAAATAGCTTGCCAGGCCGTGTTTGGCGCCTTCTTCCTGGGTGTCCGGGAACAGATCGACATCTGGCTCCTTGCGCTGCGGTTCAGGGGGGAGACGAGAGTACATGTTGAGGTAGCGGTACCGCACAACCCAACTAGCCGCCGCCATCATGATAACCACGATGATCATCCTGTGGTCCCAGTCAGACAAGATCGTACACCGCGGACATGGTCGCGCGAACTGGAGCTGGGAATCTTACAGAGTAGTTGCGTTCATGGTCACGGTCAGACGTGTCGAGAAGACGGTGAACAGGAAGGTGGGGATATTGATGGTGGCCAGCTTGATTGTGAAGTAGAGTATGGTCGAAACCACCTGCAATAACCACAAGATGAGTCTCGCAAACAAGCCCAGCCAGGAAGACGACCCGTGAGCTGCAGCGACGTCGCTGGCCCTCGTCACAGCCGACGAAAGGGCCGCTGAGGGAGCACTTCCGAATGACATAGTTGACGCAGTTTCGCTGAAGATCGCGGCAAGAGAAGAGGTGCTGCTGGAAGAGGAGGCCATGGTGGACGGCTGCCTCTTGTTTATCACCTGAAACCAAGAGGGTCACAAGACGACAACAGTGAGCGTGGACGGCGAGCTCGAGGTTGCGAGTCCATGCCACCTCGGTTAAGACCAAGCTCCAGGGACCTGCCGGAAGCTGTAAACCAAAGATGATGCTTAGGTGGCCAAGAAGCTGGCAGCGGTGGCGACGGGTCGAAGAAAGGGTGGAAGCGGTTCGCAAATCAAGGGTCTAGGTAGTGTAGTGAAAGTCAAGTCCCTTGCCTCTTTCGTGTGTTTCTCTCATTGTATGAAGAAATAGGTTCCGAGGGAAAAAGCGCCCTTGAATTCAAGGTCGGCCGAGATGTGCTCTTTCCAGCTCCCTTGCAACTGGCCAGGCCTGGCAGGAGCTACCCCGACCGACCTTGCTTACACAGTATCTACACGAGCTAGGGGACGATTGGCAGGGGCAGACATCCGACGCCATGTCAGGCAGAGGGCACATGCGCTGACGTCGTTGGCCCGCTGCCCGCCAATCCTGGCACTGTCTCGGTGTGGTGGGGTGCCTAGGACCAAATCATAACGGGGGTGTGCAAGTATGCGAAGCCGGCGTGCCAGCTGAGTATCACGCATTTATCCAACTTTTACCCATCTAACCCATACACGCCGTAAAACGAAAAACCGTCCAGTTCCCCCCACCATGGACGTCTCTGGGGCCGTGCTTTGCCGAGCAGAGCAACCTGGAATTTGGCAGCCCGGCAAGCACCCCTCATTCCCTGGACGTGGGGCCCAAAAGCACACCAGCCACAGCCCACTTTCTAGTCCAGCCGGGACGTAATTTTTGGGTGGCTTCTGAAATTACTGCCCGCCCGCCTATTGTGACTGACCTACCTTACTTCTTTGTTGAAGCCGCTTTTGCACTCGACCTTCCCTGCCCCAGCAACAGTCGCGCGATCAGGACCTCTCTCTTGGATCCCGTCATACTTTTTTCCTCTCTCAACTTTCGACTCTGCGCTCACTTTTGCGCACCGTCCGACCCCGTCAACCCCCCTACCTCCCCTCCATTCCGATTTCGCCCCCGCCGGGAAGGCCCACGCCGACAAGATGTCGTTCTCCAACTGCCGCTTTTACGAGGACAAGTATCCCGAGATTGACTCGTTTGTTATGGTCAACGTCAAGCAGGTACGATGCGGAAGCCGCGCGGGTTGTTTGTCTAGGAGCGCATGCGACAGGCACTGACAGGTCAGATCGCCGATATGGGAGCCTACGTAAAGCTTCTCGAGTACGACAACATCGACGGCATGATTCTGCTCTCCGAACTCTCGAGACGGCGTATCAGAAGTATCCAGAAGCTCATCCGAGTTGGGCGCAACGAGGTTGTGGTTGTCCTCCGTGTGGACAAGGAGAAAGGTGCGTGCGGCACCTCGAGCCGGGAGCCAGGAGCAGGAGCTTTGGCGTTGCGAGCGGAGTGGCATTGCTAATGCAAGCGGCGGATAGGATACATCGATCTGTCCAAGCGCAGAGTGTCGCCCGAGGATATTGTTCGCTGCGAGGAGCGTTACAACAAGAGCAAGATCGTGCACTCCATCATGAGACACGTCGCCGAGAAGACCCTCACCCCGATCGAGGAGCTTTACGAGACGATAGGCTGGCCCTTGAACAAGAAATACGGACACTCGCTCGATGCTTTCAAGCTCTCAATAACGCAAGTTTTTACTCCTAGCAAAGCTTGATGGTGGACGACTGCTGACCGTTTTATGAAGTAACCCTGACGTTTGGAACGACATCAAGTTCCCCAGCGAGGCTGCTGCCGAGGAGCTCAAGTCGTACATTGGAAAGCGCCTGACCCCCCAGCCGACAAAGGTTCGCGCCGATGTTGAGGTCACATGCTTCGGATATGAGGGTATCGACGCCATCAAGAACGCTCTGCGCACAGCCGAGGCCCGGAACACTGCTGAGTCCCAAGTCAAGTGCAGACTCGTATCGCCCCCGCTCTATGTGTAAGTATTTGTTGCCCCCTCATCCTCGATGGAAGCTCAAGCCAGCGCTGGCCCAAGCCAACTTCTCTGGATTATGCCATTTGATGATGATGATAGCTAACATGGCATGCTAAAGCTTGACCAACACCTGCCTGGACAAGAACGCCGGTATCGCCAGACTCGAGGAGGCAATTGTGGACATCCGGACGAGCATCGCGGCGGCCGGTGGCCAGCTGATTGTGAAGATGGAGCCTAAGGCGGTCACAGAGTCCGATGACGCCGAGCTACAGGCACTTATGGAGAAGCGCGAGCGCGAGAACGCCGAAGTTAGCGGAGACGAGAGCGTTAGCGAGAGCGACGACAACGTTCCCGCGGTTTAGAGGCAGTGTTGAACATGCGCAAAAGATATACCTCGGAGAAGGGATTCCAAGACGCCTTCAGGAGACCCTCGAATCAAAACAAGGCCTTTCAAGAACGTTAAGACGGCTGAGACAAATCCGGGGGCATTGAGTCATAAAATAGGGAGAGGGGGAGGGGAGGAGGGGGTGTTGATAGTTAGTTTATCATGATACGGGATGGACAGAATGGCGTCCAGGGATTCCAAAAAAGTCCTCAAGGTTGAGGGATAACGAACGATAAATGCATACAAAAACCACAACACGAACAACACAACATGAGCTGTTTTTAGTGATATGATGAGGACGCGTTTGCGCAAAGTCATGGTTCGTACTCCTTAAACGAAACTGACGTCCCGCTGGCTTTGATTCTAGCCCTGGCTGAGGGTAGTCGTCAATGAGCATAATATTATGCAGCAACCGGGGCGGATCCGAAATTCTGATGGACCCCTACCGCAGTCGCAGCCGTTGTCAGTCCTTTATGCGTTTATCGCCGCATCAAGAAACCTCAAGGGGGTTTCAGTCGACATCGCATTGCCCCAGCAGTCTTAACCACGTTTTCGCGCGCAAACGCGAACCGCAATCAATGGCGCCATGGGGAAGCGCAGGAAAGACTACACCGAGATTTCTCGGCCAGTTCTCACACTACCTCTTCCGATACGCCACCTGGCTGCCCGTCCTAATCGCCTTTAACTCGTATGTGGCCCAGGTCACTTGGATCCGGGGCCCGTCCATGTATCCGTTCCTGAACCCGCAGTACAACGAGTCGCTGCGCAAGGACCTGTGCTTGGTTTCCAAGTGGTCGCCGCATCGGAATCTCGAGCGCGGGATGATTGTTGTTTTTAGGTACGCTTTTTTTCTGAGTTGTTGACATGTATGGCACGGCGTTTGATGAGATGAGATGAGATGAGCCAAACCTTCATCTAGCTGGCCTTGCTTTGATTTGATTTATTTTTGTTTTTGTTCTGCTCTCTGACAGCAGTGCACTCAACCAGGAGTCCCGAGAACCCACACGTGACGGTGGTGAAGAGAATCGTGGCCTTGGAGGGCGACGTGGTGCGCACCAAGCCGCCGTATCCGTATGAGCACGCCAAGGTCGATGTCGGGCATGTCTGGGTGGAGGGCGACGGCGACAAAACCAAGGACAGCAACTACTATGGGCCCGTGTCTACCGGTCTGATCACAGGCCGTATCACGCATATCCTTACGCCGCTGGACCGGGCCGGACGGGTGAGGTGGTGGGAGCACGCGGAACGGGAGGGGGTCCAGAAGGCTCAGGCGTCATGACGGGATGAGTTAGTGGAAGGAAACAGGTTTTAAGTAGCAACCGGGTTTGATTTATTCCTCCGCTTATTTCTTCTTCTTCTTTGATTAGCGTGCACATATCTGCGTGCATCTCTGAGGACCTGGTGTATTATATCATGTGCAAACAGTAGCGAAACATTATATCAGCTTCAGATGGCAGTTGGCAGTTGGCAGATGGTTGATACATGAACTGCACGGGTTTATCAGGTACCTAGGTTGTTAGGTACACCCTACCAAGTGACTGACGTGTGCATTGGCAAATCAGAACGTTCTGTTCCAAGTTTCCGCATAGCATCCAACTTGGCAACTCCCACCGAGCCAGTCATTGAGAAGTTCCAGGCGTGTTCTGTACCTCACGTAACCGGTACGGGCTAGGTAGAGCTAGAAAGTCACTGTTTAAAACCCGTCCACGGGTCCAACAAGTCGCCGGCCGGCCGGTGGGTGCGAGGTGCACGGACCGAAATGTGCTGAGTGGGTGGTGGGCTTCTGGTCGGTAATCTAGCCTTGGCTGGCCGGTGTCTGTGCAGGTCAGGTCCCGGGCCCCGGCAAAAAAAAAAGGGCTTGGACAAGCTTCGCTCTCTACTCGCGTTCAGCGACCAGCGACCAGCGACCAGCGTCCCTCGTCCTTCGAAACGGCGCCTCGAACCCAAATTTCGAAATCTCGAAGTCCAAACCCGCCCGATCCTGACCACCGGTGATGTACCAACACACGCCAACCGCTCTCCAAGCTTGCTGGGCCACCACTGCCACTCTGAAAACCCTGCCCGCATCGCCCACATCCTCCGCATCGCCCGCACCGCCCGCATCCGAAGCGGCGCACCTCCTCCTTCGTCCCAGAATCCTCCAAGGGCAATGGGACTTGGCTTCGAGATAGCCAGCACGCTCTCCACTGCCACGTCGTCGTCGTCCTCCTCCTCCTCCTTGTCGTCGCCGTCGCTCTCGCACCCGCACGCCTCGTCCAGGCCCGAGTCCTCACACGACCTCGAGCTGACCGGAGCCCTCCGTCCCGACAATGGACGCGCAGCATCACCGAGCCTCTTGTCGCATGTCATTACTGGAAAGGCAGCGTCATCACCCGTCTATAATATGAACTCGGACGATGGGGAAGAGGAAGCACGCCCGCCGTACCTGCATGTAGGTCCAGTCTGGTTTCCCCCCTCCCAATGTCGACGTCACTGACACAAGCCAAAAACAGTCCATGCTCGCCGGCGGGCTCGGCGGAACCAGCGGTGACATGCTCATGCACTCGCTCGACACCGTCAAGACTCGGCAACAAGGCGATCCCCACTACCCCCCCAAGTACACATCGCTCGGCTCCTCGTACTACAAGATCCTCCGGCACGAAGGCGTCCGCCGCGGGCTGTACGGCGGCTGGCTCCCCGCCCTTCTGGGGTCGTTCCCGGGGACAGTCATCTTCTTCGGCACATACGAGTACAGCAAGCGGCACCTGATCGACTACGGTATCCAGCCCCATCTGGCATACCTATCTAGTGGTGAGTCATGTGGAACACTCAATAGAGACCATGTTTGTACAGTTGTCTGACTGAGCCGGTACAGGATTCCTCGGCGACTTCGCCGCATCGTTCGTCTACGTGCCATCCGAGGTTCTCAAGTCGCGCCTCCAACTCCAGGGGCAATACAACAACCCGCATTTCCGATCGGGGTACAACTACAAGGGCATGCCCGACGCCATCCGGACCATAGTCCGGCACGAGGGCTTCCGCGCCCTGTTCCACGGCTACAAGGCGACCCTCTACCGCGACCTCCCGTACTCCGCCCTGCAGTTCATGTTCTACGAGCAAGCCCAGAGCTGGGCCCGCCGCCAGAGGGAAAGCCGCGAGATAGGCTGGCAGCTCGAGCTGCTCACGGGCGCAGCGGCCGGCGGTCTAGCCGGTGTAATAACGTGCCCCCTCGACGTGGTCAAGACGAGGCTCCAGACGCAGGTCAACCCGGGGTCAGGGTCCGTCATGACAGAAGCCGCTGCCGTTCTCAGCACGCAGTCGAAACACGTCAGCGGAGCGACCGCCGCTGCCACCGCCGCCGCCATAAAAGACAGCCAACACGCCCATGCCCACGGCCGACCGACAGCAACCACCAGCGAAGCAACAAGCCCAGCAGCACAAGCCCAGCCCAAGCTGCAAAAGCGACAAATATCAACCTCCTCCCCGTCGACACACACGCCGCGGCCGGGGGCGGTCAACCTCAACACGGGATCCGTCATCACGGGGCTGAAGATAATCTACAGGACCGAAGGCGTCGGCGGCTGGTTTAGAGGCGTCGGCCCGCGCGCCGTCTGGACCAGCATCCAGAGCGGCTGCATGCTGTTCCTGTATCAGATCATCTTGCGCAAGCTGGAGCTCGCCATGCCCATGGAGCCCCGCGAGCTGGTCTAGGGACAGCCAACCGGCCGGCAAACCAAACAAAAAAAAATTAAAAAAATTTCTTATCTTTCAAATCTTCTTGGGGAGTCTTGACATTGAAACTTGGTTATCGTTTCTTGTCAATATCCACATATGTATTTTTTATCTCCGCTTTTACCCAGACGCGAGAAAGAAGACGAAAGAAAGAAAGAAAGGAAAGAAAGATCTCCAGAGAAAGACGGCGGGAAAGGGGGAGCCACCACATGCATGCTTTTTTGCTGTACATATATATACATCCATCCATCCATATACACGATCGACTTACACACTACTACTACTGCTACCATTATACTGTATTTTACTAGACGGGGAGGGAAAGAGGATGGACCGGCGGGGTGGGAAAGGGGGAAGGGGAAGGTCAATTGTGTGTGGGCGTTTGTTTTTTTAAACCGGGCTGGTGGCCGGGGCTGGAGGAAAGTCAACTGGCTGGATAGGTGGCTGGCTGCTGCTGCTGCTGCGTGGAATTGGAAAGATATGTATTAGATACCTGTAGTTTATCTAGATAAATAGGGGGTAAACAAGAGACAGATGAGCCTCCTCAGATAGATGAGCAGAATCTTCGCACCTCATTTACAATATCTGCTACGGCTGCTGAAATCATGTAACTAACTAAGTGATGAGCACAGCCCCTTTTTTTGTCCTCCTCCTGTTCTACTACCTCGTCTGTTCTGCTACATCTGTCTGGGCTTTAAAGTCAAAATCTCACCCACAAAATTACAGAGGCTCGGCCACAACTCAGCTATATTCTGCTTGATTTTGTTGACATGATCGAGAATATCAGATCATGTCACAGCAGCGATATGGCAACTACCAGGTACCTTAGCGCGAATTTTCAATCGACATGTTGAACAGATCCGATGTTTCTGCCTCACAGCCATGCATCACATTGCTCTAAATTCTTTCTCATACATCCCATCATCATATGGATCGTTTCGCCGTTTTTGTGTTTTGTTTTGGTCCTCAGGCGGAAATCCCATCAATTCCAGTCCATGCGTCTCGCACGAACGACAAGAAAACGAAGTCTACTAGTTTTGCCAGACCCTGCTGCCCTGCACGAGAAACCGCACCACTCTCAAATGAGAGCTCGTGATATCTATTTCTATATCACCCTTTTTATTCCCTTGTCTCACCTCTTTCAGATCCTCCTTCTAGTTCTTGTCCAGCCGCACGGCAGGGTTCTTCCGGATGTTACCCAGGTCGACTCCGTGGCCGAGCAGCTCGCGAATGTTGGAGATGCCGTACTTGATCATGGTGGGCCGCTCCAGACTCAGGCCGAAGCCAAACACCCTCAGGTCCCTTGGCAGACCCATGGACTCCAGCATCTCGGGCCGGAACATGCCGCTGTTACCGATCTCGATGATCTTGTTGAGTCCCTTGTGGAAGCAGAAGATCTCCATACTGGGCTCGGTGTAGGGGTTGTAACTGTAATCCGGTTAGCAGGCGCGCTTTGAAAAACGATTGCAGGCTTGTTTCGGTGCATGAAGAAAAAGGCCTAAACGATGAAGTCCTCCGTCCGTCTCCACACCCGAGATGACAGCCGTATTTGCTAGCAAGAGAGTTCTTACGCAGGCTTGAATTTGAGACTACGTGACCGGGTTAGTGTGATGTCAGAGGTATCGCGGGGATCGTGGGAATCAACTGACTCCGTAACGCCCATCTTGGTGAAGAAGATTTCCATGAATTCCATCAGTCCGCCCAGTGAGAGTCCATAGTCCGCGATGACCCCTGTAAAATCAGCATAAGCGAAAGCCGCGGGAAAGGAAAGGAAGAGGGAACAAGGAGAAAAACATACCCTCTACTTGATGGAACTCGCACAGATGAGTTGCGTCAACTGTCTCGTTTCTACAAACTTGTCAGCGCCTGCGACTTTAGGAGCAGAATTACTGCTACGGTGGTCATTACCTGAACACTCGGTCGATAGAAAAGTATCGAGCTGGCGGAGGGCGACCGTCGGGGCCCTTGAGTGCTGCTAGCTTATAAAGCATGGCAGCTGAGACCGAAGTTGTGTGTGTTCGCAAGACAAGTCTATGCCTCGTCAGTCCACGATTACAAAGGCGTATTGGAGGGAAGATGACGTACTTTAATGACTCCTCCTCTGACCACGGGTACCTGTACCCAATCGAACCAAACTTTCCATTCTGGTGGACTTGCTTCACGTTCTCGATGTATTCCTCGTAATCCCTCTTGTCTTCTGGTGATTCGGGACCTGGCCTTCCGGCTGTCTTGGGGTCTGAGATGTAGAAGGTGTCTTGCAAATCACGCGCCGGATGTTGCTACAAAGTGTTAGAACCGATGATGAGTCCAGTGCCTTGCTCAATATTCTTACCTGGGGCACAAAGAGAGCATCGAAGTTCTATGTCAGAGTTAGTATCCATATACCTGATATTACACACGGGAAGAAGGTCGATTGACATCAGATCCTGGCTCCAGCAGGAACCAGGCATGAAATCAGAATATAACTTCGTGGGAGAAGAGGTCTACATACCCAGAATCCCGACTCAACATACTGGCTGGTAGGCATCTCTGTGAAACCCATCTCGAAGAAGATTTGACTGTCGTGATATGAACACTCCGAGTCAGCCAAGGCACAATGCGTGGTTTCGGGGGTGGAAGTTGAGGCAGGTATCCTCCGAGGACCAGAGCGCTAGCCCCTAGAAATAACCATGCCGAGTATACCAGCCAGCCCTGAGTTTACTTACCGGAACTCAGTGCGAACTTTTGCCAGGGGATGCAAAGCTCCGGCGTGTTGCTCTGCGCCTAGTGCCTTGAAGTTGTACGGCTCTATGGTGTTGTGGTAAGTCTCTACCCCTTTATTGTTGTGCGAATTGCTAGCGCGACTCGCAGTATGCCTCGCTTCTGGGTGAAGCAGTTGCACAGGATCACTCACTGAAGGCGGCCGTCTTCCACGAGCCGGACGATAACATCTCAGCTGTCAGGTCCGTCTCCTCCTTGACTATCTCCAGCGCAAACTTAGGTCCCTTGGTGATTTTGAACGAGATGTTCTTCTGCATTCTCAGAAGCTTGCGCTTCTTCAGATCGGCAATAATCTTAGGGTCGTGGGTCCGCTTCTCCTGGATGACCCGAAGCTGGTCTCTGGTGATGTCTTGGACCGAGTCAACCTGGCAAGCTTGTCAGCCTCGAGGCCCAGCAACAACAGACCGGGCAGGCCAGCACCCACCAGCGGGACAAGCTTGTTGCCGTCCTTCTTGATCCATTTCTCTCTGAAGGCCTTGCCCTGGCCAAGCTTGGTGACGGTCTTGTCGCCGATTTCAGTCTCGAGGTCCTGGATGGAGAGGCCGTTCATCTTGCGCACGGCCTCGAAGACGCGGGCCTCGTGGCTGCCATGGCTGACGATCACCTCGGCCTCGGGCTCGAGGTAGGCATCTTCGCGCTCGACCTGCTCATAGGCGACCATAGAGCGGGAAGCGAGGCGATCCAGCGCCGCTTTCAGGCCATCGAAGGGGATCTGGGCAAAGGTCTCGGACGACAAGATGGGGTCGGCATTGGACAATGCGTGGAGGATCTCAGAGGTGAGATCCTCAGTCGATGTGTTGCCCGGCGGTGCCATTTTTCTGGCTTGTTTGCGGTCGCGGCGTGTCGAGACGGAGGCGTCTTGGCGAGGGGTTGCGTTTCTGGCTGCTCTTATAGAAAGTTGAGTCAGTCAGTCAGGGCAGCGATGGAGGGGCAGACCAGGACCAACAGTGCAGCGGCGCTGAGTGGCAGGAGCGACAGACGGGTGGTACCCGACGCTAGCGTCGCAGCGGCCGATGAGTCGACAGGATCCCAGGCGGGGGGTTCCCCAATTGCCGTTGAAAAGCAGAGGTACCAGAGCAGGTACCTTTGGCCAGAGCAGGCACGGTCCCTTCTTTACACGTGATGGGGGATGGCTGCAGCGAATCGCAACCGGAGCTCACCTGGTACACTACCAGACCCGAGGTACCTGGCAAGGTACCTGGAGCACCTCAGCTGTTCAGCTCATCCGAGCTTTCGCTTTTGCAAGTGCAGACCACCGGACAGACCCAGCAATTGACCTCGCCAGGCGCACCACGACGACTCCACGCCCGAACATGATCTGACGAGATGGGCCCTAGAGACCGGAGGCCATGTCGCCGTCACTCCCCGTGCCCTCCAAGGCTGCCTTGACGGCACTGCGAGGCCTTGTTCTGGGCACTTCGTGCACCCTCGCCCTGATCACCGAAGACCGTCGACGGCGCATCAACCACGCCCTGAACGTCATCGAGAATGGCGACAAGATCAGGTCCGCCCGAAACTACCGCCCTGGCGGCAGCGCGCTTGCTGTGGCCCTGGAAGAGGAAGCCCTGCTCGAGAACACCATATTTCCCTGGTCCATCCCGCCAGAGGTGCCCGCGAAGTCCAAGCCGACGCCACCCCCTTCCAAGGAGCCCCAACCGCCGAAGCAGATTGCAGAAGCTCAAGAACAAGACTTGCGAGACTTGGCCCGGGGCAAACTCCTTCGCTTTCCCCCGCCGGATTCCTTGACGAAGTGGCGTTCAGAAGATCCTCAAGAAGCAGCAAAGCTATACGCGTTCCCGCAGGTCTCCGACATACTGGCGCTCATCCACGATGCTTGCCGCAACAAAGATTTGCGAAAGGCCGATATTGCCCTGTACCGCATGCTGCAGGCCTACGAACTCAAGCTCGCGCCCAAGACTTTGGACAGGCCGTGGATAGAAGCGTCAGCGCTGCTGTGCCGAACTTGCCAGGAATTGGGGCGAACCGATGGGGCTGCGGATCTCCTCCGACAGCTGATTGCGACGGGGCCTCTGGAGGAGAGCGACTATTTCGACCATCAGCCTTTATTATTGATCGATTCCTTACTCGCGCAACAAAAAAAGGAGTCGCCCAAGGGGACCGAAGCCCCTGAGCTTCCCGACAGCGCCAGATCCCCTAAAGAGACGCTCGACATTTGCATCGATCTATTCCTGCCAGTTCTTAAGGGGAAGCCAACTGGGTCAAATCATGCGGTTTTTGATATCGGGGCCAGGTTGCTCGATGCGTCGTTTTCCCTCAACAGGCATCAACACCTCATTGCTCTCCATAGGAGATGCATATCGGCTGTCGATTCCGACACTCACGAATTCACGCTGTCGTTCATTGTCAACCTCCACAAACATGGCGAGTACAAGCAGGCTATCCGGATATTTCTTGCGGTCTTCACCAGGATGACCCCCTACAAGGAATCCGTATGGGACATGGTTCCCGACGTTATAGCATGCGTTGAAAAGGCCCACGGCTACAAAAGTGCCCGCGTCTTGAAGGTGCTCGTGATGCTTTTCTCTGGCACGCGCCAGCTTTCCACGGTGTGGGTGATCAAGCTCTTGAACGCGCATTGGAGACGAGAGCAGAACTTTTTGGAACTCGAGGCCCTCTTCAACTACCTTTTCGCCGCCAATCTGCAAGAGGTGGTTCGACACCCAGATGGCGTCTATCGCTTCATGATCGAAGCGGCACTGGAGGCAGGCAAGGAGATGAAAGCCGAGTCGTATCTGGAGGAGATTGTGGCCCAAGAGCCAGGCATCGCCGAAGACCCACGGATCCTTGGCCTCTTTGCCCGCTTCAGCGCCAAACTTGGTGATTGGGAAGGGGTCCGCAGGGCGTTCGAGGCTATGAAGGTGCACGACCCTTCAGCCTCCATGAGTCGCAGCAAGGCTCTGGTCGCGGTTGTGAAGATCTACTCCATGGAGCACACGGTTTCTCAAACTGAGGCTTTTTTGAAGAGCTACACAGACGAGCTGAAGATCCCGGTCAATGTCTACATCGTCACTCTGATGGCGAAGCAGTATGGCTCAATCCGAGACGCCGAGGCTTTTATCGGGTGGCTTGAATACTGCTGCGGCCTGGGCTTCAAGGTTGACGGGAATTTTGGCAACGCAATCCTATTCAACTGTCGGTTTCGGTGGAATTACCCGTTCAGAGACCTCCGCACGCTGTATCGCAAACTGGTTGCATTGAACCCGGACTTTGTGGACAAGCACACGGAGCGCATCATGAAACATGCGGCGCTTTCAAATTCCAAATATGGCGGCAAAACGGCCCGGGGACGTGTACTATCCCTGAGGACCACGCCGACCCTTCACCCGCTCAAGCGCAAATGTCTCGAGAACTTCGACGTCCTATTAGCCATGAAAGAGGCTCTGATCTATCACCGTCCCGGTGTCGCTCTCTCTGTCTACAAGAGAGCTGTATTCGACAGGATGCGGTTCTCCCAAGAAGCTCTAAAGCTGGCGGTACAGGCGCAGTTGAGCATGCCTGACAAATCCCGCGTGGCCAGGGCATGTTCACTCGTCCGCAAACAACAGGATGCAGGCAACGACGTAACCGACGCCGCCAACTACATCATGGTGATGCACCTGAAAGAATTGTACATCACAGGCGACAAAAAGGTGGTAGATTCTAATCTGAAAAAGGCCATCCAGCAGCTCGATCACCTGGGATTGAAAGTTTCTGACAGACTACTACATCGAGCGGCGAACGTATGTTTACAATCCGAACATATCATAGGTGCCATCAGCTACGCACAGCAGGCCGCGAGCTCGCAATCCGAGGAATTAGGCTACAACTTGGACAGTTTCAAGATCTCGATACGTGCCTATGCCGAGCTCGTTGACGTTGAGATGATAGGCACTCTCATCCAAAAGGCGTTGGCGAAGCAATACATAACGGATCACGACTCCCGCGTCGCCCTCAAATCAGCTCGAGAGCGTGTCCAGCGAACCGTCACCACACAGGCGACAGATCGCGAGCGAAGCACTGCTCTCGCGATGATAGAAGATGCTCTTGACAAGCAACGCATGGCACGGGAGGATCTCCAGAAGCAGCGCGTGCTGTTGGAGGGCGAGGTCATCCGCATCATGAGAAAGGCAGCTCTCGATGCGGGCTGCCCCCCTGTCGACTTTGCCGAAATTCCGTACCTGGGCGGGAAAGCCAAAGCCAAACCCAAGATCGAAGTTGAGGAGAAGGCGGACACGGACATGTTCTCGGAACTGTTGAAGGTGAAAGTCGACCGCAAGCCTGTCCTGTGTGCGGCCAAGCCATCGTGGTAGGGGGAATGGCGTTTTCCCTCTCCGCTTGTCCATAATCCTACCTACTTGTATTTTACTTGGATGTATACCTAGTGTTGACGCTCGGCATTTTTGTATATCCACCTACCTACCTTATGTATATATTGCCTACAGTATTCGTTGTAGAAAGTCTCTTTATGCCTCCGGCTTGTATATACAAACAACCTGGAACTTCAATTAGTCGGTATGACTATGGGTTCCAAAGTACTTGTATGCGTAATAGAGTCGCAACGCGCACGCAGATTATTGTCTGACTTGCAAGGCAGCTTGACTTGGCCAACGACACGTTCAACTGTGAACCAATTCAGTAATTGCATCATCCCGTCGACGCGCGTTCCGGAACAAGACTGTTCGTTGTTCCTTGAGAGTTACGAACTTCGATACGAGGATAGAAGGGGGGCATGCATGTATCGTGTAGCCCGTATAGGGTGCACGGCAAGTGCGTTCCGGGGGCGCGTTCAACAAGCCATGGTTTACCAGCTTGGTACAAGTACCCTTGGCGGTCTGTTGGGCCATTTTGGAATGACATCGACTGACATGTGAATTTGGCGGCCAGGGGTAAAGCTCGACCGGCTCGTCTGGCTCGTGCTTACATCATGCATGATTGGCCGCAGCCCCTGGCGGTGATTCCCGCATGGGACGATTCGCAGTCGCGATCGGCCAACCAAAAGTTCATTGGGGGAGTGTGCAGTGAGAGTTTCCATTGTTTCTTTACGTATCCCTATCCCGCCCATACTGTTAATTGATCCCTAGAAAAACCTGCGGACGGATAAAAACCAAGACACCCAAAAACCGGAACCTATTCACACGATTGATTGAACGAACAAACTCGCGAGACACACCTATTTATTGCGTTTGGAGATTTACTCGAGATTTTGGTTCAACACTCCTTCTCTCTCTATACGAAACCCGCGAACATTCCTCGCGCCGCAAAACAAAACCACCTCCCTCCAACCACGACCACAACCCCAAATTCCACATGACGCTCGACGATGTCCCCCAGAGCGTCCGCGAGGCCGAGCGGCGGTCCAAGCACCACGAGGCGGACGTGGTAGTCGTTGGCGCAGGCGTGTTTGGCTGCGCGGCGGCCTTCGCCTTCGCGAACCAGGGCCGGAGCGTGATCCTGCTCGAGAGATGGATGCACGAGCCGGACCGGATAGTAGGCGAGCTGCTGCAGCCGGGCGGCGTGGCGGCGCTGCGCAAGCTGGGCCTGGAACAATGCCTCGAGGGCATCGACGCGATCCCCTGCTACGGCTACCACGTCATCTACCACGGCGACGACGTCGCGATCCCCTATCCGGTTGTGGACGCCGACGGCAATGTCCTCAACAACGGCAAGCAAGACAGCGAGGAGAAACAAGCCCTCAACCAGACCCACAAGCGCCCCGAGGGCCGCGCCTTCCACCACGGCCGCTTCATCATGAAGCTCCGCGAGGCGTGCGCGGCGCACCCCAACATCACCATCTTCGAGACCACAGTAACATCCACCATCGACGACGAGCACTCGTCGCAGGTGCTGGGCGTGGCGGCGCGGACAACAGACAAAGACACGGGCGAGAAGAAGGCCGACTTCTTCTTTGGCGGGCTGACCATCATCGCGGACGGGTACGACTCCAAGTTCCGCAAGCAGTACATCGGGCGGACGCCCATCGTCCGCAGCAAGTTCTACGCGCTGGAGCTGATCGACTGTCCCTGCCCGCCGCAAGGGTTCGGCCACGTCGTGATCGGCAAGGCGTCGCCGGTCCTACTCTACCAGATCGGCACGCACGAGACGCGGGCGCTCTTCGACGTGCCCGAGAAGCTGGCCGCCGCGTCGCCTCAGAACGGCGGCGTGCGCGGGTATATTCAGAACACGGTGCTGCCGACGCTGCCCGCGACGGTGCGGCCGAGCGTGGTGGCCGCGCTGGCTGACGGGCGCATCCCCAAGAGCATGCCCAACAGCTGGCTGCCGCCGGCCAAGCAGACGCAGCACGCCGGCGTGCTGGTCCTGGGCGACGCGTACAACATGCGCCACCCGCTGACGGGCGGCGGCATGACGGTCGCCTTCAACGACGTGGTGCTGCTGGCCGAGCTGCTGAGTCCCGAAAAGGTGCCTGTGCTAGCCGACAGCGCCGCCGTCCAGGCCGCCATGGCCGAGTTCCATTGGCGCCGCAAGGCCCTGACGAGCATCATCAACGTGCTGGCCCAGGCGCTGTACAGCCTCTTCTCGGCCCAGGACCGCCAGCTGCTCGCCCTGCAGATGGGCTGCTTCCGCTACTTCCAGATGGGCATCACTGACCAGCCCATGGGTCTCATGGGCGGCATGATCCAGCGCCCGCTCGTGCTGGCTTACCACTTCTTTAGTGTTGCGTTTGTGGCTATTTGGTGCAACGCCGTCGCCGTCTGCGGGGGGTCGTTGCTGGGGCTGTGGAAGCTGCCGCTGGCGATTGTCGATGCCGTGCTGATTCTGTGGAGGGCGTCGGTTGTGTTTTTGCCTGTGCTGTGGACCGAGTCGAGGTAGATGGTGTGGGGGGACTCGGCTTTTATGCCGTGTGATGATAAATGGGTGTCAATGGTGGCTTGGCTTTTGTATTGGCTGCGCCCTAGTTGGGTTTAGACGCCCGGCCGGTCTCGATATGTTCCCAAGAGAAGGAAGAACAAAAGGAGGGGGGTTCAGTGAGCCAGACACAGACCACGGGTGCATCGTGGATTCAATACCTGCCTAACATTGCGAAAGACTAGTGGACTCGGGCGGCGGTGTACAACATACATACATACCTACCTACTCAACCTAACTGTGGATAGAAGAAGCCAAAAAAGAGGCTTGTAATAATATGATAGGGGTTCCTCCTGTACAAGCCCGGTGTGCAGATGGATAGATATATACACACACACATATATAGCTCGTCTAGGCAGGGGGGGGAAACATATAGTAATGATAATGCAAAAAAGGTGGTCTTATTTTCACGTTCTTCTGACCTTACGAAGCAGGTGACCAGGAGTTTCGTACAAATTTCAAGGTAAATGGGGGTAGTAGATCAATACTAAGTGAATACACACCCACGCGAGACAGACACACCACCCGCCCAAAAAGAAACAAAAATACCACGATGCGTCTGCTACAACGTCAACCGCCGCCGATAAACCCCCAACATCCAACTAGCCCTCAACACAGCCAGTCCAACCGCCATCTCAACACTATCCCGCACCAAATTCATCTTGCTCCCCTCGACCTCGTGCCAGCCGATAGGCACCTCGGCAACCTTGATGCCGCAGCTGGTGCCGATGACGGAGCCGTCGCTGGCCAGCACGGGGGTGGCCGGCGCCGACTCGGCCAGCATCAGCATCTCGATGTCAAAGATCCAGCCCTCGGAGTGCATGTACGGGATAATGTGCGGCAGGGCGGCGCGCGAGAAGAGTTTGAAGCCGCATTGGGTGTCGCGGATGCGTGAGGTTGCGGGCGGGGTGAGGATTGTCAGGATGAAGTGGAAGGAGCGCATTAGGAAGTTGCGGATTGCGGAGCGCTGGGTAGGGTTAGTTGTCTGGATTATATGTATGTATATTTCTCTGGGTGTTTGGGGGGGAACGTACCTTGACAACAGCCTCGCTGCCCACCAAATGCGCGCGGCTCCCGATAGCCACGCCACGGTTAGACCCATCGACCACGTCCTCGCAGCCCTCCATCAGCTTGCCCAGGTCACTAAACCGCGATGCCCCATCAGCGTCGGCAAAGATGGCGTACTCGCCGCGCACGTGGCGGAAGCCGTGGGTCACACCGCCGCCCTTGCCGCGGTTCTTCTCGAGCGTGACGACGCGGAGGATATCGTGCAGGCCGTGCTTGCGGGAGAAGTCGAGCGCCACCTCGGCCGTCTTGTCCTTGCTGCCGTCGTTGATGATGATGATCTCGTAGCCGGACGCGGGCTTGGCTTGCGCGGCGCGGGTGTTGAAGACCAGCCGGTGGTGAGGCGGGGTCTTGGCCTGGCTGGCGGCAGCGCCGGTGCGGCCGAAGCGCTGGTCTAGGTACTCGACCATCTCCTCGAGGGTGGGGATGATGCGGCCTTCTTCGTTGTAGGCGGGGATCACGACGCTCATGCCCACCTCGGCTGGCTCGATGGTTGCCGTGTCGGTGTCGGGCATCGGGGAGCCGGCGGCCGAGGCGCGGGACTGGCTTAGGCGGCCCTCGGCTAGCCACCGGTCGTACCAGCAGGGCAGCGGGCGCGGAGCACTGATGGTGCCATCGGGGTTGGTGGTGATGTATGTCTTTTCAGAGCGGAGGGGGGCGCGCGGCTTGGGCGCGATGAGATGCAGGCCGATGTATACCTGTGGGGATTAGCGGGGCAAGAGGGAGGATATAGGGGGGAAAGGGGGGGATGGATGCATGCATACGAGACAAAAGACCAGGCTGGTCAGCGCAGAGAGCAGGAGGACGGTGATATGCGCCGGCAGTTGCTTGGCGGCGGTGTAGAGCTGCCAGGCTAGCTGGTCTGGGGCCGGCGCCATTGCGTTGGAGGATGGGGGAGACAGATATAATCGCTAGACTTCAACAAAGCATAGCTTGAGAAGGAATAAACGGGACAGGACAGACAGCGGACGGCAGACGGCATGTGGACTGACTGACTGCCAGCCAAACTCAATTGGATTTCAACTCGGTTCCATTCAATCCAAATGAGCGCGGTTTGAATTAACCTGAGCTAATTGCTGGCAGGTCTCATGGTGTCACTAACAGACAGGAATCATTTAGAAGCTTCTGTGTTGTTTGTTGGCGGCCGTTTCAAATACACACTACACAAGGCTCCGCCGACGTTTGAAGATGCCACGGAGCAGCTCCATGAAGGCAAACGTGGCGTGCAAGGCTGGCGAATCACCGTGGTGCGGAAGGAGCGGGTCTGGTGGCTTCCCGCGCTAGCCCAGCTGTCCCCTGTCGATCTTTGGTCAAGTGTGGACCGCGGAGCAGGGTTCACAGCGTGTGCTAAATCTGGGGCCAGCAGTGAACTCTGGGGGAAGCGGACGGGCTGAAAGTCAACCATGGATGGTTGCGCGAGTTGTGAACCCCGCCTTTTTGCTTCTTTCTCTCCACCTCCCGGTACCAACCTTTCGCTCAAGTTGGGAATCATCGTTGTCGCTGTCATGGGACAGCTTGAATCGAATTGAATCGCTCAAATCATGATAACCTGAAACGAGATCCAGAGAGAAAGTCCGGCGGGACCATCGCACCCGATTTAGCTCTCAACAATGGACGGGCGGATGCTGGATGAACCCTCAAGGTATCATCCGCATTGGAAAGTTCGTGTGAGTGTGCACCGTCAATCAGCAAAACACTGTTTTGCATGCAAGGGTTCCGGGTGAGAATGCTACCAGAAACCCAGCTCGTCCCATATGTCCACGCGTAAGTATCCCAGGAAGGATGCAAAGTGTCGGTTTTGCACGGCCCAGCTATCCCGTGGTTACATGGGCAGCTCTCGACTTCCAAGGGGCCCAAGCATTAAACATCATGATCATGGGAGGATCCAAGTGGGACCGGTCACCGAGAGGTGATGGTCAGGGGTGGGGTAGGGTACCGTAGCAGTCGGATCAGGACCTTGGTTCGCAAAACAAACAACATCCATCAGGTACCTACCTACCCTTAGCTTTGCCTTTCACTTTCTTTGACTTGCCTTGCCAGTCTGCCTGCTTGGCCTGCCTGCCACCTTGCCGAGAAGACCGACCGCAGGTGCCCCCCACTCCCGTGACTTGCTGGCCGGCAGGGCATGGCTCGAGGGCGGGAGGCCATTCGCAGTTGGTGGACAGAAAGGAGGTTTTAATCCAACGAAGGAGCAGATTGATGCACGCTGCACACTGCTGCACTCTGCACGACGCTGCAGACGGTGGGAAAGCTCAGCTCTGTCGGTGCGGCCGCCACCGGGCCACGGAGCGAGCTGGCTGGCTCGGTGGCTCTTCCAGCTGCTGCACCTCTCACTTGAACGGAAGTGCGGTGGATTTACAATACATATCTGCAGTCTGCAGTCTGCAGGCTGCAAAGCAAGGCAACGAACGAACAATGATCCATACCCCGCATGAAGCGTCTGGCGAACTGGCGACTTTTGGCGTATCGGCCCAACGCATTGCCGCGCTTTTCCAATGTTCCGACCTTGATTTGTTCAGCCCAGTTCCAGCCCAGTCCAGCCCTGTTGCAGGGAATATGCTTGCCGAAAGTCGCCATCCTTGGTGCTGGGTTGACCTGGTTTTCGCGCAATTGTTGTGTGAGACAACTGGACTGGCTGGCACTGAAGAATGATTGTCGTCGTCCTGTCCACTCGGGGAAGGGCAACAGTCAAATGGAAGTTGGACAAGATACCCAGACACAGGTAAAGGCTATTGTTGGACTTGCTTCGGCACAAAGGACGAGAAGCTGTGGTGTAATCCCGACCAGATCACCACCACGTGGCGGGACCCCTTCCCCTCCGACAGCAAGGTACCAGACGGGTTGCCTGGCAGTGCCTGGTTCAGACAGAGCCTTATGAGGGACGGGGGAACAACTGGACGCAACGAATCCGAAAGCCCAGTCTGTGATGTTCAGTGGACAAGACTCCTGGATATAACCCAAATGTGTAAATAATACACCAAGGTACCCTCCCTGACCGTAATGTGTATAATATGCCCCGAAGCCAGGACCGCAACCAACACCAATCCCGTCGCTAAAGTAGCACAAACCCGGGGAACATCCAACACCTGGATATTGTGTCCAAACACAAACCCGCGAGCCTGGGATCCCCGGATCAACGATAGATTGGATTCAATCATCCCCAATTCTCCCGAAGAGACACAAACTTCCAACCAAAAGACGAGCCGACCCTAGGCTAGGTACAGTAGCCAAGCTAGCTTCCCCCATCCAGGCACCCGAGAGCCAGGCTGCGATTGCCCGCCTGAGGTCGTTCAACGTGAGCATCCCCAGATACCAGGTATCTATCATATATCTATCTGAGGTATAATTACTGGTTGAAAGCGGGGTTCAAGCCGAGTGGATGTAAGCTGTACACACACACCTGCGAGCATTTTCCGATAATGCATATTCAGATATACATTCGGGCTTATCAGGTTCAAGTTCCCCAATCGGCGAAGGGTACATACAGCATGAACATACGTAACTTGTCAGTGGAGCAAAAACAAGCAACATCGAGAGTACATGAACATAGAAAAAAAGAGAAAGGCGGAAGTGACGGGGAGTCAAGAATGGAACTTAAGCTAGTTCCCGACATGTGAGACAGACAGCTGGCGGTGATGGGTGATGGTGGTGCAGAACAACAACCTGGCGAAGAAACGCAAGGCAAGGCAGGCTCCCCTCCCGGGCCCTTTTGGCAGCTGCATGTCTCGCAGCCTGGCACCAGCCCAGTCATCCCGTCATGCTCCCATCCAGCTGCAATGACCAATTGACGAGAAAACAAGCGCCAGCAGGTTGGTCAGTGGGAGGTGGGGGAGGGCAGCGGTGAGGAATTTTTAAACCGGCGCCGTTCAAAGTAACAGACTTGGAAAATTAGGTGACCAGACTAAACCGCTAGGTTAGGAACCAGGTACATAGGTACCAAAGTGATCATCTCATCATTGAACTCTCGGAGGATATCAATGATATCGCATCTCGGTGTTGACGATGCGCTATAAACATGGAGATCCCAACCCAACCCCCAGCCTCAAGAAAACCCAGCAGCCAGCAGAGAGATCGCCGAGCTAGCAAACGCGGCTAGATAATAAAATAAAAAGGCCCGCGCGGGACCTAACACACCTCACCTCACCTACCTGAGCTCATGGACACTGAGACATTCAGAGATAGAGTTGGAACTTGTCGAGCTTGTAAGCTTACACAGCACCTTAGCACGCCCGCTTAGCTCCCCGCTGCGTGGGGGTTCACTCGCTCGCTCGTGCTTTGCCTCCAACCGAACCGAACCAGGTGGGGATGGATACCTTAGCACTGCTCAGATACCTAAATCGATGGGAACAACGGCAGGAGAGGACTCAGTTGAGGGAGCAATCGGTCCGGTCTGTACTGATCGACTCCGTATTCCGATTAGACAGGTACCTCCACCATCTCCAATCGCTTCTCTCGCCGCTTATCATTATCGTATCGCGTCGTGTCGTGTCTTGTCGGACGAAACCTCCCAGGCCGTGTCCCGCTGGGCCGTCTGACGACATGAAGATCCCCAACTGAATGTACCTGAGGAAACATACCACTAGATTGGCTTCAAGGCACACAGCAAGACTGGTGAACGGCAAGGTTTAACGTGAACAATGCTATTATGATTGTTTTGAAATACCTAGATACTATATTCTTCGGTATATGAAAAAGTCATTGGACCGGCTTTTCAGCCCTTGGTTCCATGTATTATCAAATAAGAGAGTTACTATAAGATCAGATCCGCCTTCATGATCGAGCCCCGGGCCATCCATAATAAATCCCTGTACTATATAAATTTCCCCCGTGTGTGTTTCCCCCAAAGAAAATTAAATAAATCCCCCCTTTCTAGTTCCGGCCCATTTGTTCCCGGTCTGGTACAGTCTAGATCGACAGACAGACAGATACCTAAATGATGATTGATGATGATTGTTGTTATGGAAGTTGCGGGTGTGCGTGTGTGCTGTTGTTGTTGTCGCCCGAGTCGCGTTTCGCCAGCCCTGCCTTGATCGAGAAACCCCTCCATCGTCGTCCTTCCCTGTCCACCAAAATCTTCGCGCTCTCGACAGCCAAGAGTCGTGGCCCAAACAGCAACCGGGAGCTTGGACAAAAAGATAAAAAATAAAAATAAAACTTTTAACGCCACCGTCATTTCATTGAGAAGATAAAAAAGAGAAGACAAAGTAAATGCAGCAAAGCAAGTTGTTTGATGGTCCGCTGTGATATGTTCAGAGCCCTCCAAATGGAAAAAAAAAAAAAAAAACAATCGGTGCGGCGCGGCGCAGGAGCCCGGCGGGGCCTCTGCGCGAGTGTGTGCTCATGTCGGAGGTGTGCCGTGCAATACAAGAAACGCGACAAAGGAGACATTATGTATGCAGTTGTGTATCCCGAGACCGTGAAAAAGAAGCCAGTGTGACGCGAGCCGCTGGAAAAACAAGATATGTGCAAGGGCGGACTCGGGGTGTGTGTGGTCGCGCCATGAGAATTCGGGTTATCGTGCGTCGGTGCTCACATCAAACCGCCACAGCCGTGCTCTTGCTGCTCCTAAACGACAACGACCAACGGTTCTTCTTAGCAGGCTTCGGACTCGCGCTCTTGGAGAGCTTTCCTGATTTCGGTGGGGGGAGGATTGGTTCCTGGGGCGCTGGGAGGACGCTCTGATCAAATGTCGTCGGCAGAGCGGTCACCGTAGAAAGGGGTCGCCCCTTCTGAGGTCCCCTCGGCAGGGGAACATTGGTCTCGACGGACGCGGAAATGTTCGAGCTGATCGTATCCAACTCTGTGAAGCGCGTGCTCTTGGACACCCTCCGGCTCTTCTGCGGTGCGGGTTGCATTGTGGCGGTCTCGACTATGGCATCGGTCGGTTCCTGGGACTCCTTCTCCATGATGACTTTGGGGTATTGCGTCATTTTCCCGGCAAGCGATTGGCTTGAAGCAACCGGAATGACGGTCACTGAGCTGGCAGTCGAGCTGGTTGACGAGGCAACCGAGCTAGTGGTCCGGTCGGCGAACTCCATGGCGGGAAGGGCGGGGATAGGGGGAATGCCGGCGGCAGCGAGCGAGCTGATGCTCGTGTCCCGGGTCGGACTATATCTGGCCGTGGGCGGGAAATATGATGTTCTGGCATCCTTCGGGTCTGAGAGTTTCCGGCCGTGGCCGGGATGCAGCCTGTGGACCGAATCTGAATCGCTCACCGGCCTGGTCGGGGTGGTGACACGTGGGTTGGAGGCTGGGGAGGAGTAGGAGGCGTGCTTGACTGTCTTCATCTCAAGATCATCCTGGGAGCTGGTGGAATTGCTGGAGCTCCCCACCGGCGACACCTTTTGGCTGTTGTTGTTGCGGCTGACGGGAGCCTCCAGGGGAGCCCGGCTCGTGGATCCCTTGCTGGACGATCTGCTCGCGCGGCCGGAATCGACCATGACTCTCTCCACCTCCTTGCCCTTGCGCGGCAACCTGCCCATATCGAGCGGGCTATAACTCATCTCGCCGCCTTGGTGACTCCATCCTGGTGGTACGCCGCTGTAGCTATAGGCTCGGGGCAATTGAACAACCGGGCTGGCATATGCAGACGGATATGAGACGTGAGAAAGAGCGCTGTTGACCCGCGGCATACCCATGTGGCCGTGGACCGGCGTGGAAGTCCCACTCATGCCCATGCCGCTGGCTGTCATTGCGCTCCGCCTCCGGTTCTGCTCCAGGATTCTGGGTCGGTCACTGTCCCTCCAGGAGGCCGGGCCGCCCGAGAGTGCATCAGTAGCGGCGTGTTTGGGAATGTGCTTGTACGGTGGCCTCGTTTCCTCCTTTTTCGCCTGCTCGGCCTTCTTCGCAGTTTGCTCCTTGGCTGCCTGGCGGCCCCGTCTTATCATTGAAAACACCGACATGATAGGCAGTCCGGTGGCAGGTGAGCTGCCGAACAAGGTTGTCAAAAAGGACTACCGGCGAGAGGTGTGTGCCTAGAATTGGCTGTAGGTGGGCAGATTTGGGGTAGGAGAGGGGAAGCGACGAGCTTCAAGCAAGTAGTACGGGATGGAGGTGAGGCACTACGGCCAACAGAGGACTACCGAGGGGGAGGCGATGGACGGTGTATATAATCTCGAACGAAGGATTCGTGTGGATACCGTCTGTCTATTGGGTCGCTCGCGAGATCAAGCAGGGGAAAGATAGGGTAGACTCAGACTCTAGAGCGAGGCCAGCGAGTCCGAACCACCTCTTTAGGGCCTGTCAGTCTGTCGTGATGAATCGAGATCGAGGGATGCTAATGCAGGAAAGGCAGGGCAGGGCCAACGACGATGGAGTTGCAAAGAGGATTGACCCGCATGGGATTCGGGGCGAGATCAGGAAAAAGGTCGACAGCACGTATATTATGGGTCGAGCTCCGCGGATGCAGTCAGTGTGTTGGCTCGGCGGGTGAGATAGGAGGCTCCAAGAACCTGGCCAGGTCACAGCCAAGACTCAAGCTCAGTGGAACCCAGCGAATAGAGCAGCAGGTCGGCAGCAACGGCAGGACGGTTGGGTGTTTGACAATCGCGGACGGATACGAGATGGTAAATGGGCAGGTCAGGTACGGTATTAGAGGGGACGCTTCTGGGGAGAGAAACAGTCGGAGGGGAAGAATTCCGGCCACGGCCAGACACGCCTCGCAAGGTGGACGTGAGAATTGGGAGGCCGCATTTAAGAGGAACCTGGACCTGGACATGGACCTGGACGGGACGCTCAACCCAACCCACCATCCGGATATCCAGCTGTCTGAGCAGCGCAGCGCAGCAATGCAATGAAGCACAACAGCAAGCCACGCGGGGGCCGCTGCTGGCTGCTGGGTTGCTGGCTGCTGGCGTCGACACCAATCCCACCACCACCACCACCACCACCACCACCCACCCCGGGAGAGTGATGTGTACGGATTCGTACCCTGGACGTCGCATCGATTTGCTGGGCCTCGCTCTGGGTTCTGATTCTGGGCTCATCCTGGACCGCCCTCCTGTCCAGCACCGACAAGCTGCTGCACGGCGGGGTTGGTTGCTGCTCGACCCCTGGCTGCGCTCCGTACCGACAGAAACAGGCCATGTACCGGTACAGAGCCAAGCGTCGATCATGGTTCCCTGTCCGGCTAAGGCGACCAAGCATCTCGTCTTCGGAAGCTGTTTTGCCCTGGGCTGGCGGTGCATGGCTTCTCCACCGCGATGAGGGTGTTTTTTGGGGGGTTTCTCAGTTCTCACAGCATTGTGCCGTGCTCCGCTCCGTGCACTGGAAGGCAGCTGTGTGGGAGCCCGGATGCTTCTAGATCGTCGCTGTCCCTGTGCGAGAGAACAAAAGGCTGCATCATGATCGACGTGTGTAGCGAGAGAACGAGAAGCCCTTCCACCACTGGATGATGGTTCTGGTCCAAGCGGGTACACGTACGGGTGTACACAAGCTGCGGCTGCCGCTGCAGGGCCTCCACTGCCAGTCGTCCGTTTCCAGTGAGCCAGTCCGCTTGGTGAAACCACCGCACAGATGGATGGTGGTCCGAAATGTCCAGACGACGAGGGAAGGAGCCAGCCAGGCAGGTCGCGGGTCGCAACCTGAGTCTGACAGTTGCAGGCAGGAAAGCAACACCCCACTCAGGAAAAGCGGGCTTTCTCGTATTCCCCATCCGCCCATGTACCGGTACCTGCTGGGGCATGAGTCCCTTGTACCGCCAGCGTGGCACCGCTCCGGGCAGAAGACCCAGGCGTCACACAGTTGACCCTGGAACGCCGAGTCAGCCGCAAACCAACAAGGTAACCTCCCAAGCCGGTCTGGTCCCTCCCAGCTAAAAGATACTGCCCACCTGCCTTAGTGACACGCCGCAGATGCAAGCCGAAACAGGCGTGCGTGCATCTATCGCGAAGCCAGGGCAGGGCAGGTACACCACATCATTGCCTCTTGTTGTTGTGTTGTTGTTGTTGTGCTTGCGAAGGAAATTCGGATGTAAAAAGTCCAGTCCAGCCAAGCCAAGCAATCAAGACCGACTGGAGTCACCCCAAGAAGACTGGAAAGTGGAATAAGAACACCCTGACGTTGAACGGGCCCCCAAAAGCCGAGGGAAATCCACCCAGCCCAAAGAATTCGAATTGCATGACCCCATGGTGAGCAAGTGTTCCGTTCCGTTGCTTCTGAGATTTGCACCGTCTCAGGCAGGGAAGCAAAAGCGGCTCAGACCCCGAGGCGGGAGAGAGAACCAGAGAGAGAGACTTGCCTGAGCTGACGGGCGGCGGCGGCGGTCGGCCACCCACCGCGCATTGCGCTGCGCTGCGCTGCACTGCTGCTGCGTCCCAAAAATCCATATCAGGACACCCTGCAGGCCGCTGCCTATCGCGGTTAGCCTCCGCATGTGCCAACATCAATAGCGGCAAGCATCTGGCATGGTTTTTATTGCTGTGGCTTGCGTCGCCGACAGGGGTCTCGCAGGTCCAACCTCAGCCAAACGACCGACCATTGAAGCGCCAGAGTCGACGCGATTGACGCCTTTTTCGATTTTTGTGTTATGAAGCTGGACGAAACCGGATTCTGTCTGGCCTCTGATCTTCTCGTTTTAGCAAGAAGGGCGGTCTCGGGCTAGAGCCGAATCGAATTTTTCCAATTTTGTGTGCACGCAGCGCAAGCTCCCAGGTGAACAGATAAATATCGTGGGCAGGTTAAGCCGTATAAGGGAGGAAATCCTACGGGTGTGGAACCTCCAAGATATCAACCTGACCCCCCTAGCCTCGATAGTTTTCGTTCCCACCCATCGCCGCCGGGTTCATGATCGACTATAATCTCAAAAAGCGCGAAATCTTTTGCGTCAGCAATCTACAGAACTATCCACCTGGTTCCTGAGCTAGAAACGGGAACGGTGAACACCACCAGGGACCAGGTAGGTTATCTGATAAAGCGACGGGAGCTTCCAAAACACCGGAGCTCAAGCGCGACTGCGAATGGAAGGAGCTCCGGCGTCCCGGCCACATTGTCGGTGAGTTGCACAGGGTAGGGAGAAAATGGAATGCGGCTCCAGTCCCTTGGGCCTTCTGTGAATCTGTCTCGTTTCACGGCGCGCTAGGTAACCCTCACTAGCAACGCTACGGGCTAGGAGGCACGCTCGAGGTACGGTACCTATCGATTGCGAATTACCTACCTTGCCTTGCCTTGCATGAGGTGCCTTGGGCGATTTGCAAAACCGACCTAACCAGTGGAGCCTTACACCGATAATGGACTGCAACGCTCCCAGGTAGGGCTGATAGACCACCAAGACAAGGGCGTCAAGCAAGCTGTCGTGGCCCAACGAGTGTTTTTTTTTTTTTATCTAAGGCATGCAAGACCTGGCTGCCGCCTTTTTCTCTTCTCCTGTTGCTGCCGGTGACCGATGACCGGTGGCTGGGAAGCTCTTATCTTCGACGCCAGACCCTCAGACACCTCCTTGCGTGTCAGTTGGGTGTCTGATGCCGACTGTGATACTGCCCAGGAGGTTTGTGTCTGCATCCTGTATCGGAACAATCCGCGTGTTTTTGGCCAAACTGAGATCCGTGAGAAAGCCTCTCTTGGCGCGGTTAGCCCTTCCGAGCTCTGTGGCCCTGCCAGCGATTGGCCAATGCTCCCACGCCGGGTGTTCCTGATATCAAGGCAGAGGCTCGGATGATTGACCGCGTAGATCCTTGGCGAGTTGCTTCAGCCTCCTGCAGCATGCATCTGGGACGCTCATGTCACATCCCTAGTCGCGATCGCTGACATTTGCTGTATGTATATAGTCTCCACCTCCTCAGTCGTTGGCCGGCGAAAGGGTGCGGTGTAAGGTAGATCGGATAAGCACAGTCGCTTGTGCTTGTTTGACAGCCTCCCACGGTTCCGGGCCAGAGACCGCGGCGGCCGAGATTGGCGCGGCCGCAGATGCGGCAAATGTCATATTAGGGCTTGATGGCGTGTCGCGCAGCATGAGTCTATTGACATACCGATCAACTCTGCGCGTATTCCGGAGAATACCGCCCAGTCGGTTGTCGTCGTGTCAGCCAGATCCAGACACCCCTTCGGTGGCCAGTCAAAGTCGGAAGCTTCTTATCGAGGTCAGCCAGCCCTCTGGTATCTGCACGCTATACAGGCGTCATGCAGGTCGAGGTCATGTCCAGGACAAGAACGGTGAAGCTGACGGTGATATCTCGTGGTGGCGTCAAAGGTGCATGTCCTCGCAGGTCCTGTTCGACGTGGGAGCACCGGATTCATCTGTTCAAAGCCACTCCCGAGTTCGGTACTTACCTACCTAGTTTCCGACGCGCGTTGGAAACTCAATCCGCCGGGTGGCCCACCACGTTGGCTGGCATGTTGCTAACGCATGTACCGCTAGGTACCTTAGGTAGCTATCAGCCCAGCGCTGGAGTGGCGTCTTGGGCACCTCGTCAGGTCGGGAGTCGTTCAGCCCTTGCTTGAGATATGACAACGCTGGATCCTTCCGTGGTTCACACTTTCCATGATTCTGATCTCTTTCTGTCATGAGTCAATGGGGGGTCCCAAGGCGTAATCCAGTGTTGTTATTTTGCCGCAGCATGGCTCGCACCGAATATCATGTGGTTGTTTTTCAAGAAAACAGTGATCGGTGATGGGCAAGAGATGAAGAGAGTGACTGGCCACCGGCACGTGTAAGATATGGGCGGGATCTGAAATTGTAATCAGGAGGCTGCGCCAGCTATCAGCGAAAAGAAAGAAACCAAATCCCGTGAGCACACATGCCAGACATGCGGTCGAACTAAAGGATGACGAAAATAAACATTGGTCGATGATGTCATGGAAGTTATTTTTAATATACCGAAATTACCAGGGGCTGCTCTGCCGTGGAGGGCCGCAGCCTGTGCCGGGAATGAACCGATCCCGTTGCCCCCACGCGGAGAGTCATTCCTAGTCCGGTCGGTGCCTTGGGTCGGGGACGAAACACGGGTGGCGGGAGAGAGGGGGAGATGGGATAGAAAGGGAGATCGGTGTGAGAGTCGGACGACTTGGCGGCATGGAAGGTTGAGGGTCAGGTATCCCGTAGGCAGGACGGAAAGGGAGGGGCGTGATCCGGGGTGACGGATGGTGTGGATGGTGGATGGTGGAGCGCCCCGAAACCAACCGACGATGGATGGAAGACTTGGGTGTCGAGACGGCCGAGGCTGAAACGGGGCTCGACTGGGCCGAGAATATTCGGCAGAAGATGCAGAACAGACGAAAGAAGCTTTTGGGCTGGATGGAATGGAAGCAACGGTAAGGTATCTTCTTGACCTAGGCCACGTGTATGTAGGTAATAGATGATACATATAGTTTAAGGTATCACGCTAATCCCTCGACAAACTCAATTCCACTATAGCTTGTCGGGCGCGTCATCTACTCGTCGATGCGGTCATTGATAATTGCAAAACTATAAGCAGTTGCAAGAGGATTCAAAGTATTCTTCCATACCTGACTTCATCGACGAGATGATCTCGTACATAGAGTTTGGAAATCGTTCGCGCTTGTTCTCGAAGGACGGGCATACCCGGCGCTTCAATCATGCAGGGGTGGGTCGCTCCCATCAAGCGATCACGCCCGCACTTCGCTCTGCCGGCCTCTGCCGGCTGGCGCTTGCCGAGCACTGGCCAGATCCTGCCCAGTGCTTTCCGTTTCGTCGCAAGTTGCACTGGAAGTGTGGACTTTGGAAGGCAAAGTGCAAGCGCAGGTGAGCCTTTGCGCCTATGTAGAATCTAATCCGCGGTTCGTCAACGTCAACGGTTTGGGAGAACCTGCCGTCCTCACGTTCCATGTCTCCATTCCTCGCCGCCAAGGCAGCCGCATCGACGGGTCATTTTTTTTGCTATACGCCATCGATCGCGCACACCACGGGCAGCTAGCACCTATTCTAGGTACGAACGTACCAGGGTATCCACCTCCCTCGGTACACAGAGAGCCTGGCAGGCCTTCCTGTAATCCGTGCCCCAGCACCAAGCACCCACCCACCGTCGACCGACCTACCGGAGGCAAGGTACCTGCCTGTGTCTTGCTTGTCCTTGTCGCCAGAGCAGACCCGTCCCGTCGCGCTCGCTGCCTTACCTTATCGCCGCCGCATGGAATAGTCTGGCGACGACGTGCTTTCAATCCTTCCCCCCGACCCCGACCCCGATCCCGATTCCGATTCCGCCCTCGACGCCGTGCCCGACAGCGATTTCGACTTCGAGTTCGATTTCGATTGCGATTTCGATCTCGGTCTCGATCCAGGCCATCGCGCAACCGGATGGCTTCCTGAGCTGGGTCGACCTCGACGTTCGCATTATCCCGCCGACCGCCGACCCGCCGACAGCCGCCCGTCAGTCACGCCCCGCGACAACTGGCTTGCGACAGCCTTGCAAGACCTTGCCCTGTCATCCGAACGAGGCTGCGCGGTATCCACCACTGCTCGCCACGGCCTCTGCTGCTTTGCTGTGAGAGCGCGCTTCATCTGAGCGCGCGACATTCGATACGGTGGCGGCTCTCACCATCCTCAGCTGCCAGACGGGGACCGAACTATCCCCCCAGCAACATCTTGCTCTCGCGCCACATCTGCTTAGCTCCAGTCGCATTGTCCCAGAGGGGGAGCAAGAGCCGTTGATGATGGCACAACCCGTGCCTCATCAGACGACGGATAAGAAGCGCGTCAAGGTCTACGAGCTCCGTAACAATGACTGGTTTGACCGAGGCACCGGCTTCTGCACCGCCGCCTTCGTGGTGGTACGCCGTCCCCCCGTCCCCCCATCCTTCTCCTCACTCGGCGCGGCTTCATCGTCGTCGCACCCACCTGTTGCTAACCCATCTCCGCCTTGCCCCAGGTCGAGGAAGGCCAGCCGAAAGAACCCCGTGTCATCGTCGAGTCCGAAGACCAGCCGGAACGACTCCTACTCGAGACAAAGATCGTAAAGGACGATGGCTTCCAGAAACAACAAGGCGCGTGACCAACCCGGGAGACCGATAGCGCCCCGAACCCCCTCTCACGTGTCTAACCGCATGCAGATACCCTCATCGTGTGGACAGACAATGGCGTTGATATGGCGTTGAGCTTTCAGGAAGCAGACGGCTGTGCCCTCATATGGTTAGTTTGGGTCATCCTGGCGCAGAGCGAGCTCGGACTCGGGTCGCTGACTGTGATACACCTAGGAAATTCATCGACGGCGTCCAACAGACCTTTCAGAGTGCCATCAGTGGGCTAGGTATGCGCATCCAATCCTCCTTGTCTTGAACGCACCGGCTAACCCGCCATTCACAGACGACAGTGTATCGGATGACCTGCCTGCGGCAGAGATGCCGGCAGCCATCGCACTCCCTCCAGCCGAGCTTGCGACCTTGGGCGAGCTAGAAGCCAACATGCGAATCATGAGTTCGACGGCTAATGGCCGTGATTCTCTAACAAAAGCCATCATGGGCGAGGACTACATCAGCAAACTCATCCCGTTGGTCGAGATGGCCGAAGATCTCGAGAGCCTCTCGGACCTGCATCGGTTATGCAACATCATGAAGACGATACTCCTTCTGAACGATACTAACATTATTGAACATGCCGTATCCGACAATTGCGTGATGGGCGTGGTGGGCGCATTGGAGTACGACCCGGACTTTCCCAGCCACAAGGCCAACCACCGACAGTGGCTAAGCAACCAGGGCCGGTACAAAGAGGTGGTCAGAATAGAGGATGAGCACATTCGCCGCAAGATACACCAGACATACCGATTGCAATACCTCAAAGATGTCGTGCTGGCACGAATCCTTGACGACCCGACCTTTTCGGTTCTCAACTCGCTCATCTTCTTCAACCAGGTGGATATTGTTCAACATTTGCAGTCCAACGGAGGCTTCCTAAACGATCTCTTTGGCATCTTTGCCGACCCCAAGGAGGAGCAGCTCCGGAAGAAGGAGGCTGTTCTGTTCATCCAGCAGTGCTGCGCTATTGCCAAGAACCTCCAACCGCCTGCGCGTCAGACTTTGTACAACAACTTTCTCTCTCATGGTCTCCTTCGGGTCATTAACTTCGGGCTACGGAACTGGGACGTGACCGTCCGGATTGGCGCCACTGACGTCCTGGTCTCTATGATCGACCACGACCCGCAGATGATTCGCCACACGATATACCGGCAGATCCAGGAGAAGCAACAGCCGCTCACTGATACCCTTATTGACCTCCTTCTGGTCGAGGTCGACCTTGGGATCAAGTCTCAGGTTTCAGATGCGCTCAAGGTTCTCCTAGATCCAGTACCCGTGGGCGGGCCGCCTCCTGAGCCTCGGGGGGAGATAACGGTCGGGCACAATAGGGTCAGGCCTCAGCCGACTATTGATCCGCAGCAGGAGCTGGTTCTCAATCACTTTTATGAGCACTCGGCTGTCAGGCTGTTCAAGCCGCTTCTCGACCTTGAAAATCGGGTTGAGATGAAGTTTGATGTCTCGACCGACGGCATCTTTGGCTACCTTAACGAGATCCTCTGCTTCTATATCCGCCAACACCAGAATCGCAGCAAGTACTTTGTTTTGCAAAATAACATTGCGCAACGGTTTATCCAGCTGCTCTCGTGCAAAGAGAAGCATCTCCAACTTGGTAAGTACCCCATCACATAGCCCGTAAATTTAATGCTGATAGTGCCTCCGTTTAGTTGCCATACGATTCTTCCGCCAATTGGTGGTGCTACAGGACGAGTTTTACGTCAACCACATAGCCGAGAAGCAAATTCTCGGCCCGGTCCTTGACGTGCTGTTGCGGACAATGCCGCGGGACAACCTGTTGTGTTCCGCCTGCCTTGAGCTGTTTGGGCTCATCAACAAGGAGAATATCAAGCTTCTGATCAAGCATCTAGTCGAAAACTATCGCGAGAAGGTGGTGGCTCTGTCTTATCTGGACACCTTCCGCGAAATCCTGACTCGCTGGGACCAGACACAAGGCTTCACTACGAACCCCGACCCCTATTCCTTCGAGTCTGAAGACGAATCGGGCAGGAGGCCACCTCAGGGAGGCTCAAGAGGCATGATGGAACACCTCTCAATGGACCCAGCTCAGGAAGAGTACTGGAACACGTCGGACGACGAGGAGGAGAACCAAGCGCGCGGGCCGGAACGCGGGGTGTCTACCAACGGGAGCACACCAAAGCGTCTGGTCGAATATAACTCTGACGAAGAGGGTGACGAGAACGAAGACGCCGTCATGGCCCCCGCCACCCCTCTGGCACAGGCGAACGAAGGCGCAAAGGAGAACCAGGAACCCGCAGTCACTGGCCCTCCGCTAGAGCGGCTGTCTGAAAAGCGGCGCAGAGAAGAAGACGAGGATGATGCGATGGACAAGCTAATGACTCACAAGCGCCGGAACAGCAGTGCGTCGGCCAGCAGCGTCGGCAGTGGAGGTGGTGGAGGTGGTGGTATGACGGCCCTGCGTCGGAAGAAGGGCATCAATGGCCGTAGTCGGGAGTCGAGTCCGAGCAGCAGCGGCGGGCCAAGGAAGATTGCTATTAACCTCTCGTCTTCATCTTCGCCGTCTATAAAAGACGCGGCGGCGACGACGGCGATTGCTGCTAGTAGTGAATCCCCACCAGCAGCAGCACCTGGCGGCGATGGGGACAGCAGCGGCGGCGGCAGCAGCAAATAATGGTATCTATCAGCTGCTGAGAAAATGCTGGGCTGTTCGTTTGTTCTATTATACCAATATTTTTTCGTCTTCTCTCGCTCGGGTTCATTTACCTATCTACCTGCCTGCGCATGAAAACATGACACCGAAGCTTTGTTTGCTCTCGGGGTTTTTCTCTATCCAGTGCTGCACGATGCATAGACAGACTGACTGACAGTTGGGCGCGCCTGTCTGTTTGTCCGTCTGTCCCTTTGTGATACTTTTAACGGGCCGAGCCGGGCAAAGGGCCCGGGCGAACGGGGGAGGCGTTTTTTTTTTTTTTTTTGCTTTCTTTCTTCAGTTTCCTTTTCTTTCTAGTCTGCAGGTTTTTTCTTTGGGGGTCATGGGAGGCAGGCGGGAGGAAGGGGAGGGGGTTGGGTGTGCATGGTGTTTGGGCGATCTTGTCGTTGTCGCTGGGTCGCTTCCAACCCCGGGCCCTCCTTCTACCTTTGATTTTCTTTTTCTATCCGTCTCTGTCGTTGTCCGCGTTGCGCTCATTACAGTCGAAACTTTTGTGTAAAGCCGTTTGTTCTTTTCTTTCCTTGTCTTTCTTTCCTTTTTACTTAAACGGCTTCTGGGAATGTTGCCCAGACGACGAACCCACACAGATAGCCGAGGAAAAGACCAGAAGGATCAAGTTGATGGATTGGGGGTTGGGGGTTGATGGGAAATATCGGTGGCTCTGTACGGCGGCGGCGGCGGCGGCCCAAAGAAAGGGGGAAGCAAGGAAATGGAGGAAACGAAGGACGATGGGATGGACGGAGGGAGATAATCGCGGGTATATTACTTGTATAGGACAGGCAGCGGGAAGTGAAGGACGGGCAACGCATGATGGAGAAAGGAAACGACGGACACACACACAAACACACAGACGGACAGGTTTACCTTCCTGGCGCCGGCACAGTCGAGAGACGAGGTCAAGGTAGCGTAGCTAGCTACCGGGCACCACCCGCTCCAGATTTTCCTGTCTGTCTATCTGCTTGCTATGGTATGCAGCTAGGCGTGGGAAACCTCGTCCAGCGGCGTTATACTGCAAGGAAAACAATTATCGACCTCGTTTAAATACTCGGTTTTGTGTGTGCCTCTTCGCGCGTTCACCATGTATGTAAATACGATTCAGGGATCACCGTGAGAAGGCCCCGGATCGTGGAAAGGGGGTGAGAGGGTTAGGATAATATCGTGCGATAATGATATACCTGTGCGTATGGTGGTCAATCTGTAGCCCCTTTTAATTCCACGGGCCGCCTTCCCCTCGGTATTTAAGGTGCCGGTACTGTTATAGGTACCCAAGTAACCTTGTGACTTACCGTTGAACTCTATATTACTTTGGCTTTTCTACAAAGGTATCTGAATATGCCGTCCAAGATTCGGAGATCGATGAACATAACTATTATGGTTACTTTAGACCTGGCACGTTACTAATTGAGTCAAAGTTCAGTTTCATTTTTGCCGCCATGGAAAACGACCACCGTTTTTCCATTTTGTAAACCGTCTTAGTCTATCAAACAACATCGAAGCTATTTCCACTTCTCCAACGTACCTCCCCATCCCATCCACTACATATTAGTCAAGAAAATTATCATCAATATCCAAGAAACCACAATTATCCCCAAAACGCCTTGCTGCCTGTGGTATAGAAAACGAGGAAGAACCAAAATCACTACACCCCCTTCAGAGACGGGGATGGATCTCAAGAGAAATAAAACTCAAAACACCTCAATAAAGTGACGGCCTCGGCGACCGTTGTGTGATAGTCGGGGCTTCGACACTGCTCCCGCTAACAAACGACCCCGCTGGACTGCGTCGCTGTTCGTATGTTGACGCCTTCCGCCGGTTCGAGATGCGAGAAAAGACCGATACGACACCTCTCCCTTTGCTCTCTTGAGGCGCCTGACTGCCCCACGAGTTCCTCGACCGGAGGCTTTCCGGTTCGGTGCTCACTTCCTTCATGGTGTTGGGCTGCATGAATGCCTGCGGAAAGATACCCCATTTCCCCCGGGAATTGCAGCCCGACCAGCACCAGTGTTCTGGATATGGGACTGCAGATGATGAGTAAGTAAGAGGACAAAACCACACGTATAAAACAGGAGGTCGGTGATGCAGAGAAGGTGAGACTCACAGCTGATGTTAGTTATAACCTCCCCTTTGTCGAACTTGAGCCAGTGGTTGCTCGAATCGTCAACACTGCCACTATTCTCCTTGTCCTTGGGCGATCGTTTCCATCTCGCTGTGGCACTGATCTTGCTCAATGGTAGCACTCTGATTTCGCTCTTCGGAGGCGGCACAATCCTGATACAGTCCATCGGAAACGCGGCCTTGACGTTGTCGGCCCATCCCACACCCCACAAGCCGCCGTATTTCTCTGGGAACTCAACCCCGACAATCCTTGCCCCGACAGCAAACTGCAGCATTGTTACCCCTTGAAGAGGGGCACGCAATGTGCCATGTATCTGTCGAAACGATTCCGTAGCGATGGCCGTCGGCATTCCGCGAATTTCCCGCCGAAGTGACTCTGTCATCAGAGATGACGTTGGTGCAGACGGGAAATGCAAGTCGTAGTTGTTCATGAATTGAGGAGGAATTTGCGGTGTTTCGATCACCGTCAGCCCGGGAACATTTGGCAGCGGACGTGGATGGCGGGCGAGATGGGAAAATAGCTGTGTGCGTCTAAAAAAGACGGTCGCGTCGCTCTCCTCGTTTGTTCGGCCCTGTTGAATGCAAAAGAGGCATGCATAAAGCTCGTCGTCGATGCGTTTCGCGGCTAGGTGGCTTTTTAGAAGAAATCGCAGTCGAAAACCGACGCCGCCTGTTCTGTAGTTGGCTGAGCCTATGATCAGGTTAGTCGGCGTGGCATGACCCTGAGAAGGATACACAAATAAAATGGTAACGGACCTTGCTGCTTGAGATCCGCGTCAACCAAGTCCCAGCTTAATTCATACATGCAAGACTTGCATTTTGCAATAACAGATACCCCAGTGCCCATGCTCTGTGAGGATGTCAGTTATTTGCTGTCCACAGAGACTAGTACTCATCTAGGAGCCTCACCTGCTTCTTGATCTGTCTTACTCCCAGATCCCCACGCATGACCAACTGAGCCCCTTCACAGAAGCCCTTATGCTGATAGAAGGAGCTGTTTAAATCGATTGTGCAGTCATGCTCCCTCAATGGCATGTTAAGGGACGGGCTAGCTGGAGCTGTCTCCGTCGGGCTAGTTTCCAAGTTCACCACCTCGGGACCATCCGGGATTTCCACCTGTGGAACCACTTCCAGCCCAGGCTGGTCAAATAGTTCTGGTGACTCCTGTGGGACAGGAGGCAGCCTCGGTTGATAAGGTGGCGGATTACCTAGGACAACAGGGCGAGATATGGATAAAGCGTTGGGTAGAGATTGGCTCTGTTCCATCATGGAACGGAACGAGTCCCGGCGCTCTACTACAGGGCTTTGGCCTGTGCCTGCGAACATGAGGGAGTTCCTGGGATCCATCGACATGGGACTGATGAGGCTGTCTCGCGCGCGGTTGGGCGATACGGAAGCGACATCGACGCTGACTGGGCGGTAGGAAACTGGAAGTCCTGTGTCATTGATTGGTGTGGTTGCTGTTGCTGATTGTGGTGGATCCTCCTCCGCTGGAGGCATTTGGAGTCGGCGTTCAAGCTCTGCAACCAGTTCTTCAGTGTCGAGCTCGTGCGGTAATTCACGAGTAGTTTGCCATGGATTCTCAGATGGTTCGGCGGGCATCTCCTCGGGTCGAACTGAGTCGGCTGACCGTTGCGGGGGCGGTGCGGGTGATTGGGCGCTGCGGGACTCTGATGCAGCTCTTTCTTGCTCTTCTGCTTCTCTGTCTTCCCAGCTCCGAATTGGTCCGGCTTTTGCCTCCATCGTGCTGTTGATTGATGAGGTGGAGACATGTCTATAATCCTGTTCGGGCGTCTGGGGGAGTGTCTGCGGCGTCTCGGACCTCTGGTTCCAGGCTGCGACCGAGGGAGCTCTCGACGTCCCAGATACGGTCGAGTATTCGGGCTCGACAGGGGGATGCTCCAGCTTCATGCGCACTACTAGGTCGGATATCTTTAGAGCGGCGTCGCGCAGCAGGCTCTGCAGGCTGGAGTATATGTCGCCATCGAAGCTGTCGACTTCGATGCAGTCCTCCAAGTCCCATACTAGGTCGTTGATTCTCCCCCTGAAGCTCGATATCTCCTCTATGCGCAATGCGTAAGCGAGGCGGACCGGGTGCGACGCGAAGAACAGATAGACAGGGGAAATAAGAGCACATGAGGGTATAAATAATTACCGTTTTCTTTGAGAGCGTTGACAAAGTTGGACCCATACTCGTCAAGCTGTCTTCTACATACTGGCTCGATCTTCTTCAATGCGCGCTCGCCGATATTAAGCAAGCCCTGGGCGGCCTTTCGCATCGGCTCGGAGCCGGCATCTTGCACGTTTTCAAGAGCCGTCTTGGCCTTGGCCACGACATCTTGAAAGGGGCCGAGGACGAGATCTTTTAGTTCATCGTCCATGTCGATGGCTACGACACTCCTCGGCAGGAGCTGAGGCGGAACAGAGATGTAGACGGCGGGGGCGGAAGGGTGGGGGGTTTGGAGAGCGATCGACGAGCCCGTTGATACAGAGTAGCTGGATATATTATAAGACCACTAACACAGTTGAAATGGACAATAGGAGAGGATAGAAAATGGAGTGGGCGCATAGACATAAATGGCACATGAAGAGAAGATAAGGAAAGGTAAGGCAGGTACATGTCGGGTGTAGATGCAGGCAGACGAGAAGAGCGAGAGATGGGCTGGCTGAGGTTGAGGTCGGACAAGGCAGGCACCTCCCAGGAGCGATGGAGGGATGGAGGAAGGTCCCCGGTCCTCCCCGCCATTTGCGATTCCATACCACCAGCACCCGCATGGGCCCTTCCAGTTCGAGGTGAGGCTGAAGGCTGTGAGTGACTCCTACCACAGTAGATGGAAACCCAACAGGAAACTGCAGCAGCTCAGGGAGTGAAGTACACTACACTACACACAGCGTAGGCTGTATCCCGTAACCCGTTTGGAGCTTGGACTGCGGGTGGCTGAGGCAGTGCAACCCGGAACCAGCCCAAGGTCGCCCACGCATCAATCAATAGCCCCGCGAGTGTGTGCGCGGTGCCCTGCTGCAGTCTGCCTCGCCTCTCCAGGCTCGATTCCCGATGCCCGCTTCCCATTCCATGACCTGGTCGAGATTGTCAATCTATCATGTCGGTAAACCAAGACGGCCTCGCGGCATCAAAATGACACCATGGGGATAGAATAGACGACCTCGGAGCGCCTGCAACAGCTAGCAAAAGGATGCCACGTTGCTGCACCTTACCGGGCTGCCTGGTACCTGCCAGCACTAGTGTACGTTGACACTAAACGCAGCCTTTGCAACCGCCGTGGGTGCGGCTTGACTCGACTCACCGGTCTTGGGATGAACCTTCCACCACCACCATCACACACGAGGCGCTCTCCAAGTGAACAAGCTTCAGACCCGACCGCCATCCCGCCTTGCCAATCTGGGGACCGACCGGAATGGGAGCTTGGCGTTTTCCAGAAGGCTTCCAGGTCCGACCGTTGTCCATGTAGTCATCACCAGCATCCATCCCTAGATTCAGCATGATTTCTCACCCCGATAGCGGGAGCGGATGGTCTTGATCGAGGGAACAGCGTTGGGGATTGTCCACGCATTGTCTGAGTCTGGGAAGCGTTGTGGAGGATTATAAGTGCTAGCCTTTGGGCCTGGAGCGTGGTGAGGTACGCATCCAAGATTGGATGGGGTACCTTACCAGGTAGTTACAGGGTACGGGTTAGCGAGACACCTGACAACCCGAACGGAACCAGGGAGCTCGGGCCACCCTCGAGGTCGAGAGTCTGGCTCGCTGGTTGGTCCCTGCAAATGCGACTCTGAAGTCTGGAAGACTGGCTGGAACCCTGCAACCCGACGACATGGTGGGCGCTCAGTGACGTCGATCATTCTCTCGTCCCGTTTCCGCTTCCAGGTTGTGCTCCAAGTCTCCAACTGCCCTGTTGCTGGTGCTGCTACTGCCAAGGTTTAAGCTATCGACATCTCCAAAAACACCACACCACAAGACACGATAATTCAAAGCCGCAGGTCACCTCATCGCCTCCAACGCACAAAAACACCATTCTTCTGTGCATGCAGCAGCAATAATACCTCAGGCAGTGTTTAGGAACTTAAGCTTATTGAAGCTATGGCCGACCTCGCCAGCTTAACCAAGCAAGAGGGCAAGGTCCCGCCGGGGCTCAAGTCCAACTTCGAGTAAGTTCACCAGCAACACAACCTGGAAACCTTCCTTGAAAACGTCACCGACTTATGGCAGAGGCTGAACCTTCCCCCCCGCACAGCGTCGACTTCGTGGTCCACTACAAAATTCCCCTCCCCGCCACCGAACGGGCCGAGGCCGAAGCCGCCTTCATCCAGCTCATCCAGGCTCTCGCCGACGTGGGCTTCGCGACCGAAGTCCGCAACGGCGGCAAGTCCTCCCTGCTCGTCTTCGTCAAGATCGCCTCCAACAAGCTCCTGACCTCCCAGGTCTACCGCTACCGCGTCCAGGACTGGCTCTACGGCGTCCGCACCGCCGCCCCGAACCAGGACCTCACCAAATACTTTGACGATGAGCCCGTCACCGAGGCCGAGCGCCTGCGCCTGGCCTATCTCCTCATTACAAAGGCCAAGAACGAGGGCGGCGCCGGCATCACCCCCAGGGTCGGCCAATGGAAATACGTCGCCTCTGTCTTTCCGCTGCACGACCACGGCTTCAACCGCTCCTGGATCAAGCAGTGGAGCACCAAGTACTACCTCGACGATGCCGACCTAAACCAGATCCGTGACAAGTTTGGCGAGCGCGTGGCTTTCTACTTTGCCTTCCTCCAGTCCTACTTCGCCTTCCTTCTCTTCCCCGCCGTCTTTGGCCTCGGCGCATGGCTTGTCCTGGGCCAATTCTCGTGGTTCTACGCCGTCGTCAACTCGCTCTGGTCGGTGGTGTTCTTTGAGCACTGGAAGACAAAGGAGGTTGACCTGGCCGTCCAGTGGGGCGTGCGCGGTGTGTCCAAGATCCAACACCCCAGGCCGCAGTTTGAGTTTGAGAGGGAGGCGCAGGACCCTGTTACCGGAGAGATTGTCAAGGTCTACTCGCCCTTTAAGCGCCTGGCGCGACAGTTGCTGCAGGTCCCCTTTGCGCTGGCTTGTGTGGTTATTCTTGGGGGTCTGATTGTTAGCTGCTTTGCGATTGAGATCTTTATTACCGAGGTCTACACCGGTCCTTTCAAGCAGTACTTGGTGAGTGTGCTTGCCAATCCTGTTCTTGCGCCAATGCTGACTGTCGCAGACTTTCTTGCCTACGGTGCTTCTGACCATCTTTATGCCTACGCTCTCGACTCTTCTCACCAAATTGGCTGAGCGTCTGACGGCAATCGAAAACTACGAGACGCAAGACGGTGCGTTGTGTCTCTTGAGAATTGCTTATATGTAATAGTTTGCTAACCAAGGCCGCAGCACACCAAGCCTCGTTTGTCCAGAAAATATTTGTGTTAAACTTCATCACATCATACTCGCCCATCTTTCTCACGGCATTCATCTATGTCCCATTTGGCAAGATCCTGGTTCCGTACCTGGACGTCTTCCAGCTCACGGCGCAAAAGTTCACAACCGAGGGGAAACCGCTCCCAACTAAGGACTGGGAGATGAACCCCGATAGACTCACTAAGCAGGTTATCTACTTCACGGTCACAGCCCAGATCGTCAACTTCGCCACCGAGGTTATCGTTCCGTACGTCAAGCGCAAGGTCTTCAAGGCCGTGGAGGATGTGCAGACGGAGATTGCCGAGAAGAAGAATGGTGAAGACCGCGGCCCCAAGGACGTGCCTGATGAGGCCGAGTTCCTGTCCCGGGTCAGGAACGAGGCCCAGTTGGACGAGTATGATGTCACTGTCGATTACCGGGAGATGGTTATTCAGTTCGGTGAGCAACTTCTTCGGCACTCTTTGCTGCAATCTCGTGAAACAAAACAGCCGGCTGACAAAAAGACAGGTTATTTGTCGCTGTTTTCCGTCATCTGGCCGCTGACAGCTTGCTCCTTCCTCGTCAACAACTGGATCGAAGCCCGCTCGGACGCCATGAAGATCGCCATCAGTTCACAGCGGCCCATCCCGTGGCGCGCGGACTCGATCGGGCCCTGGCTTAATGCGCTTGGGTTCCTTTCATGGCTGGGCAGCATCACCAGCGCCGCCCTGGTCTTCCTCTTCAACCGCGGTGGCGGTCACGAGGCCGGCGAGTCGCATCCAAACGGGTCGCCGTGGAACATTTCCGGATGGGCCCTGCTTCTGTCCATCATCTTTGCCGAACATCTGTACCTGGTCGTGCAGATTGTCGTGCGCAACGTTGTCGCAAAGCTGGACAGCCCCGGCTTGCAGAAGGAAAGGGCAGAGAGGTTCGCCATGCGCAAGCAGGTCCTTGAGCAGACTTTTGGAGACCAGCATGTCCAGGAAGAGAGCAGCGGGCCGGGCATGACGGGGGGAGAGAAGATTACGCGCGAGGCGCTGGAGGAGGAGGCGAGAGAGGCGTCGAGGTCCGTCAGTGGGACTGGGTCGCCGGAGCAGATGTAAGTTATGGATTGTGCATGCGGTGGAGATGCGAGGGTTGTTTATCTGGATGATTTTGAGCTAACATGAGGATGTAGGTTCTGGCTTCGGCAGCGTGGGGCGAGCGAGACTATTCAGATTGGGCGGGGGTTGATCTCTGAGGTACTTTTGTTTTCTTTTCTTCTCCCTTTCGCTCCTTTCAACATTCGCCCCTTATTTCCTGTCATGTTATCATACGTGCAGGCTAGAAACTAATTGGTAATTTTAGGTGGTGGCTTTGAATGAAACCAAGGCGCAAAAGAAAAGTTAAGTTGACCGGCGCGGAGGAGCGGTGAGGGAGACTACCTATCAATACCGTGGTGATATATGCTTGTGGTGGAGTTGGCGGGTGCCGGACGTGAGAGGAACCAAACTTTTGTATAACGGGGAGCAGGGGAGAGAGTATGGAGATGGAATTGGGATTGTTACATCCTGTCCTAGTACCGTTGCAGTAGGATTTGGTAGTAGCCTTATGGAAACAATTGTTATTCATCCAGAGATCGAACGGTGGAGAATTCAAGCTATCCCTTGTATTTCTCGAAGGTGATGTGTTGGCTGACGGCACTGAACGCGTGTTCCTGATGCAGCCGATGACGTGCGATGGATCAACCAACACCAACGAGACGGTCCTTGACGGGAAGGTGGTTATTGGTATTCCACGACAGGCTTCTAGAGATCTTCGAACTTTGCATCCCCACCCCAGTGTTATGTTGCATTGTGTATTCCTTCGAGTCTTATATAAGATAGCCCCAGCCCGCGTGGCCGGGCGATGCATTAATCTGGACATTTTCTATTGTCGCCTCCATCGCCCACGACTTGAAACTTACAGTCACACTGGAATCCATTATCACATACCTCTAGCTTGATACATTGGAATTAAGTTGGAGAAAGATGCGCATCTCGAATCTCGTCAGCAGTGTGCTCTGCTCTTCTTTGGCAGCGGGGGCGTATGGTTCATCATCATCATCAGGCAGCGCGAATAGCAACAACGTCGACATCAATGGGGAAGACGCCACCTGCCCGGAGCGACTGAATCCGTATTGCTGCTATTCTCTCGACTACTCGGGGTTCCAGGTCGAATGCGTTGGTGAGTTTTCGGGATATCTGTTTGTCGAATAAAGATCGGGAATTTGTCCCGTGGTTGTTGTTGCTGTCGCTGATCAATGGCACCTGTGTATCTAACTTGTGTATGTAGGTCCCGGCAAGGTCGATGCGCTTTCGCAATGTCGCGAATATGATCCCCCGACCATGTGCTGCTGTGAGCTGGATCCGGATACGTATAGGAAGAATCCTGGGGAGTTTAAGGTGAGTTTATCCGTCTTTCTAGGAGTCAGTATTCAGCGGTTAGAGACGTGGTTCTGATCTATTTGTTGTGTGGGGTGGGCAGCCGCCGAGGTTTTTCTCTTGTGACAAGGACTGCGTTGCGTTGGATTTAGACTTGGATTTGGAGATGGAGTTGGAGTTGGAGGTGGGGAATAAGGATGCAGACTTGTGATAAGGTTGGCTGTGGCTGTCCCGTTCATCCGGTAATAATTCAAGGGGATACCTTCTTCCTACCTTCCATTATCAGACATCGGACGACACAATCAAAGTGGAGTTCTGTTGGTTCAAACGCGGGGATGGGGGGACCTAGGTTCAACGTTGACCCCCTCTCCCGATTTCGGCCAAGCAGGAACGACTTACAAACCACCAGCTGCAACATCCTATGGTGTTTAACTTAAGTGAACGTGGAAGCTACGACTGGTCAACTCAATTCGCTTCCATATTATCTACCTACCTGACTACGTTTCACAAATTCAATTAATATATTTCCACCACACCAAACCAAGACACGGAATTGGTCCATCGCAGCAGTGTTCTTGGTGGTGACAGACATCCATCCATACACACAACTCACCAATTCACACTCACTCAAAACAAAAGTCTGCCCAAGATGGACTCGGAAGGCTTCAGAGAAGCGGCCGTCTCGTCCATCGACGAGAGTCAGTCTCCAGTGCGCCCACGCCCTCATCCAGCCAGCTTAATCTCCTTTTCAAAAACAAAATAAAAATAAAGACTCACTCACTCACGGAATTGGTCTCTCCTCACAGTCATCTCGTATTTCGACAACATCAGCACCCGCAGCGTCGTATCGACCGTCGAGCCGGGTTACCTGAGAAAGCTGCTACCCAGCACCGCACCCGAGGATGGCGAGCCATGGGCCGACATCCAGCGCGACATGGAGGCCAAGATCCTGCCGGGCATCACGCACTGGCAGCATCCGGGCTTCCACGCCTTCTTCCCCTGCGCCACCAGCTACCCATCGATCCTGGGCGAGCTGTACAGCTCGGCGCTGTCGGGCGCCTGCTTCAACTGGATCTGCTCGCCCGCCGTGACGGAGCTCGAGACCATCGTGCTGGACTGGCTCGCCCGCATGCTGGGCCTGCCGGACTGCTACCTGTCGACCGGCCCGACCCGCGGCGGCGGCGTCATCCAGGGCTCTGCTAGCGAAGCCGTCGTCACCGCCATGGTGGCCGCCCGCGACAAGTACCTGCGCGAGACCACCCCGACTGACCTCTCCGAGGAGGCCCACGACGACTTCGTCGCCCACAAGCGCAGCCGCATGGTAGCTCTAGCCACCACCATGACGCACAGCTCGACCAAGAAAGCCGCCATCATCCTCGGCGTGCGCTTCCAGGCCATCCCCGTGCGCGCCGAAGACAACTACGCGCTCACGATGCCCGTCCTCGCCGCCGCGCTGGCCAACTGCCGCGCCCGCGGGCTCGAGCCCTTCTTCCTAACCGCCACGCTCGGCACCACCGACACATGCGCAGTCGACGACTTCGCGGGGATCACCGCCGCGCTAGAATCACACAACCCCCCGACACCCCAGGCGAGGTATGGGTGCACGTCGACGCAGCCTACGCCGGCGCCGCGCTCGTCTGCCCGGAGGTCCAAACCGCAACGCACATCGCACGCATATCCCGCTTCCACAGCTTCGACATGAACATGCACAAGTGGCTCCTAACCAACTTTGACGCCTCCTGCCTCTTTGTGCGCAACCGCAACTGGTTCATCCAAGCCCTGTCCATCAACCAAGCCATCTACTCCACCGGCAACAGCGGCAGCGCATCACCATCCGACGGCGGCCTCGTAACCGACTACCGCGAGTGGCAGATTCCGCTCGGCCGCCGCTTCCGCAGCCTCAAGATCTGGTTCGTCATGCGCACGTACGGCGTCAAGGGCCTGCAGGCGTACATCCGGCGGACCACCGCGCTAGGCGAGGACTTTGCGGCATGGATGCGTGCGCGTGAGGATCTGTTTGAGATCCTTACGGGACCGAGCTTTTCGCTGACTGTGTTTCGGGTAAAGGGCGCGACGGAGGAGGAGAGTAATGCGAGGACTAAGAGGTTGTGTGATGGGGTGAATGCGTCGGGGAAGATTTGGGTGTCGAATACAGTGCTGGATGGGAAGTTTGCTATTCGTATGATGACGGGTGTGCGCGCGACGGAGAAGGAGCATGTTGAGGCGGCGTTTAAGTTGCTCGTGGATATGGCGGGGGAGATTGTGAAGAGTTAGGGGTTGTTGTTGGGTTGGTATATATATAAACATGTACAGAGACAGACAGACAGACGTATACTTATACTCATAGAAAGCGAGAATCAAGTTACTTTTTTTATAGCTACACGGAGCTGGTGAGTGATGGGCTAACCCCCCCCCCTTTTTTTTGCGAATTGAATCACAAATAACTCATGTCTACAGCCCCCAACCAGATACCGAAACCAGTCAGACGTTGAAGAGTGCTATTTATTATTACTAGCCAAGAAAACAAACACCCCCTTGATTCGTTCGCCTTTGTGCTGGCTGGTTTGCTTGGCTACAGTGGTAAACAAAGGTACATTTACCTACCATAAACAAACCTCCGCGATCAAGCCTCAAGCTCAAGCTATCCAGTAATGTGTTCAACATCGTTAACATGGATGCCTGAATACTAATTGCCAACATGATCAAGAAACAATCAGACTTTTATTTTCATTTCACTCATTTACCATAACCCGGCAAGGGCTCAATCAACATACTCTCGCCTCAGCAACAAACAACATCTACATACAACATCCACCCCAGCATAGTCTATCTCACTTATTCGAACCCGAACCACCAGCAGCTCCCTCCCCACCACCCTCACCCTGACCCTGACCCCCCTTCTTCAACCCCTCCACCCCCTCCGCTACAGTCGGCGGCAGGGGAATCTCAACACCCAACACTCGATACTCCACCCCCACATACGCATCACTAAAAACCAACACATCAAACCTCCTCGCCTGCTGCCCCCCGCCAGGAGGCAGTTTAATAACCGCCCTCGCCGTGGGCCTAGCTCCCACATCCACCGTCCTCTTCCCTCCTGGCCCCCCGCCGCCGGCGCTCCACCCGACGCGCTTGACGGCAATAATCTCATCGGTCGCCAGGTCCGCGACGACGACGAACCACCCTTCGGTCTGGGGCTTAGGGAACCGCGGCGCGTAGATGCGGGCTTCGCGCTCCGTGATGGGGTTTAGTCTCTTCAAGACGACGGTGAGTGAAAGGGCGCGGACGTCGACTACCGCGACGTCGACGTTGGGCATTGCTGATGCGGCTTTTAGGAAGCGCGGCACTTGCGACGGGGCGATGCCGACTTCGCGCGCGAGTTTTTGGAGCTGTGCGGGTTTGAGCCGGCTCATGGCCTGCAGGGTGAGGTTATTGGGCGACTTCTCGTCGACGCCGGGGAGGATGGAGAGCGGGGGCTGCGTTGGCCAGCGTGCGCTCTTGACGGATTGGAGGAGGTGGATGAATTCGATTGTGCTGGAGAGGTGGCCGAGTTCGGTCAGGACGTCGATGGAGGCCTGGATGATGCGGATGGCTTGGTCAAGCACGCTGGTCTGGTCGCCTACGTAGTCGGTTATGGGCAGGTTGATACGGGACATATGGGCTTGTAGGAGGAGGAATGCCTTGACATGGGGGTCCCACATGGGCAGGCCGAACGAGCTTCCGGGGAAGGTGAGGTTGCGGGACAGCTCGGCGTTGATCAGGTCTTCGTTGTGCCGGACGGGGAGTTCGTCGTACTCGGTCGCCATGCACATCCAGGACAGGACGTCGTGGAAGGAGGCCTGCGGCTTGGCCTTGCCGACCAGGTGGCGGATCGTCTTGTGCGAGAGGTAGTAGTAACTCATGATCTTGCCCATGGGCGTCGGGTCGACGTCGCCGTTGGGGAAGATCTCGACGCACTTTGACTCTGCGAGCTCGGCGAGAGACGAGTCGACCATCCCGATCATGTAGCTGTTGGCGAGCTGCTGGGCCACGGTGCTGTTGTGCTCCTCGGCAGAGATCTCGAGACCATAGTAGGATGGGTTCTTGTGCAGTCTGCGGAAGAAGAAAGTCCAGGTCAGGTAGTCGAGTGCATCTTGCTTGGTCAAGATGGTTTCGGCCGAGACTTCAGCGCACAGATGGTTGTCCAGGACCGTGTGCAGCGAGGACTCGACAGGGAATCCAGTGTGCAAGAAGTGCTTGTAAAAGTCCTTCTTAGAATCTTGCGTGAGGATGCGGGCGACTCCGGAATTGTCAAACTGCGGCCGCCCGGCTCGCCCCAGCATCTGCAGCACATCCGTCAGGTCCATGTCCTTGTAGCCCTCAATCTTAGCGTCGTAGTATTGCGTGCCCTTGACGACGACGAGATGGGCTGGGAGATTCACGCCCCAAGCGAGAGTGCTCGTTGCAATCAGGATCTGGATCTTGTTGTTTAAGAAGAGCTCCTCGGCTAGCTGCCGATCAGACTCAACTAGACCAGCATGGTGAAGGCCAATGCCAAAGCTGATGGCCTCCTTGAGAGCATCATCCTTGACGCGCGAGAGATTGAGCTGGAGATCATCTTCGTCCATGCTGAGGAAGCGCCGGGGGTTGTCCTCCATGCCGCAGAGGTTGATGAGGTCCTTGGCCGTGAGACGCGTCTGTCGACGGGACGGGACGAACACAATGACTGGCTTGGTGGGGCTATGGTTCAAGATCGCCAAGAAAGTAGGGCGATTCATTGACTGCATCAGCGGGCAGAAGCCTCTAACCTCTGGGAACCCGTCGATGAAGAGCTCCAGGGGCACGGGGCGTACAGAGTGCCGGAAGTTGAACAAGCCCTCCTTGACGCCGAGCCAGTTGGCCAGGTCACTAGCATTGGCGCAAGCCGTCGACATGCCCAACAGACGAACTGCATTCTTGGTTGATGCTGCGATGTAATTCATGCGAGAGACAATGATCTCGAGAATGGGACCGCGATCGCCAGCGAGGAGGTGGATCTCGTCGATGATGACAAGACTAACTTTCCGGACATAGCCTCTCGTCTGCCAACTGCGCGAGATACCGTCCCACTTCTCGGGCGTGGTAATGATCACATCGGCGTCTTGGATTGTGCGAGTGTCGGGTGTGTTGTCACCAGTCAGCTCAACCAGCTTCAGGCCAAGCGGTTTGGCAAGTCGAGCCCCCCAGTCCTTGACACGCTCACGCACCAGTGCCTTCATAGGCGCAATATACACGACCTTCGAGCCGGGCCTCTCGCGAAATGCCCACCACATTGCCAGCTCAGCGGCCACCGTTTTGCCACTTCCGGTCGGCGAGCCTAGCAGGACATTGGCGGGTGTATGATACAGTGTATGGAAGACCTGCGTCTGCATCGGGTTGAAGAATTGGAAACGCTGCGCATAAAGCTCCTCCAAAGCCTTGTTCTTGAGAGCTGAGACGGGCAGGGGCTGGAGGTTCAAAAGATCCGTGTACACGCTCTCGGTATCTGGCCGAATGAGATGCTGGAAGGAGACAGCAGTCACCGTCTCGGCACCCAGCCAGCGGTCCGAGACAGCCCTCACGTAGATCTGTGTTGGTAGAGGGTCCGACAGGGGAATCGTAAAGTTCAGCTCGTGGTCATCGTGAAGCTTTCTCCTATTAAGCAGAAAGAACTCGTGATGATAGATCTCCGAAGTCTCCGAGTTCTCGACCCAGATGTAGTACGACTCTGACGTCCCGTGCATGTAGTCGTTCCACCGGAAATCGGGGGTGATAAACAGCTTGATTCTCAAGACGTCACGGTTCAGGGGCGCAATTTCAGCCTCGACACTGAGGGTCGGGAAGTTGTCAAGCAGCTTCGCGATTTTCCCGCCCATGCGGAAGTTGTTGACCAGACTACCAATCTCAGCGGCTTCCATGTCCCTCATGTTTTCGATTGAAAGCGAGTCTTTGGCGTCCAGCTGATTGAGCACTGGCTTTGGGAGATCGAACTGGTGGAGGGGGTGCTGGAAGGACCAGAGACGCTTCTCAATAGACTTGGCCATGGTCAGCAGCACGAGACACTGATGACCCCAGCGACGGTTGAGGCAAATCATGAATAGGGCCCTGCAGATACGCCCGGCTTGCTGGGCAACGTAGTTGAGGTCATTCGTCAGAGCAAAGTCCTCGGGTTGGGCCCTAGAAATGTACGACTGCAACAGAATGTTGGTTTTTGTCTGCGGAGTGTCGATGCCGCCGCTGATTTCGTACGGCACGAAGCTGGCGTTATTTTTCATCAAGGAGAGCTCGTCGGCCTCGCTATTTCTCGACTGGATGTTGTCGAATTCGCCGCTCATGGATATCATCTTCAGGATGTCCTTCTCGGTGGCCTGCGGGCCCATCATGGTGTTGAAGATCTGTATGCTCCCATGCTGGATATAGAACTGGCTGGCAATGCGGCCAATGTCCTTGCTGCGCAACTCCTCGGTAGCCTCGTTGAAGATAATCATCTGGTTCTGCTGCAGCGTCCGAGCAGCCTGGATCGCTAGCTTTGTCCTCCTCTGCACCAGCGCGCGGTCGTTTTCATATTCGGACCATTCGATGCCATAGGCCATTGGATTCTTCTTCATGCGGACAAATAGGTACGAGTAGCTGATCCACTTGACGGCCTCTGGGATCGAGGTGACGGTGCCCAAGGCGATTTCGGCATTCAAGTTGTCCACGAGCTTTGCCGAGAATCTAGACTCGATAGGAAGCTGGTCTGTCACGGCTGTGAGGTAGTGGGCTAGCTTGTCGTGCGTGGTACAAATCATGCCAATACCGACGTCCTCGAACTGCGGACGACCAGCACGACCAAAAATCTGCAGAACGTCCAGGATGCCGAGATCGACAAACTTTCCATCCTGGGCGCTGTAAACCTGCGTGCCCTTGATGACCACAGCAGCAGCCGGCAAGTTGACACCCCAGGCGAGGGTGGCCGTACAGCAAAGCACCTTGATGACGCCCTCAGCAAACAGCCGCTCCATGAGGTTCCGGTCTGAGCGCGACATGCCGGCGTGATGGATTCCGAGTCCCTTGGGGACTAGCTCTCGGATCTCTTTGGCTCTGGTAGTCCTGAGCGACGCCATGGCTGCCTCGTATTTTTCGTGGTCGCTGGGATCAAAGAGATTGGTGCAGCCGTCGTCTATGGCCTTCTCGTGCAGCATCTTGGCCGTCAACTGTGTGTCTCGCCGCGAATGGACAAACACCATGACCTGATGGTCGCACTCCAGCATGTCCCGGACCTTTTCGAAAGCTACCTGGTCCAGATTCTCTCTGGACTGCTTGCTGTTGGGCTTGCCCTTGACTCCAATAAAGTGCTGCTCAAGCGGGACAGGCCTGAAGGAGGCGTCGAAATAGAAGAGGCCGGCATATCTGTTGACGTTCAAAAAGTCGGCCACGTCTATGTAGTTGGGGAGGGTGGCACTGAGGCCCACGATACGAATAAGTGACTGTGTGCTCTCGACCTGCCTCGCCGTTCTCGCGACCAGAGACTCGAGGACGGCACCTCGCTCGTCATGGAGCATGTGCACTTCGTCGATAATCAACAGGCGCACCTTCTGGACGAGCTCTGTGTCTCCTGTTCCCTTTCGAGTCACGACATCCCATTTCTCGGGAGTAGTGACAATGATCTGTGTCTGGACAATCTCGGCTTTGGTCAGGTGCATATCACCGGTGAATTCGCGGCAGCGGATGCCTAGCCAGGCAAGCCGCTTGCTGATCTTCTCGGTGATTTCGGCGGCAAGAGCCTTCATGGGCGCAACATAGACGATCTTGAACTCGTCGGAACGCACGGCAAACTCGGTCGCCGTGAGATCCTCAAAAGGAGACGGTGTTAGATACTGGCCGACGGTGTGGAGGATCGTCAACATGGCGGCATCCGTTTTACCAGCACCAGTCGGGGCGCACACGAGCATGTTTTCGCTCGTTTTGTATGCGATGGGGTACACAAGACTCTGCATGCGGTTGAGCGTCTTGTAGCCCCTGAAGGTGTTCCTGCACAGGCCGTCCAGGTCGGCGATATTCAGCAGCGCCTGGCCAGGCTGGACGGTGCCAACGCGGGCGGCCGGGATGGAGTACTCTTCGTACTTGTCAAAGTCTTTTCTCTCACTGCCGACCGGAAGGGCAAACTTGCTGCCGGTATGGCTGAGCGTGTTGCCAGCCTTGTAGGCCCGGTAGACGTGGGGATAGTCCTCCTCCTTGGCGCGGGCCGAAGCCAATGGGGCCGACTTGTGCTCGAGGTCTTTGCGGCGCAGGGCCTCTTCTCTTTGCTTCCTGGTCATGAGACGGAGCCCGTCCTGCCCCTGATCGCCTTGACGAGTTGGTATCTCCATGGCTGCAACAAGCTCGGTGCGGTGGCCGAGCAGATCGATTACAAAGTCCAGGTCGTCGAAGCCGACAAGATCGGTCAGGGAGGACTGGACCTCGTCTTCAGACCGGCTGGAATTCAGCAGGTCCATCACCTGGCCTTGGAGAGCGCCCGGGGTGAGACCTGACTTCCGGGCGGCTATCTCGGCGCACCTTGACGCCAGCCATTGCAGGTCGTAGGATGATGAGCCGGATGGCCCGCTGATGTCGTCGTACCCCGCCAAGTCACCCCCGTCGAAGGACATGTCGTCCAGCTCATCGTCGGAGATGAAGTCCCAAACATCGCGAGGGCCGTCTCGGGGGCTTATCGACTGGTCGATGTCGTCGTCATCCCAGTCGCCATCCCGCCCGATATCGTTGTCGCTGTCGCCGTTGTAGCTGGATGGAGGCAACCCCGCCACGGCTGCCTTCATGGCTTCCATCTCAGCCCGCCACTTGGCCAAATCTTGCCCATTTGTAGAACTTGAAGGCCCGGCCATCTTGAGAATGTGTCCAGTCGCTGATGTGAGTCGCTGATGAGAAATATTTAGGATGATGACGATGATTGATTGCCTTGGGCAAACGGTGGGCGATCTGCGCTGTGGTTTGTTCTTTTCTCTTCAATAACTTTTGACAAATATATTTTCAAGTGACAGAGCTCTGAAATATTTCGAGCGGCCAGCCCTCAACAACTTGAATGTCGTTCTCTGCCTCTATTTCGTGCCGGCGTTTGACTCACTTCGCCGAAGCTCCCTGCGTCGTCTATCGCACTTTCTAGCCTGGGCACTGCGTTGTGCTGTGCTGCTGCCGGTACAGATTGGTACGTACCGCACCTGGAGGTTAAAGGTGGGTCGTGTTAGGTAACCCGTATCCTGTATCCCGTACCCTGTAACCGGTATCCGTTACACGTTCAGGTACCAGGTGGTAATCATCGCGCTAACCCGCCGAGCATTTGGCTCTCGTTCCTCGCTGGTGGATGATCTGATCCTTGCCGCAGCCTGCCACCATCCTGCCAGGACATCCTTGCTGCACACTACCAGGAACCTACCTTAAATTGAGATACGAACGCTCGGCACTTTCAATCACACGCAACATTCCCCTTCCTGGGCTCGTCGACCTTCAAGTCTTTCAAAATATTCATGATGGCATGAAAAACGTGCCAACAGTCAGCATCCCATTCCTCCCTTGGACCTACGCTCACCATGCCTCCCTGAGGGTACATACAGATGCACTCATTCATCCTTCTTCAACGCCGTTAACCTAACCGCCCTCATCCATGCCCCCTTGGCACCCGACCGGTAGACATGCATGGATGGCACGCCCAGCCAGGAAATGGTGGCGTTCAAAATGTCTCCATTCAACCACCCAGGACCATCCAAAACCAGCCGAGCGGCTGAGATCCGTCAGCTCGAGATGGGAAGCAATATTTCCCATCGCGGAACTAGCGCGGTTGTCTACCCCTTATCATACGGTTGAGTCCAAGTGTTTGCTTTTCCCCGTTCGAGTGATCCAAGGTGTCTCGCTCTTCGCCTCCCTAGGAAAGGGAAAGGATTAGAGAGAAACAGAAAGGGATCCTATTTGGCCCCATGAAATCATTGATTTCTTTTCCGTGACATGCCATTCTTTTGATTGCCCGTGTTTTTCTTTTCCACCAGCTTTGACTCTTTCAGTCACGATCGCTCTTTTGCCCCCCTGGCCACTCATCCATATCCATGTTTCTATCCACCGCCTTTCCCCCTGTGGCTCGTTGGGGAGGAGGATTATACTCGCTCGTTTCCGCACAATCTCATGACGACGGCGACGACTGGGAGGATCACGACCTTGAGAATGAAAAGTCCTCCTCCTCTTGGTGGACGCCAAGATGGGCCAGGAGGGGCCGCCGGGAGTGGCACCGCATGTCCTCGTCACTCAAATCCCAAGTCCAAGGCTCGTCATGGTTGATGCTCGCCCTGTTCATCTTGGCATCATGTTCACGGCGCATGGCTTTCTGCTTGCCGTCCTTCATCCCTTCGTTATATAACCGGTTCCGTTTGTCAAAGGCCTCCTCCGCACCAGCAGCCGCCAGTGACAAGCCCCTCAGCCCGACGGCATACCTCGACGGTCTCCGCGGTGTCGCCGCGCTCACCGTCTACATCTTCCACTTCAACTACCTGTGGTTCCCCGTGCTCCGGAACGGCTATGGTTCCACCGACTCGGACCACCTCATCTGGCAGCTGCCGGTCCTGCGGGTGCTGCACTCGGGCCGCGCCAGCGTCACCGTCTTCTTCGTCATATCCGGCTACGTGCTGAGCCTGCGGACGCTCACCATCATCTACAGCGGTCAGCCCGAGAAGGTGCTCGATGCCCTGGCCGGGTCCGTCTTCCGCCGGCCCTTCCGCCTGTACCTGCCCATCGTCGTCTCGACGGGCATCGCGGCGGTCCTGACCCGCTTCAACAACGTCTTCATCCCCAACATCGGCGGCGGAGACATCCCCCCCGTGCAACCAACCAGCTCGCAGCAGTTCTGGCACTGGCTGGAAGTCACTACCAAGACCATCAACCCCTTCCGTAGCCTAACCGGCCGTCAGAACCTGTGGGGCAACGACTACAACGGGCATCTGTGGACGATCCCCTTCGAGTTCAAGGGCTCGCTCCTCGTCTTCTTCCTCCTGCTCGCCTTCTCACGCAGCAGGCGCTTCGTCAGCCTCGTCGGCGTCAGCATTGCCGCGTACTGGCAGATGGTATCAGGCGACTTTGACCAGACCCTGTTCTGCACAGGCCTGCTCCTCGCCGAGTTATCCCTTGTCCTCCCTCCCGCCATCTTTGGTCTGAAACTCCTCTCCCCAGCCGGCCGACGGTCCGCCTACATCCTTCAGCACGCACTCACAATCGCCCTGTTCATCACCTCTCTCCTCTGGCTGTCATACCCAGAGAGCCACGGCCCCTCCTCCCCCGGCTTCCGAACCATCTCCACGCTCGTCCCCGCCTTCTACGCCGGAAACGAGGAGCGCATCCAGCAGTTCTGGATTTCCGTCGGCGCCATCACGCTCGTGGTCGCACTGATGTACTCGCCCGCCGTATCTTCACGCCGGCGCTCCGACGCACCCGCCGTAACCCTCAACCTAGACGAGGAACAACCTCCGCACCCCTCCCCAGCGACCATCTCATCTCGAAACCCCCCACCGTCCCATGCTGGCGAGCCCCTCCTACAACGGCTCTTCACAAACGCATTCGCGCAATACCTCGGCCAGATCTCGTACTCGCTCTACCTCTGGCACGGGTCCATCAACCACATCGTCGGCATGCGCTATCTGCACCCGGCGTGGGCGGCCTTTCAGACCGGCGAGTCGGGCGCCAAGGGCCTTGCCGAGTCTGGGTTTGAGGCGGCGGCGGCGGCGGTGCTGGACACCATCCGACGCGAGTATATCTGGAAGTGGGCGTGGGCGATGGTGGTTAATACGTTTATCCTCTTCTGGGTCAGCGATGTCTTTCATCGGGCTGTCGATGTGCCTGCTGTGCGGGTGACGAGGACGATTCAGAGGTGGGCTTTGGTGAGGAAGTGAGACTTTTTTTGTCGACACATAGGTACATGTACATTGGGCGTTACATATGGAAACACGGTGTGTGAAAAGTTACGATAGAAATAACGTATTGACTTGACATGATAACGTTGCCGATGAGATGTTCATGTCAGAGCTCGTTCCAGTGAAGCCTTAACTATGAAAGAAGATACATGTATTGAAATCTATTTGTAGGCCAGCACTTAGGAATGGGTAAGCTTGTGGCTGATAAATTAGATACTAGCACAAAGTTTCAGTCTTTTCTTCCTCTTGAAAAAAAAAAAAATGATAAATGATGCCGCACTCACAACTCAACATGAACAAGCTCTATAAGAACCCAAGCATCCTCTCACGCCCTCTCATCACAGAACCAACGACATATTAAAAAAGAAGAAAACAACACAGGAGAAGATAATGTATTAGAGCCAAGATCAACACCCAAACTCCATGAACCCGATATCTGCTGCCTGCCCGTCTGCATGCCTGCCTGCGTGTCCTATCGATCCTGAGTTTCGTTTCGTGTCGCTCGCTCCTCCCACCTAGTTCACACACAGCACAAGCTAGCTAGACCCTCCCTTCTCTACAGAAAAACAGAAAAAAACAATAAAGCAACAAAGTCTCTCTCTCTCTGTCTCAAGATATACGCACGCAGCAAAGGAGCCGGTGCAGCACAGTACAGCACAGTACAGGGTAGTTTGCTGTCACTGTCCTGCACAACCCAACCAGCTTTGTCTCCCCTCCCCCCGCGCGTCCGGGTCCGAAGACATATTATGCGTTGAGCCCCCCTCTCTCGTCGGTAGCATGGCGGTTGACAAAAGGCCCCATCGAATCCCCTCTCATAACCAAGCGCACGCAGATAATCACGCTGCCTCATCTCTCCCATCTCCCCCTTCCCAAGATGGGCATAATTGTCGACCTTCGCGATGGTAAAAGGGGGGAAGGGCCACGATCTATATCGCTCGTCTCGTCGTGGAGAAAATCGTCTTGGCGTACCCAGTGCCTCCTCGCTCAACAACCTAACCTCCCCATCCAGCAAAACGTCCATCCACGCACCAGCAAAAAGTACTGCTTAATTTCTCTTTCGCGGCCGTTCTAGTGTACCGAACGACACAACCTCTGATCCCCATCGAACAACAACACAGCCCGCCCTAGCAGCATTTGCCTCCCGCGCCAGCCCCGCTCTGGTCTCCAACGTTGACGGCCGGACCGGTAGATTGCTCGTTCTTGGACGTATCGATGATGCGCTTCTTGATGTCGGCTGCGAGGCTGTAGAACGCCTCTTCGATGTTCTTGTTGGTCTTGGCCGAGACCTCGAGGAAGGGGATGCCGAGCTCGTCGGCCAGCGCCTGGCCGCGCTCTGTCGAGACCACCCGCTTCTCTTCCCAGTCGCACTTGTTGCCGATTAGGATCTTGTTGACGCCTTCTGTTGCGTGTTGCTCTACGTTGGCGAACCACGTGCGGATATCTATGGGAATAGCGAGTTAGTACGTTGTGTGTTTTCGACACGGTGTTCCCCGGCGCTCATCTTCTCCTTCCTTCTCCGCCAGGTCGTGTAGGGGGTGGTCGTTGGTGGACATACTGTTAAAAGACCTCTCGTCGGTTACGTCATATACCAAGAGGATACCCATGGCGCCGCGGTAGTATGCGGTAGTGATTGTCCGGAACCGCTCCTGGCCGGCCGTGTCCCAGATCTGTAGCTTGACGCGCTTGCCATCGAGCTCGATTGTGCGGATCTTGAAGTCGATCCCGATTGTGGTGATGAATGACGGCGTGAAGGAGTCTTCGCTAAAGCGCAACAGGCAGCATGATTTGCCTACACCTGAGTCTCCGATCAGAAGCAGCTTGATCTGTTTAGGGGCCCCATAGGTTAGCGTCTGTCTCGTCGTCTGGAAACGATGTGCGGAAATTTCAGAAATATAGGTAGACGGCTCGGAAGACGGGAGGGGCTGTAGTTACCAAGAAGTCGTAATTCCTGTTACTCGACATTTTGGAGGGAACGGAGGGGATTCCGTGGCCCGGTCTGTGGTTGATTTGCGGTGGTCTGGTCCGGTCGGCTCGGGTTCAGGAGCCCGATATTAGGAGAAGTCGTCGGCAGGTAGGTCTATCACGGAAAATGACCGAAGATATCGAAGAGCTCGGGGGACGGTGGGAATGAGGTAGCTGGTGTTTGTCGCGATGCGCAGTGTTGGAGCCTGCAGTCGGATCGAGGTGGTGTGCGTGGGTTTGGATTGCGTTGTGTTGCGTTGCGTGTTCGGGCGGTGCAGCAGCGGTCTAAACTCGCAGGTGGTGGGTACACGTTAACATGGGATCCGTGGCGCTGGATAAAAAAAAACCAAAATTCTGTCTAGGTTGTGTACTCGCGGCAACAAGAAGGACCAGATCGGGAAGGAAGGAAAGCAAGACAAGACAAAGTTTGACTTTCGAGGCGAGGCAAGACAATGGCAGCAGCAGGTGACAACGGGAGGATTCAATGTTGAGAGGGGGGTGTGGCGGCGCTGGGCGGTGGAACTTGGAACTAGAACTGGAACCTGGAACTGCAGCTGGAACTGGCACTGCTGGCACTGGCACTGGGACCTGGGAGACGGGAGACAGACGGGAGTCCCAGGCTGATGACGCAGCAGCCGCAGCCGCACTGGAGACGCAGAGGGGAACGCTCGGTCGGCGGTAACCGCAAGACACCTCGGGGCAGAACACCTAGCACCTACCTGCACACAATATCAAAGAAGCGGCCGTGTTTCTGTTGGACTGAACGGCTACTCTGCTTCGCAAGATTCGGTGTCGGGTCCGATTTCTGCTGGGTGAGGTAAGGTACTGAGATACCTGTCAACTGGTCGAGAGTTTGGCAAGTACAGGTATGAACTGTAAATCGCCCAGGTGCGCAGTTTAGGTTCGAGAGTCAAGATACGGGTTACAACGCAGTAGTCATCTGGCGAACTTGGGTGAGGTGGTCTCGAAGTTAGCGGAGCTGGGTGAGCCTCAGCGGGTTAGGCCAGCAAGAGAAAGGATCTTGGCGGATGCGGGGGTTTTGGTTGGTGGGCTTGTAAGCTAATCGCCGGGCGGTCTGTGGAAAGGGGTTGAAGAGACAGGGGCTCACACCAGCTGCACCAGCCAATGCATTGTGATGCAGCTGCACCGTGTTCTTCAACCACATCCCTTGTTTTGGACCCCTAAAATTAACACGTTTTGGGAAACATCAGGGTCCGGAACCTATCAAAGAATGCAAGACAGACACTGTACAATACATATATGACCATGATTGCAAAAACGGAAGCTTGCAAATCCATGTAATCTCGCCATCAAGCCCGCTTCGCTGGTACAAAAAGATGAAAATGCACGTGCTTTGGCAATGGCTTTGCCTGCATGTTTGCTCTTAACTCTTGATCCTGCTCAACCACTCCGCATACGCCCACCGGATCCTGTCCAACGCCCTCATCTGCACCTGAATACCCTGGAGGGTCGCAAGCTCGTCCAGATCCTCGACGAACTCTTTCTCGATCTCTCCCGGAAGCACTCCCCTGACCAGCGTGCGTAAAATGTGCACCTCGCAGACCAGCATGCCGTGATCCTTGTAGGAGATCACGTTGTTTTGTGACGGCGTGGCTTCAGAGAGAATCCGGTCGATCTTACGCAGTACGCGAACGCTACGACGAGCGCGCTGGCCCCGACGCAAGCCCTTACGGCTCCCGAATATGGTCCTCAGGTATTGGAAAACGCCGATTGACACTGCAAGAGATCAGTATACTTTTCGAGATCCCGGCAAGAAGAATAGGCTTTCGTGTGCTTCATCCTTCACAGGGATTACTTACCGAGTATTCCAGGAGTCAGCCCAAGGAAGCCGAAAACCAACTCCTGGCTCTTCAGAAGGGCGTCGATGCCGCTGATGGCAACTTCAAGGTCGACCTTTGTCTTTTGCACCTGGATAAGCAGCGACCGTACAAGGTCGCCCTTGATGGCGCCCACGAACGGCTGCTTCATGTCTCTCTCATAGGCCTTGAGCACCGGGGTCACATCGCCTTCTCGGACCTTGAACCGGATTTCGGCAATCTGAGCATCGGTGATAGACGACGCCCCAACCGAGATACTAGGCTTGTCGGTAGCAAAATCCACCACCATGCGTTCCAGGCTATCCCGATCTGCCTTGAGACTATCGCGGCTCATGATGGCGATCTCGCTGCTGGAGTCGTGCCGGATCGTACCGATAATCTGGCGGATGGGACTAACAACCCAGTTAAACCAAAAGTCGCGCGTAGTCGTGCCGAGATCTCTAATCCAGTTCATGATATCGTCCTGCCTGTTCACCAAGATACGCAGAATTGTGGACGATGAGACCAACAAAGCGACCGCCGGGATCCAATATCTGATGATCCTCGAAGGTCTTCCGTTTTCGCGCGCAATGCTTGACATGGATTCAACGTGACCTGGGAGACCGGACTCAAGGATGGCGAGAATTCGGCGCGCGAGGATGGAAGGCTTCTCTATAGTGTTGACATCGTCGGCGTGGATGCTGAATTCCGGGTCCTCCTCGACTCCCGCAAAGACCTTGTCCTCGAACTCGGGAACGCCCACGTCCAAAGCAAGCGTGTTCTGAAGAATCATGTCCATAAGAGCAACACTTCGTTCCAACACGCCCCTCCACTCGTGGGTTGTATCGGCTTCGTCCGTGACACCAAAGTTAAGGCCTTCGTCCATCAGTATGCCCAGTCCTGTGGATGTCATTTCTCTCAGCTTCCGTAGTCGAGCCTGCTTTGCACGGGCCTGGGAGCGACATATGTCCACAGGGGATAGTATCCTTCGGCGAATGTCGATGATTGACCGCTCTGCGATGCTTTCCCTCACAATAGAATAGAACTGACGCCATTGGCTAGACAGACTGGCTCTCTTGGGTAGCAAGCTCCGGGCGTCTGGGCTCGCGGCCTCTGTGTCGGAAGTCTCTGATCCCAAGCTCCTAGCTTCGGATGATTCTGTTGAGGCCAGTCTTTGGTTCAAGCGTTGGAATCGGACCAAACTCTCCTGGTAGATATCCTTGGACCACGCCCACATGCGCAGCGGCGAGGTCTGCGCGGTGTACATAAAACTGTAGGGATACGAGCCGAGAACTTCATCCCAATACCAAATGTCGTCGCTCAGCGGGATAATCTGGTCCAGGAGAGTGTCCAGAAGGATGCCATATGTCTGCACCGTGGCCTTGCCCACCAAGAGCCACTCAATATCAGACTCAGTTTGACTCTTTGCTTCGAGCTGGTCGGAGGACTCTTTGTGGTCTGCAAGGCCAGACCTCAGGATCAGCCTCTGGATTCTAGCCGACTGCAGACGAGCCCCAGAAGTTGAACTGGACGACAGCGATCTTACGATCTTCAGAAGCTCCGTAACACGGGGCGAAGACAAGGCGGTGGCTGTCACGGCACTTTGATGGCCGTCAGAGCCTTGCTCTTCGACACCATCATGACCCAGGCTCGTCAGCGGCACCAGCGAGATGCGGTCAATCTGTGCATCCAAACGGCGCACTTGGCTAGAAATCAAAGAGCCGGGTTAACTACAACTGTGCGTGCATTCCCAGAAGCGTGCCTCCTTTGTTATGGGAAAAGTACTAACTCGGCCACAATCGACATTTTTGATGCTCCAAACCAGGGTAAGCGCGTCGCGGAGCAGTGAGCTGGGCGCGCTCAGGCTGGGTGGTGGTCCTATGTCGCACTCTGGGCTTTGGCGTGGTTCAACGCTGCGGCGGCTGATGGAGGGTCGCCCAAAGGACGCGTAAAAAAGTGGCGAGTTTGAGGGCGAAAAGCCGACGGATCAGGCCATGCAATTACGTCCGGATCTCAAGCCTGCCGAGCGGGCAGTCGATGATCAGTGGTTTTGCAGAGGATCCTGGGTTGATGGGTTGGTCGGTACCCAGCAGTGCCAGCCCGGTATCCGTCCGTAACGGGTTCCGGGATCTGGGTCCTCAGCCCTTGTTTGGTCCTGCGCGGCCTGGCGGAGTCAATCCTGGGGAGCCTGGGTCGAAACGGAATCTCGTCCAGTCAATCGCAGCTAAAACGAGCAAGGTGGCAAGCTAGGGCGGCTGGTCTGTTGTCGTGATGGAATTTGTGGGTTATGGCCCGAGATGCGACGAGAAACACGCCGGCGGCCGATGGATCAATTCGTTGTGCTGCCAGGATCTCGAAAACAGCGAGAGTCGATTCATTTGAAAATGGAGGCGATCGTGGGCAATGAAAGACGGGTATCTGGTAGTTTCGAACAGAGTAGTTTCAACCACGTGCAAGCTGAACGAGAGGGAAGGAGCCTTTCAGCAACTGGTGCATCGATTGCCCGACGTGCTAACCAGAAGGCGAAGCAAGGCAAAATATTACGTGTGAGGTCAGTCAGGGCCTGGAAGGTATCCCGTCCAATAATTTGTACACAGGCCAAGTCAAAAGCTGCAGCACCGATGGGTTATGATCTCATCGTTCAACATTTTTCAAACGCCCAACCACATGACAGCGCGGCTCCCCTGAAGGATGGGGAAACATCGAAGGAAGTACACTTGTACCTGGGTACCGATGGAAAGCCTGGCACTGTGCGAGAGATCGCTTCTCCTCGGGACCTGCTTTGGAGCAAAACAAACAAAATGGCAAACATTGAACACCCTTCACCCCTGTGCCCGTTGACTTGCAACCTATCTTCGCGAGGGCCACTCGATCTTTATCAAGTCAGATGGTCTCGACGCAAAATGCGGTCAGTTTAATTCTCCCATATGGGAGAAAGCCAATCACTACACAGCATAATGAACAGTGTGCAATTGATGATGCCCGTCCGATGCGGATACGAATACGGATACCCTCCCAAGCGATATGCACGTATCAGAGGCCGTTGTTTGCCTGCACGCCAAAGGGGAAAAAGACGGGAATCTCACCTAAAATACAAGATGGGTCTGCAGGCCTCGCCCGTCGCAACACTGCCAGCCAATGGGCGCCGTCAGGCACGGGCCACTTACAGTGGTCCGGAAGACGGAAAGCGTTGTTCTGAGGTGGGCCGATTCTGGGGCGATTCGTCAATTGGCCCATCTCCCAATCTGGGACCAGGGATACTCGACTTTCTGGACCAAGAATAAAAATCCCATCGACCCCTAATAAAGTGCCTTAGACCCGCCCGTTTGTTTCTTTTCCATTGGAAACTCGACTAGCATGAGCCTTGGAACTTGGGAGTAATTCCTTTTTCGTTTCGCGTGCCCCCGACTAATCCGTCGCCTTTTCTGCGTCGGTGCTGTCCTTTCGTTTCTTCTGGCCTTCTTCCCGTTCTCTTCATCACCACCCTGAATCGCGAGTGAGCGCCCTCTTGCATCGGTACATCCCAAACCGCGTTCATACCTGTGCCATGGCGTCCGCCATGATGTACGTGTCTCCCACTTGCCCTGCGCGTCCTGCGCGCCCCCTGCCGACGTGGAAACTGACTCGTGCTGTCCAGTAACTCGACCATCGCGGGTCTAACCAGCGGCCTCAACTCGACCGCGACCTACTACACTGTGTTCGAGGACGTTTCCACATACAATGTTCATCTCAACTACGCCGAGCGTCTCTGGGCGGTACGCGCATCCCCCCTCATCCCTGTTCTCTCGACACACCCGGCAACATGCTGATTCTCGCGACAGGCTTGGTATCTCTGGATGCAGAATGACGTCCTGGCGACCGGTCTCATGAGCTTCGTTATGCACGAATTCGTCTATTTCGGCAGGTCTCTTCCTTGGATCATCATCGACGCGATTCCTTACTTCAACAAATACAAGCTCCAGAACGTCAGTCGCGACAACCCCATCCAGCAGCGCAATGCTATGCAGTCGTCCGACACGTATGCTAACACCCACACAGCAAAAGATTCCCACCTGGAAAGAGCAGTGGGAGTGCGCCGCGCTCGTTCTCCTGAGCCACTGCACCGTCGAGCTTCCCCAGATCTGGCTGTTCCACCCCATCGCTACCTTCTTCGGCATGTCGTATAGCGTTCCGTTCCCCTCAGCCTGGAAGATGGCTATGCACATCGCCATCTTCTTCGTCATGGAGGATGCCTGGCACTACTGGTTCCACCGCGCGCTGCACTACGGCCCCCTGTACCGGAGCATCCACAAGCTGCACCACACCTACAGCGCGCCCTTCGGTCTCGCTGCCGAGTATGCGTCTCCGATTGAGGTCATGCTCCTCGGGATCGGCGTCATCGGGTCCCCCATCATCTGGGTTTCCATCACTGGTGACCTGCACCTATTGACCATGTACATCTGGATCGTCCTCCGTCTCTTCCAGGCCATCGACGCCCACAGCGGTTACGACTTCCCCTGGAGTCTGCGCCACTTCCTGCCCTTCTGGGCTGGTGCGGATCACCACGATGTTCACCACGAGAAGTTCATCGGCAACTACGCGTCTAGCTTCAGGTGGTGGGATTACTGCCTCGACACCGAGGCCGGTGAGGAGGCGAGCAAGAAGCGCCGCGAGAAGAAGATGGCTGCCATCAGGGCGAAGAAGGCACAGTAAACGACCCGACGGTCATGTTTCGTGCATGAAACCAGCCACTTTCGGGCTTTGAAGCCGGGACGATGGTTCAGTAATACCACCTCACCATGGTTATCGCCAACAAGGCCATGCACATTGATATCCCTCGACACAGCGAGTACGTGCCAGGGTGCAATATAGACGGGCGTTTGGGTATAGAGAAAGCCGAGGTGACGACGTCCCACGACAGCATAGCGGGACGATGTAAGGAGCACCTGGTGAGGGAGGGAGCCGGACGGACACCTTTGGGTGTTTGGTGGCGCTAATGACAACTTTCTCGGTTCTGTACATATAGGGTGAGGCCACCATTTCACTACAACTTAATAATTTCAACGAGCAATACAATAATGATACATTTGAGAGCGAGCCGGCCGAGTGACTTTGTGTGAGTGGTACATGTACAGTATTTACAATTGGGTGGGGGGACAGGGGTTTGAGGCGGTCAGGTGGTAACTGAGGTGTTTACTTCTTCGTCTTCGGGACACAGCAGTCGCCGGACGACGTCACGGCTTTGTCTGCCAGGCTTGGTAGCTGGCAGGTTAGATCTTGCTGGTCGATCTCGCCAAAGTCTCGCGCCAGGGAGTCACATATGGCTGCCAAGTCAATGTCTTTGGACGACAGTCCCTTTGGGCTGTGTGTTGTCCATCGTATGAATGTTGTGTTGAAGACCTGGGTTGTGAGGTTGGTTCAGTGAGCGGTGCGAGGGAAGAAAGGGGGACACCGAGACTTACATTAGACCATTCTGGGTGGTGGTTTTGGATCTTGCATTGTAGTGATACGGCTGTCATGAAGTCCTGGTTCTGTTAGTCGGTATCCGTTGCTGTTTAAGATGTATGAAGTGTATAGTAAGACTATGGGATGTGACGTATAAGGCATTTGTATTCATGGTTTGGTTCATGAGGTGGGTGTCACACATACCCAAGTCTTGGCAAAAGTCTTGAATTTGAAGGTACGTTCGAGCGCCTGACCCTCGCCGGCGAGTGTCCAACGGCCCCCGGCGCCGTGCGCAGACAAGAGCGGGACCAAGGCGGCCTGCAGGGCGGTTTGGTCTGAGCCTGGCGAGAAGGCGGGCTGGAGAGCAGCCGATTGCGCCTGCGCCTGCGGTTGTGATGGTGGTGGTGACATTGTTGACTGAGAGCGGGCAACACAGCGATGGCGATAAAAGACGGTGGTGGCACCGCCGCAAGGTGCTGTTAGTGATTGTTGACTTCTTGCCGGGAGGCCGGAAATAATACGGCGGGCTGTCGGCGTGATGATGGTTCTGCTTAGGTTCATGTTGGGGATTGGATAATTGGAGATGCCGTATGACTCGAGTTGGTTGGTTGGTGGTACCTTGATGGAAGTGCTGCGGGATATTTGGGTGGATGGTATTGAAGTTCTGCATAAATGGGTACCTAAGTTATTTGATGGATGGAGACTGGCTGTATCCTGCGTGTTACGGGATAATTCTTGGTATGGTGTTTAGCGTATTGCGTACGGATTACAGTCGATACAAACAAGGTTGTATGTATCTCCGGTAAACCGTAAAGCCAGCCAGGATTTATTTGTGCGGTTGGTTACCTACCAACAGCGTCCTGGACCACTTTTCCCATTCGCCGACTGCTGATTGCTTGACAACAACCCCGCCATTCTCTGTCAATTCGACGGCATATTCAAATGTAACCAACGAGACCTGCACGACACGAGTCCTCTTGAAGAAAAGCGATCTTTACCGCCTCCGGCAGGTCATAGTATGGGAATAAACGGGATTCAGTAGCGACGCCAATTGAACCACGCAAGGCACCGATATAGGAAGCCGCGTACGCGATGGACGCCATCACTCATAATCGGTTGATGTCCCCCTCCTGAAATATTAACATTACCTGAAAATACTCATCAAGTTCAATATATATATTAAACAACCCCTCCATACTCGCCTGCATATTTGCGTGTCTGTTGGTGTGCTTACATGACCTGGAAGTGCAATTGACTACCTACCGAGTCGGCCATGCGTGTCCCACTCCCCCAACGTCAACGTGGTGCTGCAGCAGCAGTCGTGGAGATCGATGTCGACCAAGGCTCTACGTTTGGCATCATCGCCGACATTCTCATTCCCGGGCGGGGCGAGCCTGTGGTCAACGGGGCGCTGGTCGTCAAAGATTCGACCATCGACTGGGTCGGCTCCAAGGATGATATCCCCGACACATACTCGTCGCTTCGATTTTCTCGTGTCCCCGTTCTGATGCCGTATGTGGCCACCCCTGAAAGGAGCTCGAGATTCGCTTGCTTATTCACTGACTTGTGGAAACAGAGGGATGTGGGATGTGCACACTCACTTCAGCGGCACTGACATCGTCTCCCAGGGCCCCGGCGATAGCTACAAGATGTTCCTCCCCGGTACGGCTACGCTGATCGGTGCCGTTACGGTCGATGACTTGCGCGCGACATTGATGGCGGGCTTCACCTCCGTGCGCGAGCTCGGTGGGTATGCGGGTGATGTAGCCCCAGCCGTCGACAAGGGCGTCATCGTCGGCCCCCATGTCTACTCTTCCATGTCCGTACTCAGCATCACAGGCGGGCACGGCGACCAGCATGACGTCCCCCTCCAGACTGTCCTGGGTTTCTCCGCTTCGGGGTCCGAGATCGCTCTATGCGACGGAGTTGACGAGTGTATCAAGACCGTTCGACAGGTTATTCGACGTGGAGCCAAGGTGATCAAGATCTGCTCGACCGGGGGTGTTCTGTCGCTCAACGATCAGCCCGAAGACTCTCAATTCAGCCCTGCGGAGTTGAAGGCCGTAGTTGACGAGGCGGCCCGGAGTGGCCGTGTGGTCGCTGCACACGCGATCGGCAAGAACGGCATCATGGCGGCGCTGGATGCCGGCGTCAGGAGCATCGAGCATGGCGTGTATCTTGACGAGGAGGTCGCCGCTGCCATGAAGGAGAAGAACGTCACCCTAGTCCCCACACGTCACATTATCGAGGGCTTGGCTACTAACGGTGGTGATATGCCGCCTGTGATGCGGGTGAAGTTTGATCGTGTGCTGCAGATATCCAGAGACAGTTATAAGCTTGCCATAAAGCTCGGGGTCAAGATTGCTCTCGGCACGGATACCTACAGTAGCGATAGGAAACATCCGATTTCCCATGGGACAAATGCGAAGGAGCTCTATTGGGCTTGCGAAGCGGGCATGACACCAATTCAGGCCATCGAAATGGCCACGGCCAACGGCCCCGAGACCCTGTAAGTGGCACACCCCCGAAGACAGATCATCGACATTCTGTGTGTTAATTTGCTGACTCTGGATCATCACTCGAATAGCGGCTCCCAGGCGCGCAAGTCTGGCCAGCTCAAGGTGGGGTTCGACGCTGACCTGATTGCTATCTCGCACAATCCCCTGGATGACATTGAGGTGCTCACCAAGCCGAAAAATATCACACATGTGTGGAAAGGGGGTAAGCTGTACAAATCTCTCTGAGTTTCGAGGCTTGGCCTCCCATTCAGCGAGGAAAGAGAAGCAAGCTGTCAAAGGCGACAGGTGCCAAAACACCGAATGAAGCAAATGATAAACAAGGACAAATCTCTTGAACAGGGAATAACTTGGAAGGAAACAAACTACTAAGCAATGACAAATCCCTTCAACTGTTTAGTCATTGATCAAGTCCAGGCCAAGCCGAATCCAAGCACGTACGTACCAGGTAGTAAACACCACCTCAAATCAGATATACAGGCACTTCTCACTAAGCCATGCAGCTCTACTGACGCGGTAAGAGGCTTCCCGCGGAGTTTATCGTGGTCCCGAGTAACACGGGCGAACATGCTGACCCTGGCTTCGTTCTGTCTACGTACGAGAGAACCCAAGATATAGTACCTAAGGTATGCAATGGTACTGTCGCCCGCAAGACACATGGCGCCAAGTTGCAGCTGTCAGAGAGATAACGGAGAGCAGGCAGCCCGGATCAGCTCAGGCTGGGTCCTGGAACCACCGGGATGCCCTGGCCCGCGTGACAAATGGTTTACGAAGCCCTGATTTGGCAGATAATGCTACAGATTTCCCACCTACGGTACGTCCCTACCTTGACCTGGTAGGTACACCTGTCCCAGGAACGCCAAGGCTAGCGTGATGTCGATGCGAGGTGTGCCGCCCCGCAAACTCGATCTGGCTGGCTGATGAGTGATTCATTTTCCGGATTACTCACTGAGTGGAGGCTGCTGTTACTGAGACGGCTGCCTCGAGACTGACGGACTTACTGACTGCATCCCCGCCTCCCTTCTTGTCTGCCTGCCGCTGGATGGATCAAGAAAGGATGACGAATATCGCCGACAAGAGCCCAGGGAAACCATGACTTGATATCTCATCTCGAAAATGGTACGCCAGTACGTGCGGTAATCGAATAACGACGAGGTGGTTTGGGGGTAACCGAGGGACGATGTGCGATGTGCGATGTGCGATGTGTCTGTCCCTGGAATATCGACGATGTTCAGTCACGGGATTTACGGAGAAACAAAACGGCGACGGGGAGATGGAATTGAGGAGGCGGAGACACATCCCAGTCAGCAATTGGTCGTTTGCCCGTCGTTTGTTTGGAACAGGTAATATTCTGTAGCGGAAGCGGCAAGGTTTCTTGGCTCACGTCTTCTGCCTAGGTCAGCACGACTTTTGTGCGACCACGCTAGTCACAGGGGGCAGGTCTGCAGTGGGTGAATTCCGGACAACTGAATACCTGGAATTCCAGGTTGACACGCTCGACAGGGTCACGCGTTACACCTTTTAGAAGGCTAAGTCCGATAACTGCGTCCAATGATCATCATCCTCGGGAAACGGGAAACCGATGATGACCAATCGACGCCGGTCACCCCACCTGGTCCACGGGTACCTTCCCCCGCCAAGACGACCGGACTGAAGTTTTGTGACCCACGGGGGAATGCAGGGGTTGGCAAAATCCCGGATGGTGCCTGCCTCTTTCCAGTCTGACTTCGTGCTGACAAAGCTTTCAACATCTGACAAAGAACCTTTTGGCCGACAGCTGTCAGTGGCCAACTCGCCCACTGCTGCGCTGCACCAGAACGAAGCGCCTCCCGTCGAGACTCGAAACCGAAAGCGACACCCACAGCAATCGCTCCGGGCTTCCGGCCTCTGCCCTGGCGCTCGCGCAAGCTACCCAGAGATCCCCTAGAGTTCAGACAAACGGAAGGGAAAAGGCACGAGGGAATCCCGCATCCCGTTCGTGCCTGCCTTAACCTACCGTTGCGGCTTTTAGCCACATTACCTAAAGTCCCTATCTGACACACATTTTTTGTCTGTTTCCGCGCCATCCTGCTTCCCCCCAACCTAATTCCACCATCATCTGCATCTTCCACGGTCGCGGTTCTCCATATCCTGCTGAGTCAACTTTCACGAAACTGGGCCCTCGTTTTCCGCCCGTGGCACCAGAACCGCAACCCCAGGAATACGTCGTCACCATCACAGCCAGATCTCGGATCTAAGTTAAGCTGCCAATCTCCGGCACGTGGCCAGCAACTAAAGCAGCTTGAGGTTGAAAGAGTGAGGGGCAATTGAAGCTTCGACGCCCCGTGCAGCCAGCCACTCGGGCACCCAGGCATCTTATACAGAAACGACTGCAAGCACGACGACAACGACGACTACGACGACGACCTCAACCACACACAACAATAGCGTGTGTTATTGGAGCAAACAACCAAACAACCAAACAACACCTTCATCCATTCACTTTCCTAGTCCGGTCTGCATTCGTCAGATCCACAAAAAAAAACGCCAGCCGCCAGCCCCTCGCATTTTGTACCCTCTAATATTGCATCGCTGTTGTTGCGATCGAGTCGCGCATCCCGCAGCCGTGTGTGCAGAGAGTAGTGCGACAGCTTTTGCATCGTCGACCCTCGCTCGACCGTCAGTCAACCCTCGAACCCCCAATCTCCAAGCCCCAAGCTCCCCCAGCTCGGGATCTGAATGGCCGTGGGAGCCAACCACAGCGACCAATTTTCCATGCTGAGTCAGGAGGGGCGGCGCAAGATCATGTCAGCCAGCGGTAACCTCCACGTCGATATTGGTGAGTGACATTTTGTTTTCCCTCTCGTCTCGGTCTCGCTGCACTGCACTGCACCGCGCATCCGTCTGCCCCCTTCACCAGAACAGAACGCCGCCGCGCTGCGACATGGGCGGCATGCGGTTGCAACATGCCCGGCGCGCGCGTTGTTGCTCTGCTCTGCTATGCTCCATGGCTACTCCGCGGATGGATGCTGGCCATGCCGACCGACGCACCGCAGTCAGTGCACGCAGTTGGGTGCAGTTGGCACTTGGCAACTGGGGCCTGCTTGTTTGAATTGCCTATTACATTACCTACCTATACCCACGTCACCTCCAGGCAGTTTCTGGGTCCCGTTCTCACCCAACGAGCGCACAACACCACCGCAGCCCCCTTCAGTGAGTGCTGCCCTGGGACCGGCTGAGCTGGGATTGTTGGACGCTTGTTGTACATTGGGCGGCGCAAAAGTTGGGACGGGGGACTTGGATGAAAATGCCGGGTGCAGCAACTGTGCCGAGTCTCCGATCTCTACTTCGGCGAACGAGCGAGCGACCCAGATTCGCAATGATGGAAGGATTTGGACTATAAATGTCGCCGAGAAACCAAGACACCGCGGCCTGCTTACATATCAGGCCTCTGCGTTATCTCCATCCTCTCGCCCTCGCGCTCCCCCCCTCCTTCCGCAGATTCCCACATACCCCCAGCTCGTTCTTGGCTTGACGATTTCATCCATGTTCTCGTCGCTAAAGACGCCTGCGCATTGCCAAGCAGCTCTGCGCTGAGAGTTGAGGCCAGAGAACGAGCTCTGCATCTCTGCATTTGCACCTCCCACCCCTGCCACTTACACCTTACCTACCTTGCTTTACGTTTCCTCTTACACTGTACCTCTCTCGCCTATCCACGGTACCTATCGTCTTTTTTCCCCCCTGGGCTCGCGGATGAACACAGCTATGCGCCACACTTTGTTTGTTTGCGTTCCCAGCTCGTAACATATTACTCGTACAATCACGGCCATTGGCTTTCCTCGTCCTATCCTCCTGAGGCTTCTGTCAGGGCAGCCGGCCGATGCAGCGAACAGTGTGTTCGTTCAGTAGGTGGCCGTAAGCTCGACCGTCTTTGCCAGGAAAACGGGTACATACTACTATACTGCCTACCACTTACATCCCGGTGCTCTTCCACCCAACACACCCACAATTTGCCGTATGTATCCAAATTCCTTACCCTGCTTGATGACGCTCTTCTCTTTATTTGTTCGGTCGAGAGTACCGTTGTCATACAGATCCATCCATGCCCATGCCACTCGGACTTGAACGCAGCAGTCCCAATCTGCCTCTCAAGATCCACGCCACTCCCTCTACCCTGTATCTCGAAACATATTAGCTCGCTCTCCTCTCCATCCTCTTCACCCGCGCACTCCCTCACTTTTTTATTCCATTGTTCAGTAATTGCCTTTTTGTTTCACCAGAGCTCTGATTGTCCACCCTCCCGAGCCATCCTTCCCTCATCCACACGCCCTCCGTCCCGTCCCTCCCGAGCTGTACTGATCCGACTTTTGGCCCCCACTCAGAGCCGAGGGCTCGAGATCCTCCCGCCGAAGCTTCATTAGTCAACAACCTCGCCGCCGCCGCCGAGCACGCCGCCAACTACTCGAGCAACTTCGCAAACCATCCTCACTCACCTCCTGGCGGGCAGGGGGTCAGTCGTGCTTCGCCTGTCACTGCTGTGCATCCTCTGCCACATGGATACAATCACGCGCCACCTACCCAGAACGAATCGCACATCCATCCAGAACTACGGTCGAGCCACGAGACGGTCACGAGCTCGGGATACGCGCCGGTCCCGAGTATGATGCCAGCAGTTGTGTCGCCCACTTCCGACCAATCCGGTAGCATGTCTGGCTCCAGCCCGACTGTAGGGGTCTCGGTGGGAGGAATAATGGACCACCACATGGATACCGGCGAGAACACGGCAGATGGGCGCAAAGCCAAGCGCGAACTGTCGCAATCCAAGCGCGCCGCGCAAAACAGAGCTGCACAGGTTAGTAGCATGTGTTTCCTCCCGCGCTGGGTTGGCCAATCGGTCGCCCGCTAGCAAAACCATTTTGTTGTATTTGGTGGTTTTCTTTTGATACGTTGGGGTTTTGTTTCCAAACGGCAGCGTCGCACAAATCACCAGTGGCGTCTTTGCGCGGCTTGATGGTTAAGCATCGTCATCTTGCTCGATCAATTCGCGCTAGTAGTCACTGCATGCTGGGGAGTTTGGTCAGGGTCCCACAGCCCCTCCGCGGCACGAGACGGTGGCATCCATCAACCGACCTAATATCCACCCGCCTTTCGTTCATGATTAATATCTTACATAACTCGAGTTGCTGACCAAAGTTGAATCCGACCACAGAGAGCATTTCGCCAACGGAAGGAGGGCTATATCAAAAAACTGGAGTTGCAGGTGCAAGAGTACGGCGAAATGGAGGCGAACTTCAAGGCTGCGCAGCAGGAGAACTACGCGCTTAGGGAGTACATTATTCACCTACAATCACGACTCCTCGATTCGCAGGGCGAATACCCCCAGCCGCCAGCAAATATCAATCTCGCACACCCTCACGCGACCCCGTCTGCACCGGGCGGCCCTGAATCCGGCCAGCCGTCGAATGTGCCGCCTCCCAACTCTCTCGAGGTTGCCGCCCAGGCAGTCGCTGGCTTGAGCCGGAGCGAGCATATGACGTCCCGGGACCACTACGCAAATAAGATTTACGAGCATGCGCCCCGGACAGACGACGACGACCGAACGGCTGAGGAAATCACACGGCAGCTTCAGGCTGACGGCGTCCCGGATGGACTCCCTGTGGCATCTATGTAGGTATTAAAGAGCTGGGCTGGATGGTTGATGGTTTTTTTCTCTTTTTCTTTTATCTTTACTCTCGACTTGGCGTTTGCGGTCTCGGAAATAGCTTTTCTCCCCAGCTTTTATCGTTTTTTGGTATCTTACCGTGGGAAACACTGGGTGTTATATCACGGTGAAGATCATGGCGTTAGCTTAGGAGGATATTATGGTTTTTTTTGTCGACATTGGGGGTTGTTTATTAGTACATGCATTATTTACCCACCTACCTACCCACCCTGGCGAACATAGATGCTTTTACGTGTATGTTGTGCGTATGCTAGAGCTGGCTGTTTACTACACTGGGTATATAATCTGAAGAGCGTGGCTTTGCAACGCAGTTTGATTTGGGGAGAGCAAAGTTCCTTGGAAGGCATGCGGTTGATGGAGACGCGGCCTGATCAGTGTGCTTCGTGACCATGATCGCTCGATTATTTCCACTACGAGTCCTCAGAGTCCAATTCTCTGGCAGTGACTCGGATGTTTCTACAGTAGGTGAGTACCACCCAAAGTTCAAAATTAGGTGGCTTCCTGGTGAGTGTTTACGGATTTGCGGAGAGGAGCTAGAACCAGCCCCTTTTTCAAATTGTTGAATTCTGCGTTTTCTACCCATCCATCCTATGGACTCCAAGCTTTTTTCGTTTTCCTGCATACAAATCAAACTCAAACAAAAACGGGAAAAGAGAAACAAAAAGCAAGGACCTCAGTTTTGCGCCTACAAACTGCCTGCCTGCCTGCCTGACTGATCACAATGAACAGCATTTTCCTTAGGGGAGGAAAGCGTTTTATTTTACCAAGTTCTGCTGGCTGACTTGACTTGCATGCGTATCTCCCCTACCACTATCTACCCCCCTTCCTCCCTGACAGAGAGATCCTACCAATCCTAGCAAAGTACCTTACCCACGCTTGTACATCAGCTAAACGCGTTGCCCATATCGTGTTCCTAGATAGCGCCCATGAGATTAGCAAAACCACTCGTATCATCACATACCAAATACGGTGGGATATGAAACCGAGCCAGGAAGAGACGATGAGAACGAAGAAAAACAAAGGAGAAAGAAGACTGGGAACTCACTTTCATATAATCCGCCCCCTTCTCAAGATACTCCTCCCTCGTAACCATAGCCTTCCTCGCCTCGCCCGTCGCCGCCCACCCAGCCGCGCCCTTCCACGCGTCCAACAGCGCATCATTAGCCCTACGAATAACAAGCGGCGACCCAGCGGGCAACAGCGCCGTCAGGCCCTCGCGCAGTCTCTCGTCAAAGTTCTGGAACAGCGTATTCCCCCCGGTTAGGAAAATATCCCGCAGAAAGTCATCACGGCGGTCCGCGCCCACAATCGCCGGCAGTCGCTGCGTGAGGATATCGCCGGCGATATCGATGATACCAGTCTGGTCGATGCCTGCGATGGCGTTGGGCTGGAAAAGGACCTCAGGGACGCGGATGCGCTCGACGTTGAGGTGGATGCGGTGAGTCTCGGCCGACGAGGCGGGGTCGAACGGCCGTGGCCCGTAGCGGAACGCGTGTAGTAGGGACTTGGACCAGTCCTTCTGCGCCTCGAGGGTGTTTTCGTAGGTGAAGTCCTTGTCGTATTCGAGGAGGTCGTGCTCGAGGGCCTGCACTACAGCCTCGAGGTCCTCTTCGCCTTCTTCGTCGTCGTCGCTGTCGCCTTTGTTGGCGCCCATGGCGACGCTGCGGTAGACGCCCCAGTCGTTGTCGTCGGCGCCGAAGTCGTCGTCGTCGCCTCCGCGGCGGCGCTTGCGGCTTCCTGCGCCGCCGCCGGTGGGGGTGTCGGAGGCGAGATTCGCAATGTTCTTCATGCGGATCTGGCTGGCGAGGGATTTGCGGTTGCCGAGATCTGCTTTGAGTCGGTCGCGCTCTTTGATCAGGGCCAGTTTTGCCAGCCGTGCTTGGCGCTTGTCTTCCAGCCAGCCCTCGAGGTCGTTTGTTCGCCGCTCCTCGTCTAGTCTGGCTTCCTCTGCTATCCTTGCTTTCTCGGCTTCCTTCTCGGCCTTGGCGCGGGCGCGGGCATCGTGGTTCGACTTAAGCAGACGCTGTTGACGTTTCTGCTTTATGCCGGCCTCGTCCAGCTGGTCGTCTGGCACATCTAGTAGGCTGAAGTCGGGTGCTTCCTGTTGCTCCTCCTCTTGCTCGCCTCCGAGGTCCTTGGTTCGGGCCTTTCTGATGGCTTTGTCGAGCTCTTTGATGAGTCGTTCCAGGTGCGCCTCGTCCTTGACTTCTGCGTCGTCGAGGATGCGTTTGGTTTCTTTCTTGGTCTGGTCAACAAGCTTGCGCTGCACATCCTTGTAGTATTCCAGCTCCTGCTCCTTCTTCATCAGCCGCTCCAGACGCATCTTGGCGGCTTGTTCCTGAAGCCTTCGCCCGCTCTCCTTTTTTCTCTCGGCAACTCGGGCTAGTTCCTCCTCCGTCTTCTGGACGATAACCTCTTCTGTGTATGGGTACTGAATGATGCGTTCCCTATCCTCCAGGCCGGTCCAGTCCATGTAGTTGGCGAGCTCTTGGTCGTAGTCCTTGGAGACGTAGCAGAAGTCCCGAACCATGTTTTCGGCTTGCGAGGAGTTCAGCTTGCCAGGAAACCCGGGATACTTCAGCTTTATCAGCTTCAGCAGGTACTCCGCGGCATGCCAGCCTCCCCAGTTCAGTCTTATAGCCTGAGACAGCATTGCCTTGGAGTTATAGACCGGGATGACGTGTGTTGAGCTGTACGACGAGGAAACGACGAGGCCGGTCTTTCCTTTGTTGTGGCGGTATGAGAATAGGGAGTCAATTCCGTAGGCAAGGGCAGGGGCACCGTAGCACTCGAAGATGACCTCGGTCATGGCTTTGGGGAGCATGTCAGCACAATGACGAGCGAAACGGAGCGCATTCGGGGTGACCTACATTTCCTCGAGTAGGCAAAGTTTGCGACAGCTTCGGTCATAATAACAGGCATGTCAACGGCGCCGTCGGCGCCGTTGACCCCCAGCTTGATGAAGACGTGGTCCAAGACGTGCTCCATGACGTCCCAGTTGCTCACAATGCCGGTGCCGGCCTCAAAGGCGTTGCGGATATGTCCTCGTGCAGTCGTGTCGGCGTAGCAGTCTTGGCCCGCGAAGGAGAAGGTCTTGCCCAGCTTGCGATCACGGTACTTAGACATGATCGGAGGGAGTGCCAACCGCGGCTGGGTTTCGAAGGACCATCCTGCCCGCACGGTTGAGGAGCCTGAGAGCGACAGCGGATCATGTTCAGCCAGGAAAGAAGAGAGAAGAGATCGCACGCGCACACGCACGCGCGCAAGGAGGGCGGCGACGGGGGCAGCTTACCATTGTCAATAACGATGGCAGCCTTTCCTTCTGGCTGGGCGAGGGCCCGTTCGTGGCCGTCGACCTGAGGAGGGATGTACTTGTCGAACTTGGCTTCCTTGACCGGGTAGAGCGTCGGCGGTGGGAGGTTCATCAATGCCTCCCGCCGGCCCACAGCGTCGTCAATGGCCGAGGGCGCCATCGTGGGTGGCTGAGATGGGTGTTGGGATGCAGGGCTGAAGTCGTTGTACCTGGCTCGAATCGAATCGCCAAATCGCTGGGAATCACAGCGGGGACAATGCCCAGGTCGGAGGTACCTTAGGGAGCAGCTACACGCGATGGCGCTTTTGTTACTCGACGGCCGTTGGGTTCGGCGCTCATGTTATTTGATGCTGGGTTGGTTGATGTTGTCAATTCAAAAGTTTAAGGTCAGCTGCCTTGATTGGGACAATGGACAGCTGAGACAGTCCATCTGCTTGCTTGGTCTACACTGGACGGCACTGTACGCTGAAGCTCCCGTCGAGATACCCTCGTGCCTAGCGCGCCTCACCACTTCCAGAGAGGTCCCGTTCCCCAAGGCTCCACACCAAATTGGAAATATTAGTGGAGCTCGGTTTCGACAACTGTGCATGTCCTTCCAGGTCCCAACGTTTCGGACGCGGCACGCCAGCACCAACGTTTACTTCCAGTGTTGATGCTGGACTATCCAGCCTCTCTGAGACAATCAAGAGAACATGCGCAACATCTGGGCCAGAGTTCTATTGTAGCACAAAATTCACTTCTTAAGATCTGAGATAAACATGGCACCCGTGGGGTATCAACGAGATTTATTGGCGTCCTCCTCTCAACGCTCAGTGCCGTCCATCAAGGTACACATTGACAAGGCCTGGCCTCCACAGTGCATTCTCCAAAATAACAGCCTGGAAGCAAAGGCAGGCATTTTCCCAAGCGCAACGATGAACAACATCCAGCACTTCAGATCGGTTCCTTTAGATTATCGGTAGCTGCAGCGGAATTAGCAAGACAAATTTATGGTCATGCCCGGATGCAGGTTGCACAAACCCTCGAGATGGAATAGCACGTTGGACTGGTAGTTCTTGAACATCTGAGCGACCAGCTCAACGTTCATGTTCTGGATGTTGATGTCCTGTTTGGCTTGTTAGGTGTTGCTCTGCAAGCAGCCGCATTAGAAACTGACCTGAAGAGCCTTGTTCATCACCACGATGGATTCATTGAGTTTTTCCTGGACAACGAGCGGCCATGAGTGAGTGCATGGACTGGTGCGGCATGCTGGGGTACTAATGGAGCTCACTCACCACGTTGGTGATGATGCGGGACAGGAGCAGGTTCTGCTGATGCTCGTGAGGACTCTCCTGCTCGGCCAGTTGATTAGTATCCCTATCGACCTTGGAAATTTCGCTGTCATACCATTATTCTCAAGGTTATGTTGGCTTATAGCCAAGTCGTCTATCAGCAGGAAATTGTTTGGGATGTATTAGAAGCATCCACCCCCACAACAGCCCGTTGATTTGGTGGGGTTCCAAGCTCCAACCCGTAGCGCGTCGCGGGAACGTCGAGCTCAAATTGACAGTGCGTTAATAGTACAACTCGCAAGCCGCAGCGGTCAGACGCGGCAGAATCTCAGACCCAAGCTCGAAGCCAGGTACCTGCCCAGATACCGGCAGCCCCCAGAACTCCAGAGCTTCCCAACCACGAAGAGTAGAGGAGACCGTTCCGATCACTTCCCAACAGCCGCCCACGAGAGTATCACGATGTCGAACCCGGAAGCGCAGGCCGCCCAGGCAGCGCACCTTGCGCTGATCGAGCAGCTCGACATCCACTCCATCCACAAGACCTTCCGCAACCCCCACTGGCGGCCGAACCAGCGCCGCAACAAGAACATCAAGACCATCCTCGGCGACGCCTCGCGCAAGGAAGCCTCGGTCATCGCCACCCCGCAAGACGCGAGCGGCGCCGCCACGCCCGCCGCAGACGACGGCCTATCGACCAGCGGAGCCTCGACGCCCGCTGTCGCCGCAGGCAACGGGAATGGCGCGGCTGCCAACAGCCAACAACCGAACCTCGCACAGGCGTCGCGGAGTCTGTCCAAGCTGGTGCTGGAGAAGAGCCTGAACGTGCCCCGGGCAGCCAACGGTGGCGGCGGCGGCAGCGGCACATCTACCGCGCCCACCGCGACCTACACCAACATCGAGAGCGCGCCGAGCCTCGCGCCGCTCAAACACTACTGCGATGTGACGGGCTTGTCGGCGCCCTACACCGACCCCAAGACCAGAATGCGTTATCACAACCGCGAGGTCTTTGCGGCCATCAGGAGCTTGCCGCAGGGCGTCGCGGAGCAGTACTTGGAAGCGAGAGGCGCCCACACGGTGCTGAAGTAGTGACGGGCGGCCTGTGGTGACGCGATCATCGTACCTCACTTCCTGTCATGGGAGGGCGATAGCGGAGGAGAGCTGGAATTACGGGAGTTTACGGAGTTCGGGGGACAGCAGGCATGAATGTTTACAGGCGTTGGTGGATGGTGCACGAGGCGTTCATATTGGCACATTCGAAGCAGAAGCAACCACGGCAAAGCAGGCACAGCAAAGGGAGAGAGCAAAATACGATATCCATTTTATAACTGTACGACCAACAAAGTCAACCCCCGACTATGCACTCGTACCTCTCGGCAAAAGATGGCAGTCGACGCTCCGGCTTAATCGTGATCGAGAAAAGTCTGCTGTATGCCAGAAGAGACGACAGACCACCGAGAACGAACGGGGAGAACCGAACTCGGATTGCTCTAGCAAGATGCTAGAGCCGTCGTGGCAAGTTTTGGGATGGGAGAGTAGGAGAAGGGGATAGATTGTGTTGGTGTTTGCCAGGACATACTGGAACCTACATATCTGCCCTGAGCACCGGTCTCTTGAGGTGTCTTGACGAGGCCCTCGGGCGTGCCTTGAGGGTGTTGTGGTTGAAGTTGTGAATAGCTTCCAAAACCCTCAACAAGACAGACCGTCTTAGAACGGAGCTTTGGTTGAGCTTGGGATTCAAACAATACAACCCATTGCATCTCGCGCGCTTTCTCGAGAATGAGCTCCCATCATAGCTTTCAAACATCAAGCTTCTGACGTCGAGTCAATCACAGCAAATGCAACAGACAAGTGCTGGGATCAGAGCCGGACATGGAAGTAAAGTTGAGTTTGGAAAAGGGATGGATGATCCATGGATGGAGTTTTGAAACGCGCAAAAAAAGAATATTTAATCTTTTTCGCCAGAACCACCACCCCTGCGGAGCTGCGGCATCCAATCAACCGCTAGATCGGTGTGGAGGTACCTAGGCCCCTGCGCCCGGCACTGCTTGTGTTTAGCGCACTTCGAAGTGCTAGCTGCCCATTGGATTCCTGCAGTGTCGCGGGTGTTGTTCATTGCGTGTGTGTGTGTGCGTACGCGGCGAATCGATCGACAGGACAGATGAATGTTTAATTTGTTTCTAGGTCCCCAGGTCCCCAGGTGGCATCGCACATAGGTTGCATAACAACCACGACACGACGGCGCTTTTCATATTTGATTTTGGTTTCTTATCTCAGTCCACCTTTCCACGTGCTACCAAGTCTCGAAGACTGCACGGCCGTGGCCCTCCACCGATCTCCGACCGCAGAAAACGGTTTTATTCGACGCCCTTCCCGAGCCGCGAAACCCCGACCTTGAGGGTCTGAATATTCAAGATGCCTACCATGTGGTTGTCGGACGCGCAGAGTAAGCTTTGCCCTTCCCCGTGATGCGATCCGGTTGTACCTAGGATGTGGCGATGTGTGTCTGCTTTTTACCTGGATCTGCATAGCGCAGCGGTGTCGCATTGCATGGCGGTCTGTCTGGCGTATGGATGGAAACATGAGGGAGACCAACCAAGCTAACCTTGTCTTTTGCGCGCCCTTAGAGATCGGAGTTGCCTTCTGCTCTGGCGGTATGTCCTCTCATCCCATGCGATCGCGAACGAGAACCGACGCGGCGCGCGTCCAGCCCCATACGCTAGACCATTGAATCGACCGGACCAACCCAGCCGAGCTTGCACTTCTTCCTGGAGAAGAAAGGGGAAAGCCGGGGATATACATCCGAGGGCGAACTGGTCCCAGAGGAATTGGGCGATGGTTATGTGCTTTATCGACCAAAGACTGACAGGATGGTCACACAGGCGGCTTCTTCCTGATCGGAGGTGTCATGCTCTTCTTTGACCGAGCCATGCTTGCCATGGGAAATGTACGACTTGGCCGCCCTCTTTTCTCCCATCTTAACTCAGTTGCGCTCAACTAATCGCTTGCCCCCTTCTCGCGCGTAGATCCTCTTCCTCATCGGACTCACGATAATAATCGGACCGGCAAAGACGCTCCTCTTCTTCGCGCGCAAGCAAAAGGCCAAGGGAACGGCGGCATTCTTCGCGGGGCTGGCCCTCATCCTCTTCAGGTGGCCGCTCATCGGATTTCTCGTCGAGCTCTACGGCATATTCGTGCTCTTTGGCGACTTCCTCGGGACTATAGCGAGCTTTGCGAGGAACCTACCCGTCATCGGCCCATACATCGGCATGGCGGTTGATCGATCTGGTGTCGGAAGGCGGAACACCGAGCTGCCTGTATAGGTGCCTTTCTCGACCACCTGAGATGAGATATGCTTGGCTGCAGTCCGTCTAGCGCGGACGGGGCGGCGGAAGCGTGGCTTTAATCGCTGCAGGGCTCGAGGACCCATGCGCGATTCGCCAATACTGGCGTTGGACAAGGTTATACCCGTGTTGTAATAAATGTCATTTTTCTGTGTAAGAGTACGAGATACCAATAGATAGACGGAACTTCAGAGAACATTCATCATGAGGAATAGGGGGTTAGGGAGGAGGTCCCACAACTTGGAATTAGGTACCGTAGGTACGCGGCAGTCTCTTTTTGCCTTGTCCGGTCCAGGCGCCGAAGGAGAAGGGGCAGGTAGGTAAGGTAGGTGGTGAGGTCGAACCTCGTATGCAGAATCCGAATACCGGCGTAGACAGGGCAGGGTCCATGGCCTAGCTAGAAAAAGAAAAAAGAACAGGCCCCCGTGACAGAAAGGCGGATGAAAAACATTTCTCCCCAAAACTTGCGCGGCTTTCTATCAATCAAAATCTCGTCGCAACTCGTCAGTCTTCTCTCTCGCCATCCTTTGCTCCCCCCACCTGCACTGAGCAACCGGTGCCCCAGCTTAGTATCCAGCCTTGATCAAATAATCGGCGAGCGCCTCGACGGTTTGGGTCGAGTTGCCGGCAATCTGGGACTCGCCGTAGTGGGCGACCAGGATAGCCTGCTTGGTCTTGACGACGATGATGCCTGTCCTGCCCTATCATACCACCCGAGTCAGTGCCACGAGTCGGAGCCTCGATGTAGGGGAGATGGGGACGGCCTTACATGACGGCCGTAGACATGACGATCCTCGACGTTGAAGGCGACATATCGCTCGCCTTGGACGTAGACTCCGTCTGAGAAGGCCTTGTCGACCGCGGGACCGCTCCCGTTGCCGTTCAGGATGGCGACGAGGGCCTGTGTCTCCTCGGGCTTGAGCTGTGTGTTGGATTCACCATGTTAGAGCGATGCGCTCGACATCATACACGTTCGTGGATGGTATGCGGAGGTAGATGTGTGGGTGGGTAGGCGGGCCTCCATACCGAGAAGCCAGGCGTAGCTGCCCAGGTGCTATCGCCAGCAGCGCTGATGATGGCGGCCTTGTCGATGTGGCCGGTGCCAACGAGGCTGTTTGGGAGGGTTCAGCAATCATGCCACCATCCATGACCGGACATCATTCGTACCTTGAGTCAACATAAGCTGGATGGGTAGGTAGGTTAGCTATCTCCTTGTCCCAGGTGTCGCCGCGAGAGGTGGGGTCGGCATTCTGCGCAGACCGACGGACACACAGACACAGATGCTAACGCAACAGCAACAGAGATGCGAAATGCGGGGGGAGACGAACCTTGCCAAGACATGATGGGCGTAGGTGGTATTCGGGTGTTTCGCAATAAGAAAAAACCGTCTAGTGAGCGAGGGAAGGGTATCGCAAAGCTGCGGCTGGGAAAAGACGTTTATTCGAGATGCAGAGCTGGTTGCTTGATGCAGTCGGTCGGCAGGGTGGTGGTGGTGGACGATAAGTTTCGATCGTTCTCCGCGCGCCCAAGTACCCCGCCAGAGCTGGTGTGATGCCTGCTGAAAACAGAGGGGTATATTTACGTAATCAGGTTGCTCCCTAACTGTATATCATTGGACAATGCGGCGGCTGCTGTTAGTAAAGAACATTGGCGTTCGTTGCTGGCTTGACGGCAAATGAACGAACGGGAGCAACCGAAGCGGGCCTGGACGACTCTACCTGGACATGCTGGGCTACAGTGCCGGGACGTGCGCGCGTGTGCGTCACGGTCATCTTTTCGTTCTTTGGACGTCCCAAGATCCACCACCATCAACTGCGAATCAATAAAACCGCGATTTCTTTGCATTTCAGGGTCCTGGCAGTGATGTCGTCTGGTCT